>OY756953.1:8320000-9707500 GCA_963580275.1 Crataegus laevigata | reverse complement strand
AGGTTTATATAGAGAGATAAGGTTGTTACAATAGAGTTGGTTGTACTGGGTATGCCACATGGGCAAGTTAGTTAGAATCATTATATATGTACCATTAGTTTATTCCTGAGTGCTTTAATGAAATATGTCCAGTTTTGTTGCTCTCTCTCTAACTTCTCTCTAGCTTTCTCTCTCCTTATTTTTTTCTCTGCAATCTTCATTGGTTTTTCCTCTTTGTTCATCAATCTTCCTCACTCATTAAGCTTTTCTCAACATAGTTAATATGGTATTGAGCCTATGATCAGCTGTGGGGTTTGAAGCTTAGCCGCGGTAGTGTGGATTTCGAGTTGTAGTTTTCTTGGCAGAGCAAGGACTTCATCATCATGATTCCAGCAATCTTGCTAGCAGTTTCGTCCACGTCTGTTACTTTGGTGGTATTGATGATTCACAATGAAAAGGTGGATACTGGTGAAATTTCATGTTCAATGTTCGAAATCTTGTCACATATTATTCTTTCTTGAATGTGCACTGGGTCATTTTCTTGGATATTGTGTGCTGATGGGTATATGATAAATTCTACTTTCGATTTCTTCATTGGTTTGCTTTCCAACCCATTTTAGTTGTGATTAGTTGAATTTTCAAGATCAAAGTTTGTGATTCTTGCATTTAATCTGTTAACTTATTGTGAAAGATTTAAAATTCAATGTTCTTGTTGAGATTGTTATTTGAAGATATCATGATTTCGTCTACTTTGAAAATTGAAGGTTTATTGGGTATGCTGACCATAAAACTTAGCGATAACAATTACACTAAGTGGGCATTTCAGTTTAAGTTAGTCTTGAAAGGTTACAAATTGTTTGGTCAATTTGATGGATATGTGGACTGTCCACCTAAATATACTCTAAGTGTTGAAACTGGAATGACTAAAGATGTTACTGAAGACTATCAAGTGGGAATCACTAGATTTGGCTTTGTTAAGTCTGTTAATTGCTACTCTCAATGATGATGCTATTGAACATGTTATTGGTTGTAGAACTGCTAAAGATGCTTGGTCTAATCTTGAGGAAAGATTTGTTTGTGTCTAAAACTAGTGTTAACCATCTGAAGACTGAATTGCATACAATTAAAAAAGGGTGGAGATTTGATGGATAAGTATCTTTTAAGGCTAAAATCTATTAGAGACCAATAAATTACAGCATGGAGTTCATTTCAGATAATGTTGTCATTATTGCTACTTTAGCTGGTTTGCCAAAAGAATATGCAACTATAAGGACTGTAATATTGGCAATAGATACTGCTATTTCAATGAAAGAATTTAGGGCTTTACTTTTTGGTGATGAAAGAGAAAATGAAACTATTATCAAATCTTTATCTCATAACATGTCAGCTTTGTATATGAATGGTGCATCATCTAGTTCCCCTGGAAATTCATAATTTAGCAATAGTGCTTCAAGTCCTCAATCATCTAATGTTGAATCCAATACTGGTGGTAGAATTACTGCAGTGCCTCAGATTCCATATGGCTTTCTGCCACTTGGTTTTACTTCTCAGCCCACTTAGTTTTGTTCCTTATTTTCCTACTCAAAATTTTGGCTATGGAACTTGATTTATTGGTAGTAATAACACTAAATTAGGATTTGGTCAATTTTCTGGTGTAACTCAATATAATGATAGGAAGTAGCAACAACAACAAAGACTATACAATGGAGGTCAACAGACGAATAATGGAGGATATAGATCGAATTATAAAGGTTCAGGGTCTAATGGATACATGCAAAAGAATACATAGTCTGGAAATACTGAATCAATGACAACTTTGCATCCTGAATGCCAAATCTATCAAAGAAGATGCCATACAACTCTGAATTGTTTCTTCAGAAATTTTCAAACACCTATTAATGGATTCTCTATTGAGTGTTAGATCTATAGAAAGCGTGGTCACACTGCGCTTGAGTGTTATCACAAGGGAAATTATTCATATTAGCCTACTGGAAAGCATGGTCACACTGCGCTTGAGTGTTATCACAAGGGAAATTATTCATATTAGCCTACTGGACCACCAGTCTCTCAAGCACCAACATTCATTGCATCCCCATCAATGCCTCCAATTTATTTTGGTTCATTTCCTCAGCAGGAAGGCAACTTTAATGCATCTACTCCTTTCATGGCACATTATTCTTATCAAGTTCCAGGGTTTGCAATGTATACAACATATCCAAGCACTTCTGATCATGATCAAGGTTCGTATCAAGTCTATGCTATAATTGCTCAAAATAACTCAATTGATGCCACTACACAGAACTCTCCAACATGGATTCTTGATGCAGAAGCATCTCACCATATGACTTTTGACATTGCAAGTTTGAACAAAGTGGCTCCATTTGAAGGTGCAGAAACAATTAAAATTTGGAATGGTCAGGAATTATCAATTCATAATATTGGCAGTACATGATAAAGACACCATTCATTTCTCTAACACTGAAACAAGTGTTACATGTTCCCTCAATTGTAGTTAATCTTTTATTAGTAACTCAACTATTCAAAGACAATAAATGCTAGTTTATTTGTGATGACTCAGTGTTCTTTGTGCACGACAAGGCAACAAAGCAAATCTTGTGCCAAGGAAGGATTAAACTTGGAGGATTGTTTCGGATCCTTGCATCAACTTTCTCATTCTTAGTAGTTTTTATTGGACAATTGGTGAAATCTTCAGTGTGGCATCACAGGTTGAGGCATCCAACAAATGAAGTAATGTCTGTTATGCTAGCTAAGTCTCAAATATCTCATGCTATAGATGATGTACATAGGATGTGTGCTACTTGTATTCATGGAAAGATAACTAAGAAACATTTTTCTGGTGAATCTGTGAGATGTATTCTTTATTTTGATAGAACTCATATGGATGTTTAGGGGCCAACATATGTTAGATCAATTATAGGATATAGGTTTTATGTTACATTTGTGGATGATTGTACTCGACATGTGTGGATTTTTCCACTAACAATAAATTTGAAGTTTTTCCAACTTTTGTTCAATTTTATAATTTTGTTGAGGTATAATTTGGAATTAGGATTTAAAGTATGCAATTTGATGGAGGTGGTGAATTTACCAGTAGAGCTTTTAAGGATTTCGTTGCTTCAAAATGAATGACTTAGAGGATTTCTTGTCCTTACACACCTCAACAAAATGGTTTAGTTGAGAAAAAACATAGGCATATAATTGAAACTGCTATAACCTTAATGAATGATGCTAGATTACCTCAAGATTTTTCGTACCATGCTTGTGCTTATGCAATGTATTTGATCAATAGAATGCCAAGTAGAACTTTATAGATGACTTGTCCTTATTGTGCCTTGTTTCATAAACCATCACAGTTACAAGACTTAAAAATCTTTGGATTAGCTATATATCCATACTTGAGGCATTATAATGATTCCAAACTTCAACCTAGAACTTCTGTGAGTTTATTTCTAGGTTATGCTCATGGTTATAAGGGTGTCATCTGTTACAATTTGGAATAAAAAAGGTTGATTCTTTCAAGACATGTTCTACAGATGAATCAACATTTCCTGCTAAGATTGATAGGTTTAAATCATAGAAGTTGTGAGAATTGTGCCTACGATTCAAAACCCTCCAATTGTAGTGAATGTTGCTCCTTCTAGTACACAACAAAGCTTACCAAATGAAACACAATCAATAGGTCATACTCCTATTTCATTACAAGGATCTCAGAGTACTTTAGGCTCTAGTCCTAACTTTAGATAGGACTTCACAAGCTCAAGTTTACAATTCTTCTGAGAATAGTAGTGCTGCTACAACACATCGATCAGTGATAGAACTTCACAAGTATCTGAAACTTCAAATTCTCTGATTCTTTCTCAAAGTCAAGTTCAATTTCAACTTTTGTTGCATGTCCTTGATCTTGCATAGCTACAAGTAATTCTTCCATTTACTCCTAGCGCATCTAAGACCCAACATCATATAATTCACTCTCTGCAAACAAGATTAAAGACATGAGTTAGTGAAAGAAAGAATTATGCTACCTACTTACTTCATTTCCAAAGCTTCAATCATTGAACATTAATGATACTTGTGATGATGTTTTTGCTGGATAATCATTTATTGCTGATATTAATGAACCAAAAACATTTAGAACTACTGCATTTAATCCTATTGGCAATAAGCAATGCAAGAAAAGTTTAATGTATTGAAAACTAAAGGGACATGGAATCTTGTTCCCACACCATCTAATAAATCAATAATTGGCAGCAAATAGGTCTATAAAGTAAAGAGAAATCCTGATAGAAGTATTCCAAGATACAAGGTAAGGTTGGTAGCTCAGGGATTCACTCAAAAGCAAGGCATTGATTATTTAGAAACATTTAGTCCAGTGGTTCGACATACCACAGTAAGATTGAGATTGGTTTTGGCAACCTATCATAAGTGGAAACGGAGGCAACTTGATATAAAGAATGCATTTTTACATGGAGAACTTCAAGAAGAGATTTATATGAAGCAGCCACATGTATTTCTTGATTCAAAGTATCCCAATCATGTGTGCAAGTTGGTTAAGTCCTTGTATAGGCTTAAACAAGCTCTAAGGGTCTAGAATGCAAAGTTCACTGGAGTTTTGCCATGTCTTGGATTCATTATATTTCAATTTGATACAAGCTTGTTCATCAAGCATAATGGTGAGGATATTATCATCTTACTACTTTAGGTAGATGATATAATTCTAACTAGTTCAAATAAAGCAAAGGTGCAATTAATCATTACTCAGCTTGCAGAACTATTTGATTTAAAATACATATGGAGATTGACATATTTTTTGAGACTGCACATTCAATTCAAACTTGATGGCAATTTGTTTATTAATCAATCAAAGTATGCAAGGGAATTGATCAATAAGGTAGGCATGAGTCCATGTAAACTTGCCCCAACACCATCAAAGCCTTATACATAATTACTTGTCACAGAAGGAACACCCATGGAACATCCAACATTGTACAGAAGTATAGTAGGAGCATTACAATACTTGACATTCAGCAGGCCGGATATAGCACATGCTATGAATGTTGTTTGTTAGCACATGACTCAGCCAACTAAAGCACATTTCTTCTATGTAAAAATAATCTTAAGATATTTGCAGGTTACACTTGATTGTGGACTCACTTATATACCATCACAAGACGTCAATATCTCAGCATTCTTTTATGCTGTTTGGGCTGCAGATATTAACCCAAAGAGATTGATTTCATGATATGTGGTGTATGTTGGCAATAATCCCATCTCATGGCAATCAAAGAAGCAACTTCAATTTCAAGAAGTTCAACTGAAAATGAGTATAAGGCTTTAGCTTATTGCACTGCTGATATTTGTTGGATCAGATCAATTCTAAAAGATTTGCATCAAGTATTGAACTGTCCTCCAACTCTACATTGCGATAATTTGTCTACTTTGCCATTCTCCTCAATCCAGTATTTCACTCTTGCATAAAACATCTAGACACTGACTACCATTTTATTACAGAAAGGGTCCAAAACAAAGATATAACAGTGCGTTATGTACCAATAGAGTCACAGGTTGCTGATATACTTACCAAGGGATTGCATAGTCCTTTGTTCATTAAGCTTTATCACAATCTCAGGCTAGGAGTTCCCAGCTGAGATTGAGGGGGAGTAATAACAAGTGTCAACAATCTATAGGTTTATATATAGAGGTAAGATTATTACATTAGAGTTGGTTGTACTAGATATGCCACTTAGGCAAGTTACACTAGTAGAAAAAATAACTTGCGCGATGAACAATAATTCGTCGCATAAGACGCACTTGCGTGATGGAAAACAACATTAGTTGCGCAAAATAGAAAGCATAGTAAAAAAATGAATAAAAAACTTGTTTGACGAAAATATTCGTCACGCAAGAGTACTTAGCCTGAAAAATAATATTTGTCGTCGCTTAAAGTCAGCAAGAAAAAGCGGGGTAATTTTATTTGGTGCGAACAGATAGGTATCGACAGAAGCAAGTGCCATACTTTGGAGGCAAAAATATGGTTGAGGCGTATGCCGAATTTGTGAATGACATTGGAAATTTGGTGCGAAGGGATTGTTCTGCGGAGTTTGAGTCTTGGAAAAAGTTCCCTGAGGAGTTAAAGAAGTCCATGATGGGGGAGTTATTGGTAAGTTTGTAGTAAATAATGAACAATTATTTTTGTTAAAACGTAATATATTTTAAATTACTAATTTATTGTTATTGGCATTAATGTAGGTTCATTGGGATATTGATGACACTGATGAGAAGCAACAGATTTATGTGGATGGGCTTTTCAAGCAGCGGTTCTGGCAGTGGAAGTTTGATGTGTTGCAGGCGAGGGAGGATTGAAGTTGAGGAAGGTTGTTTTTTTTTTTTTTTTTTTTTTTTATAATTTTTTATAAATAAGATTTTGTGGACTTTATATTAAATTTAATTAATAACTTTATGTTATGTGGATTAATATTAATATTTAAATTAATTATAATTTCTATTGGGATAGTAAATTAGTTTTATTAATTAATTTAATGTTTAATTTGAGTTTTTGAATTTATAATAAAATAAAATTTTATAATACATACAAATAAAATAAAAAAAAATGGTAAACTATAATGGATAAATTGTAAAGGAAAGGCAATAAAATAAAATAAATAGTAAACTTGCGCAACGAATGGCACTTTTTGTTGCGCAATTTGTTGAAAAGAATAAATTGTAAAGTAAAGCAAATAAAATAAAAAAATGGTAAACTTGCGCGACGAATTGCTTGTTCGTTGCGCAAAATCATTTGTCCAAAAGTGAACTTTTTAATTTGGATTTAGCCATGTGCAGAGGCAAACTGCAAAAAAATTGCAAATTGTGCCTCTACACTCATTCTTTCTATTTTGCGCAATCCACCATCCGTCATTTCCATTTTCTATCAATTTCATCATCTAATACTCCCTCTATCTTCTTCTCTAAGTTAATCGAGCTATCTCGGTGTGTCTGGTAAGCATTTTTTGTCGTTAGTGTAAAAGTATTAATGTAAATTCATACTAACGTCATTAATTTCGTTGTCTGTAGGGATATTATGTGTGATTAGCGATTGGTGGCGAATGATTGAGAAGGTATTTTTTTCGTTTTAATTTTAAAAAATATATAATTAATTAAATTATGTTGAACTCAGTTTGTTATGTTTATATTGTGTTGTGAAATTATATTTATATTATGTTGTTAAATTTGTACGTGACGTACAACTATATGTTGTAATGTACGGAGTTAATTGAAATTATCTTCGTACTTGTTTTTTTATTTTTAGTAAAACTTAGTTTCTCATTCGAGGATTAGTTGGATTTTGCACATGGATGCGAAAGCATGACTACGGTCCAATTAATTCTTGAATTGTCCCATTATTTGGACAGTTTGGGAATGCACAGTTATGACGCATAGTTTATGGTTAAAGGATTAGGTGTCGGTTGTGGAGATTTCAGTGTCATCTCTTTACATTCTTCGGGTGGTACATAGATATTTTATATCTACGTCGTACACTTAAAGAACTGTATTGAGATGCTGCCAAAATTCATCCATGTCGAAATATAATCTAATGTGGACGTAAATTACGTGACATGACTATGCATTCCCAGATGGGATATGGCCCTGACCGGAGGCATAAGGTGACATTATGATTTTGTATGAAGTTGTTGTGGTTGTTGTATTGTGATTGTGTTTCCAGGAATTATGGACAGAAGGTGGATACAGAACCCGAATAGATGCGCGAACGAATACTTGGATGAAATCAAGGATTTTATTGACTTTGCACGTAGACATAACCCGGGTGCAACTAGAATTCGGTGTCCTTGTAGGAGCTGTAACAACACGTTAAGGGAGACAATTGAAAATGTTTGATTTCATTTAGTAAGGAATGGAATGATTGAGACATATAATACTTGGAACCATCATGGGGAACAATTAGACAATGCTTCATCTTCAAATGCCACAAGAGCGGACGATGTTGAACCTATTGTGAATCTTAATGAACAAGTCATGGATATTATAAATGATGCTTTTCCATTTGCATCGACAAACACCAAACATGAAGAGGAAGATGACGTGCCTACACCAATGGACAGTGCAAAGTTTGAAGAATTTGAAACACGATTAAAAAATACCAATAAAGAGTTATACCCGGGGTGCGAGAGCTTATCCGTTCTAGAAGCTATCGTGGAACTAATGCACAAAAAAAAATAAAGTATCATATGTTAAACCAGTATTTCGATCACTTTTCGAGATTTTCAAGAGAATGCTTCCTATGGACAATTGTTTGCCAAAAGACCATAGACACGTGCAAAAGGTGTTGAATGGTCTTGGATTAGTTTATGAAAAAAAAATTCACTCTTGCAAAAATAATTGTATTTTATTCTACAAAGAGTAAAACATTGGATAAATGCGCTGTATTCAATGAGTCGAGGTTTGAAATGACATCTAAGAATAAAACGACAAAGATCCCACAAAAAGTCATGCATTATTTGTCCTTGAAATCTAGGTTGCAGCGATTGTATATGTTGACTTATACTGCCATAGACATGAGATGGCATAAGAAAAAACGGGTAGACGATGATGTGATGCGGCATCCTACAGATGGGGAGGCATGGAAAGAGTTTGATCAAACGTTCCCCGAGTTTGTTGTTGATCCCCGGAATGTTAGATTGAGACTTGCCACTGACGGATTCAATCCTTTTAGGGTTCTAAACTAACACCACAACACTTAGCCAATTTTCGTATTCCCATATAATTTGCCGCCATGGAAATGCATGAAAAAAGAATACATGATAATGACTCTTTTGATATCTAAGGATCCTAGCAAGTCAATTAATGTTTACTTAAGGCTGTTGGTTGATGAGCTAAAGGATTTATGGACAAACGATAAGTCCACTAGAAGGATGTTCACTTTGCGGGCAGCAGTTATGTGAGTTATGTGGATTGTGAATGATTTTCCCGCATATGCAATGGTTTATGGGTGGAGCACTAAGGTTATATGGCCTACCCTATATGCAAGGATGATGTAACATTTGGTTGGCACGCTGGAAAAGTTTGTTACCTTGGTCATCGGAGACGTTGCTATAGGACCCAATTGACTACGACATCGACAACGTCATTGACCAACGTTTAGAATCTTCAATGGAAAATGATGCGGAAACACTTCGAGTTACAAATCTTATACAAGAACTGTTTTAGATACAAGGAGTGTTTTCAATCGAAATACCGATTCAGGACGTAGTTATGGAGGATGAGGATTGGAAGACCGAAAGTGATGATAGCGACGACAGCGAAGGTTATTATAGTTCAGATGATGAATAATGCAATTTATTTGCGACTTGCCATGTAAAACATAGTAAATGAAATTTTTTGTAATTTAATTATCTTATGTCATAAATAATGGCTTATTGTATTAACACCCCACATTTACTTTTTCAATTAAAAATTATCTTAGTACTCCTCACTTACTTCCCCATACTACACTCACACCCCACATTCTCAATTTACACCTTACATTTTCTACATGCTTCGTGCTTTTTCGTTGATAACTATCGAAAAGTTTTGTCCTATTACTTGATCTCTGAATGTTTGTTTTTTTGCGATTTTTTGCTAATGCGTTGAAATTAGTTTTGTAGGATGCGTATCCCATCAAGTTCAATGGTATGTATATATTTATTAAGTAGATTTAAATTTATTTATTTTGTACATATAACACTTAAGAAATTGAAAGGTATGTATAATTAAGCCAATCTACCAGTCACCAATTTTTAAAATTTAATTTAATACACACACACACACACACACACACACACACACACATATATAATTATTATAGATTTTAGGGGTATAAAATTATTAAATTAATATATAAAATTATTATAATATTTTTTTAGGGTTATAAAATTATAAAATTAATATTTTACTTATTGTGTTACCCAAGTGTATACCCGAACCAGCTCGTTATCTTAATAGGTGCTTATCGGGTTACCCGATAACGACCCAATTTGTTATAGTGTCGACCTGAACACCTGTTAATTTCGTGTCATGTCTTGTCGGGTTATCGGGTCATGTCAGGAATTGTCAGGCCTAAATGCACCCCATATTTTCTATACACCCCACATTTCTCAAATCTTATAAAGCTTTTAATTTGGACAAAAAAATGCCGCCTAAGATTTAAAGCATATGTGGGTTGTTTACAATTCTACCATTAAAATCCATGTCATTTGTTTTTAATATTTAGTGGTAATTTAGGTGTTTCACTCTTCATGTAATCCTTGTTATCCCTAAAAGATGAATACAAACATAGAAACTTGAATAATGCAGCATAAGTAAGATTAAATAATTATCGATGTCATCAAAATCACTAAAACAAAAAAAAATGTAATCTTACCTCATGTGAAGCTTTCGAAACATCGATTTTGTGTCGTAAAAAATAATTTTTCTTAATCAACATGTTCGCAGTTTCATTGGTTAGGGTTCTGTTAAACAATTAATAATCGGAGGGGTTTTGATAGTTGAAGAAGATAAATAATACATTAAATGTGATTTTGGGTGTATGTAGAATATTAAAAATAAAAATAAAAACCTAATAAGGTCAAAATTGCCATTCCATAGTAGGTAATAAGTCATTTAATATTAAATTTAAATGTGAGGTGCATTCAACATTTTGTGGGGCGCTAATATAAAAAGCCTAAATAATTTGGTTGTATTTGAATAAATATAAATTTTAAAAAATTTACTTGGGTAAAATAAAATTTTAGCTCATTGAGCGACGAAGAACATATTATTCATTGCGCAAATGAAGTTTGCGCGATAATTAATTACTCTTCGTCGTGTAATAAGCTGAAAATTAGGCGCACACGAAAATAATTTCGTCAAAATTTGAATTTATTGAGTGACGAATATCTTATATTCGTTGTGCAAGAAAGTCGGGATTAAACTAAAATTGCACACTTTTCCCCTCACCTCTTCGTCTTTGGTAAACTCCCTCTGGCGCACCCTCCCTCTCGGTCACCCTTTCCCCTTCTCACCCCCTCACAGTCTCTCTTCCTCATCCGACACACCCTCCCTCTCTATCACCATTTCCCCTTCTCGCCCCCTCATAGCCTCTCTTCTTCCTCTAACACATCCTGACCCTACCTCTCGACCTCTCACCCTTTCCCCCTCTTGCCCCCTCGCTGCTAACAAGGTAAATATTTCAAATATTTTTAATTTATTTCGATTTTCATTTACAGAATTAGGGGTTCCAGTTTATAGACCATTAGGTTAGAGAATTAGGGTTTCCAATTCAATTTGGGGATTAGGGTTTACAATTTTACTTAGGATTTAATTGAATGTTTTCTAGGAATGAGATATTGAGTAAACTTTTTTTTTTTACTTTCCTTTTTTAAGCTTATAGTGATTTCCTCAGATGGAATTTGTCTTCCCCCATTTTTAGTAATATGGGAAATTTTAAACGTTGACATCGTGTAGGATAGGAACATGTTCAATAATTTGAAGTACCAACACATTGGTCAGTTGTCAGTAGTGCTTGCTGAAGCTTTTTAAAATACACAGAACTAGTCTTATGGGTTTCGCCTTCTTAATTGTATTTGTGTTGTCTTCACAAGAGGAAATAAATTATGAAGGTTGTTATCTTTGATGATGGCTTATGCACTGATTGCATTACTTGATGAAATTGTGATGGGGTATTTAAATGTATCAAATTTTTGAGTTTCCTCTAATTTACTGGATTACTATCTAATCTTAATAAACGTTTATGGTAATAAATGTGCAAAACAATCCAATGTTAAAAGACTAATTATGTACGCAACATTTTCCCATTATTAGCAAAACAAAAGTTGCTACATTAGGAAATAAGGTATGTGCATCTTCCCTCTTCTGGTATTGTTGCTTCCACATATAGGTGTGTTTTTTTTTGAAATTTACTGTTCTTCGACAATGTTCTCATCATAGTTAGAATAATTTTAGCGGAATTGTCTTGCAGTAGATGTTTCCATTCATGTGTTAATTTGTTGTTCATTCATTTCTAGTTCTACCTATAATTGGAATGATTTTTTTTTTCTAATTTAGCAAGTGATGGGATTCATGTATACTTATTGAATTTTTTTTTTCTAATTATGCAGATGTCAAACCTCATTAGAAGTCGTAAGGCGATGACGACTACACCCCGTTCGCCTCCCCCGGCTCATCTGTCAGCTACCACTGCTCCTTCACAAATGGACTACTTGTCGGTTGGTCTCAAGGTCTCCCAGGCGCCGACGTCATTAGCCTCATCAGTGGCACTACCTGTTAGTGGCAGGAGTGGTCACTGCCACCCCACACATCCAACACACCATCGACATCCACTACTGACGCGTCAGGGTCACAACAAGGTAAAGATTTCCTTCAACTCCACTGCTTTGGACCAAAACATGGGCGTAAAGTAGAACCTGCCATTCCAATTTTTCTACAAATGTTTGTTCAAATCAAATGTTTGTTCATAGTGAAAATATTTATTTGTTTGTCAATAAATATTTTGTTCAAATCTAGAGTTTCTTTTTAATACAAATATTTTGTCAATAAAAAATTTGACCTTCAGTTGTTCAAGTTCGATCTTTAGTTATTTAGGTAAGTAGAAAGAAAATGTGTAAAGCGAACGTATCATTGTGTTTTTCAAATGCATATGCTTCCTTGAACTAAAAGTAATTGTTGTTTACTTATGCAAATCGCAGAGTAGGATTGTATTTACATTCTGTAATAGTGCATACAATGTTGGCAAAAGTACAAACCTTATAAGTAATACCAAATATGAAATATGATAACAATTTGGTTAACTTAATTCTGTTATTTTCGGTTCAGTTTGTTAAGTTATGTCATTTAAGGATTAAACATTTATCATATATATTGTTTATTGTTGTCATCGTTCTAAGCCCAGCTATTTGGTATTTTTTTTATATTAAGTTTAAAATTATTATACGTTTCTTACTAATGTTTATTGAATTTTTTATATTTCATTTCAATTTGAACTAATACATTTATTTTTTGTATAACAAAAGAAGCCGATGGCTAACAAGGGCAATTGGGACAAGATGACTCTTCTCCACCATTTCGATTCCAGACCCTTCTCATATAGGATGGAGGTGCGGCAACGGGTAATAATAAATTTTTTTTAAATTCAAATTTTAATACGTCATTAATATTTTTTTTTCGTACTAACATTTTTCTTCTCTTGTTCTATTCAAGGGGGTTAAAAATTCTCGGAGATTGATATCTTTAGCGATGTTTATGTTGGACCTGGGGATGAGTTGGCTGAGTCCCTTCATGTAAGTATTCTTTAATTTTAATTATTATCTTACGCATTCAAGTTTCATGGTTATTATATGAATGTTTTAATTAATATTTTATGTTATATTACATAGGCGACGATGATGGAGAAGAGGTAGTTGGTTCTTCAGGAGTCCACCTCCCAGCTTCCTCCTAATACTCTGCTTAAGTCTGTGGGGTTTCAGATCCTTACGGAGACCTTGGATCAGACTCTCGGGCGAAGGCCAGAGACATATTGTCAGGGGATGAGGAATGCCCGGTGGCGAGAACCTAGAGCTCTATCATCATCGCAGTCAACCAGTTAGGTGACAGCTTTGATAACAGAAGTGGCCGACCTTAGGATTGAACTTGCCTCATATAGGAGTCAAATATCACAGCTTGTACAAGCCCTCAGTCAGTCCGACATTCGTCTCCCAAATTTTAGTCCCCAATCGACCTACGAGCCCCTCCATCTCGAGCATGTCCACACCTCTATCCCTATCGACAACCTCGAGACCTTCCAACCACCTTTGCAAGACGAGCACGTAAAGTTTGCCGCATTATTTTCTTAGTTTTTTACTTCCTTAATTACTTTTCGAACATTTTTCTTGTACATAGTACATACATTTATATTACTTTTTAAATATATATTTTTTTCTCTTCATTACATTTTTTAATTGCAATTTAATTTTATTACTAAAAAAATTTATTTTTATTACAAAATTAAAAAAGAAATATAAAATTAAATTAAAAATATATTTTTTTTTATTTTTGAGCGACGAAATCCTTCATCTCGCAAAACTCAATCACAAACAGTGTTTTGTCGTGCAATGATCAATTGCTGTCGTGCAAAGTTTAGAGAGACGAACAATAGTCGTTCTATGTATGTATGTATGTATCCTAGTAATTGTGCGACGAAAACAGTCATTCCTAAAAATTTTGTGCAACGAAGGGTAAACCGTCGCGCCGTGTTTTCGCGACCAATCACGATTTTTGTCGCGCAAAGTCTTTCTTCATGATCTTTGTGTGACAAATTCTGCGCGACAAAGTTTCTGTGCGACGGAAATGTATTTTGCGCAACCAACTTTTGTTCGCCGCGTAAATAGTAAAATGTAGTAGTGTTAGTTAGAATCACTGTATATGTACTGTTGGTTTAACACTGAGTGCTTTAAGTTTGTTACTCTCTCTCTAACTTCTCTCTAGCTTTCTCTTTCCTTATTTTCTCTCTGCAAACTTCATTGGTTCTTCCTCTGTGTTCATCAATCTTCCTTACTCATTAAGCTTTTCTCAACATATTTAATAATATCAACCTCCGAATTAAAACCTCACCTACATTCTAATGAAATACAATCTTCATTTTATTTTGCCAACAACACCCCTCCCATTCTCTTATGCCATATGCAATAGAAATTAAGCATAATCGACCTAATTATATTCTAACTTGGAGTTATTTTATCATTTTTGTATACTTGCTTTATTGGTTATGTTTCTTCTTGATTGCTTGTGCATATTATTTCTTAAATTTTAACATGGTTTTGATTTATCAATGTGTTTGGGCCCAAAATATTGGTTTGGGCCTAGTGTGGAGTGTTTCTCGGCCCAAGAGTTTAGTTTGAAAGATGTTGTGAGATATTCGGTTAGTGGGTCGGTTAGTTAAGGTCCGCCAAGTCCTAGTAGGGATAGGAGTCACCCGAATATAGATGAGAAGGGCGAAATCCTATTGTGAGACAGATGGTTAGGGAAGTAGAATCCTAGTGCAGCAAGGAGTCTCGGGGAGACTAGGATACTGAGACATGAAGATGGGCGTGGCTGGATAAAAAGACTAGGTTCAAAATCCTGATGGAAATAGGAGTGGCCGAGATAAGGTTGGATCAGGGTAAGTGACGGGATCTTAAAACCGCACAAATTTAACCCTCTTTTTGACAATTGTAGTATAGGTGTAAGTAGGGTATCGTTCTAGGCCGGGGATTAGGAGGGATTGCTAATCTACTCTAAATTAATTTAAAAATATTAAACAAGACTCAAGGACACAAAATTAGGCTAAAAACTCTAATAATTCAAAACACACTAAAATGACTCAAAACAAAGAAAACAAATTAAATAAACACTAGGAACTAAAATGGACGGAAATCGAATTAAAAGATTAAAAATAATAAAAACTAACTAAATAATATAATTTAATAATGGGGGGGGTTTGGTTTTGACGAAGTAAATTAAACTTAAATAAATTACAAATTGACAAAAACATAAAATTAAAAGTGAACGAATAGGCGACGGATTGGCTAGAGGGTTTTTCTCCACACAAGACACATATGCAATCTAAATTGACCTTCAGTTCTTCTTTCAATAAGTTGTAAATCTCAACACCCCAAATTAACTAGGTACGCTTAAATTAACCTTCAGATTTTCCTTATGTTATTGAATTGGATGAACAGCATACAACAACTCAAATTATTCCCCAAAAGTTCCCTACGTGAAAAGCACAATAGAGATACGATTAAAGATCATTATGTTCTATGAAAATCATAAGTGTTGATAAGGCATTCGTAACTATGAACAACATGATACGTTTGCCAGGAATTTACTTAATGCGATTGTGACTAGCAACCTTCACTACTCATGAATATAAGTTCATAACGATTAGGTGAAAGTCACTTATATTCTAGCATCAAATTCATGCATGTAAATTAAGTATGCATTCTTAATCGACAAACACAAATAAGTTATTAATCAAGCAGTTAAGCAAATTAAATCACAACTCAGAAATCACAACTGAAGGTATCAATTCAAATTACAAATATATCCATGGCTTTGAATTATCCTCTAGCCAAAACAAATTAATTACACATCATTTATAAATTAAAAACAGAAATAAAACTGAGTTTGGAGGATTAAACCGAAACGGGGAGTGCAGAGGTTTTTCTGTGCTTCGGTGCTTCTGTGCTTCTGTGCACTGTGCACTGTGCACTGTGCACTGTCTGATTTCCCAAGCTGACTTCACACTCAAGCTGCCAAAGCAGCTTCTTTCTGTTTAAATCCCACGCTGCCTCTTGCAGCCTCCTGAGCACTCTCGCTGCCTGCCAAGGCAGCCTTGGTTCTTTCCTCAGCAGCCTTGCGCTGCTCCTGTCTCTCCCCCCCGAGGCTTCTATATCCCTCTCGGTGCTTCTCCTCCCTTAATGAGCTGCTTCCGTTATTTTTATATCACCGCCTCCTTTTATTATTTTATTTTTCCTCTCCCTTTAGGCCACATCTCTGATCAATATTTATTTGTTTTTCTTCCAGGCCCGAGCCTTTTAATTGGTTTCCTCCCCCTCCATTAAGATGCCAATCCTCTTCTATTATATTCTCTTCCTCAGGCCCTTCATCATTATGTCTTTCGGTGGAGGACTCCCCCCACATGCTGCCTTCCAGCTAGTAATCACACACACACAACATCATATATAAATATATATATATATATATATATTATTTTTCAAAAGATAAGTTCTAATCAACAAGAAAGATAGTTTAGACAAAATTATTACTTAACACTTCACTTATTCTATTTTTATTTTCTTAGTTAGATAAATTCTATAAAACACAAAAATAACGTAAATAGCTCAAAATATGAGGAACTAACTAAGAAAAGACGAGTAAATTTGATGTAAAAATATTTATAAATATGATCCGATCAGTAAGGAGTCCTGATCCGGGTGGAGTTCTAATTCGATCGGATGGGGGTTTGGCACCATAAATACAAGAGGTCGTGCATCATTCAGAGACCTCCAATTCAACACACAAATCTGCCCTGCGCAAACTCTCGCTCTACGCAAAACCTCTTAACAACTTTGAGATTTTTATTTTCCTTTTCGCCGGAGCATCTTCAGTTTGGATAAATAGCACTGTGAAGGCAACCGGTGATATCTTCAGTTTGGATAAATAGCACTATCACCGTAGAATCAGTCGACCTCGAAGCACCTTCAATTTGGATAAATAGCAGTGCGTCGAGGCCGACTGGTTAACTATCCAAGTCTCGATCGATAAGGGTTTTCAAATCCTTATTGGTAGAGGTCATCTCATTAGCCTTCTCGACGAAGTGAGGTGTTACTAATTATTAGGCTCGACACATTGAACGCCAAGTTGGTTTATGATCGCATACTCGCAAGTGGGGTTTAGAGTCGGCATTCAGATGGCCGAACCACGTTCACCATCAAGACTTATATTCGCTTTGAGTATCTGTGCCCCTATACTTTGGTGTCGATTCGGAGTGAGTTTACTCTGACGAATACCATCACTATGACCGAAGCCGACGATGGCGATTTGTGAACTTTGCATAATTACTAGTCTTGTCTTCAGGCTTGAGAACCCAAAGGCCGAGACGCGTTCATTCCTCGGCCACAATCGCAAGACGTAGAAGTCAGCCGCACGCATCGACGCAACACATCAGAATATTTTACCCCCCCCCCCGGCCGAGCTCGGCCGACGAGTTGGCACACCCCGCATACATTTGAAGGACTTAGTTAGCTCATTAGTGATCATGATTCACGTATTTTGAAGGACAAAGTGTCACGTATTTTACAATTGCTCACTAAATACGTAGAGGCATTTCTCAATTAAATTTTTCACTTTCAAAGTTCACCCATTGAAAGTGATTATGATTCATGTATTTAGTAAGCAATTGTATTAGAATTACCTTGTGAGTGATCTTAATTCATGTTAACAATTAATGCTCTAAGGAAACAAAAAGGACTCCCATAAAAATCTCAGTCTGCATTCCAAGATTTTGCACCGTGTATGCTGTTTCCAAAGGAAATTTGACATCGGCACGGTGCCAAGGAGCTGCCAAAATTTGAATTTTTGTTTGTTTGTTTGATGTTGCAGCAATGAACATTTGAATTGTGTGTTTTATTTATTTTTTGCTTGGTGTTAGGGATATTTGTATTTTGATTTAGTAAAAATGACTTGTTTTGTTTGTAACTTTGTTTAACTATTTTAAAAGTATTTGAATGCAACCATGCAAAATACAAGAAAAAAAACAAGTAAACTTTGAATAACATTTTGATTTGGTATTAAAATGATTTAGTATTCGGAGCCGTAAACCAGCATGAACCAAATCAAACCGAAACCAGTATGAACATAATCGTACAATTTTAGTAATAAAATTAATTAAGCAGAACTGCACCGAACCACACCATGTCCACCCCTAACTATCAACATGTAACTCAATATAAAAAAATCGGCTATATGTATTGAGATGAATTCTTTGTAGAATTGAACTATAACACAGTTATATAAAGGAAAAGAGACATTGGACTGTTCTCAAAACATTTAGCAAATGGAGGAAAATAAAAATGTATTGCACGTAAGAGATTATGAATTAACATAATATGTTTCATTTAGTATATATAACATGTTGTACTTTTTAATTTTATTTTGTTGTTTTAAAATGCCTCTATCTAAAAAAATATCAAGCTTTGTCCCTATCATGATCTATGTTCAGCCCAGAGTGCACAAGAAAAGGGAATGAAGCCTTTTTAGTTAGAGTCCGATAAAATGATCAAATCTGGTTTCGAATTTTTGACAAGATGAGTAATGAAAAGAAATGAGATTATTTGTTAAATGGGTTTCCAAAATTAGGATGAAAGGAAACATTACATTCATGCATTATTGTTACTAGAGACTTGAAAAGTAGTCGACTTTCACTGAAAGTCTTAAAGAAACTATCTAGTCTTCCTCTTCAGCATATACATTCAGTATTAGATGCTTTCAACAAAAAGCGTATATATGCAAGTAATAGTGATTCATCGCTTAATCTAGAGACCTAACGCCACGTGTTGTAGTTCTTTGACAAAAAAAAAAAAAAAAATCCGTGTGTTGTAGTGCACTATACATAACTATATATAACATATATTTAAGTATTTGTCAATATAAAAGCTTAACATTATATTACTGTTCAAGCAAATTACCAATGATGATTTTTGAAATGTCGCGATAATATAATCCAACAAAGAAATTCCTAGAGACAAGCTGTTTCTCAAAGAAAACAATGTTATCATCATAACTCAAATAAGCCAGAACGTACCGTACATATTATTAAGGCACAAGACAAACTAATAAAAGTGGCTTAAAAACTTTGAGTTTTAATCAAAATGACAAAAAATGTGTTGTAAGTAAATAATATCATGAGTGATTTTTTAAAGTAAAAATATCATTTTTCGTTAAAAAAAAAACACCAAAAGTGTTTCGTTGAAACTCTCAATATATTATGGTTTTCTATTCCATATTTTTTTTTCATTTCCTTCATATATATATATATATATATATATATATATATATGTGTGTGTATTAATGAAGGGGCTTAACATCGATAAGAGCAATCTGTTCATTATATAGGCTGCCAGATGGGTGATCAAGGGATTACTACAAAATATTTCGTAATGAGAAAATTCAGACAATGGATTCTGCTGAGGAAACCATATTTCTGTAGACTGTATTTTGTTAGCCAAATAATATGACGGTTAATGATTTTATAAAAGATTCAATCATTAATCGCCACATCATGTGGTCTAGAATATGATTTAAAATTAATCTCTTTATCATCACCCAAAACAAATATATCAATCCAGATATTATCACCGTTTTTTTATTATCATAGTTTTTATTATCTTCAAATACAAGGCTAGGGAAGGCATCACATGATGAGCATATAATAACATTGAATAGAATTCATGCTACTTTTAAGTTACAACATTTTGTCAAACATGCCATAGCATGAAAGTTGATATGTTACGTACTCTTCGAACTTTCGCCTATTGACTGATATAGATTGAAGGGTAGTATTATCCAAAGACTAGTTATGCTGATATGGCAAAACAGTTAGATATCTAGCTGATGTGGCAATTAGTTAGAGTTGTTGGTGCTAATAGATTACAGTGTACGATAGCTAGTGAGCTATATAAAGTCTGTAAATTGTCATTGCAATTTAGTTGGTAAAAATACACCGAGATTCATAGTCCTCTCTTTACAATTCTCTCTTCCTTCTTCCATTTCTACATCTCTTTCTTTCTTGTCGATTGGTGATTTCTTGATACTTGTTGTATTGTTATCATGGTATCATTGTCGTGATTGATCTATGGTGACCATCTTCCGTTGAATGTAATCAAGGGTCCGATAGCCATTTCTTCTTTGTGATTGGAGTGTTTGACAATTTTTTTAGGCCAATAGCCATTCTCTGTGATTTTATGCTATACTCCCTTAAGGCCGATTATCGGAGTATAAAGTTGTCTGAAAGTTCTTTTCTTGGTTGGTTTTTCTGAAAGAAAGTTGTTTTCTTGAATACTATTTCTGGGTGTGATTGAATTCTTGGAAGTTCTTGTGATAATGGCTGAATCTACAGTTAAAATTGAAGGGCTATTAGGAATGTTAACGGTGAAGCTTGGTGATGATAATTTTGTAAAGTGGAGTTATCAGTTTCAATCAGTACTTATGGGATATGATCTGCTTGAGTTTTTCAGCGATGAATCTGTTTGTCCACCAAAATTTGGGATTCATACAAAGACGGGAGTTACAAGTCACTTTGGCTTACAAAGATTGGGTAAAGAAAGATTTGGCATTGCTAAGTTTGCTCATAGCTACTTTGTCTGATGATGTTATGGAGCATATTATTGGGTGCAAGACTTCTCATGAGGCATGGACATGTTTACAAGAAAGGTTTGCATCAGTTTTTATGGTGCAGATTAATCAATTGAAAACTGAATTTCATACTATTCAGAAAGGTGGGGAATTGATAGATAAGTTTATGTTACGAGTCAAGGCTATCAAAGATCAACTTGTATCTGCTGGAGAAATGATTACTGAGCATGACTTTCTTACAGTTTTCTTGTCTGGATTACCACCTGAATTTAAAATGATCAAAATTGTCATACTTGCTTGGGATTCAACTATTTCATATAAAGATCTGTGAGCTCAACTTCTTGGAACAGAAACAAGTATTAAGTCAAGAATGAAATCTCTGAGCACTTTTATGTCCACAATGCATGTTCAAGGAGAAAGATCCAGTTCTAATGGGTGTTCATGTGGCTACAATGGTTTTGAAACTGGTGAGAGTTTTAATTCCCAAAGATCTCAAGGTGGTTATGAAGGAGAGCAATCACATGGCTATCAATATGGTTTTCAAGGTGGTTCTGGTTTCATATGGAATACAAACAAGTCTTTTCACAAGCCTAATTTCTCTGGAGATAACAGGAAGTATAATTGAAGTAATAATAATGGTAATTCAAGACCTTTTTTGAACAACTTTAGTAGTAAGAACACCAGTGGTAATTTTTCTGGGAATGGGAAGAGTCTGCAGTCACAAAGTGGTACTTTCTCTGGAAATGAGTTTCAGAAGGGTAACAATTGGAATGGTAATACGAATTACAGGTCTGGTATTTCACCTGAATGTCAAATATGTTCTAGAAGAGGACACACTGCTGCCAATTGCTATCATAGGGCTGATACTAGAAACAAAGGGTTCATCATCTGTCAAATTTGTGGAAAAATGGGGCATATTGCTCTTGAATGCTACCATCGAAATAATTTCACTTACCAGGAAAGTCCATAACCATCATCTCTAACTGCAATGACTACACAGGCTCACATTGGTCAAGGTTCACCACAGTACAATGGCCATGGCTTTTCTAATGGTGATGTATGGATCTTAGACACTGGTGCTACACCCTATATGACAACAAATGTCAATGCCTTATCTCAAGTCAACCCTTACAATGGAGATGAGAAAATTACAATTGGAAACAGTAAAGGTTTGACAGTCAAGAATATTGGTTCTACTTCAATTATTACTCCTTCTAATGCCTTAATATTGCATAATGTTCTACATGTGCCTCAAATAACTGTGAATCTTCTTTTTGTTAAGAAATCATGCAAAGATAATGGTTGCTGGTTTATTTATGATGATGTGGATTTCTATATACAGACAAGGCAACAAGGGTGATTTTGTACCAAGGAATGAGCGATGGTGGTGAACTCTTCAAGATTCCAGTCAATGTATTTGCTAATTCTTTTGCTGCAAGCTTGAGTAGATGTGCTGCATTCTTGGGGAAAGAAAGTGAGAACTACAGTGTGGCATAAAAGGCTAGGCCATCCATCTTTAGAAGTGTTGATTTCAATGCTGAAGAGTGCTACTATTCTAGTTAATAAAGATTCATGTCAAACTGTATGTTCCTCTTGTATTAAAGGGAAGATGTGTAGACAAGTGTTTCTTGTTAGATGTAATAGAGCCAGTTTTCTGTTTGAGAAAGTCCACTTTGATGTATAGGGACCATCTCCGACACAGTTTGTAGAAGGGTGTAAATACTACATCACATTTGTAGATGAATTTTCATGATACATGTGGATATTTCCTATGATCAATAAATCAGATGCTTTTCCAATCTTTGTTAAGTTTGTAGCATTTGTGTCTACTCAGTTTAATGTTTCAATTAAACGTTTTCAATCTGATGGAGGAGGTGAATATAT
The DNA here is from genome assembly GCA_963580275.1 of Crataegus laevigata. Classification (NCBI taxonomy): domain Eukaryota; kingdom Viridiplantae; phylum Streptophyta; class Magnoliopsida; order Rosales; family Rosaceae; genus Crataegus; species Crataegus laevigata. Next base: position 9,684,700 of record OY756953.1, on the reverse strand, counting down.
GAGTAAAGAGTTTAAAGAATTCTTAGTAGGAAAATGTATTACACACATGGTTTCATGCCCATATACTCCTCAACAAAATGGTATTGCTGAAAGGAGACATAAACATGTCATAGAGACTGCAATTACCCTATTGACTGAAGCAAGCTTGCCACAATGTTTTTTGTATCATGCTTGCTCTCATGTACTATTACTTATAAATAGAATGTCATCTAAATGCTTGGATTTGAAATCTCCATATCAGCTTTTATTTGGTAAAGTCCCAGAGATTCATTTATCCTTTTATGAGACCATACACTGTGAATAAGCTTCAAGCTAGATCTTCCAAATGTGTTTTCCTTGGTTATACTTTGGGACATAAAGGAGCTATCTGTTATGATTTGGACAGTAAAAGGTTAATTCTATCAAGACATGTAGTTCATAATGAAGATGAATTTCCATATAGAACTGCATCAATTCAACATTCCAATACCTCTGCACAGTCACAAAATGCAAGAGTTAATACTACTATGATTCAAATGCCAATTCCTGCAATTCAAAATCAAGTACCACAATCAAACAGTGTTTCAATTCAGGACTTACATAGTGAATCTTTAACATAGACTAGTTCTCAACAACAATCTTCACATATGCAGTAAGAATCTGATATTGGGAATGTAGTAGCTTCACCTATCAGTGATCCAAATATGCAGCAATCATCTTCAACATCAACTTCTCATCACCATCACTCTACTCCTACAAAAAATAAATCACCTTTGATGCTTGTCCATCACAGTTCTCAATTAGAGGTAATTCTTCCCTTCTCACCTTAGTTGAATGAAATTTCTGAAACTCATGTATCAACTAAAAATCTAATTTCTCATCATTCTATGGTTACAAGGTTGAAAAGTGGGGCTATTGAAAGACAAAATTATGCTACTTATATGGCAACTTTTCCAGAGTTGAAAAGTTTACAACTTACTGAAGATGACCAATTTTCTGGTGGTTATTCATTTGTTACTGAGATTTCAGATACCACAGAACCATCCAGTTTTCGAAAAGCTGCAAGTGTACCACATTGGCAGACTGTTATGCAAGAAGAATATGATTCTCTTAGGGCACAAGGTACTTGGATATTAGTGCCACCTCTAATTGATAGGCCGATTGTTGGAAGTAAATTGGTCTACCAGGTGAAAAAGAATCTTGATGGGCAGTGTTTCCAGGTACAAAGCTAGGTTGGTTGCTCAATGGTTCTCTCAGGAGTATGGAGTTGATTATTCTAATACATTTAGCTCGGTTGTTAGGCTTATCATAGTACGAATTATTCTTGCAGTAACTGCAATGAATCATTGGGATTTAAAACAGTTAGACATTATGAATGCGTTTCTACATGGTGATTTGCGGAAGGAAGTTTATATGAAACAACCTCAGGGCTTTATTGATTCCACATGTCCTAATCATGTTTGTAAACTCATCAAATCCCTATATGGCTTGAAACAAGCCCCAAGGGCTTGAAATTCGAAATTTACAAGTTATTTGAGTGCTATGGGATTCTGTGCTTGTATATATGGTCCAAGCCTGTTTATGAAAAAAGATGGAACTAATATTATCATACTTCTTCTTTATGTTGATGATATCATCTTGACAGGTTCTAACTCTGTCAAAGTGCATCAGGTTATTCATGAGTTGTTAGAGGTATTTGATATCAAGGATCTAGGAAAACTTACCTATTTTCTAGGTCTTCAAATTACATATTAGTCAAATGGTGATATCTTTGTCAATCAATCAAAGTATATCAAAGATTAATTCATAAAGCTGGTATGGATTCCAGTAAACCTGCTTCAACACCGTGCAAACCACATAATTCACTGCTAGTGACAGAAGGAGTTCCTTTTAGTGATCTTACATTTTATAGAAGTATAGTGGGATCTTTGCAATATTTGACCTTCACTAGGCCAGATATTACATTTGCAGTAAATTCAGTGTGCCAATTAATGAAAACACCAACATATATTCATCTTGGGGCTGTGAAAAGAATATTGAGGTATCTTCAAGGGATATTAAGGTATGGTATAGTGTACTCATCGGATGCAGAATCAACTCGTACTGCCTTCTCAGACTTGGATTAGGCTGCAAACTTGAATACTTGAAGATCTATGATTGCATACATTGTTTTTCTTGGCAACAACCTCATTTCTTCGCAGTCAGAGAAACAAAGTTCAGTATCTAGGAGTTCTACAGAGACAGAATATAAAGCATTGGCGCACACTGCTACTGATATAGCCTGGATCATAAGTATTTTAAAGGATTTGGAGCTATTTTTGCCTACATATCCAGTTATTCATTGTGACAATATGTCTACAATTGCACTTAGTGCAAATCCGGTGTTTTACTCTCGGATAAAGAACTTGGATACCGATTACCGCTTTGTTTGAGAGAAGGTCCAGCAAGAAGACTTGGAAGTAAACTACATACCTACTGAAGATCAATCTACAGATATATTAACCAAGGAGTTACATGGTCTTTCCTTTGTTAAACATAGTTACAATCTCAAACTTGGTAACCCAAGTTCAGATTGAGGGGGGATATTGACTGATATAGATTGAAGGGTAGTATTGTCTAAAGACTAGTTATGCTGATATGGAAAAACAGTTAGATATCTAGCTGATGTGGCAGTTAGTTAGAGTTGTTGAGGTTAATAGCTTACAGTGTAAGATAGCTAGTGAGCTATACAAAGTGTGTAAACTGTCCTTGCAATTCAGTTAGTAAAAATACACCGAAATTCATAGTTCCCTCTCTACAATTCTCTCTTCCTTCTTCCATTTCTGCATCTCTTTCTTTCTTCTCTATTGGTGATTTCTTGATACTTGTTGTATTGTTATCATCGCGAACGTTACAGCATTTTACAATATGTTTAACTAAGACATGGTTTTACCTTTAAAAAAATAAATAAATTCTTTAAAATGATATGCAGTGAGTTTGTGTTTCATATTATTTACCTCGACAAGAGTACGTACTCTTCTAAATAGTGAATGTATACTCAACTATTCTAAATAATGATTGTATAAATCAAGGGTATGGTGACCACCCTTTGGTTTCAATTTTCATTATTTTTACTTTTTAGATACGAATGAGAAAAATCTCTTTTAAATAAGGAGTGCATATCGATGGTAGGAGAGGCTGTGGAAGAAATATATGTATATGGAATGGGGTAAGCAAAAATGACAATTAAAGAGTCGTTTGATAATCATTTTGTTTTTACTTTTTATATTTTTTTAATTAAAATTTGAAATCTCGTTTGGTAATTGTCTTTAGTTTTCAGTTTTGACATCAGAAAGTAAGAAACTTTGTAAAAACTTATAAAGAATTAGGACACTCTTACCATTGTCAACTAATTTATAATGGAACTTTTAACACTTTCTTCAATTAATTGATTCTTAGTTGCTTCCTTCAATTAAATGATTCTTAATTTGCTAGCTAGCCTAAGATTAATGGCACATGAGGGGAAACCGATCTGACGCATACATCGAGATATATGAGAATGGAAACTAAATTAAATCTCAGCGCTAAAACCACTAGCATGCCCTACACTACTAGAAATCTCCACAAAGCACACCCTTTTTAAATTGTGGCCAAAATTTTCTTTTCCACACCGTTCATTTACAAACATTGCCTATAGGCGAGCAAAAGGCACCAAAACCAAACCGTGCGGAGAAAAGGGTGCCAAATGCCCACATTTTTAGTAGTGCTAGAGTCCACTAAAAAAATTGATAGAAAGTTCACGTTTATTGAATAATAGTTGAAGGATCACAATTCCAACAACCAAGTGGTATATTTATATGCCAAAACATAAAACCAAACCCTAAAAAGTCTTAAGTTTGTAGAGAAAATAAAATCAACGGTTATTAAAGCACCCTAAAATTTCAAACGCTATTTTGAGATTCTAAACTATAGAAATATGGCCCATATTGCCCCATGTCACGATCAAAAGTGGTGAGTATTGTTCCTCGCGTTGTTCTATTCGAAACAACATTCATTCACCTAATTTTGACGCCGACGCATAAACATGCATCCCTCGAACCTTGCTGTTAGTTTTGCGCCTTCCAAAAATGTTGTTCATCAATCTTCTTAGCCATGTGTTCTACATCACATTCACTTTGTTTAAACTCTAGATTAATAAGGCTAGCCGGAAGTTGCTTCCTTTACAACATTCTTGATTGTTACTAGTTTCACAATTTTTAGCAAGTAAATTATTTAATCAAAGCTTACTTTAAGGGGAACAATGAGACAAGAACCCTGGTTGGGCGTCTAAAACAAGTGGGGGGGGGGGGGGGGGGGGGGTGTTTTACGTTTTGGGGATGCCAAAATTGCAAGTTGGATGGAAAGTTGGGAGGGAGAGAACTTGGCCTCAAACACGTTTTAAGTCAAATGAATCGTATTATCTTACACTTATTTAATTACAATAAATTAAACAGAGTTTCTTTCGATAAACACAAACGTCACTGTTCCGGGAGGGAGGGGGAATGACGACAGCCGCATCTTAACTGTAGCATCAACTTATAGGATAAATCATGCATGCTCATCGAAACAATAGTCATGAGTTACATAATCTAGTTTAATATAAGCCAGTATACATAAATGTTTTCTCAGGCATTGAGTGATTAAAGAATACATGGTTGCTCACCTTAAGATGTAATATTACTAGAAGAGCATAAATGATACGTGCTATTAATAGTTTAATTTAAACTTATTCAAAAGTGGATGACCATAAACTACTGAATACTGATCACCGCGTGAATAAAAACCAAAATAATAATAATTACATTTTACATCCTATACTATTTATTTATCAGTCTCTAGTGTGGGCCATTTTTTTGCTCCAAGTGGATAGAAGATTAATTAACCCATCCACATGAGTCAGACATGTACATGTTAGTAAATATTCAATATAGATGCAAAGTTTTGTAAAGCGAGATCTCAATGCTTCAAATATTGAGCTAAATTTCCGTTTATATTCCGTAAAAAGGTTATTGGTGAGCGAGAGATGCTATATGATCGATTTATATGTGTTTATCATTGCACGTATTGCACAAGACACGTAATTCCACCTACACATTACTTATTTGTTTATGTCTTCGGTCTGATATTTTATGTGCAGTGTTTGCGTGCCGGCTTAGAGGGATCCTTTGAAGGTGTCGAGAGTCAGAAATGAAGAACAAAATATCGGAATTTAGGGCATGCAAAAGGAAGAAAAAGCTGGAGGATGGAGACATGAAGGGACACGTACGTGCATGACCGTACATTTTAATTATGTATGTAGTAAAATATCAACATCCAAGCAATTTTTGAGTAGGTGATGCTCATCAAACCCCTTTGAGGAATTGGCTATTCAACAACCCTCTGTCTATGTCTTAAAATTTAGCACGGTCATTGGATGGTAGGGATCAAAATATCATGATCGACTATAATTCTTTTATATCTGAAGTATCTAATTGGAATGAAATTGGCTATTTCTGAATGTTATGTACTTCAATTCCTTTCAGTCAAATTTTTAGAAAAACGAATATATATTGGGATTAGAATGAGAAACTGAAGTATATACACCCAAGGTTCTGAGTTCGAATTCTCCTTCTTTAGTATCAATTGTATCAAAAAAAAGAAAAAAGGAAGTATGTAATCGTGTTATGTTATTGGTTGCATCGTTTAGATTGAAGCATATACAGGGCGATAAAATGAAGATATTTGAAGGAGAATGGAAAGATAGAGATTATTACTAAATAATAAATTGGCATCATGCAACTGATTGCTTATGCATGGGGCAGTTAGACACTGCTGCACCTAATGACTCCACTGTGTTGTCTGCACTAAGAAATGGTCCATATATACAAAATAAATGAAACCAATTCTAACATCCTACTTCCTTTGCACCGACAAATGACATATAATTAACTCATGATATTTAGTTATTTACTGCTATTTAGTTATCTATCACTATTGTCCGTGTTAGATTTGCTCTTGTAAGCTTGTGTCTTTTGTCAATGTCTTAGGGGGGAGCTAGCGGGGTGTGTATCTGGATGCAATTGGTAGTTTTTTTGGTGATTTTATGTACGAGTAATGTTATGAAGACTAAATTTGTAAAATAAGTTTTGAAAATTAAATGACATGGAAGTTGATGATTTTATTATTACTTAAACGTTAATAAAGGTGCTCATTTCTTATTAGTGACACATCATTTAATTTATAATTTTAATCTATAAATTTAGTCTCATTAACATCACTCTTTATGCACATAATCTCTGTTAGCATTAACTGTTTGCATCTTTTGCGTTTCGTCTTCAAAGTGTCTGGACACTAGTTTTGTTGTAGAATCTCCTATGCGGCAGGTTATGAAATGTTTAAATTTTTAGTTGGCAGGATTAAAGTTTTTTTTTATTTTGGAGTGTTGTTACATTTCCTTGTTACTTCTTATGTTTGTCACACACATATATATATATATGCATCAATATCATTTTGTTTTCGAGTATTTTTTTTGTTTGAGAACTCTTCAACCTAATCTCAGGTTCTCTTCTTGAAGTTTGTACTATTCCAAAATATTCCAATAAAACTCTTATGGTTTCATCTAAAAAATCATCTTCAACTCTTTCTCCCCTAACTTATTTATTTTAAAAAAAAACTAATGAAAATGGCTTGAAAACTTTAAGTTTTAATAATAAGGACAAAATAAAGGGTAAAGTGAATATTACCATGATTGACTTTTTAATGTAAAAATGTGGTTTTTCATTAAAGTGAACAGTACCGAAAGTTTTTCATTAAAGTTCTCTTATTTATTTCACAATGAGTTGCTTCACTAATGCCAATTTTAGTTATTTTATTTGTATATAACTAGAGTTAATTATATGGAGCACCTCTACTTGAAAAAATAGTGGTGGAAACCCCATTTAAAACAAGCACGTAACACAAAGCTAGACCATACAACTAACCCTTATTAACTTTACTACTTTACTACTTTGACCATATCCATAAATCAACTAAAGAGTACTCTCTTCTTTCCTTTTTTTTATACCCCTCGATAGGTTTTCATGTTTTAAAAGCGTTGTATAAATCAATTTCTTAAGAACACAGGTTAACAATTGAAATAGTTTAAGCTTAATTTTGCACTATAAAATTACTTGAATCAAGCTGAGGTACCCAGAGTCAGTTACTACCACTTTGATCAATAGTTTTCACAAGGTAAAAGCTCACCAAACATGTGTGAGCTCGAAACAAGCTCAAGATAAAAACTAGGAATAAGCAAGTTAAAAATTTAACTTCAAAATATATAAATACCAGCCCAAATCATAAAAGAGGAGATAAATAATTTGTTGTTTTAATCTATAAGCTTTTACCAAAACAAAAGGTGGTTTCGGCGAATCGCCTTCACTCTCGGGGTTCAGTAGTTTGCATACAAATATTTTTTTTTTTAAATTGAATTTGATGATTTCTTAAGTGCAACTTTCAATTTTTTTGTTTTTGTTTTTTTTTTTAAAGGCGACTAACTAGTAGTTTTAGCACAGTAATCTATTATTTCGGAAGCCGAGAAGACTCAAATAGACATTTCAGCCTCCTTTTAACTACTATTATGTGATTTACCAACACCAGAAATTAAACTCAAAACGTGTCATGTCGAATACTCCTTATATCGTCGAAGTTTTTAAAAAAAAATGACTGAATGCTTTAGCAAAGGGCAGTCAAACAATTATATTGCCTAACATAGAGGATGGTCCTATTGAGAAAAAAAAAATGTATCAAGCAAGTCAAATTGTTAAACCCCAAAAAACCCACTTATCATAAATTAATCATTTATTTACCTACTTGCTTAAAACAGGTACAATGAAAGCAAAATTCCAAAAATAAAGCCGAAGAAGAATAAAAATGGTCCACCGATCCTACTTGCTGTATTGAAATTACAAGTTCGTGCTCTCCAAAACAGCTGGCCCTTTGGGCCTTATCGCAGATAATATTAAAACAATTAAAAACTTGAAATAAAAATGAATTACCACCCAGGATGATGATAGGGACAGGCTCACATGAGCCCAACCAGATAATACATGAGGTCCCTACTTATATATAATTTCTCACAATTTTATTCATCAGGAACCAATTAAAATTATAACGTGGAAAAAATATTTACAAAAAAAAAAAAAAAAAAAAAAAAAATCATGCCCAACTGGAGAAGTTTCCTGGAGGGCACCTTTCTTGGAAGAAAATTACACGCATGGAACATAGTCACATACGCACAAATACTTAATAGTCATCCCTCCTTTCAAATAGATTTTTTTTTTCTTTTCAAACACAATTATCATAATATACTACTTTACGTGCTATAATAAAAATAAATGATATAGTTGATATGTCACATTTTTAAAATATAAAAATTGTAAACAATCTAACGTATTTTAAGCTAAATAAACTAATAAGAGGGCGGACTGCGCCTCCCAATGTAAGAGGTTCAGGTTCGATGGTTTGAGTTGCTAAGTCTGCTTAATTGTTGTCACGGGCAATATAAAATTCTCCATAACATATCCGGGCTCAAAAAAAGTGCATAATCATGATTTGCCACCAATTTTTTAAAAGAAACAAAAAACTAATAACCTTACGTTACGGTGTTTCGAAAATACTAAAAAGTTGCTCCTACAAATATCTCTTTCTTTTTCTTCTTTAATTTCTTTTGTTCTCTTTCCCACCCTAACGCGCTCTCTCTCTCTCTCTCTCTCTCTCTCTCAAAGCCCAAGTCAACAACAAGAGGAGCTTCTTTGCACTCTTTGAAACGTCCATGGGGTATCCGAGTCTTGTTGGTCAAAGAAGAATGCACCGACCGTCATTGTAATGAGAGCTACCCTTCTGGCTTCTGCTTCTTTTCAGCCTGCAGCTGCCTCCTACTTTCCTCTTCTTCTTCACTAGAATTTTCCGTCACCAATCTCAACCCTAGGAAAAAAAAACCCACAAAAAATTGAGAAAAAAAAAATCCACAATAATAACAACAAAAAAGAAAGAGAAAAGTGTTAGCTCCCAACCCACCTGCTTTTTTTTCTTCTTCCCTTAGATCTTCAAGATCTAGGAATTTGAGGTAGTAAAAAATAAGAAGTGGGGCTTTTTTCTTCTAATTTTTCACTTTTATTTTATTTTTTGTTTATCATGAATTTTGGAGCAGCAGCCGGAGGAGCTATGGATGGTGGATTTTCTACTGAGGATGACCAAAATATGGTGAGTGGTAAGCTTCCTTTCTCCTATGCCTCCTCTCCCACTTCATCTTCATCTTCTCCTCGCTACAACAAAACCACCGGCATAGCCACTATGGTCCCTTCTTCCGCTGTCAGCAGAAGCAGCGGCTGGCACGACGGTGGCGGCGCCCCCGACATGAAGCTCGAGCTCATGGACTCGTCCCCCCGAGAAAACAATGAAAGTGGTGGTGCTCAAAGAGAAGAAAACCCAATCCCCATAGCGAGGGAGCACATGTTCGACAAAGTCGTGACGCCGAGCGACGTGGGGAAGCTCAACCGCCTCGTCATCCCGAAACAGCACGCGGAGAAGTACTTCCCGTTGGATTCTTCCAGCAACGAGAAGGGGCTTCTGCTGAATTTCGAGGACCGGAATGGGAAGTCATGGCGGTTTAGGTACTCCTACTGGAACAGCAGCCAGAGCTACGTGATGACCAAAGGGTGGAGCAGGTTTGTGAAGGAGAAAAAGCTTGACGCTGGCGACATAGTCTCATTCCAGCGAGGGCTTGGTGAGGTGGGGAAAGACCATCTTTTTATTGACTGGCGGCGCCGCCCGGATGCGCCTGATCCAAATCATCATCCCCACCACCACTACCCGCTTCATTCTCATCATCCACATTATCAGCCCAATTTTGCAATTCCTCATCAGCATCAATACTCCTGGAATCCCCACCGGTCGGTTCCATGGAGCCCGTTGCTGATGAGACCGCCCGGGGCAGTAATGACTCGAGAACACTTGCACTTGTCGCAGCAGCAGATTAATTCCGGCGTGCATCACCCCTATCGGAATACTGGGACCACTGGTGGTGGTGGTTCGGGTTCTTATGGTTACGGAAATGTGGTTAACTCTTCTGGCCCGAGTTATTATTTGAGATCAGCTTCGTCTGCTGCTGGCCCGCCACAGTTTCACGAGCAAGAGGGCAGTGGACTAATAGAATTACAACAACAGCAACAACATCAACAAGTACAGCTGGGTCGGGTTCATCATGAGTCGAATATGGTTTTGGAGTCGGTGCCGCTGGTCCATGGCAAGGCGGCAGCCAAGCGGATGAGGCTATTTGGAGTAAACATGGAGTGTCCCATATCGGAGTCGGATCATGAATGTGACTTATTGTCTTCAGCCACATTATCATCATCGTCATCGTCATCCCAATATCATCATCATCATGCTCAGCAACACCTTTCTCCGTCGCAACCCCCACCACTCCAATTAAGGCTCTACGACGGCATGCCTCTCCGCCACCAAGCTACGCCCTCTACCACCACTACTAGTACGACCACCGACTTTCTCAACATAAGTGGGATGGCCTCATCATCTTCCATGTCCATGGACTTTGAGGTCTAATTCGCTAATCCATGACACAAATGCCAATAAACATCTAACCTTGCCGAAATTAAGACGAGAAACAAGGAATGAAGAAGGAGAAAACGATGATGTCGCAGATTGGCAATTGAATAAGAAGAATTAATTTGGAAGATGATCAGATTTTTCAGCTCGATTGGTGATAGTCATCGGTACAGAAACGGTACAAGGTTTGGGTTTTTTTTTAGAAGAGAATGAACTGATGATGATCTAAGTGATAGAAATGCCAACAAATGTTATCCAACTGATCATGTCTTTATCTTTGATAGTTTTTTTTAAGCTTAATTTTCATGTGTATAATATTTTAATTTTTATTTAATATAACAACAATCTATAGAGATAGATATAGATCATAGTCAGCGCAGTGGTATGTTCTATCAAGGCATAGATCCATCATTTCCCCAAGATTTCATGCTCTCATTTTGTATCACTCGTGATATGAAATATGAATTTGTTACAATTTATATCTTTATTTATTTATATATTAATCTCTTTGGCCACCTCTCTCTCTCTCTCTCTCTCTCCCCCTTCAATGTTGTCGTTGTTGTTTTGATTCAAGTAAATGGAAGAAACAACGTTTCCTGATGACTGCTCAGAAACAGTTGATGACCAGAACACAAATGCTGCTAGAGCTACCTGATGTAATTGCGGTTTTGTATTTTACCTTTGGTAGGTTTGTTGTTCTTGTCGCTGCTTCGTTGGGCACACCACCCGCAGGTTTTCTCAGACAGACTTGCTGAGAGATTAAAAGCAATAAGGTAGCAACTAGCTCTGTTATATATAATGTCCTTAATTGAAAAATTTTCTCTCTTTATATATCTGTAACTATTTAACCTAGTTAATTCTTGTCACCTTCTTTTTCTGCATTAATAGTAATTTGTTGATTTACTTCTTTCCACCTTCTTCATCTTTTCATTTCATTTCACTACAAAATTAAATTAAATTCTCCTCCAAATCAACAGCTAATTTATTATGGTGCAGCTCTAGTACTACTATTATTGTTTATATGTCGGCCGGTGTTGTATACACTGCAACATGTAGCTAATAATTAGGAAAAAATACATGTAAACAGCTCCTACTGTTGGATAAAATTACCTGCACTATACTGTTCTTATAATTTTTGTTCATCCAATTGCATGTTCCCTAGCTATTTGGCTTTTACTTGCAAGAAAAATGTATATATGATAGTACTAAACCTAACTAATGTAAGGATTAAACAGTACTTTTTCATGGTTTTAACTTTTTATATGGACCACAATTTTAACTTGTAACAACTGCTACATGACAGTAAGAGTATATGTAGCTAGACTGCTGCACCCCCTATTGTAATGTGGATTTTACAAATCATACTGTTTTAAAGATGAAAACAATATATTTCGGCGTCGTCTCTATAATTTTTAATGTTTTGATCAATCATGGTTGATATTTCGAAATGATTGTATAATGAGTTCGATGATATGGATGATACATACATATATATATATATATATATATATATATATATATATATATATCAACTTACCAAATACATGATCAGGTTCTTTTGCCACCATTAAAAATCATGTTTTTTTTCATCATTTAGTTGTAATGTGGATGAGAACTTTGCCATAGAAGCTGATCTGTATAGTTCAAGTAATCTATCACTATAGCATAAAATACTTGGGCTAGTATGGCATATGTATTTGTTGTATTTGAATGCATTAGTTGCATTCATGAATTAAAATGAGTAATAAAATTAAGGATCGGTGAGCCTAGTACTTAAACTTATTGCTAAGGCCTGAAATATACAAATTTTTCATTCATCTTAGGATTTCACTAGTTGCATATTGAAATCATGAGCATTATACATTCTCATCATAGCCTAGGGGTTACACACTTTGGACTTTCTCTTTTTTTTTTCCTTGATTTTATGTAGTTTAGTTAGTTTTATCAGAGGAAAAGAATTGGCTGCTTTCGAAGGGTTCATGTGCTTGAGACATAAATTTTTCTCAGTTTGAGAGGTACAAATGTATTTCATACAGAATTTTAACAAAATGACAAGGTAAATATACACGAAAATACTCTAACGGAGTACGTATGTAGTAGGTTTTCTTTTCAAGGTACATATCTTTTGTTATTCTTCCAATTAATTAGCTGCAGTATAAAAATTTTAACATTATATATAATGATACGTCCCACACCAGCCATTGATCAGTTAATTTTAGCAGATATATATAATTGGTAAAATCCTTTTTCACCGTATTTTTTTTCTGTAAAGAAGGGCACAAATTACAAGGATTAGAAATATTTGGTTTGTAGTTAATAATTAATTGCTCATACTAATGTTGTTCATTTGCCTAATCTTTACTCCTATATTCTTTCATTACTAATGTTACACGGTAAGATATTAATTAGGAATTTTTTAAATCCTTATGGTACTTATAATGTTGCCATGGCCAGTATTACTAAAACTCATTTGATGATGATATTAGTATATTGTTTGCTGTTTTTGTTGTTGATATGATTTTTGGTACAAATTGATTGAATTGTGTATGCATGTATAATACGTTTAAGCAATACGGATATGTAGAGGGTAATGCAATACAACATTTGTTTTGCATTTTCAAAGGTTACGTACATACCTTAATCTCACATTACCGATATTTATGAGTAATCATTTTACCCTAAATCTCTATATATGCGAATTCTAGAAGTTGAAGAATGTATTGCATTTATAGAAATTTAAAAAATTGCTTTGACGTGTACAAAATCCAGAAACTAACAAATTTGTAAAACCGGAGTATATAATTTGCAACAGTTAGATGTAAATGTGTGGTCTGTACAGATAATGAAGCATTTCTAGTAAAAGTTGTAATTGGATTTCCTGCAAAAGGAATTGCATTTTACCATTAATGCAGTAACACCATTTGGATGCATTAACAACAATATTCTGGAACATGACGAGAACATCATATAAGTAACATATATACTTAGTTGTTTCCTTCCCAGATCCTTATCATATGTTGTGTTTCGGTTTTGGATTTTCTATCAAGTATGTGTATATAGATCGAAGCTGATATATTCCTTTCAGTAGGGTAATGAATGCTGTTAGGGGTTAATGGCTGGCTTTCATAGTTTTGACAGCAGTGAGCTTTTATCGTCTTCACAAGTGTTGTTTAATTTATTTAAACAATATTTTCTCTAAATTAATATAAACTACGATGAATGCAGAACAAAGTTGCAAAGTATTGGAAGTAATTTATCTTTATACACATTTGTTAGGTAAATTTTGCTTAGGTACTATTTAACCCTAAACGTACTGCAGTATTTTAAGCAAGCCTCGCTCCATTTTCTTTTTACTGTCTTCTTGTCGCTGATATAGATGGAGTCGATTGGCCTCGTGACATTTTAACGTAATTTATCTTTCTATCTGGCTTTATGCCCCATTGTCAACCGGTAAAATATATATATATATATATATATTAGGAGGGACTGCTTGCATAAATCTAATGAGTTTTCCATACTTTTACAATACATTACACACATACACATTTGACTCATGAAAATCAAGTTTACAGGAACATACTTCATTTCGAGACACAAGAAGAAAATGTTACAGTATGCTGGAATGCATTAGGATTTTGATTGCCACTATACTGAACATAATTGTTGTTGCTCACTTGTAAGATAGTGTCAAAAAGTTCGTGAGAAAATAAAGTGAGGTTAGGGTTTAGGGTTGAACGGTTACACGCATCCTCAGAGTACTTGAACTTCAGGTTTTCTTTTGATGGGGTGCTGAACTGTTGTCCTAGGGTGGTGATTACAACACGCCCTTTTCTATTTAGTGCAAACCCCCTCTTAATTTTGGCCATTGTTTTTATTTTATTTAATTATTTAATCGAACGGCTACGAAAATAGAAGGGTTCGTATAAGGTGAAAAATTGTGTGAAAAGCACTACCCTTTTATTATACTCACTCCAAAAGCAACTATTTTGCTCTCATATTTTGTTCTTAAAAAATTTCTAATAAATTCCAAAAGAATTTAAAACAAAAAATTAAATACAGCTCATGGCCAAGTCCGGCCATATATAGCAATCGAGATGGGTTGGGGTGATGACTGAGGAAGTGACCAACTGGATAGAGGAAACTACGTACGGGTTTGGGATGGCGAGGAGCAGGGAGATAGATAATTTCTTTTTAAGCTTTGGGTAAATGACAAAAAACTACCTAAACTATTGGTGTCACGACACTTTCATACCTCATTTTTTTAAATTGACAGGGTCATACCTCATCTTACGAATTTGTGTCAATGTTATACCTTCCGTTACTTCGCCGTGAATTTTTCAGTTAAATGCTGATGTGGCTTAATTTGGGACCCATTTTCTATTAAAAACTAATAAATATTATTAAAAACTAAAAAAAAAATATTTAATATTTTTTAAATATTAAAATAATAAAGAAAAGTAAAAAAAAAAAGTAAAGTCTGTTTGTCCTTTCCACCCCCCCCCCCCTTTTCTCTCTCTCTCTCCCCATCTTCCTGCAAAGAAATAAGAAGGATGAAGAAGAAAGAGGAAGAAAAAGAAGAAAAAAAAAATCCCAACCCAACCCAGCTTTCCCCAACCCCTCCCCCTTCCAACAACAAACCCAGAAAGAGGATGAAGAAGAAGAGAAGAAAAGAAAAAAAAAAACCCAAACCCAGTTCATCCCCCTCCCCCCACCACAAACCCAACCAACCTAACTCAGTTCGTCCGTCCGCCCCCCCCCCCCCTTCTGGCGCATCCACCCTCTTCCCTCCACACTCATTCCTCCCATTTTCTACGCGTCCCGATTCCACCTCAACGGGATATGGGTTTTTTTTTTTTTTTTGGATTGCAAGTAGTGGGTGCAAGGTGGGGAGGTCGGGTTCAGAGAGTGGTGCGGGCAGAACGGGTAGAAGAGGGGGTGGGGAAGGGGAAGAAAAATTGGTTTTTTTTTTTCTCTTTTTTTTTTCTGGGTTCAGTTGCAATAAGGGGGAAGAAGATGAATATTGGGAGAAGAGAGAGAATCGGGGGGAAGAAGGGGTGTTAGGTGTTTTTTATTTTTTTATTTTTATTTTTTATAAATAACTTTTTTATTATTTTAATATTTAAAAAATATTAATGAAATTTTTTAACTGAGAAACTCACGCCAACCCTAATAGAAGGTATAACATTGACACAAATTCGTAGTTGAGGTTTGACATTGTCAATTTTAAAAAATGAGGTATAAAAGTGTCATGACACCAATAGTTGATGTAGTTTTTTGTAATTTACCCTTAAGCTTTTTAGTCAAAATGGTTTCTGAGATTTGCATAATTTCTCACTTTAATTCTTGAAATTTAAAATCGATAGAAGTGGTCCCTAAGATTGTCCACCGTCAATTATTTTGATTATTCCGTGAAAAATCTCTGTTAAATTGAGAGTATTTTGTCACATCAATACCTCACGTGAACTGATGATTTCTTCAATTTAACGAAGATTTTTTTACAAAATGACCAAAATGGTGAACAATCTCAGAGATCACTTCTATCGATTTTAATCTCAATGACCAAAGTAGGTAGAATGACCATTTTTACTAAAAAGTCTTCTTTTTAGTATTTGTTTGTCAGATTTTTCAAAGTTGTGATTGTTGGTGTCCCATAAAATGTAAAACAAGGACACTAGGATATGTGTAGGTTTTATTATACTTATGGAAAGTCGGTTAACATAAAATAAAGAAATGTGGGTGAATGTGAAGAAATGTCTCACATCAGAAATTTATAAAATTGTATATGAGGGATAAAGAGTTAGAGTACAAATTTCATATATATTACAGCGAACCCTAACTTCTTTCAAGAAATTAATCGGTTAAAATGTCAAATATATTTGCTACTCTCGACAATCCACATCCTGGTGTGACTTTCAAATGCTCGATTCATATATATATATATATGACATGACATGCACAACCAATGGAAATTAACGACCAATGAGTCAAGAGACAACAATGTAGATTTTCTTACTTTAAACAAAATTCAAAGTAGAAAAAGACCCCAATTGATTAATAATCTTATATATTCTTTATATATGATCAGTAAAATAAAGCAGAACGCAGAAAATTATTGTATGATCAGTAAAATAAAACAGAAAGCAGAAAATTATTGTAACTTGTAAGATTTGAGTACGCTGTACGTACCACTGTGTCCTTTTTAGGGTTTCTTTTCTGTATAGTAAGCATAAATCCTGTACTCGTGTTTGGGGGTTGTCATGCTTTACAAGGACATACCCACTGATAAATTTCTGATTAATTTACCGGACCACTTTTTTTCCTTCAATTATATTGTAGTTCCAATATATATAAATGGGCAGACGTGACATTACTTTACACAATTTTTTACACATTTTCGTGTGGCTTCCATAATGTATTTTAACAATCCGAATTATCTATCTTTTATAATATCATTCATAAATTATCTTTGCAAAAATTAGACAAAATCAAAATCATTAAAACATTGATTTGTATTGAAGAACATAAATGAATATATAAAGAAATCCTAAACTCTTAATCCGATGGTTATATAGTTTCAAATTTAAATTATTTTTGGAGACATAATCTTTTAAGGAAGCCTTAAAAAATAAACAGTCCAAATCGTTTAAATATATTACGAAGTGAATCATACTATTTATATATGTAAGCCCTAGTTAGGTACCCGGCAACTGGGGGGCGTCTAGAGAATAGAAGTGCATGTAGATCATGTAGGCAGAGAGGAAGAGAGAATTAGCAGGTTTCTAATAGATTTTACATTTGTCAGGTCATCATTTAACGACTAACTTAATAATCTTTTAAACAAATGTATGAAATTAATTGAAATAAAATAATAAGTAAATGTATCATATATGAAATTAAAATATTTTTAAAATGTTATATGAAGTTGTAGTGGAACACAAACATGAAAAAGTAAAATGTAATTTACCCTTAATTAAATGAGCTGTAGCGTTTCAGTGATATCAGAATATATAGATATAGGGCATGAAGCAGCAGCAGCAGCAGCATTAGCATTGCTGCAGCTAGCGGACCTGACAAGCATAACGAAAAGTGTAGGACAAGTCCCGATTGCATTTACAACTATCAACTACTGTTCCCCTCTCCCCTCTCTCATCTCTCTCTAAAAAATACACACCAAACACAAGTTTTGTCCACTCGATATTCTGATAGCTAACTTGCTTTATCCCATCGCTATTAGGATTTAGGAGCGCCCCTGTCGAAGCTAGCAGGCTCCAACACTACCTAAACCCTTATCCAACATGTAATTGGTGTAATTGATCCAAAACTAAACCCAAATCACACATTACATATGAAGAAATAATTATATCTAGAGAAATACTAAGAAGAATCTCTCAAAGTCGGACTCTCCAAGAATTCTTTGTCACCTCTCAGTTTAACGTTAATTTTTGTTCCAACAATATAATACATTGTGCCAAAAATAAAAAAGGTGGGGAGAGGCCATAGAGAGTCTTATTTTTTAAAGAGTCTTCTTAACATATGTCTCGTCAAAAGCCATCAGCTTAGTCTTGGGAGTGCGTAGGGCGATGAGTAAGAGTAGGCAGCCAAAGCCAACTTTCCTTCTTCCAGCATGCATAAGAAACCAAAATAAGCTGGTTGAATATCAGCCTAACCAAATTGGAATATATAGGCTTGGAGTATTGTAAGCACGCGACATCAGTAACTAATAAAGAAGGCAGAAAATTACAGGAAATTAAGGATGATGGAAAAGGAGGTGGTGAGAGGCAAACAAGATTCCTATGCATTGTTCAAAGCCTTCTCTCTCAAAGCCTGAAGCAGAAAGAAGAGTGCAGTGCCGTCCCCACTCTATTGAAAGAGAGGGCAATAGAATACTAGCTACGGTAGGTTTTAGGGTTTAATAGGCGTAATCAATGACGCCAACAAAAGGAAAGACAAGAAAAGTAGTAGAAGCAGTAGAACTAGTAATTGTAGTCTTGGTTTTCAGTCCGTCGTTGTCCCTCTCCTCTTTCCTTCTCTTTCGTGAATTTGGTCAAAACAATTTTCATATCACAATCTTGCCGTTCAATAAATTTACACATAACATTGTATAATTAACACAAAATAATAAAATATTGATGTATACATGTTATGTAAGTCTTTCTCGAACAAACAACGCGTGCAATCTACTCCCTGCAAGACTTCTTCTCTGCATGGCACGCGTTGATATTTCTTTCGTTAGTCTATATGCAACACATTCCCGTGATATATGAACGTGAATGTGATACTCTCTCTCGTACACAATGTCCAAGTCCAACCATTAGTTTGGCTCTATGCATGTGGTAGGTTTTTGTCATGGTAAATGAACCCAGACAATTCCCCATCAAAGACGATATACAAAATATAAAAGAATTTCCAAGAAACATAGGGCGACGTGGCATGCCATGCCGTATGGAAAAAATGGGGAAAATGACAATATCGGGATCGAGATGGCATGCTAGCTTTTTGTTTGTTTCCTTATTTCTCCCACCCAACATTCCATGTTTCCTAAAGGTTGAATGGACCATACGCCCATCTAGTTCTGCTCACGTTCAGAGTTTTATCAAATATGCTAAACCCTCAACGGCTGTGATCAACTAGGGTTTACACTTTTGGTCAATTCCGTTATTATCTGACCACTATCTATACTGTCATGCCGAAAGCAGGAGAAGGAGGAGGGATAATAAAACATAAGTTTTAAAAAAATAAAAAATAAATAACAAACGAACAGGACAAAAAAGGACCCCCCCCCCCAAAAAAAAAAAAAAAAAACTGGTGGGGGTTGTTTGTCCCGTGTTCTGGACAGCTCTTCTTACAAGGACAGTGCAAAGACAGGGCAGCCGATCCCAAAAAAACCACCACAATTACGACTTACGAGTGTAACTATTATTTAGGGGTTTGATAGTAACGGGTCATGGGGTGCGCACTCACCTCTATATAAGCTCCAAAGCAGCCGTAAAGATGTGCATAGAAAACTCACCATCTTTGTAAACAAGAAGGGAAAAAAGTTACAAGCCGCACCTTATGTGGGTATGAGAAACAATATAGACCTGCAAATATAAAATAAAAAAAAATACATTTTTCTGTTAATTTTTCTGATGAATTCTGACCCACCTGGATGGGATTGGATTGCGATTGGGATTGGGATGAGATTATTTGTGCTAGTGATCAATAGCTCTCCCTCTTTTAATGCTGAGTAGGCAGTCTCATGCCAAGGTATCAAAACTGCACCCATGCATGGTGGCAGACGCCAGTTGACCAAACCCTATCTCCCACTCTAATCCTTCGCTTTTTCGTCTATTCCTTCCCTCCTTTACACGCTCTGCTGACCAGTAATCAAGTTCTTTTGATTTCTAACTTTTGATTTCCCAATTTATGTTTGGTTAGATATTAATGACCTGAGACTATCTCAAAGCAGACTGAGTTGAATTTTCTGGTTCAAAAAGCACACTGAGTTGATTTGCTTCCCACTCTTGGTGGATGGGGGTTTTGCCCTAGCTACTAGGGTAAGTGTTTGAAGTTTAGCCTCATTGTAAAACTCTACCACTTTAATGTCTTACTTAGTTATAAGTTCGCGTTAATCAACAGAAAGTAACATACAATTTACGTAACTGATGTGTGTGTGTGTGTTCGCGCATGTGTTTCTGTTTGGGTAGTGCGTGGTGGGATTTTTCTGGTTAGCCAAAGGGAAATTGGGTTTGGATTTGTTTTTTGTTTGGATGGAAAATGTGATTATCAAGTAGACACTGCCCTACAACTTTGTCTAGGGTAATGCTAAGGAAACTAACAAATTTGTAAATTAAACGACATAGAAGTTGCTAATTAGATTATTATTTAAGCATTGATAAACGTACTCATTCATATTGATGACACATTATTTAGTTTGCAAATTTTGTTTACAAATTTAGTCTCCCTAGTATTAACCGTGTGATATTTTAATTTTAACATTATACCAGCTGCCTGCTTTTGTCTCCTTTTACTATGGTTTAATTTGTTCTCAAGTATATATTCATTTTTTTCCTGTTATCAATATATATTCATATAACATCAAAATTTTGATTTCATAAAATTATAGAGATGCGGTGTGGACCATATATATAGGACCATTGAACCATTGAACCATATGGGGCAGAGAGAGAGAAAGAGCTTGGAATTAATCTTGTCTGATTTACATCCGTATAAATGACAAAGAGTAAATTATAAATTGGCCTTCTGAAGTTACTGGCTATTCAACGTTGGTCCTCAATTGCTTTTGGTTTCAAGTTTAGTTATAGCCTCAACTTTTAGAAAATGTGTTAAATTAATGAGAACAACAATAATGTTTTTTTTTTGTCTGCAATGTCGTTTACAAAAGTTGATAGATTAGTAGTGGGACAGTTTAAATCCGCTAATTTCATGGAATTGAGCATGATAATTGAATATTGGAGTGCATGACTAACAAATGATCAAACTAATTATAAATTAATATAATTTTATAAAGTGAACAAAATATTGCCATGGCAGCTACATAACTCAAAAGGCTACATTGTGAAGGATTTGTGTCTACGAGTTGCAAAGCCTCATATATATAGAGAACTAATCCAACAGCATTAGACAACAAAATCCTAACTCTAATAGGGTAAGCCCAAATCCAAACAATTAAATAAATAACTAATTTTCCAAATGTAGACTTTGTCAAGTAGACACCAAAATGTCACAGCTTATGCATGAGTACAATTCAATTTGGTGGGTTTTGTCTATGTTTCAACACAAGTACATAATCCTAGACATAAGTTGTCAAATGCCTATAGAGAGAGCATTTTTGGTTAAGGTTATCAAAATGCCTTTCAAAAATTACTTGTGTTATAGAGCCACTCTGTCCTTATAAAACGCTTTCAAAAGTTTATGGACCATTTTCAAATGAAAAAGTTGAAAACATATTGATTATTAAGGTTAGCTTTCGTCACCCCGCTCTCGGGTCAATAGAACACAATCTCAGCTTTTTTAGTGGTCTCTGTCTTGTCAAATATTTCTTCTGAAAAATGAAAGCGGGAGGGATGAGCAACTGTCACCGCTCCAAGTGAGTAGAACATGTAATGTGCTCATCAATCGATGTTGTTTTACACAAACTAGAAAATATCATAATTATGTAAAAGAACTTTAGCCACATAATTTCATATCACAACGGCCCTTCATGTGTTGTTTATCATTCATAGTGTCCTGGTGTACCATACATTCATTGCTCACATAACACAACACTAAAGTACTCATACTCCATGACGATTTCAAGTAATTCCAAATAAATTGTGTATATATCCCATCATAAATATTTACATGAACTCATACATACTTGACTTGAAAATAAATAGATAATTGGAAATAGATCAAATCTCAAAATAATTCATGGTTTTGTTTATCTAAAAGTAAAAAAGTTTTTAAACTATTATATAAATCACTCACTTCAATCGATAACTAACACCTCAGCAAGACAACTCATTTACCGCTCTTCACAAAAGCACAAAAGGGCCTTATATAATTGGGACACGCTCCTCATCGTTGGATTTAACTTTAATGAAATTGTGTGGTTGAAATTGTGTGGCCTGTATTTTAATCTCAACCACACAATTTCATTAAAGGCAATCTAACGTGGGGAGCGTGTCCCCATTTTTTTCAAAAAAAAAAAGGGAATTCCTCCCCTTAAACTGCCTGTATATATAGGAGGAGCTTAAGGGGAGGGATCCCCATTTAAAAAAAAAAATAGGGATACGTTTTCCACCGTTGGATTTAACTTTAATGAAATTGTGTGGTTGAGATTGGTATGGCCTGTGTTTTAATCTCAATCACACAATTTCATTAAAATCAATCTAACGGTGGAAAGCGTGTTCTATTTTTTTTTTAAGCGCGCGCTCAAAACTGTGTAAGGAAGATCCTTATTTATACTAGCATGAAGCGGTTCCAAGACTTACTAAGGAAATAAAGGGCTGCTACATATATAAAATATATAGATAATGAGTCACTACTGGCATGTGTCAAATTAATGGCATGGAACTGTATATTGAGGGGAGGAGATGACATCTAACTAAGTAATTAATCTATTATTAGTTGAATGGTGGCAATTAAGATGTATTGCAAGATTTGGATTGTGTTTGAGATGACATCTAACTAGGTAATTAATTTATTATTGGTTGAATGGTGGCAAGTAAGATATGTTGAAAGATTTGAATTGTGGAAACACACATGCATCCAGCTCAATATAGCGCTTACAAGCACCTGAGAAATGATGGAAGATAACGACTCATTCTAAGCTCCCCACGTTCATAAGGCTCCATTTGTTATTGTTTTTATTTTCTTCATCAAAAGCTCCTTCACTTTAAAATTAAGTAAAAAAAATGAGTAAAAATAAATATTCTGCTTATTTTAAAAAGCATTGTTCTAAAAATTGGCCTAGGCGCTAGCGGTCAAGGCTGCCTAGCCGCTAGGCGGTGAAGGCCCGCTTCAATTTAGCGAAAATTGTTTCGAAAAATCAGTCTAGAGCTAGGCGGCACCCAGTGGCTCTAGGCGGTATACTTATAGAAATGATATACCTAATTTGGAAAGAATGGATTGACTACAAGGCCATCCAATTGTGAAGTAAATTGGAGCACTTTTGAGTGGATACATACAAAGAAAAGAAATAAAGAAAAACTAATGAAAATGGATTGAAAACTTTGAGTTTTAATGATAAGGACCAAATAAAGGGTAAAGTGAATAGTACCAAGATTGACTTTTTAGTGTAAAAAATATGGTTTTTCGTTAAAGTGAACAGTATTTTGTCCTTCTTCTAAATATTGAATAGTACAAGATTACTCTTCATTATGATTATATGCTTATTGTTTTCCAAATATTGAACTTGTTGGATGGATACTTTGTGTATTCTTCTACTTCTATTTTTGCATTTTGTCATTCTTTTATAATCTATACAAGTATAGTTTTTTTTTTAAGTGTAAATAAGCACTTATTTACAAGATATACAATAAATTTACATAAATCCCTGCCTAGGCCGCGTAGACGCCTGCCTAGATGCTAAGCCTTTGCCCGCCACCCGACTAGCGCCAAGCGTTTTTAGAATCTTATTTAAAAGTAATAGCCTCCATACAGAAACTTTTAAAAGCAGCAAGTAAATTGTATTTAAAAGCTCCTTTTATAAAAAGTGAAATTGAGTCGTTAATGAATATTTTCAATTCTTGTAATGCCCTTGTTAGTTTTAAAAAATGACATTATCTATTCATTTACACATATTTTATCCGTTTGAGAACAAAATGATCGCATCACCCACCACTACATACACTAACCTTACACCACCAGCCACCATCATTACCGCCACAATTGTTGTCGCCACCACCACTACCACAATCACCACCAGCAACCAACACCACCACCATCGTTGTCGACACTCCCACCATCACCACCATAAACTTCAACCTATCCCCACGACCTCTACCATCTCTCTGACCACCATTGTTATATTTGCACCCTAACCACGACATCCCACTATTGTCGTCGCCACCACCATACTTCCACCATTGCCACTACCATCACCACCATTGTCATCGCCATTGTTGTCGTTGCCACCACCCCACTACCATATTTATTTTGTCATTATAAACAATTATATTATTTTCACATTAAATTCACCAAACAATTTTACACTGTTTTTCATAATCACTACATTTTTAAAATTACAGTTTATTAGACGCTTATTTACTTTATTTTACATTTGATTATTCTTACAGCACAATAAAAATAATTTTTTTTAATTTAATTTAATTTTTTTAACTAGCAATCCAAATTTGGCCGTAAGCTTAAGCATGGTTCTATACTATGGATTGGTATAGTATAGAATGATATGATAACATGCCGGCAACTAAAAGGCTAAATAAAAATCTTAAAAGATGGTAGTAGGAGGTTGTATAGGGCTTAACTAACAAGAAGTATTCTAAAACTTAGCTTGAAGTGTAATAAAATAATAATAATCATCTAACTGTACTTAGTTTCACCGCTTTTCTTAAAAAAAAAAATTTGTACCTAAATTAGTTATAATGGTTGATGTCTAGGTTCAGAAAGATGATGATGATGATGGTGGTGGTGATTTAATTACTTGCAGGTGGATTTGGTAAATAATGGATACAAAATAGGAAGATTGGGTTTGGAGGGAAGTTCCCAGTCCCCACTGGGCCACTGCCATGACCTGTCACTTTCGGCTTGGTGGGTGAATGGCCTAGTACGTTGGCCTCCCCCACCTCATTTCCCATTTCCCACTGGGCTAAGCCTGCAGCAATGTTTCATAATGTTTTCATGTGGTACCACATGACCCAACCGTAACTTCTATAATCAAATGTTTAAATGACATCTACTCCCACAGCCTCCAGCCTTTTATTTAATATATGTTTTAGCATCGAGCTCGTCATTCACGATATTTAAACTTAAAACTTCTCGCTTATAAATTTTTTTTCATCGAACCATTGTACTATGTAACCAGTTAATGCTGAAGTTAACTCAAATAAACTAAGCTATTATTGATGTAAAACTTTCTAACTTAACAAAACTGAACAACGCAAACATGTGTGTTTCTAACTAAAGAGAAATGAATTACATAAAACAGGTTCACTATAATGTCCCAGTCCAGACAAGTTGCTCTAAAGTGTAAGTTTTTACATCATTTTTTGAATTACTTTTACTGGGTGGTACCAATTGAAAGACTGATAAAATCAAATATTTATAGAACAAAACAATATGTATTAAGATTCATAGGTTACATGACCCACATAGAATCTCTCCAATAGCAAACATAAAAACATCACAAAAGACCCCTATTTGAGAGAACATTTTGCCTTATCACCAGGTGTATACACCTATGCTCTCTCTCATCAAGTGACTTGGTCACATGAGCACGGCTGTACATTTAGTGCCTCTTTGAGGTCACTCTCCCCTGTTCAAGAGATTGATTTCAAAAAATCCCTGCCATGTTCTAATTACACGAATGTTGTCTCTTTCCTCGCGAAATTCTCTGTAGGATAACACATCCCTATGGTCCAGAAGAAACAGATTTCCCAGGCAATGCTTGAACCATTATTACCAGCGAAAGTTATTTTCCCTCATTCAAATACTTAGAAAATCATCAACCTTACGTTTTAACGACGTGAACACGAAATGTAAGTCACTCTATAACAAGTCAAGTACGTAGTACTACTCTATACTGCATCTCGACTACGTTTTGTACATACAAGGGTGAAGAGTCTCTAGCTTCCAACACCAGCAGCCCCCCCTGGTAGTATCAAAATAAAACATCTAGAGCTTGTGTATATCTCTTGCTAATCTTGCCTGTCACCTAAAAGAGCAGAAAATAACAAATTCAAACTAAAAACGGGAAAAAAAGAACGGAAGGGAAGTAGTTCACCTTATATTTGTCTAATCCGCGGCCACCCATTTCCAATTGTGTGCATTAGACACGAGTTTCATACTTCATGGAACGTAATTCTGCTTCAGCATCTAGCCACAACTTTTTATACACTAGAGCTTGTGGGTCTAACTCTTCAGTGGTCAGACGATTGCCTCTCAACGCGTTGCCCATACTCCGCATCTAATCATTACAATTGTGAACTTTCAGTTTCCAAGTAGAAACAACATTTAAGCACTGATATGATAATTTATAGCATTTGGTCACAAATTATACCTGAATGATCTCATTGCTTTTCTCAGTGTCTACACCACTATGTGAAGAAAAGGAATCCGAAAACATGAGAACTAACCTTGCGCTCTGTATAGCAATTCCGGTAATCAAGATCATGTGGAACAGCCAAAGCCTTTGAGCACTGAAATACATCATTTAGACTCTGAGACCAACATAACATACACACATGCATGCCGTCTCGAGCATAATAACCATTAGCAACCAGAAAACCTTATTTATATAAAATTACATGATGATTTTAGTACTGCAACCAGCGCCAGGGCGGACACCGATCAAACTATAATGATTACTATTACTGTAAGCAATAACATTAAATAAACTAAACCTGATAAATAAAGGTATATAAATGAAGGTTAATGCTCTCACGGAATGAAAATCAAGTAATCAACACGATAAAAGTATGAATTCAAATGTAAGTGCATGTAGAAATTGATATGATAAGGAGATCAAAATTTAGATTTTAGCACACGAGTAAATTGCACAAATATCTGCCTAGAAATTTGACAGTGTTCAGTACGAATCAGATTCAAAATGTAAAACAGGAAAACAAAGTTCAGTGTCGTATTCAAACCAGATTCGCAAAATTTATGGACACGCGTACATACCCCTACCATTTGGAGCTCTGTTGATTTATTAGGGTAGTGTGGAGTTCCTGTAAGAGTTATGTCAGAGATTGGAGTCTTTTCTCAAGGCCTCTGTTGGATGCACATAGAAAGATTAGTGAATATATGCTGGATCTTGTCATGCTTATGTTCATCCAGTGAATCTAAATCATTTGGACAATTTTGAACAAGCAATTCTGACATTTCATGCATCACATTAAGTATTGGACGACTGATTGGCACAAATCAATCCACTTCATGGTTGTCAAGCTTATGACCATAAGCTCTTTCCACTTCATAGAAGAATTTGATCCTGCTGCATCAAAAGGTCCATGCCCTTTGGAGAATGAAACAACAGCTGAAGATTCACTCTTTTGGAAAGATGAGAAACCGTCTCCTACACACTCGCATGATAATGTACAATCGTTTTAGCATGGCAAGGAAAAAATTGTTGTGCCAGTGGATTCAAACTATTACACGTTTCTTGTTCATTTTCAACAGTCTGAACTCAAAGAACTTGAAAACCCAAATGGGGATTGCCAAGAAGCCAAGGTTCCTTGCCAACAAGGTGAATCCAAATCAGAGTCATTCACGCAAGAGAAACATCTCTTTTAACGCCAAGACGTCCGAGCTGAAATCATCAGATATATTGGTTAAAATAATTAGTGGCTCAGATTTTGCCAATAGTAATGGACCTATACCCTCACTAGAAAGAGATTTGCCAGCCTTCATTTCCTTTATCATTGGGACTTTCATCACGGTGAATCCCTTTGCGAAGCCAGAGAGCAGGTGATGAAGATCCACATAATCGTTCACAGAACAATTGCCTTTAAAATCCACATTCATTGACAACACGGGATTCAAGGGAGAAGCTGGAAAAGCATTATGTTAAGGTGAATGGAATGTAAGCAGTGTATAAGACAACTGCTCTTATACAGCAGTCCAACATGATCGTAGAGCTACCAGTTAAAATCAACATCACAAGCATTAGATAAACAGTCAAACCAATATCCAAGAAACACTTACCTGGAGCCATCGACATTGAAGTAATACCAGAAGACAAAGTCTTCTACTTCCAACACTCGGGAATCTCTCCTCTAAATGAATAGGGTTTTAGGTTATCTGAAGAGCATGTGTGTGGAAGTAGGGACTTCATCTATATATAACAGAACCATACGCTAGAGATCCACTCGGTCCAACCTATCATTAGAACAAGCGATAATCTCTAACTCTCAATGAGTTTTAGTCCCCTCATGACTCTATATACTAGTATATATCTGATAAGGATTAGAATGGGATAGCTGCAACACACAAACTCCACAACTCTTATCATATTATGACTCTCAGAATCCTTGTGTGTTACTCAACCAGTATTACTAGCCGAGTACCATACAAAGAGTCCAATTGGAATCTCATTGTCATTCAACCAAGTTTTACATTCTCCCACTTGAATGTCAATGATATGCCTTAATATAATAACAATCATGATGATCATTGAGTTCACTAAATTTGCAACTGATCCTCCTCAGTAACTTGTCATTTCCAAGAAAAATATAAGACTACAGAAAACAAGGCGCGCAATACTTGCACTTTGCACTCTGTGATCACATACATATTCATCTTAAAAACACTATGCTACCTTTAAGAGTCATGATGTCCAGAACTGATAATTTACAATATCAGTTCCTTATAACAAACTGAAAGAATTTCAGCACTAAAGTTGTTTGTATAAACATAATCAGCCAATTTAAATTAATCAATAATGATAATCAATTGCAAAATAACTAACAGATGTCAATGGTAAACAAAATAACTGAAATAAACCACTCACAGTGTTTAGACTGTTTACTCCCACTCATTAGCGGAATCAACGAACTCTTTTACTCCCATATTGAAAACATGCTTCTTAAACACTCCCACTGGTAAGGCCTTAGTCATTGGATCAGCAGTCATCAAGTTTGTACTGATATACTCGATGTCAACAGTTCCTTTCTTTACCTCATCTCTTACTTTTAAATACTTGATGTCCATCAATCTACTAGCATGAGACCTCTTGTTATTCTTCGAAAAGAAAACTGCAGCTTTGTTGTCACAATACAACTTGAGAGGTCTTTCAACACCATTAACAGTTTCCAATCCCTTCATCATATTTCTAAGCCAGATGGTTTGCTGAGTTGCTGCATAACACCCTATAAACTCGGCTTCCATGGTTGAAGATGCAATGCATTTCTGTTTTGCACTTTTCCACGATACCGCGCCATTCGCCAACATAAAGATGTAACCATTAGTTGATTTTCTGTCGTCTATGCACCCTGCCAGATCTGAATCTGTGAACCCTATCAATTCTAACTTGTCCACGTTTCTGTAAGTTAGCATGAAATCTCTCGTTCTTTTGAGATACCTCAATACCTTTTTCGCTGCAATCCAGTGAGATGCACCAGGATTAGATTGAAACCTACCTAGCACACTTACTGCGAAAGCCAAATCCGGTCTTGTACATACTTGTGCATACATAAGACTTCCTACAAGCGATGCATATGGCTTGTCTTTCATACCCTCCTTCTCCAACTCATTTTTGGGACATTGATCACTGCTAAGTTTGTCTCCTTTCCCAATAGGCAACTCTCCCTTCGAACATTTGTCCATGTTGAATCGTTTAGCAACTCTATCAATGTATTGTCTTTGAGACAGACCAAGAGATTTCTTCGCACGATCCCTTATAATCTCTATGCCCAAAACAAATCTGGCTTCCCCCAAATCCTTCATATCAAAATTGTGAGTGAGCATACTTTTAGTCGATTGTAGTAGAGACATATCTGAGCTTGCTAATAATATGTCGTCCACATACAATACTAAGAATATGTACTTGGAGTCAAGAATTTTCAAGTAAATACACTCATCCATTTTGTTTTCTTGAAAACCAGAAGCAGTCATTACTTGATCAAATTTCTTATTCCGTATATAGACTTATTCAACTTACAAACCATCACTTCTTTCCCCCTTTCAACAAATCCTGGGGCTTGATGCATGTAAATATCTTCTTCAAGATCCCCATTTAAGAATGCTGTCTTGACGTCCATCTGATGAAGTTCTAAGTCATAGTTTGCCGTGAGAGCCAAGATTATTCGCATGGAATCTTTTGTCGACACTGGAGAGAATGTCTCATTGTAATCAATACCTTCCCTTTGTGTAAACCCCTTTGCCACCAATCTCGCCTTGTGTTTGTCAATATTGCCTTATGAGTCCCGTTTCGTCTTGAATACCCATTTACAACCAATAATTTTCGATATCCCGATTGGTCGTGGAACGAGACTCCAAACACTATTTTTCTCCATGGACTCCAGTTCTTCATGCATGGCTTGTTTCCACAACGTGGATCTTGGACTTGTTATTGCTTGATTGTAGGTCAAAGGATCATCTTCACCCCCTATTGTGTATTCTGCCTCATTTAAGTATACGAAATCAGGCAACAATGCCGCCTTGCGTACTTGCTGTGATCTTTGAATATTGGTTTCCAGAACTGCAGGTATTGCATGTTCTTGGACATCTGCTTCGGCCACAGGCTCTTCATTTGTTATGTCTTCTTCATGAGTCATACGGGAGTTGTCATGGGAAGTATGCTGCTGCAAATCCAGAGGAATAATTAGGGTTGGTGGATGTGGACTAGTTTCTTCATAGTTAGGTGGAATTTCTTTGAACGCTAGGAATGTATCTGGTGAAAGACTAATAAGAAGTTCATCTTCATCTTCAAGAAACCGTGCATTATGAGTTTCCATCACCCTCGAAAAACTGTTAGGGCAATAGAATTTATACCCTTTAGACTTTTCTGAATAACCAATGAACTTGCAACTGATGGTTCTGGGATCGAGTTTCTTCTCTGTTGGATTATAGAATCTGGCCTCAGCATTACAACCCCATACATGGAAACGATTAAAGCTTAGTTTCCTCTGAGTCCAAGCTTCGAATGGGACCAGATCGACATATTTACTTGGGACACGATTCAGTATGTAGTTTGCAGTCTTCAGTGCCTCGCCCCAAAGAAACATAGGAAGGTTTGAATGTGCAAACATGGATCTGATCATATCTTTCAGGGTTCGATTCCTTCGCTCAACAACTCCATTTTGATGTGGAGTCCCCGGAGTGGTGTACTGAGCCATGATGCCATTTTGTTCAAGATAAGTTGCAAATGGTCCTTTCTGTTGTCCAGCCTCGGTGAACCTGCCAAAATACTCACCACCTCTATCGGATCTCACAATTTTAATATGTTTATCTAATTGTTTTTCCACTTCCAAATGAAAAGTTTTGAAACAATGCAAGGCTTCAGATTTTTCAGAAATAAGATACACATATGCAAACCGCGAAAAATCATCAATGAAGGTTATGAAATATGATTTTCCACATATAGTTTTGACCGGAAATGGACCACAGATGTCAGTATGTATGATTTCTAGTAGAGATTTGCTACGATTTGACCCTAGTTTCCTGGTATTAGTGAGTTTTCCCTTAAAGCAATGAATACATTCTTTAAAGTTGCTGAAATCAAGCTGTGGCAACAAATCGTGTTTTGCAAGTGTGATGATTCTTTCTTTAGAAATGTGCCCCAACCTTTTGTGCCAAAGCATCGTGGTTTTTTCATGAGGAAGCACTTGTTTTGAATCATCACTTTGAACATTAAAACATTCAATCTCATAAGTACAATTTACTTGCCACATATCAACTCTAAGAAATGCTTCACCAAGTATTTTATTCATATCACTTGAACTGAAAAACCTTACACTTTGGCTGTCACCCACGAATGTAAAGCCTGATTTAACTAACTTAGATGCTGAAATTAAGTTCCTTCGCATGGAAGGTACATAGAGTACTGGACTTAAATTTAAAACAAAACTAGAGGATAGAACTAGGCTGACACTTCCCATGGATTCAACAGCAACTTTGCTCCCATTTCCCACAAAGACATTGTAGATCTCATTGTTTATCTCCCTTGTTTTTGAGAAGCCCTGCAAGGAGTTGGTTATGTGAATAGAACAGCCTGTGTCAAACCACCAACTATTGGGAGGAATGTAAACTAAATTAGACTCGACACATACAAAAACATTGATTTCATTACCTTTCTTAACTAGCCAATTCTTGAAGCCATTGCAATGTTTCCTTAAGTGACCCGTTTCTTTGCAAAAATAGCACTCTTTGTCTTTTTTAGGTTCAATATTAACAGCCTTTAATTTATGAGATCCTTTAGAGATAATGTTAGTATTTTTAAAAGAGGAAGAAATTTCTTTCTTCTTCTGCTTACCAGCAACCACGGTTGAACCTTGAGTGAAGTCCCTTTTGCGCTTTTCTCCTTGCACAAGGTTGACATCAACTGACTTATCATTCTTGAGTCGATCTTCCTCTTGTGCGCACATGGTAATCAGTTCGTCAATGCTCCATTTGTCCTTTTGAGTGTTATAAGAGACCTTGAGTTGCCCATATTTTGAAGGCAAGGAGTTCAAAGCCATGTGGACTAAAAACTGGTCAGTCATAGGCACTTCAAGATCCTTCAACTTCTGAGAGAGATCCACCATTTTGAGAATATGTTCTCTAACACTTCCCTCACCATCAAATTTCATAGAAGTAATTTGAGTGAGGAAAGTTCCAGTTTCAGCTTTGTCAGATTCTCTAAACTTTTCTCCAACTGCAGCCAAAAAATCTCTTGCATTGTCATGTTTCGGAACACCCCCTTTAACTGATGGAGCCATTGCCTTCCTTATAATCATTAGAGAAATTCGGTTCGTTCTCTCCCATTTCTCAAATTTTGCTTTCTGATCTGCCGTGCTTTCTGCAGTGATTGTTGCAAGTTTTTCCTCCCTTAATGCCAGATCAAGATCCATAAGACCAAGAACCATTTCAACATCCTCCTTCCACTTCTTGTAGTTAGAACCGGTCAAGGTCTCAATATTGTTGAAGTTGAGGGATGTCATGTGAGGAGCTGCAAAACCAAAAGTAATTCAACACAGTTGTTAGTTATTAGTTGTCAACAAACAGAAGAAAGGATTTCCTTTAATCCTTTCTCAATACATAATCGCATAAGCATAGCATCATCTTTGGACAGAAGCTATTTATACTAGGTTTGCATAGCCAAAATATTGAACACAAGGGCAATTTACATGACCTCAACACTTTTGAGCAGATGAAGAATGCAATCTTGTCAATTCAATATTTCACTATACATTGATTTATTTGTTTTACTTGAACAGATAAACACTTTTGAGCAGATTATTATTCACTTGATACAAATAAATCACATTTTTAACCCTTTAGTCAACAAGCCAAAATCAACAACGTAAACACTTTTGAGCAGATTAAGTGTTGACATCCTTGTTTATAATTCGAAGTTTTATTTAACAGTTGAATTTTGTCAAATAAAACATGAATTCATAAGTTCCTATTTCAAGCTTTCCAGTTTTGCACCTATTCTTGAACTGTTCTTCTCTGCATAAAACCGCAAATGCAACTGGGGCATATATGGCAGTATACATATATATGATGATTATACAGATTTTATTTTCAGTATGCAGCGGAAGCATTTAACGATTGAGGATCAAGACATATGGATCATATATATATATATATACATATCAGAAAATAAACCATGTACGTATGAGGAACCCTAGCCATGTTGGATTGGCTCTGATACCACATGTAAGCAGTGTATAAGACAACTGCTCTTATACAGCAGTCCAACATGATGGTAGAGCTACCAGTTAAAATCAACATCACAAGCATTAGATAAACAGTCAAACCAATATCCAAGAAACACTTACCTGGAGCCATCGACATTGAAGTAATACCAGAAGACAAAGTCTTCTACTTCCAACACTCGGGAATCTCTCCTCTAACTGAATAGGGTTTTAGGTTATTTGAAGAGCATGTGTGTGGAAGTAGGGACTTCATCTATATATAACAGAACCATACGCTAGAGATCCACTCGGTCCAGCCTATCATTAGAACAAGCGATAATCTCTAACTCTCAATGAGTTTTAGTCCCCTCATGACTCTATATACTAGTATATATCTGATAAGGATTAGAATGGGATAGCTGCAACACACAAACTCCACAACTCTTATCATATTATGACTCTCAGAATCCTTGTGTGTTACTCAACCAGTATTACTAGCCGAGTACCATACAAAGAGTCCAGTTGGAATCTCATTGTCATTCAACCAAGTTTTACATGGAAAGCCAGAGATTTAGCTGTTTAAGGATCAAATTTTGTTAAGCCACTCTCGCAAAAAGCAAGTTTGTAACTACAACCGCTCCAAGTCACTGCCAGTGCAGTATATGGTAGCTGAGTTTGAGAAAACTTTCAAGCATTGGTGTAGATGAAGTACCTGAATTAACCCCTGAAAAAAAAGAGTATAATTCAGCATCTACTTGATTTTCTCTTCCTATTGTCAAATCGCCAAACTGTCCTCGAACAATTTCAGAATTGTCAACATAGAGCTTCGATCTCTTAACAGCAGCATTTCCTGTGCAAAAGCATATCTATAAACCACCATTGCCGCCACAGGCACATACTAACCACGACTGTGTCCGAAAGGGTGTATTCGAGCGGTTTGACGAAAAGGGTTCAGCTAAAGGGGACAAACGGGATCGTCTTGCAGGAGATGAAGCTCTCCATCCATGATCACCCCCCTCCATTTATATGGAAATCAAGTTTTAGTCGAACCTGCTCAAAACCTCTTCCCAAACAAAAACCCAAAAAACCAATGGTCAGAGCAAAGCAAGAATCCATGGCCTACAATGGTGCTAATTGTTAAGCTTAAAGAAGTAATATTTTGAGTGCCTTTTTGTTCGTGGGAATTGAAAATTTGAACACGAGCTACCATTTGTTTGCACATGAATAAGCTAAAGAAATTTTAAGCTTGGAAAAGAGTTTAAATTCAGAACATACCTATTGAGAAAGCTAACAGAAAGATCTTTTCTCATTTCTTCCTTTGGATAACATTACAGAGTATATATATACAACTAACCATGGTTAGAACTAAAGTTACCAAACTAAAGAAATTGTTACAGTAGTAACTTTAAGTAACTAAAAGTAACTCTAACTAACAGTTACTCTTTTACAGTTTTATATACTCTATTGTTTTCTTTATTCTCTTCACACCCCCTCAAGCTAAACGGAGAGGATTGAAGTGAAAGCTTGGAGCGGAGATCAAGAAACCGTTGACGAGGAAGAGATTTAGTATGAATATCAGCGAGCTGATCTTGGCTGCAGACAAACTGAACAGTGAGAAGTTTAGCAAGAACAAGCTCCCGAATATAGTGATAATCGATTTCAACATGCTTTGTCCGAGCATGGAAAACCGGATTGGAAGCTAAAGCAATCGCTGAGATGTTATCACACCAAATCTGAGGCAAAGTAGGCAACTGAAAACCAATGTCAGTAAACAATTGACAGATCCAAGTGATCTCAGCAGCGGTGTGAGCCAAGGATCTGTATTCAGCCTCGGTGGAGGATCGAGCAACAGTATGTTGCTTCTTGGCACTCCAGCTAATGAGGGAAGGACCAAGAAAGATACAGAACCCTCCAGTGGAACGTCTGTCCCAAGGACAGCCAGCCCAATCCGCATCCGAATAGGCTTGAAGTGTAAGAGAAGAAGAAACTTTGGGGAACCATAAGCCAAGACCAAAAGAACCTTTGAGATATCTTAAGATACGTTTCAAGATGGGGTAGGGAGAGAAGGAGGAGATGCCGGAGAGGAAGGGGAGGCAGGAGGAGGACATGGTGGAGAGGGTGGAGAGAGAGGACATGAAGATGAGACAGTGGAATATAGGTGAGGAAAATCAAGGGAAAACAGAGAAGAAGGACTAGGAGAAAGAGGGGAAGGAGAAGGAAATGTATGAAAAGGAAAAGAGGTCTCATCAAAGTACACATGTCGAGAAATGTAGACCCGATTGGTAGTGGGATCTAAACATCTGTACCCTTTATGAACCAAACTATAGCCCAGAAAAACACAGGGCTTACTTTTGGCATCCAGTTTGGATTTAACATAGGGCTTCAACCAAGGATAGCAACTGCAACCAAACACCCGTAGCTGACTATAATCTGGAGACTTATGAAAGAACTGTTCCCATGGAGATGATTTGGAAGGAGGAGGCAACCGATTAATGAGATAAGTAGCCGTGAGAAAGGCTTCAACCCAAAACCGATGAGGCACTTTAGAGGCGATCAATAGTGTGCGGGCAGTTTCAACCACATGCCTGTGCTTCCGTTCAGCACTACCGTTTTGTTGGGGAGTGTGTGGACAACTGAGATGCTGTTGAATACCACAAGAAGCAAGATGGCGTTGAAAAGAAGAGCTGAGAAACTCACCCCCTGAGTCCGTGCGTAAAGTACCAATCTTGAAACCAGAAATATTTTCAACCAAAGCTTGAAATTGAACAAATGTAACAAACACATCCGATTTACACTTGAGAGGATACAACCAAGTATACTTGGTGAAGTCATCAACAAAAAGAACATAGAACTTGTATCCACTAACAGACAGCAATGGTGCAGGGCCCCAAACATCAGCATGAACAAGTTCCAATGGTCTAGAGGTTACACTAACCGAAGCATAAAATGGCAGCCGTGCACACTTGCCCAAGATACAATGAGAACAAACAAACTGAGCAACAGAAGTAGTAATAGGCAAAGAAGACTGAGAAATAACAGAACGAAAAGTCTTGAACGTCGGATGACCCAAACGTTGATGCCAAATGTGAGGCGAAGTCCTTATGGCAGTAGCGGCAAGAGACCTTCTGGAGAGAAGAGGAAATGCATGAAAGGGATAGAGACCATGACGAACAGGGCCTCTAAAAAGCATCTTCCCCGTAGTAAGATCCTTGACATTAAAGTCAAAAGGATTCAGAGTCACAGAACAGCAATTATCCACAGAAAACTTATTCGCAGAAAGCAGATCATGTTGTAATTCAGGAACATGTAAAACATTCTGTAATTGAAAGGTAGCAGAAGGAGTGCGAATTAAAGAAGAACCAGAGTGATGGATTTGCAAACCTTGGCCATCACCAATATAAACCTTGTCAGAACCATGATAGGGTTGGGGATTCTGCAAATTCTGAATGTTATTAGTCATGTGTGAACTGGCGCCAGAGTCAAGGAGCCATGGAGTGGAGGAAGAACCAGGGGGCGCGGCGTACATAGCAAGCTTAGCAGGAGGAACACGACCATGAAAATTAGGGTTCATACGATGATGACAATCAATGGCTTGATGACCCGGATCATCACAGATCTGACAAGGAGAAGGCTTGAACTGGTTGACGAAGCGATGTCCACCTCGAAATCCTCCACGATTTCCTCCACGATGAAAGCGATTCCGATTGTTGTTACCAGAATTGCGCGGAGTACGATTACTGTTGGTGTAAGGGCGCTGATCACGATGTTGGGGATGAACAGTGTAGGCTTGAGGTTGAGGAGGAATTGGCGGTGTAGGAAGCAAAGGAGCAGTTATGGAGGAGGCTTGAAAAGCCTGAAAAGGTTCAGCAGAAGAACCTTTTGCATGCTGCTTGCGGGCAAGGGCCATCTCTTTGCTAAGCAAGAAACCATGGAGATCATCAACAGTGGTATCAGCGAGACGAAATTGCACAGAATCAACAAAGGAATCATAATCATCAGGAAGGCCATTGAGAATTATCAGAAGCAGATCAGGATCATCAACAGGGGCTCCAGCAGCCGCAAGAGCATCAGTGATTTCCTTGATGCGCTGGAGGTACTCAGAGATAGACGAATTTCCTTTTGTCAACGATTGAAGAGTAGATCGAAGTTGATGAATGTGGGAGCGCGAGACACCTCCAAAGCGCCGTTCAAGATTCTGCCATAATTCCCGAGCGGATTGAACACCAACGGTGAAAGGAATCAAATCCTCAGAAAGTGTAGAGTTGATCCAGATGATAATATTCTGATCTGTTTCATACCAAGACTCGAAGACAGGATTAGGAACCAAATTTCCTGAAGAATCACAGATAAATCGAGGCGGTGCAGGTTCAGATCCATCGACAAATCCAGCAAGCTTGTAGCGGCGAAAGATCGGATCAAATAGAGACTTCCAGACGAGATAATTGTGGCGTTTCAGCTTCGTTTGGACCATGCTCCCGATATTCTGGATTGTGATGTTGTTAATTGAAACCTGAGGAGAAGAGAGAGGAGGAATAGCATCCGGAGAAGTAGTAGAAGAAGTAGCCGCCATGGATACACAAGATCAGAGAAGAAAAGAGCGGAAGAAAGCTGTTTGGGTGAGGAGAAAATAGCTAAAGAGATCTGTTTGGATGGTGAGAAAATAGCGAAAGGATCGAAGTCGATAGACGACTGGCGGAGGATACCATATTGAGAAAGCTAACAGAAAGATCTTTTCTCATTTCTTCCTTTGGATAACATTACAGAGTATATATATACAACTAACCATGGTTAGAACTAAAGTTACCAAACTAAAGAAATTGTTACAGTAGTAACTTTAAGTAACTAAAAGTAACTCTAACTAACAGTTACTCTTTTACAGTTTTATATACTCTATTGTTTTCTTTATTCTCTTCAATACCTACTTCAAAGAAGGCAGAGACTTGCAGAGCAGAGGAGGAGGAGGAGGAGGAAGGTCGGTCGATTTTTTTTTTTTTTTTTTTGTTTTTGGACAAATCGGTCGATGTTTCTTTTTATCTTTGTATTTTGTACACTTTTGGCTCCTCAAGGACCTCAACTATGTTCGAGAGTTCTTCGTGTTAATCGACTTTTTCTTTGGTCAAAGTGCAGTCCTATCCTACCACTGTACCGTACCACACGCAAATTCCGAATGTAGACGATTCTACAAAACTCAAGTGTTGAATAAACAAATTAAAAAGTGATGGGTAATATGAGGTGTCAACGTTTGATCAGTTCGAATCAAGGCTTAAATGTCAAAATGATTCTTGTGTTATAGTTATATGTTAAATTTTGTGTCTACATTTTTTATTTGGCTAATTTAGACTTCGTGTTTTTCTAATAGCTAATTAAGGATATTTCATCCAATTTCTTTTAAAAAATTAATAAAAAAATTATATGAGATATAATTACCATTTCTCTTTATAGAAAAATACAAATCAATGAGAAGTAAGTAACACATAAAACATAAAACTTCCAATTTGAAAAATAATTAAGAGTGTGACATAGAAAGAAATGGGGTATTGTTAGGGAGGAGGTCGGGGAGTTGGGAGGAGAATTATTTTTCTTTTAACTTTAATTTTATTTAATTTTTAATATTTTAAATCAAATAAATTATAATTTTATAAATAAGTTTATAATAATTTAAAAATAAATTTAAAAAAATTAGATGGAAATGTTCTTATGTCACATCCCAGCCCGGGCTCGATCACTTTCTGGGCTATAACACGATATTGTCCGCTTTGGGCCCCGACCACACCCTCATGGTTTTATTTTTGGGAATTCATACGAGAACTTCGCAATGGGTTATCCATCCTGGGATTGTTCTCGCACGAACTCGCTTAACTTCGGAGTTCCAATGGAATCCGAAGCTAGTGAGGTCCTAAAAGACCTCGTGCTAATTGGGGGTGAGAATGTACATATAAGGCTTACAGGAACTCCCAAAAGGCCTAGTGCTATATAGAGGTGAGCATGTACATATAAGGCTTACAGGATCCTCACCCTTGGGCGATGTGGGATCTTACATCTTAATTGGCTAAACGGAAATAAACACAAGGACCAAATTGAAGACACATGGACTAAATTGACTCAATGACTAAAATACAAAGACCATTATAACATTTAAGTCTTGAATCAAATTTAGGTTTTCATTAATTTAGCCATCATAATTTTTCAAGCACTCATTTTTTTCTTCTTGTATTTTTTTTTTCATTTTTTCTGAACGGTTAGATTGGAAAAAAAAAAATTAAAGAACACTTGACAAAGAAAATCAATGCACGACTGCACAATAAAAATATATAAGTTTAACTAATGAGCAATAAAAAAATCTATTTACTAGAAATTCATACAACATTTGATATTATTTTAATGGGTTGGATTTCTCTTGTCTCCTATCTTTATTCTCTTAATTCACTTAATTTTTAAATCTCATATTGGCATGTGTAAAATATAAGATCATGCGGCTCCAAACGATTTTGTGTCCCATTTTTTTGGATAGAATTTTGAGTCCTTTTTTTTTTTTACTTCGTTACAATAAACGGGTTCACTTTTCAAAAACTAGTATGTATGGATGCGAATTAATCTAATTTTCTAAAGAATTCATCATACAAAAAACATGAATTCAAAGATTTTATTATAGTAAAAATCTTGTAACTCAATTGATAAAAAGTATTCACTTATGTACGCAAAGCCTTCTGTTCGATTCCTTTATGTCAATAATTCAAAAATATTTCAGGAATAGGAAACATTGGAAAGTTGTTTATTGTTGTCTTCCGTATTCCGTGAATAAAGTGAACATCTCTAATATTCTTTGCAGACCGAAAGAGTTCAGACCATTTGGACTTGACTTCACCTTGCCTTCTCAACTAAGGAACAACGACCCTGTTGTGTTGTTGGACGGTGACAAAAGTGGAAAATTCCTAGCAAGCGTCTGTCTTTTTATGAGAGATCAATTATGGGGTAGTGCATGAGATGCTGAGAAGCATCTTCATGCAACTGGTATGTCATTGTGGTTGTATATTACAATTATTCATATTTAAATAAATAGTAAAATTGTAGAGAGGAAATTATACTAGCGGCTTACCTAATTTTCTTGTAGCATATACATACTATTTTGCCTTTCAACATAACAATGACATATATACTCGTTGCATAAAAGTTTTTCTCATTGTCCCACCCAATGAACAATTGTATTTGTTCTATCGAAAATGCCATAATAATCTGCTGTCATAATCTAATCCAAATCATGAAATATGGAGGGAGAAAAGACATAAAAACAAAACAAAACAAAACATGATCATGGAACAAAAGCTGCATATAATCAAGTCCTGGAATTGTTCCATTGATATTTTCCCCACCTACAAATATTCAGCGTGAAACCAAACCTGCATATTGTACAACACTACGATGGAGATTGACAAATTTCTTTATTCATTTTCTCTCTCCATCTAAACCATGCATATCTACTACATATGAATTACATATATATTTCTATTAGTCACATATATTTCCGTCACATAAACTTTGTTTACTTGCGTAGCAGAGTTACATAAGGCAACAAGCATTGACATTATCATCATTGAACATGTTGCTAACTTTGTCATCTCCCCTTTGAGTCACTGGAATATTTCCATGTTTGTCCCCAACATTGTAGCCATGCTTATAGTAGTTGTAGCTCTCTTTGAATTCATTGGTTGTGTCCTTAAAATAGTCACTTGAAGATGTGAAGTATAATGGAGGGTTAGGGTAGGGCCAGAACTCAGCCCTTTTTCCAGCCCTCCTCACTGCCTTGAGGACTTTGTTGCGATCAACGTACCCGATTACAATCACCTTTTCCATTTGTAGATCCACATCCACAGAATCAATCCCTGAATACACAACATATACAATTTGTACACTGTAATTCTCCTATTCCCAGATGAAAAATCAATAATAATTTCAAAAACAGAAAATGAATGATTATTTTGAGAGTGTACCTCTGAGCTTGAAAATGGCATTTTTCACAACTCTTTCACAGCCAGTGCAGCACATCCTGACTTTGAGCTCCACGGTCTGTAAAGCAAACACGGTTTCAGAACCTGTTCTCATCTTGCAAAAAGTATGTTTTGGTTTTTCCTTCCTTTC
The DNA here is from genome assembly GCA_963580275.1 of Crataegus laevigata. Taxonomy (NCBI): domain Eukaryota; kingdom Viridiplantae; phylum Streptophyta; class Magnoliopsida; order Rosales; family Rosaceae; genus Crataegus; species Crataegus laevigata. The sequence continues at coordinate 9,642,983 of OY756953.1, read as the reverse complement.
TTTTTATTCCTTCGTTCCTTTTGTTGTTTTTAAGTAGCTTTATACTTTAAGCAGTTATTAATTAGAAGCTAAAAAGGAATTAAGAAAAGCCATGTTGGGATGCAGATTAAACCTATACCTCATGAATCATGATTATTCTTATGTTACAAGAAACGTGATCAATTACGAGATCAGTACAAACATGATTAACAAAATTGGATGGTTGGAGGTCTCCATCATGGTTGGGAACTTAGTTTGCTCAAAACATCATGTTCATTACTCTTTGAACCACTTTGAAACGAGGTTTCTCAAATCGATTTCTCTCCACACTTGACGAGAAAGATTTTTGTTCTTTGTTTCTCATATGAATAAGACAAATACTACTTTAAGGGCATGTACATATACATATATGTGTGTGTATATATATGTGTGTGTGTGTGTGTGTATGTATATATGTATGTATGTATGTATGTATATACATAGGAAGAGAAGCCATGCATGATGAACTTTCAAGCTACACACATGAGAAACCTTGAAAGAACGAAAGCAAAACAACGGAGATGAAAGCGAACCTGTAGTGAAAGCGGGCGACCCCTTGGCATGTTGTGTTTGATTTTCTTGTTTATGATGCTTTCGTAGTGGTGGTGATGGTGGTGGTGACGATCTTGGTTGTTAAAGTAAGAGTAGTATGCAATGGAAGATATGAAAGAGCCAAATGTTCTCTTTAGTAGGGTTGCCATAACCACAATCTAGTGGTGTATATATACACACAAGAAGGAAAGTATAGATAGGGAAACTCTAAGACAACCCCAGGCCTAGAAGATATTCCTGTTTGGACTTGGCAATTGGCAACCCTTTTCCTTAGGTTTGATCTCCCTTTAGTAATATATTCCAAAGCTGTCTAAAAACAATTCCAACTTAGCAGCTTTCTTGGGGTTTAATCTTGTGGTTTTAGGGAATGGGACTCCCAAATTATTAGAACTTTTAGAGAGGGAATGGTATCTAAATCCTCACATGAATGCTTGAAATGTGGGTCAAGCTAACATGGCTGCAGACACTGAGAAGAGAATATATCCTTTCTTATAAGGATATGGATGAACTTACAAACGAATTGGAAATTTGGGTTTTGATGCAAAGGGAAAAATATATTCTAAATATATGTTTTAAAACCATCTTTGTAAAAAAAACTTCTGCACAGTAAGCACCATCTATCTAGAAAGTCTAATAACAAGGTATATTCCCACATTAAGCAATATGCCTATAGGGGTTTTACATTTTCACAAGCCTATTATAAATGGAATTTTTCGGAGAATATATGAGTTAGTCAGTTAGATAGAGAAGTGTATCCTGTCTCTTATACTGATTGAATTAGAGTAGTTTAAAAATTAAAAAAAATAGAATCTTTAGGTTTTATGTACTTTTTAATTTAAAATATCAACTTGAAGTTCTATCAATAAACTAAATAGCTGCAAAATTATAAACAGTCACCAAAGTGCTAAAGAAAATGATAGCAATTTAATTTTTCAGCAGCACACACCAGACCAAACCAAACAGCACCATAAACATGTTTTGGGCCATATATATATATATGTAGGGGTAATTTTGGTGCATTACCGTACCAAAACCTTCATACCAATTACCATACCAAATATTTGGTATGACAAAATCTATTACTATTACCGTACCAAACTTTTGGTATACCGAATATCGGTATACTAAATTGTTTGGTTGGTATGGTATGCCAATGGTAATTACCACTTTGTTTTACGCCATTTAGTTTGCCCAAAATTTAATATTTTTCTAACCTAATTCAAAGCCCATAAATATATACACAATTTGACATATATACACAATTTAACCTAATTCAAGATTTTTTACTATTGTATGTCAAAGTGGTAAAAACTTAATAAATTATAAGACAAGATTTTTATAGCATGTTGAGACTCAAATGAACCAGAAACGTAAGACAGCAAACCACAAAAATGTAAATATCCATAGCTGTGCTCGACGACTAGCTTGCTGATTTGAACCCACAATCTAAGGTGGTAATATCCAATGCATATGTTGCGCCCTCACTTGGAAGACAAAGTCGCCGGAAACGAGAAACGAAGATGAATCGATGAGAGAGATGTGATGGCAGAACAAGCCTTAGGTTTCTAATGTGTCGAACAGGGACTAGAGTGAAAGACTAAGAGTGTTTGGTTTGTAGAGATTTTAAGAATAGGATAAATTAGTCAAAGTGTCAAACAACATAATATAATATTACATAATACATAATACATAATTATATATATATATATACATGAATAAATATATAATATAATATTAATAATATTGGTAATCGGTAGGTATGGTATACCACCGGTACTAGTTTTGAGTACCAGTACGGTACCGAAACAGTATGGTATGGTACAAATACCATACCATTACCAGTGGTACAAATTTTTTGGCACAGCTTTGGTATGGTACGGTTGGTAATACGGTAGGTATGGTAATGTGGTAAAAAATTTTACCCTATATATATGTGATTTGTTTGCACAAAAAACAATTAATGGACATTACTAGTTGGTGTACTTTTTTAGTAGCTAGCTTGTCATTCATTTTATTTTTTTAGTATTATCCTTTAATTCTTAGAATTTAGAAAGTAAATAGAAGAATGCTATCCACGTAATCCTGCACATGCGTTCTTACCTCTTATTATAGGAATTTCGGAATAATTCTGGTTTAATGGTAAGGTTTTGATGCTTCAATATTGTTCTTTTGCCTTTTCCTGAATATTTCTGCATCATTGTTTAAATTTCGGACAAACTATTCATTGTGCATGGCAAATAAAACTTTAGGAGACAAACAGTAGAAAAAAAGAATAACTCATCTGAATAAATAATTTACGATATTATACATCAAGTTTTCTTTTAATTTATTTTTTTCTTAGTTATACAACGATATTCTCCTCTAACAAGAGGGAGATTGTGTTAAGCACATAATTGGCCAAGTCATAACTACTAAGTTCAACACAAATACAAAAAGTTTTTGCGTTCATATAAGTCAAACTTGAGACATCTCTACTAAACTATAATATACTAGTTCTTCGAAATCAAACACTCTGTATTGTTATCCTAGTACTGTTGGTGTTGAAAATGCACTGAGACAGCTGGAAAGGCAGGGCGCAATTCACACGTAAAATCTTAGAGGTTCTTCTTTAACAATTAATCCCAAGATCCCAATAATATATATTACGCAGCAGAGGAGATGAGACATTCTGTCCTATATAGAGAATATGGCGATGTAGTTTCAGTGATCGCTTTCTGCCATACAATGTGCTCACGGATGCCTGGTTTTCTACATATAACTTTAATAAAACTTTGAGTGAGATTAAAGAATTAGCTGGAGACCTACAGCTGCAATCAGAATTTTTTTTGCTTCAAATTAGAAAATTTCGAAGTCGAGGAGTAGTTGACATGAAGAGCATCGTGTGCTTCTCCAAAATTTAGATCCCCTTTGATAATTATTTTTATTTTTAATTTTAAAATTTTTATGTTTAAGATATGAAGAAAATATTGTAGACATCAAAATTTCGGTGAAATAAACGTTGACCAAGGCCTTAAAATTACAACCTCTACGCATTTTACCCCCATCATCCACTCACTTCACCTCCATCATTACACCAACTTCACCTCCATATCCACTCACTTCACCTCCATCATCACACCCACTTCACCTCCATCATCCACTCACTTCACCTATAACATCACACTCACTTCACCTCCATCATCACACCCACTTCACCTCCACCATCACACTCACTTCACCTCCATCATCCACTTACTTCACCTATAACCTCCACTCATTTTACCTCCATCATCCACTCATTTCACCTCCATCATCCACTCATTTCACCTCTATCATCCACTCACTTCACCTCTATCATCACACCCACTTCACCTCCATCTCAAAATCTATAAATAGGAAGCCATTTCATTCATTTTCATTCACCAATTCACAAACACATTTCTCTACTCCCAAATTGAAAGAGAATAAAGTTCGTTCTTCGTTCTTCGTTCATCATTCTTCGAGATCAAGCCCTGACGTCCCTTGAAGAAATGCTCATCCGCCTTCAGGAATCAAGCCCCGACGGCCCTTGAAGCTCTGTTCATCCACCTTCAAGATCAAGCCCCGACGGCCCTTGAAGCTCTGTTCATCCCAATCCAAGATCAAGCCCCGACGGCCCTTGAAGCTCTATTCATCCACCTTTAAGATCAAGCCCCGACGGCCCTTGAAGCTCTGTTCATCCACCTTCAAGATCAAGTCTCAAATGCCCTTGAAGCTCTGTTCATCCACCTTCAAGATCAAGCCCTAAAGGCCCTTGAAGATTCGTTCCTCCGTTCTTCAAGATCAAGCCCTGATGGCCCTTTGATCCACACATCCGTTTCTTCAAGAATCAAGCCCAAAAGCCCCTTGAAGTACACCCACCGTTCATCGTTCAACATTCATCCAACTTCAGGATTAAGCCCCAACGGCCTCCTTGAAGAAACGTTCATTCGCCAAACTTCAAGATCAAGCCACCAGCGGCCCTTGAAGAAACCTCACCCAACTCCAAGATTAAGCCCAAAAGGCCCACTTGAAGAAACTTCCGCCAAACTCCAAGATCAAGCCCAACGGCCTTTGAAGAAACTCCCTCCGCTCATCCAGGATCAAGCCTTAACGGCCCCTTGGATCAAGCCCGCAAATCAAAGTCTTACGGAGATCAAATCAGAGGAACAAATAGATATTGTAACCCAAATTCATTAATACAAATATATTTTGTACACGTGTTCTTGTGTTTCAGGAATTTTTCGTGTTTACAAATTTGGCACGCCCAATGGGACGATCTCTACCTCTCATCTCTATCTTCAAATCCACAAAAAAGGGCACATATGGCATTGAGGAAGGCTCAAACTGTTCCCGCAACTAACACGAAAAACAAGAGTATCCTCATCCCGAGCGGTGGCGCTTTTGGCATCACAACTCAAAGCAAGGCAAGAGCTCTTTCCGCCGCATCTTCCCCCTCTGCATCAACTTCGCCAAAAGTTCATGAACACCCGAAATACAAGCCCGTGATCACTCTGGCCTCGATTACATCAACCGATGACGCACTCTGAGCCTCGACTGCAAGGACAGACTCTCGAAAATCCCCTCAATCGAGATGTACATTCAAGGTATGTAATGGGGATTACAATACATCCTTCAAGGCATCAAACCACGAACATTTGAAGAGTTAGCCACCCGCGCTCACGACATGGAGCTAAGCATCGCTTATCATGGAAAAAAAAGAGTCGATCACCAACTTCAAGAAGGATAAGGTGTTTACTCCAAAGGTGGACAATCGTGGAAAGAAGCCCGCCAATGAAGCTTTTACCATTGACGCTACCCCCATCAAGACCTCTTTTGCACCCGTCAAAATCTCCTCTAAGAACAAAGCAAAGGAGAGAAAAAGAGGTGAGCCCTCTCGTACCCAAGACAGGTATAAGAACACCTTGAGGGAATTGGAGCAGAAAACATACCCATTTCCAGACTCTGACATAGCCCCAATGCTAGACGACCTGTTGGAGAAAAAGGTGATTAAGCTGCCTGAATGCAAGTGCCCGGAAGAGATGAATCGCGTTGACGATCCCAAGTACTGCAAGTACCATCGCATCGTGAGTCATCCCGTTGGAAAGTGCTTCATCCTCAAGGAACTCATCATGAATTTAGCACAATAAGGGCGAATTGAACTCGACCTGGAAAACACAGTCGCGACGCATACTACGGCGATCGTGTTTGGATCCTTTGATCATGTGCCTCTTTAGGTAACGCGTGACCATCCCCATCAAACCTCAAATCACACGGCCCCGTCCACACAACCATCATTGGGGGCAAGCAACCAAAATACACCTGCTGACGATAATGAAGGATGGATCTTAGTGACCCATAAAAAATCGAAGAAGCCCAAACCATAAGCCACAAGGCCGAAGGTAGAGGAATGGAGAAGGCATCGCCGCCGCAACAGTAGGAAACCCAAAAGAAGCGCAAGAGCTGCTACGCCAACATATGCTGGGGAGCCTATGAAGCAAGAACCACGCATTCCCGTCTTCTTGTACGAGTGCGTCCCGAATGACTTCTTCCAATGGTGCATTATCGCTGCATGTCACATGGTGGAAGTAAATGAACCATTAAGAGACGAAGTTATCACCATTGAAGAAGTGAAGACCCTCATGACCAAAGAAGGTTTGTCGACCCACGTTAGCATCGATGAGGCATTACGATTACCCGAGGAGATGCGGAAAGCACTGATAGTGGTCTTAGCAAATCCCAACGACCATGGAGTACAAGGAAACAACGACAAAGGCTCAAGGCTTTGGTCATACGAATATGCCACATGCTGTGCCGCCCAAGGTTCAATCAACTTCACTGACGAAGACTTACTGCTGGGATCAAAACCTCACAACCACCCTCTTTTCGTCTCAGGGTACATAAGGGAGAGCAAAGTCAACCGCATGCTTATGGATGGTGGATCGGCCATAAACATCATGCTGAAGTCAACGATAGCTACAATCGGCATCAAAATAGACGAAATGTCCCTAAGGCGTCTACTAATCCAAGGTTTCAACCAAGAAGGACAAAGAGCGATAGGCATGATCTGAGTGGAGATGGCCATTGGTGAACTCAAATCAAGCACGATATTTCATGGGATTGATGCAAGAACTTCATACAGCCTGCTCTTAGGAAGGCCTTGGATCTATGAGAATAGAGTAGTGCCATCCACCCTTCACCAATGTTTAAAATTCTACCAGGAAAGAGTGAATGTGATTCGAGGCGATACCAAGCCATTTACCGAAGCCGAATCACATTTTGCAGACGCCAAGTTCTACATGGAGGAAGACATAATACCTGAACTCTCCCAAAAGAGGTAAAATCCACGGGCAAAGCGACGCCTAAAAAGCAAGAATGGCAATCTGTTCTAAGAAAGTAAGGAGGAGAAGCCACGCCGTCTTCAAACAAAAACAACGACGAAATCGTGACAGCCAAATGGGTGAGACGCCCTTAAAAGGACCAAACACACTCGTCTTCCGATACATCCCGATGTCGAGAAGAAAGAAGGGTCAATCCCCATTCGAAACAGGGACAAGTAAAGCTGACATGCAGCAGTGCAAGGATGATGTAGAATTGCTCAAGACGAAAGCAATTTTACCTCTAACACAGCTAGGCGAGACTAAGATTGCAAGACCACCACAAGGCTTCATAAAAGCTCTACCAAAAGGAGTAGAACCAAGCTTTCTCCCAACCAAGAGGACCGCAGAAGGTTTTGATCCAAACGCCTACAAACTCATGTCGAAGGCTGGGTACGCCTTCATTCCCTCTTCGAATCCTAGAAAGAAGGGTTCAGACACTGTCAACAACAAAGAACATGACCTCACCAAGACTCAAAAGTGGCTGAAAGAGCATGATTACAGAGTTGACAACGGCAAAGCAGGAATCGGCTTCACACCAAATTTACCTGTGAAGATTTCGAGTAAAGCGAAAAACGCTAGCGCTCAGCACATCAGCGTGAGCGTCGTCCAAAACCGAGAAGAGCTTAATTCCGCCCCTTAGATATCAATCTTCAATAGGATGAATCATCCAAGACTTAAAATATCGGCATTTTATCGCAATGGTGGTCAAAGTCGAACCTCCGTCTTCAAGATGCTTAACATGCCAACATCCCAAAGTTCCGTTTTTGAAAGGTTGTCAGAACCTAAGAAACAAACCAACGCGCCTAGCTTCCTTCCACAACGGTCGGTTTTAAGGAGACTCGAAGAAACCGAGAAGCCTTCACGGAGAAAAGAAACAATGTCAAAGAAACAGAAGCCTGATAGCTTATCCGAAAAGGACGACATCCAAAGCTCTGTTCCTTCAAAAATGAAGAGCCAAGCAATCTTGGAGGTTGACACAAATGGACCACTGAAAGTAAGGAGGCACACCATTATCCACACCGGCCAATCTTCACGTTTACAAGCCCAAATGGACGACACTGAATGAGGGGTCCAAGACGTCTTCCACATCACAATCCAAGAAGACAAAGAAAGTGAAGCCCCTGAGGAAGATGTCACCGCTGCACCACCACAGCTCGAAAATGGGGGGCAAGCCACGGTTGATGAACTTAAGGAGCTCAACTTAGGAACGAAAGAAGAACCCAGGCCTATCTTCGTAAGTGCGTTGCTAAGTGCGGACGAGATAGAAGAGTACTAATAGCTGCTATTAGAGTACAAAGACGTCTTTGCCTGGACATATAAGGAAATGCTCGGCCTTGACCCTATTATCATTGTGCATCGTCTTGCAATCAAGCCCGGAACGCGACCGATAAAGCAAACTCAAAGGCGCTATCGATCCGAGCTCATCCCACAAATTGAGGCTGAGATTGACAAGCTAATTGAAGCAGGCTTCATTCGAGAGGTGCAATACCCCAATTGGATCTCTAACATCGTTATCGTCCTTAAGAAATCAGGACAAATACGTGTTTGCGTGGACTTTCGAGACCTCAACGATTCTTGTCTGAAAGATGATTTTCCCTTGCCAATCATCGAAATCATGGTGGACGCAACCATTGGCCACGAGGCACTGTCATTCATGGATGGCTCATTGATGCGATAGATATGCTAATACACAAATTAAACCTTCTTTTTGACAATTGTAGTAAGGATGTAAGTAGGGTATCGTTCTAAACCGGGGATTATGAGGGATTGCTAATCTATGTAAAACTGACTCAAAACACTAAATAAAACTTCAAAAACACAAATCTAAACTCAAAACACTTAAATAGACTCAAACAACTCAAAATAGGCTAGTATGACTTAAAACAGCCCAAAACTAGCAAATAAACTCAAAATAGATTCTAAGGTTGTTCTTGGACAAAAATTGAATTGAAAAGACTCAAACTATAAAAATAAACCAATTCTAACCTAGATTAACTCAAAATATTCAAAAGAAACCAAATATGGTAGATTCAAATCAAAAGACACAAGTTGTAAAAGAGGGATTGGGTTTTGATGAGAATAACTTAAAAACAAGCAAATTGAAAACTAGGGCATATTATAGCACGAATTTGGATGAATTAGATGGATGATGGATTAGCTAGAGTGTTCTTCTCCACACATGACACACTTGCACATAAACCAATTTTCAGTTGTTCTTTCGATAAATTGTGAAACTCAATACCCCGGGTTAACCGTGATAGCACTTTTTAACCTTCAAGTTCTCCTTAAGTTAATGAATTGAATGGGATAGCGCATATAACAATTCAAAACATTCTTCAAAAGTTCCCTACGTGAAAAGCACAATAGAGGTACAATCAAAGATCATTAAGATTCATGAGAACTATAAGTATTGACGAGGCATTCGTAACTATGAAAAGCATGATACTCTTGCCAAGAATTTACTTAACACGATTGTGGATAGCAACCTTCACTACTCATGAATATAAGTTCATAACGATTAGGTGAAATTCCCTTATATTCTAGCATCAAACTTATGCATGAAAACTAAGCGTGCACTCTTAATCAACATACACAAATAAGTTATCAATCAAACAGTTAAGCGAATTGAAATCACAAATTATGAAATCACAACCAAAAGTAATTAATTCATAATGCAAGTGTAATCATGGCTTTGAATCCCCCCTAGCAAAGGGGGGGGGTTTAGTTCCTCATAAACGTAAAACAAAGGTGAATAGATTTATACATTGAAAACAAAAGAAAGAAAACACCTAAACGCTCCAATGATCCAAGTTGAACAGCAAGCACGTCCTAGCACTCTCCTCTCCTTCTAAGTGTGTTGTATGGAAAAATGGTGTCCTTCTAAGCCTTACAAGAAGGCTTATTTATAGGTGCTTAAAAGTAAAGAACCACACAAGTGGTTTTAATAAACAACACAAAGCAAAGATTAAATCATTCAAAACAGCTAGCACACATGCTCCTTTTCAAAAATAGGCTCTTCTTCATGATGAAACAACTAGCACACATGCTCATTTTCAGAAATAGGCTCCTCTTCATGATGAAAAAGCTAGCACACTTGCATTTCAGCTAGCACATGTTACTTTGCAGAAATCATGATGAAACAGCTTGCAACATGCATTCTTTGGTCCATGCCGTGGGCTCCCTAGTGATGAAACAGCTAGCACTTGTGTTTTCATGATTAAAACAGCTAGCAACACACATGCTTGGTATTTGCAAGGTATCTTCTTCATTGCGTCCAAATTTTAGCATATGTTTGAAGCCCTTTCAAGCACCAAAACGTCCATCCTTTATGCTTGACATGCATGCAATCCATTCCACCCCAAAACTGCTCCAAATTGCACCAAAATGCACTTCTTTTCCAACTTTGTTATTAGGACCTAGAAACACACGAAAATAGCTTAAAACATTCTAATAAGATGAAACTAACTAAGTAAATGCAAGGAAACAAACTAATAAAGTCACATAAATATGCTTCTACCACTCATCTGGATACAATCAAATTCGCATGGCTCTCGAAGATGAGGAACTAACAGCCTTTCGCACTTCGAAAGGTATATATTGCTACAAGGTGATGCCATTTGGTCTAAAGAATGCCAGAGCTACATACCAACGTGCAATGCAAAAAATCTTCGATGACATGCTACACAAAAATGTAGAATGTTACGTAGACGATGTGGTGGTCAAGACAAAAAAAAGAGCAGACCACTTGAAGGATTTGCGAATGGTGTTCAAAAGGCTGCAAAAATACAACCTCAAGATAAACCCAATGAAATGTGCATTTGGCGTCACCTCTGGAAAGTTCCTCGGCTTCATTGTCAAGCACCGTGGCATCGAAGTAGACCAATCAAAGATCAAAGCCATCCAAAGCATGCGTGAGCCAAGAAATTTACACGAACTGAAAAGTCTGCAAGGACGACTCGCTTTCATTAGACGATTTATATCCAATCTAGCAAGACGTTGTCAACCGTTTAGCCAACTCATGAAGAAGGATGTTCCGTTTGTATGGGACAAAGCATGCCGTAATGCCTTTGAAAGCATAAAAAGGTATTTGTCAAGTCCACCTGTCTTGGGGGCACCTGTGCCCGGGAAGCCGCTCATATTGTATATTGGTGCTCAAGAACGTTCAGTAGGGGCACTTTTGGCACAAGAAAATGAATCCCAGAAAGAATGAGCGTTTTACTACCTCAGTCGAACTCTCACCGGTGCCGAGTTGAACTATTCCCCGATAGAAAAGATGTGCCTTGCCTTGGTATTTTCCATTCAGAAGCTCATACATTACATGCATGCTTACACCATCCACTTGGTTGCTAAAGCTGACCCGGTCAAATACGTCATGTCCAAACTAGTTTTGACAAGGCGACTAGCTAAATGGGCGTTGCTTCTCAATTAACACGAGATCATCTACGTTCCAACTAAAGCTTTCAAAGAACAAGCACTTGCAGACTTCCTTGCCGATCATCCGATCCCAGCCGATTGAAAAAGCTCAGACGACTTGCCTGACGATGAGGTTTTTTACATTGATATCTTCCCAATATGAACGATGTTCTTCGACGGATCCGCATGAGCAGATGGTGCGAGGGCAAGAGTAATATTCATGTCATTGCAAAGGCAAATACTGCCTTATTCCTTCCAACTAAGCGAACTATGCTCCAACATCGTCGCTGAGTACCAAACACTGATCCTCGTCCTCCAAATGGCAATCAACATGGGAATCATAGCCCTTGAGGTATATGGCGACTCCAAGCTCGTAATCAATCAACTTTTGACCGAGTATGAGGTGAGGAAAAATGATCTCGTCCCATACTTCTGGCTGGCAACTCAGCTGCTACAAAGGTTTGAGATAGTGACACTAGAACATGTGCCAAGAAAAGAAAATCAAATGGTAGATGCTCTTGCCAACCTAGCCTCGAGTATGACACTAGGAGAAGGAGAAGTTGTAGACGTGCCAATTTGCCAAAGATGGGTGATCCCACTTGCCACTGAAATACTGCTAAATGACACAAACATCATCTCAGTACTTCTGGTCGACATTGAAGAATAGAGACACTCGTTGATCGACTACTTAGAGCAGGGAAGGCTTCCAGATGATCCCAGACACTGCTCTGAAATACGTCGACGAGCACATCACTTCCTCTACTATAAGGGAACACTTTACCAATGCTCTTTTGAATGAGTACTTCTGAGATGCCTAGGTGAAGAAGAAGCCACTCAAGCCATGGAAGAAGCACATTTAGGTGTATGTGGGGCGCATCAGTCGGGGCCAAAGCTACATTTCCAGCTTAAAAGAATGGGTTACTATTGGCCGAGCATGGTGAGGGATTGCATGGAATACGCCAAAAAGTGCCAAGCTTGCCAATTCCATGCCAACTTCATACATCAACCGCCTGAACCATTACACCATACGGTTGCTTCATAGTTGTTCGACGCATGGGGATTGGAAATTGTGGGACCGATCGCACCAAAGTCATCTGCGGGAGAAGCTTACATCCTAGCTGCAACAGATTACTTCTCAAGTGGGCTGAAGCCATATCCCTAAGGGAAGTCAAGAAAGAAACTGTCATCCGTTTTATCAAGGAGCATATCATCCACCGATATGGTGTGCCTCGCTACATCATTACTGACAATGGAAAACAGTTCTCCAACCGACTCATGAATGAACTCTATGAGAAATACAAGTTCAAGCAGCATAAGTCTTCCATGTATCACGCCCCAGCCAATGGTCTCACAAAAGCATTCAATAAAACTCTATACAACTTTTTGAGAAAAGTCGTTGGTAGGAGCAAGAAAGATTGGCACGATAAAATGAGCGAAGCACTTTGGGCATACAGGACGACGCATCGGACACCTACTCAAGCTACACCATATTCGTTCGTGTATGGTGTAGAGGAGGTTTTGTCATTGGAAAGCCAGATTCTCTCGCTGAGGATGGCTATACAAGAAAGACTGACTGACGAAGAGAATGCAAAGTTACATCTTCAAGAGTTAAAAGCGCTAGATGATAAGAGGCTTGAAGCTTAGCAGTATCTGGAGTGTTATCAAGCACGATTGTCCAAGGCCTTCAACAAGAAAGTTCGCCCAAGGTCATTTTAATTGGGGGATCTTGTCCTTGCATTACGTAGGCCTATCATCACGACGCACAAGACGAGAAGCAAATTTACCTTAAAGTGGGATGGACCTTACGTAGTACAAGAAGTTTACACAAACGGTGCTTACAAGATTGTGGAAGAAAATGGCTTGAGGATTGGCCCCATAAACGGCAAGTTCTTGAAGCGGTACTATACTTGAGAAGGAACCACGCTCCTAGCCCACAAGAGCATAAACTATGTACGGCAAACAAAAAAAACAAAAAAAAAATCGTCACTCTTTGAACTACATTTTGACTTGATCCATTTCGTTGGAAGGGTATGTAGGCAACTTGGAACTTCAAAACTTCAAGTACAGTCATATCATCAATGTGAATACTTTATTTCTTTGGAGGAAGGATTTAGGTACAAAGCTTGTTACAAAGATGAGCAAAAGACATGTGAGAGAAATCTTGTGAGCGTTGAAGGATGACAATGACGAGATCACAACGACAAAAAAGTGACCAGCCATAAGGCTTGAGCAGTAAGGTCGATGTGCACGGCAACGTCACCATCGAGGAAAGTTGTGATTGAAAAGTACTACACAATGAAGCCCCGGTGCAGTCTCTTGCACAGTGCCACACGGTAGCGCACCACCGAGGGAAAACTGTGATTAAAAGGCACTACACAACGAAACCCTAGTACAGCCTTCCGCACAACCCCCACGGTAAAAGTGATGCACTAGAACAAGCTCCAAGCAGCAACGGCAAACGGCAAGGTCAATGTGCACGGTAACGTCACCACCATGAGCAAGGTTGGTGAAGAACTTGAGTGACAGCCGTCAAATGACTAGCCGGTCACGAAGCTTAACACTTTGCATCCACGACCTGCTCGCTCTGTCACAAACGGCAAGGTCGGTGAAGAGCTTTAATGACCGCCGTTAAACGACTAGCCAGTCACAAAGCTCAACACTTTGCATCCATATCCTGCTCACTCCGTCAAAACAGCAAGGAAATCCATGAATGCAAGGAGCACCTTTTCAAAAAAAAAAAAAAAAAAAAAAAACCTTATGCGGCATATACGTGTACATATATAAATAATAATAAAAAATAAAAAAAATAAAAAAAGGCATTCTTAGTGAAATAAAACTCATTTTTATTCATGTTTTTGGAAAATTACATGAGTTTGCATTCTGTATTTACAAAAAAAAAATATTAAATCTATAGGAGGGACTCTTCAAGGACGGTCACGAGAAGCGTCATTACTTGGCGGAGCTGCAGAAAGGCGAGGCACTGGAGTTTGATTATCCGGAGCCTCAACACTTGGTGAAGCTCCAGATGACGAAGGCAAAAGTTGCCTTTGTAATAAAGCCACAAACATCTAATGGTCACTTTGAATTCGACTTTCAGATTCCTGCAGCTGGTCAAGTTTTCTCTTCATGCTCATCGAGTAACTATTGGCAAGCATGTGCAACTCCCTATTTTCATGCTTAAGCCCTCTGATCTCCTGCTTAAGGCTCGCCACCTCAGCCATCAAGGATTCAACCTGGCGAGTACGAGCAAGAAGGCGTTGGCCCATGTTCGACACAGAGCCCGCGCACTAGACTCTAAAGGCCAAGGAATCCTGGACAGCCAGCTTATCGGGTCGTTATATCATTCTTCATCACCGAATCCCCAACCGTAAGAAGACCGTTCGGGGATAAAAAGGATGGGTGTTATACGTTGTCGGGAGAAGACCTCACAGCCTCTTCCCTGACATTCAAATCAAGACGACAGTCAGATGGGCAAGACATTTTCTAAAGGTTTTGAAGAAAATAAGAGGTTGGACAAATCAAGATCTCAAAATTACAAGAAAGGAATTTCTGCAAGCAACAACTCTCAAGTGTGCTTTGGGAAGCAATCGATGCCTCCATAAAAAGAAGAAGCAACGAGGCTGTCCACTCAGAAATTGAAGAGCTATTTGCTCTAAAATCGAAGATGCGTTGTCCAGAAATCGAAGAGCCGCTTGTTTAGAAATCAAAGAGGCACCACATTTTCAAAAGCCGGATTCCCCAGATCAAGTTGTCAGCACTGTTCACACGTTATCTCAGCTTTGCCGAAGTCATGGACAAAATCAGAGGGGTTTGTCATCTCTTTCCAAACCTCAAAAGCCAAGTTGCTTGTTCAAAGATCGAAGAGGCGCTGCTACCCAAAAAATCAAAAGCTGGATATTCTCAAAATTTGTCGACGCCCTTCATGTGCAATCTCAGCTTTGAGGAAGTCACGAGAAAAAATCAAAGAGGCTTGGCACCATCCTCCAAACCTCAAAAGCTCTGTCGCTTGTTCAAAAAAAATCAAAGAGTTACTTGCCCAGAAATCGAAGAGGCGTCACCTCTTCAAAAGCTTGTCGCCACCCTTCACGTGCTGTCTCAGCTTTGCAGAAGTCACGGACGGGTCTAAAAACGTGTGAAATCTTATTGTTCTAGTTACCCACTATCCCTGACAAGAGTAAATGAATAGTATCACTACCGGCTACTTGGAAATCCCTATATAGGCCAACCCTCATCATTTACTGTAAGGTAGACCTACAAAAATGCCAAGCTCTTCTAGAATGCACTTCCAACAAAACCTCTCGAAATACTTAGTATTCCTCATCCTATGGAATACCTCTGCAAATAAATCACACCAGAGCAAGAGTACCTCATATCATCAGGGTCGAAAGCAAGAGTATCTCATATCACGCTTTCTCCCTTCCTTTTCTTTATCCTTATTCTCACCTGCAAGACAATGAGAAAGAGAGCAATCAGCTGGCATTTGGAATCAACTCTCCGATCCTGAACCGACTGTCTGGAAACCCTTCCCTGATTGCTTACCTAGCATTTGCTTTCCACTCCTGCATTAGTAAAGCAAATACTGCAAGAGAAGATGCCACACATGCATGGGAGAAAACCGAAGAAGATGCTGCTTTTGCAAGGGAAATAGATAAGGCAAGGGAAAATAATACATTGAAGCATGTAGAAACAAACACGACGAAACATGTGCCGGGTAGTCCGCTACTTCTTCAAAAGAAAAAGTATTTCATATCATCAAGATCTAACGTACTCTGGATTTGATGGACTTGTTTTGACCCTCAAATTCTTGAGTTGACTCGCAAAGATCACTTGCCATGTAGAGTCGCTCGTGGTCTATTTCCTTCAAGATCAAGCCACCAACGGCCCTTGAAGGAATCACAAGTCCAATTCAAGATCAAGAGTTCACCACCCTTAAATCAACTTCAACTCTAGATAAATGGGTAAGTTCAAACTTTTAGAAAATCTAGCAGAAGAAAAAACTCTCCAGTCCAGTTCAAGAATAAACCTATGGAAAGATACTTCTTCAAAAGCAAAAGTATCTCATATCATCAGAGTCAAAGGTAAAGATATCTTATGGCATGCTTTTCCTTTACCCTTGCTCTTGCCTGCGGGACAAGAAGAAATAGAGCGATCGGTCGGCACTTGGAAAGATTGAACAGAGAAATAGACCAACACCTCTACCTTGTGTCTGCCTGCCATGCAAAAGAAACAAAGCAGAGAATAATGCAGCATACAACTGCATGTGCTGATTCATCCTCAACTAAATCGAAGATTGCTTGCCATATGAAGCCGCTCGTGGTCCGACAACCTTAAAGATCAAGCATCGACGACCCTTGGAGAAATCACAAATCCAATTCAAGATCAAGTGTCCAACACCATTGAATCAACCTTCAAGATTAAGCCTCAACGACCCTTGGACAAATCAAAACCCGATTCAAGATTAAGTGTCCATCACCCTTGGATCAAAACTAGTTCAAGACAAAGTCTATGGAAAGTCAACAAGCACAACAAATACACGTGCCGATTCATCCCAACAAAGTTAAATATAATCTCAGCCCAATTCAAGATCAAGCCTCAACGGCACTTGAAGGAGATGCCAGCCCAATCCAAGATTAAGCCTCAACGGCCCTTGGATCGACGTCTACATTGAGGAAACTTCAAAACGCACATTCTACACGTGACAAACACATGTACGCAGTGTGCCTTGAAGTGGGGGCATTTGTAGACATCAAAATTTCGGTGAAATAAATGTTGACCAAAGCCTTAAAATTACAACCTCCACTCATTTTACCTCCATCATCCACTTACTTCACCTACAACATCCACTCACTTCACCTCCATCATCACACCCACTTCACCTCCATCATCACACTTATTTCACCTTCATCATCCACTTACTTCACCTATAACATCCACTCACTTCACCTCCATCATCACACCCACTTCACCTCCATCATCACACCCACTTCACCTCCATCACTCACTTCACCTCTATCATCACACCCACTTCACCTACATCATCACACTCACTTCACCTCTATCATCCACTTACTTCACCTATAACCTCCACTCATTTTACCTCCATCATCCACTCACTTCACCTATAACATCCACTCACTTCACCTCATCATCACACCCACTTCATCTCCATCATCACACCCACTTCACCTCCATCATCCACTCACTTCACCTACAACATCCACTCACTTCACCTCCATCATCACACTCACTTCACCTCTATCTCAAAATCTATAAATAGGAAGCCATTTCATTCATTTTCATTCATCAATTCACAAACACATTTCTCTACTCCCAAATTGGAAGAGAATTATCTTGAAGTTCGTTCTTCGTTCTTCGTTCATCATTTTTCGAGATCAAGCCCCGACGACTCTTGAAGAAACGCTCATCTGCCTTCAGGAATTAAGCTCTGAAGGCCCTTGAAGCTCTATTCATCCACCTTCAAGATCAAGCCTCGACGACCTTTGAAGCTTTGTTCATCCCAATCCAAGATCAAGCCCCGACGGCTCTTGAAGCTCTGTCATCCACCTTCAAGATCAAGCCCTGACGGCCCTTGAAGCTCTGTTCATCCCAATCCAAGATCAAGCCCCGACGACCCTTGAAGCTCTGTTCATCCACCTTCAAGATTAAGCCCCGACGGCCCTTGAAGCTCTGTTCTTCCACCTTCAAGATTAAGCCTCAAAGGCCCTTGAAGCTCTGTTCATCCACCTTCAAGATCAAGCCCCAAAGGCCCTTGAAGATCCGTTCATCCGTTCTCCAAGATCAAGCCTTGACGGCTCTTTGATCCACACATCCGTTTCTTCAAGAATCAAGCCCAAAAGCCCCTTGAAGTACACCCACCGTTCATCGTTCAACGTTCATCCAACTTCAAGATCAAGCCCCAACGACCCCCCTGAAGAAACGTTCATCCGCCAAACTTCAAAATCAAGCCACCAACGGCCCTTGAAGAAACCTCGTCCAACTCCAAGATCAAGCCCAAAATTCCCCCTTGAAGAAACTTCCGCCAAACTCCAAGATCAAGCCTAACAACCCTTGAAGAAACTCCCTCCGCTCATCCAGGATCAAGCCTCAACGACCCTTTGGATCAAGCCGACAAATCAAAGTCTTACGGAGATCGAATAAGAGGAACAAATAGAGATTGTAACCCAAATTCATTAATACAAATATATTTTGTACACGTGTTCTTGTGTTTCGAGAATTTTTCGTGTTTACAAATATATGAAAGAAATGAGGGACGAAAAAGACAATGAGAGAGAGAGAGAGAGAAGAATTACAGAAGAATAAGTGAAAAGAAAATCTAGAAAGTTAAAATAACTACAGTTTTAGTTGTTGGTTTTTAGTTTTGATTTTTGTCTCTATCCTTGAATGTTTATTCTATATATACCCAACATTCTTCCTCCATTCTATTTTCTTCATTTCTCTCATGTATTTTTTCTCTATTTCAAACACAAATAAAGTAGATAAAAAAAAACTAAAAGTTAAATAGTTATAAATTAAGAACCTCAATTTTATAGCAAGAGCCTAATCTATTTCTAACTCATTTTTCAATATTTTTCATGAAAACCTAAATGCTACCCATTGTTCTAAAATTTCCCACTTAGCACCGCATCCGCACGAGGCAGCTAGCCACCTCCCCTATTAATCTGTAGGCCTTTATAAATTAAGAAAGAGCATATAGACCTACTTAGGGGCCCACCAAAGTCGCAACTCTCATTTGCACAAAAAATAAATAATTTTGATTTTACATTTTATTTTTTCAGTAAATTGTACGAGACTTGTTAAATATTTGGATGAACACTCATTATATGTTTGTTTCCCATGTTTTCAATATGTCTATTACTTTATAATCTATAGAGTTGGTTTCCATGTTTTCAATATGTTCTAATACTTTATAATTTATAAAGTGATGATACACTTACTATCTATTTGTATCATCTCTAATAGAGGTAGGGTTCACCATCAAATGTGAGTCTCATCCCTATTAGAGAGATGGTCAAAAGATGGTACAAATAAATGGTAAGAGTAACATTTCTTGTAATATATATGCCCTATTTTGCAATTTATGTATCCCAATATAATCATGTATTTTTTTAAGTATAAGTAAGCATTTATTTATCTGCTATTATATGTTATACATTGAATTTAATTAAATTTAAAAAAATGCCTTCCTACCCGCCTACACACCTAGATGTTATACTCAACCCGCTGCCCGACTAGCGCATTTTAGAACCTTGACGTTACAAGAGAGGTTTTATTGAAAAAAAGAAAGAAGAAATTATACCTAGTGAGGGGATGTAAGTGCAATTCCACCCCTAAAAATGAGGTGGCCCAAAGTCCATTTAATTTACCCAAATGAATAATAATTGACTGCAATGAACAGTATTTGGCCAAGTGCATCTCCATCCCTAAAAAATGAGTTGGCCCAAAGTCTAGTTAATTCGTATTAAAATATTAATAAGTTTTTAATACAAAATAATTTTATTTTTAATTTCGGATAGAATTTTGAACTAATCCTGTCACGCCACGTGTTATTTTCTGAAAGTATAATTTTTGTAGAAGATGGTCAAGTATTTATATATAAAAATGTGTTTAATTTTTTTTTTTTTGTATTTTTAAACAATTTTTATAATTTTTTTATTAAGTCAATTAATCTAGACAGTTGGATTTCAAAAAGGTTGAAAACCAACAGCCCAAAAGTAGACACGTGGCCCACCGTGAGATTCTACCAAATATATATTTTTATGGCTGGAACGCGCGCCCACGCCCACGTGTATCCTATCCGTCAGCATCAAAAAAGGACTCAGTCTGTGGCTGACGTCAGATAGGTTGGTTTTTCACTCAATCCATTCTGGGTTGGCCTAAAAGCTGGGGTGGACTTTGGGCTGGCCTATTTTGTGGTGTGGAGTGGGTTTTTGGGAGGCCATACTATTTTAGGGGACTTTGGGCCAGCCTCTAAAGGAAAGTTGGAGTTGCTCTAACCTTACCCCTCACAAAAGACCGAAAAACTAACAAGCACAGAGTAAGAGCATAAATGTAACCACACTTGAAAAAAAAAACAACAATAAAAATACCAAGAAAAGAGGGGGGAATAAGAAACCTAACCCCTCTTAAAAAAACCTAAGAGCATCTCTAATGGAAGTCCCTATTTAGAGACTCCCACCACCAGAAGTCCCTATTTAGAGACTCCCACCACCACTTTATGTGATAATTTGATTAGGTGCATATTTTTTGTTTATGTTAACTTTTTTTAACTAATTAAGAGCATTAAAATCTTCAATCAAGATTGTGGGCCCATTTACTACTCAGGGTCCACATTTTTTTAATCGATTAAAAGCATTAAAAGTTTCAATCAAGATTGTAGGTCCCATTTTTCACTCAAGGTTGTTTTTATATAGTTCTTATATGTGAGGACATACAATATGCATTTGGTGAGTCCCTATACAGTTCCTCATGATGTCATTCGGGTTAACGAATGCACCAACATCTTTTATGGACTTGATGAATCAAGTATTTATGCCATACCTCGACAAGTTCATTATTGTCTTCATTGATGATATTTTGGTGTATTCTAAGTTTATAGCAGAGCATACTTGACATCTCAATCTGGTTTTGAAGAAATTGAGGGAACACCAACTATATGCTAAGTTTAGTAGATGCTAGTTTTGGTTGGATCATGTGTCATTCTTCGGGCACGTAATATCAGCTCAAGGTATTCTGGTATATCCTCAGAAAGTAGCTGCAGTTAAAAATTTGGAGCAGCCATCGTCATTGAGATACGAAGTTTCCTCGACCTAATAGGTTATTACTGACGGTTTGTTACAGATTTTTTAGCCATAGCTTTACCACTGATGAGGTTGACTTGGAAATGTGTTAATTTCGAGTGGGACGAGGATTGCGAGCGGAGCATTTAGCAACTAAAGTATTGTCTCACTCACGTACCTGTTTTGGCACTTCCAGTCGACAGTGGTAACTTCGAGATTTACAATGACACTTCCTTGAATGGCTCAGGATGTGTGTTAATGCAGCATGGCATAGGTAATTGCATATGCCTAGCGCCAATTGAAGCCACATGAGATGAATTACCCTACCCATGATTTCGAGCTAGTAGCCATTATTTTTGCACTGAAGATTTAGAGGCATTATTTGTATGGAAAAAGTGTCGGATTTTCACAGACCATAAAAGCTTCAAGTATATTTCCATCTAGAAGGATCTTAACCTTCGACAGCGGAGGTGGATAAAATTACTTAGTGATTAAGATTGCAAGATTGAGTATCACCCCGATCGTGCGAGTATAGTGGCAGACGCACTCAGTAGAAAATCACGTGGCAGGCTTAATGCTTTGCATGCTAGTCGTGTTTCTCTTCTCACAGAATTGAGGTCTATATGAGTGAAATTAGAGGTGAAAGATCGGGAAGAAGCTTTACTTGCCAGTTTCCAGGTCAAACCGATTTTGATAGAACACGTGCTCGAGGCTCAAGCAGAGGATCTGGAGTCCCAAGAATTAATTGATGTAGGGTCATAAGGGAAAAAGAAAGACCTCAGGATCCGAAGACCAGATGGCATGCTTATGTAGGGAGATCGAATGTATGTGCCAAATATAACGGAATTAAAAAAAGATATACTCTATGAGGCACATATTTCGGCTTATGCGATGCATCCTGGGAGTACCAAGATGTATCACACCATTCAATCTTTTTACTACTGGCTTGGCATGAAAAGGGAGATTGCTAAATATGTGAGCCGTTGTGCAATTTGTCAGCAAGTCAAAGTTGAGAAGAAGAAATTGTTTGGGTTATTATAGCCATTTCCCGTTCCTCAGTGGAAATTAGGAAGACATTACCATGGATTTCGTATACAAGCTTCCTCATACGCGAAATGGTTACGACGACATTTGGGTGATAGTGGATCAGCTTACCAAGTCAGCACACTTTTTACCAGATTGAGAGAATTATTCTTTGGGCCGATTAGCCGAGCTATTCATCTGAGAGATTGTTAAATACCACAGAGTTTTGGTTAGTATCATTTTTGATCGGGATCCAAGGTTCACTTCTAAGTTTTGAGTGGCTTTCTAAGAAGTTCTTGGTTCGAGATTGCTCTACAGCACAACTTATCATCCACAGGCAGACGGGCAATCTGGGAGAACCATTTAGACGCTAAAAGATATGCTGAGATTTTCAATACTGTAGTTTGGCGACGCTTGGCATAAGCGTTTGGCTCTGATTGAGTTTACCTACAAACAGTTATCATTCTAGCATCGGTATGCTACCTCAAACTCCTCTATGTTGGTTAAAGGTCGGTGAGAGAGTGTTAGTAGGACATGAGATTGAAGACGAGACTACACAAAAGATTCAGGTGATTAAAGCTAATATGAAAGCGGCCTAGGATCGACAGAAAAGCCTTGCCGATAAACATGCCACTGATAGAGTATATAAAGTTGAAGATTGGGTATTTTTGAAGCTATCTCTGTGGAAGGGCATAGTACAGTTCAGTAAGAAACGTAAGTTAAGTCCTCGCTACATTGGACCATACCAAATCATCGAGCGAGTCGGTGAAGTCACCTACAAACTTGAGTTACCTCCAAACTTATCAAAGGTGCATGATGTTTTTCATGTCTCTATGCTTTGCCATTATATCTCTGATCCATCACACACAATCTTTCCTCAGGCACTAGAGATTAATCCAAACTTGACATACAACGAGGAGCCAGTGACGATTTTAGACTGGAAATATAAGGTTCTTAAGAACAAAAATGTGCGCATGGTGAAGGCCTTGTGGAGGAACCATTCAGTGGATGAGGCTACTTAGGAGATAGATGATCATATGCGAGATTTATATCCACGTCTATTTTATGGTTATTGAGATGTTGTTGATGTGTAGGAATTTTGAGGATGAAATTTTCTTAAAGGAGGTAGATTGTGACGACCTGTCCCTAATTAATGTATATATTTTATCCCTGAGTGTGTAAAGTAACGATAATGCCCTCGTGGTTTAGTGATGTGGAAGTACATATGCATATTTAAATTATTTTTCTTGCTGATGTAATTAAATCGTACTCAACGCTACGAGTGCGTCGAAGCGAATTAGGGCCAAATTGGATTCCTAATGAGAGTATCACGATGATTAAAGAACGGGATTGGGTAGAAATATATTGTTGGGTGGCCTTATACCTTACCCACCAATCCTTTTATTTCCTACAATCTGGAGCCCCATCAAAATTAGGTTTGTTTTCATTTACCTTGGGCCATTTATATTAAAACTCTCCCTCTTTCTATTTTTTTTTCTCTCACAAAAGCCCAATCAAGGGCCTTAATATTTTCTTTCTAGCCAATCTTGTGGCCACACACTCATACACATATACACGTATGCATACCTCACCCTCTCATTTCTCGATTCTTCTCTGTCTGTACACCTAAACCCTAAAAAACACACCCAATCATCATCTTCTCACACAAGTCGAGTTTTTGAAGACCACCTTCAAGTTCCTTGCAAGCTTAAGAACCCAACCGTACCTTTAGTTCAAAAAAAGGACCCCGAGGACCCTAGAACTCACGAGCTCTGGCGAGGTGCTTTATTGCTCCGTTGTAATCGTTGACATTTCATGGTGTTTTAAAGCTTTAAGAAGTCTTACAACCACTTTATAGAGACCTTAGAGTGGTTTTGGGTTGAAGTTGACGTCGGGACACTCGAGTTTATAGAGTTGCAGACCTAGCCAGAAATTTGAGGAATTTTCCGTTCAATTCTTGTCGGTTTTAGGACCTCTAAGAAATAAGATTATGTTCTCCTGGTTAAGAGTTTTAATTACATATATAATTTTTGAATTTTGGTGTTAAAACGAAGAATAAATTAAGATTTTAAATTTTTCCAGAAACCGGCAACACAGACGGCGGCAGGCGGCGGTTTTCGGAGAGTCACTAGAGAAGACAGAGAATATTCCATTAACTTTAACAGAATATTCTAATGGCGTTAGGTAACTTTAACGGAATATTCTAGGATTTTAACGGAATATTCTTTAACGACGTTACAGTTTCCATCCTTATGCCAATCACGTGCCTGCGCATGGCCAACGTGTGAGGGCTCGTGGAACGTCCAAAAATTATTTTTAAAATATGGGGGTGTTTGTGGTGAGGAGTAGGTCACGCTAGTATATTCAAACACCCTAATTGAGAAATATTTGAGAAGTTATTTCTAGGTTTTCTATATGTGCTTAGTAATTAACGTTTAATAAGTTATTTCACATATAGGTAAGACGTATCATGAGGACGAGCGTAGCCAGGCAAGACTTGGGGGCTATGACCCAGCTACTTATCAGTGAGTGGGCTTTTGTTTTCTATATATACGTATATATTCCTTATGTTTCCCAAAAAATGTTTTAAATAAAGTGACGTTTTAAATGCCATGTCATACTTGCATTACATTTTAGTATATGCATTATTATAGCCATGCATGACATTGCATGATGCTGTAAAGGCCCAGGTAAGCTACAGGTGAGTACTTGTGATAATAGTGGTTGCATTGTGTATAGTTATGTGTGGATACATTTACAGCTCATTATCCTGCACCTCGATGTTAGTACTCATCCCCGAGGCCAAGGCACAGCCTTCACGTGATCGTTCACCTCCCACACCACAAGATTACCTTGGATCTAAGGCAGGGGCCAACCTGTTGTATAGACCACACTAGGTGGTTCCGCCTCGTAGGTGACCCACGATACTTCGCACAGCCTTCATGTGATCGTAGTACTAGAGCGTACTTATTTACACCTAGCCTATCGTACAGACCACATTAGATGGTTTCGACTCATGTGCAGGAATTGGTAGATGAGCTATAAGTTCAGCCGTACAAGTCACGTTAGGTGACTCCAGCTGACACATCATTTTACATTGGTTTATTTCACCTGGCTTACATATTTCATTGCTGAGATACTTGACATGGCATATACTTGATTTTCATTTCTCTCGAACATGATTTCTATATACGTATGTATTTTATTTTTTGAGAAATTATACGGGTTTTACGGTGAGGGGTTATTATGTTTAGAAAGAGAAATGTGTTTTCAAAAGCTTTGTTTTTGCCCACTCACGTTTTCTGTTATGCGCCTTTCCAAGTTCTAGCTAGACGTTGGTATTGGTGGCTCACGAGGACTCTACGGCGGTTTTGACAGCTTCCTAAATAAATGTAGGGATTTCTTTCATGTCTTGTATAATTAATACTTAGTTTGATGGATTGCACCAAGGATGCCTACGCTCTGAGTACTTGTATCACTACTTTAAACACTCTCACACACTTTTATATTTATCTATTATAAATTAGTTAGTTTGGTTTTTATTTACTCACATTTTCATATCACTATCACTTCCGCACTGTGCACATGGCTACGTCATCTTCACATGACAGCCAGCATGCCTCGATTTTGGTCGGGGTGTGTCATGATACTTTTATTTTTAATGTGTTTTATAATTTTTTTTAATCTCTATTTGCCTATAGTATACTATAAAAATAAATAAATAAAACTTAAATTTTCAAAATTTATATAGATACAATATATACATATAGATAGTGGCTATTGTATTTTATAGTAAGTTTTTTTAGTAGTTTAAAAAATTCAAATCATCAAAATAATTTTTTTTCTTAACGTGTTTAAACAAGTTACCTGCATGTCACCTTCATGTGAACCTGTTAAGGACTCGTTATTAACGGGTTCTTATCATGTGATTCAATAACGATCCGATTAGTTATCGTGTTGACTCGAAATCCATTATTTTCGTATCGTTTACGTGTCGTGTTAATGGATCATGTAAGAAATTGCTAGGTCTACTTATCACGTCATGCCAAACGTCTGTATAGGAGAACAGCCCTAAGATGGTCATTTCCCCACCCAATCTTACCAATTGAGCTAATCCTGAAGGCCATGATGTCTTTGAGCCTATGCGAGAGAAAGACTTGCATACATTAGGATGTCCATCTGGCGGTATTTGGAAGTAATAATGCACAATCATAGAGATTCTGTCACACTAACATACATGATAAGTTTTTGCTCCTCGATATCTATTAACGAATTGAATATAGCTACTTGCTGAAGTGAATCCACCACCTACTTCTTGGTTAGCTTCACCAGAAAGATATTTACCCTTAGATGATAATGTAACAATTTTAAATGGCTAAAGAGAAAGCTCTTGAAGTTCCAATACGTGGTCGATTGCTATTTAAATTTCGCATAAAATCATACAAAAATTAGATTTGTCCCTGACAATCTAGTGGGAAATTCACACAAAATCATGCAACTTTTGTGCTACGCTGGGCCACACTGTACTTCCAAACACATGGGAACTCAGAAAGCTTGCCAGGGCTTGCATGGTCCATAAAATAAAAGTTGGAATATATTCTGCAGCAATCACTTCAGTTCCTCCTGCCCACAGAAAATTTTGTTCACTCCATGTTTTCCTTTTGTGGTTTCGACATGCTTTTCCTTCCGTTCTCCCATATGGGAATTAATCTGTGCCATTTGCAAGACCATCAATCCCTCAGTCTCATCTTTTTCTTTTCTATCATATTGTAATTTATTGGCAAAACAGCATCGGATTCATCCAGAGAATAAACTTTCCCAAACCCCTAGATGAAGTTGTAATATCACCATATTTATAAAATTAATTAATATAAAGGTTATAAGACCAACTAACCACTATGTAGCAAGTGGCTCTCTACTGCAGTAGTGCAAAAGAGTGTTGCTCTTGCATCACAGAGTGCCTTCATACTCCGTCGGTTTCCTAATCTAACATCTAATTTAACATCTAATCTAACAAATCTATCGTTTGACCCGAAAATTTTAAAAAAAAAATAGAGCATATCTCTGTTTACTACCCTCATGTTTGGTGGTTTTCAACATTTAGTACATTAATTTTTTTTCATCCCAGAGTCATATGTAAAGTGTAAATTTTGGAACAGTCTCATACATCCATTAGTCAAACTGTTAATTCTCCCGTTAAGTGATGATGTGGCGCCCATGTGGACAATGACTGAGCACCACGTGTCATAAAAATATTAAAATAATTATTTAAAATAACATATAAAAAAAAACTCCCACCTTCTCCCCTCCCGGGCCCCCAACCCAGATTTGTTTTTTTTTCTTCTTCTTCTCCTCATCCTCCTCCTCATCATCCTTCTTCTTCTTCTGGGTTCCTTTTTTTTTTTTTTCCTTCTCCTCCTCCTCTTCCTTCTCCTTCTTCTTCTTCTTCCTTTTTATTCTTCTTCTTCCTCCTTTGGGTTCGATTTTTCTTCTTCTTCCTCCTCTGGGCTCGATTTTTTTTCTCTTCTTCTTCTTCTTCTGGGTTCAGTTTTCTTTTTTTTTTCCTCCTCGTCTGAGTTCTTTTTCTTTCTCCTCCTCCTCCTCCTTCTTCTTTTGGGTTCGTTTTTTTTTTACTTTTTTTTCTCCTCCTTATAGGTTCCCTTTCTTCTTCTTCTTCTTCTTCTTCTTCTTCTTCTTCTTTTTTCATTGTCCACATAGGCACCACGTCATCACTTAGTGGGAGAACTAACAGTTTGACTAACGGATGTATGAGACTGTCCCAAATTTTAAACTTTAAGTACGACTTTGGGATGAAAAAAAATTGATGTACTAAATGTTGAAAACCACCAAACATGAGGTAGTAAACTGTCTTTTACCCAAAAAATAAAAAATAAAATAAAAACCTAACCACAATGTGAAACAATATCTTGAGTTTTATGTATGAGCAAACAATATGTAGACTAGGTTAACTATACCAAGAGCTTCTGTGCCGACTGTTAAGAATCAATTTAATTAGTCTACAATTATGTATACATATGTCAAGTCTTCATTGGCTCATTAATCTTTGTTGTATATTATTTCCTAACACATTTTTTTTTATTGATTTCCTATCACATTTAAACCATGAACTCTTGTATGGAGAAAGACTGATGTTTTCAAAACATATTCCTCTATGAGACGATGTTTGTTCGTTGAGGTATGCTGATGTAGACCGAGCTTGATCTATTATTGGCAGGCAATTTACATCAGAATATTTTGGATTTTTTGTGTGTGGAGAAAACTGGGAAATAACATTTCAAAAAAAAAGAAGCTATATAGATCCAAAGAAGGCCTACCCTGAGGCCAAAGTGTCACCCCTTGAACTGCCCTAAAATCTCAATGGGGACAAGGCAAGCCATCTTTATTCAGTACATAAACCAACGAAGATGGAGGCCTACGGATCCAAATGCAATTTCACATCTCCGTATTACTTCTCGACGCCAAGAAATGCGTCAGCCAATCAAGAAATGCGTCGCCATATTGGCTAATCTTGGAATCTAAGACCAGCGCCAGTCCTAGAAGGACTTCCTAAACCATTTAACCAGAGTTAAGGTAGGAAAAGCCTCCTATCAGCCAATATCCAACGAATGCAATAAATATATAATCGTGCCTTTTGAGTCGGATTCAAAAATCACCTGATGATGCCCCAGCGAATAAACAAGTTCACAACCTCGCAACATAGCCAAAGCTTTAACCGTAGCTGCATTAGGCGCCTAAATCTCATACCGAGCCACTGCAACAAAGATACCATGGGATCCACAAATAACAACACCCACAAATTCTTTCCTCATTGATGAAGACCAGTTGGCATCCACATTCACCTTGAGCAAGGGAAAAATAGGGGGTGAACAAACAACCACTGGAGCCTCCACTTTAGAGAGATTCGGTAAGGGACCATGCAGCGGAGCTGTAACATTCAGGAAAACAGAAGTCGAGGTAGAAATGGCAAAAGTAACATGTGAAGGGTTGATTGGAGAGTGATTATACAAAAATTGACACTTGGCTTTCCAAATATGCCAACAAGTAAAGGCAACATGAGAAAGCAAAAGGCAGTGTTCCTCCTTTAACCTAAACCGCCTCGTCACAATGGTAAGGAACCACTGAAGCCAGGAAGAAATCCGAGAGCGATCAACTTTATAGTTCAGAACTCCACTCCACTAAACCAAATAGGCTCCACCCGAGGGCATAAAAATAAGAGATTTTGAACATATTCTGTTTGGCAACTACAGATTGAAAAGCTTGGTGATGGACCACATTTTCATAAAATAAATTCTCCATCGTAGCCAGGGCACCGTGAGCCAGTCGCCACATAAAATGCCGAAGCTTTGGCGGAGTTCGTAATTTCCAAATAATATTACAAATCTATTGTGAAGGAGTATGAGATGAAGAGGGTCGAAGATCAACACGAGGACTATGTAAAGACCTTGCACAGTAATACCCCAACTTTACAACATAAGACCCATTTTTTGTGGATGGCCAAACTAGGCGGTCATTGCTTCGAGGATCTCCAAGAGGAGTTATCAAAATAGCATGCTTGTCCTCAAATGACAAAAACGGTTGAAGAAAGTTGAGATCCCAAGAACGTGAAATAGGATTGATGAGAGATTGCACCCTCATAGCCTGAGTGACTAAATCATCCCCACAGGGCATAGGATAACCCAACGGAAGAGAGGGAAGCCATCTGCTCATCCACACATGAACAGTACTCCCATTTATGATTTGCTAGTATGCCTCATTCATTAAAGGATCCCGACCAACTAAAACACGATGCCGCACCCAAGAAGCTCTACTCCCACGTTTAGCTTCAAGGAAAGAACAATGCACAAAGTATCTAGCTTTCATGACCTGAGCCCAGAGAGAATTAGGGTTATGAATCAACCTCTAACACTGTTTAGCAAGTAAGGCATCATTGAAATCATTGAAATTCCTAAACCCTATACCTCCCTCGGGCTTCGAAAGTCCCAAAATAGCATGTGAAACCCAATGAATTTTCCTGTCAGCACCACCTGCTCTCTACCAAAAGCTAGATATAAGAGAAACCAATTCCTTACATACAACAGTCGGGAATTTAAAAAACAAGTCATAATATATGTAGGTATCGCTTAGGCAACAACTTTGATTAACACCTCTTTGCCAACTTGTGAAAGAGTACGTTGCCGCCAGCCTTGTAATTTTTGTAAAATCTAACCTTTAACATAAGCACGACCCTGCTGCTTCGATCGACCCCACAAGGCTGCAATGCCAAGATAGATTCTCAGATCAGATACCATAGGCATATGAAGAACTTGACTCAATTCCAACACCATTGTCCCTAACATGTTGGCCCAAAAAAACACACATGATTTTTGCAAATTCACACCCTAATCCGAAGCGGTACAATAATCCTCAACAAGAGATACCAACTTACAACAATTCTGCCTAGTTGCCTTCAAAAAGATAAGCGCATCATCTGCAAAGAAAATATGAGAAATAACAAGCCCATGCGGGTGAAAATCCAATTGCTTCCTATCCGCCGCTGATTGTAGCATCCGGGATAAGACATCACTAACCAACAGGAATAAATAAGGATATAAAGGATTCTCTTGTCACAGACCTCGTGACGAAACAAATTTATGTTCTGGTTTGCCATTAAGAATAACTGCAAAAAATAACCGAACTCACACAAGCTATAATCAACTTCCTCCATCTAGCATGAAACCCCATCTTCATCATAACTGCATCAAGAAAATCCCACTCCACCCAATCATTAGTCGTATACATATCCAAGTTAATACCAAGTTCAAATCGATGACCAGTTTTTCGAAGTTTTAGAAAATGAAACAATTCATGAGTAATGCCAATATTATCATGAATTTGTCGACCCCCGACAAACGCATTTTGCATAGGAGAAATAAGTGTTGGCAGCAGCGACTTCAGTCTATTGGCCAAAACCTTCACCAAAATCTTATAAGAGAAGTTACATAAACTAATTGGACAAAATTGGGAAACCATTTTCGGATTAGGAACCTTAGGAATTAGCACTAGATAAGTGGCATTAATTCGGCTAGAAATAACCTCTCCCGATTCAAACAAGAGAGTAAAAGCATGAACCTCCCCCTTAATAATCTCCCAAAAAGAGTGGTAGAAAATACCTTGAAATCCGTCAGGTCCCGGTGCTTGGAGATTACCCATTTGCACTATAGCTTCTTTAATTTTATCATCAAAGATTGGTTCCAATACGGACAGATTCATACTGTCAGTGACCAAAGGAGGAACACACTCCAAGATTGTTCCCTACTCTCTGCTCCCCGCAGAGGTAAAAAGCGATATAAAATATTCATTGATGAGCCTCTTCGGCATATTCGGCCGCTCCTCCCGTCTACTTTCCTCCGTCCTTAGTTTAATCACATGATTTCTTCTTCGACGTTGCATGGTAGAGTGATGGAAGAACTTGGTATTTGCATCGCCTTCACATAGCCATTTCACCCTTGACCGTTGCTAAAAAAAACTTTCCTCCTGGGCCATTAATTGATTTACCAATTTGGTTGTTTCAGTAATCTCATCAATATGGGCTCGTAATTTAGTTGGAGCTCATCAAGCTTGAGCATGAGTACCATGATTTCATGATCCCTCCTTTTAAACGTGTGTATGCTCCCTTGGATAAGTTAAAATCTACAGTCATCGATACGTTTTTACCATCGTGCCAAAGCATTCCCACCATAAGGGCGCTCCTAGCAATTAGTCATCGCTTGTTTACAAGCCTCACCCTTCACCCAAAAAGCTTGGAATCTAAATAACTTTCACCCAGTGAGTTGCATGTTCTCACTTTGAATAATTATCGGACAATGATCAGAACCCAACACCGTACCATGAGTGACCATTGTATTTGGCCAAAAATTCAGCCATAACTGATTGACAAGGCCCCTATCCAACCGCTCTTTCACCAGCTCGCCATTTATAGTACCAAGCCAAGTGAAGAAATGACCATTAAAATCAAGATCAAGCAATTCCGCTGTGTTCATAAAATTTACCAAATACTAAGGTCTATTAAAAAAAATAGTCGAGCCCCCTGATTTTTCCGAGTCCCAGAGAACTCATTAAAATCACCACTACATAGCTAAGGAATAGATGAAGGTCGTAAGTTTTCCCGCATCCACTACCAAAACTCTACTTTTTCATTTCTATGAGCAGTACCATATACTCCCATCACTCACATCTAGCTAGACTCCCATTCTTGGTGCACCCGAGCATCAATATGATGCTTTGAAAATAATCTGATATCAACTTCCAAATGAACATCCCACCAGAGAGTCAACCCAACCAATCGACCAATAAGAGAAACATTAAAACTAGGCTGGTACTTCATGTGTCTTCATACACGTTCAACTCGATTATCTCTCATCTTTGTTTCAGCTAGAAAAATCATAGCGGGCCGATATTTGCATACAAGCCCATAAAAGGCTCGAACTACCATGTTCGACCCAAGTCCACGGCAGTTCTAAAATATGTAACTTATGGGGACCGTGTGGCTGTTGAAGGCCCGCCGCCACTGCCATGGGAAGATTCTCCTTGCTCTCTGGCCATCAAGGCTACCCTTTCCAGCTCCAAGACCTCATCCATAAACTCCCACATATCCTGATATTCCTTTGGAAGTTCATCAAACTCCTTCTCAACATAAATAACACACTCAACCATTAAACATCTTTCTCTAATACTCATTTTCTGCAATCTCTCCGTTGTTTGACGTTTTTTGTCCAGCCTGTTTTCACTATCTTTAAACTTTTTTCTGAGGAGACTCGATAATCTCCAACTTTTTTCCTTTTGTATATCACTTCAATTGTCCACAGCACAACCTGCTCCTGCAAGTCAGGGCCTTCCAGATGTTGCACAATAGTTACTGAAGGAGAGTTCTCAATTCTGCAAGAAAGGTTCCCCGTGGTATTAGACAACTTATTCACATGCACATTGGATAACTTGCCATCCACCCCTGACCGTGCCATCTTTTACTTGCTTGAGTTGTAATTTGTGGGTAGCCTTGTGTCTAAACCACTACCCCCCCCCCCCCCCCCCCCCCCCCCAACACTTCAGTAGATTCATATTCATTAGCCATTCAATGCTGTTGCAATTCACTGTGTCTACTTCTTACAGTACCCACGTACCGTCGTTCTCCCATAGCTAGAAGAAGAACACGAGTGGAAGTTACCATATCACGAACAGGAGCAGCTTTCAATCAGGCCCCATAACCAGCAGAGCCACCCCTAGAAGGCTCGAAAGAACAATCTGTGTTCACATGACGAATTCGTCCACATCTGTAACAAAAATATTGTAGTCTTTCATACCGAAATTCTACCCACATATCCTTATCCTGCCCTCGTGCAAGCCAACAGCCAATGATAAGGGAATTAAGAGTGTTAACCATAACTCGGACACGAAGAAAACCCTAGCTTTAGATGGATGTTCAAACTCCATAAATTCACTAACGGTTTGGACAAGCCTTTTAACGTTGGACTCGAACGTAAGTCCCAAAGGAATTCATCAAATTTGAATCCAGAAATGAACTAATTCCAACGGGATTTCCTCCAATGCAAGTTCCGGAGGCAACTTTTTAACCCAAAAATGCTGTTTCATAACTGCCCAAGGTACCTGACTCGTAATTTTTTCAGCAATACTATCATCTTGAATAGTAATAATATAAGTGTTATCACATACCCACTTAATATCTACTTCTCCAAAGTCTTGCCATGATGAACGAAGGATATTCCGAACTCCCTATCTGTTTAAATTGCGATTGACCAGAACAGCACCCACCAGTTTGATTCCCTACTCCATACTCTATAAATCCATAGTGTTCTCTAAGTGGACCACTAATTCCTCCACTTCCTGCTGTGCCATTGAATCTGAGTTACACTGTTTAACTTAGACCACCTGGACTGAGGTATAAGAAAGATATAGTGTAGAAACCGTAGCTAGATAAGTGGGATGATGAGAATAACAGCGTTTTTTGGTACCTTTTCCCTGTTTATCATGTGCCTGGTAAACAACGATCTCACAGTACAACAAA
This sequence comes from Crataegus laevigata, assembly GCA_963580275.1. NCBI lineage: Eukaryota > Viridiplantae > Streptophyta > Magnoliopsida > Rosales > Rosaceae > Crataegus > Crataegus laevigata. Next base: position 9,608,724 of record OY756953.1, on the reverse strand, counting down.
GCAGAGAAATAAGCTATACACCTGTTCCGCAATGAAATAATTAGTCGAGAACATTTATTTCTGACCATGTCAGGTGAGCTTACATACCTTCTTGGAAAGATGAATCAATGAACTTGCAAATATTCCCTTGTTGACTTTACTACCCCACTGCGTAATTTGCCACAACAGCTTGTAGACCTCAAAAGTTGGGTAAGAAAAATAAATATCCCTACTTACCCCACAGGAATCAACTATTGAACACCAATATAAGATGGGAGCTTTAATAAAACACCCCTGACACTGTTTACTTTTAACGAAAAACCACTTTTTTACCTTTAACTGTCACTATTCATTATACCTTCAAAAAGGACTTTTCATTAAAACTGTCACTATTCAGGGACTTTTCGTTAGTTTTCTTATATAAGATCCTAACACCCACCCAAGAAGCCGATTGCAATCCAATAGATCAGATTGGTTTACCTACCCAAAGGCCCCAAATTAAAACAGCACTGCTTACCTTCTGGATCTAATTGCCTCAGATAGAACCAACAAAGAAACCCAAAACCTAGGTATATCCACTAATCGACTCAAGGATATAATCAACAACCAAATCTAGTGAGAAAGAAATAGGCAGATGGAAAAAGCGTTGAGAATTAATTGCAACAACTCTCACAAAGAAGACAAAAGCACTCACTTCCGAGGTCTCTCACACAGGGGAGAGAAAATTGTTGAAGTGGTTGATAGCTCCTTTCAGTTTCCAAAATATTTTGGATTTGTTGAAGGAAACTATGTTACTTTAAGAAGTAAGATCATAATGATGTTTGTTAGATCAAAAGTTGAGTATCAATGCGTTTTACGATAAAACCTTAAACGATCATATATTGAACTACACAAATACCTATGGCCTAGTAGTATTATTCTCGCCAAACACAAAGTTGGACCATATTACTACGAGCTTATTGTGAGGCTTAACCAAAACCACCACCCTCTTAGTATAGATAACATTGTTTGGCTAAAATTGTTTTTAGAGAGTATCAATTTTGATTAGTGCCATTGCACCGACTCAAAGTTTAACAACATAAGATGATTTATAATTGTAGTCTAAAAAAATAATGTCTCAAACATTGTCGAAAATATTTAACATCTAACGTTACCTTCTGAAATTCACTAAATGGGAAGGAAATGTTTTGTTTTGACACTAACTACTGTTTTACCACTTAGTACTATGGTCTAGTGGTATTCGTCTTCACTTGTAAGTGAAAGGTCTTAAGTTCGATTCTCGGTAAAGGCGAATTTGAACCACATTATTGCTAACTCATTGTGAAGTTAAGACCAACCCGCTCCTTAATATCGTTTGTTCAAAAAAAAAAACACTAACTACTGTTTTCCAAAGCCTTATTGTGGACTCTTCTTTTGTTCAACAAAACTATTAATACAAAAAAGAGAAAACCGCTCCTAGCAAAATTATGCATGCTCTGAGGTCAACTATTAATATAGAAAGAGAAAACCTCACTAGAAACACAAGGGTTCAAACCTAACTTGGTGCCCAAGTTGTGTGCAGCTGGACCAGGGTTACTGGACTCTAACTATTTTTCATGGCCCAAGTTCAAAGGTAGTTCACTTTGTGGTTGCTTGGTCAAAAGGCTGTGTCCCAGTTAGTCGTGGACTTGAAGTTGAATACTACAACTCTTTTGAAGGATAACTTAATTGACTTAGAAATTTTAGGATGATTATCCATGAATTTCCTAAAACAAAATATAGTAGGAAAAGTATAAGGGTTATGATAATGATGTGATGTGACTAAGTTGACAATGATAATACTAGAAGAAGTACCCCTAAAAATGAAACAAAAGTCTCTTCATAAACTTTTTCATTTCACATTTTACCATTAATTTTCATGTTCATATTATAAATTATTTTACTGCATAAACTTTTTCGTTTTACAATTTAACGTCAATTTTTATATTTATATTATAAATTATTTTACTGAAAAACCTGAGATGATGAAGAATTCAACGAGAGCCCCATATTTCGAGAAATTCTACTTTTCCCGGTGAGGTTTTGATGTATCGCAGAATCCGAAAAAGCTTCTAAGTGAGATGCATTTCTCTACCTAAAAATTAGGTGGCCTTCTGCGCACTTCTTTTCCACACACCAGTCATCACTGATCAATTTCACAATTTTCTCAAAACCCAACAAGATTTTAACAGTTCAAATTCAACTGTTCAAATATCAGTGCATCTCATACGTTGGCATACCTTACAGAACAATCCGAAGTTATGAACTTCAAAGAATACAGAACAAAGTACAGTTGCCATTCATCCATCAACAAGCAATCAAATTTACGCCAACGTTGTTAAAATAACTCCAAATATTTACACACAATCAGATTTCCGTCAAGAACATTAGAAAATGAAAAAGAAAACTAGCCAAGGAACCCTTACATGCTAAACAAAAAAACAAGCCTTGTTCTTGAATGGTTTAAGCAGCAGGGGCTCCAACCAGAGGTGGAGGAGGATGATACGGGTAGGAAGAAGCAAACGGAAGATTTCTGAGGATCAGAAACCGAACCCTCCTCGGAAAAGGCGCGGAATGAAACATATGCTCCAAAACCCTCGCCAGCAACACCGTGTAATCCTCCATCAGCTCCGCCAGCACTGCCACCATAATCATCTTTTTCGAATTTTCTCGCTTACCCAATTAATAACTCCAAAAACCTAATAACTATAGCATCAAATACAAATCAAAGACACATGCTTTTGACAGTAGAAATTCCTCACCTTATCCCTTCTCTGTCTCTCTCTCTAGATTTTAGGGTTTTGTATATTTATAGAAATACATAACATGTGAAAGCAGGTGGTGGGAAGTGGATTTATGTCGAAGGACATGTGATCTCATATGGTTCAGTTTTGGGGTTTTGGGACTGAGCATTAAAAACGGCTCCCCCACGGTCCCCCACTATATACAGAAAATTTTGAAACATGAATGATACATTACGTTTTATATAAGTAATAAAAAAATTTATTTTTTAAATTATTTATTTTTTAACACACATATTTTATTATTTGTATAATAACACATGATGTACTATTCTGTTTTTCGATCACACATGATGTGCTTTGCTGCTTAGCTGCCACGTGGACGTTGACACGAGATGACTCGTTGGAGGTTCAGGGTTCGGATTTATCTGGACTATTTTTTTAACCCAATTTTTAAAGAAAAGGGAAGAAAGCAGAGAACAAAAGATGGAGGTCACTCACTGGTCCTTGCCTTTTCTCAATCTTTATCCTTTGTTACGTGTCCTCGCCACGACCTGCAATTTGGAGATAATGAGTTCACCGTTATATTGAGTAAAGTTAATAATATAATGTTATGCTAAACAAAACGTAACAATTACTAAATGTTACGTCATTTACGGGCATCATTTTAATAAGTCACTTACACGGCACCTGTATGCAATTATGAACTAATGTGCGTTGAGTTGAGACTACGGTGGTATGAGAAGCAACCGAAAGTCGAGAAATACATGTGAAGGTTCTTCGGGGATATTTGAATGTTTGGTACAATTTTTTTTTTTTTTTGTGTCAATTAAGTGATTGATTAGTCTGCTAGGTATATTTAGACTGCACCTGACAAAGATTATTGACATTACTGATCAAATTGCTTCGGCAAATGTTGCTAATTGTTGATATGTATGTAATATGATTCGACTGACAATAAGAAGCTCACCAATCATTCAACAAAATATTTTTGTGAATATGCTGAAATTACCCGCTTCACATTTGTTTGTATGTAAAAGAACTTGACCTGCAACATTGGGTCTGTCACTGTAAACGACTCCTCATTTGTGATCAGGTAACTCAGTCATATGCGGATGTGACCTCACTGCATCAATGGTTGAGTATCACTAACGGCCATGTAGACGATTGTCCCAAGCACTTTACTGTGTTTGTGAAGTAAGCAGCGAACAACACCGTACATCTTCACTAACATAAGTTAGGTCGCGGCTTGGCACGTTTCTAGGAAACGAAGACTATATTCTACTTTATGTAAATCACAATTAGAAAACGTAACATACTAAAAACAAGAAAAAATTTCTGCCCGTGTCAAACTGATATTGGCGGGTAAGCAGGAGTGGCTACTTGCAATGGAGGAGCCTAATTTTCCCGTACGTTATGTTTCCATTGAAAACAAAGCCAATTAAACTCTAGAAAAAACAGAGTTGTCTGAAAACACAGACTAAATCAAACTACAAACTGTCATTATTTATCTCATCTAAGGTTACATCCGCACGCTCATATGAGAATGCAATTTACAAGCCTAATAACCCATTTCAACTTAAACACATCATGGAACGAAGCGCCTATGCCTATCATCTATGGCTTCCTCCGTGCAACGTCAAGATCTAAATGTCGTCCAAATCCCAGTAAATGCTACGAACAGGGTTACGGCTAAAGGAATACCAACCAAAATAAAAAATGTAGGACTCGGGCCGTGGTGTTTGGGCAGTTCCTTCGAAGACACTGACAGCCCCATATGGCTGCTGGGTGATGCACCGTCCCTTCCCGTCCTTAACCTCAACTTTCTTGGGGATTCTTCAGCAGCCCTCTTCTCATCAACCAGTTCTGTTGGTGAGCCATTGGTAATTTTATTGCCCACGTCTGACTTCAAAAGATGGGACTCTGCTTCCTGCTCATAGAAATTAGAAATCTTCTTCGTGGCTTCTTTGACCTGCAAAGGACAATATTGCTCGCTTAGAATTTGATGGAAACACCAAACATAAGTATATACAATGCTTATGTTGGCTTCGTTAATCATCCTCACCTCATAAGTAGTTGACTGCACATTATCTTCTTCAGCAGGGGTTGTATCTCTCACATTGCTATCAACAACTGACTGAGGTGAAGTTCTCATCTGCAAACGGATTCTTCTAGAAGCAGGGGCCTGAGTTGCAGAATCACCTGAACTTAATGGTTGTTGAGGCTCGGGGGCCTTCATCTTGATTCCGGATCTACATACAACATTGGAATCATAGTTGACTGAATTCTTCATAGTGGCCAAGTCTTCCTTATCGTTGATTTCCACATGCTCTTTCTCATGTTCATCAGAGGTCAGACTCTGCTGTATAGCTTCTCTAGCCTGTATGGAACAAATAGAGTTAAGTTTGAAAATGCATAAGAAGCGACAACAGAGATATTAAGGTGGTGTCCCAAGAACCCTTACCTCAGTATTAGCAGATTGTACTTCATCTTCTCCTCCGTAATCTGTCTCTCTCATGTTACTATCGGCAACAGATGAAATATTCATCTGCAAACAGATTCTTCTATGAGCAGTGCCCTGAGTTACAGAACTGTCTGAATTTGGTCGTTGTTCAGGCTGGGGAGTCCTAATCATGATTCTACTTCTACCATCAGGATCAAAGCCATGGTTAATAGAATTATTCGTATTGGACAATTCTTCTTTGTTGCTGAATATCATATGCTCTTCCTCCTGTTCATCAGAAGTTGGACTTTGCTGCATATCCTCTCTAGTCTGCATGAAACAATCAGCGAAAAATTTAGATAAATGCATGTGACAAGAATTATCAAGTTACCTTCACAAGGACACCCTTACCTCTGTAATAATTGATTGGACTTCATCTTCTTCCCTGCTGTAGTTTTCATCACTCTCATTGCCATTGGTAATTGACCCAACTGAACGGTCCACTAATAAATGAAGTCTTCTTGCAGCAGAGCCCTGATCTACAAAGTTATCTATATTTGGTTGTAGTTGAGGATGTCGAGGCCTAATCTTGATTCCAGTTCCACCAACATCATCACCGCTGTGGTTATCAAGATTCTTCCAACTGGTAGATCCATCCAAACTATTGAACACATCATTGACTGAACTCACAGGAAACTGCTCAGCAAATGAGCATTGAGATAAGTAACTATCTGTCATATTTCCCATTCTAGGTTTTTGGTCATCAAATGATGCTTGAGCTTTAGCATGCCAATAACCAAATGAGGTGTTCTGCAGATCCTCGGAGACAAATTGCTCATTGTACAAGCCAGATGCTCTCCTTTGCAAATCACTCTGGTGCACAAGAACAAAGCAAAAGGTTACAGTTAGACCTCATTTCTAAATATACTACAAATTATTTTCAAAAGATTAATCCTAGAATTTCAATTTCATGAAGTACCCTAAGCACGCTAGACAGGAAAACAACCAAGAAGTACCAAAAATGGAGTTACAAGAAACAAGAAATTATTTATTTTACCCGTACCTGGGCGATTTTGGCGTCTATGTTACTCAATGCACCATTGAAACATGAGTTTCCTGGCGGCGTGATGCATGCATGACCAGATAGATAAGTCTCATTTCCAACGACCAAGTTCTTCTGACTAGTTAACTCCTCACTATTGCTGAACTCATCAAACAACTCCTTGAGGGATACATCCCGTTCACATGTGCCGTCCTGAAAATGCAACCCATTATCATAAGTGCCAAAGTCACTGGTAAAAGGTGAACCCACATAATGTTCCAGCTCTGCATTAATCTGCAAATGCAACGGCGAGAAGACTTTGCAATCGACCGGGCCACCCAAAGACTCGTAGAATGCCGGATTTTCTTCCACTGTTAGATGGCCCTACAGTTGAGAACCACGAAGATCAAAATGTTTCGTCACTAGTTGTTAATATCTGTAAACTTTTGTATAAATTTAGGAGTACAATACTGAACGTGACAAAAACAAAACATATCATGGACATCTTACCTGGATTCCTGTTTCTACTGCTCCATGATCTTCCATATCAGAGGCCATAAAACTGTCAACAGGTAGCTGACGAAAAGCATCAGGGGTCACTTTGTCAGACTTATCAGTCAACCACCTCATGATACCTTCCAACTGCTTTTCACCTTGCATCTCTGATGTAGCTGTTTCCTGAACAATATCTGAGGACTCATCAGGAGAAGACTTAGTTGTGGTAGGAGATAGACCACTTTGGTCAACTTCGTCATACTTTGGTTCATCAGCCTTCTCTTCTGGTTTATGGAACAAGCGACAGAGAACAAAGGCACCCTGTATCAGAGAGTCATTTAAACATTATTCAGAACAAGTACGGATTTATTTATCAGTTCCAGGACAGATAAGTTTCCAAATGTGCATCATCTCCAAGTATATATATGCAAAGAATGGGTGAATACGGCAAAGCATTAAGCAGAGGGAGTACCTGGCCGGGAGCAGTGCCATCGAGTTCCTTCTGAGTAGCACGATACTCGTGCATGATCCAGCTGGTACGCTCGCCCTTGGGGGCACGGCCTCTGTAGAAAACCAAGGTCTTCTTCATCCCAACTTGGCCATTGCTGTTAGTGGCAATCTTGCACTGGCGGGACTTGATGGTCCGGTCCTTCCCCGTGGCCTTCCAGTATCCAGCATCAGTTGCTCTATTGGACCGATGGCCATTTGGGTACTTCCTATCGCGGGGGCAGAAGAAGAACCACTCTTGATCATCTGACTTTATCACCGATAGTTCTGCGCAGGCACACCACAATTAACACTATGGACAGCTACAGGCTATATGCTACATGCATCAAGCTTTACTGCTATATTCGAGTTGGGTAATCCAAATTTCATATTATTGTTTAAAATTACCATTAATAGCTCAGCTCAGGCAGATTAAAAACTCACTACTTACCGCTAAAAGCTTCAAGCTTACAACAATATTCGAGATGGGTAATTAAAAGATTGAATTATTATTATAATTATCACAATTACAGTGAAATTACGCAAGGAATCCACATAGCAATAAGGAGGATTTATTCATTGGTGATGTATGGAATAAAGGAAAAATTCTCAATCCAGCCACCCAAATATTCTTATTCAGAAATAAACAAACAACGACTATAAATTCGAATTCAAAACCCCCAAAAAATGGAGAGAGAGAGAGAGAGAGAGAACAATTACTTGGCAAATCCCAGGGCTCCCATCTGCAGACATCGATTTCCGGGATGACATGGACCTCGGAATCACGGCCGTTGATCTTCAGCCGGAGGTAGTGGTTGATGAGCTCCTCGTCCGTCGGCCTGAACCGAAACCCCAACGGCAGCGATTCCGTCGACAGCTCCGCCATATACCTCCTACCACCGATCTTCTTCAACTTTCCCAACTTTTCAAAACCCTAGCTCGCAGAAAAATTAAATTACTCCCGAACCCTGCTGTTTGTTTAAGAGTAAAGTCGAATAAATTATGTTCGGAAACCTTGTGCTTTCTCCTCTGTCACTCACTCGCTTTTACGTCGATTTACTAAGCTCCGGATTGGTGGACTGAGTTGACCAGACGCCTCCGGGTTCTGACTGGGAGCGGTGCTACGTGCATGCGTCGTAGAGGATCTTTGTTGTTTGACCGCGTACTTAAGTGGCAGAGAAAGGAGGCGCCATGTGTCGGCTCGTCTCCTGCTGTCGTGGGATGCATGCAAATTCCCATTCCGTACTGTTTTACGACTTTTGACTTTTGCTTTTCTGCCCTTTTTTATTCTTCAATAAAAATTACCTGTAAGAGCTCATGAAGAAAATGCTTTTCAAACCAATTGTAAGTTAATTTTTGAAAAGCACTTATAACGTTTCCTTCAAGTATCACATAATTGGTGCTTTTGAAAGAAGTACTTTAAGTGTTTTTAAAACTTAAAAGTGTTTTTAGTTATCAAAAAATACTTTTTAAACAAACCCTTATCTAAATTGATTATTTTTGCATTGTACTATAAACATGTTTTGCGTGCTTAAAACAAGAAAATTTGCAAAAAAAAAAAAAAAGAAAGAGAAATTATGTGACATTTTGCACATGAGAAATTAGGTGTCTGTCAAAACTTCACCAAACAAAGCAAGCATGGCAAGTAAGACATGTCACATGGCTTCCTTCTCCATTTTGTCTTACAGACTAGAGTTCTTAAAATTGTTCCGAGAAGTCGAATTATTACCATCCTAATTAGAAGTCATAGATTATTGTCACTAGCACTACAATAGGTAACATTCTTCTTCGTTTATAATCAAGAGGTCTTAAGTTTAGCTATCATGAATGACAAGTTTAGTAACTAATTATGACTAGTTATTGTGTAGCTTGCGGTATTCCCACCGTCCATATCATTGTTTAAAAATAAAACTCCCAGAGATTATTTTTCCATCTTACATAAGTGTGAATGTTATTGCCCCCGAGCCAGAGTGGGAGAACCATCTTATGAACTCTATTACATCATTCTTCTAGCATTACAAGCTAAAATAGGCCAAAAGTAGAAGGAAAAATACTTCCTTTCTAGTAGCTATTTTGTCAAGTAGTTGACTGTTACAATCAATTTCCGTTATATTAGCCTATATAAATTATTGATAAAAAAAAAACAGACTTCCGTTTGCCAATTATTTTATCACAGTCTTATTGTTTGGGCCCAAAATATTGGTTTGGGCCGAGCCTAAGGTGTTTCTTGGTCCAGAGGCTTAGTTTGAAAATGTAGTGGGATATTCGGTTTGTGGGTCGATTAACTGGGGTCGGCTAGGTCCTTTTAGGAAAAATAGTTGTCTGGATGAGGATAAAGGGGGCGAAGTCCTATTGATGAATGGATAAGTAAGTAAGGTCCTAGTGCAGCAAGGAGTCTCGGCGAGATGGGGATGCTGAGATATGGATGTGGTCTGATAAAGGGGTAAGGTTCAAAGTCCTAATGGAAGAAGAAGTGGTCGAGATAAAGTTTGATCGGGGTAGGGAGTCCTAGTCCGAGTAAGGTTATGATTCAATCAGATGAGGTTTTTGCTGCTATAAATAGAGGGGTAAAGGCAACATTCAGGGGACCTCCAACTCAACACACAAATCTACCCTGTGCAAATTTCGCTCTACGCGAAACCTCTCAACAACCTTGAGATTTTTATTTTCTTTGTTCACCTTCACATCTTCAATTTGGATAAACAGCATTGTGAAGGCAACCGGTGATACATTCAGTTTGGATAAACAACACTATTATCGTAGAATCAGCTGACCTCGGAGCACCTTTAGTTTGAATAAACAGCATTGCGTCGAGGCCGACTAGTTATCTATCCAAGTCTCGGTCGACAAGGATTTTCGGATCCCTGTCGATAGAGGTTATCTCATCAGCCTTCTCGGTGAAGTGAGGTGTTACTGATTGTTAGGCTCGGCACGTCAAACGTCGGGTTGTTTTATGATCGCATACTCACAACAAGTGGGGTTTAGAGTTCGATATTCGAACGGTCGAACCACCTTTACTATCAAGACTTATATCTGCTTTGAGTATCTGTGCCCTTATACTTTGGTGCCAATTCGGCGTGACTTTACTCTGACGAATACTGTCACCGTGACCGAAGCCAGCGACAACGACTTATGAACTTTGTAATTAGTAGCCTTGTCTTTAGGCTTGAGAATCCAGAGGCCGAGACATGTTCCTTCCTCGGTCGTAATCGCAGGACATAAAAGTCAGCCGCACACATCAACGCAGCACATCAGCATATTTTTACTCCCCGGCCGAGTTCAGCCGACGAGTTGGCATGCCCAGCACACATCTGAAGAATGTAGTTAGCTTGTTAATTATTCGGCATGCGCACCGTGTAGGCTGACTAGTTTTTAGAGTCAACATTTTGGCACGCCCAATGGGACCTAGTGCTAAAACTACGAAGTTCATACCCGTTAAACACACGGTTGTGAAGAAGAAGAAAATGATGGGAAAGTCTACTACCACATCAACGATCCAGAACACAGGACCAAAAGGTCTGTCACAGGCACAGACCACTGTTGCCGTGACACCAGACTCACGTTGAGAGAAGGAAGTTATCCTCGGCAAGCCACCCCATAATACACGAGTCCTCACTAAAGTCACAAAAGAATGTTTTGCCGAAAGGATGGTAGAAGATTGTGACGAGGACGGTGGTGAAGCCTCTGATCCACTATTTAGGTCGTTTTTCAAAAGACGACTAGAGGAACAATTGCGGCAATTCAAGCAAGTGATTGGCCAAGAGATAAGAGGGATACTCGAAGAGGTACGCGGGTATAGTGCTATATATACCAGATTGCTTGAAGTCCTGGTTAACAATACCCAGAATTTGGTATTCACTGATCGGTCAAGACAATAACTTCCTAAGCATAATATAATACTGGCGTCAACAACCGAAGCAGGATCTACTCGGCTTAAATCGATTGATCTAGAGAAAAAGGGCAGATCGACCAGTAAAACGAATGAATTCGAACCCGAAACACCTGTTGTGGGTGTAGTTGAGATTCAAAAGATGATCGATTCGGCCTTGAATAAGGGGCCAAAGTTCCCTAAATTCATTCATCCATACTTAGAGTACGTCGAGCATTTTGAGTATTCGAAGGGCTTTAAAATCCCAAACTTCAGCCTATTTACGGTGGAATCGTCCCTATTTTCTCTAGAACATGTGGCTTGTTTTATCGCGCAATGTGGGGACGTTAACAGTGACTACCACAAGTTACGATTATTCAACTTCTTGTTGACCGGCTCGGCATTCGCATGGTATATAAATCTTCCCCCAAACTCCATTCAAAGTTGGGAAGAGCTGGTCGAGAAATTCCACGAACAATTCTATCACCCAGGAATAGAGATATTAGTATCTTCGTTGGCCAGGATGGCTCAGGCATCTGATGAGTCACCAATGGAGTATTTAACGAGGTTTAAGTCGGCCAGGAATTGGTGCCGAATACCTCTCCCCGAAGTCGAATTTGTGAGAGTCGCTCTGAATGGTCTAGACTTATAATATAAGAAGAAGATTTTAGGGTGAATTTTCGGGATATGTATGAATTGGCTTAAAATGTTGAGCAGTGCGAATACTTACTCCGAGAAGAAAAGATATCAAAATCCCCGGCCCGAGGAACTATATACAAAAACCCTTCGGTCAGTTACACGTCGGTCGAATGAGACGACTTCCAGTATGCCAGTATAGATGTGGCTGAGATTGTAATTGATAAGGCGTACATTTGCAAGGCTTTGGCTCAATCCAAAGTTGCCAAAACTCACGCGATCCCAGAGGAGGCTGCAGCTAAAACATCGAAGGTCTATACCTTTGACATTACCAAAGCTGACGCAATCTTCGACCAATTGTTGCTAGCAAAGATTATCAAGCTTCGGCCAGGACATAACATACCTAAGTTTGAAAAGTTGAAAAATAAAATATACTACAAATACCACAGCTCGAGTAAGCATACGACCAACAACTGCGTGGTTTTCCGTGATGTTATTCAAAGCTAGATCGACAAGGGCAAACTGAAGTTTCTGAAAAATAGATGGTCGTCGATGCTAATCCCTTCCCTTTGGCGACAGTTGGCATGATAGATGCCCACATGCCAAAAAATAAGAGTAAAATAAAGGTTGAGTTCATGCCAATGCAGCATGTCGTAAAACAAAATTCTCGGCCGCAACTCAAGATCGATTTATTTTCTAATGAGCCACTTACAGAGTTGACAGGATCGGCTAGAGTTGAAGCCATGTCAGGATCCAGCGAAGAAGAATCTGACGGCCCGATGGTTTTGAGCAGCCATTGCAAGACACAAGTGGTTATAATCGAGCCAAATGAGAGACCACTTCAGGAGCCGACTCCACGGCAGCCACCTATGGCCATAATAACACCTCGATAGTCACCTGTAGTGGCGGCAACACCTCCAAAGGTACTCGACTCGGGACAACGCCAAAAGGTGTTCTACAGGCTTGGCCCTCAACCACGAGCCGATGGATCGTCTTCTGCCAAGCGACGACTTGACTTCGACGCCCCATTTTATAATGAGGATTCTTATGCACGAAACTCTAGCAATTTTGTCTCATTGGCTAACCAAAAGACATCAAGCCGCTGTAACCATGTGACCAACGATGGTACACTTACAATTCTCTAACTAGTGTGTATACCGCACTGTCAAAGTCTCAGAAACACCGTCGCCAGCAGATAGATTACATGGCTCAACGGCAGGCTGCCCAGGCTACTTCGGCTCCCAAATGGCAGTCGAATGAAGCAGAAGAGAATGGAGATGACGGACAACCTCCGGCAATCATGACCGAATTACTCTAAGGGAAAAAGGCAACTGATCATAAAATCGAAACTGCCTTTGAAGAGTCTGAGAAGCGGATCAAACTCTTTCTTTCACGTTGGGAAATGAAAGCTCGTTTTGAGCACTTCAGAAAGGAATCAGAAAAGTAAACTCCCTCCATTGCCATCGCCAGAACCATTAATCATGATACGATAGAATCTCCACCCTCATTTCCTTGGTGAAGCCCTAGAATATATGCGAGAATTTATATGGCCTACCAAAAGAGTGTCAAAAGGCCCTAGACTTGGCCTTAACCTCTTCAAATACCGAGCAAATTATCCAGAAGACCATAAATCCGGCAATGAAGGCCAGATTCCAGTACATACGCGAAGCTTAAGTACTTGGCTTTGAGGTTGATCCATACATTGATATAGGCCCCGCCGAGCTTCCATTTTCCATGTAAGACCTTCAATATTTAAGGTACCATTTCAAAGTCTTCTCGGCAATGGCACAAGTCCATAAAGCGGCACAAGTCCCAACAACGAGCGAGCTCGAGGGTGACACCTGTGATGACTCGGCACAAAAGGATGATCTGCAACCCATCATTAATACGACAGATGTTCAAGCCAATGATGCTCAGGAACAAGATGTTTCAGCTGATAACCTAGGAGAAGACGATCATGACCTGATGGGCCCTTCTATCATTGACAATATGGAGATCAACATGGTTCACGTTTTACTTGCCGAATTTCAGATGATTACTTCCCAACCAACGTCTTTGGATGGCGATGTAGTTGCCGAGGATGCAATAGAAGTTGACTTTGTCACTATCGAAGAAGATGGATCAAAAAGTAAGTAAGACAAGCTTACAGTAGCCCTCGTCGAGTTGTTTCCCCAATCTCCCACCACCAATCTGCAGCATCTGAAGTCGTTGTACGTTATGGCTCATATCAAAGGATATCCAATCTCTAAGGTATTCGTCGATCGTGGGGCAACCGTCAACATTATGCCCGTTTCTATCATGCGAGCCCTACGACGGTCAAATGACGAGCTCATCCCGTCCGGAATAACCATGAGCAGCTTCGTGGGTGACAAATCCTAGACGAAAAGAATGCTTATTCTGGAGGTAACCATTGCGGGCGTAACTATATGACTGCGTTCTTTATAGTGGACTTAAAGACCGAGTATAACGCACTGCTCAGTCGCGATTAGATTCATCTGACCGGCTGCATTCCGTCATCATTATACTAAGTCTTTGTTTTCTGGGACGAAAAATTGGTCGTAGTTTATCTGGCCGATAGCCAGCCGTTCGAAGCTAACATGATTCAGGCCCGCTATTACAATGATCATGTTAGCTACATCACCCTGCAAGGATTCAATGACGAATGACGGCCAACTCGGATTTCAGTGCAGAAGGCCATCGAGGTTGCCGCTGAGATTGTACATCAGGATTCGGCGAGACTCGGATTGGCCAAACTACTTAACGACACCGATGACTGATACCAGCCAAGAAAGGCGCCAGATCGCTGTTTCATCAACCATGGAATGACTGCTGGCCCATTAGTGTGCTGTTTCCAAGCAACCAAACTCGGGAGTCAACCTCATTGAGTTTCTGGCTGAAAAAGACAACGGCCCAACTCTATCGATGGATAAAGCTCAGACTGCATCGGTTGAACTCGAAGATAATCGACCTCAGGTTAAGGACCCTTTAGAAGAAATAAATGTTAGGACGATTGAAGACCCACGCCCATTATTTATTAGTGCTTTGTTACCCCAACCTATAAAAAAACGAGCTTTGTAATTTACTCAAGAAATTTAAATATTGTTTTGCTTGGAGTTTCCATGAGATGCCTAGTTTAGATCGAAAGCTCGTTGAACATGAGTTACGCATTAAGCCTGGATGTAAACCATTTCGTCAACCACCTCGACGATTCTCAACCGAAGTGCAACTCGACATAAAAGACGAAATTGTTCTACTTTTAAATGCCGGTTTCATTCAGACAGCCCGATACGTCGAATAGTTGGCAAATATCGTCTAGTTCTAAAGAAAAATGGTGCCTTGCGAATTTGTATCAATTTTCGAAATCTAAATCTGGCGACTCTCAAAGATGAATGTACTATGCCGATTTTGGATTTATTAATCGATGCAGCAACAAGCCACGGAATTTTATCCTTTATGGATAGACATGCTGGTTATAACTAGATTTTCATCGCCGAGGCCGATGTTCACAAAACTGCTTTTCGAGGCTTGAGGGCACTTGGCACATACGAGTGGGTCGTTATGCCATTTGGCTTAAAGAATGCTGGCGCCACGTACCAACGAGCGATGAACGCTATCTTCCACGATCTAATTGGGACTACAGTCGAAGTTTACATTGATGATGTTGTAGTAAAGTCAAAAATCGATGGACACACTTGGAAAACCTACGCCAAGCTTTCTTACGCATGCGCCGGCATAACCACAAAATGAACTCTGCTAAGTGTGTTTTCGGCATATTTGCCGGTAATTTCTTAGGTTTCTTGGTACATCACCGGGGTATCAAAGTCATTGAGAACAAGGCTCGAGCAATCATTAATGCGCCACATCCGACGACCAAAAAGCAGTTATAGTCGTTGCCTTGTAAGATTAACTTTCTCCGCCGATTCATTGCACATTTAGCAAAGAAAATGCGAGCCTTTTCCACATTGCTAAAACTCAAAGATTTTGACAAGTTTGAGTGGTGCATTGAGCATTATGAGGCCTTCACACAGATCAAGGTGGCTCTTTTGACCCCACATGTCTTTGTCCCGCCTCGACAAGGCAGACCTCTTAAGTTGTATATCTCTGTGGCCGAAGAGTCCATCGACTGTCTTCTAGCATAAGACAATGATGTTGGGCGCGAGCAGGCTATCTTTTACCTTAGTCGTAACCACAATACTCCTGAGATCAACTACTCGGCCGTCGAGAAACTCTACTTAGCTTTATTTTTCACCGCTTCTAAACTCAGGCATTATATGCTCCCATCCGTCACTCAAGTCATTGCCCAAATCTACGTCATCCGTTATATGCTCACTTGACTGATTGTCAAAGGCTGAATTGGGAAGTGGACAATTACGCAGTCTAAATTCAGTTTATAATATGTACCCAGAAGGCTGTCAAGGGCCAGGCACTGGCCGATTTCTTGGCCCAGCACCCATCCCCATACAACTTTGGGGGCAATGACATCGAAATCGGCATGGTGGAGACTCGAGACAATTATTGGACAATGTACTTTAATGGTTCGAGTACTTCTATTTCGGCTGGGATTAGAGTAGTCATTCAGTCTCTAGAGCACTGTCGGTGGTATTTCTATCTGAAGCTAGACTTTGACTGTTCGAATAACCAGGCCAAGTACGAGGCTCTCATCATCGGCCTCAGTATCCTTCACGACTTACGAGCACCTCGCATCCGTGTCCTCGACGACTCAGAACTAGTGATTAACCAACTCAATGACACCTTTCGTTGCATGAGTTGCACTCTGGCTCCCTATCACATGGTCGCCAGCTATTTGGCTGAGTTCTTTGATGGCATTACGTTCACGCATATTTCTCGAGTCCACAATACCGATGTAGACAAGTTGGCCCAAATAACCTCCGGCGCGTAACTCATAGGGGCAAGATAAGCGGGGTGATACCCGTAATACGACAATCATACCCGGCCCTGGTTAATCAACAGATTCTCGAATAGGGTCATGTGATCCGAGCGCGAGTTGTGACAGCCCGTCCCGAGATTCTATTTTTGATAAGGTGAAAAGACGAAATTACCCTCGAGCGTTGAATACGAAATCGCATTTTGAGTTAAAATCATAGTCCAATTACATAAATTCCTAAACTTTTGGGACCAATGGGAATTAAAATATCCCTAGTTGTGATTGGTGGTTGATGTTGGACCACACATTTTCTCTCTCTCCTCTCACTCCCGTAGCACACACACACTCTCTCTATCTCTCTTTTACAGACTCTCTCTCTCATTCTCTTTCGTACGGACTAACCCAGAAACCCATTGAAACGTGACAGATCAAAGGTGTGAAGCACACCAACGTGTTCGTTAAGTTCATACGAGTTGATTGGTACTCATTTCAAAGTAGGATTTCTTACATTTTCACGTAGAAACCTTAGTTCTCGAGAATTTCACTGTTCATGCAAATTTTATTGTGTGATTTTTAGGAGATTTTAAGCTCACAGTGAGCTTTGTTAGATCCCGTGAGTTTTAGGTCCTAAAATAGGTATAACGTTGTTCTACTCATCTCCAGCTTTCCATTGGTGTAAATTTCATGCAATTTGGGTTAAAAACGAAGAAGTTATAGCGAAAACAAGAATTCCCAGATTCCGGCACCGGCAACGGTCGCCGGAGTCGCAATGTGGAAGACGGCGGTATATTCCTTCAGAGTTGACGGAATATGCTGACGCCGTTAGATAACTTTAATGGTTTCAGTTAAGAGATAACGGAATATTCTCGGTATATACCTGACGGCGTTAACTGACGCCGTTAGTGTGCCTGTCATATGACTGCGCGTGGTGGCGCGTAGGTCCGTGCACTCACCGGCGCGTGGAGGCTGGAAAAATTATTCTAAAATTTTTTGGGTGTTCGTGATGTTGAGTATACCACGTTGGTATATTCAAATGCCAAAATTGATCAACGTATGAGAAGTTATTTCTAAAGTTCCGTTTATGTACGTTAAATAACGTTTATTCAGTTACTTCTCATATAGGCGAGGCCTATCCTGAGGACGAGCATAGACAGGCTAGGCGTGGAGGCTACGATCCGACTATTTATCAGTGAGTGGGCAGTTTGTTTTCCGTACATACCTATATATATTGCTATTTTCCCAGAAAATGAATTTAAATGATGAAATGATTAAAGATGTCATGCAAAGTATCTATTTATTTTAATTATGCATTAGTACTTGCATATGATTGTGATGGTGTTACGGACGCACATGTAAGTATCAGGTAAGGTTCTATACTGGTTTTGATGAGAATGAAATGATGTGATTAGAGCTCATATACCTGCACATTGATATTAGTGCTCCCGCCCAGAGTTAGGGGCACAGTCTTTCACGTGTTGTTCACCTCTTGCATCGCATGCTCGCCTTGGATCCAAGTTAGGTGCACAGTCCTGTCGTATAGACCACTATAGGTGGGTTCGACTCGTAGGTGACCCGCAAATCATTCGCACAGTCTTCACGTGATTGTAGCACTAGAGCATACTTATATATATATATAGTGATAATGAGTAGACCACTAATGGTGATATTAATATGTGTGCAGGATTGATATACATGATATGATGAGTTGATTATGAGCTATATATATACAGCCGAGGGCTGAGTTAATATGATAAGATGATGAGATGATTATGAGCTATATATGCAGCCGAGGGCTGAGATGATATCAGATATTTATTCACATCACAGATTTTTGATATGAGCATACAGTTGAGATATTAGTTGTGATACTTTGGCATGGTATACATACAGATATTTCCAACATGATTTTGAGATATATATGTATATGAGTATATTTTATTTCTGGGAAATTATACAGGTTTTACGAAGAGGGGTTACAACTTTTGAGAAAAGAATGGGTTTGAAAAAGATTTGTTTTACTGACCCACTCAACTTTGTTTTTCGCCCCTCCAGGTTCTAAGTAGTGTTCGTGGGTGGCATACGAGGATCTCCCGGACGTTCTGACAGAATTCACTTATGTAGGATCACCTGCGGGTGTTATTTCCATTTAGTACTTTCTGCTTGACTGCACGTAGACTGATAGATGTTTTTTTACCACACGTGCAAATGGGTTAAAAACTCTAGTTTACTTGCAAGAATGACAAGGATATTGTAGTATAAATGAATCTCACAAGGTCGTTCTCCACAGGGATTACTAAACAAATCGAAACAGATCAAACTCCAATTAATTATTGTAAATCAGAAAGTTGTGATGGTTGATTTTATGACCTACTTAAATTAAAACGAATTTAACTAATAGAATTAGACAATCTGCAATATTAAGATGAAGACAGAAAACGGTTTTGTAACAATCAAATTAAGAAAACACTAGGGATCCCCATCATCTTAACAATCCTATGTAGTTCTCCTAATTACTTATGATCCATACATGCATATTCCGAAGGTTAGGTATTCCTAATATATGCCTACTTGGACCCCCAACGTAGAGCGTATATCAAACATGCAATCCGTCTGTGGTATTCAGATCAAATCTAAACGTGCATGACTCATTAAATTCTGTGAAACCTTTTTTAAAAACCATGCAACCCTTAAGACGTGGTATTCATCCTAAGTGAACTTGCACATATTAATCACAAGAAGCATTCGTCAATTTCAGGGACCGACCTCCGACCAAAATTGCATCAAATTACTTTTCTAAACATCCTAATGGTGATCAAGCATCAAGACAGTTAGATAGTTTAACCCAGTGATTAATAATTCAAGAACCTGCATGCATATACTCATAAGCAAATTGGAGAAAAACTACATATTCATGCTAAGGCTCGTGGCCTCACCCTAGCAAAAGAGAATTAGTTACGCATATTCATAATAAAAATCATAAAATTCTTCATTAAATTAATAAAAGATCGAAAACACCTTGAATGGAAAAGTCTCCAAAATCTCTATGCTCACTGGGAAGAAGAAGATGTAAAGACCCCCTGACAAAACCCTACGGCTGGCCCTTTAACCTAACTGAAACCTGATAATCCCCCCAGTCTTCCAATCCCAATAGGAAACTAAAAAAATAAAATAGGAAACAAAAACCCCAAATTAAATGTGAAATTCGCCTACAATCTGAACAGCCACGTTTTGGACCCCTAAACTGCTCCAAAACCGGCCCATAATGACTGGATTTAAGGTTTGAAATATTCTGAACACTTCTCCAGAAGGCCACGAACCCATCAGAGGTCATCTTGGGCTCCAAAAACGCAATTTAAGCCCAAAAACGTCATTTTCCAGCACTGCGCGCTGCTTCTTTATTCCATCGCCAGAAAATAACCGCTTGGTAGAAAAATCCGAAATTTTGACACGAACACGCCAAGGAACACACGAACGTCATCCAATTTGAATCACTCCAAAATTCGTCCATTTGATCATGTTTTGTTCCAGACGAAGTCGAATGTCCTATATTGAAAATATAAATCAAAGTATCAAAATTCTACCAAAATAATTACCAAAACATACTAAGAATAGGGTAAAATATATAATATGAAATTGACTCATCATAGACCATTTATGCTCTGGTTTGTAAAAGCATTATAAATTCTCTCACTAGCAAATCACCTTAGTTTGGCCTGCTAGCCATTTAGTTTTAGTTGGTTTGTATCTTTCTAATTAATCTTGCTTCTGCACCATGCACATGGTTACGTCACGCTCACGTGATGGCCAGCACGCCCCACTTTCGGGTCGGGGTGTGTCACGAGTCTTGTCTTTACCTTTGTTGTTCGAACGGGAAGATCCTGTCAAAGTTTGTGCGGTCGAGGCATTGCCAGATGATTGGCGAAGGATGATCATGCAATACCTTGATAACCCTAATGGAAAACACGACTGTAAGACAAGGGTTCACGCCACAAATTACGTGTTGTACCAAAATGTGTTGTACAGAAAAGGTGAGGACAGCCTGTTCTATGCCTCGGCTCTGAAGAGGCCGCCAAGGCAAATTGCCGAGGTTCATGAAAGAATATGTAGAGCTCATCAATCCGGTCGAAAGAAGCGATGGTTGCTTCGCTGACACGATTATTTTTGGCCAAGCATTCTAAAGGATTATATCAAGTTTGCACAGGGATGTGTGCAGTGCCAGATTCATGGTCCTATACAGAGAGTCCCGACCGAATCGTTGCATTCAGTCACCAAAATATGGCCATTTAGATGATGGACCATAGATATAATCGACAAAATTACACCATCTTCCGGATCAGTGAAGCATGTATAGATACTCATCGTGACGAATTACTTCGCCAAATGGGTCGAAGGGACTTCGTTGAGGAAAACACCATAACCAGATTCGGTGTGCCAGAGACGATTATAATGGATAATGGTACGGTCTTCACATCCGACAGGTTTAACGAATATACGACGAACTTTAAAATTCGACTTAAGCAGTCTACGCCATATTATCTACAAACGAATGGGCAAGCCGAAGTAAGCAATAAGGTTTTGATTGGCATCTTAGAAAAAATGGTAAGAGAGAGGCTTGGTATATGGCATTTAAAGTTAAATGAAGCATTATAGGCTTATCGTACCTCGCCCCGTTAAGCTACCGGGACTACTCCATATGCATTAACCTATGGACACGATGCTATGCTTCCGGTCGAACCAAGTATAATTTTGTTAAGGATGATTGATCAAAGCAGTTTGTTCACCGACGAGTATAGTCAGGCTATAAGGCAAAAGTTAGAAGACCAGACGTTTGATTTTTTAATTGGGATAAAATTAACTAGAAAGGCGCCAATCATTACGAATATTTGAGAGAATCTAGGCGAAAAGACCAAACGTCTCGCAAATTGAAAAAAACGCATGATTGCATGTGGCGGTGAGAGATGTTTCAGTAGCCGCGCGTTTCGAGAAACATCATTAGGGCTGCTGAGTAAGCTAGGGTGTCGCCACGTGGTAGAGATTTAAGGAGAATAAAGACAGATAATTGTGCCTCATGAATGCGCATGGTTAAGAGTTTCGAGGTGATTAGGCAGTTTTGCTTCTTCAAGGCCAAGGTTTGACCAATGATTGGAAGTCGGCGGCCTCATAAGCGAGGGGGTAATGTTTGGGCCCAAAATATTGGTTTGGGCCGAGCGTAAGGTGTTTCTTGGCCCAGAGGAGTAGTTTGAAATTGTTGTGGGATATTCGGTTTGTGGGTCGATTAACTGGGGTCGGCCAGGTTCTTTTAGGAAAATGAGTCGTCTGGATGAGGATAAAGGGGGCAAAGTCCTATTGATGAATGGATAAGGAAGTAAAGTCCTAATGCAGCAAGGAGTCTCGGCGAGATAGGGATGCTGAGTTATGAATGTGGTCGGATAAAGGGGTCAGGTTCAAAGTCCTAATGGAAGAATGAGTGGCCAAGATAAAGTTTGATCGGGGTAGGGAGTCCTAGTTCGAGTAAGGTTATGATTCAATCGGAACAGGTTTTTGCTACTATAAATAGAGGGGTAAGGGCAACATTCAGGGGACCTCCAACTCAACACACAAATCTGTCCTGTGCAAACTCTCGCTCTATGGGAAACCTCTCAACAACCTTAAGATTTTTTTTTTTTTTCGCCTTCACATCTTCAGTTTGGATAAACAGCACTGTGAAGGCAACCGGTGACACCTTCAATTTAGATAAACAACATTGTTGCCGTAGAATCAGCCGACCTCAGAGCACCTTCAGTTTGGATAAATAGCATTGCGTCGAGGCCGACTGGTTATCTATCCAAGTCTTAGTCGACAAGGATTTTCAGATCCATGTCGATAGAGGTCATCTCATCAGCCTTTTTGGCGAAGTAAAGTGTTACTGATTGTTAGGGTCGGTGCGTCAAACGCTGGGTTGTTTTATGATCGCATACTCACAAGTAGGGTTTAGAGTTTGGCATTCAGACGGCCGAACCACCTTTATTATCAAGACTTATATTCGCTTTGAGTATCTGTGCCCTTATACTTTAGTGTCAATTCGGCGTGAGTTTACTTTGATGAATACTGTCACTGTGACCGAAGCCAGCGACGACGACTTGTGAACTTTGTAATTAGTAGCCTTGTCTTCAGGCTTAAGAATCCAGAGGCCGAGACGTGTTCCTTCCTCGGCACCAATCGCAGGACATAAAAGTCAGCCGCGCGCATCAACGCAGCACATTAGCATATTTTTACTCCCCGGCCGAGCTCGGCCGACGAGTTGGCACGCTCCGCACACATCTGAAAGATGTATTTAGCCTGTTAATTATTCGGCCTGCGCGTCGTGTAGGCTGAGTAGTTTTTAGAGTCAACACTTATATATATATATATATATATACATACATGGAGCTTAAGGGGAGAGATCCCCATTTTTTCAAAAAAAAAGGGGGACACGCTCCCCACCGTTGATTGACTTTAATGAAATTTTGTGGTTGAGATTAAAATACAGGCCACACAATTTCAATAAAGTTAAATCCAACGGTGAGAAGCGTGTCACCATTTTTTCAAAAAAATGAAAATCTCTCCCTTTAAGCAATTCATATATATATATATATATATATATATATATATATATATATATATATATATATATATATATTAGCCTGAGAAAAAGATCCTGATCCCAAATTAAATGCCGGCACTTGTTGCCGCCTTTAACGAAAAGCTATATTCTCCGGCTCTGCGCCACATGATTATACCTTATGTGTCAGTAGGGTTTGTACGACAAAAGCAAAGCATCGTTCGAACCCCAACTATATTCCCACGGCTTCCCACGTCCCGGGTCGGCCGGTACTCTTTTCACCCCGTCAAGTAAACACATATTAGCAGTTGGCGATTGTGAGTTGTCAATATAATCCTTCGTTATTCTAAACCATTGATGTATTGAAGAATTCACGTACATTATCAACTCACAATCATTCAAGAACGTGCTACAAATAATGGCATATTTCTAATGAAAACTTCAATTAAAGTTAGATAGAACTATGATAGATAGTCGTCTTTTCATTCAAATGATTAGGAGCCATTGAAGTATGTTTTTAAGACCTGCATGCATCAGCGACTTACAGTCATTAGCGGCTTACAGTCATCAGCAAAGTTTAAACATTTCTCCATTGTAAGATAATGTGAATGTGCAATTCTATACAACGTGCTCAAATAATAAAATAACAACTTTTTTTTTTAACCTGTAATAAAATAATAAATGGTACATTTGGTTGAGGTAAACAGCAAGGGTGCCCTAGAAAAACATGACAAAGTTAACGTATGCCCTCCTCCATCCGCGCAATAAAGTAAATTTCTACTTTCACATTATCTTGTTATTTGCAACTTTTACCTACAAAGCAGGATGGTAACCAAGAGGCACATTTGTGTGACTTGCGTCGACCCTCTGCACAGCTCTTCGCAAACTCCACTCGTGTAAGAATTCTCGGGCACGTTTCAGCGCAGTTCCGAGTCCAAGAACCACGAAGTATATACTAATTTCTCATATAAATCAGATTTTTTACATATCAATAGGCACAAACGTACCTATAATAATGTTAGTGGGCAGCGCAGACACACCAAGGGTGACGGATATTAGCACGTCCAACATCCGACCACCTATAAGGATTGAAAACGCCACGTAAAGTGGGCTAACACAACAAAAGAAAGAAAAGAAAAAAAAAAGCGAAAAAGATTGCTTGCTCATTACTGTTTAAAAAAAATGAATCGCAAGCTGAACAAATAATAATATAAAATTAAAAAAATTCTAAAAGCAGGATATCAAGAACAATTAGAAAAAATATGTTGAAGAGGAATTTAAAAGTAATAACATAACTACGTTCTTAGCTTGTAAATGGAATTGTGATATTATGCAGCAACGTACTATGTAACCACAGAAGCAAAATTTATTTTGCAGATAAGTTTTCAATGGGACTGTCACTTTTATGCTTGTGCTATGGACACTGAGTGCAAACTACAAAGATCAACATCACCCACAATTTTATTTTGAATGAAAGAATCCAACCAAACTTGCTAGCTCCATATTTAAAAGCACTGCATATTCGATACAAGTTACCTGTGGAAAACCTATCAATCATACTATGATAAAACTCCATGACAGCATGAGAGAGAGAGAGAGAGAGAGAGAGAGAGAGAGAATGCATACTTCTGCTGACACTTCTGCCAACTTGTTAATCCTTTAATCAGGATCCTACACTATCTAGTAACCAAACCAAACAATTAACTAAAAAAATCCAGAATTTATAAAGTTTAAACCATAATTATTGAGGTTAGATTGCAGGACAACAAACCTCTACTTGTTTTCTAGCAAATTTGGGGTCGTTTGATTAAAACACCAAAATAATCATGATCATATATATGATCATATATATGTATTCCTGACAAATGTTTAACCCTTTAATTAAAACACCAAAATAAAAAAAAAAATTGCTCATCCACGATAAAAAACCCAAACATGCAAAGAAAAGTCCAAAAATTAATGATCACCATTCTTTCTGACTTCAGCCTGCCTTGTTCTTTTATCAAGTTGTAGTTGTTGTATCCGCTTTGGGCCAGCTGCGTAGTCCGTTAGTCAAGATATTCGACTCGAAATCCTTTTCAAGCTCCAAAGCAACAGTCGACCTTTGATGTTGAAGTTCGGCGATTTGACGATCAAGGTCGGCCAGTCGTTTCTTTTTTTCTTTTATTGCCTCGAGCTCTAACTGGATAGTTTCATGAGCGACCATTGCAGCCTTAAGGTCGTCCTCTGCCCTGAGAGCCCTTTCAAAACTAGTGATGTATTGTCGGGTTTGCTCTAGGACATTGGATAAGTGAACAACACTTTCGGTGCTCAGTAAGTCGCCAGCTGCAAGGTCGTTCAAGTACTCTCCTATGAAGTCAAGGCCTTTATGTTGAAGGATTTACAAGGCCAAAAAGGGATAGAAGCTCTTGCAACTTGATGAAGGCATCAGACTTGGCCGCAGTCGCAGAAAGCTCAACCACAGCGGCAGAAGGTCCAGCCATCCCAGAAGTGTTGGAAATAAGGGTGTCAAGCTTGACCTCCCATGAAGGCTGCATAAAGAAGATTTGTTAGGAAAAGAAGAATCTAAAAGAATGGCAAATAAGGAAGTTGTGATAGACCTGCCAAGAAAAGACTTTAGCTATGTCTGCTAGTTCGTTGCTCGAACTCAGAAAGCTTAATGGCTGAGCCCAGTGTTTAAGGCAGCCTTTCAATTAATACGACTGATAAAGGTTATCTATGTTTGATGGCCATCGAGGTGGCCAAGAATTATAAATAACACCCTTTGGCGCATAGAATTTTCAGTGAAATGAACGGTTGGGCACCTGGCATTTAATGTTTTTTGGTTTAGAATTCTAAGGCAGGGAATTAATAAAGGAAATGTAATGATTCTTACAAAGGTTGAAGTAACCTCCTGAAGAGGGATGTTGAGATTCTGGTTTTGGGATGAACCAGTGGTTTTGCTGTTGCATCTGGCTTGAGGAGTGTCGGCTTGACCAACCGCCTCGACTGCTGGTTGAGGATTGGTGGTTGGTAGTTTGGATGGTCAAGGATGTCTTACCAGTTGGGGTACTTCGCTCTCGTCTTTCTAGACAAAAGAAGATTGATCGTTAGTCAATGAGGCCAAAATTATGACAACCGTCCCTATTTTGACAAAAATGCCCTTGAGGCAATGACTTTGACTTTTGTCGACCATCACTTAGGGAGATGTAGGACGCATTAATTTTGGTGTATTCTTGAAGTACTCGACGATACGGACATGTAGGCGCAAACATAATCGAATTTGAAGTTACGATGGAAATTTTACTGAGCTACGAAACTTTTGGGATATTTTAAATATAGTGTGGTTTATCCGGTCAACAGGACCCACACCCACACAAACTCTCCACCCATTTCTTGCCACGTGTCCCTCTCCCTCCCTTCCTCACTCTATGGATCTTTTCTCTCTCTTCCCTCAGTCGTTCCGCACTTCTCTTTCCCCCGAGCTTTCTCTCGCAGATCTCTTTTGAACCCTCTTCATTTCCCGATCGCACACCCAAAAGTCACCCGACGATGGCATTGCACCGCGGCAACCCATAAGGGCCCCTTTTCCCCTCCTTCGTCTCTGTAGAACTCGACGGAACTAAAAAAATCGAGGGAAAAGCCTTCGGCGAGCTGAGGCTTCGAGCTCAAATTTCGGCTGTCTCCAGCTCTTCCACGACTAACCAAAGGTACTAAAACGTTCTTCTCACCTTGTTCTTCTATTTGGTGCCTAGATCAGACCCTAGGGTGTTCATTCGTCATTAGCCGGAGCTGTGGAAGCTCCGGTGTCCTCTTCCCCTATTGAACCCAGGCCGTTGGGTCGGTTCACCCAAGACCTAGTCAAACCAGGCCCTTTGGGCCGTGCCAAACCTGGGTCTTAGGCCCATTACCTTAAAACCCAGCCGTATAGTTTTTATATTTTATTTTCTTTCTAAAACCCAAAAGGTTAGGTTGGGCCTTTAGCCCAAGGCCCGTTATGACCAAATCCAAAAGCCTTTTAGTTGGGCTAGGCTTTCAAGCCCAGGCCTTTGACCCAAAACCATCGGACCCAAACCTTTGGGCCTTAGAACCCTAAGCCCAACCTGGTCCAACCCTTTTGACCCGCCTGAACCAGTTTGACTGACCCGATTTGACCCGGACCTATTGATTCGCGTTGACCCAACCTGGTCTGACCATTGACTTTGACCATTAACCGGTAAACCGTCAACGTTGACTTTCCCTCCTAAGCTAATTTCGAAGTTTTGAACCCGATTTTGATGTTCATTTTCCCAAATTAAATCATTTCGGTATAGTTTATTAATTGTACCTTTTAGGTGCTTAGGTAATGAGCATGGCATCATAAGTAACTGTGAGTGAGTCGTTTCTTTTTATAAGTATATGCATACTTGCTAGTTTCCAATTATACTTACTACATATGCCTTGCTTAGACTAAAATTACATGAAGTAGTGAAATGACGAAATTTAGGAAATTATTTTGAACCCTATAGATTCACAGGTATCCGTGAGATACCATGATTATATTTTACAGCTATGATTAGTTAATGTTAGAAGAACTGCTATGCTGTTGTGAAATGCTAATATAATCATACGAGATGCGCAGGTAAGTTACTTTGTTAACTAGAATTATTGAATTGTTATGGCATGATTATATTTATGTTATCTGCTTATCATTGCTGCACCCCGGTGTTAGTACTCGCCCCAGGGCTAGGGCCAGTCCTTCATGTGTATGTTTACATCTGTACCGTTCGCTTACCTTGGATCCAAGTTAGGTGTCAGTCTTGTCATACAAATTGCACTAGGCAATTCTAACTCATATGTGACCACGCTTCAGCGCTAGCCTTCATGTGATTGTAGTACTAGAGTGCATTGATTACACCCAGTCCTGTTTATTTCATAAATTATCTATACGAACTCGTGTGTCAACATAGGTTAATGAGCATTCGTTATGATGTGTTTACTATTTTCGAGATTATGTGATTGCAGTCACCTTGTGCTTACCTTGATAGCTATACTTTATTGAATTCTTGAGACTTTGCAGGTTACAGTAAGTATTTTCTTATTATACGTAGTACGTATATTTTCAGAAACTATATTGGATTTTACGGCGAGGGGTTATAATGACTTTGAAAAAGTTTTTACAAAACATTATTTTCTAACCAACTTAACTTTGTTTTTCGCCCCTCCAAGTTCAGTAGCTGTGCTTACGTGAAAACGAGGATTCTGGCAAATCTCAGGAGATGGTTATCTTCAGTGGTATAACCCTAATCCTATTTACTATATTGTCTTATGGTTTGACATCACGAGTGAAATGGGTTCAATCTTGCTTACCCGCACACTCTTTTGATTAGGCACTTTTAGGTTTAAATTTATTCACATTCCTTTGCCACTGCATTACACTTTATGGCTTCGTCACCTTCCACGTGTCGGCTGGCACAACTTAATTAGGAGTCTAAATGGACATTATGGGTTGAGGTGTGTCAAAAATGAAAGAACATTATAAAAGTGTTATACCTCTTCTTCCAAGATGACGCTAGAGCTTTCTTTGGATTAGAGGGAAGGTTCTTCTCAGCCGTAAGAGTCTTCTTCTCCAGAATGGCAACCGATAAGCATGGGCAACGGCTCGTACTGGAGTTGTAAGTTCTTCGACAACTGCAGCTATGACCAGCTCGACCATGACAGCAGTTTGTGTAGTGGGTTGGGTCGTAGTCGACGAGCCTGTGGATGGGACCCCCGAGTCTCACAGCACATTTGCCAAGACCTTGATGATAGGAGAAAAGAGAGGGGCACTAGGAGTGGTTGCACCTGTAGTTTGGATTGAGATGACATGAATTTCCCGTTATCCCTTATTTGCCTTCTTTTTGATCTTCTTTTGGGGTCGGGCAATGGTGTCGATTGTTTCGACCTCTGGACGAGGCCGTTTGCTCAGTTTGGTCCACTGCTGGAGTTGGTTCGGTGGAGTAAGGTGTGACAGTTGTAATTTTCTTGGGGAAAGAGGTGAGTTTCTTCTTGGCCGTGACTATTGCAACCACATCGGCTCGTTTTATTGACCAACCACTTGGAAAAACTAAGCTTAAGTCAAAACAAATTAAATAGACAAAGTTGAGGAAATAATAGAGAAATAAAGAGGTGTATACCTTGAGCTGTTTCCTTAGATTTTGAAGCAAGAATCTTTTGAGACCGATCGCGAAAAAGCTTATTTGAAGCTTCTTCAGCCAAATCACTAAAGAAGTCTTTGATGTAAGCATCCCACCACTCGGCGAATGTGCTGGTACAATGGGTTTCTAGAGTGTTTGGCCGAAGGCAGAATTTTGTACATCATTCTTCGAATTCCTTCTCGGTTACTTCGCACTCTCTCTGAGGATCTAGAGAGGCATTCTCAACTCAGGAGAGAGTAAAAAGTGAGAAGTGGTACAAGACAGCCATGGAGGAAGCCTAGTTGATGAGCTAAGAAGTTAGGAAGCTGAGCGTTGCAACCAAAAGGAAGGTCGCAGACCAGTGTGAATAACCCCTAGGACCGTTGAAGGTCAGCCTCTTCAGCTTCTTCCCAGGGCAAGGTTAGGAGTGTGATAGAGGACGAGTATTTTTTATGGCGGTAGCCCAAAAATTCGTCGTTTGATAAATCTTTGAGGCCGAAGAAATATTTGAAGAATCCTTCGGTTGAATGAGCAGGAAAAGGGCACGAGGCTAAATGGAGATCCATCACTTCATAATAGTTAGAGCTTAGGATTTCTGGCCTCACTATTAGAAGACCAAGAGTGGGCCGTTTTGGTGTGGATCGATTTTTCCAACAGTAGCCTCGGCTAAGCACTAGTCGAGGTTGACAATGATGGTCGGGCTGAGGGCTAGGACATGACCACTAGCTAAAGCCTTGGCCACTGTATGTTTTCGACCAGGCACTTGTTTGACTTAGTACAAAAGATGAACTTGTTGTACCAGTAAAATAGAAAAGCCTAATGTTCTCTTTTCTTAAATATTTCTCCCTCTGAGCCGGCAAAGTAGGTGATCAAAATGTTGTAGTTAAAGAAATTTTTGTGTAACTTCTACACGTCTTCTTTCAACGGCCCTTGATTCTTCTTCGACCAATCTTTGACGGCCTGTTTGTCAAAGACGGTCTTCAGGTCTAGATCAAATTTATACCGGGAGAAAGCGGCATTGACGGGGAGGTTGAAATGAGAAGTGCCAAGTATGGCCGTGATGTCCAGCACAGTTGGACCGATGGGACCAAGATGAAGGATCATGGTGTTGGTGGCGGAACATCAGAAACTCAGGGTGGCTATCAGAAACTATCGATCCATTGTGACTTTAAGGGTCGAGAGCTTGATGGCATTAAAGATGCCGAGATTCTTCCATTCATCACCGAAGTGTCATTCCATTCGAGTGACCTAAGTAGCCTAGGCCAATATGGTCAAGGGCCATATTCCTTAGGGTTTGGCCCATTCCCACCTCGACTAATCATACCCTTAGAGTAAGGGTTTCAGACAGTGAGCCTTCAGCATCTCGGTGATGATTTTTGGGACGTCATCCTTGAAAAGTAGGCCAAGTATTTTGTGAGAAGCGCTTGAATTATCCTTAAATCAAAGAGTTTTTGTGGTATTTCGATCAATAAAATCTCGGCACTTGTCGCATTCCTCGGCGAGCTTGGTGATAAAGGTGTTGGCAGCCATTGATGAAGACTTGGAAGGTTTTCTGGGTTTCAAGATTTGGTTTCCTTTCTAGGTTGAGAGCAAATGGCAAGAAATTCTGGAGGTTTGAAAGCGTAAAAGGTCAAATGAATTTGGGCTGGGTATTTATAGGCATTTGGAAAGAAGTTCAATTGTTTAAGTTTGAAAGAATGAGGGGTATATTCGACTGGAAAATTTGTAATCATAGCAAATATTTAAAGAATCTAGGTGCAGAGGCAGAAAAGTTCGCGGATTGAGGATGCATGATTACGTGTGACAGCGAGTTTTATGGCGAATGGACGTTTTAGTGCTCGCACGACTCAAAGAGGCCGAAAAGCCCGCGAATCAAGGTTGCACGATTACATATGATGGCAAGTTTATGGCAAAATAACGTTTGAGTGTCTGCATGCCTCATAGGTTATTATTGAGATACAGTCGTGCTAAGAAGATGTCACGTGGCAGGGAATCTAACAAGATTAAGATCATGCAATCGTATCTAATAAATGCGTCTGAGTGGTTGGATATTCAAGGCTTTTTAGTGTCCTTTAGGAAAATGCTAAGGGTTTATTTCGCTTCTTCAAGGTTGAGGCTCGGCCAAGAGTTATAGGCTGAAGACTTCAGAAGCGATTAGGCAATGTTTAAGCCTAAAATGATATTTTGGGCCGAGCTTAGAACCGCAGCCCAATAACCATTTGGAATTTTGTTATGTGTCATTCAATTATCATGGGCCGTCTAGTCAGGGTCAGCCAAATCCTATTATGAGGAGAGTTAGTTCAAATAAAGGTGAAGTAATCGAAACCTAGTAATACAAGGATTCTTAAGGTTAAGGACACAGAGAGTTAGGGATGAATCTGGCTTGTTAAAAAAGCTTGGTTCAAAGTCTTAGTGAAGTTAGGATTGGCCAAGACCTAATTGGATTAGGTTGATGAATTCTAATCCGAGTATGATTATAGCTCGACTATAAAGAGATTTGCTACAATAAATAGAGGAAGGAGTGCATCATTCAAGGCCCCCTCCAATTCAACACACAAATTGCCCTGCACAGAGCTTCTCAACAACCTGAGATTTTATCATTCTTCTCCCCTTTCTTCGCACCAACACATCTTCAGTTTAGATAAATAGCACTGTAAAGGCAACTGACCACATCTTTAGTTTAGATAAATACCACTGTCAAGGCAACCGACGACATCTTCAGTTTGGATAAACAGCATTGTGGCCGTATAACCAGCCAACCAATGAGCACTTTCAGTTTAGATGAATAGCATTATTTCAAGGCTGACTGATTATTTATCCAAGTCTCGGTCAACAAGGGTTTTCAAGTCCTTATTGACAGAGTTCATCTCATCAGCCTTCTTGGCGAAGTGAGATGTTACAAGTTACTAAGCTTGGCACATTGAACGCTGAGTTGTTTTATGATTGGATATTCACAAGTTAGTATTAGAGTTCGGGATTCTGACAACCAAACCACATTCACCATCAACACATACATCTCTTTCGAGTATTTATGTCCATATAGTTTAGTACTAGTTTGGCATGCTTATACTCTCACGAATATAATCACCGTGACCAAACCCGGCGCTAACGATCCATGAACTTCGTAAGGCTAGCACCCCTGTCTTCAGGCTCTAGAACTTAAAAGCCGAGACGTGTTCCTTCCTCGACTGCAATCGTAGGATCAAGAAGTTAGCAACGCGCTCAACGCAACATCAACATATTTCTCCCCGGTCAAGCTCGGTTGTCGAGTTGGCATGCCCTGCACATAACCAAAGGACGTAGTTAGGTCATTAGTTACTCAGTCTGCGCACCACGTAGGCTTGGTAGTTTTTAGGGTCAACAATACTTGACCCAGAAAAAGCTTGGAAGCTCACAGAATGAAACCCTAAAACTCGAAGAAGAATGCTTCTTGCAAACAAAATACAAAATCAGACTCTCTCTCTCTCTCTCTCTCTCTCAAAAAGAGAAGTTATCAAGTCATGTACTTGGTTCTACTTGTTCAAGGTGGGAAAATTCGAGTACATGGTTGGTACTTAGAGCTTGAGAAATCAAAGAGCTTGCCAGTTTGAGAAAAGATGATAACAGCAACAAGTAGTCGATCCTTCTCCCTCATCATTTTCACCAATTCAGCAATTCTTCCTACCCCCTTCAGAAACAATAATTCAAGTAAAATAAAATAAACTAACCACTTCAAAAAAAAAAGGTGGAAAATGCTGGATATGGAAGAAAAAGTGAAGATGGGAAAAGAAAAAGTGGAAGATGCTGGGAGTGGAAGAAAAAGTGGAAGATGCTTCCAGCATCTTTCCCACAAAACGCAAAAGCCACACGGGCAGAAACTGTTTATGAATAGTAATTACCATCGGTTTTCAGAAGAGTATAATTTCCAAAGTATTTGACCCAAAAAAAAAAAACTTTCCAAAGTCCACTGCAGGTGCATAGCATTGGTCAAATACGTTGAAAGGTAGTAGCAGGAAACTGCTTTGGAAATTATACTAGCGCAAAGGTCGATCGCCCAATATATAAACACTGACGAGAAAGTCTTTTACATTATGTCTCCCACCTATTTGAATTCCCTGTCTCGATTCCAGACAGCTAGCTAGGATACCATGTGATAGGTATTTTCACCACCTGTAAAAGTATGGATAAAAACACTTAAAAATACTTACAAGAGTACAAAGTTGTCGTAGTATAGCAGCTTAAGCAAGGTCGTTCTCTACAGGGATTGAAAGAATAATTTTATGTTAACCAAATCTTAATTAATTATTTGAAAACAAAGTTTGGAAAATGGTGATTTAATGACCTAAAATATTAAAAACGAATTTAATTAAAAATAACTGAATAACTTGGGAAAGTAAATCAAACAAAAGAAAATAGTTTTGTAAATCAAACAAAAGAAAATACTTTTCTAAATACCCAAATGGTAGTCAATCACTAAGACAATTAGATAGTTTCAAGTACAGTGATTAATAATTCAAAACTTTCATGCATAACATCATAAGTAAATTGAAAAGAAACTACATATTCTTGCTAAGGCTCGTGGCCTCGCCCTAGCAAATGAAACTAGTTAAGAACAATCATAAAACAAAATATTATTAAAAACATGGATAGAAAACACCTTGAAAATAAACTTGAATCTTCCAAAAGCTCTCTAAAGCCAAAGTAGTGCGTTCTCTTTCGTCCCCTGTTGTGTCTCTCGGCCCTAATGGCTTAAAAAGCCTTATTTATACTAGCAGAAAATAAAACCCTACCTAGAAAAGGTCTTAGAAAAATACTAGGAAACATAATAAAATAATAAAACAGAAAATAAAAGGTTTCCTATTCTAACTGGAATTCGGAGTTTTCAGAAAATCTATCTTTTAACTGACCAAATCAACTCCGATTCGGTCCCAAAAGGTCTCTTTTTAAAGATTGAGACGTCCTATACAAATCCTTAGAAGGAATCTTCCTCAAAATATGTCATCTTGACCTTCAAAATACCCAAAACGTCCAAAAACGTCAATCTGAGAAAGCTGCGCGCTAGGTCTTCTTTTCATCGCCACGGTCAAACGGCTTGGTAGAAAAATAAGGAATTTTGATAAAATAATCTTGAAAGACTCATGAACATCCTCCAATTGGAATCACTCCCAAAATCGTCATTTTGATCACTTTTTGCTTCAGAGGAAGTCGAATGTCCTACATTGAAAATATATAACAAAGTATCAAAATTTTACCAAAATAACCAATAAATTAATACTAAGATAAGGATAAAATATATAGTATAATATGGACTCATCACCATGCAACCTCACAATACAAATTCGACCGACGTGCCTTGGCAATATGATGTATATCTCAATGTTAATGAAGCAGATGCAAGCAACAACTTTACGGACCATCTGCGCAGCAATTTGCATCAGAGGGGATTTCGAGTCTTCCGAGATGAAGATGAGCTTCCAAGGCGAAAAGAAGACGACTTATCACCATGGCCTTTCAAAGGAATCAATGAGTCAAGGATTTTTCTCATCATATTCTCTCAAAAGTATGCATCATCGGCCAGGTGCTTGGATGAACTCGTCAAGATCTGTGAGTGCAGAGACTCAAAGGCACGACAACAAATTATTGCGCCAATTTTCTACAAGGTGGAGCCTTCGGATATAAGAAATGAAAAAGGCAGTATTGAGGAGGCATCTTCTCATTATGAACGAGTATCTCAGGATAATCTGCAGGAGAAGCTGTTGCAATGGAGGGAATCTCTTAGAGAAGCAGCAAACTTGATAGGGTTGTCTTCTTTTGTCTCAGTTGTGTTTTTTCAGTAGAGTAGTCTAGAAAATGAATGGTAAATATGGACTCTAATATATTGAACGGGTGACTCTAATAAAAGAAATGGTGAAGATTATTTTTAAAAGTAGGGTCGTTTGATTGCCATTGTTCGAAGACCTCCCTACATTTCATCCAAAGTAGTAATGTTAATTTCAGC
Source organism: Crataegus laevigata (assembly GCA_963580275.1). Classification (NCBI taxonomy): domain Eukaryota; kingdom Viridiplantae; phylum Streptophyta; class Magnoliopsida; order Rosales; family Rosaceae; genus Crataegus; species Crataegus laevigata. Next base: position 9,573,440 of record OY756953.1, on the reverse strand, counting down.
CAATCGTAATTGATTTTGACAATTAAATTGTTTATCAATTAATTCGAAGAAATTCTTGCCAAAAGGTTGTCCTAGCCATCTTCTACAACTACATTGAGAGTTAGCTATTAGTGGCACCAACCTCAAGAAGAAAACCACGTTTGATTCTTCTAATGCATATTTGGTTTAGGTATGAAGATTGGTTTTTCTAATTCATCTTTGATTCAGAACCTAAAATTGCTCTCTAGGGTTACGCTAGGGTTTCACTAAGAGAGTCGTGCGTTTTCGTTTTTCGGCGCCGACACTGAGTTTTTCTCGGTGGTTTGGGCGTCGGGTTATTACAGGGATTGTTGGTGACTTCTTTGACGACCTAAGAATGAATGTTTTTCAGTTTGGCTCGTCTTGTGGGGGGAAAACTTTGGCAAGTGTGTCGAGTAGGTTTGCTTGCGGTGGTAAGCCTTATGGACGCGATGTTTTCGAACTTTGCTGAACGATTTGTTCTCACTACTGAGGAACAATCAGTGGTGGTGATTGACGATAAGGAGGGTGCACTCCTCATAAATACGAGGGTTTTTCTTGTGGGGAGAGTGCTCACAAGTAAGACATTCAACAAAGTACGTTTCAAAAGGCAGATGGTAAATCTTTGGCGCCCGAAGGCTAAGGTTATGATCGTGGAATTGGAGGAAGGTTTGTTCTCTTTTGGCTTTGATAATATCCATGAGAGGGCTATGATCCAAAAAGGAAGGCCTTAGTTATACGACGGTGCTTTGGTGGTGTTGGCGGAGGCGAATGATTTGGTAAAACCGACGTCTATTCCGTTAACTACCCAAGAATTTTGGATTTAAGTCAAAGGTTTGCCTTTTCCTTACATGACTCGACACGTGGGTCAATTTATTGGGAATCAGATTGGTCACCATGTTTTGACTAATCAGAGCAGAATGAGTGATATGTTTGGTGGTATTTTGCGCATCTGGGTTGCTGTTGATATTGCGAAACCATTACGGAGAAGTTTGCGGCCAGTCATTGAGGGTTCTGAAGTGGGAATTGATTTGCGTTACGAGAAAATCCATTTAACTTGCTTTCTATGCGGCGTTGTAGGGCATTTGGAAGAACATTGTCTGCATTTTACGGGAAAGAACGAAGATGATCTGTCGAAACCGTATGGCTGCTGGTTTCAGTTTGATGTGTTGGGTGCAGACTACAAAAAGCCAAAGGGCTCACGTTTTGGGTTGGATGGGGCGCAGAGGTGGTCCATAAAGGTTATTGTGTGTTGAGGATGTAATGATGGAGGATGGAGACAATCTTTTTAATGATTCGTTGCGGGGCCTGGGTATGGCGGAGGTGTTCCCATAGACTGGTTCGAGGAGGGTCAATGGGGTAGTTCTGGAGAGACGACAGGGTGGGGATAGTTTCAATGGAGAAATTGTTTTGCCTGATCGGAATGACTTTGCAGTCACGGAGGAGTTGCCAGTGGAGTCGAGGGCTATCATCCCTTTCAAACTGCAGCAGCCTTTGCGGGATAGAAGTGGTGTGTTGTTATTTGGTGTGGACCTAAATGTGGTGCCACCTAATGATGCAGAGACTCTTTATTTTGTAGGCTTTGGTGACTCAAGAGGTGGTTGCAGTGGGTGGATACAGGGACGAAGCTAGAAATTTAACTAAGAGGGGGCACTTTAAAATATTTGAGCTCAGTTTCTGGACTAATAGAGCTAGTTCTTTTACAAATGCTGAAAAAATTAATTTCAAAATGCTTAATTGTATTACTCTATTGTCTAATTTTGTCTTTAACGGTTGACAATCTAATGTCCATTTGTACTAATTAACCAAATACATGCAACTCAACAAGGTTTAGACATTAGTGTGTGTGAAAAATATACAAAACGGATGCGCATTTAAAATATAAAAAAGGATTTTCATTATTTTAATATGATTAATTGAATAATCTGCAAAGCCAAAAAAATGAGAATACTTAATTGAATAATTTGTAATGCAAAAAAAAAATTAAAATAAGAGGGGGCATGTGCCCCCACTGGGCCTTAGCTCCCTCCGTCCATGGGTGGATATGAATGATGTGGGTTTCTTTATGTCTTTTGGCAATGAGGTAGTGGAATGGGTCCAGGAGCTGGGTGGGGAGGATCAGGGTAGTAGCTTTGGGCAGAGTGTGGGTGGTAGTGAGGGATACCAGATAGGTTGGAAAGTCCCAGTGAGCAATCCTTATTTGATTCCACATGTGAGGCACGGGGTCCAAGAGTCTAACTCAGTGAAGGGTGGTTTGGGTCCAATATTTGATGGGATAAAGTGGCCTGGGTTGGGGTTGGATCCTTTCAATCTAATGCCCATTATTAAGCACCACTAGAGAGCTCAGAAAGAAGAAGCAATGTCTGCGTCAGAAACTAGGTGGTCTTCTCTAGGGTAAGGCGCAGTTAAGCATTTCATCACAGGTGGCTGTCTCACTTCCCGATCTAGGGACGAGGCAGGTTCTTGAGGATTTGGATGTGGATGCACGGCATAAAGGTCGTAGAAGATTGATGGCATCGGAGGTCATTAGTTCATCGGCGGAGGTTGACGTGGTTCAACCCTGCTTTTATCAATGAGTTGCTTAAGTTGGAACTGTCGGGGGCTTGGGAACCTTCGTGCAGTTCATGCGCTCCAACGCCTAATACATTCTCAAGATCCCGCTATAGTGTTCTTTTGCGAGACAAAGAGTAATGCTCATCACATGAACCGCTTACGTTTAAGGTTGAATTTTGATTATAGTTTTACTATTGACAGTCGTGGAAGCTTTGGCAACTTGTGTGTTTTGTGGAAGGATGAAATAAATTTATCTTTAAGGTCATATTCTCTGAATCATATTGATTTCGATATGGGTGACCCTAGGGATATGTCTTATTGGTATCTGACTGTTTTTTATGGTTTCCTTGCTGTAACTGATCGACATAAGTCTTGGAGGCTTCTTGAATCCCTATGTAGCCACAAGTCAAGGCCTTGGTTATGTTTAGGAGATTTTAATGAGACTCTTCAAGCTCATGAATATGAATGAGGCAATGTGAGGTTAGACCGACAAATGGAGGGGTTACGTTCAGTGGTGGAATTTTGTAATTTCATTTATCTAGGGTATTCAGGAAATAAATTTACGTGGTTTACAACCAGAGTGGGCGGAATTAAAGTAAAATTGGAGCGTGCTTTGGGTAATCAGGAGTGGATTGATTTGTTTCCATGTTTTACAGTAAAGCATTTGAGCAAGTCAACGTCTGATCATGTTTCAGTGTTGCTTAATTAGACGGGGTGTATCCCAGGATGAGGTAAGAAACAGTTCCGGTATGAGGAGTGTTGGCATCTACAGGAAGGATGCTCGGATGCGGTCCGTAAGGGTTGGTTAGGTGATGTTGTTGGGTCCCCAATGTTCCAGGTCACATAAAAGATTAAGATGACTCGGTTGAAGTTAAATAATTGGGTGAAAAGTACTTCTAGGTCCGACCCTATAGAGATTAGAGAAGTAGAGAATAAGTTCACAATCTTGTTAGGTTATCCGTTTTCTGAGGAGTCTATTATACAAAAAAAAAAGAGTTGGTTGGGAGATTGAATAGACAGAGCAGGAGGAGCAATTTTGGCGTCAACGGTCTAAAGAAAATTGGATTAAACTTGGTGATCGCAATACTAGGTACTTTCATCATAAAGCTTCTCGGAGGCAGAAATGTAATTATTTGAATGGCTTACAGGATGATGAAGGGGTTTGGCAAGAAGACAGAGCTGGTATGGAGGAAATTGTAGTCTCGTACTTTTCAAAATTATTTACTACTAATGGGGTGCATAACTTTGAAGATATTTTATGCCTTATAATATCGTCGATTATGGAAGAAATGAATGCTGATCTTGATCGGCCATATACGGATGAGGAGATCAAAGCTGCAATTTTCAGATGCATCCCACGAAAGCTCCTGGACCTGATGGTATGACCCCTGGGTTTTATCAAAAACATTAGGGAGTGGTTGGTGCCAATGTGTGTAATGGTGTTAGGTACTTGTTGCTTTCGGGACAAATGTTGTGGAAAATTAATTATATGCATGTCACTCTGATTCCTAAAGTCAAAGGTGCAACGATGATGACACAACTTCATCCAATTAGTCTCTGCAATGTCATTTATAAGATTGTGGCGAAGGTGCTCACGAATAGGTTTAAGGCTGTCCTGCCTCGAATTATCTTTCCCACTCAGAGTGCATTTATTCTGGGCTGGTTAATTTTAGACAATTACTTGGTGGCTGCTGAGGTTGCCCATTATATGCATAAACGTTCATCGGGGTCCAACAGGCTAATGGCTTTAAAGCTTGATATTAGCAAAGCGTATGACCGGGTGGAATAGAGCTTTCTTGAAGTCGTGATGTACCAAATGGGGTTCTCAAAGCGGTGGATACATTTGGTTATGTTGTGCGTCACGACAGTGTCCTACTCATTTAAGGTGAATGGGTATCCAATGGGTTATGTGCACCCGAAACTCAAATTTCATTGGGGAGACCCTCTCTCTCCATATTTGTTTGTTATATATATGCTGAGGGTTTTTCGGCATTACTAAGGAAGGCAGAGCGTCAGGGGGAGTTGCAAGGTATCAAAGTGTGTCGCGAGGCACCCATTATCCACCAGTTATTCTTTGCAGATGATAGTTTTCTGTTTGCTCGAGGTACTGTTAGCGAGTGCAGAATGATCATTCAGTTATTACGTTTGTATGAGAAAGCATAAGGACAAGCGGTGAACTTTGAAAAGAGTTATGTTTCCTTTGGTCTGAATCTCACTATATATGATAGGCAGCTTTTGGCCAATTATCTTGGAATGCGAAGGGTGGAGTTCCATGATAAATAATTAGGGTTGCCAGTGCTTGTTCAGAAATCGAAGAAGGAAACATTTGCGTACGTCAATGATAGAGTGTGGAAGAAATTACAAAGTTGGCGGAAGGGGAGGGGAGGCTTGTTGAGTAGTGCGAGACGAGAATTATTAATTAAAACGGTGGCTCAAGCTTTGCCTATGTATTCTATGCAGTGTTTTCTCCTTCCCAAATCATTTTGTGAGGAGCTGAATAGAATGATAGCTAAGTTTTGGTGGAGCTGAGATTCGGGTAAACGGAAAATACATTGGCTTAATTGGCGAGTTTTTTGTAAGCCCAAGCATGAGAGAGACTTGGCTTCAGAGATCTTTATGCATTTAATTTGGCGCTCTTGGCTGAGATTTTTACAGCAATCGAATTCTTTGGTGTTCTAGGTCTTTAAAGCCAAATATTTTCCTAGGTTAGATTTTATGGAAGCACTAGTCACTCCTAACAGTTGGTATGTGTGGAGGAGTATTGCAGCATTGAGACAAGTAATTAACAAAGGCCACCAGTGGCAAGTAGGCAATGGAAAAAGAATTCAAATTTGATCCGATAATTAGATTCCAAGGGATTATTTCTTCTGTATTTTAACACCATCTTCGAGGGAGTGGAATGTGGAGGCTAAAGTGGCAAAGCTTACTTATGGTGTATCAAAGCAGTGGAATATTCTGCTGTTGAATGCCCTTTTTCTCTTATGAGGAAGTGACATTGATTCGTAATACTCCATTGAGTGTACGAGATGTGGAGGAGATGGGAAATTCTCTGTTAGGAGTGCTTATCAGGTGGCTCGGAGTATACTTGTTAGTACCGGCTTTGGTGTAGAAAGCTCTTCATCCTCTTACGGTGGTGTGGAGGGGAAATTTTAGAAGAAAATTTGGCATGCGAGTGTTTCGGGGAAGGTGAAGATTTGTGTTTGGAGTGCATGCTTGGATTCTTTACCCACCCAGTTGAGCTTACATAAACAGAAAGTGATGGACGATGAGGTGTGTGTGGTATGCGGGGTGCAAACAGAGTCAACGGAGCACGTTTTGAGAGATTGTAGCCTGGCAACAGCGGTGTGGTTTCAGAGCTTGGGGCTAAGGGTGATTATAAGCGCTTGTCTTTTGCGCAGTGAATGCTTGCATGTGTGCAGAATCTCCCTGTGGTTGGTTTCGAGCTTTGGTTGATGCTAGTATGGGCCTTATGGAAGTACGTGAATAAGGTACTGTGGAATAGGGTTTGGCTGCCACCACATGAGTTAGTTTTTAAGGACTGAAGATTGGATGCATGATTATCATAAATGGCATAAACCCTAAAATAGGAGGTCGACCAGGGAGATTCAAAGATGGAAGAAACCTAGAGTGAGGTGGATCAAATGTAATTTTGATGGGGCTTGGAGTAAAAGTGAATCTCACGGGGGTTATGGTGTCGTGCTTAGAGATCATACGGGTAGTTTTTTTGGGGCGGTGGCTGGTCCAATTGAAGGGGTGGCTTCGGCTCTGTACACAGAACCGTTCGCAGCTTGTCAAGCAGCAGGGCTGGTTAAGAGTACCTATCCGCCTGATATCCAGATACAATTGGAAGGAGATTCATCCTTAGTGCTGGTGGCGATGGCAGGGCGAGGTGAGGATGTTTCAGTTTAGGGACTTGTTATTAATGATTTGAGAAGTTTTCTTACGGACCTGCCTTCTATGGAGTGTAGACATGTTCAGAGGGAAGGTAATTCAGTGGTCCATCGACTTGCTCAGATGGGGCTCAGTTGCTTTCAGGAGGTGCTGTGGTTTGAGGAGCCACCGGATTTGTTTCAAGACCTATTGTTTGAGGAAGGAATGTAATCGTGTCTCCTATTGTATATTTGAGGATAGTTCTTTCGTTGTGCGAGACACTCTTTTCATTAGTCCGAGTTGCTCGGCAAGGTTTTTATCGATGCCCATTTAGCACACTATCCTCGGTTTGTACTAATTCTGATTTGTTTTAATGAATATCGTTTTTGTTTCAGCAAAAAATTCACCTTTGATTCAGGTAAAAGGAACCAAACTTGTACACATGAAACACAAATTGGTGTTGTATTGGAGTGGAATGTATATGCTAATTGCTAATAAACCTTTCGCATATTCATTAAAAATAAATAATAAATAAAAAAAAGGACCTCTCGCATAGGAAGAAAAATCACAAATTCCACCAAAATAAGCATTGTTTAATGAATATAACTGTCAACTACATTAAAAGTCATTAACATCTGCCAATCTGAGCCATTAATCAACCAAAAAATAATGAATCCTCCTTATCATCAAGGAGGATGAAACGACAGACATACCCTCGCTAATTTTAATTTAAATACTAATATTACCATGGTGATGAAAAGAAAAATAGGCTCTTATTTAATAAAATGCATAGCATGTATCAATTTCCTAGTTATTAATAAAATGGGGAAAATTGAGTTATCATGCATCCCTCATTTTTGTCACATCCCGGTCCGGGGCAGACCATTTCTCGGGCTCGCTCCACCACCGTAGCTCGATATTGTCTGCTTTGGGCCCCGACCACGCCCTCACAGTTTTGTTTCTAGGAACTCACGAGCAACTTCCCAGTGGGTCACCCATCATGGGAGTGCTCTAGCCCCCTTCTCGCTTAACTTCGGAGTTCCTACGGAACCCGAAGCCAGTGAGCTCCCAAAAAGCCTCGTGCTAGGTAGGGATGGGAATATACATTTAAGAATCACTACCCTGGGTGATGTGGGATGTCACAATTTTCCTCTTTCGTTTATTGAAACCTTATTCCTTTTCAATTTTTGATCAAGATCCTTTAATTTTTATTTACGTCATTATTTCAAAAATAAAAAATTTACATGTCAACATATTTAAAGTTTACAACTAGAAATTATTTAACCATTTTCAAATATATCCATTTAGTGTGGAAACCTTTATTTTGGTATATTTATGTGTATGGCTAAATTTTGAATCATATTTTTATTTCTAACTTGTACTCATTTTAATTTGGAACTATTTTTTCAATTTGCACCGGATTTCTTTTTAGTTTTAATTTGTAACCATATATTTAATTTATTTTTGTGTCCATTATAGTTTTTTCTTTTATTTGTTTCAATAATTTATTTATGATGTACCAAATTTTCATAACAAATGTACCACTTTTTATATGAAAATATATCCTTTTTTTTAATGTAAAATCTATTCAATTTTTATTTTATTTATAATGTACCCATACTTATATTAAATACACACTTTTTAATTTAAAAGGTACCCATATTTAAAAATAAAATTAAAACAAGAAATAAAAATCTCAAATTTTACACAATTCAAATTTGCGGAAAAATTAAAAATCCCTATTTGGTATTAATCTTTGAATGATTTTACTGAGGAATTATTAATTTTCATTATTAAGTTTATTAATTAATACTAAAATTTAACATTTTTTTTCTTATATCAAAGTAGTCAAATTAATAAAGTTTCAATCTAAGATTTTGATCAACCACGGATCGGAACCAAAGTTTCCATAAAAATTTACAAAGGAAAAACGTAAACAAAACAATATAGCTAGATAAGGGTGGGTTCGGTTCCATTCGATTCTGTTTTTAGCCAAAACAAAAATCGAACCGAATTTACTGTTCAATTTGGTTGGGTTCAGTTTTTTGTTGACTTTGTTCTGTTCGGTGTTTTCCAATTCGGTTTCGGTTGAATTCGATTTTTTTTCACAAATAAATAACGCATTTTCTCATCATATTTACTTACACCGATATGAATGGTTTAGAGGTAGAGAACATCTGCTTGCAAATACATTTGTAATCTTAGATTACCTAATAGCTACTAATTGCTAATAGCTACCAACAGAATTCAAACATGAATTCATCATATGCTGTGGAAGTGAATACTTGAAAGGATTCAAGATGCAAAAAAGATAAGAAAAAAATAGTTTATTTGAGAAACAAAGCCTATCAAAAGAAGTAATTAAAATGCTTAATTTGCTTAATTTGCTTGTGAAGAAAACCGGAGCCGCACTTTACTTGTGCTTCATATGATTTACCAGATCAAACAACTTCCATGTGCTTTTGGGAATCCTTAAAAACAACAATGCAGTGAAAATCCTGCAAAAATAAATTATTGAAAAGGGGAAGAAAACAAGATTGGTACTTGGTAGTGATTATTTCCAGATACGATGCAACAAAAAGTGGAAAAACTCAGAAGCAAAATCCAGAAGCTGCTTTTACTTTTCAATTTTCATGGCATTCTTCAGGTCATTTTTACAAAAGTACTTTCAGGAAATAGAAATTGAACACTACAAATTGCGTACTCCAAAATCCAATTCAAGAATTCACAAAAATTACACTTTCTCAACCAGAAAACTGAACAGAAAATTGCTGAAAATAGAACAGAAAATTGCAGAAAAATAGAACAGATAATTGCAGAATGACAGTGACTAACCTTTTGGAAGGTGGGCTCTGGACTGTCGAAACAAATTGCGGCAAATGACTTTTTAATATTTATGAGAAAATTGTGTGCCTATTAGTCGTGGAGAGTAAAATAGCTATAAAAAAATTCACTCAATTTTTGACTCAACTGTAATCTGATTCACATTAGGAAAAAAAGGAAATTGCTTACGTAGAATGCTGGTAAAAAAGTTTAATTTCAAGATATACAATTTTGGGGTTTTCTCTAAAATATACTTACATATATACCTAACTTTGATTCATAAATGTAATGAACTGGCAGGCCTGAATCAGAGTTTATTAAGAACATCATTGAAGATATATCAGTACAAATATAAAATCCTACCTATCTGCATGTGGCAAAATACGCAGTTGGATTAGAGTCTCAAGTGGGACTAATCATTAAGATTTTAAATATTGGGAAAACTGATGATGTTCGCATGGAAGGTATATGGGGGCCTGGTGGAATAGGTAAATCAACCGTTGCTAAAGCTGTTTTCAATTCTGTTGCTCATAAGTTTGAAAGTAGTTGTTTTTTGGCAAATGTTTGAGAAATTTCAATGAGTCCTGGAGGCCTTGTTCGACTACAAAACTTGCTTATTTCAGACCTTCTAGGGTTAAAAGGAACGAAGTCTTTGAACGTGACCAACATTGATTTGGGAATCAGTATGATAAAGAATAGGATGCGTACAAGGGTTCTCTTAAATATTCGATGATTTGACTGATTTGAGCCAGTTAGACTCATTAGTTGGAAGTTGTGATTGGTTTGGTCTCGGTAATAGAATTATCGTACAACGAGAGATAGGCAGTTGCTAATGGGTCACGGAATTCGCCATATATACCATGTCAAGAGCTTAGATGATAATCAAGCTTTGGAGCTCCACTAAGCATGCCTTCCAAACTAGCATTGGCAAATTCCAGATGAATATACGCCACTCGGAATTGCTGCATCAAGCTATGCTCAAGGGTTTCCATTAGCTCTAGCAGTTCTCGGTTCATATATGTGTCATCGAAGTATAGCTGAATAGAAAGCTACATTAGACAGAAGATTTTTCAACCACGGACTTCATGAATGTCTCAAAATAAGTTATGATCCACTAGAGGATTCAGAGAAAGATGTTTTCCTGGACATTGCGTGTTTCTTAAATGGTAAAGATGAGGACTTTGTGATACGAATAATTGAAGGTTATCGCTATAGGCCAGATCGTATTATTAGAGTACTCTTAGATAAAGCCCTCATAAACATTAAAGAAAATCGCGTTTGGATGACCGAGGTCCTAGAAGAAATGGGTAAAGAAATAGTTCGCCAAGAGTCGCGGAAAGAACCTGGAAAACAAAGCAGGTTATGGTCTGAAGTGGATGTGCACCACGTCTTGACGCAAAACACAGTAAGTAGAAACACAGAGACACACACATATATAAACAATGATTGGCTACTCAAGGATGAGTAGGAAATCGTGTTCAAAATTCTTCATGTTCAAATCACAGAACAGTTTTGAATAGGAATTTTTATTCATCCTTTGAGTAGTTAGAGATTACTAATATAAATCTTAAGAAGGTACTAACCACTCATTTAGAGCCTGGTCCAAATCAATCATTTTTCATCGTTCAAAGATCACTCATGCACAAAATTAGTCAAATCATAAATTATTTCACCATTTGATTGTTATTGTGAAAGTTTTTTTTTTTATAGGAAATACTAGAAATTTGTACCCGCACAATGTTGCGGGATTGAAAATCATATGAAATATTTTGTTAAACCTTATCATGAACAGAACAAATTTAGATACCAAAAGAAAAGGTAAAAATCTATTTTTTCGAAGTGCAAAGAAGAGATAATTGTTCATTCAAAAAGTTGGACCAATGATAAAATTACAAATGCAGTATTGAGAGTCAAACAAAGCTTGCTACATGCTAAACAATGTTGAAAAACATCATTAGCTTTTTCAAGTGTTATATGCCATGAATATAATTGGATGCCATACTTGTTCCTAGCTTTAGGTGTTTCCAAGGGAAAATTGACCTTTTGTTGTACTATGTTGGACAGTTGTGAATACAACTACAAAAGATAATAAATACAGTTAGCCAATGATTCCAAAAAAAAAATGCATAAAAAGGTTCAAAATTGAGTTTTGGGAGAGAGAGTGGAGAGAGAGAGAGATAGAGAGAGAGAGAGAGAGAGAGAGAGAGAGAGGTGAAGTCACCTTATAACCGGAGATCAAATGTAATTTTTTCCAATTATTGAGGTCATAATTCGAATTGTGAAATTCTAAAATCAAACATTTAAATAAAGTTTAATCAAAATTTAGTACGAAATGTTAATTAGAAATGTGTTACAATGGAAGTAAAAAAGATTGAAAGTTGCCTAATGTGATGTGTACAATTTTACCATTTGTTTGTGAAAAATATACCGTTGTGACATGCCAAATGCTGGTCTTGCCTTCTTGGAAGTAATATGAGTTGTTGATTGCCAGGTAGCATAAATCTGTACAATATTTTATAAATTATGAGAAAAATTATGTTAAAGTTGTGTGCTAAAAAATAATTTATACTTCTATATTGATGCAAGTTATGATTTTAATCTGTATATACCTTGGTGGAGTAATTATGTGTATGAGTTTCTTATATTCATCATCCATGTTATGTGAAAAACTGATTCCAAGTTCTACAAAAAGTCACAAAGAAATGAAATATAAAATTGGAGCGAAGATTCAATTATGCAAATTTACACTTCTAAACACATAATATTCAAATAAAGAAAATTTTGAATAGAAAGGCACTAACATTTCAACGCCCATTGTTTGGATGAAATGATTCTTAGAAATTCGTGGCAAACCCTCGAAGTCATACTCCTAAAAGATGAAAAACATATAATTTTAAACAGAAAAAAAGGTACAAAAAATACCTCAAAAAATCGATTTGAGGTGGATGATCACAACATTTTCTCTTCCCTTTATCCTCATACTTGTGGATGCAAATTTTCTCCTTCTTCTTCTTAGACAAAGTTGCACCTACAAAACAATTAACACCTTTGGTTAAGGCCAAAAGCATCACGTGCCCACGATGAATGGGGGGGGGGGGGGGGATTTGGCCGAAGAACCTCCGATGCCAAAGTTAGAATTTTAGAGAGAAAATGTGTTTGGATAATTTCTAGAGTTTTGCAAGAGTGTTCCCTCCTCCTTTTTTGGTGAGAATAGGGTCCTATTTATAGAGCTAGGTTTTGCCCTAATTTGAGAAGTGATGGCCGGCCACTCCATGGCTTTTTGGGTTCAATTCTTGATTTAATTAGCCAATTTATTGGCTAATTAAATATGAAAGGAAAAAGTAAATGGCTATTTTAATTTGGGTAATAAAATAGAGTAAATGGGAAAGGTGTGGATGAGAATGGTGAGCCGGCCCTTTGATGGTTTTGGGATGATTTGTTTGCCAATTAGGGGATTAATAAGGCAATTAATCTCTTAATTGGTCAATTATTATGGTTTTAAAATGAAGGTTTTAGGAAATATGGAATGAATATATTATTTAGCTAATTGATTAGCTAAATAATGAAATAGGAAATATATGGAATAAATTAGGTTTTAAGTTGATACCTATTTTGGGCACTTTTGACTTGGTTTAGGGATAATTGTCTGCTGCTTGCGCGTAGGAATCCCAGTATGCCCCAATGGCAGTTTTGTCTTCTTTTGTAAAAAATCCACGTGTCGCCTTGTGATTATTTTTGGCTCCACAATACTCTTTACCCATGTTCATGCTATGCTCAAACACAACCCAAATTAATCAAAGGAAAATATGCACAGCCCAAGAGAAAGTAATTAATTCAAATAATTATTCAATTCCTCACAACCCAAATTAGTTCATATGAAATCTGCATAACCCAAATGAAGAGATCAAACTCTAATTCTCTCAAAAAGCCATTATTCATAATGCCACCTTTCTTTTTGGCACCCTTTCCATTCTGTCAGCAACCAATACAAAAACAAATAAGTCCATAAAACAGAAATATATCCAAGAAGTATATGTACACAACACAAGTCAAACCAATCAACGAACTTATATTTAAATAGACCAAAATGAGTAATAAGTCATTGAACCCTCACTTCACCATTCTAAGCTTTTCCATATCTCTCTATGTATATATGAGGGTAGACATTCAACCATCACTTCTTTCTTTTTGAAGAGCTCTACATACTAATTGGAGGAAACCAAGGAATTTGAAGCTTTTCCATACCTCGGCTTATATTTTGAGGGAATTTAATGTGTTCTTTGAAATTGGTAAAAGTGATTGTGGAGGAATAGGGGAAGAGTCCACTGTCTCTCCAGCTCTTCCCTTTGAACTGTTGTAAAAGAAACTCTCACATCCACCATTCCCCTATTCCAATTCAAAAAACAAAATTAAAAATTTTAAGAAAAAAAACTCAACAGAAAATCACTAAATAGTTCAATAAGTTTGGAATCTTTGTTATTTTCCTGAAGTAAAAAAAGGTGGAAACTTTACCTGAGGAACTAAAAGCCAAGCTGCGGTGAGAGCAAGGCAGATGATGCTATAAATGCTATGGAGGGACAAAATCAGGACTTATAGGATTGTATAAATCAATCAGAAAACTCAAAATGTGATCAACATGTTCGTTGCCGAGCTGCATCCACAAAAAAACCAAACAAATTAATCCCAAAACCCCAAAATCCCAACAAAAATCATAGAAAAAAAATTGCCAATTAGATTCGATAGCTTACCATAATGTCATGTGGTGAACTCCGATCACTTTCATCGATCGTCATATGCTACCAAAGCCCATACGGGACCAAAGAACCAAAACCCACCAAAGAAATCTCATGAATAGGCTAGAACTCTTGAGAAAATTCAAAATTTTGAGCAAAGATGGTGGTTTTTCCCAATTTTGTTGGCAGGCTTGAGGGTTTTTGGGATATGTTCGTTTCAGGTTGAGATTAAGAGGAAGCAAATGGAAAAGTTATTGGAACATCCATTTTCCAAAAATAAAAAATAAAATAAAATTTATTGGAACATTTGAGAGCTCGAGAAATCTGAGAGAGAACATATGCTTGCACCATTACCAACACTTCCTTCCCCTCCCAGATGGCTAACACGAGTACATCAAGCCTCATTTCCTTCCCATGATAACCAACACGTGTACAATGGGGGCAAATACTTGATTTCACTGTATAACAGAGAAAAAAGGCTGAGAATTAGGCAACAAATGAGGGGCAATTTTGTCAAATCACTGTTACAGTGATTTCAAACTTAGTTTTAGTATATATAATTTTGTTTGCCCAATTGTTTGATTACATAATTAAATATTGTTTGATTTAGCTAATTATTTTTCGAAGTTAATTTTTTGAACAATGATCTAAAAATAGAACGATTTGTTATAAAATAAAAATAAAAAAAGGAACGATTTGGATAATGAAATAATAGTTGTGAAGTGGACCCATGGTCCTAAACAAGTTATTAATGTCATAGTAACTTAGCACTTAAGCTCAATTGTGTGTGTTTAAATATCAACAAAAACGATGAAACAACAATTAAATCATTTTTATTTTAGACCACATTGTAGTGTACCACATGACATGCCAAATGGTATATATAACCAACATTTAATGAGAGAAACACATTAATTGACATAACATATACACAATAGTTACCACATCAAATGAGTACACCAATGTGGATGTTGTGGAGCCTAAAATAATCCCAAAAATTCTAGAGGCGACACGTGGACCTTTATTTAAGAAAGACAAGATTACCCTCAATAAATGGGTAGGCTTCTCAGATGCCTGGAGGTCTCTGGAGGTCTCAACAGCTGAATACGACTAACTATAGCTCACCTGCCCTTGGCAAGGAATTAAAGATAAGGATTAATTACCCAAATCCTATCTTTAATACATTTCCATTTGAACATTGACTCCAATCAAGTAAGTAATCCTAATTTAAATAAATTAGGGATAATCACACCATTATCTCAAGATATTATTTCCTATTTAATATCTTGAGAATATTTAGAGAATATTCCTCCATAAAAAACACTATGGCTGGCTCTATCACTATAAATACCCCATATTCTACCAAATTTTCAGAGCTTTTTCAACTCTAAAAATGTTGTAAATACTTTACTATCTCAGAGAAACTAACTTAGGCATTGAAGATCCGTTGCAGTGGTATTCATTGGATTTGTGAATTTAAAACTATCTTCTGGTTTTGTTTTAAAATTGAAAGATATGCTCTATGTGCCAAAGATGAGAAGAAATTTAATTTCTGCTTCTAAAATAGTTAAAGATGGTCTTGCTTTTCTTGCTGATCAAGTGCTTAAAAAAATTTCGAAAGAATTGCCTTAACTCAGTTTTAGGGACTGCCTTTTTGACTGACAATCTGTGGTAGATGGAATGTTTAGTGGAGTCTGTTAATCATCCAGTTTTAAATGTAAGTTCTAAAAGAATGCTTGACATTGACACTTCTTATATTCTCTGGCACAAAAGATTAGGGCATATCTCTAAAGAAAGAGTAATTAAACTTTCAAAGGCTGAGTTAATTCCAAAGCTATATTTCACTGCTGCAACTGAATGTGTTGATTGTTTAAAAGGCAAGATGACAAACTTTAGAAAACTTGACGCTAAGAGAAGTTAGGGTTTACTTGAAATAATACACACCAATGTCTGTGGTCCTTTTCCAGTTAAAACCATTTGTGGAAACAAGTATTTTGTAAATTTTATTGATGATTTTTCAAGACTTGGTTATACTTTTCGCATTGCTGAGAAATCTGATGTTCTTAATTGCTTTATAATTTATAAGACTGAAGTTGAAAAACAGTTAGGTAAGGTCATTAAAATTGTTAGATCAGATAGGGGAGGAGAGTACTTTAGCAGGTACACTGAATCTGGGCAACAAAAGGGACCTTTTGCACTCTATCTCGAGCAGAATGGGATTGTGGCACAATACACTACACCTGGAATGCCTCAACAGAATGGAGTCTCAGAAGGAGGAATAGAACACTGATTGGCATGGTAAGAAGTATGATGACAAGATCAAAGTTACCCGATTTTTTATGGGGAGAAGCTTTGAAGGCAGCCAATTATATTCTCAATCGAGTACCAAGCAATTCCGTTTCTTCAACACCTTTTCAGTTGTGGCATGCAAGAGTTCCTAACTTTGGGTATTTTCATGTTTGGGGGTGTAAAGCTGAAGCTCGTTTTTACAACCCAAATGAAAGAAAGTTGGATCCACGAACACAATCTTGTTATTTTATTGGTTATTCTGAAAAGTCAAAGGGGTTTCGATTCTATATTCCTCCGAATCATACAAGGATCCAGGAAACACACAATGTAGTTTTTCTTGAAGACCAAGATATTTCCAATTTGTCAAAAGAGAATTTTGTCTTTGAAGAGATAGATCAGCTTCACGGGGTTTCTGTAGAAATTGATTACAATCAGGTTATATTATTTCCTCAATCACTGCCGACTGACAGAGAGGAAATAACTGAAGATTTGGGATCTCATATTGACCACCCTATGGAGATTGATCATTAAACACATGTTGTTGCACCTATTTCAGATTCAGAACAACCATCTTCAGTTGAAAACCAACTTCAATTTGAACCAAGAAAGTCTACTAGAGTTCGAAAGTCTATTGCAAATAATGATTATGTTTATTTGCAGGAGAGTAATTTTGACATTGGAGATATAGATGATTCTCTTTCATATTCTCAAGCCCTAGAAAGTCCTCAATCCACTTTGTGGCAGAATGCGATGAAGAATGAATTAGACTCAATGTTCAAAAATAAAGTTGGACATTAGTTGAGTCTAATCCACAAATTAAGCCTATAGGCTGCAAGTGGGTATATAAAACCAAGAGAGATGCACATGGGAGGATTGAAAGGTATAAAGCAAGATTGGTTGCTAAGGGATTCACACAAAGAGAGGGAATCAACTATAATGACACTTTTTCCCCAGTATCTTCCAAGGATTCCATGCGGGTGATTATGGCTTTGGTAGCACATTTTGACTTGGAATTGCATCAAATGGATGCTAAGACAGCTTTTCTTAATAGAGATTTAGAAGAGAAAATCTACATGCGACAACCAACTGGATGTGTTGAAAAGGGGAAAGAAAACATGGTTTGTAAACTCAATAAATCAATATATGGCTTAAAGCAGGCTTCCAGGCAGTGGTACTTGAAATTTGACCAGATTGTTACATCGCAGGGCTTTGTAGAGAATAAATTGGATGACTGTATTTATATCAAATTCTCTGGATCGAAGTTTATCATTATGGTACTGTATGTAGACGACATTTACTTGCTAGTTCCTGTCAACAATTGCTGAAGAACACCAAAAGTATGTTGAGCACGAATTTTGAGATGAAAGACCTTGGAGAAGCTCATTATGTATTGGAAATTGAAATTATTTGCGATAGACAAAGAAGGTTCCTTGGTTTATCTCAGAAGGGTTATGTCAACAGGATGCTAGTTAGGTTTAATATGGAGAATTGTAACGAGGGACAAGTACCAATGAACAAAGGTGATAAATTTTCGAAGGATCAGTGTCCTAAAACTGATTTGGAGCTGGAAAAGATGCAAGCCAAACCTTATGCATCTTTGGTTGGAAGTCTCATGTATGCCACCATTTGTACAAGACCTAATATTGCCTTTATTGTAGGCATGTTAGGCAGGTTTCAATCAAATCCAGGTGAAGCGCATTGGATTGTAGCTAAGAAAGTACTAAGGTATCTACAAAGAACCAAATATTTCATGTTGGTTTATGGAAGAAGTAATTCGCTGGAACTTATGAGATATACAGACTCCGATTTAGCCGGAGATGTTGATGATAAAAAATCAACTGGAGGGTACATTTTTATGCTAAATTGAGGGGCAATCTCGTGGAAAAGTGCAAAGCAAACAGTCATTGCAACATCCACTATGGAAGCTGAATTTGTGGCTTGTTTTGAGGGCATGAAATAGGCGGCTTGGCTGAAGAATTTTGTTTCAGATTTGAATATTGTTATTCAATTCAAAAGCCTTTGAAGATGTATTGTGACAACAATTCAGCCATGTTTTTTGCCAAGAATAACAGAAGGACTTCAGCTTCAAGATTAATGGATGTGAAGTTCCTTAAAGTTAGAGAACAAGTCAAGAAATGAGTAATAGAAGTGCAGCGTATAAGTACAAGTGTGATGATTGCTGATCCTTTGACTAAGGCATTGCCAATTGGAGAATTCAAGTCACATGTTTCTCAGATGGGAGTGCTGGAAGGTTTTGATCAGTGGGAGTAATTGGTATTGCAGGATTTAAAAGGTTTGATGCAGTTAGTTTATTCCAAATTAAGTTATTCTTTTTATTTTAGCTAGTTTAAATAGTCATATCTTGTTGCAATAAATGTCTTCGGATTGAGGATTAATTCTTCAGTTTTGAAGTTTTAATGTTTTGAATGACATGAAGTTTTGCTTGATTCGTCTGTTTGAGCTATTAGTTATGAATTATATTTTGTCAGACATGTTGCTTTCAGTTGTGATTATTGTGCATTGATCTTTTGAAAAGTGGGAGCAAATTGTTGAATGGTTGTTTAAATATTAGTTTTATGAGTCATATTTGCATTTTGGATGTGTGTGAACTTAGAATTAATACTGCATTTTGGTTGTGGTTTAGGATTCTCTGTTCCCATGTCTTGAAGTGCATTAGAATGATGGTCATAATGTTAGTTTCTCAGGTGAGGCTTGGTGATCACTTCTTATAAATTGGAATAGTTCATGTTTATAATTGATCTCATGTTCAAGTGGGAGAATGTAAGAATATGAACATGAGATTGGATATTTTAACGTTGAATGGTTAAGTCCAAAAGTATAAGAAAGCCTTATGAGATACGGTATATCAGTCCTTATGTATGAGGGATTGTGTTCTATGTTAAACTGATATGGATTGGAAGACATAATCAGTTTTTCATAGGGATTTTAATAGGGAATCCTTGTTGGATTATGAGAGATATATGCCTATATATATTATGACCTCTGCTCTCGCAGTTTAACGCTCTTTCTGGGAACTAAGTCCTATTCTTAGTTTGAGCATACAGTGAACTGACAGAGAGGAGAAGGTCCTTGCGGAAATTGTTCAGTTTCATAGCTTCATGGCTTTATCAAGTGGAAATTCTTCAGGTTAGTTTGCTATATTTGATTAAAGGGTTAAGGTTTTGCATTTTGTCTAGTTGTGATTCTTGAAGCTAAATCTTCGTTGTGGGTAATTGGTATTTACACATAAGACGTAGTCAACACCCACCTAGAGAAGGAAATAGAACATTTCTACCTCCAGCATTGTTCACGTTGAAAAGAGAAGAAAAAACTACGTTTTGCAAAGTGTTGTCTACTATTCGGATCCCTGATGGATATTCATCAAATTTATCGCGATATGTGTACGTGAATGAACGAAAAATACATGGGTTGAAAAGTCACGATTACCATTTTAATGCAGCAGTTACTCCTGCTTGCAATATGCCCGGTTTTGCCTAAAGCTGTTACTATGGTATTATTAGAGTTGAGTACAATTTTCAAACAGTTGTGTAGTAAGGAGTCTGAGGAAGGATTCAAGCAACTAAATTCAATAATTGCCTTGACCTTATGTCAACTTGAAAAAAATATACCTTCCTGCATTTTTTTATATAATGGTGCACCTTCCAGTTCACTTGGCAGATGAAGCAGCTCTTGTAGAGCATGTTCAATATAGATGGATGTATCTAATTGAAGGGTAATTAATAAATTTTTTACAATTGTAGTCATAACTTTAATTTATAATTATAATAATTTGTGTTTCGTTTATAATTGTAGGTATTTACAAACGTTTAAGCGCTACGTTCGTAATAAGGGTTGTCCTGAAGGTTCTATTGCTTAAGCATATTTGGTGGATGAGTGCTTGTCATTCTGTTCCATGTATCATAGAGATGTCGAGTCTCGTCGCACCCGTAGAGGCCGAAATGAAGATAGTATTGGACGTGGAGTGTCTGGTGAGTTATCAATTTTTTACTCCAAATGATGTTATATGGGTTCAGGAGAAAATGTGGAGCTCAATCTAAATGTTCTTATTTAGTGCCATAGATACATTTTAAATAATTGTGATGAAGTTAACCCATTTAGAAGGTAAGAACGGTTAATCATACGTCTTAATGTTTTATTGGTTTTATTGACTTTGAAAAATTAATTATCTATATTTGGACATAAATGCCTAGGCAACATGGGGAATTCTTGAAAACTAAACATCATCGAGAAAAGTTAACAATGCGACAAATCAAGGAACTAAGCAAGAAAGAATTTTCAGAATGGTTCAAGCAACATATGAGTTGATACAACAATCACATTATTTATTTATATTTTTACATTTTAACTATAACATGTTTATAGTTAGCATGTCAACTTTTATCTTCATTCTTATTACAGATGAATTCAAGGTGTCATCCTAATGACACTTTGATATCTCAAGACTTGCATTGGCTAATTAATTATCCTAACAAGGTTGTAAGTAGATATAAAAGTCACATTGTTCATGGGATAAGCATAAGAATCAAAATTGTGGTGTCTTTGTACCTACAAATGTTCCTGGTGCAATTGAGCAAGTGAATTGTTACGGCAGAGTTCTAGATATGTTCGAGGTTAAATATTGTGGTCATGTTGAGGCAAGAGATAGGGGTCGAGTTGTGATGTTATTTAAGTGCGAATGGATAAATAGTGAAAGTCCACGAGGAATGAAGACTGATCAATATGGATTTACTATGGTGAACTTCAATCAATTAGGATTTAAAGAGGATCCTTTCATATTAGCATCACAAGCATTTTACGTCGAGGACACAATTGAAAAAGATTGGCAAGTAGTTGTTCGAACGCAAACAAGAGATTTGTTTGATGTATTAGAGGATAACGATGCAATTGATGATTATTCCATACCAAATTGGATGATCTGATACTTGACCATGATAATTTCCATACAAGGTTTGGTGTAGGGACATTTTTTTTAAAACTATTTTCATGTCGCTTTTAGGCGACAACATTGGTCAGATAATTTGAAATGCACTAGGGGGAATTTCAATTAGTCACCTCAGAAGTATGATATCGTGGCGTTTTAAACCGACACCAAATGCATTTGAACCGACGCAAAATGCACATCATTATAGCTTGTCAGATTATGGTGTCCGTTTTAACCGACACTAAGGTTAACTAAAGCGACACCATTTGAAATTAAAAAAAAAACTATGTCATAAGTGGTTTTTTTTTTTTTGGTAAAATCAAAAAGTGGTTGTTTGATTTAATGCATCAATAAAGTGTGTCAGTAGTTGTGTCAATTTAAATCAACACAAAGTTTAACTAAAGCGACGCCAAGTGTCAGTGGTTGATTGATTGGGACTAAGGTGTTGGTTTTAACCGACACCAACATTAACTAAAGCGACACCATTTGAATTTAAAAAAATAAACTATGTCAGAAAGTGGTTTTTTTTATTGGTAAAATCAAAAAGTTGTTGTTTGATTTAATGCAGCAGTAAAGTGTGTCAGTGGTAGTGTCGGTTTAAATAGACACAAATGTTAACTAAAGCAACGCCATGTGCCAGTGGTTGTTTGATTGGGACTATGGTGTCGATTTTAACCGACACCAAAGTTAACTAAAGCGACGCCATTTGAATTTTAAAGAAAGTGGTTTTTTTTTTTTGTTAAATCAAAAAGTGGTTGTTTGATTTAATGTATCAGTAAAGTGTGTTAGTGTTAGTGTCGGTTTGAACCGACACC
Source organism: Crataegus laevigata (assembly GCA_963580275.1). Taxonomy (NCBI): domain Eukaryota; kingdom Viridiplantae; phylum Streptophyta; class Magnoliopsida; order Rosales; family Rosaceae; genus Crataegus; species Crataegus laevigata. Next base: position 9,551,418 of record OY756953.1, on the reverse strand, counting down.
AACTTTTACTAAACCGATGCCACGTTTGGTCCAATAAATGTTGTCAGAAAGTGGGTGTATTTAGTTAGTCAGCAGTGGGTGGTAGTTTTAACTGACACTAAGCCTCACTTATTGCGACGCCAGTAAGTTTTAATACGACGTCAAGGATTTGGTGTTAGTTTTAACCGACACCAACTCGACATTTAGGGTTTTAGCTCTTAGTTATTTTAGTATTTTAAACTATTTTCGTGTGTTTGTAGGTTCCAAGGGCTAAGATAGCAAGAAAGTGCATTTTGGAGTAGTTTTGGGCATTGGATGGATAGCTTATGCTTGGAGCTAAGTGGATGGACGAAATTGAAGATCAAAGGAGGTTAAGAATGAGCAAAGAGATGGAAGAAAAGAACTACTTTTTTTCTGGAGGGAATCATTGAAGACAAATGAAGTCAATGAGTTTATAAAAGAAAGAAGGAATGCTAACTAAAGTTTACATTTTTTGCTTAGAACTTTCCTAATCCTACTTCACTTGTGTTCCACTACAAAGGGGTTTCCAAAACATGTTAGGTTGCCTAATAACATGTTTCTAGAAGTCCTAGAATCTGCCCCAAAGCTTGTCGCACCACTCTTTTGTTTCCTTCTTCCTTGCCGCACAAGGGAGTCAAATCATTTCCTATTTTCTGCCTTAAAACCACATTCCTCTTTTATTTTCACCCTTGCCGCATATCCCTTGCCTTTTTTCTCTTGGATTCTGATTTTTACTCACTTACCTATTGTGTGCCACACCTTACTTGCTTATTTTTATTAATTTCTGACTTTTAATCCTTGTGTGGACAAAATAGCAAAGTTTTGGTTCTTGCCTAAAGCCTTGCCGTGCCATAGCCTATAAATACATAACTTTCTCATCCTAAATCATTCTCTACATATCCCTAACTCCTCTCCACTCTCTGCCGCACCTCTCTCACACAACCTTTCATATTTTCTGACCTTCTCCATCCCTTGCCGCACCAATTCTCCATCCTAAACACAACCATACATTCTTCTAACCATTCTTCCATACAAATAACCACCCAAACCCACACCTTTACCTTGTGCCGCAGCAAAGAAGGAGGAAGAAAGCTATTGGACGTGCTTGCTATTCAATTTGGATTGCTGAAACGTTTTAGGTGTTTTCTTTCTTTTGCTTTTCAATGTATAAATTTTACTATCTTTGTTTTGCGAACATGAGGAACTAAACCCCTTTTGGCTAGGGGGAGATTCAATACCATGAACATACTTGCAATATGAATTGATTACCTTCAATTGTGATTTCATAAATTATGAATGCAATTTGCTTAACTGCTTAATTGATAACTTATTCTTGTATGTTGCTTAAGGGTGCACACTTAGTTTGCATGCATGAATTTGATGCTAGAATATAAGGGAGTTTCACCTAATTGTTATGAACTTATATTCATGAGTAGTGGAGGCTACGAGTCACAATCGTGTTAAGTGAATTCTTGGCAGAAGTACCATGCTGTTCCTAGTTACGAATGTCTTGTCAATGCTTATAGTTTTCACAAAGCTTAATGATCTTTGATTGTATCTCTATTATGCTATTCATGTAGGAAACTTTTGAAGAATTTTTTGGGTTGCCGATGCATATTCCATCCAATTCAATAACTTAAGGAAAACTTGAGGGTTAAAAAAGTGTTGTCACGGTTAACCTGGAGTGTTGAGGTTCGTGGTTTATCGAAAGAACAACTAAAAATTGATTTGTATGCAAGTGTGTCATGTGTGGAGAATAACCCTCTAGCTAGTCCATCTATCTATTGATTTGCCCCACTTTTGTGTTTTGTTTACATTCTGTAAGTTCTTTACTTTGAGTTTTTAAATTTTGTCAAAACAAAATCCCCCCATAATTTAGTGTGTTAGTTGAGTTAAAATCTGTCCAATTTGATTTATTTTGAGTTTGTTGAGTCAATTTAAGTTAGAATTCATTGTTTGAGTCTTTTTAATTCAATTTTCGTCCAAAATCATCTCTAGTTTCTATTTTGAGTATATTTGATTGTTTTGTGCTGTTTTGAGTCATTTTAGTCTATTTTGAGTTATTTGAGTCTAATTAAGTGTTTTTAGCCTAGTTTTGTGTTCTTGGGTCTTATTTAGTGTTTTTAAGTCAGTTTAGAGTAGATTAGCAATCTCTCCTAATCCCCAGCCTAGAACGATCCCTACTTGCATCTTTACTACAATTGTCAACAATAGGGTTTAATTTGAATGTTAACTTATATCACATCAGATCCTCAACAGTGGGCTGATTTAGAGTTCTACTGGAATAAAGAGAAAATGAATGTAAACTTTTTATTATAGCTTGAAATTTGTTTAATAAATTCCTTTTTTTCAAGAGATTGCTTCAAAAAATAAGCATAATTGGCGGTTGAAGACAATGAACCACACAACTGGTGCAAAATCTTTTGCAAGAGTTAAGGCATAACTTTTAAGGGTTGTACATTTTCAAGAATTGTAGATCATTTTAAATTTAATATATAATTAGTAGAAATTTATTTTTAATTTGATGGTTGCTATAAATTGTTCTTTTTTTTTACTTATAATTATAGCAAAAAAAAGCATGGGAATGAGGTGGATCTTGTTTCGTTATTTCGTCATTGTCATACTCGAAAAGATAGCACCTGGATTGATGAAACATCGGAGCGCACTGTGGTAATTGACTTATTCCTGGTAGTTTATCATTGTTATTAAATTTTATTATCTATAGTTGAATTCTTATTTGTTAAAATTTTACTGCAAGGCAACTATGAAGGAGAATATTCAAAATATGATTGAGTCTGGGCAAGAAGATAATGATGAGCTAAGGACCCGAGTTTGTGTGGAGACAATGGGTCCTGAGCGTTATAATCGAGTATGAGGGTATGGACATGGGGTGACTCTGGATATGGTTTCGTATGCATCTTCTTCAGCTTATAGTTCAAATTCTTCCAGAAGATCATCCAAGAGTTTAGTAACAATGTTGATGACTGAGAACAATGAATTGAGAAGGAAGAATGAAGCTTATACTAAATGGATGGCGGGTTTAGAGGTTAAGATTGAACAAACATGCACCCAGCAGCAGACACATAATCAATTGATTACAATGTTACTGCAAAGATTACAGCTGCCAGTACCTTATAGCCCGGGAACCCAACAGTCTGGCGTGAGTCAGCCTCCTCCTCCATATCCATTCCCACAAGGAACTTAATAGTTAACCCAAAATCAGCAACCTCCTGGTGCGCCTGTATATCCGTATACAGGCTATAATCAACAACCTCCTTCATATCCGGTGTATCCGATGCAGCCCACGACATACATGTTGCAGCCACCCATGGCTTACATGCAACAGCCACCCATGTCATACATGCAGCAGCTGCCATATCAAATGCCTGTATATCGACCCGAGATGCCTTCTTTTGATGGGATTTACCCAGATGTTCCAATTGGAGTGTTTTATGGAATGCTCGCAGGTGCTCCATTAGATGTTGACATGGCAAGGGATTTTGGATTACAAGGAGCATCTGTAGAAAGAGGATTTATAAAAGGATCTCGGTCACATTCGGGCTCTGATTCTACTGAGTAGTATGTGGTTCGCTTTCTTGTCGGATATGTATGACACTTGTTCTAGCATTTATAGTTTCTGCTTCTTTTCTTTTTTTTGTATGTTGTATTTGTAATGTCGGATTTGGTGTTTGTTATGTCGGATGAGTTTTTGTATGTTATGTGAAATATAAAATGTTTGTTATGAGTTTTTGTTAATGGTTGCTTTGACCTATATATGATATATTAGTTGGAATTATTTTTATATAATTTTTTGTAATTAATATTAATTCAAAACTAAGGAAGATTAGTTAAATTTTTTATTTTTAATACATTCAGTGTCGCTTATAAGCGACGCCAACACCTCTAAAAACTAACGAAGATTAATTAAATTTTTTATTTTTAATATATCTAGACTATTTTATTTATTTAACTCAAGTGATGTTGGTTGGAAGTGACAATAACTATGATATTTAATTATTTATTTCTTACTTAATGTTGGTTTGGAGCGACGCCCTTGTTCCTTTCTATGTAGCTAATATGCGACGTCAATAGCTATGTCAGTTTTAAGTGACATCTTTGTTTCTTTTTATTTTATATTACTTTGCTTCATGGTGGCGGATTAAGGGGCCCAAGCGACTTCAATACCCTTTTGTGACGGTAGCATTGGTGTCGGTTCCTAAATCCGACATTACACGATTTAATGTCGGATTTTTACCAATAATCCCACAGTAAGTGGTGTTTATTGTCGTTTTTATTCCGACAGTAATATCCCCTTTTGTAGTAGTGTAATACTGCAATGGCAGAAAACAATCATGTCTATATATGCACTTTAGTTCGAGTTCTATCTCCATCAATCCTCCATTCTCCTAACAGCTAACAATTTAACACACTACCGATATCGTTTGTTTAAAAAAAAATAGAGGAGAGCTTTAGGATCAAAGTAGGACCGACTTGCTTAACATTAATACGTAGATAGTTAACTAATTATTAGCTGTTTTATGTTATTAATCACTACTTTTTTTTATCAACTTTTATTAAATTATTTGATAGTTAAGTGAAGATGGAGAAGACAAAGATTATAAAAAAAAAAGTAAATAAAGATAAACATGATAAAATATTACATACATTATCATACATATTTTAGTCATTTTATATTGTCACAACATTTTTACATAAAAATTTTACAAATACCAAACAACTTTGTAGTCGCCTTTTATCTTATCATATATTACCAATAAAGTTCAAGAAATTTTATTCCTTTAAATTTTACATGTTCTAGGATTTGACATTTGTTGATCATTTCATATTATTCGTAACTGTATGTTGTTTTCAATTTCTTTACGTTTTAAACTTCCCAAATCCTGAGTGTGATCAGTAAGAATCACAAAAGCATAAAGTTTAGGAGTAGAATGAACCAAATGTCAAGTAATCCCCTCCCTTTCTTATTGTTGTTGTCATATGAAATGATTATAATATCCTTGCATTGCAAAGTAAGCCATTCCTTTATTCCAAATTTCCAACCCAAATCACAAGTACTCCTCTCTATATATCCACCTCAATCCTCACCCCAAACGGAAAAACCTCACCTACAAATCCAGCTCACAAACCCAGGAACAATGACAAACGAGTCAGTCAAACCCAGCTGCCACTCCTCAGCCGATCACGGAGGCAACAGGCACAACAAGCAACGGGACAAAGAAATCCGAGACATGGTCTCCGCCATCACCAACCGAGTCACGGACATCCACAAGTCTGGCTCCATCCACAACGAGGACGAGGACGAGGACGAACACAGCGTCAGGATCATAACCCTTGCAGGATCCAACACCGGAGCTACATTAAGGGGTGAGCTGGATCATGAGAACGTTAACAAACTTGCAGGGCTTCATGGTGGCTGTCCGGCTTTGGGAGAGGCTGATGATGGACTGAGCACTTACGTGAACAGCAACTTCCAGGCCGTGAACAACTCTCTCATGATGGGCGGCAGCTACACCACGAATGACCCCGGCGTCTGCATGGACATCACAGATGTTGTGGAGCCGCACGGTGGGCATCATGGGAAACCGGAGAAGCGGGGGTGGAAGAGGAAGAAGAAGGACAAGGAGAGGGAGAGCTTCCATAGCGACCAGCATCATGATACGGACTGATGAGCTTATTATTATTTATTTTTTTATGGAGTGGCTTAATTAATTACTAATCAATAAGAAGCCTTTGTACGGCTTTCTGGTTTGTTAAGTTATGATCAGTTACTTTCACTTCCGAATTTATGTCTTGTATTCTCTGGACTTTATCTTTGGACTAAAGAATGTAAAAATCAGGATGATTTTTAATTTTCTTTGTGGTATTTATTTGTTGATTCTGTATACGTAGTTGGCACAACGCTAGTTTCTTATCATTATTCAGTTTTCAAGAAATGTTTTTGGTAAAACTGTGACATCTCTACATGGTGTTATAAAATATTATATATCATTTACTCATATTTGAGCACGTAGGGCTGATTTGGTACTGCTGTGCTTTGAAGAAAAAAAACTGCTTCTGTTGTGCTGTGAGAATAAGCTGCTGTGAAATAAAGCAGCAGAGTGTTTGGTAAACTTTTTTGTAAAAGTGCTTTTTAAAAAAAAACAGCATTATAATGTTTGGTAAACTTTTATATAAAACAGATGTGAAGAAAAAAAATCTATTTTTCAAAACTGGGTTTTGCAACTTCCTGTTTTTTGACTTTTTTTCATCCAAAATTGTGAAAAAAAAAAACTGAAGCTGAATGTTTACCAAACACATAAAAGCTACCGGCTTTTTTTTATATCAGCTTTTTTCAAAATCACCTCAGTACCAAACCAGGCGTAATGAGAGAGTGACCATCAGGTACATCATTCCTAAATTTTGTTCATAATTGTCACCTCAAAAGCCTATTTTGGAAGTGAATAATATTTGTTTTCTTACAAGTAAGAAATCAATCACATATCATCATTTTACTGTACAAAAATAGTAACAAACCCGTTAAATATCTTTATAATCATCATCTTAAAAACATTTCTAGAAAAAAATTATTTAATTTTGATACTATTTTAGTAACATATCATCATAATTAACTATCAACTTACTTGATTCATATGGATGACTTTAGACATGGCCTTTAGATGATAAAGAAATGAGTAATTCTATACTTACCACATATTTATATTATTTTTCTAATAGAGATAACCAATACATGTGGGTCTCATCTCTAGAGAGATGGAACAAATATATGATAAAAATAACATTTTTGTAAAGAAATGAAAAAGTTATGACGTTGGCAAGATGATAGAAATGACTCCATATATGCAAGAAGCTAAATAATGTTCTTTCGTGGTGCCTCTAATGACCATGCATGATACTCTTTGTTATCATCAAGCAATTTCAAATGCTAGAAGCTAGATTCCTGCAAAGCAGACTTTTAATTGGTGTGTGTTAAAAGTTTCATGGAGTAATAGGCTAAATTTGTTAGGAGTGTACCACAAAAATTAAAAATATTGTGTTTTTGTAGGGAATTTTTAACAATTAAGTGTAAAATTTCTCGATGCTTAAAAGTCTCTCATCTGAACTTAAATTAAAATATATATCTAAGTTCAAAGATACATAGATTTTGAAAGTTTACCGTAAAACAAGCACAATGTTACATATTTGAGTTGAGATTGAGTTCTTAGAATATATATCGAATATTTTAAGGTAGTATTAAAATTGGTACGTCTTTCTCACCTTAAAAAGAACTACGCATAACGTTGATCATTTTTAAGTACGCAATTATGATGATGACACCTCATCATCTAATTTGTCAATTTCCACACCAGAAACAACAATATCAAATGGTATCGATCTCAGCTATAAAACCAGTAAGTTCTTCAACTATGTCTAACATATTTCATTACCACAAGTCTCACAAAGAACCATGGAGGAAATTTTGCAATCATCAGATAAAGAGGTGAAAAGTTTAATCTACTTTTATTCCGGTTATGCCAGCTGACTTTTCTTTAGAATCCTGGCTAGAAGACATAACAATCAACTGGGAGAAGAAAAAAATGAACGCTTGTGAACTTGGAAGCATATGCAGCTCGGCTTCAAGGACGCCGCGAATCAAGGGAGACTGTGATGGCGGGTAAATGTGGTCCCTGCTCCTTGATTGCTTCAGATTCCTGGACTAGTTTTGTCGCACATTTCTGCATCTCTTTTTTCTTACCCCATAGAAGAATGTACAAGCCGGCGATTACAATGACCGATCCTAACAAGCTGCTCAGTGTCAATGCAACACAAATGAGGAAAGTTAGTACCACAAGTTGTAATCATATAGAGGTATTATTGGCAACCGTAAAATAGATAGAAAGTTTACCTTCCGAGGTGGAGTTGTTCATGGAAGATGGGGATACTAATTAGGGCCGCCATTATCTGCACAAGCGGGCTAAATGCTGCAGTAAACACAGGCCCCCGTTTCCTCACACACCATGACATCCCAACGAATCCTAAGCCCGACGCTATCATTCCCTGTGCATATATGCACCAATAGTAAGGCATATAGCTGAAGCATGTATAACATTTTTACTTTTGGACAAAGAAATATTCTAAGCTACTCCAATTTCCTGGAAACGGGTATATTGCATTTGCCAAATGGCATAACCTAGATCCGCGAAGTTGTATAACTTTTGGAACAAAGATACCAAAACCCCAACCCCTTCATTATTTTTCTGTGCTTTTAATAAGAAGAAGGGTAATACTTACAGAAAACAGGACAGTTATGACTTGTGTCCTTCCCCTCAGGACCCACATGGAAAGGTTCCTTCCTGTGCACACACCTAAGATTGCAGACTGAATGGCACCAAAGAAATTCATTATTGTGGTGCTAGAATACTGGCAAGGATACATCTTGCTAATGTTTGTTTGAACAAGAAACCATGAAGACCACAATAGGGTTCCGCCAACCAAAGCTATTGAACCAATCGTCCACCGCTCATGGTTTCGCGTTGAGCTCAGGTGGACGCCATGGTCTTTGGCTTGAGTACTAGTTGTGGATTTTGAGTAATCAAATAGAGGAACTCCTTTGTAAAGAGTTAGCATCAAAGCACCACCAATGCACACCACTGTACCGAATACTTTCGCTCTCCCGCTGTTGCATTTTAAGTTCACTGTCTCTAACCTGCAGGATTAAACGCTTGATTTCATACAACAGCTCGTGAGCAAGATTCACAAAACATGTAAATGAAAATGAGGTATTTGTGACTTTTCGTACCCGAATGGTAACGCCACTATGAAAGTGATCACAGGCACCATGTTGACGAAGGCACAGGCAAAAGTCGCAGATGTGTATTGGATTCCGAGGAGAAAGAAGTATTGTGTTAGGGACGTCCTGCAACAACATAAAAAATGTAACAATATTTTGGGCACATGAAAAAATGGAAGATTCGTAAAGTCTGTTTTGAGTTTACCAACCCAAGAATTGCACTTAAGAAGAGAAAACATGCGATGCGAAGTGTGAGCTTCGGTCTAGTATTCCTGCAAGCAAACCAGAAAATTCTTCACCATGTTAAGGCAGAGAAATATCAAAATGAATTTCGATAAAAAAAAATGCGAGGGATGATATATGCTTGCCTACCTTTCCCCAAAGTAGCTAATTGGAGCTAAGAAGATTGTAGAAATTGTCAACCGGTACGTGATAAGAACCAAATGGTTCATTCCCTCATCAAGCACTTTCTTGAGCAGAATATTCACTATAGCAAATGAGAAATCGATTGCAATCATGACAATAAAAGGTTTCCATTCCTCAAACCCCTTCGCGTCCGCCATTTTCGATAGTCACACTAGGATGCAGAGCTGAGCTAGCTAGGCCTCTCAATAACTCTTGAGTTTTTCACCAAATGGTTCTTATGCTTAAAAACACACCAGAGGGCAGACCAATCTGTTGACATAAATAGACAGGCTTCAGAATAAGTGGGCACAAAGCAAGATGAAAATTCTCCAAATCACATCACTGCTTTAAGCAACCAACTGTGACATAATTTAATCTTTGATTTCCTTTATTTTTTACTTCCCTTTTTTCATTGACTGATACTTTCCAACGAATACAGATGAACCGAGGAATCGTTTCTTACAGTTCTTCGGGCATCGAATTCACGATCTCTCTCTCATACAACCCTATCCTAGAAGTTGTAGAGTCTTCATAGGCCATGAGGTATCCCATTTGCAATTGTTTTTACTCTGTTAGGTTATGTTCTTTCCATCAGGGAATCTTCTTTAAGTCAGCAGTTTTACTAAATATATAGCTCAACATGGGCATCTATTTTTAGTGGTGGTGTCGAAAATAAATACTCTTATACCTCCTCCTGTGCTTGGCATTGGCATCTAATACTTCATCGTCGAACAAGAGCGAACAGCGGCCGTATATCATCAACACATTTTTTTAGAACATGTCAAATCTTCCCACCAAGAAATTTAAAGAAACGTAGTGTTTAAAACATGGGATTGTGATCAATTAAACTATGTTGATAGCTAACCCGGGTGAGGTGAGCGAGGTAAGGTAGGGTTAGATTAGACAGAGGTATAAATGACGTCTATCACATAAAGTGCCACTAATCATTTCTTTTTTAGACATGATGTCCGTTGTTTGTGATAACGTCGATAATATTGACAAGTAAAATGATAATAACAAAATATATTAATTATCATCTATACGTCACGACCATTACTAAATGTTTCCACCCCAAAACTTAAAAAGCAAAAAAAAAACATAATGTTTAAAAATATGAGATTATGCTCAATTTACTTAATTTGATTTTTGAACACGACATGTATTCCTTATTAAAGTGCATACTGTGATTTGATAATATTAGCATATAACATGTCAATAACAAAACTTGTCAAAGTATTAGCGGTACAAATATCATTATTATTGATGCGAAAGCCAACCTCTAACAAAGAACATCATGCACACTTAATTTCTAACTAAATAACTACAGCAACTGAGCACTTAAAAAATATTGCGAGGGCACTGTAGCTGATAGCTGAAAAGGCCAAAGATTATGGAATTAAAGTGCAATACTTTCAGAGGGGGAGATAATGATCAAAACTCAAGCTTTCTGTTCATTTTTCACAATTATATATAGGCATGAATGAAAAGAAATGTCATCAATCATTAGGCTAACATTATTGAATCACTTAATCACCATGTGTAGTCAATATCTTTAAACATAGCTTAGTTTTTCTATTTGAGGCTCCTCTCCTTTTTCTCCAATTTTGTAACTAGGCAGTGATTTTCACACATATTTTTCTCTTCAAACGTTTTTAACTATTTTTTACCATTAAATTAACTGGATCAAAGAGATACAACCGAGATAAAGGAAATAGATCATCCTGGATCTTTTCCATCAAGACTACAAGATCAAGTGATCCGGACCTTTCAAATTTCATCAAATAACTCACCTATTTTGACCCCTTAAAAACTTTAATAATTTTTTACTGTTAGATGAAATTTGAAAAACTCGGATCACTTCATTCAATGATCTTGGTGGATCTCTTTCCGAAGATAAAAAATAAAATAAAAAAAGCAAAAGTGTGCAAAATGGACGTGGCCCTTTTAAAACAGCTAGGATAACAATAAAAAATCTATATGTCAAATTAGCTATTTTCGAGCAGTGACCAGCCAGGACCATCAAACATGTGGGATTACCATGGCCACTCCTTGTTGGGGACCCAAATTTGCATGTCCATATATACAACCTTTTTCTTCAGTTGCAGTTAATCATTTTCCACTTAGCCTTTAATTTGTCTCATGCTTTGCATGTATAAAGGTTTTAACTTTGAGTAGTGATCGTCAAATTATTAGTACAGAGATTAGTCGGTTGTTTTTGTTGAGCTTAGTCATGTCTCTATTTTCCAATCGGAAAAGCATCCTCTCTGAATCTTTTTTTTTTAGAGATTTTGAAATTGTGATTATTCATCATATATCGTGTGACTAATTTTTTGTAGATACTATTTATATTTAATTTTAAATTTTAAAATAATTTCTAACTACACGATATACGATGAATGATTACACAATTTTTAAAATCTCTAGAAAAAAAATTCCGCGAAAATCCTTTTCCATCGTCTCAACTTTTTCAATCAATTAGTGGATATCTACCAACCCGAGGAAGAAAATATCTGCCGATATGCCCCCGCGAAAGCAACAAGGATGAAAGAGATTATCAAACGACAAACCCTAGAATTACAATAATTAAAGAAAGATGTTCAACATAATAGTATGATTTTTACATAAATAGATACCAAGTCCTAAACACAAACCATCACTTCTCGTTCATCAAGGGTGCGTTTGGTACGCAGACGGGACGGGACGGATGTTGTAAATTTTAAAAAAGACAAGGGGCATTTTTGTCCTAAAATATTAAACATTTATGTTCCACAGACGTAGAACAACCCCGTTCTATGGTGGAGGTGGAATAAAAAATCATTCAAAACTTATCCCGTGGAACGCCTCGTCCCACTCGTTTTAGGCATACCAAACGCGGGACAGAACGTCTCGTCCCGTCCTGTTCCGTCCCGTCCCGCATACCAAACGCACTCCAAGAAAACAATCATAATCCAAGGAAAATGATTCTAGGGATTTTGTGATCGTGACTATTTATCGTATATAGTGTGGTCAGTTTTCGTTATGTTCTATTTATATTTAATTTTAAATTTTAAATTTTTAAAATGATTTCTGACTATATGATGTACGATAAACGATCACGATCACGAAATTCCTATGATTCCCAAGAAAAGAATTCGGCAAGGATCCTTTTCCATAATCCAAATATGAAATAAATTTTAACATTTTAAATACCCCCAAACTCTAAGAACCTGATTATTTTAAAGCGGATTAGTCTGCCAAAAAAGAGTTTATTCCAACTAAGGAACAATAATATGTTTAAAAAGTTAACTGGAACATATAGACATACTGTTGCGATGATTGCAAGCTTACAATATCACTCAATTAATATTTGAATATCATTCCAACAAGGATCTTATTAATCTAAATTTACTATCCTGCAAGGTTTTAAAAGGTGCTAGACACTAGTCGGATAGCGAAAATAGGCTTGGGAGGTTTTTTTTTAATTTTAATTAAATTTATTATATACATATAAATAAATGTCTACATTTATTTAAAGAAATACATATTGTATTGGATGCATGATGCAAAATTAAATGACATATAAATTATAAAGTATTAGAATATATTGAAAGCATGGAGAACAAGAAAATATTGAGTGTTCATCTAAGTATTCAATTTTTTTTCACAATGTATAAGAAAAATAAAAAATGTCAATGAAAGTTATCTATTTTCTGCCTAAGTGAGAGTCACAATCTAAGTGAGGTGCCTAGATGAGTCTAGCCGAGTTAAGCTGAAAATTTAGAACATTGATATCGTGATTAACTTCAAATTCAAATTAAGTTTTACATAAATTAATATGATGATTTAACTAACTTAAAAAATTAATAAAAAAAATCAACCATGGAGAAATTTAAACAATTAAACGCTAGAGCATCCGACTTCACCTAACCAATCTCATCCAAATATTATAGCATAGTAATCCTAATTATTACCCATTGTGGGATCGTATTTTTCACCTCTCTAAAACAATGACTCACATGGCAGTCCGGGTCCTATCCACTCTAAAGACCATTCAGTAATGAGTAAGGCGATTGGACGTGCAACGACAATTCGCTCCGACTCAAGGTGGTTACCAAAAGGGGTCTTAAACGAGCCTCTTGACCAGAGTTCTAACTCCGCTTCTTGCCCCTTCAAGAGTCACAAGTAACTTGACTTCTAAGGACGTTTAAGCAATTCAGGTCCAGAACACCATTGGTCTAAGTGAAACTAACAAGCAAAAGAGGAAAGCAAGGTATTCCGGACAAGATAACATCCTCGAAATAAACCACTCCAAGCATGACATTTTAAGGCATAGTGGATGGCGTGAAATTCTTACTAGGGTATTCAAGACATAACGTCACTGAAATGACTCGCCCTACGCTTGATATTTAGGGCGAAGTGAAATTTTCTCAGGGTATCTTGGATAGGATAACCTCCTTGAAATGACACACTTCGTGCCTAATATTTCAGGACAAAGTGAAAGCTTTTCATCATTCATTATGGTTTTCCAAACGGAATAACATCCTCAAAATGATCCATTGAATATCTCAAGATGCCTCCAAGGGGTAAGCGTGATCTTCAAATCACCAAGTGATTTGCACTCTGTGCTTGATATTTCAGGGTTGAGTTAACATTTTTCAACGTTCTCCAGGGAAGTATGGACAAGACCTCGTCTCTGGAATAACCCACTAAAGAGACCAAGATATCTCTAAGCCATCAGAATGAGGAAGGAATTCCTCTTTAACTCAACGACCTAGATGTCACTCCGACTGAGGTAGAGTATGGTCATGTGTAACTATGCCCTCTAAAGCAATTTGTTGCATAGAAGGCATAGTTAGGGCTAATTGTGGGACCATATTTCTCACATCTCTATAATAGTGGCTCACTTGCCAATCCTGGTCCTCATCTAAGTCGAGGTTCTATCTGACGACCATTCTAAAATGAGTGAGGTGATCCAAAACATATAACGACGATCCGCTCTGACTCGGGGTGGTTATCGAAATGGGTCTTAAATGAGATTCTTTATTGGAGTCATAATGGGAATATGTGGCTCCAATCCCATAGGGTCTAACTGGAGTGCACCAAGCGAAGTCTTAATAAAAATATGTTGCCCGTCATCCCATAGAGCCTAACTAGAGTGATCGGGGTGCATCATGAGGAGTCCTAACAGGAGTATGTGGTTCGCAACCCCATAGAGTCTGACCGGATTGCATATGTGGAGTCCTCATGGGAGTTGTGGTCAGCCACCCCAAAGGGTTTGAGTGCATACATGTAGGTTCTCCACATTATCTTCAACTATTTTCCATTCAAGTCTTATTAGACCTATGTTGCACATAGTATGACTGTTCTAAACCACTCATTTGACTGACTGGCTTGATTGTGCATTCAAATTCATGTTGTATATACTTCTGACAATTATGAGCCATGCCTCTGACTGACTTGTCAAACTGTGGCATTCAGACTATGTTGCCCATGCTCCTAATTGCACAAAGCCATGATTCTAACTCTAAATGCTCTAAATTTTTAGATAGCCGGCATAGTAGTAGAATGCACAGAAGATAGACTTTGGACGCCTATAAGTAGGCGCATCGACTCCTCACAAAGGGTTAGTCACTTTTTTCTCCACTTAGAACATTTTGCTCATCTTATCTATCTAATACTGACTTGATCGTCGAAGAACCTACGCCACATACACCTATTTTCACGATCCATTGCTTGTCTTCGTCCTAACAAACTCACTCTGACTTCTGAAATTATCCACTTTGCCTAGCAGTACAACTTGCACAAAATTTGTTCCAACACCCATGTTAACAATTGATTTTCCCTTATTTATTTGATATCCTTTTTCAGGCTTAACCAAAAGTATTCCTAACTAACAACTCATTCTTTTTCCAAGGAATGAATTTAGAAACCAAAACCCATTACGTACTTTCAAAATTCCATTAAAAAATGCATGAGTCATGTTAGTCCATTCCCACTCATTCAAGACACGGTATTTGTTACAAGAAACTATATATCTCATTTCTATCTCAATCACTTGTGTCATAATCTCAAGTCCCTCACTCCAACACTTTTCAGCATCCTTCCATTATCCCCATTCCATTTCCTAACATTAATTTTTCATCCTCATCTCCTAATACCTCTGAAAACCATACTGTTACTTAGTCATACCCTACATCATATGATGATCTTGTCTCTGCTCAAAGTTCTACATCTGTGGATACAGTTCGACAGTCTTTGGAACAATCTGAGATTTATCCTGATGTCACAGTTTCTCAAGTTCCAGAATTGCAACATGTTTCTGTTTCTCAAAATAATACACATCTGATGTAAACCAAATCAAAGTCTGGTATTTTCAAGAAAAAAAGTTCTTATTACTCAGGTTCAATCTTATTCAATCAAAGAACCACAGTCTTACAAAGTTGTTGCTAAGTTTGTTGAGTGGAGGAATGCTATGAAAGAGGAAATGGCAGTTATGGTTAAACAGAAAACATGGAAATTGGTCCCTCTTCCACCTCACAAAAATTTGGTTGGTTGTAAATGGATCTATAAGATCAAAACCAATCTAGATGGCACAGTTGCTCGATACAAGGCCAGGTTGGTAGCCAAAGGTTTTTCCTAAGAAGCAGGCCTTAATTATTATGAAACTTTTAGCCCTATGGTTAAGCTAAGCACAGTTAGACTCATGTTATCTTTAGCTACAACAAAAGGATGGAAATTAAAACAGCTCGATGTCAAAAACACTTTTCTGCATAGTTTTTTTTTAATGAAAAGGTGTATATGTGTTAGACCCAAGGCTTTATTGATCCTGATCACCCTGATTTTGTGTGCAAATTGGAAAGATCTTTCTATGGTCTCAAACAAGCTCCTTGAGCTTGAAATGAACATTTTACCAAGTTTTTTCTCACCTTGGGTTTCAAATCCTCATATGCTAATCCTTTTCTTTATGCGAAGCATGATGGACAATCTGTGGTTGTGCTATTACTGTATGTTGATAATATTATACTCAATGGTGATGATGAGACTCAAGTTCAAGTTGTGATCAATCAATTAACAAATGAATTTGATATGAAGGATTTAGAACTTCTCCATTATTTCCATGGCCTTCAAATCGAATATCAACCTCAGGGTTTACTTGTGCATCAGTCCAAATACGTTTTTGATTTACTCCAGAAGACCAACATGATGAATAGCAAGCCTTATACCATTCCTTGTCATCCAAATCAAAAGTTACTCAATCATGGCAGTTCTTTATTTCATGATCCAGGTCTTTATAGGAGTATTGTTGGGGCTCTTCAGTATTTAACATTTACACAACGGATATTGCTTATTCAATAAATCAGGTCTGCCAATTCATGCACTCATCTCTTCAAAGTCATTTTGTTGCTGTTAAACGCATTTTGTGATATCTCAAAAGTTCCATGTCTCTTGACTTATGTTTTAAACCTGGAACGTTGGATATTAAAGCCTATACAGAAGCCGATTGGGTGGGTAATCCTAATGACAGAAGATCCACCACAGGTTTTGTAGTGTTTCTGGGTTGTAATCATATATCATGGAGCTCTAAGAAACAACACGTTGTTAGTAGATCCTCTACAGAAGCTGAATACCAAGCTATGGCTACCACAAGTGCAAAGGTGGTTTGATTGCAACAGTTGCTCAAGGATTTGCATCTTCCTTGTTATGCAATTCCTCTTCTTTATTGTGACAACATCTCTGCCATGACATTGGCCACAAATCCAGTATTACATTCCAAAGCTAAACATATAGAAATTGACTATCATTTCTTACGAGAACGTGTTCAGCAAGGTTCAATTTTGTTGCAGTTTGTCACTTCTGCTAAACAGCATGCTGATATTTTTACCAAAGGATTGTGTTTCCTTTGTTTAGCTCTCATTGTAAAAATCTTATGCTTGGTTATTCCTCGCATAAGCTTGAGAGGGAATGTTAGGATATGTCATGTGTCACAAATGTATTGGAGGCTCTTAGAGTTGGTTATAGGTGTGTTGTATTTATAAGACAAGTAAGTCATAATTGTAATGTAATGAAAAATTGAAATTTTATCTCCTCATTCTCTCTCTAAGTTTGCTCTATCTCTTCAATGCTTTTCCCTCCATTACTTCTCTGCATTACATACAGTAACATTGTTATCAATTATTAGTGGCCAATTAACTGCAAGCATTAAAAACAATAACGAACACTCAATATGGAATTGTAGTAAGAAATTAATATAATTATAAACTTCGGGTATTTATTGTTGGAAATTATATATTATAATATGAAATATTGTAATATATAATTTTAATAATTGATTGAAAAATAGTGTTAACCAATTTCTAGAAAGGTTATGTTGGTTAGGTGTATTCCCTTGATAAGTGATGTATACTTATGGATGAAAAGTTACATCTCTTTAATAAGTAGTAATTGGGTTCTATATAAACCCATAATTCCATTGGTATTAGTATAGAAAATTAGAGTTACTTTTTACTCTTGAGAAATAGGGTTTCTCCACTTTGTTTCTCTCATTCTTCGTGTCTCAAATTCTGAGTTGTGTCTTGAGAGTACGAAATATATGAAGTTCACCAGAGTCCGAAGATTGAAGTGCTTTGACTTCGGATTATAGATTGTTGAATCCTGAGAGACGGACGCCTACCGAACTACAAGCACAAGAGTAGGGGTGAAATTCTGTCTTTGGGACATTGCATTTATGCAAGCCTCAATCTCCAAGTTTGTCAGTTTTTCTAACTTTCTCTCTAGCTGTTTATATTAATCTCATATATAATTGATGTTGTGAATTTCTTTATGATTATTATCATTGAAATTATATTGTTATTTTTCATTTTTTTTCTAATATTGCTCCAACAATCTAAAGACAGAAATTCTATGGAACAATTAGAAGATATGGATGTGAGAAATCTCATAATGTAGAAAAAAAACTGACATCATAAGATATTGAACGAGTCTAGCCATCATTTGGGAAAGAAAAAACGACTTGAATATATGTTAGTGAAACTACCTTTTAAAATTTAAACTTTGAAACACATGCATATTATTGTGAAGGTATTGTTCTTCATATGCATAATAGTGGTTTTATTATCAAACAAAGACATGCCTGAAAACCTAGTTATGCATAACAGTGTTCTACGCATGTGAATTGTAGTTTCAGTTTTGCACGGTTTTATCAAAACCATTCAGTTATTGTTGGCTATTAAACGCATGTATTTCCTAAACCCTAATGTTTGGCTGCAGTTAGATGCAGTTTCCATTTATTTCTGCTGTGATCAATATAATGACATGTATATATCTTTGAGTTTGTTATTGTGTGATTTCATATCAACATGAAAGGCATGGATATTTGCTGAAACTTTCTGGAATATTTTGGCAGTTAAAAAAAATGGTTAGGTGCCTTTTCATTTGCAAGATTCAAATGGTGCCTCCACAATCTTTTGTTGACTCATCTACTGTATGTGTGAATGTGATTCAAATGATGGAAGATTTTGATCATCACATGAGTTTCATTATCGTCAGTTTTAACAAGGTAAATTATGATCAATTTTCCTTGGTTTTGTCAAACGGATTTGGAATATTCATTTGTTCCTTGTAAGAACAGCATGGATTTTCATTTGTACGTAATGTATGGTATGATGCCAATCATTTTTTTGGATTGGTTGTGCGATACAATTGACGGAAAAATCAAACCTGGACTGCTGTAATATTTGGCAGTGAAAGGTATTACAATGGTAATACGATGCTATTAAGAAATCATTTAGTTGATTTTGTGATGATATGGCATATGCTCATATTGTTTCTTTACAAGAGTCAATTATGTATGAGATCCGTTCATGTTCAGTACTTGTCTCCTTTATATGAAGAAAGGTGACGGTTAAGGCCAAGTGAACGCCAAAGTGGTGTGCTGTACTGGTGATCGGATCATATTTATATATTTTTTTATATCAAATTCACTCGTCTTTTCTTAGTTAGTTCGTTATATTTTGGGCTATTTACGTTGATTTTGTGTTTTATAGAATTTATCTAGTTAAGAAAATAAAAATAAAATAAGTGAAGTGTTAAGTAATTAATTCGTTTAAACTATTTTGCTTGTTGATTAGAATTTATCATTTGGAAAAAATATATATATATATATATATATATATATTTATTTATTTATTTATATATTTTAATATAATATAAATTTTTGTGTGTGATAACAGATGGGAGCTCTCGGTGCTGCAAGTGGAATGGTGTGATGATGGAAAGCAGCATGGGCTAGAAATAAAAGAAAACAAATGAGCTGCTTGGCAGCTGGAGAAGGAAATAAAAAATTAAAAGGAAGCTGCCTCTTGGCAGCTTAAAGGGACGGAGAAAGGAGAATAATAGGGGGGGGAGTCTAGGCAATCAGGGATATAGAAGGGCGCTGCCTTGGGGCAGCGAGATAGAAAGAAAACAAAAAAATAAAATAAAAGGCAGCTCAAGCTGCCTTGGCGGCGATAAGACCGAGAGCACGGAAGGCAGCCAATTGAGGGCAGTTTCGCGGAGGGCAGTTTCAAAGCTGCCAGCGGCAGCAAGTCAATAAGCACCAGGAGGAGGAGCGCCCATTTTGCTGCCTTGGGGCGTGAGTGCGCAGAACCACAAGAAACCAGAGGCAGCGAGAGCTGCCATTTGGCAAGCATTGGAGAAGCACACGGACAGGAACCAAACCGAGAGGAGAGAGCTGCCAATCTCTGGGCAGCTTGGAAAAACAGGAGCTGGGAAAAACAAAGGCACGGTGCTGCCTTAGGCAGCACGAAAGAAAGGCACGGAGCAGCAGAGACCCCAAGGGAAATAAATCTGTGCACTTCTTCGATTCGGTTTAATCTCTCCAACTTCAATTAGTTTAATTTCTGTTTTTAATTTATGAATAATGTATAATTAATTTATTTTGGCTAGAGGTTAATTCAAAACCATGATTATATTTGTAATTTGAATTGATACCTTCAGTTGTGATTTCTGAGTTGTGATTTAATTTGCTTAACTGTTTGATTGATAACTTATTTGTGTATGTTAATTAAGGATGCATACTTAATTTACACGCATGAATTTGATGCTAGAATATAAGTGAATTTCACCTAATCGTTATGAACTTATATTCATGAGTAGTGAAGGTTGCTAGTCACAATCGCGTTAAGTGAATTCTTGGCATAAGTTTCATGCAATTCATAGTAATAAGTGCCTCGTCAATGCTTATGGTTTTCATAGAACTTAATGATTCTCGCTTGTATCTCTATTATGCAATTCATGTAGGGAACTTGTGGGGAATGTTTTGGGTTGTCGTATGCAATCATCCAATCTAATGATTTTAGGAAAATCTGAAAGTTAACTAGTGCAATTCACGGTTAATTTGGGGCGTTGAGATTAACAACTTATTGGAAGAACAACTGAAGGTCAATTTAGATTACATTTGTGTCATGTGTGGAGAAAAACCCTCTAACCAATCCGTCGTTCATCCTTTCACTTTAATTTTATGTTTTTGTCAATTTGTAATTTATTTAAGTTTAATTCACTTCGTCAAAACCAAAATCAATCCCCCCATTATTATATTATATTATTTAGTTAGTTTTTATTATTTTTAATCTTTTAATTCGATTTTCGTCCATTAAATTCCTAGTGTTTAATTTAAATTGTTTTCATTATTTTGAGTCATTTTTAGTGTGTTTCGAGTTTTTAGCTTAGTTTGTATTTTCTTGAGTCTTGAGTTGTTTTGAGTCTTTTGATTTGTTTTAGTTTATTTGTTAGTTTTATTTTGAGTTATTTTAGTTTAGTGTTTTAAACTTTGTTTTTACGTTTTTAAATTATTTTAGAGGTTTTAGCAAGCCCTCCTAATCCCCGGCCTAGAACGATACCCTACTTACATCTTTACTACAACTGTCAAAAAGAGGGTTAAATTTGTGCGGTTTAAAATCCCGTCAACTGGATTCATACCATTTCATGAAATTGATCATTTTTCGAAAGGAGATGTGTTATCGAATCATAAAAGTTTGGTATGTCAAATGCCCTTTTGATTTTTCTACTAAAGGGAATGTAATGGTTGCTTGATTCTAATTTGAAATGATCATGAATTTTTTATTTATTTATGAAGAAATATCATGAATGTGCAATTTGAAAAGAGAACTGTGAAAATACGTGCAGCAAAACACACAATATGGTGCTGACGTGATTATTTTTACAAGCCGCTGCAACTCTTTGCAAAAATGTGTTGATAGTGATAGTGCTATAGAGAAACAGTTTCATACTAGTAATTGGCACTAGACACTAGCATTGCTAGTAATTAGTGTAGTGTTAAAATTGCAAAGGAAGTGAGACTAGTACAAGCACTAGCAAAAGAAGACCATCATTTTTATGATAAGTATCATAAAAGGAATCTTGCGGTGCCCATGTTAGTCATGGATGAAATGGTGAGAGTAAAAATGTGGGGGACATTATGCAAAATTAAATTAGACACGATGATAATGAGTGTCATTTAAAGTGATATTAATATAATAAAAAATAATAATAATCATGAAAGTGTGGGGCTCTTTTAGAAAGGACAAGAGCATACTAAAAATGTGAAAAAAAAATTGCAGATTTGAATTCGACATAATGAAGCTTATTAAGTAGCATATGAATGGACATGGCCATTGGGTCATGCATGTTAGTCATAGTAAGGAAAGAATGAAAGCCAAGAAGTGATTTTCTCATAATTTCTAGTGAGGCATGAAGGCCTAAAAAGATAGATAGAGTCTATCTTAGTTGTTCCTTACTTCTTTAAGTGGAAAATGTAATCAATTTAATGATAGCATTAAAAGAAACTACAATTATGAAAGAATTGTGGGGGTTGGTTAAAAGTAATTTGCTAATTGAACGACATTTAAGATGTCATCTCTTGTAATGAGTAATTGTTTAAGGTATGGCAAGGTAAGAGATCTTCTTACAAATACCTTACATGTGGGGGAGTTTACCCAAGTGCTTAGTGTTAGTAAATTACTTAGTAATTAAGTCATAATATAATTTTGAGGTCTTGACATTTCAAACAATGTCAAACAACTACTCTCGTATGAAATATAATTTCCTAAGATGGATTGTGCACACCATTAATGTATGGTAGTCAACCTAGTAGTGGATCCAATTATTAAAGGTTTGACTAGAGAGTAAGTTGATCATCGAGGGGAATGAGGCTAAAGTCAACATAACTAATGAATCAGCCGGGCAGAAACCTAACTTAGTTGATTGGAAACTGGTTGGGCATGATTCAAATAAGTTAACACACTATATACCTCATTCCTATGGTGGAAGAAATGTGTTGAATGCAGAAGTTTTAGGTTGTATTGTACTTAATGACAATGATATCTTATAAATAAGAGGAATAGAGCAGACTATTCTTAATCATTGGTCACCTATGTGAGAGTAGAAGTGGGTCGCTTCTATGAGAATGAGACGGCTAAATTCTCTAAAGTTTTCATGAATCTAAGATTTGTTTAGGACCAAAATGAACACAACCGTATGAACCGGAATATATTAGGATTAGTGATGTGTGTTGCTTATTGTCTCGGTTTACTGCTGCGATGAACAGTTCAAGATTCCATATTCACTGCGTCACCAAGTAAATCCAATAAGTATTCACTAGGGTAGGTTCAAGTCCAAAAGACACATCTCCCGATGCATCTCTCGTCCGCATGTACTCTCAAATTCTTCTTGATTTTTCATTCATGTGGGGGATTGTTGGAAATTATATATTATAATATGAAATATTGTAATATATAATTTTAATAATTGAATGAAAAATAGTGTTAACCAATTTCTAGAAAGGTTACGTTGGTTAGGTGTATTCCCTTGATAAGTTATGTATACTTATGGATGAAAAGTTACATCTCTTTAATAAGTAGTAATTGGGTTCTATATAAACCCATAATTCCATTGGTATTAATATAGAAAATTAGAGTTAATTTTTACTCTTGAGAAATAGGGTTTCTCCACTTTGTTTCTCTCGTTCTTCATGTGTCAAATTCCGAGTTTCGTCAGAGTCCGAAGATTGAAGTGCTTTGACTTCGGATTATAGATTGTTGAATCTTGGGAGACGGACGCCTACCGAACTACAAGCACAAGGGTAGGGGCGAAATTCTGTCTTTAGGACATTGCATTTATGCAAGCATCAATCTCCAAGTTTGTCAGTTTTTCTAATTCTCTCTCTAGTTGTTTATATTAATCTCATATATAATTGATGTTGTGAATTTCTTTATGATTATTATCAATGGAATTATATTGTTATTTTTCATATTTTCTAATATTGCTCCAACATCTATAGTTAGGCTACATCTTAACCCTAACAAAAAGAAATTAGTTCATAATAAATTTAAATAAAAATATGATATAATCCGAAACATGGAAAGCATACACCTAAATTCCAACTCAGTCGCTTGACTCACTTCCTCGGCAAAGCTATGAATTCGAACTCCACCAGTTTATTCCTCCTTGTTCTCAGCCTCTCCATCTCTGTATGTGTACTTGTAGGTACTGGGAGAGTCCCTCAATATTTGTGTGTTCGCTTGTTTAATGTGGATAATAATTTAATTCATTGAATTTTTTTTAACAACTAATGGACAGTCTTCTATTTCTAAGTCTGTTTTAAACGCCCTGAGCGTTATAGAAATAGACCAGCATTTTGGAAAATAAGAGTTTGTGGTTTTAGCGGCAAAGTTTGATTATTTACTGTGTATTGCTCTCTTTATATTTACACAAGTGGGCTTTTAGAGTCGTAATTTATGCACCGTCATCATCTGGAAAAAATTCATCTCCGCCTATGTTTGCATTTCCAGCTTCAACATCTTCGATATGTAAACCTGCCTCATTTGGTTGCATGTCTCCTATTTCACAAACAGGTACTACTACCGCTGAACAAACTACCACTTCCTCTAGTGGGTCTACAAATCTCTTTTCACAAGAGCTTATGCTACTGTTACATACATACAGCTGTATCTATCTTTTCTTTAAATTGTTAAAGGTTTTTTATTTCACCGCTCTTAATATTCATGGAGGCCTTATACTTTTGAGTGGTTAAAGTCGTGCCATAACCTTGCTTTGATAGGGTTTCGATCCCACCCTTCTCATTATCTTGCCGTTGATCAAACCTAGTTTCGTGTGTTAATTCCGTTTAGTGCTAGTTTAGTGCGTTAAACCTCACATCAAGGACAATAAGATGTTTCTGTATCTGGCATTCACTCTGTTCCTTTTCTTCCAGGTAAAAGGGGATGGCTGACTTAAATGCGAAAATGACCAAAAGAAGAGGATGATATTTCTAATGAACAGTTAATCTCTATTCGTTTTTTCCAGCACGATCTAAAACGAATTTTGTGCTCACATTTTACTGCAATCTTTTTGTTTTGCAGCCCACTTCTTGTTTTTCATTGTCACATGCGCACAGGCAAAACAAGTAGACGAGGACTGCATTTGAAGAAGAAAGAAGCATTGCATTATGATGCCTCCTACAAGTAGCATTACTTATGTGTTTCTTGTTTGCTGAAATTGATGTAACAAGTTTGAAATGTGACCAAATGGTAAGTTTGCAGTTCTGTTTCTTCAGTACACTTTCTTTTCATGTTGGTAATGGAGTTTGACAACTACAAATATCATGGGAATGAAAATAACTTGCTAGAATCCGAAAATTACTACATGATAAAAATATGAACCAGACCATATTACTACATGTCAAATATCATGGGAATGTACAAATATCGATTACATCTTCTTTAAGATGATCCCATAGTACTGCAACACAAACAATAAGTGAAATTTTGGTATGGCTATATGTATTAAGAGTAGTTCTTTCACTGAATAACCTATGAATGACGGTCGGAAATGCCTAACCTAGTAGGGTACACAATTTTATTGGGGGCACATACTTGAAAGAATTGATTAGCCAGCAAATACTAACTTATAGGTTAAAAATGGTAAAACGCAAAGAATTGCATTGATTATATGGATATGATCTCATCACCCCAGCACAGATGAGGCATAAAAAAGAGGATCCCAACTGCCATTAGCTCCTCCCTAATTGCTACTGTCACAATGCAAAAACTGCTGCTGATCTGAGCACCAAGCACCACTACCATTACCATCAATCTGTGACAGATGCTGCGTGCCCGCCGCCATCACTTTAGCATCGCCAATGCTTACAATTGGCAACGGAGGCTCCATAACGCACTGTTCTGGTACGTACGGCATGTTGTTATTCGACCACGTGGACCAATTAGGCACTTGCTCATATGCGGCTTGACTCTCATTGGTCCACACCATGTTTGGGTTTGATGGTGTTGGACAAGGGTGAACCTGACGCTGCCACTGATTTTCTAACACAATTGGGTCCTCCTTGTGCGAGTTCACGAATCCCGTCACCGCACCACGTAGACTAACTGACTCCAGTTTTGTCCCACTAGTTCCTTGTGGTGGTTGTGGGAGTACGCCTATTATCCCCTTACCATCCTGCAACTTAGCTCTAAGTGCACCCAATAACCCATCAGCTTCCACCACATTCCCATACACCGCCTCAAACGAAAACGGCTCCACAATTTCCTCCACGCCCCGGCCCCAACACTCTGTGGCAGCTCAAAATTAGTTTAGGCGTTGGCACCGCGGAGCGCTCGAGCAGCATCATCATATGCCCTAGCGGCATCCTCCGCAGTGTCGAATGTCCCGAGCCAGAGCCTAACTTTCTGTAGAGAGTCCTTGATCTCCGCGACCCATCTCCCGAACGGCTTCTGCCGGACACCCACGAACCGGTGGTGGCCTCTTGTCGACTTCTTCTTCCTCCCCCGAACGCCGTCGTTTTGTTCCCGCAAAGCCATTTATAAAACCGTCGTCGTTTTTCTTCAGTCTCTGATTGAAACCCTTCGAGAACAGATTGCTCGTGGATTTATAATCATGGGTAAGCTGAAGAATCCGGGAGACGAAAAAGCCGACAGATAACTAGGTGACAAAAACGTCGCCGTCCTAGTCCTGCAGGCTTCAATTGTTTTTAACGACGGATGATTAAAATGACTGGAGAAATGGTCGGCAATAATTTTCCCACCATTTTTATTATAATTTTCGTTGCATCATTGCATACGATATGTCCGTACTTTGTCGGTTGGAAAAGAGGATAAAAAGGCGGGAAATACCCAAAATACCAAACGGTAAACAATTTGATTTTGTAACCCGGCGCTGTAATTTTCGATAATTGTTTGTTTGGTTTAACTGCGGTAAAAAAATGAAATCATGGGTTTATTTTTTTATTTTTTTTTTGTATAGATTTTTGTTAGATTAGTTACCGATGAAATTCGAATCCACACTGTCATGCAATGACTCAATATCTTTCTATCACTGTGGTAAATTGTCACTTACATTATGGGTTGAAAATTAGAAATCATTGAATTTACTGTTATGAGAAACAAAATGTAATGTTTGGATTTACTTTTAGGTAAGATAAGACTATCTCTAAAAGAAATGTCAAATTTTTAAAATCAAATAACAATTGATGGCTGATGTGATTACTTCAAATCTTATGTCAAATTTTATGTTTCTCTAATTGAATTGTCAAATATTATTTTATTATTAATGTTGAGTTTTAAACACAAAGGCTTTAAATCCAGTTAGTAAATAACACTTAGGTTGGAAGAATTTTTTACGTCAAATATTTACAATCATATCTCCACTTCAAATTTGACATCTCCTTTTTAAAATGCTATAACATATTTATGTTCTTCAGGAATTTGAACTTAAATACAAAGAGAACAGTTGAAAAGAAATATTACAATCACCAAGACAACCCGCCATTGGTACAATTTGTTTATTTTGAATGTCTTAATAATTACGGTGATCACGATTAAGGTGATTGTGGGGTTACCAAAAGTTAATGGAAGGCACTCTAGAGGGAGAATTTAGTAGGGGTATTTGGGAAATTTCGACTCATATTTTTTTATTATTATTGAGTGCGACGCTAATTGATATTTGGTCTTACTAATCCAATTTTAATAACACTAGAAATTCATTATATTTGATTGCTTATACAATGTCATGGTGTCATTGTCGTAATAAGTTTTGTTTTGTTGGCTATGGCCAACTCTAATATAAGAAAAATGAAATTATCCTAATAAAGATAAATGAGCTTCATAGTAGGTTTCAATTTCAATGATTGAATTTGTCAAGCTAGGTTTTTTTATTTTTTATTTTTGTAACTTTCTTTTTTAATTTGATGGTAGCGTGCAGCATTTTATTTTTTTTACAATTGTAAATGTATTCAATCAAGAAAAGAGAACAAAATAACGGAAAAAACCGACTTAAGTTTGGTTATAATCTTCAGATGTAAATCAAGAATAAATCTTGGAGGAGAGTCCATCCAAACGCAAGGAGACTCGAATGTGAGGCTGTAACGGGCAAGGTGTGTCCTAACCCATGAGCTTGGTGGTGAACATGGGTTCAACTGGCCTCAATGATCAAAGGAAGCAATGATTTCATGTCCTCCACAATTTATTGAATGAGGGACGAATTCGTTAGAAGATCGTTCACAACTCCAATAATCTGAAGCGAAACACTCTCGACCTAAAGTTTTTGAAAGTCTCCATCTACCGCCCAAACTAAACTTTCACGAATTCCATGAACAATCAATATTCGGTTTCAGGCTACCCATGGGTGGCATTGGCCACGGTAGACAGCCAAAAGAATGAACTGGGAAGTGGGAGGGTTGTAAATTATGTCATGCCCCAATTGGAGATTAAGTTTGAATTTGAGATTAGGACGTGATTCGCACTTTAACTAAATTAGTTGTTCTAAAGCAATTAAAATGTGAAGACGAAAATAAAAATTAATAATTATACATAAAAAGTCAATGTAAACAAAAACTTTATTCAAGTACTTTTACATTTGAAATTACAACTTTTGGACTACTGATCAAAATATCACACAAGTAGTTCCATATTTCAAACAAATGGGAAGCAAAGAAAGAAAATAAAATTTAAGAAAACATCCAAGCTTCTTCATTTGTTCCTAAATATATACATGCTTCACACCTCACCAAGGTATTAAATATCCATAATATCCCGATATTTTCATCGAAATTTTCATGTTTTTTTACTACCGATATTTCCGATGTCATCGATATTTCCATCGAAATTTCCGTGTTTTTTAAATTTCTATATTTAAAAAAATACCAAGGGGATTCGAACCCCTCCCATTTTGCTCATTCAACACCTTGACCACCATATCACTTATGTTTTTGTGAAAATATGCTAAAATATTTACATATTTTCTACACTCACAATGTTTGTCAGCTCGCTATATAATCAACTTAAATCAGTATCCATCATGCAATGCATTTCCTTCCAATTTTTTGTGATAAACTAATAGATAATTGACTAAATAAACATCCTGCAAAGTTTCAATAAAAATTTCCAAGTTTTTCTTACAATTTCCGTGGTTTTTATTCAATTTTTATCGATATCGATAATATCTCGATATTTCCATCGAAATTTCTGTGTTTTTTGCCTACCGATATTTTCGATATCATCGATATTTAATACCTTGCACCTCACACAAAGTATATAGTTCTCCCGTATGCGGCCTGCACAAATTTGACTAAGGTGAGCCTACAAGCTCAGTGGGGACCTATACCTTGAATATATAAATAATGGAGTTTAATTAATAATTAAAAAAATGTAATGCAAAACATTTAATCTATTTCTATGTGTTTGAATAATTAAACATTTAGAATTCATACGTTGCATACTACGCCATCCCAATTCCCAAGTGAATAACTATCCGAACTCACCCAAACCATTCCTAAATTATCCTAAAAGAACCCTGTGTAGTTTGGGTTGACCTGAGAAACTAGTACCAACCAAGAATCGGCTCAATTATGCAAAATTCCTAACCATTACCCAAAATTCTTTTCGTCTCATTAGACCGATTGGTTCGACAGACAGAAAATAAACAAATTTCGAATTCACATTCAGACAGATAACAAATCAATTTAATATGCTTAGCTATAATAGCAAAGTTTCATTCGCAATCCGACTAATAGTATATATAAGAAATAACTGAAGCTAGATCACGTCCCAAATCACATCTAATAGGGTAAACACACACACACACACACACACACACACACACCATAACATAATCACTTCAATCTCAGGCATATCTACACGCATGCACACGCGCATATATACATATGTTGTTGCTATACACACTAGGGATGGGCAAATACCCATTGGTTATGGGTAACCGCGGTTGCCCACTCATTTAAATTAAACGGTTACGGTTATTGTGGAGCCAAAAATAATCATAAGGCGACACGTGGATTTTTGACAAAAGAAGACAAAATTACCCTTGGGGGCATACCGAGATTTCTACGCGCAGGCAGCTGGTAATTATCCCTCGACCAAGGTGTAAGTGTCCAAAATAAGTATCAACTTCAAACCTAATTTATTTTATATATTTTCCATTTCATTATTTAGATTAGCTAAATAATAATGGGAGGTTTAATAAAACACTCCCGGTACTGTTTACTTTTAACGAAAAGTCCTTTTTTACCTTTAACTGTCACTATTCATTATACCTTCAAAAAGGACTTTTCATTAAAACTGTCACTATTCAGGCCCTTTTCGTTAGTTTTCCTAATAATATAATCATTTCATATTTCCCAAAACCTTCCCTTTAGGTTTAATTAGCCAATTAATCATAATTTGGCTAATTAAAACCAAAACTTAACCACAAAGTATATCCCATTTAACCCCAAAATAGGGTATAGCCGGCCACCTCCTCCATGCATTTGATCTCACTTATTTCCCACTTTATTGTCCAAATTAAATCAAATAGTAACCCCCATAACCACCCAATTATACTCCATATTTAATTAGCCAATTTATGGGCTAATTGAAGACAAGAATCAAATTCAAAAACCCCTTGAGGGGCCGGCCATGCACGAGGAGGAGGAGAAAAAGCCAAACCAAATCCTATAAATAGGGACCCATTCACACCCAAAAGGAGGTCTCTTTTTCCATTACAAAAATCCCATTTCTCTTACCAAAAATCCTAAATACTCTTGCAAAATTCACAAAGTTCTCCAAACACATTTTCTCTCTAAAATTCTAACTTTGGCATCGGAGGTTCTCCGGCCAAAGCCCCCCCCCCCCAACTCATCGTGGGTGCGTGAGGCTTTTGGCCTTAACCTAAGGTGCTAGTTGTTTTGTAGGTGCAAAATTGTCCAAGATCAAAGAGGAGAAAATTTGCATCCACAAATTGGTGCTTTCATTGAGAGTTGAAGATCCATACTCGTAAAAGACTCTCGCATAAAAAGGTTTTGTTTTTTTTCTATTTACTAGTCCATTTGAATATTTTCTTACGTTCTTATTATTAGAATTTTTTATTTGCAAAGATTCTTTGATAAAACGTGAAAGGAAAATATAATGGCTAGAAATTTAGAAAATTCCACAAGTGAAAATTCTCATATTCAAGAAATGGGACCGCGGCGATCCATGAGGCTAGATGTGGTCATGGGTGGAGTGGCACCACCACAAAATTCCACCATGGCAACCACCCACGGCAAGATCCATGGCACCACCATCATAGCCCAAGCCATGTCATCCAAGCTTGCACGGGCCAGAGCCCAAGCCTCGCACTCACATGCATCATGCACTAAGCAGCCTGCTCCCGCCAAGCAGCCCTGCCTGCTCATGTGGCCCAGTCTGCTCACGCGGCCCAGCCTGCTCCCGCCGAGCAGCTCACTCTTGTGGACCAGTCTGCTCCCGTTGAGCAGCCCACTCTTGTGGCCCAGCCTGCTCCCGTTAAGCAGCCCACTCTAGCGGCCCAGCCTGCTCATATCGAGCAGCCCACTCTCGGG
The DNA here is from genome assembly GCA_963580275.1 of Crataegus laevigata. Classification (NCBI taxonomy): domain Eukaryota; kingdom Viridiplantae; phylum Streptophyta; class Magnoliopsida; order Rosales; family Rosaceae; genus Crataegus; species Crataegus laevigata. Next base: position 9,520,345 of record OY756953.1, on the reverse strand, counting down.
GGCCCAGCCTGCTCCTGACGAGCAGCCCACTCTCATGGCCTAGCTTGCTCCCGTGGCATTCCAAGCAGCCCAAATCGGCCCAAGACTATCTCAACCATCCGGACCAACCATCAAGCCGGGGGTATTTCCACCACGTTACTCCGCAGATTTGACATTTCCTAACTCAAATTTCATGCCCGGAGTCTATCACACTTCCACTGCTCAAGGATATACATTCATTCCAAGCTCTTCCAACCCAAATGGAGAACAACACTTGTCTCGACAAGTCATAGAGTTGACGAGCGTCATCGCACAGCAGACGACCTTGGTGAATCAACTCTTGCAGCGCACCGAGATGCAACGTGCCCTAGGTGTGGTGTCCCGAAGTAGGACAAGAGTAGGCGAAGAAACTCTCCAGCAGCGTCCTGGCAAGCAGCCATTCGACCAGCCACGAACCAAGCACTCTGGCAATGTACATTCCCGACTGGGCCCTCGAGATAGCGTATTCTCTCGTCTTAGTGCGCGGAGAAGCGTGCACTCTCGACTAGGCCCACAGACGAACATACATTCACGGTTGGGGTCGCACTTTAATAGTCAACATGAGCAACCTTCCAGGCGAAGTGTTCATTCACGGCTAAACCCGCAAAGAGCATCCTACACCTCATATCGGAGTAGGCAGCACGACGGACAGAGAGAAGCGGTCACTCAATCCAGCTCAAGTTCAACCAACAGCTTGCGAAGAACTCGCTCGCCTGCTAAGAACACACCACAAGAACCGCATCCGCGGCATAAAAGAGCCAAATACATGGAAGAGCAACCTAGACCAACAAGTCATGATTGGGGGCAGCCGAGAGCTCCACTACCCCAAAGGCAAATTCAAGAGGAAGTAGAAAGGCTCTTGACCAAGCGATTGCATAATTTTCAACACAACGAGGTCACCGACGAGACACTACGACGAAACATGACCAACATAAGCAAGTCACCCTTCATAGATAAGATCGAGCAGGCAGAGCCTCCACGCGAGTTCATCATGCCACATTTCACATTTTTCAAAAGGGAAGAAGACCTGGAGGGACACTTGAAGCACTACCGAAGCGCAATGATTCTCTATCAAAACAACGATGATCTTATGTGTAAGATATTCGCCACCACTCTACAAGGCGAAGCGCAAGATTGGTTCTACACCCTGCCGCCACAGTCCATCCGAAATTTTGATGAACTTTCTTTGGCTTTCATCAAAGAATATTCACCCTATCGCTCGATCAAGAAGAAATCTGACCATTTGTTCAACGTCAAGAAGAACCCAAATGAATCACTTCGCGACTATGTGAAGAGGTTCAAAGCAGAGAAGGCAAGGATAGTCGGATGTAACGACTTGATAGCTAGATCAGCCTTCCAAAAAGGACTTCCAGCAGACCACCCATTGTTCGGAGAATTGATCATGAAAGAAGATCTAACCCTAGCAGACTCCTTCTTTCTAGCAGAGAAATACGCACTTTGGGATGAAGCTCGGCGAGCAGACAAGGCACCCAAGCAGCCTAAAAAAGAAGTAGCTGTAAAGAAAGAAGACGGAAAGCAGCTGAACAAATAAAGCAAGCAGGGGGCCAAGCATATGGACTGAAAAGTGCGAAAGAGTTTTCCAAAACCTGAAGAAGTATCTCACATCACCTCTCATACTATCCAAGCCAGGAGTAATGGAGGACTTATACATTTACTTAGTAGTCTTAGAAGTAGCGATAAGCTCTATCATCATACGAGAAGAGCTGGGGGCCCGACTACCTGTATTCCACAGTTCAAAAGCTCTCCTCGATGCTACCAGAAATTCAAAAGCTAGGTTTGGCAATAATTGTTGCAACTCGGAAGCTCAAGTTTTACCTTCAGACGTAAGCAGTTATCCTTATGATGCACTATTCAGCCCAAAAAGCGAGCCAACGCCAGACGAACACTAGAAGGACACACTCGGAAGCAAGTTTTGTCCTCATTGCCTGAAAAGATTCTACTGGCGGTTGAACACCATCTTCTGCTACGTGTCACACGGCCTCAGCCAACCCTTACTCTATAATTCTATTCTAGAGTGGCTCAATACTAGCAGTTGAGCATCTCCTACTATGTGTTACTTGGTCCAGCTCTATGGTTCCCTACTGCGCATTCACGCCTAGCCTAGGCAACGCAACAGAGCGGCCCAACAAGCTTAGTGCACCCTAGCTGCACCTGCTCCACTTGATGAAGACTTCTAGTATTTGCATATCGACGATGCACCCAACAAGACGATCCTCGACTGCCTCAAGAAATCCCTCACCAACAAGAAAGGAAAATGGCTAAATGAACTCCCTGGATGTCTACGGGCATATCACACCACCAAAAAATGAGTAACCGAACAGTAAGGAAATGGCCACAAGCTTAGATCTGGCAGAGGAGAAGCGCGAGCAGACTATCACTAGCATCACAACTTACCAGCAGCAACTCCTCTCCAGCTACAACAAAAAGGCCAAGATCCGGTAGTTCCAGCCCGAAGATCTGGTCTTAAGAAAAGCCTTCATCACTACCCGCAGATAAGGCTCCAAAAAGATTGATCCCATCTGGGAAGGTCCGTACAAAATCAGCAGACTAGGCGGCAAGAGCAATTACACCCACGCCACCATGAAACGACAAAAATATCGAAAAATAGTGGAATGCCTACAGTCTAAGGAAGTACCATGTGAGACCTCCCGCTACATCAAAGCTTGAAAACTGAAGCAGCTTAACGAGCACCACCTCGCAAGTCGAGAATTATCCAGTTGTTATGTAGTTTTTTTTTACAGCTAAGTTATTCGTTCGTTTCACTTGTTTTTCAATGAGGAATTCAGAAGTAATTTACAACTTGGCTCAACCACATACCTACGACAACTGATCATACCTGTACTTAAAAAGAAGATTGCGCCCTTCTTAGGGACTCATCGCAGGAATTGCACCCCCCGAGGGACCAACCATGCTCTCCAGTGCGAGAGGGTAAACCAATTCCCCGACACCCACATAGGTCTACTCTCCAAAATGGAAGGATAAAACTCTACACTCCGAATATCCAGACGTGGATGAGCCGGGCTGCCCTAGTATAACTAGAAAAGCATGATGGCTTGCGCTGGGATTCCTAGAAGTAGCCACAATGGCCTTTTTCAAGGCTTAGCTAACTGAAGGATTTTAGGTCTCTTGGCCTAATCCGCGGGGAACCGGGCCCTAGAGACGGAGGGGGCACATTACGCAGTACGCCTTACAGACGGCTGCCCTGGAACCCTAAAGCTGCTACCGAGTGCACTAAGGTAGCCTACGGTTTCCAGAAGACTGCCTACGGCTTGCCCTTCGAGCAGTAAAGCCGCACTAGACTTATACAACTGCACATTCTTGTGAAAGGTTAAACAAGCTAGCGTGCATATACGAAGCTTTATCCACTGCCAACATGCTACGTAGTCGATAAGCTTCACCTCTGCCAAGCGCGGAACAACCTACACCAAGTCCTAAAGTGTTGTGATACTTGCTACGCAACCTACGGAATTGGAGAAAGCACAAGGTTAACAGCCTAGTGGTTACACAGACTTGTCTGCTTCTGTAAGTAAGGCATCCAGCTGCCAACCCTATGGCTAACAACTTTGCAAAGTTCTACACCAACACCTACGGCTGCATAGGCTACGCGAGCTTGTCTGCTTATAAAAAAGTAGCATGCCTGCCACTGGTCTATCAAGTCTAAAGGTTAGGGCATGAACAAAAGAAAAGCGAAGGAATCATGTTTATAAACAATTAGCAAAGGCCGAAGAAGTTCAAGCAAAACAAGAGCTACAAGGAAAAATAAAGAAAATCCTAAATGCTACCTAGAAGACTACAGCAGCTTGGACATTCCACTATTACTCGGTCGCCACACCTTCAGCAGCTTGGACATTCTTAGCAGTGGCATCATCCAGCGCTTTTACTTCCGGCTACCCCAGCTTGGGCACCAACTTTTCCAACTACTTCGCCAAGGGAAGCCTTAAAAGTAAAAATGAGAAAGTCTTCCACAGAAATAAAGAAGGTCTCGAAACCTCGAGCTCATCCTTCTCACTCTTCAGCTGCTCATTCTCCTCAAGCAGACCCATACGGACGCGTTGCAGCTCGTCCACTTCTTTCTTCAGACTTTCGTTGATCTTCAGTACACCTTGAAATTCCAACACTTGGGGTTCAAGCCTATCGACGATTCTCTTAAAGTGGATCATTTGATTATAAGCAGCAATCAACTTTTCATCATTTGCATAAGTAGCAAAACGAAGCTCAGAAACTGCAAACTCAAGATCTTGAATCTGAGTCTCAAGCTGCAAAGAAGTGGGGGCAGAAATATTAGACCCCTTCAAAGCAACAAGCTCAAAATCCAACCTCTTGATCTCCTCGGCCAAGGAATAAGCTTCAGCTGCCATAGTCTTCGCCAGCTCTTTGGTAAACTTGCTATATCTGCATCATGGCAAGCAGAGCAGTCCTTCTATATTGGGTCATATGCTTCGCAAAGAAACTTGGGCAAACAACCTTTCTGACGCCATCAACAAACTTGGTACAAGCGTCCATGTCTTCAAGCGAGACTGGTTTCAAAAGCACACAGATCTCAGCAGCCTCCCCAGAAGCAGGCATAGTGGGTTTCTCACAGCTGCCCATGCGAACAGTCTCATTCTTCCCAGCAGGCGAATCAGTCTCAGCAGCAGAGTAAGTGGGCCTTAGCGCCACTTTAGCAGCAGAGTCCACTTTATCGCTATTCATAATAGTAAGCATCTCTAAATGAGAATCAGACTTAGCTTCCTACAGACGTCTTAGCACAGACTTCGACATTTGGGGCATGACAATACCTCTACACTGAGCAATATTATCATCAATCGAATTAGCCACTCTCGACATGGCAGGCGCCATAGGCTCAGATCTAGCAGCCTCATCTCTTTTCCTATTTGAAGAAGTCATGCCAATCACACACCTCTTGGTAACAAACAGACCCTCATGAGCAGCAGTAGAAGTCTTCAGTTTTTTCTTAACCGGTATCTCTTGAGCAGGCGGGGAAGATCTTTTCTTTCCACATTTCTCTCAACGAAGAGGATTATGCAGCCAACGACATTCATGGTACTCAGCAGGGGAGCTCAACCCTGCATTCCAGCAGGCAAAGAGGCCTGTATGCCTAGCATTCCGGCAATCCATGAAGCCCAAAGAAAATGAGACTTGCGACTCGCTTAGCACTGCACCTCAGCGCCACAATCTGTGGCCCCAGTCGCATAAGCTGCCCATGACTCTAGCCAAGTTGAGCAGCTTAAAGCAGTGGTCCCTGCCACAACATCTCATCGGCCCATACCGAGCCGATTCCTGGCCCATGTCAGCCGACATGCCGCACCGCCCCGACAGTTGCCCCGCGATAGCACTATCCAAGAAAAAGACAAGATAGCACTATCCAAGAAAAAGACAAGAAAAATTAATTTCTCTTTCTTATATCGGTGCGGCACGGAGAAGACGAAGAAAGCAACGAAAGACGATCATTTGCACGGGCAAGATGTAAAAGATTGCTAGAGGAGGGGGAACAAATATCCTCTAAGCTATCTCTCTCTTGTAGGGTAGAATAAATTGCTCTCCAAAGTTGATTTAATAACCCACTTAAGGTGGACTTAAATACGCTTTGAGATAAATTTATTTCCCTTTCCTAGAAGGATCTAATTTCCTACTAAAGAGAGAATCAACATCAAAATAGGAAGCATTCTTAAGTTTCCTAAAAGCTAGAAGATCTCTACACCTGCTGCCCTTTCCTGTGAGCAGCCCAACAGGTGTGGGGGCATTTGTGGAGCCAAAAATAATCACAAGGCGACACGTGCATTTTTGACAAAAGAAGACAAAATTACCCTTGGGGGCATACCGAGATTTCTATGCGCAGGCAGCTGGTAATTATCCCTCGACCAAGGTGTAAATGTCCAAAATAGGTATCAACTTCAAACCTAATTTATTTTATATATTTTCCATTTTATTATTTAGATTAGCTAAATAATATAATCATTTCATATTTCCCAAAACCTTCCCTTTAGGTTTAATTAGCCAATTAATCATAATTTGGCTAATTAAAACCAAAACTTAACCACAAAATATATCCCATTTAACCCCAAAATAGGGTATAGCCGGCCACCTCCTCCATGCATTTGATCTCACTTATTTCCCACTTTATTGTCCAAATTAAATCAAATAGTAACCCCCATAACCACCCAATTATACTCCATATTTAATTAGCCAATTTATGGGCTAATTGAAGACAAGAATCAAATTCAAAAACCCCTTGAGGGGCCGGCCATGCACGAGGAGGAGGAGAAAAAGCCAAACCAAATCCTATAAATAGGGACCCATTCACACCCAAAAGGAGGTCTCTTTTTCCCTTACAAAAATCCCATTTCTCTTACCAAAAATCCTAAATACTCTTGCAAAATTCACAAAGTTCTCCAAACACATTTTCTCTCTAAAATTCTAACTTTGGCATCGGAGGTTCTCCGGCCAAAGCCCCCCCAACTCATCGTGGGTGCGTGAGGCTTTTGGCCTTAACCTAAGGTGCTAGTTGTTTTGTAGGTGCAAAATTGTCCAAGATCAAAGAGGAGAAAATTTGCATCCACAGTTATGAGTATAACCGTTTACCCGCAAAATTTAAATGGACGGTTATAAACGGGTATCTGTTTACCCATTTATTTTATATATGTAAAATTAGCGCAAACCATGTTTCCTATTGGACAATAATTTCTGTAGCATAAAACCTATATGATGTGCTCAATAACTTATATTTCTATTATTCCACTTTTTAATACAAGCCTACATACCAAGCATAAAACCTTTTCGACAAGTCACACTGTTTGGCACTAGCCAACATGCATAGTTTTATTTTTTATACTATGCTAATTACAAGTGCATATTGATTATGTCTGTAACATATATATGCTTATGTGCTGAGACATAGCCATCATGGTTTTACATGATTTATTTATATGTACAAATTATTAGTCATATAATTATAACCGTTTACCTGTGAAATTTAAATGGGTAGTTATGGGTATTAACCGTGGTTATAAACGGATAACTGTTTACCCATTTAATTTATATATGTAAAATTAACACAAATCACGTTCTCTATCGGACAAAACATAGATCAATGTTATTGACTATAGTGCATGGTTTATATAGCTAATTATAATATAATGTAGCTCATTATATATATATATATATATATATATATATATATATATTATGTTAGTACTTTACATTATGAGTTAAATAACCCAAGAATATTGTCTTCTAAACAGTTTTCGTAACCCAAGAATACTTAGCAAATATTATATTACCTTTATTGGTAACAATTAGAAATATTATCCGTAAACTATTATTTCAATTATTAGAATGGTATAAGGACTTAAAAAATTAAAATACGGAAATATATGATGAATGTACCTATAACGGTATTTAATTATAAAAAAAAGAGAGAAAATTATAAATAGTTTTTTTTTTAAATTTTCAAGTTGTTAAAAAACATGTAGACGAGTGAAAAGGGGGGAAATGGTAAAAAAAGAAAAGAAAGATAAATGGGTTAAAAATGGTAAATGGGTAAACAGGTATTAAACGATTATGGTTAAATGGGTATGGTTAACCGTTTATAAACGGTTATGGGTATGGGTATTACCGTTTAGGCAATTACCCAACGGCTAAACAGTTATGCGGGTATGAGTATAAACGGTTATGGGTAAATAAATGTGGAGCGAAAAATAATCACAAGGCGACACGTGGATTTTTGGCTAAAAGAGGACAAAAATACCCTTGAGGCATACAGGAATTCCTACGCGCGAGCAACAGGCAATCATCCCTCAACCAAGTAAAAAATGCCCAAAATAGATAACCAATTCAAAGATATTATCATCCATCCTCATCTTAGGTAATTATTTTATAACCTACATAACATTCCATTTAAATAGAGATTAATTGGATAATTAATGGATTAATTCCTAATTAATCCATTAATCACCACATTAATCACCCATTATACCAATTTGTCACCCATTTTCACACAAATTACCACCTCCCTATCCCTATAAATAGGCTCCCATTTTCACCAAAAGATCATTAAGCTCTTGCAAAAATCCCAAAAACTCTTCAAACACTTTTTCTCTCTAAATTCTAATTTTGGCATCGGAGGTTCTTCGGCTAAAGCCCCCCCCCCCCCAATTCATCGTGGGCGCGTGAGGCTTTTGGCCTTGACCAAATGTGTTAATTGTTTTGCAATTTTGTCCAAGAAGAAAGCAGCGGAAATTTGCATCCACAAATTGGTGCTTTCATTGAGAGTTGAAAATCCATACTTGTAGAAGACTCTTGCATAAAAAGGTTTTTTTCTCTAATTTATATTCCATTTGAATATTTTTCATACATTCTTATTGTTAGAATTTTTTATTTGCAAAGATTCTTTGATAAAACGTGAAAGGAAAATATAATGGCTAGAAATTTAGAAAATTCCACAAGTGAAAATTCTCATATTCAAGAAATGGGACCGCGGCGATCCATGAGGCTAGATGTGGTCATGGGTGGAGTGGCACCACCACAAAGTTCCACCATGGCAACCACCAACGACAAAATCGATGGCACCACCATTATAGCCCAAGCCATGTCATCCAAGCTTGCACGGGCCCGAGCCCAAGCCTCGCACTCGCGTGCATCACACACTAAGCAGCCTGTTCCCACCAAGCAGCCCGCTTTCGTGGCTCAGCCTACTCTCGTGGCCCAGCCTGCTCCCGTGACCCTGTTTGCTCATGCAGCCCAGTCTGCTCACGTAGCCCAGCCTGCTCTTGAGGCCCAGGCTGCTCTTGAGGCCCAGCCTATTCCTGAGGCCTAGTCTGCTTATGCGGTCCAACCTGTTCTTGAGGCCCAGCCTGCTCCCGCGGCCCAGCCTGCTCTCGTGGCCCAGCCTGCTCATTTGGCTTCCCGAGCAGCCCAAGTCGGCTCAAAAGTAGCACAACTGTCCCGACTCCAAGTTTCCGAACCCATGATCGAATCGGGGGTATTTTCACCACATTTCTCCTTAGATTTGACATTTTCCAACTCAAATCTCACACCCAGGGTCTACCACACTTCCACTGCTCAAGGAGATACATTCTTTCCAACCCAAATAGAGAATAACACTTGTCTCAACAAGTCATAGAGTTGACGAGCGCCCTCGCACAGCAGACGACCTTGGTGAACCAACTCTTGCAGCGCATCGAAATGCAACGTGCCATAGGTGTGGTGTCCCGAAGTAGGACAAAGGCAGACGAGGAATCTCTCTAGCAGCATCTCGGAAAACAGCCACTCGATCGGCCGCAAACCAAGCGTTTTAGCAGTGTACACTCCCGACTGGGCCCTTGAGATAGCGTATACTCCCATCTTAGCTCGCGAAGAAGCCTGCACTCTCGACTAGGCCCACAGACGAACATACATTCACGGTTAGGGTCGCACTTTGATAGTCAACATGAGTAACCTTCCAAGCAAAACGTTCATTCACAACTAAGCCTGCAAGGAGTATCCTTCACCTCATATCGGAGTAGGCAGCACGACGGACGGAGAAAAGCAATCACTCAATCTAGCTCAAGTTTAACCAACAGCCTGTGGAGAACTCGCTCGCTTACTAGGAACACACCACAAGAACCGCATCTGCGGCATAGAAGAGCCAAATACATGGAAAAGCAGCCTAGACCAACAAGTCATGACTGGAGGCAGCCGAGAGCTCCGCTACCCCGAAGGCACATTCAAGAGGAAGTAGAAAGACTCTTGACCAAACGATTGCGTAATTTTTCAATGCAACGATTACGAGGCACTACGACGAAACATGACCAACATAAGCAAGTCACCATTCACGGATGAGATCGAGCAGGCAGAGCCTCCACGCGAGTTCAGCATGCCACATTTCACATCTTTCAAAGGGGAAGAAGTCCCGGAGGGACACTTGAAGCATTACCGAAGGACAATGATCCTATATCAAAACAATGATGATCTTATGTGCAAGATATTCGACACCACTCTACAAGGTGAAGCGTAAGATTGGTTCTACACTCTGCTGCCACAGTGAATCTGGAATTTTGATGAACTTTCTTTTGCTTTCATCAAAGAATATTCACCCTATCGCTCGATCAAGAAGAAATCTGACCATTTGTTCAACGTCAAAAAGAACCCAAAGAAGTCACTTCGCGACTATGTGAAGAGGTTTAAAGCAGAGAAGGCAAGGATAGTCAGATGCAACGACTTGATAACTAAAACAGCCTTCCAAAAAAGACTTCCAGCAGACTACCCATTGTTCGGAGAATTGATCATGAAAGAAGATCTAACTTTAGTAGACTTCTTCGTTCTAGCAGAGAAACACGCACTTTGGGATGAAGCTCGGCGAGCAGACAAGGCACCTGAGCAGCCTAAAAAAGAAGTAGCGGTAAAGAAGGAGGACGGAAAGAAGTTGAACAAATAAAGCAAGCAGGAAGCCAAGCGTAAGGACTGATTCCCGACTAGAAAAGGCCCGACTACCAAGAACTACTCTAAGTTCTCGATCCTAACCCCACCAAATGCACATTCGGAGTATCTTTAGACAGATTCTTAGGGTACCTAGTGACCCAACGAGGAATCGAAGCACATCCCAAGCATATCTGAGTGATCCTAGAGATGAAATCTCCTACTACCTTGAAAGAGATCCAAAGCTTGACCGGACGAGCAGCTGCCTTCAACCGCTTTCTTTCGCGGTTCACCGATCGATGCAAAGCCCTTTTTTTCAAGGCCATCAAGAGGGCATAACAAGACAAATTGGATGAAGAGTGCAAAAGAGCTTTCCAAGACCTGAAGAAGTATCTCACATCACCTCTCATACTATTTAAGCCAAGAGCAGCGGAGGACTTATACATTTACTTGGCAGTCTCAGAAATAGCGATAAACTCTATCATCATACGAGAAGAGCTAGGGGCCGACTGTATTCCACAGTTCAAAAGCTCTCCTCGATGCTACCAAAAATTCAAAGCTAGGTTTGGCAATAATTGTTGCAACCCGGAAGCTCAAGTTTTACATTCAGACGCAAGCAGTCATCCTTATGACGCACTATTTCACCTAATCTAGACGCGCAGCGATAAAGGCGTAAACGCTAGCGGATGCAAAGTTTTTTGACAAACGCAACAATTCAGCCCAAAAAGTGCGCCAACGGCAGACGAGCATTATAAGGGCACACTCGGAAGCAAGTTTTGTCCTCGTCACCTTAAAAGATTCTATCGGCAGTTGAACACCACCTTCTGTTACGTGTCACACGGCCTCAGCCGACCCTTACTCTATAATTCAACTCTAGAGTGGCTCAATACTGGCAGTTGAGCATCTTCTGCTACGTGTTACTTGGTCCAGCTCTACGGCTCCCTACTGCGCACTCACGGCTAGACAAACTCCCCGGATGTCTATGAGCATATCACACCACCAAAAAATGAGTAACCAAACAGTAAAAAGATGGCCACAAGCTTAGATCTGGCAGAGGCGAAGCGCGAGCAAACTATCACTAGCATCACAATTTACCAGTAGTAACTCCTCTCCAGCTACAACAAAAAAACCAAGATCCGGCAGCTCTAGCCCGAAGATCTGGTCTCAAGAAAAGCCTTCATCACTACCCGCAGATAAGGCTATAAAAAGATGGATCCCATCTGGGAAGGTCCGTACAAAATCAGCAGACTAGACGGTAAGAGCAATTACACCTACGCCACCATGAAACAACAAAAAGATCGAAAAACAATGGAATGCCTACAGTCTAAGGAAGTACCATGTGAGACCTCCCGCTACATCAAAGCCCGAAGACTGAAGCAACTTAACGGGCACCACCTCGCAAGTCGAGAACTATCTAGTTGTTATGTAGTCTTTTACAGCTAAGTTATTCATTCGCTTCACTCGTTTTTTCAATGAGAAATTCAGAAGTAATTTGCAACTTGGCTCAACTACATGCTTACAACAACTGATCATACCTGCACTTAAAAAGAAGATTGCGCCCTTCTTAGGGACTCATCACAAGAATTGCACCCCCGAGGGACCAACCATGCTCTCCAAAGCGGGATGATAAACTCCACACTCCGAATATCCGGACGTGGATGAGCTGGGTTGCCGTAATATAACTAGAAGCACGATGGCTTGTGCCAGGATTCCTAGAAGTAGCCACAATGGTCTTTTTCAAGGCCTAGCTAACTGAAGGATTTTGGGTCTATTGGCCTAATCCGCAGGGAACTGGGCCCTAGAGACAAAGGGGGCACATTACGCAGTACGCCCTAACCAGCAGTAGACGCCTAGGAGGCTTGCAAAATTGGGGTTTTTGGGATAGAGGAAAATGTTGACCTTCTTTCTACGACAAAAGTTGTCATCTCCTTAATCCTTGTCAAACCTATTTGATTTGTCGATAATTCTTTACTAGATTGTTTATGCTGCATAGGAGGTATCTTTATTTTACATATTATCTATTGTATATTTTGACATTTGGAACTTTCTAATAAACATTTGGAGTTGGACCGGGAAACAAATGATGCGTGCTACTGTTTACTCAGAACTTTACAGGGCCACAGATGTCGACCGATCATGGTGAAGGAGCACCGTGGATTCAATTTGGACTTTCGATCATCCCTATGATGTGAAAATTTTTATGTTGTGTTTAGTCTGAAATGTAGTTGTACTTGACTATGTTAGAAGATTCAGGAGGAGACTTCAATGATTCGATTAGTGTCTAAAGATGTTCTAATTTATTGTTTTCCTTTCTTGACTCACGACTTCACTCATTTCAAATAAGTTAACGTGTCATTAAATAATACAAAACATTCATTCTAACTCATTTTTCTTTTCAACATTACTTTCTTTCTTGACTCTCGACTTCACCAATTCCAAATGAATAAACATGTCATTAACAACAGCGAGTGTTGTTGCTCAACTCATTTGTTTTTATCAGCTTTAGAAACCTTATTCTCTATTCACAATTTCACCATTTCAATTAAGTTAATATATCGGTAAAGACGATACGTTATTTAACTTTCTTTCTTTCCTAACTTAGGAGTTCATCCGTTCTAGATAAGCAAATGTGTCGGTAACGAAGATACAATAATTTCATTCTAACTCGCTTTCCTCGTCAGTTTTAACTATCCGTAATTCACGACTTCACCACTTTTTGACGCTGCAAATCGGAATTGTCCGAAATGACTCCTCCTCTCCTTACATATTTTTACGGCTTACTTTTCACGCTAACATCACGAAATTACTATTAACGCGACGCGCCCGTCGCTCACCTCCCCACCCATCCACTCGTGTAAAAACCTTTCGCCTTCTCCCATTTCTGACAACTGTGATACTTCGAGAGGTTGCAAGTTGCAACAACTCGCCCTCTTCCCTTCTGCGACTCCAAACCCTCCTCCCCCGCCCTCTCTCCGTCGCCTTCCGCCCCCTCCGATCCCAAAACTCACAACCTCCGTCGAGCTCAGATCGACGACCGACGCTTCCGCCTTCGCAATCCCTACTTGGCGTTCGCTCACTTTCAGGTACTTTGAAAACCCTAATCCTCGGTTTTCTTCGGGTGATTAGTTTGCGATTGCATTTCATGCCGGATTTAATGCGTTAACGCTGTCGTTTGCGTTTAGTTCGGTTCGCGTTTTAGGGATTTCTTGTGTTATTAAATCCTCGATGCTTTGTTAAATATGTCTTGTGCTGTATATTTGTGTTAACTTTGTCTTCTGTATGCTTTACAGCTCGAGATCGAGAAAATACCTTTGGTTTTGATTGCCGAATAGTAAGAGAAGATGTTCGGTTCTTCTAATCGTAAGCTTTCTCTATCTCTATCTTTTACTTGATCCTTGGACTCAGATTTTGTTGCATCCTTGTTACTGCATTCGATATATTTTAATTCATTCCGACTCCAGTAATTGGTTTCTGGGTTTTCTCTCAATCATATGTCGAGTTTTCGGAACATGTCGATACACTTTCTATTTGTTTCGTTGTAAAATGAATATGACATCCATTTATTAGCGGTTTGGGCAATGTTATCTGGTCTTCTGTTTATGCTGTTTGATTGTCTGATAAATATACGGGCTTGGTAATTTTTTTCGTTGTGAAAATAATCTAATTTGTGGAATTTGGTTAACAGCTTTTGGACAGTCATCTAGCAGCCCATTTGGGTCCCAATCGGTATTTGGGCAGACCAGCAGCACAAATAACAATCCTTTTGCCCCTAAGCCTTTTGGTAGCACATCCCCATTTGGTGCGCAAACAGGAAGTAACATGTTTGGAGGAACTTCAACTGGTGTATTTGGCGCAACTCAAGCTTCTTCACCTTTTCCTTCCTCCACAGCCTTCGGTGCTGCATCCTCACCAGCTTTTGGAAATACAACGCCTGCTTTTGGAGCAACTTCGAGTCCTTCACCATCACCTTTTGGTGGTAAGCCAATGGATTAAATTTGAACCTTTTTTTATCTTTTCCGTTTTGTGTTCACTCAGCACTCTTCAACTGATCTTTTGATATAACTATTATGATATATGGTAATTGGGGATCATTTACAATTTCCTTCAAGTCTGTATTGAGTTTTTTTCTGGACATTTATGAGTGGATTAGACTTTCAGTACGTGATAATAGTGGATTATGCATTCCGTACAAGATGGATATATTGTTGTTGAAACTTTCTATTTGGTATACATCTATTGGTGCAGTTGGCTTGTGAAATGACAAATATCATTAGGAGGAATTAAGACTTTGAGAGTGGAACAGGGATGATTACTATGCCTTTACTACTCTGGCTGTAATTTCTGTGTGAGGGATTGGTTTTATCTTGTATTTCAAGGGGTACATGTCACTTTGCTTCTTAGTTTATCTGCGGAATTATTTCCACTTTAGAAGCTCATCAACAAGATCGATCTAGTTATAATGGGATGTTCAACCCAAACAATTCCTGTGTTATTTGGTTACATGTTATTCATCTTTCTGCTCAATTGTTTCGCTATTTTGGTTTCTTGTCACTGATGATTTTTTCTTTGTTTCTCTCCTCCATGTGTACACCCTCTCTCAACAGGTTCATCTGGTTTTGGTCAGAAGCCTGTGTTTGGAGCATTTGGGTCCAATCCTGCTCAAAC
Source organism: Crataegus laevigata (assembly GCA_963580275.1). NCBI lineage: Eukaryota > Viridiplantae > Streptophyta > Magnoliopsida > Rosales > Rosaceae > Crataegus > Crataegus laevigata. Next base: position 9,505,246 of record OY756953.1, on the reverse strand, counting down.
AAGTCCTTTTGGAAGTACAACTCAACCATCACAGCCAGCATTTGGGAGCAGTGTATTTGGTTCCTCCACACCATTTGGCGGATCAAGTCAGCCAGCATTTGGTGCTACCACCACCCCAGCTTTTGGTGCTTCAAGCACCCCAGCCTTTGGTGCTACTAGTAGTCCAGCCTTTGGTGCTACAAGTAGCCCAGCTTTTGGTGCTAGCACCACCCCCGCATTTGGTGCCACCACCACCCCCACTTTTGGTGCTACCAGCACCCCAGCTTTTGGTGCTGCCACCACCCCAACATTTGGAGCTACAAGTAGCCCGGCCTTTGGTTCCACAGCAAGTCCTACATTTGGAAGCACAGGAGCTGCATTTGGGGTGTCGAGTTCTCCCTTGTTTGGATCTGGGGGAGCATTTGGGGCTTCAAGCACCCCGGCTTTTGGTTCATCTAGCTCGACCTTTGGTACTTCAACCAATCCTGCTTTTGGTGCTTCAAGTGCTCCTGTTTTTGGTTCATCCAGTACTCCATCGTTCAGCTTTCCATCAACTCCTACCTTTGGCCAATCAAGTTCTGCATTTGGTAGCAGCCAGTTTGCCGCTTCATCTCCTTTTGGAGCACAGAGTTCTCCGTTTGGTGAGTACTCCAGATGCATATGAGTGGTGGTACATTTGGAAAAAAAAAAAAAGGACCCGCCACTCATTCTATTTAGTTTCGTTGTTGTATTATTATTATTATTATTTTTAATAATTTGTGATGCAGGAGCTCAATCAACAACATTTGGGAACAATGGTGCCTTTGGGCAGTCAGCTTTTGGGGGCCAACAACGCGGGGGCAGTAGAGTGGTTGCATATGCTGCAACTCCTGAACCTGATGGTGGCACTGGGACTAGTGCTGCTGGGAAATTGGAGTCAATATCAGCAATGCCTGCATATAAAGAAAAATGTCATGAAGAACTCCGCTGGGAGGATTATCAATTGGGGGATAAAGGTACAGTTTCTAGTTAACATTTCAGTATTTCGGAAATTTTGCCGCATTTGTCAGCAATAATAACATTTGCTAAGTTCACAATGTTATAATTTTGACTTCCAGGTGGTCCAGCTCCTACTGGTGCCAGTGGCTTTGGCATTACCACCTCACAGCCAAACCCTTTGAATCCTGCACAGGCATTTCCTCAAGCCTCAAGTCCTTTTAATGCCACAACTTCATCTAATTTGTTTGCTCCAAAAACTCCATCTTTCACTAATACAGGCTTTGCAACATCGTCTACACCATTCAGTTCATCAGGTTTTGGGATTTCTACTTCAACTAGTCCTTTTACACCATCACAACCTTCCACAGTTTTCCCACAAACCTCGTCTCCTTCTCTCTTTAGTTCGTCAAGCTCTGCATATTCATTTCCTGCTCCGGCTGCGACAGCAACTTCCACATTTAATTCAAACCCATTCAATCCCACACCTCCAGCTGCCCAGACAGGTAGTGCTTTTACCAATCCATTTGGGCAGAATACAACATTTTCGCAACCATTCAGTAACCCTTCTACTGGCTTTGGTTTAATGATCTCCACTGCTGCTGGTGCTACAAGCAGTCAAATGGGTTTTAGTCAACCAGCTGTAAGTTCTTATTGGTTGTTTTTAATTTCAATTGTAAAAGATTTTAATTGATTATTGGTTAACTTTTTCCCTATTTTCTTTCCTGTGCAGCCGACTTTTTCTGTGCCTTTCTCATCTCAGCCAACTCAGAATAGTGGTTTTAACTTCAACAGTTTTAATCAAACTCAATCAGGTAACATATGTTTTGAGCGTCTTTATGTTTTCTCAAACCATATAGCCATTGAGGTTTTATTTGTCAGTTGATGGTTCTGTTTCATCAATTGGTGTTTGCTTTCGTAGGCAACACAGGTGGTTTGGGAAGTTCAACAGGAATTCTTGGTCAGAATAACTTTGGACAGTTGTATGTCATATGACTCAAATCTCTTGTAGCTCTTTACTTATGTGTGCATGTGTACATGGTGTTTTTACCGATATTGTATTTAAATTCACATTTTTAGAATCTAAAGTGGTATACCCCTCTGGTTTCACCTACATGGATAAAAAATTGCGGAAATTTTTTGGATGAAACAAATCTCTTTGGATTTGGATATCTCATTTGAAACAAATCTAAAAAGGGGCTCCTATACTTGTTTGGAAGTGGAAGAGGTTCTTTTTGTTGATTTTATTGCTCATTTAATAATAAGAAAAATTAACTTTAGAGTATTAATTAGGTTGATACATGTTCCAAATATTAACTTTTTTCTAAGACAATGTTCTTATCCCAATATGTACCTGCTCTTTGGGCTTACAATGTAGGGGTTTTTTCTTAGCTACTTGGGAGGTTTTCTTTTTGTTCTCTATGTCCATGGATTACAACATTTTATTTATTTATTTATTTTTTGGCTGTTGTTGTTCATTTTGAATTTTACAATTAAGAATTGAACTAGAAAATATTGATCTATACTGTCTTTCATAGGCCTGTCACTCCAAGCTCTGCTACTGTACAGCCAGTACCTGCTACAAATCCATTTGGAACGCTTCCTGCAATGCCACAGATGTCAATTGGTCGCGGTGGAACTGCACCGTCTATTCAATATGGAATTTCGAGCATGCCTGTAATTTGAATTTCTTATGTGGTTTTGTTTATGTTTAATTTGAAATTGAATTTGACTTTAAGGTGTTAATTTTCTGTCGAGAATCACTTCTACGTGGTTGCGATTTTAAGTTGATAACTTTCTTCTTTAATCCTCGTGTGAAGGGTTTAGGATGGTGACATTGACTTTTTTTCTTCTGCCAGGTCGTAGACAAACCTGCGCCTGTTAAGGTATCATATTTGTTGACCTCTCGACACCTGTCGCAAAGGCGGGTCAGGTTACCTGCGAGAAAATATAATCCTAAGAATGATGATCCAAGGGTGAGGGTGATGCTTCATGTAAACAGTTAATCTGTATTAGGTTTTCTGTTCAGGCTACTTTTGAATTTTGTGCTTACACCTATTTGCCTTTATTGTTTTGCAGTTCCCTTTCTTTATTGACGATGAAGAAACAGATAACACACCCAAGGCGGATGCTCTTTTCCTTCCCAGAGAAAACCCAAGAGCACTCGTCATTTGTCCAAAAGAACAGTGGCCTCAAAGGGTTGGTGCTGAGAAAGCATCCCCAATAAAGGATACTTCAACTCCAGTGCATGAGAATGGTAAGTTCTGTTGTGCCATTATCATTTGCTTTCCTTTTGCCCTTTCACTTGTACTGCCTCTTCATATTTGGCTTGAGAAATAGTTCACCTTTGGAATGGGCATATGTAATGCGTATGCAAATGCTTTTACTAGCCATTTGTAAGGGAATTTTTGGTTTTTTCACATCCATTAGTGTATTTTTGTTGATGAATTTTGGGCCTTCTGGCCTATTTGAGAGTTTTTTTTTTTTTTTAAAAATTGTTCATGGAGTATCGATACCACATACACTAGATTATTATGCACTAATGCTGAGAGTTTTGAGTAATTTTTTTCAAATTTAATTTTGTGACTGAGCATATTTTGGTTTGCTGCACAATTGCTTACTCTTCTGAACAAAATGTCGATTCAGGAAAAATTCCGGGAGAAGCAGATTCTGAGGATAAAGATAGTGAGTCTATGCTTTTATGACTTTTGTTTTCACTTAGCTTGTGGTTTCTTGTTAATGTATTTTTGTGGTTGCATTTTAAAGTCCGGAGCTGTTAAAAAGTAACAAAGATATTGAGTGATAATGTATTTGGTTGATAGTATCTGTGGTGCTAACAGACTTGCTTTATGTTTCCGAAACGCCAAAAGAAAATGGAATTGTGAAAGAGCGGGTGAATCATGTCAAAGTCAACCAGAAACCTAATGGAGTTCATGATGATCATTCTGTTCAGAAAGGGGACTCATATATGACACTAAGTGGGCATAGAGCTGGTGAGGCTGCTATTGCATATGAGCATGGCGCTGACATTGAGGCACTAATGCCAAGGCTCCGGCGTACAGACTACTATACAGAGCCTCGAATTCAAGAATTGGCAGCTAAGGAAAGGGCAGAACCAGGGTTCTGCCGCCGTGTCAAGGACTTTGTGGTTGAACGAGTTGGGTATGGTAGCATCAAGTTCTTTGGGGAGACAGATGTGCGATGCCTTGATCTCGAGGCTCTGGTGCAGTTCAACAATCGGGAGGTGATAGTGTACATGGATGACAATAAGAAACCTCCTGTCGGGCAAGGCCTCAACAAACCTGCTGAGGTTACACTTCTCAACATTACATGCACTGACAAGAAAACAGGACGTCAGTTCACAGAAGGCCCAAAGATTGAGAGATACAAGCAGATGCTGAAGAAAAAGGCAGAGGATCAAGGAGCTGAGTTTGTATCTTATGACGCCTTGAAAGGCGAGTGGAAGTTCAGGGTAAAACACTTCAGTAAGTACGAGTTGGGAGAGGAAGACGACTGGGATACCGCCGCTGTTGCCCAAGACTGCTGACGGGTTATGGAGTTTGATCCGATGTGTTAAATATGTGGTCGGGGGAAATGTTAGTGTGTTTTTCTTTTGGCCAAGGGTTTTTGTTCTTTTTGTCATGGATGCGGATTAATTTTGGAGTTGTATAGGATTTAGGGGATGTGGTATAATAGCTGTTGAAGCCTCTCTGGCGCTCTGACTATGATCTACTGGTCTTTTCATTTTTTTTGTTTTTATTTTATTTTGTATGGGTTAAACTGTGATTTGCAATCGAGAAAAAATGAAACTCTTTTTTTGTTATTAGTCCTGCTTTTCCATTATCTTTTGCCCATTTTTGTACGAGAGTTTTTAGTTAAGAACACAAATTTTATCATAGGTAAAAGTAGAATATCGCTTGTATTAAAATTACAAAAAACAATCTCAATTATTGGTGTCACGACACTTTTATATCTCATTTTTTTTAAAATTGATCATGTCATATCTCATCTTATGAATTTGTACCAATGTTATATATTTCGTTAATTGACTGTGAATTTTTTAGTTAATTGTTGACGTGGCTTAAGCTAAAACAACAAACTCTCTTGGATCTCTGTACAAATCGAACGATGATATCCAAAAGGTAATCAACAATAACAATCACATGGAGATTGATCGAAAAAATCACCTCTTTCTCTATGCCCTTCCCGAAAAACCTAGTAAAACGTTTGCACGTCTTGCCCGATAGTCAAATTGTACGGAATTACATGCACTTTCAGTCCGATCGAGAGTTGCATGAATGTCTCGACAACTGCGAGGACCTGAAAATATTCGGCAGGGCTAAGGGCGTTCTTGAGCTTCTGCCGGTCGGGGTTCCGGCGCCCGAAGCAATCAAAGTACTGAGGCGCGATGCGTACTACGGCATTATCAAGACCGGGACTCAGGAAAGCGGGTTTTGCTCAAATTTTGGGATACCGAAGGGGCTAATGCTCACCCGGATCGAGCGCCGCCTCCTGCCTCCTGGACCCGGCGGAATTAGAGGCGTTTTTTAACCAGACGGGGTGTGAGGTTTTCGGCCGCGGGGGAGAGATTGCCGCTGTGATTGGTCCGTTTGAGCATGGAGTGGAAATAGCGAGGTGGCTTGTGGAAGGCTGTCTTGCGCATCTGATCATTAAAACTACAAACATAAATTTTGTTTGTCTTGGTTTGATCCCGACATGTTGAAAGTTATGGGGGAGGAAATCATGAACGATCTCTTAAGTTGAGTTTTGGAACGCTAGAGAATTGATAAAGCTCTCGATTTTATTGATAATAAAGAGAATTCTATTAATCAGAGTCAGAAATACAACTACTAGTTTCAGTGCCGGCTCTGAGGGTGTGCAAAAGGTGCCACCGCACAGGGTCCCCGATTTGGAAGGGCTCCAAATTTTCTTTACACGTAACACCGACATAACATATATCTAAATGTGCAAACTGATACTAATAAATGGTCCAGCGCTAGCGGTGGAGGCATTTTGTCTATTTGCCTAGGTGGTGGGTTCGAGTTCTTGCGGCATTATCATGCTCAATTTTTACAATTTTATAAACTTGAAAAAGCAGATAAATTTACACACAAAATAATGCAACATGTTTTGAAGTGGAGACCCTTTGAAGAGAGAAAGCACTATTGTCCACTTAAACAAACTTAATTTTAGTTCACTAACTTGTATTTAAATTTTATAGGTAACGAAATTGAAAAAGAAAAAAAAATAAAGAAAATACAATATTAAAAATGGTAAAGGGCCTCCATCTAAGTTTTGCACAGGGCCCCTAAATATTCAGAGCCGGCCTTGACTAGTTTCATGTAACTCTTAACGGGAAAAGAAAAAAAAAAAGAAAGAAACATTAAGTACAGAAGCATTCGTGTTCTTGTTTGTACATCTTGTTTGGGTTGCAAGATATTGACAAGAACTAATTGAAACCTTAGCATGGGGGAGATGAAGCGGTGGCTCTTTCTTTGTGCAAGTAAGATTGGTTTTGCCCACTAACACTTGAAATCCATGCCAAGAAACTAGTTTGATTCGTCTCGTCATTCTCTTTTCAAAAATATATCTTTGTTGTAAGTAGTGAGAATGTATGCCCATATGCCAATAATAACTCTCACATGCTTAATAGTATTGTTTTTTGTTTTTTGTATGGCGATCATTCACTTTTTGTAAACTTACCACGGATGTTGCTCTATATAAAGAGCACTTCGTGTAATCAAATACACATCAAGAATAGAAGTGAAAGATATAATATGAGTACCCTTCATTCCTCTCTTTACCTGCAATCATTTTGTGTTATATTTGCGAAACTAAACAATGTGATATTTTACATTCAAATAAAATTTAAAAACTCAGAAAACTCTATTCACTATTCACGCCGAAATTTACCAATAAAAAATCCACGTGAGAAACACGTGCTCTGCTCCTCATGAACGAGGGTTTATAGGTTCCGCTAAACCCCTGCTGTAATTCCGTTTTCCAATCGGAGAAGACGAACTGAAGAAAAAGGAGCGATTGCGTCGTGAAGTCGTCGAATCGGAAGATGTGGTTTGGAGGCGGCGCGTTTAGACCTTCTAGTTCAACCGGAAGTGGTTTGATTTCAAGCGCCACCGCGTTTGTCAGGCATTTCTCCCGGAGCCGCGCGGAGAATCTGAGAAAAATCAACCCAAAAGTGAGCTTTCCGGAAGCTAATTCCATCGCTCGTGATCTATACGACGTCGTCAAGCAGCATGGCCCTCTGACCATCCCCAATACTTGGGTTCAGGCTAAGGTTTATCACCCTTTCTGTGAAGAACTTTTTATTTCTTTCATTTTTATTTTCTTCATATATATGAATCTGATAAAGCTGGAAGATTTACTCTTTCCATTTGGGAATTTTCATTTCTAATCACTGTCCCTAGTGGTGGATGATGTTTTATCAATTGGGTATGACGAAAAACCAGATTTCAGTTTGTGTATTTGGTGTTTGGAGTCATGTTATCTAGCTTCAAATGCTTCATATAGCTATATAAAGGCAGCAAGGAGTAGTCTTACTTGCCACTGATTAGAGTAGGATAACTTGAATTGCAGTAATGGGAGAATAGTAGGTCATGCTTTTCGTTACTTAATTGTATCGTTGGCTGGCTATACTTTCTAGCCGGTGTGACTAATGTAGGACAGCTCGAATTGCAATAGGAGGATGATCTGTTCATCATAATACGAACTTTTAAATTTCGATTTAACAAGTTTTAAGGGGGACTGGAGATTGAGGGCCTTTTCCTTGCCTTTTGGTTTTAACAGTTTCTAATAAAGCTGGATAATTATTTTCAACTTGTAAGGTGATGATGCTGTCTTAGAAGTAACTTCAATGGTTTATGTTCATACTAACATTTGAGATTTTGAGTATAACTGAGAAAACCACAAGGGTTGCAAGTTTCAGAGAATAAAGCACCGACATCTGTGTTTTTATCCCCTCAATGAAGGCTTATAAAATAGAAATGCTAAAACCTCTGCTCAGATTTATCACGCTCCTTGATTTGATGTTAAACTTTTTTGTATTTGTGATACAGCAATGAAAGTATTATAGTGCAGCGATTTTCAATTCCATCTTTAGCATACATTTTCTTGTAGTAGTTCGCAAAACTTTTCTGGTTTACCTCTCACATTTTGTTGATGTTTTTATCTGTATAAATCATTGAAGATGTTTTGGATACTACTGTTCTGGGGACAAAAGCAAAGGCAGTGTATTATAATGTAAGAAGTACCTGGTCTACTGATACCTAGTATAGAGTGCTTACCATGTCTGTATCGACAAGTTCCAGTATAGACTTACGTATTAGCACCTGTACATCCTAGGCAAAATATTTCATGCATTCATTATTGTTCGATGGGAAATGGGTAGTTTTCAGTGGCTTTGCTTGTTATCAGCCCTCCAGCTAAAAGAGGACATATATTTCTTTCCTTATTCAAGATAAAAGAATAAATGTGGAATATAAAGTTAATTATCTGAATTTTCATCAGTTCATGTTTCTGAAAAGGGGTTTTATTTGCAAAATTCAGGAATCTGATGTCAGTGGATTGATGAGCAAAACACACATGAAGATAATGCTCAAATGGATGAGGGGAAGGAAGATGCTGAAGCTGTTCCCCAACCAAGTTGGTTCGACCAAAAAATTCTTGCTATGCACACTGCCTGAAGACGCTGAAGTTACTCAATTTAGAGAATCGTCAGCAGTAAGGCTGCAACATAGGAAGCCTTCCATTAAACGGAAGAAGCAAAAGAAATAGGTCTGTGATTCTGTGTCTAAGCCATCACTTTCGGCTTGGAACCCTTGCTTAGTGTGTTCCATTGCAATTTCAATGCTCCCTTTGGCTTTATGAGTCAACATTTCCTTTTCCCATTGGTGTTGCTATCAATAGCTCTTTCATTAATTTATGGTCGTTTTGAAAAGACCTTGATTAGTTTCGTTCTATTTTTCGTTTCGTTAAGTCTGGTAGTGATTAGGTTGACAATTTGGATCGTTGAAACTTGAAATAATAGTTATGGCGATGTTGTTTTGATTTATAGCATATTAGCATCACTGAATTCAGTATTGTGTTACCATCAAATAAATAATAATGGATTACAGAGTGTTTTATTGTATTTGTTGGAAGAACTGAAGGAGCTTACATTACATGCATGGTAGGGGGAGATTTAGAAAGGAAAACCAAGAGATCATACGACTGAAACAACCCTTTTTTTTGTTTTTTTGTTTTTTTTTATCATTGTTTTGTGTCAATATGGTACGACGGGGATCGACTAATTTTAATGGTTCAAGTCCCAATTTTTCCAGGGAAAAAAAAACTTTTAAGGGGCAAATTGAAAGTGACCTACAAGTTCATGGGCTATCTTAGTTTATCGTTTAGTAATTAAGCCTCCATGTAGGGGTCTACTATCACGTGAGGTGCTGAATTTGAATCTAGACCTGACAAACGGGTTACATTTGTCGTATTTATCATTTTCGTGTCATACTAGTTATTTTAACTCATTGTGCCATGTCAAACTCGTTATTTGGACAAGTTCTTAATAGGTGATTGGATAACGACTTGATTCGTTAATGAGTCGTGTTGTTTTGTGGAAGGTTAATGGGTCATGCAAGAAACTTGCCATGTCTAAGGTCTAGGCTTGGCAAACGGGTTGTGTTGTGTAATGCCTATTATTTTAACGGGTTCACAAGTGACCAATAACTTTCCGACTAGTTAACTGAGTTCTTAGTGGGTGACCCATTAACAACCTGACTCATTAACAGTTTGACACAAAACATGTTATTCTCTTGATTTTATGCGTCAAATTAATAGATCATGTTGTAAACACGAAAAATTCTCGAAACACAAGAACACGTGTACAAAATATATTTGTATTAATGAATTTGGGTTACAATCTCTATTTGTTCCTCTGATTCGATCTCCATAAGACTTTGATTTGTGGGCTTGATCCAAGGGGCCGTTGAGGCTTGATCCTGGATGAGCAGAGGGAGTTTCTTCAAGGGGCGTTGGGCTTGATCTTGAAGTTTGGCGGAAGTTTCTTCAAGGGCCTTTTGGGCTTGATCTTGAAGTTGGGCGAGGTTTCTTCAAAGGGCCGTTAGTGGCTTGATCTTGAAGTTTGGCGGATGAACGTTTCTTCAAGGGGCCATTGGGGCTTGATCCTGAAGTTGGATGAACATTGAACGATGAACGATCTTCAAGGGCTTTTGGGCTTGTTCTTGAAGATGGATGAACGACGAACGACGAACGAAGAACGATGAACGGTGGGTGTACTTCAATGGGCTTTTGGGCTTGATTCTTGAAGAAACGGATGTGTGGATCAAAGGGCCGTCGGGGCTTGATCTTGAAGGACGGATAAACGGATCTTCAAGGGCCTTTAAGGCTTGATCTTGAAGGTGGATGAGCAGAGCTTCGGGGGCCGTCTGGGCTTGATCTTGAAGGTGGGTGAACAGAGCTTCAAGGGCCGTCGGGGCTTGATCTTGGATTGGGATGAGCAGAGCTTCAAGGGCCGTCGGGGCTTGATCTTAAAGGCGGATGAGCGTTTATTCAAGGGGCCGTTGGGGCTTGATTCCTGAAGAACGAAGAACGAACTTCAAGAGAATTATCTTCCAATTTGGGAGTAGAGAAATGTATTTGTGAATTGGTGAATGAAAATGAATGAAATGGCTTCCTATTTATAGATTTTGAGATGAAGGTGAAGTGAGTGGATGTTGTAGGTGAAATGAGTGGATGATGGAGATAAAGTGAGTGGATGATGGAGGTAAAATAAGTGTGATGATGGAGGTGAAGTGGGTGTGATGATGGAGGTGAAGTGAGTGGATGTTCTAGGTGAAGTAAGTGGATGATTGAGGTGAAATAAGTGTGATGATGGAGGTGAAGTGGGTGTGATGATGAAGGTGAAGTGGGTGTGATGATGGAGGTGAAGTGAGTGGATGATGGAGGTAAAATGAGTGGAGGTTATAGGTGAAATAAGTGGATGATGGAGGTGAAATAAGTGGAGGTTGTAATTTTAAGGCTTTGGTCAACATTTATTTCACCGAAAATTCGATGTCTACAAATGCCCCCACTTCAAGGCGCGCTGTGTACATGTGCTTGTCACGTGTAGAAGGTGCGTTTTGAAGTTTCCTCAATGTAGACGTCGATCCAAGTGCCGTTGAGGCTTGATCTTGAATTGGGCTGAGATTATATTCAACTTTGCTAGGATGAATCGGCACGTGTATTTGTTATGCTTGTTAACTTTCCACAGACTTCATCTTGAACTGGTTTTGATCCAAGGGTGATGGACACTTGATCTTGAATCAGGATTGTAATTTCTTCAAGGGTCGTTGAGGCTTGATCTTGAAGGTTGTCGGACCACGAGCGGCTTCATATGGCAAGCGATCTTCGATTTAGTTGAGGATGAATCAGCACGTGCAGTTGTACGGCCCATGCTACATTATTCTCTGCTTTGTTTCTTTTGCATGGCAGGCAGGTACGAGGTAGAGGTGTTGGTCTGTTTCTATGTTCAATCTTTCGAAGTGCCGACCGATCGCTCTATTTCTTCTTGTCCCGCAGGCAAGAGCAAGGGTAAAGGAAAAGCGTGCCATAAGATATCTTTGCCTTCGACTCTGCTGATATGAGAAACTTTTGCTTTTGAAGAAGTATCTTTCCACAGGTTTATTCTTGAACTGGGATGGAGAGTTTTTCTTCTGCTAGATTTTCTAAAAGTCTGAGCTTATCCATTTATCTAGAGTTAAAGTTGATTCAAGGGTGGTGAACACTTGATCTTGAATTAGACTTGTGATTCTTTCAAGAGCCGTTGGTGGCGTGATCTTGAAGGAAATAGACCATGAGCGACTCTACGTGGCAGGTGATCTTTGCGAGCCGACTCAAGAATTTGAGGGTCAAAACAAGTCCATCAAATCCAGAGTACGTCAGATCTTGATGATATGAAATACTTTTGCTTTTGAAGAAGTAGCGGACGGCCCGACACATGTTTCGTCGTGCTTGTCTCTACATGCTTCAATGTATCATTTTCCCTTGCCTTATCTGTTCCTCTTGCAGAAACGACATCTTCTCTGGAAGTACATCAGCCGTTTGAAGATGACTACTCGAGAGTAATGCTAGGTAAGCAATCAGGGAAGGTTTCCAGGCAGTCAGTTCCAGATCGGAAGTTTGATCTCAGGTTCCGACTGATTGCTCTCTTTCTCCTTTCCCTGCTGATGAGAACAAGGACAAAGACAAGAACAGGGAGAAAGCATGATATGATATACTTTTGCTTTCGACCCTGATGATATGGGATACTCTTGCTTTGGTGTGGCTTGTTTTGCAGAGGTATTCCAGGGGATGAGGAATACTGGGTATTTCGAGAGGCTTTGTTGGAAATGCATTCTCGAAGATAGGGAAGAGCTTGGCATTTTTTGCAGGTCTGCTTTACCGTAAAAAATGATGAGGGTTGGCCTATATAGGGATTTCCGAGTAGCCGGTAGTGATACTGTTCGTTTACTCTTGTCAATGACAGTGGGTAACTAGAACAGTAAGATTCATGCGTTTTTAGACTCGTCTGTGACTTCTGCAAAGCTGAGATATCACGTGAAGGGTGGCGACAAGCCTTTGAAGAGGTGACGCCTCTTCGATTTCTAGGTAAGCAACTCTTCGATTTTTGAACAAGCGGCAAAGCTTTTGAGGTTTGGATGATAGTGTCGAGCTTCCTTGATTTTAGCCCGTGACTCCCTTAAAGCTGAGATTGCACGTGAAAGGCATCGGCAAATTTTGAGAATATCCAGCTTTTGATTTTTTGGGTAACAACGCCTCTTCGATCTTTGAACAAGCAACCCGGCTTTTGAGGTTTGGGAAGAGATAACAAGCACCTCTGATTTTGTCCGTGACTTCGGCAAAGCTGAGATCACGTGTGAACAGTGCTGACAACTCGATCCGGGAAATCCGGTTTTTGAAAAGGTGGTGCCTCTTTGAAATCTGAACGAACGGCTCTTTGATTTCTGGACAACGCCTCTTCAATTTTGGAGCAAACATCTCTTCGATTTCTGAGCGGGCAGCCTCGTTGCTTCTTTTTTTTATGGAGGCATCGATTGCTTTCCAAAGCACACTTGAGAGTTGTTGCTTGCAGAAGTTCCCTTCTTGTAATTTTGAGATCTTGATTTGTCCGACCTTTTCTTTTCTTCAAAACCTTTGGAAAATGTCTTGCCAATCTGACCGTCGTCTTGACTTGAATGCTAGGGAAGAGGCTGTGATGTCTTCTCCGGATAACGTATGGCACCCATCATTTTTATCCCCGAACGGTCCTCTTACGGTTGGGGATTCGGTGATGAAGAATGATATAACAGCCACAGTGGTGGCTAGAAATCTTCTCACCCCCAGAGACAACAGGGTGCTTTCCAAGCGGTCCGATGAGTTGGCTGTCCAGGACTCCTTGGCCTTTAGCGTCCAGTGTGCGGGCTTTGTGTCGAACATGGGCTAACGCCTTCTTGCTCGTACTCGCCAGGTTGAATCCTTGATGGCTGAGGTGGCGAGCCTTAAGCAGGAGATCAAAGGGCTTAAGCATGAAAATAGGGAGTTGCACATGCTTGCCAATAGTTACTCGACGAGCATGAAGTAAAAACTTGACCAGCTGCAGGAATCTGAAAGTCGAATTCAAAGTGACCATCAGATGTTTGTGGCTTTATTACAAATGCAACTTTTGCCTTCGTCATCTGGAGCTTCACCAAGTGTTAAGGATCCGGATAATCAAACTCCAATGCCTCGCCTTTCTGCAGCTTCGCCAAGTGATGATGCTTCTCGTGACCGTCCTTGAAGAGTCCTTCCTGTAAATTTGATTTGAAATTTTTTTTTTGACATGTATAATGTAAATTTATGTAAAATTTTAGAGATATAAATATAATGGACTTTATTTCACTAAATGCATCATTTATTTATTTATTTTTTGTAAATACATAAAACATATGCATTCTTCTTCTTCCTTTTTTTTTTTGTTTGCCTTACACAGTTTATGCTCTTGTGAGCTAGGAGCATGGTTCCTTCTCAGGCGTAGTACCGCTTCAAGAACTTGCCGTTTATGGGGCCAATCCTCAAGCCATTTTCTTCTATGATCTTGTAAGCACCGCTTATGTAGACTTCTTGTACTATGTAAGGTCCATCCCACTTTGAGGTGAATTTGCTTCTCGTCTTGTGCGTCGTGGTGATAGGCCTACGTAATGTTAGGACAAGATCCTCTACTTGAAATGACCTTGGGCGAACTTTCTTGTTGAAGGCCTTGGACAATCGTGCTTGATAACACTCCAGATGCTGCTGAGCTTCGAGCCACTTATCATCTAGCGCTTCTAACTCTTGAAGATGTAACTTTGCATTCTCTTCGTCAGTCAATCATTCTTGTATAGCCATACTCAGCGAGGGAGTCTGGCTTTCCAACAACAAAACTGCCTATACGCCATACACGAGCGAATATGGTGTAGCTTGAGTAGGTGTCCGGGCGTCGTCCTGTATGCCCAAAGTGTTTCTCTCATTATCTCATGCCAGTCTTTCTTGCTTATACCAACGACTTTTCTCAAAAGGTTGCATAGAGTTTTGTTGAATGCTTCTGCGAGACCATTGGCTGGGGCATGATACATGGAAGACTTATACTGCTTGAACTTGTATTTCTCACAGAGTTCGTCCATGCGTCGGTTGGAGAATTGTTTTCCATTGTCAGTAATGATGTAGCGAGGCACACCATATCGGTGGATAATATGCTCCTTGATAAAACGGACGACAGTTTCTTTCTTGACTTCCCTTAGGGGTATGGCTTCAGCCAACTTGGAGAAGTAATCTGTTGCAGCTAGAATGTAAGCTTCTCCCGCAGATGACTTTGGTGCGATTGGTCCCACGACGTCCAATCCCCATGCGTCGAACGGCCATGAAACAACCGTAAGGTGTAATGGTTCAGGCGGTTGATGTATGAAGTTGGCATGGAATTGGCAGGCTTGACACTTTTTGGCGTATTCCATGCAATCCCTCACCATGCTTGGCCAATAGTAACCCATTATTTTAAGCTGGAAATGTAGCTTTGGCCCCGACTGATGCGCCCCACATATACTTGAATGTGCTTCTTCCATGGCTTGACTGGCTTCTTCTTCACCTAGGCATCTTAGAAGTACTCATTCAAAAGAGCGTCGGTAAAGTGTTCCCTTATAGTAGAGGAAGCGATGTGCTTGTCGACGTATTTCAGAGCGGTGTCTGGGATCGTCTGGAAACCTTCCTTGCTCTAAGTAATCGATCAATGACTGCATCCATTCTTTATAGTCGACTAGAAGTACTGAGATGACGTTTGTGTCATTTAGCAGTATTTCAGTGGCAAGTGGGATCACCCATCTTTGGCAAACTGGCACGTCTGTAACTTCTCCTTCTCCTAATGTCATACTCGAGGCTAGGTTGGTGAGAGCATCTGCCATTTGATTTTCTTTTCTTGGCAACCTTTGTAGCAACTGAGTTGCCAGCCGGAAGTATGGGATGAGATCAGCTTTCCTCACTTCGTACTTGGTCAATAGTTGATTGATTATGAGCTTGGAGTCGCCATATACCTCAAGGGCTGTGATTTCCATGTTGATTGCCATTTGGAGGCCGATGATCAGTGTTTGGTACTCAGCGACGGTGTTGGAGCATAGTTCGCTTAGTTGGAAAGAATAAGGCAGTATTTGCCTTTGCGGTGACATGAACATTACTCATGCCCCCGCACCATCTGCTCGTGCGGATCCGTCGAAGAACATCGTCCATGTTGGGAAGATGTCGATGTAAAACACTTCCTCGTCAGGCAAGTCGCCTGAGATTTTTCAATCGGCTGGGATCGGATGATCGGCAAGGAAGTCTGCAAGTGCTTGTCCTTTGACGGCTTTAGCTGGAACGTAGATGATCTTGTGTTGATTGAGAAACAACGCCCATTTAGCTAGTCGCCCTATCAAAACTAGTTTGGACATGACGTATTTGATCGGGTCAGCTTTAGCAACCAAGTGAATGGTGTAAACATGCATGTAATGTCTGAGCTTCTGAATGGCGAATACCAAGGCAAGGCACATCTTTTCTATCGGGGAATAGTTCAACTCGGCACCAGTGAGAGTTCGACTGAGGTAGTAAAGCACTCATTCTTTCTGGGATTCATTTTCTTGTGCCAAGAGTGCTCATACTGAACTTTCTTGGGCGGCAATATACAATATGAGCGGCTTCCCGGGCACAGGTGCCCCTAAGACAGGTGGACTTGACAAATACCTTTTTATGCTTTCAAAGGCATTGCGGCATGCTTTGTCCCATACAAACAGAACATCCTTCTTCATGAGTCGGCTAAACGGTTGACAACGTCCTGCTAAATTAGATATGAATCGTCTAATGAAAGCGAGTCGTCCTTGCAGACTTTTCAGTTCGTGTAAATTTCTTGGCTCAGGCATGCTTTGGATGGCTTTGATCTTTGATTGGTCTACTTCGATGCCACGATGCTTGACAATGAAGCCGAGGAACTTTCCAGAGGTGACGCTAAATGCACATTTCATCGGGTTCATCTTGAGGTTGTATTTTTGCAGCCTTTTGAACACCATTCGCAAATCCTTCAAGTGGTCTGATCTCTTTTTTATCTTGACCACCACATCGTCTACGTAACATTCTACATTTTTGTGTAGCATGTCATCGAAGATTTTTTGCATTGCACGTTGGTATGTAGCTCCGGCATTCTTTAGACCAAATGGCATCACCTTGTAGCAGTATATACCTTTCGGAGTGCAAAAGGCTGTTAGTTCCTCATCTTCGGGAGCCATGCGAATTTGATTGTATCCAGATGAGCCGTCCATAAATGACAGTGCCTCGTGGCCAGTGGTTGCGTCCACCATGATTTCAATGATTGGCAAGGGAAAATCGTCTTTTGGACAAGCATCGTTGAGGTCTCGGAAGTCCACGCAAACACGTATTTGTCCAGATTTCTTAAGGACGATAACAATGTTAGAGATCCACTTGGGGTATTGCACCTCTCGAATGAAGCCTGCTTCAATTAGCTTGTCAATCTCAGCCTTAATCTGTGAGATGAGCTCGGATCGATAGCGCATTTGAGTTTGCTTTACCGGTCGTGTTCCGGGCTTGACTGCAAGATGATGCACAGCGATAATAGGGTCAAGGTCGGTCATTTCCTTATATGTCCAGGCAAAGACGTCTTTGTACTCTAATAACAGCTGGTAGTACTCTTTTATCTCATCCGCACTTAGCAGCGCACTTATGAAGATAGGCATGGGCTCTTCTTTCGTTCCTAAGTTGAGCTCCTTAAGCTCATCAACCGTGGCTTGCCCCCCCTCCCCCATCTTCGAGCTGTGGTGGTGCAGCAGTGACATCTTCCTCATGGGCTTCACTTTCTTTGTCTTCTTGGATTGTGATGTGGAAGACGTCTTGGACCCCTCCTTCAATGCCGTTCTTTTGGGCTTGTTGGCGTGAAGATTGGCCGGTGTGGATAATGGTGCGCCTCTTTACTTTCAGTGGTCCATTTGTGTCAACCTCCAAGATTGCTTGGCGCTTCATTTTTGAAGGAACAAAGCTTTGGATGTTGTCCTTTTCGACTAAGCTATCGGGCTTCTGTTTCTTTGGCGTTGTTTCTTTTCTCCGTGAAGGCTTCTTGGTTTTTTCGAGTCTCCTCAAAACTGACCGTTGTGGAGGGAAGCTAGGCGTGTTGCTTTGTTTCTTAGGTTCAGACAACCTTTCAAAAATGGAACTTTAGGATGTTGGTGTGTTAAGCCTCTTGAAGACAGTGGTTCGGCTTTGACCACCAATGTGATGAAATGCCGCTATTCTAGGTCTTGGATGATTCATCCTATTAAAGACTGATATCCGAGGGGCAGAATTAAGCTCTTCTCGGTTTTGGACAACGCTCACGTTGATGTGCTGAGCGCTAGCGTTTTTTGTTTTGCTCGAAATCTTCACAGGTGAATTTGGTGTGAAGCTGATTCCTGCTTTTCCGTTGTCAACTCCGTAACCATGCTCTTTCAGCCTCTTTTGAGTCTTGGTGAGGTCACGTTCTTTGTTGTTGACAATTTCTGAACCCTTCTTTCCAGGATTCGAAAAGGGAATGAAGGCGTACCTAGCCTTCGACATGAGTTTGTAGGCGTTTGGATCAAAACCTTCTTCGGTCCTCTTGGTTGGGAGAAAGCTTGGTTCTACTCCTTTTGGCATAGCTTTTATGAAGCCTTGCGGTGGTCTTGCAATCTTAGTCTTGCCTAGCTGTGTTAGAGGTAAAATTGCATTCGTCTTGAGCAATTCTACATCATCCTTGCGCTGCTGCATGTCGGCTTTGCTTGTCCCTGTTTCGAATGGGGTTTGACCCTTCTTTCTTCTTGACATCGGGATGTATCGGAAGACGGGTGTGTTCGGTTCTTTTAAGGGCGTCTCACCCCATTTGGATGTCACGAGTTCGTCGTTGTTTTTGTTGAAAACGGCGTGGCTTCTCCTCCTTACTTTCTTGGAACAGATTGCCATTCTTGCTTTTTAGGCATCGCTTTGCCAGTGGCTTTTACCTCTTTTGGGAGAGCTTTGGGTATCATGTTTTCCTCCATATAGAACTTGGCGTCTGCAAAATGTGATTCGGCTTTGGTAAATGGCTTGGTATTGCCTCGAATCACCTTCACTCCTTCCCGGTATAATTTTAAACATTGGTGAAGGGTGGATGACACTACTCCATTCTCATAGATCCAAGGCTTTCCTAAGAGCAAGCTGTATGAAGTTCTTGCATCAATCACATGAAATATCATGCTTGATTTAAGTTCACCAATAGTCATCTCCACTCGGATCATGCCTATCGCTCTTTGTCCTCCTTGGTTGAAACCTTGGATTAGTAGACGGCTTAGGGACAGTTCGTCTATTTTGATGCCAATTGTAGCCATCGTTGACTTCGGCAAGATGTTTATGGCCGATCCACCATTCACAAGCATGCGGTTGACTTTGCTCTCCCTTATGTACCCTGAGACGAAGATAGGGCGGTTGTGAGGCTTTGATCCCAACAACAAGTCTTCGTCAATGAAGTTGATTGAGTTTTGGGCGGCACAGCATGTGGCATATTCGTATGACTGAAGCCTTGAGCCTTTGTCCTTGTTTCCGTGTACTCCATGGTCGTTGGGATTTGCTAAGACCACTATCAGTGCTTTCCGCATCTCCTCGAGTAATCGTAATGCCTCCTCGATGCTAACGTGGGTCGGCAAACCTTCTTTGGTCAGAAGCGTCGTCATTTCTTCAACGGTGATAACTTCGTCTCTTAATGGTTCATTTACTTCCACCATGTGACATGCAACGATAGTGCACCGTTGGAAGAAGTTATTCGGGAAGTACTCGTGCAAGGAGACAAGAATGTGTGGTTCTTGCTCCATAGGCTCCCCAACATATGTTGGCTTAGCAACTCTTGCGCTTCTTTTGGGTTTCCTATTGTTGCGGCGACGGTGCCTTCTCCCTTCCTCTACCTTCGGCCTTGTGGCTTGTGGTTTGGGCTTTTTCGATTTTTTGTGGGTCACTAAGGTCCATCCTTCATTTTCGTCAGCAAGTGCATTTTGGTTGCTTGCCCCCAATGATGGTTGTGTGGATGGGGCCGTGTGATTTGAGCTTTGATGGGGATGGTCACGCGTTACCTGAAGAGGCACAGGATCAAAGGATCCAAACACGATCATCGTAATATGTGTCGCGACCGTGTCTTCCAGGTCGAGTTCAATTCGCCCTTGTTGTGCTAACTTCATGATGAGTTCCTTGAGGATGAAGCACTTTCCGATGTGATGACTCACGATGCGATGGTACTTGCAGTACTTGGGATCGTCAACGTGATTCATCTCTTCCGGGTGCTTGCATTCAGGCAGCTCAATCACTTTTTTTCTCCAATAGGTCGTCTAGCATTGGGGCCATGTCAGAGTCTAGAAATGGGTATGTTTTCTGCTCCAGTTCCCTCAAGGTGTTCTTGTACTTGTCTTGGGTACGAGAGGGCTCATCTCTTTTTATCTCCTTTGCTTTATTCTTAGAGGAGATTTTGACGGGTGCAGAAGAGGTCTTGATGGGAGTAGCGTCAATGGTAAAAGTTTTATTGGCGTGCTTCTTTCCACGATTGTCCACATTTGGAGTAAACACCTTATCCTTCTTGAAGTCGGTGATCGGCTCATTTTTTCCATGATGAGCGATGCTTAGCTCTATGTCGTGAGCGCGGGTGGCTAACTCTTCAAATGTCCGTGGTTTAATGCCTTGAAGGATGTATTGTAATCCCTATTACATACCTCGAACGCACATCTCGATTGAGGAAATTTCTGAGAGTTTGTCCTTGCAGTCGAGGCTCAGAGTGCGTCATCGGTTGATGTAATCGACAACTGGCTCGTCCATCCACTGCTTTGTGCTTGTCAGCTCCATCATGCTTACTGTGCGACGAGTGCTGTAGAAGCGGTTCAAGAACTCTCACTCTAATTGCTCCCAGCTATTGATGGATTCAGGTTCTAGATCCGTGTACCAGTCGAATGCATTTCCCTTCAGAGAGCGGACAAACTGCTTCGCGACGTAGTCTCCTTCCGTCCCCGCATTGTTGCAAGTTTCAACGAAATGGGCAACGTGCTGCTTTGGATTTCCCTTCCCATCGAACTGCATAAACTTTGGCGGTTGATATCCCCTTGGCATCTTCAGGTTGTCAATTTTCTTGGAGTAAGGCTTCGAATACAACATGGAGGTATGTGAGCTCCCTTCGTACTGTGCCTTGATGGTGCTAGCGATCATTTGTTGCAGCTGCTGGATAGACAGAGATCCCATAAGTGACGTTGCTTGGTTTGGCTTCTCCTCGATTTCTTTTGTCGGAGGTTCCTCATCTTCACCGCCTACCATTTTGTCATTGTTCTTCATTTCCAATTGGTTGACAAGTGTGGCGATTTGTAAGTCTTTCTCCTCCACAGTCTGTGTGAGCTTTGCAATCGCTTCATTCATTTGAGCCAGCTGCTCCTCGATCGAAGTCACTCTGGTGGTTATGACTTGCATGGTTGTGCTGCTGCTCGAGTCGGCGTCAGAGAGCAGGGACTCGGGGCACTTCCTTGGGATATCCTCTATTGGCGCACTTAGCGAGGCCAGAGTGATCGCGAGCTTGTATTTCGGATGTTCATGAACTTTTGGTGAAGTTGATGCAGAGGGGAATATGTGGCTGAAAAAGCTCTTGCCTTGCTTCGAGTTGTGATGCCAAAAGCGCCACCGCTCATGATGAGGATACTCTTGTTCTTCGTGTTAGTTGCGGGAACAGTTTGAGCCTTCCTTGATGCCATATGTGCCATCTTTTGCAGATTTGAAGATAGAGATGAGAGGTAGAGATAGTCCCACTGAGCGTGCCAAATTTGTAAACACGAAAAATTTCTGAAACACAAGAACACGTGTACAAAATATATTTGTATTAATGAATTTGGGTTACAATCTCTATTTGTTCCTCTGATTCGATCTCCGTAAGACTTTGATTTGTGGGCTTGATCCAAAGCGCCGTTGAGGCTTGATTCTGGATGAGCAGAAGGAGTTTCTTCAAGGGGCGTTGGGCTTGATCTTGAAGTTTGGCAGAAGTTTCTTCAAGGGCCTTTTGGACTTGATCTTAAAGTTGGGCGAGGTTTTTTCAAATGGCCATTGGTGTCTTGATCTTGAAGTTTGGCGGATGAACGTTTCTTCAAGGGGCCGTTGAGGCTTGATCCTGAAGTTGGATGAACGTTGAACGATGAACGATCTTCAAGGGCTTTTGGGCTTGTTCTTGAAGATGGATGAATGACGAATGACGAATGACGAACGAAGAACGATGAACGGTGGGTGTACTTCAAGGGGCTTTTGGGCTTGATTCTTGAAAAAACGGATGTGTGGATCAAAGAGCCGTCGGGGCTTGATCTTGAAGAACGGATGAAGGGATCTTCAAGGGCCTTTGGGGCTTGATCTTGAAGGTGGATGAACAAAGCTTCGGGGGCCGTCAGGGCTTGATCTTGAAGGTGGATGAACAGAGCTTCAAGGGCCGTCGGGGCTTGATCTTGGATTGGGATGAACAGAGCTTCAAAGGCCTTTGGGGCTTGATCTTGAAGGTGGATGAACAGAGCTTCAAGGGCTGTCGGGGCTTGATCTTGAAGGTGGATGAGCGTTTCTTCAAGGGGCCGTTGGGGCTTGATTCTTGAAGAACGAAGAACGAAGAACGAACTTCAAGAGAATTCTCTTCCAATTTGGGAGTAGAGAAATGTATTTGTGAATTGGTGAATTAAAATGAATGAAATGGCTTCCTATTTATAGATTTTGAGATGGAGGTGAAGTGAGTGGATGTTGTAGGTAAAGTGAATGGATGATGGAGGTAAAATAAGTGTGATGATGAAGGTGAAGTGGGTGTGATGATAGAGGTGAAGTGAGTGGATGTTGTAGGTGAAGTAAGTGGATGACAGAGGTGAAATAAGTGTGATGATGAAGGTTAAGTGGGTGTGATGATTGAGGTGAAGTGAGTGGATGATGGAGGTAAAATAAGTGAAGGTTATAGGTGAAGTAAGTGGATGATGGAGGTGAAGTGGGTGTGATGATGGAGGTGAAGTGAGTGGATGTTGTAGGTGAAGTGAGTGGATGATGGAGGTAAAATGAGTGGAGGTTATAGGTGAAGTAAGTGGATGATAGAGGTGAAATAAGTGAAGGTTGTAATTTTAAGACTTTGGTCAATATTTATTTCACCGAAATTTCGATGTGTACACATGTAAAAATTGTCAAGCCTATTTAAATCTCTTTAATATCGTGCTTACAAGAAAAACATAAAAAATCAACTTCATCTGTGATATTTGGTAAATAATGAACGTACTAACCATCCTACATGGTTATTATTTAAAGAACTTTAACGAAAAACTCTAGGTACCGTTCACTTTAACGAAAAATCATATTTTTACATTAAAAAGTCAATATTGATACTATTCACTATACTTTTTGTTTTGTCTTTATCGTTAAAACTCAAAACTTTTAATTTTTTTTTATTAGTTTTTTTTTATTTAATTTTTATTTGATATTAAACTTCTAAAAAAAAGAATAATTTCGGTATTATAAAAGTGCCCTTTTTGTATGGATAACGATAAGAGTTGACAAAACTGATCTATAGAGACAATGAACTCTCTGTAGAGCAAAAACAAAACTGATCTCTCTCATCTTTGCTGGTATCTTTTTCTGGTAAACGAACCTTTCCCTTCACTCTTCTCCATTTTCGCTTGCTTTGATAATTTTATGATTTCTTTCGTCTGCAATTCATATATTTATTCATGTTTCCAAGAACAAAACTGATTTATAATTCTATATGACTGAGAACAAAAACAAAGATTATTAAGTGGGTTTGATTCTCAATCATATTTGAATCTGAATTCTAAAACAAGGGCAGTATTTGAATCTGAAATCTAATGGGTTTTCGAAATTCTAGACCCCAAATCCAACACCATCTCCTTTGTAATCTATAAATTTGAGTTTTGTTAGTTTGGTGATCGAAGATTGGAGTTGTATGTTTTATTGTCTCCAGGTGTTTCCTTTGAATGTGAATGAGCTCTGCTCAGTTGGGGAAATGATTTTCACACTCCATTTTTGCCCTCCTACACTTCCCCTGCTTGTTCTGTCACTTGACTCGCGGTTCATTTATTCCTTCATGTGGCTAGAAACGAGAGGGGGTAGTGTAAGCGGATAAACAGCGAGGGTGAAAATCATCTCTCTTCTTACTTGTGCTTTCGACTCTTTTCCGAACTGCTAGATTCATCTTATGATGACAAAATATTTGTGTTTGACTATTAGTTAAACAATGAGCTCCGAGGGCGCAAATGAGAACTGCGTTGGATATGCTGCAAGGGATCCGTCTGGAGTTCTATCCCATTACAAATTCAACCGCAGGTATGTTTTCAATCGTCCTTACTGTCTCAATATTGCATTGATTGGTTTCTCAATGAAATATAATTAGAAGATGATGTCTTTTTCGGGTTGCATCACTCGTTAAGTTCCAGCTTCTCTTGCTTAGTCAAAATAATGCGGTTGAGCATGATTTGTTGATGAAGACTTTTAGACTGTTAGTTGCAAAATTGCAATCATGAACTGTTGTAACTTCCATGGCGTTTTAAGCTGATTAAGTTCCTTGACATTGTATTCTAGTCATTCTACTTATTATTTGGGTGGGATGCTTTCTTCAGGGCTCTTGGGGCTGACGATGTTTCCATAAGAATTACTCACTGCGGAGTTTGTTATGCTGATGTGATTTGGTCAAGAAATAAACATGGAGATTCGAAGTATCCTTTGGTGCCTGGGTATGTGTTCTGACAGTATGATGATGAATAATGTAACCCTCGTGCTCTCCTTCTAAATCTGTCTGTTCTGTTTGCGATTATTTGCAACCAGACATGAGATTGCAGGTGTTGTAAAAGAGGTCGGTTCAAGTTGTCATCGCTTCAAAGTTGGTGACCATGTTGGAGTGGGAACTTATGTCAACTCATGCCGAGATTGTGAGTGTTGTAATGAGGGACTTGAAGTCCACTGCGTAAAGGGTTCAGTTTACACTTTCAATGCTGTTGATGCGGATGGTACAATTACAAAAGGAGGATACTCCAGTCACATAGTTGTCCATGAAAGGTATGAATCTTATGATTTTAACGCTTTTGCATCAATTAATTCTCGTAGTAATATAATTCATGACTAGAGAAGTCTAACTCTTCTTTGCAACAATTTCATAACATTTCTCTGCCAATTCATCTTTACAGATACTGCTTCAAGATACCTGACAACTATCCCTTGGCTTCTGCAGCACCTTTGCTTTGTGCTGGAATTACTGTTTATGCTCCTATGAAGCGCCATAAGATGAACCAACCTGGTAAATCTCTAGGAGTGATTGGTCTTGGCGGTCTTGGTCACATGGCAGTGAAGTTTGGCAAGGCATTTGGTTTAAATGTAACAGTTTTTAGCACAAGCATATCCAAGAAAGAGGAAGCTCTAAGCCAACTTGGTGCTGATAAATTTGTGGTTTCATCCGACCAAGAGCAGATGGGGGTAAAAATACAAAGATTTTCTTATAAAGCAAAATTCTTTTCTTGGCTAATCATATGAACAGTATGTTTACCATTACTGTTTGCTGTGCAGTCACTGGTGAAGTCATTTGACTTCCTAATTGATACAGCATCTGGTGATCACCCATTTGATCCATATATGGCATTGCTGAAGACGGGCGGAACTCTGGTTGTGGTGGGATTCCCCAGTGAAGTCAAATTCAGTCCTGCAAGCCTTCTTCTGGGTACTTGAGCATTTCTCCAATGATTGAAATTATGGTTTCATTCCATGTATCCAGCTCTCTTAGTAGTGGTAAAACTTGCAAGTATAATCAACTCCATGCATTTGCATTTTGGCAGGGATGAAAAACATTTCTGGCAGTGTAACAGGCGGAACAAAGGACACGCAAGAAATGATCGATTTCTGTGCGGCTCAAGGAATTCACCCAATGATTGAAATAATTCCGATTCAATATGCAACTGAAGCGCTCGAGAGGCTAGTGAAGAAAGATGTGAAATACCGGTTTGTGATCGATATTGAAAGCTCCCTGAAATGAGGCCATAAAAGAAAAGAATTACCCTGGCAATGGCATGCATCTCTAGTAGTGTTCTAAAAGTCCTCGCCTAGCCTAGCGCCTAGGCAATTCCATAAAGTGGTGTGCATTTACCTCTGTTGAATTGCATCTTGGATTATTCCCCTATATAATGTGTAAGGCAACTAGAATTTACATGAATAAGGATGTGTTTTATCTAGCATTTATTCTCTGCATCCTTACAAACTCTGTTTTCTTTTTTCACATGAACTGCTGTTGTGGAGAAATTTTAGGATTTTTACCATCTATGCAAATAGGGGCAAAATCACATGAAATACTTGCAAGAATACAAATATGTTGTAGTATAGATGCTTATGCAAAGTCGTTCTCCTCAAGGATTATTTGAATAATTTATGTAAAAACAATTCCTAATTAACTACTTAGAATTTAAAAGTTGAGAAAGATGATTTTGAAATTGTTTAATATTAAAAACGAATTTTAATTAAAAACAAATACGATAAAAGAAAAGAGTTTTAAATACCAATTTATAAAAGTACTAAGGTTTCACCATCACTTAGCAATCTTATGAATGTTTACCAATTACTTATGATCTACACATGCCACTTTGAAAGTTAGGTTTTCTTAATATACATTCTACTTGGAACCTCTAACATAGAACATATATTTAATATGCAATCCGTCCGGATGTTCGGATCAATTTTGAACATGAAAGACTTATTATGCTTTATAAAAACCTTTTGAAAAAATCATGCAACCCTTAAGACGCGGTGTTCATCTTAAATGAAATTACAACTATTAATCACAAGAAGCCAGTGTCAATTTCAGGAAACATTCCGACCAAAATTGCATCAAATTACTATTCTAAATATCGTAATGGTGGCCAGTCATCAAGACAATTAGATAGTTTAAAACAATGATTAATAATTCAAAGCATGCATGCAATCAGTCATAAGCAACTAAATAAAAATTACATATTCATGCTAAGGCTCAAGGCTTCACCCTAGCAAAATGAATTAGTTACACATATTCATAATTAAAATCATAGAAAATATCATGAACAAGAAAAAGAATAAAAAAACACCTTAAAGTAGAAAATCTCTAAGAACTAACAATTCTTTCTATCTCTAAAGTTGCATAAAAGAGAGTGTCCATAAGACTAAGAACGGCAGAGCAATATATGTTTGCTATGCCATCGCACAAATCCTAAAATATCGTCTTTTGTTCCAACTAGGAAACCAAATAATAAATGAAATATCTTAGAAAATAAAGTCTTAATTAAACTAGGAGAATCTACCAAGTACTTGTCCAGCCACGTTTTAGCCTCAGATCTCCTCCAAATCCAACCCAAGATAGCTTGTTTTGAAGATCGAGACGTTCTGAACACATCTCCAGAAGGCCACGAACTCATCAGAGGTCATCTTGGGCTCCAAAAATGAAATTCAAGCCCAAAACGTCACTTTTCTAACACCGTGCATCGCTCATTTATTTTATCGCCAGAAAATCACCGCTAGGTAGAAAAATCTGATATTTTGATACGATTAAGCTAAGTGACTCACGAACATCCTCAAATTAGAATTACTCCAAAATTCGTCCATTTGACCATGTTTTGCTCCAGAGGAAGTCAAAAGTCCTACATTGAAAATACAATTCAAAGTTCAAAATTATTCTAAAATATTAATCAAAATACACTAAGAATAGGGTTAAATATATAATATAAAATATACTCATCAGCATGCATATCTAGCAGTGTTCTAAAAGTCCTCGCCTAGCCTAGCGCCTAGGCAATTCCATAAAGTGGTGTGCATTTACCTCTGTTGAATTGCATCTTGGATTATTCCCCTGTATAATGTGTAAGGCAACTACAATTACATGAATAATGGTGTGTTTTATCTAGCATTTATTCTCTGCATCATTACAAACTCTGTTTTCTTTTTTCACATGAACTGCTGTTGTGGAGAAATTATATAGGCCCCGCCCGACGGACTAACTCATCCCCCCGACCCAGATTCACCCCAGGGTTAACCTTTTGCATGTCCAACCCCACCTATCGAGTCTTGCCTAGACAACCCCCGTGTTGCGAGCGGACCAATGACCTTCTTGCTATGATCATTTCCTTTTTCACTTTAAAAACTCGTTTGGAAAGTACTTTTAAAATGACTGAAAACATTTTTTGTTAGTTTAATTTGGGTTCCAAAATCACTTTTAAGTAATTTTTGGAAGAAACATTATATATTTGCCTTTTGTAGGGAGCATTTAAAGTGCTTTTCTAGGATCTACTTGGATTTTTACTAAGGATTGCTTTTAAGAACATTTTCACTAGAAACGCTTTTAGTTCTTTCAAAACAATTCCAAAAGAGTACTAACATACTGAAGATATAGGAGTGCTAATAAAAACTAATATGCATTCATTTAACTTTTTCTACTAACGTTGTCGTAAATGCTTTTGGTCATCAAAATGGATTTTTTTTTTTGTAATGTTAGGGAGACTAAATTTGTAGACAAAATTTAAAAAATTAATGAACATGGAAGTTGATTGGTTTATTACTTAAGCGTTGATAAATAGTCTCATTTCTATTGATGTCATATTATTTAATTTGCAAATTTTGTTTTCAAATTGAATCTCCCTTACCAGAACTGTCTCTGAGGAATGATAAAGTATAGGGTTGTGATATTCAAACACCTTTTTTATTTTTTAATACTTAATTGATATTATATTATTTAATTTTTCATGTATGTCCTTCCTACTTTTTGATCTTTGAAATTTTAGAATACTTTTTTTTTTTTAAACTTTTTTTTAAACACTCAATCATATATGCCCATTTGTAACTCTTAAGCTCTACTGCCTAACTTGAGAGATCCCAAAACAAGCATAAAACTCTTACTATAAAAAAAAAGTTTCAGCAATATATAAATAAAAATAAAACGATTACCTAATGATATAGCATATATGCATAAGTTACATGAATTGTACAAAATACTAGTAAGCAATTCACATACACTTTAATCCCCATAATAGTAGCCTCATGCCCCAAAAAAAAAAAAAAAAATCAGATATCCCTACACTATGTTTGGCCTTTAATCTTGTGTTCAAAAGGAGATGTCAATGTTACCAAAAAGATATGAAACTCATGCACTCCAACCTACAAGAAAATAAAAACATGACAACAAAAGGAAAGAAAATTACAAACTTGATTAGTATTTTTATGGGGAAAAATCAACAAAAATATATGTACCTTCATGTGTTCTTTACACATCTAAGCTATTATTAACAAAAAGTTTATTTGGCAAATCATTATGCTCCTCACACCTATAAACAATGAACATTAAGTTATAAACAATGAACATTAAGTTATACGTATATATAAATAATCATGACCATAGTAAACAATATTAAAAGATTAAAAAAAAATTGACATACCTTTCGAGCACGTTTATGAGCCTCTCCACTATTTCAAACTTTGAAGGACCACGCTTTGTAGAGCTTGATTCTTTTCTATTTTTAGACCCCATTGGACGACCTTTGTGAGGTTTAACATTAGGCTCAAGAGTTAATGGAAGAGAAGTATCAAGAAATTCACAAAGTTGCCTTTTGGTATCCTCTTTTTGAGTAAGAGGCAACTTTTCATACTTATCTTTAAACTCCAATAGAAGGCCACTTATTTGATCTTGTTCATTGTCCAAGCTTACATGACGAGCATTGACAAACAATCTTCTATGAATCCTCCATTGTGGATGTATGTCATTTAGTTGCAAGACATTTAAGTATCAAATTTATACCAAAGCATTGTATGCATTATATCAAGTTTACACCAAAACATTGTATGTATCAAACTTAACTCTAACAATTGGTAACTTTTAAGCAGTACGTTGGTAAATATATGAAACATGATTAGTTTTGTATTAATTTTTACATTCCTATGCCGACATGGGTATTAGCTAAAATTTCCTTTCTTAATTTTTATATGGGTGGTGTTAGGAATCCTTATCCTAACCTATGGAATTGTATTGATTGACAAGCTAGTGCAGTAAATGGATTGAATATTCATTCATAGACAAGAATTATTGAACAATGTGTAGGTACTTATTAGCAACAGACTCAAAATTTAAGCTGCAAATCGGCTCTCTACATCAATTTTTGCGCATTGAGATTAGGCACCAATAATTCCATATGGTCATGGAGCCTAGGTAGAACCACAACAATTAAACTTAATATCAATTTATCATTAAGTTAAAGTATTGGGGACCAATAGAAACATCATTCCAATAGAAAATTAATTTCCCCAAAACCAACACAAATCAATTTTTAATTTTCTGATCCATAATTTGAAAATCTTCTCTAAAATTTAAAACTACACTAGTATTCATTCATTCGATTGACATTTGAACCACAAATTAGGGGAAAAAAACCTAAAAAGCAAATAGAGATAAAAACCTAACGCAAGAAGAGAACAAAAACCCTAAATTCCAAAATCAATCTTGATAATTTGAGAAAATACTTCAGAAACTTACCATCAAAAGTGTTAAGAGGAGGAATGCATTCTGAAATTTCTTCCATGCCAACCTCCTTGCATGCCATATCCAATATGTTCTGCAACTCAATGTCCATCTGGAGCTTTTCATCTGTTATTATCAGGTCATCCATTATGATTTTTCACAAGAAGTAAAAAAGAAAGGTAATAGATTGGCTTTTCATGAAAGGTATGAATGGAAGCGAGGAGGACAAGGGAACGAAGGCACAAAGGAAGGGGAGAAGTCTAGGAGTTTATCTTGAGTGTTGATTCTTTCGAAGTGTAAAAATCAAAAATCAAAAACAACTTTCAAAAGTAAAAAAGTAAGAAGGCTATATATAGAAGATTAAATGGTATGATACAAATTAAGTATTAAAAAATAAAAAAAGTGAGGAAAAAAGAGTTAAAGCTGTGTGAATATCACAACCCTAAAGTATATACACAAACATATATTTTATCAATTATTGAGATTACTGCAGTGCAGTATGCTAGTCAAATTCATTTAAGAACTCAATAAGAATATTAAATATTTCCACGAGGGAACGTGCTGGCTCTTTTTTTTTCTTCTTCTGACAACTAAATATAGTAAAACCTCTAGAAAGTCATAAAGTTTGGACCAAACTAATTTTATAACATTGTGATTAAATTAATTTTATAACTTTAGGGAGGTTATTACTTAATAGGGGTGTAGTTAAAAAAAAAGCTTATTATATTATCACCCACAAATTATTGAATAAACTCTACATAATACACCCCACATTTGCTTTTTTAATGAAAAATTATCTTAATACACCTCACATACTTCCCCATAATACCCTCACACCTCAGATTCTCAATATACACCTTACATTTTCTACATGCACCCCATATTTTCTATACACCTCACATTTCTTAAATCTTATAAAGCTTTTAATTTGGACAAAAAATGCCGACTGGAATTTTGACAAAAGATGCCGCCTAGGATTTAAAGCATATGTGGGTTGTTTTCAATTCCACCATTAAAACCCATGTCGTCTGTTTTTAATATTTGGTGGTAATTTTAGGTGTTTAATTCTTCATGTAATCCTTGTGATCCCTAAAAGATGAATACGAACATAGAAACTTGAACAACGCATCAAAAGTAAGATTAAATAATTATTGGTGTCAAAATTACAAAAACAATAAAAAAATATGAAGTCTTACCTCATGTGAAGCTTCTGAAACATCGATTTCGTGTTTCATTCGTCAAAAATAATTTTTCTCAATCAACATGTTTGTAGTTTCATTGGTTAAGTTTTGTTCAACAATGGAGGGTCGGAGGGATTTTGATAGTTGAAGAATATAAATAATACGTTAAAAGTGATTTGTGGTGTATTTAGAAATATTTAAAAAAAATAAAAACTAATAAGGTCAAAATTATCATTGCATAGTAGAATAAATAGTCATTGAGCAAATTGTCGATTTGCCCCCTAAACTTTTTAATTGGAAAATTAAGGACTTAAACTAATTTTTTGGCTGATTTGCCTCCTGATTTGCCCCTGCTGTTAATTTTTAGTTTAGGATTATATATCAAAATGGTCCCTATGTTATAGGTATATGGCCAATTTAGTCACCGTGTTTTTGATTTGGCTAATTTAGTGCTCGTGTTTGTCTAGGTTAGCCAATCAAGGACATTTCATTCAATATCTTTGAAAAAATTCATATGAGATATAATTACTTTTGGGAGGTTTAATAAAACACCCCCGGTACTGTTTACTTTTAACGAAAAACCGTTTTTTTACCTTTAACTGTCACTATTTACTATACCTTTAAAAGTGGCTTTTCGTTAAAAGAAAAGTTTTCAAGCCATTTTCATTAGTTTTCCTATTACTTTTTCTATTTACAAAAAAAAATGAAAATCAATGAGAAATAACACATATAAAAGATAAAACTCCCAGTCTGAAAAATGATTAAGGTTGTGACATAGAAAAGAGAGGAGGTAATGTTAGGGAGGAGGGGAGCTGGGAGGAGAATAATTTTTCTTTTAATTTTTAATTTTATTTCATTTTTATAAATAAGTTTATGATAATTTTTAATTTTATTTCATTTTTTAAAATCAAATAAATTATTTTATAAATAAGTTTATAATAATTTATAAAAAAAATTCACATAACTTAGATGGAAATATCCTTAATTTGCTAACGGAGATAAACACAAGGACCAAATTGGCCAAATTGAAAACACATAGACTAAATTGACCCAATGACTAAAACAAAGAGATGATTTTAACATTTAAGCCTTTAGTTTATCTTAAACTTTTATGTGTGATATTACTTCAGAGTGGTTAGGTTACATGTCCGCTCCTCTTTTCCTTACCTTCTTTGTTTTCGTTCCTAAAAGGGTAAGGTTTATGTCCCCTTTCCTTTTTTATTTAGTTTTTCTCCTTTTCTTCTTGTTTTATGGGATAAAGATTATCTCCCCTATTTTTTCCTTCCCCTCCTGTTGAACGTTCACGATTTCATCTTTGAAGGGAGAAAAAAAAAGAAAAAAATTGTGAAAGGAGGGGAGGGAGGGGAGGGGAAAAGAGAGGGAAGAGAATCCCCATCCTGTTTTATAAAGGATAAGATTTATGTCCCATAACTAGATGCAAGTTCATTTTTCGTTATCAATTAAAAATTTCCTTATGCCAAGGTTTTATTATAAAAAAAAAAAAAGCTATTGCATATTTTTGTGATGATTGACAACCCTTACTATGTGGAGACGTAAGATGATACCAAGAAAAATTATAACTTATTACAATGCAGAGTTCATTCCTATACATAACTGGTCTCAATAAGTTATAACTTTTCTTGGTCCTCTCTTACGCTATGACTTTAAGAAAGTTATTCCTTTATAGAGTATTCCTTTAGAGATGTTTTATGTTGTATTTCCTAAACCATTTGATGTGGCATATCACATGTATATGTCACATAATTTAATAAATCAACATATTTATTTTAGTTTTTATTCTTTTTACAATAATTAAAACCATTTCTCCCTAGACTAACTCCATATCTTACAGATTCTCATCCTCCATCTTCATCTCGCTTCTCCACCCCCACCTGCCGGCCTTACCATCCAGTCTCACCTGCGACAGCCCCTCCACAAATCACACTCAGACAGTCTTGGAATGTAGTTTAAATTAGACGTCTTTAATGGGGTTCTTGTAACTGTGAAGGATCAATACCAGGCTCCCAGCCAATTCTCATGAGTTCATGCATGACAACACATCTTATAGTTTAGCTAGTGGAATTCACCATAAGTTTACCAATACACAAAAGAACCATGACATCTTCCTATTTGGGGCATTTAAATTTATAAGTGGTAAATAATTTCAGTGGTGATATCTAGACTTAGAAGATTTTAACATGTAATCGAGAGATACACGTACAGATTAAAGATATAGATCGTTCTTACTTTCTCATTAAGTGGCACAGTGAGGAAAAACTTTTATATTGTGCCAATGAAATGAATAATTGTAATGACAATTCTCGCTTTAAAGAAAGGGACTGAATTAATTAGTTAGATATAAGTTTTCACTTATTAATTGAACGTAACTACATTAGCTATAGGGGATGTGCTCCAATGAGAATTTAGGAGGACGTGTTCCTTTGGGTGCGTTTGGTACGCGGGACGGGACGGGACGAGGCGTTCCGTCCCGCGTTTGGTACGCCCAAAACGAGTGGGACGAGGCGTTCCACGGGACAAGTTTTAGATGATTTTTGGTTCCACCTCCCCCCTGGAATGGGGTTGTTCCACGTCTGTGGGACAGAAATTTTTAACATTTTAGGACAAAAATGCCCTTTGTCTTTTTCAAAATTTACAACATCCGTTCCGTCCTGTTCCGTCCCGTCCCGTCGCGTCTGCGTACCAAACGCACCAGTATTCTGCATCCTTACAGTTTAGATTAGTTTTAAGCAGAACATCGCCTGTATCATAAAAATCGACTGTTCGGATTATAATGGGGTATACAGTAACCACGTTGGGGGAAAAATGAAAGCCAAATTCTTGGTTAGTGAACACTGTGCATCGACCTCTTTGGCAGGTCTGAAAACCATTTCCGGCAGTGCAGTAGGCGGAACAAAGGAAACACAAAGGAATTGATAGATTTCTGTGCTGCTCATGGAAACCATCCGGTGATCGAAATAATTCAAACTCAGTAAGCAAATGAAGCTGTTGAGAGGCTGTTGAAAAAGATGCCGGAAAGCAAAGGATTTCTATTGTTGATGTGTACCATTAAGTTCATATGGATTGTCGGAAATAGAGATTATATGAATGAGAAAGATTTTCTCGGACTTTTATTCTAATGATAAAACACAACTTGTCTTACATCAACAGTTCTTTAAGATCTGACTTGTCTCCATGATCATGTTACTTCTCTGGTGTGGCAGGATTGACTACTGAAATTTCATTGATGTAAATCTCCACTACTTTATTCTCGTCCAGCGTCACATTTTCCACCTCTGCGTGTTCAGCAACAAGATCGTCTTTCCTCTTTCCCCATAGCACACAGTAAAGTCCCACAATAATGAGAAGTGCTCCAATCAAGCTGTACACACAAAAAAAGTTTAGATTTCTGAGGAAGAACTACTCTGGTAGCACTGACGAGGGAATTAACTGCCATATGTGAAAGTAGTAAGATGGAAAGGGAAGAAAGTGTTTGTGTTCTTCGGTTACCTGCCATAGTGAAGTCGCTCAGCGAAAGCAATTGCCGAAAACACTGCCACTATAATGACTTGAAGTGGACTAAACATAGGTGCAAAAACTGGTCCCTTGTGGCTGATGTAAGAGTTTTCAATCCAGGATCTAAACCAATTAAATACAAGTAACTACAATTAATATCATAATCGTAAATAGAATTGTTCTATCAGTAAAACTTAATTGAAGAATTCATCATTACAAGTTAGAGTTAATCTTCTCTGTGCAATCTTGTGTTCAGTTCTCAGTAGGACGAACTTCTCAGTATGAACGTGATTGTGAGAGGAGAGACCAAATCCATACATATCCAACTGTTGACAGTTTCCTCCTATCAACGAAAACTGTCATCCCATAACGTGAGTGGCTTAAACCACTTCCTAAGAGTTCTATTCCCAATCAATTTTGATATAAATAATTATATTATTTATCTCCTAATACATGTATAATTCTATTTTCTTATTTAATATAATACAGATAAAATGATGTGGCAAACTCACACACATGGCAAAATCTTACTTTCTCCCACATGAGTGCAGCCTCATCATTTCCGAAATAGCATTATATCCAATAAGGCAATAGTGATCACTAAATCATACTCATGTATACAAGATCTTTCAATAACTCTCCACATCAATACAATTGCAAGACTATAGAAAACTTGACACAACCATTCTTGTACCAACACTCTACAATCACTTAGCAATCATATCAAGTGTCATCATTGCAATTAGGGAATCGATGTGTGAAAACTTTGGTACCAATAAAACTCCCACATTTTGGTCCTTTTAATGTCCTAGACATTCCAAAATTTCATAATAGTTTTGCAAAACATAATCAATAATACTAGATCCACATCAAAATTACTTCATAAGAAATTACCAATATAATGTAATTTGCTTACAGGGAATAAAACTCATCTATAACACAAATAAGTCCACAGTCTAGTTAACAATATGAAAAGCTGAAACAAAGGAGAGAAAACAATACCTTTCTCCCACATTCAAACTAGATCAAGAGATGCATGTAGGCCCATCTTTGGCACCAATCTTTGAAAGGTTGTAATGTTCATTCAAACTAGATCAAGAGATGCATGTAGACGCATCACTGGCTCAGATTTAGCTACCCCATCTTTCGTCCCCATGGAAAAAGTCAAGTCAATCACAAGCATGGGGGCAGCCGGCGAACCTTCGCGAGCAGCGGAATAAGTTTTTGGTTTTTTCTCAGCCGACATCTTTTGAGCATGTGGGGAAGATCTCTTTTCCCACATTCACTTGCAGCGAGATTCATAACAGCAGTTGGGCAAGCTAATGCATCAACCTTGATCCTATTCATCTCATCTCTCAGGAGCAACCTACCTTTTTTTCAACGAAGAGAACTAAGCAGCCAACGCCATTCACGATACTCAGTAGGGGAGCTCAACCCATACTGGCTTTTCTCTCATTTTTTTGTCTCGGACTAGCAAGCAGGAAGCCTACATGCCCAGCATTACAGCAGCCCATGAGGCCTGTGACTTCTTCTTTTCTCCCAGTCGTTGACCTAGCCCGTGTCAGGTCCAAGAGCCCAAAGGACATAAGCCATGCGACTCGCCTAGCACTGCACCCCAGCGCCACAATCCGCAACCCCAGCCGCACAAGCTGCCCTTGGCTTTAGCCAAGCTGAGCAGCCTAAAGCAGTGGCCCCTGCCACAACACCTCATCGGCCCATGCTGAACTTACTTCTGGCCCTTGCCAACCGACGTGCCGCAACACCTCGACGGCCGCCCCACCAACCTGACGGCCGCCCCACAACAACATTATCCAAGAAAAAAACAAGAAAAATTAAATTTTTCTTACATCGTTGTGGCACGGAGAAGGACAAAGAAAGCAACGAAAGACAGTCCTTTGCACGGGCAAGATGTAAAAGTTTGCTAGAGGATGAGGAACAAATATCCTCTAAGCTCTCTCTCTTGTAGGGTAGAATAAATTGCTCTTCAAAGTGGATTTAATAACCCACTTAAGGTGGACTTAAATAGGCTTTGAGAGAAATTTAATTTCCTTTCCTAGAAGAATCTAATTTCCTATTAAAGAGGGAATCTACATCAAAATAGGAAGCAATCTTAAGTTTCCTAAAGCAAGAAAATCTCTACACCTGCTGCCCTTTCTTAGAGGCAGCCTAACAGGTGTAGGGGCATTTGTGGAGCCAAAAATAAACAAGAGGCGACACGTGGATTTTTTGGGTGAAGATGACAAATTTACCCTCGAGCCACACCGGGTTTCCTACACGCGAGCAGTGGAGAATCATCCATCAACCAAATCAAGAGTATCCAAAATAGGTAACAAGTTAAAATTTGTCTCATCCATCCTCATTCCATAACCTTCAAAACTTTCCATATAAATTGGATTAATTAGGCTAATTAATGGATTAATTCCTAATTAATCCATTAATCACCAAATTAATCACTATTTTCACCCAAAGTCCTCTAAGGGCCGGCCACCCCATTCCCTATATATATGACTCTACTTCTTCTAAAAAGCTAAGTCCACACTCTTGCAAAACTCCCAAAAATTCTCTAAACACTTTTTCTCTCTAAATTCTAACTTTGGTATTGGAGGTTCTTCGGCCAAAGCCCACCCCCCCCCCCCCCCCCAAAAAAAAAATCATCATGGGCGCGTGAGGCTCTTGGCCTTGACCAAAGGAGTGGATTGTTTTGTAGGTGCAATTTTGTTAAAAAAAAGAGAAGGAGAAAATTTGCATCCACATGATGCACCGTGCTTACAGTCAGTAGGCTAATACCGAGATCACAACACCTTACTGCAAAAGGATTGGAGAGACCCGACTTTGTTATAGATTCAAATATTTCTTATACCACCAACAAGCGAAAAACAAAAACAATTATTTAGAAAACATGTGCAAGGAAGGCAAATATGACCTGACAATTTCTTACGGATCAGTTAACTCGACCTGAAACGGTACGAAAATAAAGAGTTTCAAGTCAACACATTAACTAATTAGGTTATTATCAAGTCAAGATTTTGGGTTTAGGTTCTTATTTTAAAATTATGAAACTAACTTTTTTCTTATCGGGTTGATAATTTTAAAGTACTAAAAAATCTTACTACAATAGCCATAGTATTTAATCTCACATAAAAATACAAAGTACATTAAAAATACCTAAGCACATTAAATAATTTATAATAATTAATTTACAAGTGTGAAAAATATGAAAAATAAAACCCAAATGCTTGTATTTTTAAAAGGAAAACTAACGAAAAGGGCCTGAATAGTGACAGTTTTAATGAAAAGTCCTTTTTGAAGGTATAATGAATAGTGACAGTTAAAGGTAAAAAAGGACTTTTCGTTAAAAGTAAACAGTACCGGGAGTGTTTTATTAAACCTCCCATTTTTAAAACCCTACAAACCCTCATGAAAATGGTTTTAGGGGTGTTCCAAATAAATAAAAATTCATAATAATTGATGTAAAAGTGTGAAAAATGTGAAAAGAATATTCAAACGCTCGTGATTGCATTCTCTACGCTTAGACAATGATTACGTCGTCATTTGGGTTTTTAAAACTCTCCGAACCTTCATGAATATAATTTATTGTTTGAGTGCAAAATTAATAAAAATTCATAATAGTTAATGTAGAAGAGTGAAAAATGTAAAAAAAACAAAAAATATATATATATATATACACAAACCCCTAGATTTATATTTAACCATCAATTGTTGTCTAACGTTTTTCAAATTTTCTTTTTTGAAAACATAATCTTTTACCAGATGCAGAAAAATGAACGGTTCGGATCATTGATATAACGTTCCGATGTTTATGGTTAACTCAAATATGAGTCGATGTTACATAGTTTCTAGAGACTTCATAAACTCCAAGCAATATTTTTATTAATCGTAAAAATCTGAACGTGATACCAATGATCCAAACTGTTATCTTTCTGGATTCGCTAAAAGATCATATTTTCAAAAAAGAAAATCTGAAAAAACGAAATTATGTGAGAAGAGTAGAGAGTAAACGTAAACAACAATTAACGGTTTAACTATATGGTTTATGGGATTATGGTGCAAATTTCGAAGTTGATTTCTTCACAAAATTTGTACAGCTTGTCGTTACGAGTGTTTATATTTTTTAATATATTTTTCACACTTCTATATTAATTAAAAAACTACTAAAAAAAGCTTATTACAACAATAGCCATAGGAATCATTACCGTAGGATTATTTGATCTCACTTACGTTTTTAGTATTACATTCTTCAATTTGATTATCTATTGACTTAAAATATATTGTTTAACAAGTAACGGGTCAGGTCATATTACTGGTTAATATTAACAGGCCAAGTTCGAGTTTGGCCATATTACCCGCTCATTTTAAATGGTGTTACACACCACGGTTCCTTAAGATATCGAGTATGTTACGAAAACGACATGGATACGAAAAACATGAGACGAATACTAGGTCTTCTAGATATATGAAAGAAAGCACTCACACAGTAGATGGTTGTTAAAAGCTGCAGGTTCCACCCCAGTTTCCATGAGTTCGGATCTTACAAAAAACATGGCGAGGAAAGAAGATTGCAACGACGCAAAAAAGCATATCATGGTGGTCAGTGACAATGGAACAGGGTAGACCTTGGAGACAGCAACCTGTGAAGCAAGAAA
The DNA here is from genome assembly GCA_963580275.1 of Crataegus laevigata. Lineage (NCBI taxonomy): Eukaryota > Viridiplantae > Streptophyta > Magnoliopsida > Rosales > Rosaceae > Crataegus > Crataegus laevigata. The sequence goes on along the minus strand of OY756953.1, from coordinate 9,465,863 downwards.
GCCAAAGTTGGACCAATAAGGGCAATTTGAAGTGCAAAATTACCCTCAATAAATAGGTAGGCAAAATTACCCTCAATAAATAGGTAGGCTTCTCAGATGCTCCCACAATCAGCTGACACGTAGACTTTTACTCAAGAAAGACAAGTTTACCCTCAATAAATGGGCAAGTTTCTCAGATGCTCCCACACGCAACTAGGTCTCAGCAGCTGAATACTACTACCCGCAGCTGAATACTATTGCCCACAACTCACCTGCCATTGACAAGGAATTAAAGATAAGGATTAATTACTCAAAACCTATCTTTAATATATTCCCAATTGAAGATTGACTCCAATCAAGTAAGTAATCCCAAGTTAAATAAATTAGGGATAATTACACCATTATCTCAATATATTATTTCCTATTTAATATCTTAAGATTATTTCTCATAAAAACCTTGGCAAATAGAATGTCGCCATGTGTAGGGTAAAACCCTAACACTATAGCCAGCCCTATCCTTATAAATACCCCATATTCTACCGAATTTTCAAAGCTTTTGCTACCCCAAAAAAGCCCTAAACACTCTACTCTATGAGAGAAACTAACTTAAGCATTGGAGATCCATTGGCCTAAATCTTCCCCCCGACCTCGTGGGCGTGTGAGGCTTAGGTCTTTGATCAAAGGTGTTAATTGTTTTGCAGGTGCATTTTCGTCAAAACTGAAGATGGCAAAAATTTGCATTGACATTGGTTGTCTCCAAATTTTGGGGAGACTCTAACATGTCATATTCTACCGAATTGGAGATATTCATGTAACCAGGCAATATAGCCACAGATTGGAGATATATCTTAATCTCTCCCGTTACGTGACACACTGACGCGTGACGAAAAACTTTCATATTGTGCCAATTAAATGAATAGTTCAATATTGTCATTATAAATTCACAATTCTCACTTTAAACAAAGGATTGAAACAAAAAAAAAAATTGGGATTTGAAATTATAATAACGTATCACTTTGTTAAGTGAGTGTAGCTTGCTCCACTGAGAATCCAAGTGGACGCGCTCCTTTGAGTATTCTGAGTCCTTGCAATTTGGTTTAGTTTAGGTAAAATATCTCTGGTATTGATTGGAAAACTTATGCTCATGGAATCGACCAGATGATCAAAATAAGTCATATGAAAGCATGAAAGCAAAGAACGATTTCTCTTGTTGATGTGCCTCAATAAGTTCATATGAATTGTTGGAACAAGAGATTATTATGAATAAGAAAGAACTTTCTGTGATTGATTTTCTGGATCATGATAAAACTCAACCTTTCTTACATCAGACCCTTTTTTATGATCCGACAGCGAAGAAAAACAAATGTGTCTTCATGATCTTGTGTTTTCTCCACTGACAGGTTTGATTACTGAAACTTCATTCATGGAAATCTCTAGATCTTTATTATTGTCCGTCGTCATTTTTCCTATCTCTGCGTGTTCAGCAACAAGACTGTCTTTCCTCTTTCCCCACAGAACGCAGTAAAGGCCCGCAATAATGAGAAATGCTCCAATCAAGCTGCACACAAAACCTACTTCAGATTTTTGAGGATGAATTACTCAGATTACACTGACGAAGGAAATTGTCCAATGTGAAAGTAGTTATACGGAAAACGTATGAAAGTGTTTTTGTGCTTCGGTTTACCTGCCAAAGTGAAGTCGCTCCGCGAAAGCAATTGCGGAAAACACTGCCACTATAACGGCTTGAAGTGGACTAAACATAGCTGAAAAAACTGGTCCCTTGTGACTGATGCACCATGTTTGCAGGCAATAGACTAATGCTGTGGTCAGAACTCCCTATTGCAAAAGGATCGGATGACGACTCGAAGTTTTTACAGATTCAAGCATTTCATTTCCCAGCAAGAAGGAAGGACAAAAGTAAATTTAGGAATTGTTTTAAAGATATGCATAAGACAGATATGTTGGTAAAGATTATAGAAAAATATTTCACACAACAGCAAATACATCGTCAAGTCCAATTTCACAATTTCTGTCATTGAACAGATCTTATAAGTAAAATATGTGGAAGAAAATGCTCACAAAGTAGAAGATGGTTAACAGCTCAAGGTTCCACTCCAGTTTCCATGAGCTTGGATTCCTAGCGAAAAACAGGGCAAGGAAAGAAGATTGCAGCGACGCGGAAAAGCATACCATGGTGGTTAGTGACAATGGAGCAGGGTAGACTTTGGAGACCACAGCCTGTGTAGTCAGAAAGCCAGAGTTGGGCAGATATACCTTGAATTTTGCATTATATTTGGATGGACGGCATCGTCTTGAAACGAGTATACAATTACCTGGAGGATTAGCCATGCACTCCATGCAGTATAACTCGTCAGAATCAGAACAGATCCCTTGATCCAGTTTTCTTTGACATGCTTAATCTTGCCAATAGACTCAGCGTTGAAACCATCTATCAGTGGCTTCTCAAAGAAACCTTTATATAGGTATCCTCCTTTCCAGAAGGTGAAAATAAGAGAACCGCCAAGGCAAAGAAGGGTTCCGACCACCTTAGCTTGACCTCGAGTGCTTCTAATGTTCAATTTCTCCATCCTGAATAAAAGTAAGCAAATTGCAGAACAGGAAAAATAACGTTACTCAAGAACTACAATGGATGTGAGCAGAGAGTATACCCGAGAAGAACTGCCACTAGAAACGTCAAAGCAGGGATAACATTACTCAAGGCACATCCAACTGTTGCAGAAGTGTATGCTAAACCAGCATAGAACACATTAAGATGGATGGTAGTCCCAAGTGATGCAAGAGCAAAAATCTTTGCAGCTATCGAAAATGTGAGCGAAGGCCTCTGCTTCCTGTTCAGCCACATCAATTACCGAATTAGTTTTCACTGTTTCTTGCACAAGAAGAAAGTCTGAAAAGAGGCAAGAGTCCCTACCTTTCAAGCACATAAGCAAATGGTCCTACCAAAACCATGGCAAGAACATGCCTGTAAACCACGAAGACAATCTGATTGAGTCCTTCCTGAAGAGATAGTTTCATGAGGATGTTTGATCCGCCGTATATCAGCTGAACCAGTATCATTGCCAAGTAATAATTAGTGCTTCCTTCCATGGATATCAAACCTTCTTGTGCTAAATTTTCACTTGCTTCAAGTTTTAATGGATTTTCTTTTATAATTTGTGAAGGATTTTTATAAGTTCATGCTTGACAAATGACAAGCCCATCTAATATTTCATCGAAAATTTAGCTAGTGGAAAACATAATCAGGTTCCAATATGCCAATAATCAAACCTTACTTTTATGGTCCAACCTAATAAAAGGGCATTTTTCGTCAGTGGAATTTTTCATTTTATGATACTGTTATAACTTATACGGAATAGAAAAACATAGATCTCCCATACTGCAATTCATGATGCACTACCTAAAAAAAAAAGAGGGAATTTGATTGGTTATGGGAGTAGTTCATCCCCCTCCTATTCCTTTTTGCCCTATTCTTAGCTTCGCCCATTCATGACTTTAATAATTCCGAGTAGAATAATACTTGGCTGCTCATAGAAATAAGTTGGAGGTCTTATTCAAACTTGTTCGTTGCCGATTTATAAAACTTCGTATTTATAATCAGAAACCGTTCATATTACAAATCGCTCTATAAAGATCACATCTGCAAAAAATAATTATAAAACCAATGTCGTTAGTCATCTAACTGTACAACATTTGATGAACAGATTAGTAAAAGCATTGCAAATCTTAGTTTTGTGTTCATCAAATGATGTACTGTTAGAGATAGACGAAGCCACCCTAGACTTACTCGGGGCGGATACCCCCACTCACATTGGTTCTTAAACAAAAAAGAGTACATGTAGTATCAACTTTCAAGCTAAAACCTCACTTAATAACCACTCTATTGAAATAGAATATTCACTTACATTTTGCCAACAACACCCCACCCATTATTTTATGCCATACACAGTAGAAAAGAAGCATATTGGACCTGATTGTAAGCATTGACTACAATACTTACATGTATTTAATACAATAACCATCTGATAATCAGTATAATTCATGTAATTAAATATATTTAATAGAATCACTATCTGACTGTCGAGGTGGGTGATTTGTATTAAATATATGTAAGTATTGTAATTTGGAGTTTTTTGTTCTAATTGATTTATGTTATCATTTTTGTTTACTTGCTCTATTTTTTGTGTTTCTTCTTATTGTTTGTGCATATTATTTACTGGATTTTAAAATGATTTTGATTTATAAATGTTGGTTGTTTTTTATAAAGAACAGTGATTTTCACAAACATAAAATATTATGAAAGTGGTTCGTTTGTATACTGGGTTGAACTTTTTAATTTTACTTTGTTGTTTTAGGATGTTTCTATTCAAAAAAATATCTAGCTCCGTCCCTGCTGTTAGATGACTAAATAACTTTAGTTTTAATTCATTTTTTGTATATACGATCTTTACACACAAAACTCTATGATTTGAACACAAAAAATATATCATCGGTGTAGATGAGGTGTTGTCCAGATTTGGCTCAAAGAAAAAGATCAAAGGTATGTCATCACAATTCTCACTCCTGTTTGTAATGAAGGATGTGTTCAATATAAAATTCAAAAGATAATACGTAGTAATGACTAGTTTACTACATTCTTGATGTCTTGATAACCAAACACCTACCCAAGTCAATTGTAGATGCAAATTTCTGCCATCTTCTCTTTTGACAAAAATGCACTTGTAAAATAATAACACTTAAAATTAAGGCCAAGAACATTACTCGCCCACAATTAATGGGGGGCTTTGGCCAAAAAAATTTCAATGTCAAAGTTAGAATTATGAAAAAAGAATGTGTTTAATGTTGGAAAATATTAGTATTTATGTTTATTTTAGTATTTGGGATTTCCTTGTTAGTCTAGGAATTGGGTCTAACCCATCCGACTTAGGGTTTCTTAAGTTTAGTTCTCTATAAATATTGCTAGTAATTTAGTTTGAGAATAAAGTTATTCACAATGTAGTCTATTAGGGTTTTGTAGCCGTTTCGGCATTTTCAGTTGTTTAATAATATTCCTATTAATTTTGTAATCTCATTCGTTGCGGACTCTAATATTCAACTTGGTATCATAGTAGGTTTGATCCTTTGGGATCAGTCTGCTTTGGTTGACGTGCTGTGTGAAGAAAAAATGAATAAGAGAAAAAAAAAAGAGAGAAAAAAGTAGAAAATAATAAAGACAAAAAATGTTAGCTTTTTGTTTGAAGGCCCACACGGGCAAGAAAAAAAAAAGCTTCTTGTATTTGAGGTCTTTTAGGGCCAAGTGATGTTGTTATTGGGCTTGTTTCTATAGCTTGTTGTGGCCTTCTACAACAATTGCTCGTACGTGAAAAATTGGAATTTTTGCTTGTTTGTTCAAAAATTGGGAAAGTTTGCACTATCATTGGTATTTGTCTTGCACTGGCATTGGTATGGAAATCTTGCACTGGCACTGGCATTGGTGCTGGCACTGGAATTTGGATTCTTGCACTTGCACTGATGGAATTTCGTATTGGAATTGACATCATAAATTAGCATAACAAGCTTGCATCCACATCGTCTGTTGGCAAACTCATATCGTGTACCGCCATGAGTTTGACGGGGGGTGTTGAAAAATATTAGTATTTATGTTTATTTTAGTATTTGGGATTTCCTTGTTAGTCTAGGAATTGGGCCTAACCCATCTAAGTTAGGGTTTCTTAGGTTTAGTTCTTTATAAATATTGCTTGTAATTTAGTTTGAGAATGAAGTTATTTACAATGTAGTCTATTAGGGTTTTATAGCCGTTTCGGCATTCTCAGTTGTTTAACAATATTCCTATTAATTTTGTAATCTCGTTCATTGCGGACTCTGATATTCAACTTTTAAGAGTTTGTGGGTAGCCAATGGTCTAGCTTTCTAGTGGGATAATAGGAGAATAATTGCAAGATATTATGTGAAACAATATCTTGCAATTAACATGGTAATTAATCTCAAATTAAATAGCATTTTGGGAGTTACCTTTTGAATAAGGAATTGATGAGGAGTTACGAGAGAGATTTGAATAAATACCATTTTGATCACCTTTGACTCTTCTTTGATTGAGCCGTTATTGTCCATTGCATGCATGTGAGAATCCCGGTGTGCCTCGAGGAGAATTTTGTGGTTTTAATCCAAAAGTTCATGTGTCACCTCCATAATTTTCTTGATTATTTTTTGCTCAACACAAATCATTACCAATTTTCCAAATGATTTTGTAGCAATTGGACTTGAATTTGTTTGTGTATTACATACGTTTCACAAATTGTTTATATAACAAGTGATTTTTAGCTTTGTTAGTTAAAAACATTTGTTCATGCATCTGAAGTTTAATGTTCAATTTTTTTCATTGTTGTTTAATAAATTTATGCTGTGTTTGAATGGAGGAAATTCAATTTTCGTAAAACTATAATTATAAATTTAAAACTCCGTCATTTTAAGCCCCTTCAATTGTAAATATTTATGTTTGGATGTCATCTCACCGCCATCGTCACTCCCTCCCTTGTTTTCTCTACTTCGAATTTCTTGAACTCACAAATCTAGACTATCATCGTAGGTGAGGTTCTCTTAAAAATAAATAAATAAATAAAAATAAAATAAAATAAGGGGATGGCATGACGAGGAAAAGAGGTGTATGAAATGATAAAAGAGTGTTATCCACATACCCCATTTTACTTCATACACATCTTCTCGGATTGACTGAATTAAAGAATATCAAAAGATAGAAATTAATATGAGGTGTGTGAAAAGTAAAAAAAAAAAGTGTGTGAATAGCATACCATATGATTAAAAACAAATGAAAAAAAGAAGGGGTGTGCTATCCACACACCCCATTTTACTTCTACACACCCCTTGATAATTTATGTCCGTTGATCTTCTTCAATTCATCCAATCCGATGGCCGAAAATTAAAAAAGTGTATAAGAAGTAAAATGGGGTGTGTAGATATCACACCCCAAAAGGAAAACGAAGGGGATGGGGCGACGAGAGAAGAAAAACGACGGGGAAGGGCAACATGAAAGAACATTTTCATCCAAAGCTGAACTAGGAAATTTCAGTCTGTAAATCCTGCAATATTTTTCGCATGTAAAATCCCAATTTCTTCACTCCCTTTGCAAATGACGAACTTCGAATTTTCTACGCTCCGTTTCCCGACTTTTCTTTTCTCATCCAAACACTTGGTTAGTATAAGTAGCCCTTTACTTTAATGGTGGAAATGAGTTGAGATTTTGCATGGCAGTGTAAGTTGAAACTTCATTAGCGGCTAATCTAACAAAATTTGATCCAAAAAAAAAAATGGTTAGTATAAATAAGGGAGCTTTCATGAAGAGGACTTGGTCTAAAGTTATTTTAACAAAAAAAACCATGCTATAACTTTGTTTAATGAAAAAGAATTAAATGTTAATGAAAAACCCTTAACCTAAAAATAAATAAAAAAAGATAAAAGTGTTATAAACTTATTTGATTCAACGATCTAAGGATTTAGAGAGGGAGAGAGGAACTGGCGGTATTAAGGGAGAAGAGAGAGTGATTTGATTGTGAAGTATGTTTGATTCACCTCATTGTGCCTTTATTTATAGTAGTAGGATAGGCAAAAATCTTTTCCTTTATGATTACAACATTTAATAGTTAATCTACTCCTAATAGGAATATAAAATACATTTTCATATCTACTAGGATTTACACAATCACATTCTTATTTTAAATATGACTCCAACAAAAAGAACTTAAATTTTCATGAAAAAGACACAATTTTAATATAAATAAAAAAAAACCTGATGCCCAGGACCCTTGCGTCCATCAAAGACACTATTTGTAAAACTTAACAGTACTATACTATTTATGAAACTAAATGGTACTACACTATTTATTGGTCCACTTTCATAAATAGTGCCTAGTTCTTGGTCATATTTCATAAATAGTGCCTAGGTATTGGGTCTAGTTTCATAAATAATGTCTCTTTCTTAGTTCATTTTCATAAATAGTACCTAATTATTGGTCCACTTTCATAAATAATGCCTATTTCTTGGTCATATTTCATAAATAGTGTCTAGTTCTTGGTCTAGTTTCATAAATAGTGTATAGTTCAGTTTCATAAATAGTTTTCACCTATTAGTTTAGTCTTAGAAATAGTGTCTAATATTTTGTTTCGTTTAATAAATAGTGTCTACTTCTTCCAAAATGATCATCTCCAGATCCTTTTGGTGAGGATCCTAAGGATCCGTTTTTGTTTATCGTATATTGTGCAGTCAGTTTTTGTCAAGTACTGTTTGTGTTTAATTTTAAATAAAAAATTTTAAAATTATTTATGACCACACGATGTACGATGAATGGACACGATTCACGGATCCCTGAGATTCTCACAAAGAGGATCCGGCAAAGATCCTGATTCCTACTTCTGGGTTAAGTTTCATAAATAGTGTCTACTTATTGGTCCAATATCATAAATAGTGTCTACTTATTGATCAAGTTTTATAAATAGTGTCTAATTTTTTGTTTAGTTTCATAAGGTTTGAAACTTAGACCATGTTTGGTCCTATAAAAGCACCCAGTGCGCCAAAAACAATGAACCCAGAAGTGATCATTTAAATCAAAACCTTGAGAAGATTATGTTCTCAATAATTATATCTAAAAAGTTGTTTTAAATTACCAAATTAAAATTCCCTCACATTTTAAAATACCTACAATAATTAAATGTAGATCTCCATCCAATTTCGTGAGCTTGGGTATCATCTTGACCACTATTGGAAACAATACCACAAAAATAAAATTGGGGAATGTAATTCAATTTGAAGTCTTTTTTTATTTTTAAAAAAAAAATTATTAACGATCGCTGACAACGGAAAAAAAAAAAGATGAGTGTGGAAGTGTGGGTGTATGCGAGCCTAGCATAGGTTTGTGTTTTTTTTTAAAAAAAATTCTTTATCATTAGATAAAATTATTAGATGGTTTTTTTATTTATTAAAATGTAAAGATTTGAAGCCATTTTTATTAATTTTCTTTATAAATAATCTTATCATTCGTCAAAGAAAAGAAAAAGTTTATATGACCATAGTAGAGTTAGGAAAAGGATCCCCTTCGGATCTATAATCGTACAGCCAGTTTTCGTCAGGTACTATTTGTGTTTAATTTAAAATAATAAAAGTCAAATGATTTCTGACCGTACGATACACGATAAATGACTGAGATATGGGGATCCATAGGATATGGATCCGGAGGGATCCTTTTCCGTAGAGTTAGACCCTACAATAAGACCTATCTGTATTGAATATTGTCTTTCAATTTTGTGCGTTCTAATGACATTACTCATTTGTCAAATTATATCTTTAAATTAAAGTTCTTGTATCTTTTGTGGAATTTTTTTTTAAGATAACTAATGTATGTATCTTCACTTATAAATTAAAGTACTCATTTGTCAAATTATCTATCTATTATATATAAAGCCGGATGTCACATCCTGGCCCGGGCTCACCACTTTTTCGGCTCAACTCTGCCATATCATGCTATTGTCCGCTCATAGCACGATATTGTCCGCTTTGGGCCCCAACCACACCCTCACGATTTTGTTTCTGGGAACTCACACAAGGAGAACTTCCCGGTGGGTGACCCATCATTGGATTGCTGTCGCGCGAACTTGTTTATGACAAACTCCGAAGCTAGTGAGCTCCTAAAAGGCCTCGTGCTAATTGGAGGTGGGAATGTACATATAAGGCTTACAAGATCCTCACCCCTGGGCGATGTGGGATCTTACACGGAGGCTCAATTTGGTGTCACTGGCTTCTACAAAAAAAAATTAGACGAAACTGCCCCTTAGCAAAAAAAAAATTCAAAGCCTGTCCAAAATAATATATCAAATCATGCAAGGGTAAGTTAGTAATTTGGCAATCATAAAATATAAATATATATGGGAAGAGAGAAGAATAAAAAATGAAAGGGAAGAGAGAAAAGAATAAACAAATGACAAAGTTGATGGTGCCCAAGTACGGGAAGAAAAGTATAATAAAAAGTAAGAAAAATCATGAATGTTGTGTTCAAAATATCTTAAAGGCGCATAGCGCCGGTGATAAATAAAATAAAATAAAAAAATAAAAATAATTTGAAGCAATTCACGCATATAATTGTTTGGACCCAAAACAACACTTTCGGCCCGAGCGATCGAGGTCGTTGAATCAGTAGAGTTCTAGACCTTCATGGAGTTGCTAAAGTAATTTCTTATCATTATTGAGGGATAATATTGTGGTTTTAATCATAATTATTATCTCTTAATGTTATCTAATATCCCAGTCGGTTTGAACGAAATGGAATAATAGGCATATGCCTTTGTCTTATTCATGTATTGCTTTGGCCACATGGAGTAATGCATCATTAGGAGATTGATTTCACAGAATCTGGCAATGCCATGTAGAATGATACGACTACAATTTATAAGGCAAGGCATCAGATGATGAAGCATGCAAGATGGGGTAATTATCATCACCAAATATCCATGGTAGGATGCAAGTATTTTAATTAAATGGGATAATGCATTGCATTATCATATATATGGAAAATAGGGATTGCATGCAAGACCTGGAGTTGAAGTGGGACTGTATCAGATTGTTATGAAGGAACCGATGACTTTTTGAATGATGGTGATGATAAGATGGCAACAATCAGATAATTAACATTTGTTTTTTATGCTAAAAGATTTAGCATATTGGCATATGCTTTTATACCGTGAGTCAGTATGAAGACTTTTACGAAGCTAGATTTACTCACCATGAATATTGGGAACTCGTTCAGCCATGCATGCCACGAATTATGTTGACAAGGATTGCTCAATATGATTATCAAACAGTGGCTGATTATCCTTTAGTATCAAGATGTGATTTTTTTGTCCATAGAAAAGGCTCTACAAGACGGCCATCACGCGGTTTGGTATTATAAATACAAAGCGGCACACAACATAAAAGCTCCTCCAATTCAACACACAAACTGCCCTGCGCAAATTCTTACTCTACGCGAAACCTTTCAACAACTTTGAGATTTTTATTTTATTTTTTTCCGCCAACACATCTTCAGTTTGGATAAACAGCACTGCTTCAAAGTTGACTGATTACTTATCCAAGTCTCAGTCGATAAGGATTTTGGAGTTCTTGTTGATAGAGGTCATCTCATCAGCCTTTTCGGCAAAGTGAGGTGTTCCAGGCTACTACATTCGGCACATTAGAGGCCGAATCTAATATTGAACTTCGCAAGACTAGCAGCCTTGTCTTCAAGCCCTAGAACTCGAAGGCCGAAATGTGTTCCTTCCTCAGTCGTAGTTGTAAGATCAAGAAGTCAGCAGCGTGCTCAACACAATATCAACACATTTTACTCCACAGTCGAGCTCGGCCGTTGAGTTGGCACGCCCTGCACATTACCGAAGAACGTAGTTAGCTCATTAGTTACTCGGTCTGCTCACCATGTAGGCTTAGTAGTTTTTAGGGTCAACAATAATATAAATACATTTAAAATATCTAAGTCGCGCGTAGCGTGCTATGATTCAAAAAATGTCTTTTGCACGCGTTTGTTTATTAAATATTATTTCTCAATTTTTAAACACTTAAGATGTGCGTAGTGCTGTCATAAAAAAAAGTCTCTCGCACGTACATAATAATGTGATTCAATTAGTTATCAAATGATCTTCTTTTTTATTAACAAACGATGTTATCTACACTGAGGGTGGGAGTGGGCTAGCAATCAGTTGTTTATTAAATATCATTTTTTCTAATCTTAATGTAAATTCAATAAAATGTAGATGGAAATTGAAAGACCGCTATTATTAATATGGATTCAGCTATTTTGATTAGTTAAAATACTGCTTTTATTAAATGTATTTATTATTCATTTTCATCTACATTAATAAATACATTTAAAACATGTAAATCACGCGTAGCATGTCGTGATTCAAAAAATGTCTTCTGCACGCAGTTGAGCGCATGCATGGAGGTTAGTATCTTATTAAAGTACTTGTATCTTTTGTAGATTTTTTTTAAGATAACTAATGTATGTATCTTCACTTATAAGTGATATGTCTTAAATTCAATTCTTATCAAAGGCAAATTTGAATTACATTATTACTAGCTATTGTGAGTCTTAGCACACTCCTTCACCCCTTAATATAGATAATCTCCTTTTTTCAAAAAAAAAAAAAAAAAAAAAAAAAAAAAAAAGATGCATCTTAAATTAATATTTAATAGTAATTTTTTTTCAAACGAAAAAAAAAAGAATGATGTTTCGTCCTAAGGCCCAACTGCATAAGACTGCCCGATCACGCTTCCTACTCTACCTAGGAGACCGTTACCTCTGGCCAAAATTTGAATTGGTGCCCTACTAACATAGGCTTGTTTGAATGTGCTTTTAAAATGACTGAAAACGCTTTTAGAAAAAATAATTTTTGAGTTGCAAAAGCATTTTAAGTGCTTTGTACAAGAAACACAGCTATGTGCTTCTTTCACAAAGTGTTTTAAGTGTTTTTTTCAGGATTTACTAGCATTTTTACTAAGAATTGTTTCTAAAAATATTTTCACAAATAACTCTTTCAGTCATTTTAAAAGCACATTTAAACGAGCTCGTAGTTTTTCCCCAAATCAATTAGAAGTGATCTATATAATACAGAACAGCCTCTCCACTAGCTCAGTATTCACAAATTTAGCATCCTCCCTCATTCCACGCATTCTCCAAGCTTCTCAATTTCTTCGATTTCCTCAATTTCTACGATTTTAATCACAATGTTCACCGAGCCACCGCACATCGATGATCAATACCAAGGATTTAAATATCGGTAATATCGGAAATATCGGTAGTCCGAAAACACGGAAATATCGATAAAATATCGATATCGATAAAAATTACATGGAAACCACGGAAATTGTAAGAAAAACTTGGAAATTTTTATTGAAACTTTATAGGATGTTTATTTAGTCAATTATCTATTAGTTTATCACAAAAAATTGAAAGGAAATGCATTGCATGATGGATTTAACTGATTTAAGTTGATTATATAGCGAGCTGGCAAACATTGTGAGTGTAGAAAATATGTAGTAATTAATGAAAGAAGTTTAAACACACCATAATCATTTATATATAATGAATTAGTACAATATTTTACACTCATTTAAACAAGAGATTAAGCAATGTGAGCTGTTGCTCCAAACCAATAACAATTGCGCCGAACCAATTACAATAATTTATATATAATGAATTAGTAAATAATTATTGAATAATATGTTATTTCTTATAAAAAAAAACATACATATGTGAATGTTTTATGTACATATCTAATATGCTTGCATAAAAAAAATCTAATAATTTATAATTATATAACATTTATAATTATAACTTAAAACAAAGAGAGAAATGGATGTTTATCCAAAACCCTAATCAATGTTTAACGCGCTTGATTGAAACTTAGTAACTCATGTTCATCATAATTGAAAAGCAAATTAAGTGATCCAAACATGAAAGGGAGAAAGAACCCAGAAAAGCAAACATGAAAGAGGCGGTGCTCGTCGGAAAACTGGGTTTGGGGCCGAAGGTTTGGGCAATTTTCAAAGCTTTGTAACTTCTTTGTTTCTTAACCAAATTAAGTGATTCAAAAGCTAAAATGTAGTTAGGAATGTGGAGAAGAGGTTCATACCAAGTGAGGACCGAGTGGTGGCCGGTGTTGACCGGAAAATGACCTGAAAGATGGCCAAACGACCACGGTTTATGAGTTCGGCCGGAATTCTACCCCAACTTTGAATGTCCATAACTTCTTCGTTTCTTAACCAAATTGAGTGATTCAAAAGCTAACATGTAGTTAGGAATGTGGATAAGAGGTTAATATCAAGTGAGGACCGAGTGGTGGTCGGTGTTGACCGGAAAATGACCTGAAAGATGGCCAAACGACCACGGTTTATGAGTTCGGCCGGAATTCTACCCTAACTTTGAACGTCCATAACTTCTTCGTTACTCAACCAAATTAAGTGATCCAAACATGAAAGTTATAGTACTCAACAAGATGAAGAGATTGATACCCTGCACGCCGGCCAACTCGCCGTGGTTTGGCCGGAAAACGCCTCGAAAGGGGCGGTGCTGCCCAAACGGCCGGAATTCTACCCTAACTTTGAACGTCCATAACTTCTTCGTTACTCAACCAAATTAAGTGATCCAAACATGAAAGTTGTAGTACTCGACGAGATGAAGAGATTGATACCTTGCACGCCGGCCAACTCGCCGTGGTTTGGCCGAAAAACCCCTCGAAAGGGGCGGTGCTGCCCAAACGGCCGGAATTCTACCCTAACTTTGAACGTCCATAACTTCTTCGTTACTCAACCAAATTAAGTGATTTAAACATGAAAGTTGTAGTACTCGACGAGATGAAGAGATTGATACCTTGCACGCCAGCCAACTCGCCGTGGTTTGGCCGGAAAACGCCTCGGAAGGGGCGGTGGTCGTCGGAAAACTGGATTTGCTTCTTGGAGTTTGTCCCACATCGGCTGTGGGAATGAAGTTTGGATGGTAACAGGCCTATAAATATAAGGCCACATTCTGATGTTTATTGGGGTAAGCCATTCTCGCCCTCTTGGCTGAGATGAGGCTTAGTATATTTTTTTATTAATTTATTATGTCGATATTATAAGAAATATCGCGATATTAACGAAAATATCGATATTATCGTGATATTATAACGAAATCTTAATGGATAACAAAAAAAATATCGCTTAGTGATAAAAACGATATTATCGGCGATATTTCGATGAGTAGCAGCCAAAGGTTCAATCACTCTTGAATCCAATTGCTAAATAAACCTGCAAAGAACCCTCCAAAGAAGCCAAAGCAAACAAAAAAAAAGCTTGACAAACGGTATCATCTACTGCATCAACAAGGGCATACAAGTTACTTGAAGATGAGACAAAAGAAAAATTCAAGGAATATTACAGACAAGAGAACATGCACACACACACACACACACACACACACACACACACACACACACACACACACACACACATATATATAATACTTTTTATTTTCTTACACAAGGACTACTTCTGGATGCAACCAAGGCAAAGGTCCACGGCAACTGAGCTTGTTGTCCTAAGAACAGATCTGACATCATTGTTTGTGAATGCAGCAATCGATGCCAATATAATTGATGCTTCGTTCTACATAATGGCAGAAAACGAATCAAAAATAGGGCAACAACATCTTTCTTCATTCATCTTTGTAAGTGCTACATAGTTTTGTTTACAAAAATTTGTATTTGTGTGATTTTATAAATATTTTGTAAATTTAATTAACTTTCTTAAATAGTGTTTAGTATTTTGGTTCAGTTTAAGAATTAGTGTTACTTATTAATTAAGATTAATAAATAAATGTGTATTGTTGGTTCAAAATGACATGGAGATAGAAAAAAGTAAGAGTGATCAGGAGCATAGTGACCAAACATTGAAGACAGTCTTACAAGATAATGTGGATAAAGGTGGAAAGATCTTCATATTGATCAAGCATTACTTCCACTTTAGCTTGGTAGTTGGGGACATTAAAGATGAAAAAAATGACACACTACAATTCCAAACTACCAAGGATACATGGGAATATAGACCAATACTTTAATCTTGTTGTGTAAGTGATAAGAACAAAACCATAACTCAATTACAAACTATATTCTTATGCTGATAGAAAAAACAAACTTCATAATACAATTTTTTTATGTTTTTTTTTTTTTTTGCAGAGGATAAAATAAAAGCAATTTACAAAGATTTCAAAGGTGACAACAACCTCACAATAGAAATTCAAAAATGCTTAACTTGTGCACAACAAAAGGAGAACTCGTAAATACAAACAACAAGTTGATCTCTATATTTTTCAATCAAATTTATACATTCAAACACATAAGAAAGACCATGAAAATCATATATACAAACACAAGACTCATACTTAAAAAATAGTTTGCAGTTTGCAAAATAATATAATTTTACAGTTTGCAAAATAATGTCATAAGAAGTTTCAGAAATAGTTCATTTTTCACTCCTTACACTTTACGAAACAATATTACAAATCAACAAATAGTTCATTTTTTCAATAATTATATGTCATTTAACTACAAATATATGGAAATGAGACACATAAAACAGAAAACAAAATCATTCTAGGAAAATATAGTATACATTTAGACTTTGCAAAATAATGTCATAATATAGTTTCAGAAATAATTCCAGTTTGCAAAACAGTGTTACAAACAAGATATAGTTCCATTTTTTTTAGTACTTATCTGTGATCTAATTAAATTATATGCAAAATAAAACACAAAAATAACAAAAAAACAAAATCATTATAGGAAAAATATGATATAAATTTACATTATGTAAAATAGTGTCATGATCCAGTTTCAGAAATAGTTTCATTTTTCACTTTTAATAAGTCATCGAATGTTATAATATGATCTTATTAACTGTCATACTTATTTGTTTTTCTAAAAAAATACAGATTGGATTGTGGCATATTTGTTATTCAATTTGCAAACCAAGTGCAAGACGGCAAACCAATAGAAGCCACCTTTGAGAAGGAAGAAGTATTTGCCAAAAGAGCTCAAATTGCAACAATACTTATGAATCACGCGAATAGTTATGCAAATGGACTGAATAAGATACTTGAAGATAGAAGACGACAAAATAAACATGGTCAATACGATGATATTCATGATGAAGATTTTATTACATTAGCATGAGTTTTACAAATTACATTTTATATCAATGTACGAATTACTTTATGACATTTACAACAATTCCATTACATTTTATATTATCAATTTCAAATTATATATTCTACTCCAAAAGATTGCAAAAGATCAATTACTATCATTTTTGAAATATAAATTGGTTTCATATATTATACAACACAATCAAATTAAATAGATATAACTACCATACAAAAAAAAATTATTCAAACTATAATTTTGATTTAGCTATTAAAAAAAAACCACATTTTATTATCCAAAGAATATAGTTACCAATTTAGATAAATTTATGCAAAACAAAAAAAAAAATTAGATAACTTAAACTGTTTCTGGAATACATGTATACACTATATCTGAAAAATGAAAAATAACAACTATTTATTCTTTTCTCTTTTTTTCAGTGCCAGATCAGCACCTAAATTTTCCATCCTTTACGCATGATTAACCCCTAGCAAAAATCATCATTTCACACTCTCACACTAACTTCACATTCTCTCCCTAACACCAACTCCCATTTTCACATACAAATAAGCCATTCACAATGAAGAAACTGTATGCACTATAAAAAAACTAAAAAAAACTAGAAACCCAACCCACAGTACAAATCATCCATCCTCATTTTCCAATTTCGTACATCATTCCAAAGTCAATGTCGAAAACAACAAAGAGGAAAAATGCTTGGAGAAATAGAAAACATACCACATACGAAGAAGGAAACAATTCATCTACAGATTGACACCACTACAAAAGAAGAAGTTGGAGAACCAATGCAAAGGGCAAAAAAAACAACAACTACAAAGGTAGAGGAAGAGGGAGACAACCTAAAGAACGGAACAATTGTGAATCAAAAAGGCAGAAGAAAAGATGCCAAAAATGACAACCACTAACAGTAATCAAGAGAAAGAAAAAAGAAAATGCCAAACCAGTTTCATAATCAAACAAGCAACTAATTGAAGAATGAATAGTGCAAAAAGAGACAATACAACAAACAAATGAGCATGGTGACAGAATTGACACATTGTTGGACAAAAATGTTTCACCAATGGCAAAAGAAAGAGACTAAGAAACAGATATTGAAGCTCTAAAAAGCAACAATGCCCTTAACAAGAATGATCTACAAGTCAAAAAGTAAATATTCAGTCAAAAAGCAACAAAGTCAACGACAAAAAACAAAAAGAAAGTCTTGGGTGAAATTCTATCATTCAACCTGGATTTAAAAGATGAGTCTTCTTCACAACCGAATGACCTTCCAGCAACAAATCACATAGACAGCAATGTGAATTGGACATAACTTCAATTGTATAAGATGTTGAAACCAAATGATAGAAGAAGAATAACTCAATTCTGGTTAACAGACAGCAAGTAATACAAAACAAAACTCTTAACTGAAGTTTTTTTACACTCTCATAACTTTATAAACACTAACGAATTATTGAATAATTAAAACTTTTACACTGTCCTGTAGCTATGAATATTGAACAGTAGAAACTACAGATTTCAACTATTACAGAATAATGGTGTTGAAAGAAGACCTACACAGTTTCATGTCAAATGGACCTACATCAACTCAGATTGTTAATTCTTTCTATTACCTGAAAAGATAAAAAAAAAAGAACATCATGAAACAAATGAACTTTTATGTCTCCACAACAATCTTTGTTAGTAAACAAAACAAATAATATTCTGTAAAAAATATTTACATATACCTATAAAAATTAGAACAATTCATTTGTAATTATGATTTTGGATGATTTTTATTTTCAACTACACAACATCAATGAACAAAGCATTGAAACAATTGTGCGAAACAAGAAAATACTCTACAACCAATTGATGGACCAATATGGAAAAGTATCAAACATTTTCTTCCGATTGTTTCATTATAACCATTTCTCCTTCGTAGTTTTGGACACAAAAAATGCAGAAATGATTCATTACAATTCTCTTCGACAAAGTACAACAGATGAAGATCTGGACTTTGATTGCTACTAGAAAAATGCAGCAATAGTGGTAAGCAAAAATGCACAACCAAAAACTGTCATATTTACATAAAACAAGCATTTTATTATTACATTATAAATCTTTGCAAGGCCACTTTGTTTAATATTGGCTCGATAAATCAAGAAAATCAACAAGCAATTCAAATGTTATGGATTCAACTCAAGCCACAATGAAGAAAATCAATTTCATCAAAAGTGACTTTGAATTCCCAGTCAAAGAAGATAGAACCTATACATAACAGAAACTAATACCGTATGTTAAAAAAATTAAAAATATTTTATTTATATATATATATATAGTTTGTGGTTACTGCAGTTTCAGACATAATTTGAATAATTTGATACAGTTATATAAATAGTTTGTTTTTTAAACAACTACTCTATAGTCTATACCACATACTTCATTTCATTTTAATACTCATAATCATTAACTTGAATTTCTTTGTAAATCAGATTGGATTGCGGCTTATATATGATGATTTTTATTGACCAACTCTCAACTAACCGGAAGGTTCAAGGACGTATCAAATATTACAAAGTAATAAAAGCAAGGAAAGATATCCTCGTGGATTTGATGAACCATGATTTTAGCCGAACAAAGGAATAAGAAGCATATATCAAAATCTCACAACAACTTACAAGCATTGGACATTAGAATCAAAAATAAAAAATACAAATTATATGTAATTTTGATGCGGATGTACTTTTTAAGGTTCAATCTTACTTTTGCTATGATTTACAAATGTTATTGTCAAACATGTTTGACACAACTCTATACATACATACATACATACATACATACATACATATATATATGTTTCATGACTTAATCTAAATTTTAATCTATTTTTATTTGTGTGAATGTGCGTTGTAAAACAAAAAAAAAAACAAAAAGCCCAAATTTATGTATAAAATTAACATTAATAAGATGTTGAAACATCAAAAGCCATACACATGGCTATTTCAAAAAATGATGATCACTATTTATGCTTTCATATACAAACTATTGCTGGAATTGTAAACACTATTTCACAACTTTAACAATTGTTTATTAAAATGAAAAATATGTTTCATTGAAGTCATAAAAATTAAAATCATTGTATGTAAGTGTCAATTAATTTTAAATCCAACCAAATTGTTAGCCAACCAAAGTTTCGTAAAAATATCGAGCGATGGTTTTTTTTCATTGTCTCTTACCTAAAATGGAATATTAACTGGATCAAGAATGAAAACCAACATACTTGCCTCCTACAAAAAGCCTTGCATTCACTTTAAAAACTTTAAATACAACACACATATACTTACATACAACCTACAAAACAGATATTGAAACCACAAAGCCATAAACTTAAATATGTATTCATTGTTTATCAAACTCAACATACTGTTTTGTAAAACTAGAAATACTAAAACATTAAATTCGTATTTATTACTTGAACATAATTTCAAATCAACAATTACATACTCCCAAACACCAATTGAAACAAAATAAAAAATATCCAAAATGAAAATCTGTTATGTATCAGCAAAAACTCCCATCTCTCAAAACAAAAAAGAAAAAAATCAGTCGTCTCGTATAACAACTTTACATGAAATCTTGTTATGTCCCGAACGTCCACACCTACTACAGTGACAATTTTCTTACTCCCACTGATTTCCCCAGCAGATTTGATCATAGTTTTCTTTGGTATTCCAAACGGAATCTTTGTAATTAGAGGCCTCACACCATTTATGATAGTATCAACATTCGACTTTTCCAAATCTAAAAATGGATGCATGACAAATTGATATGTTTTCTGATAAAATCTTGTTTTCCAGTAATCATCAATGTAATAAAAAAAACATCACGATTATCATGTTGCAACACCTGCAAAGCATGAGAACATGGAAAACAATTATGATGTCATTACACACAAGAACATGTCCTATCATTTAGAAAAATAACAAACTGATTCCACTCTGTCCTAACTTTAAAAACATCCACATCTGAACGACTAATCCTCCAATGCATGTCCTCCTTCAACATCAACTTCATCTCATTTTCTTTCTTTGGACACAAAATCGTATGAATATTCTGACTAAATATTCTCCTCTCAGCCATACTACCCATTAACCGAACTCTGATGTCTTCAAGAAGATCCATAAGTAGCATACAACGACTATTCAACACCATGGCGCTAAAAGATTCTGAAAGTGCATTGCTCATTGGTCCCCATCTCTTACCAGGAAAATGGGCAATAACATAGTTCTCTTTTGGCAAATCACACAAAAAATTCTTCACATGCCCTTGCTCATTATCCTTGAATTCTGCCATGCAATCATCAAAATCAGATGGAGTACATGCGTACGCATAATTTGCCAACAGATTCATCATTTTCTTCTTTAGTCCTTCACCAGTAGCCATTGGAAATAAAGTACTCACATTCTGTTTCAAATGAACAATACAAAATGAATGTGGACACTCGAGAAAGAATTCTCGAATGCTCTTCAAAATACCATAATGTCTACCTGACATAAATGTGATCACCCTCCCTTGAGGCCTCAATATACCAGATAATATTGCCAAGAACCATCTCCAATTTTGTCACATCCCAACCCGAGCCACCACCACATTCCCGGGCTCAACTCCGCCATAGCACGATATTGTCCGCTTTGAGCCCCAATCATGCCCTCACGGTTTTGTTTCTGGGAACTCACACGAGAACTTTCCAGTGGGTCATCCATCATGGGATTGCTCTCGTGCGCTACTCGCTTAACTTTGGAGTTACAATGGAATCCGAAGCCAATGAGCTCCCAAAACGCCTCGTGCTAGGTAGAGATGGAAATATACATTTAAGGCTTACAGGATCCTTTCCCCGAGGCGATGTGGGATGTTACAATCCACCCCCCCTTAGGGGTCCGACGTCCTCGTCGACACACTTCCGGCTAGGGATTGGCTCTGATACCAAATTGTCACATCTCGACCCGGGCCACCACCACATTCCCAGGATCAACTCCGCCATAGCACGATATTGTCCGTTTTGGGCCCCGAGCATGCCCTCACGGTTTTGTTTTTGGGAACTCATACGAGAACTTTCCAGTGGGCCACCCATCATGGGATTGCTCTCGTGCGATACTCGCTTAAATTCGGAGTTACGATAGAATCCGAATCCAGTGATCTCCCAAAAGGCCTCGTGCTAGGTAGAGATGGGAATATACATTTAAGGCTTACAGGATCCTCTCTCCTTGGCGATGTGGGATGTTACAAATTTACTATCATTTCTGAATCAACAATGGCATAAACAACCTCAAAAATATCTACACAACATAAGTGAAAATGCACTGTCAAATGTCAACTACTTCTGAAACTGTAATTGAACTATTTATTAAACTTTGTTTGAACTACTTCTGAAACTTTTTTCCTTTATTTGAACATAAAATCAAAGACCAATGCACAACAAAAAGAAACATATACAGTCAAGTATCACCTATTTATAAGACTGATTGAACTATTTCTTAAACTGTTCTTCAACTAGTTCTGGATATGTTTCTTTTTCACGGTAAGAAAACATAAACAAATAATATTCAATATAAAAGTCTGAAATTATTAACTCACCATCGTTGCCATTTTTTGCACAGCAAGATAGAAATGTTCCCTTGTATTTGCTCTTGACAACAGTACCATCAATGAATAACATCGGGTGACAAAACATGAAACTTTTTATCCATGCATCATAAGCAATAAACAAAGGAAGAAATTTATTGCTCTCCGATACAACTTCAAGCTCAAAAACAGATCCAGGATTGCTTGAACGGGCAGATTCAACATACTAATGTAAGAACTTGTAAGCATCAACGTCATCACCATTTAACTCAAAAACTGTCCTCTATTTGCCAAAGTATGCAGTAGAAAAATCAATATATAATCCATAAAACTGTTTTAAGCTTGAAATGATCTCCTTCGGTTTAATAAGAGGATTTGACTGAACTTTATCCTTGATGAGAGAAGCAACAACCTGTCGTCCAACAACTTTGTTTTGCTTCTTTCAAATCATACCCTTGCATGTATGCAGATTATGCAACTTCTAAATAACAAAAAGGTCATTAATATCACACTTGGATGCATACACACGCCAAAGACAACCATCAGATTCCTTCCTAGAACACTCCGTATTAATGCGATTCTTATCATTATTTAAATACTTCAAATAAAACCACATTCAATAGAAAACTTCTTCAACTTATCTCGGAAATCAACACAGCATCCCCTAAGACTTGCCCCTCAGATTCTATATAACTATCTCATTCACATGACATAATTGTGCACACCATGAGAACCATACTTCCCTAAATGGTCATTTTCATTAGCAACAATTATATAGTCTGATGTACGGCAAGAAGATGTGCTTTCCGTAGGTTACTGAACCATGAAACCATCACATTTATCCATAACTAATATTTCTACAATAGATTTCCCAACAACATCAAGAACCATCAACATGTTTTGAACATTGGCATCACAATCTAACACACAATTAGGATCTTCATTCAAAGCATATCGCAACTCAAAACAACCAACTCTTAAACCCTTAAACCTAGAACAAAGATCGATGCAAATCTAATTGAAGGTAGAAGTTGATGAAATAGAACTAACAACGCATAAACCACCATATATAAACCGAGCTAGTTTACCATTCTCTATAACTATTGAACAAAAATAAAAAAACAAAACAATTCAAATCAATACACAATCTTTTATGCAACAACAAAATGTAAAAGCAACAACAACTGTTTATTAATCTGTTGCAAATCTAAATTTCAATCTTTGTAAAACAAATCAATACCTATTAGTTAACAATATACATATAAAGAGAACAAAAATAACACTATTTATAAAACACAACAATCACAAAAATAAAAAGTAAACTGAAATATCCATTGCTTTGTAAATAAAAAAAAACACTATTTCTGAAAAATTTTAAAAATATCGAATGTGATGAACACCTATTAGTTAAACAATATACATATAAAGTGAACAAAAATTACACTATTTATAAAACACAACAATCACAAAAAAAAAAAGTAAACTGAAATACCCACTGTTTCATAAAAAAAAAACACTATTTCTGAAAATTGTTAACAACATCAGATGTGATGAACACGAATTAATTCATAATAAATTTCTGAAAAAATGAAAACAAAATTAAGATAAACAACATACAATATAAACAAAACAAAAAATAAAAAACAAAACAAATCAAAACTTACCTGAGATTCTTCAAAATAAGAAACTCCTAACTGAAAATTTCACAAACTGAAATCAATCTGCTAATTTGAAAACAAATAAAAAACAATATATAAATCAAATAAAAAGCTAAGCATATTACATGTAAAAATGAATTCAATATCGAATTAGAATTCAAAAAAAATATCGAATTCAAAATCAAATTCAAAACTGCAAAAACAATGTCGATTACCTCCAAACGAAAATCTAATCATATATGAAAGACAATCACTCCAGTGAAAATATTCAAGCACATCGAACAACACCAATGACAACGATTCGATAGAATCTCAAAATATGCAACCACTATGAATCTGTTCTAAAACAAAAGTTTATTTTAGAAAAATCCCCCTAACAATGATGAAGAACAACAGCGACCGTGATTTCAAAATGCGCTCTCAACATTTGTCAGCAAGCATTACTCAAACCACTCAACCAAATTTGGAAAAAATTAAAGAACTCTCTGAAACTATTCTGCAAAAATTAAAATTCAATTAATTTATAGGTTTGGCTAACTCCAAACTAACTAATCGAACAAAATAGTTAAGTTAGGTTAACCAAATCCGTTAGGAGTAAAATTGACAAAATCACCATGTTATTTTATTTGGGCTATTTTATTTGGGTTGATATAAAAATGGGCTTTGTACTAACCATTAAATAAACTTCAGGGGTGGTTTTTGTTTAAAAGTTAAAGTTTTCAAGCTCTTTTGGTTAGTTGTCATTTTTAAAAATAAAAAAAACTTGCCAATTTAGCTTTTGAATTATCATCTGAGTGAAAATTAGGTCCCTAAACTTTTTTTTTTATTTAAAAAAAAATCAGTCCTTGAATTATAAAAATCTGCCAATTTCATCTCTAATTTTAGATTCGAAGCTATTATATCTAATTTTTCGTCAATTTAAGTCACATTACTTGCATGTGATACACATTGGATGATAGATTGATCATTTTCAATAAAGAAATAGTGTATGGAGTTAGCTTTGGAGTGTAAATTAGACGTTAGATTTGCAACTTATATGCAATGCTAAGGCTTATAGGCGAGAAAAATACTATATTACAGTCTAAAGTGTGTCAAGTGACTTAAGTTGACAAAAAAATGAATATAATAGTAGGGATGAAATTATCAATTTTTAATGAATTTAGGAACTTATTTTACCAAAAGAATTAATGCAAAGACCTAATTGTCACTGAAGTGATAGTTCAAGAACCTAATTTTTAAAAAGAATATCGTTGGGTAAATAAAATCGCAAAACAACATTAGGCAAAATTGCATATAAAAGAAAGACTGTTTTTGCAGGAATCTTTGGATTTGTAAAAGATATTCATAATATTTTATTTAACTTGTAGTTTGACAGCTGTTGAAAGTATTTTTGAAATGACTGAAAATATTTTTTTATAAAAATATTTTTAAACAAATATTTAGTAAAAAAACAAATAAATACTAAAAAAATACTTGAAGTATTTGCTAAAACAAGTACAAGGAAGCACTACAAGTTCTATTAGATTCAAAACATTTTATTCAAAAATACTTTCAGTTATTTTAAAAGTATTTCCAACCGAACTCTTGTCGACATTTTTTGTATTTTTGAATTTTGGTGCTAGTAATAATGTTAGTTTTTTTGTTTCTGTCTCTAAATTTTCATCCATATCTATCACCTTTGCATTGATGTCACCCCGCCCTACAACAAATACCAAGAAGAACTTCAAATGCTTTTAAATTCAAAACATTTTTTTTTTCTAAAAATACATTCAAACATTATAAAAGTACTTCCAATCAATCTCTTATTTTTTTACCTTCGTATTTTCTGAATTTCAGTGCCAATAATAATGTTAGTTTTTTTGTTTCCGTGTCCAAATTTTCGTCCATATCACCTTTGCATCGGTGTAACCCCGGTCCCCGCCCTTTACCATAAAGAGAGACATTAATCAAAATTCCAGCTGTCTCTTTTTCTTTTCTTTCCTTTTTCCTTTTTAAATATTTATTTTTCAATTCCATCTCAAAATTTCTGTAGAAATACATTCTGGAAAGTTCCTCAGTCCACACTTTCCACGGAGGTTGGCAGAAATATTCCTCCCCTTTATTATTATTACAAGCTTTTAATTGTCCGATCTTTAAGCAGAATCAACCGACCTTCCTTCATTTCGTTTTCCATCATTTCGTCTGCCCGGCCAGCCACCCACTCCTTTTTGCCGCCTTCTCGAATTCTCAGTGAGATTCCCTGAAGGTATGCGTGCTTCTTAAGCTCTATGCCTCTCTGCTGCTACACCAAGAAACCTTCTTTTTTTCTTTTCATATCTCTTGAATTTATCTGCTATTTTTTCCTCTGTGAATTGATTGCTAAGTTTTTGTAAGTTGGAAGTGATTTCTTCTTCGTTCCCTGCTTTCGATTTTCTGTTGTGAATTTAGTTTATTTGATTTGTTGTTATGGTTGCTGATAGTGTTGATTAGTGAGTCACTGGTTGAGAGTGTACTGAATTTTGATATATATTTATTAGTTATTTAATTTGATTGGCATCTGAATTTTGATGGGATCAACCTATCACCAGCGTTAAGCATGACAAATATCATATTTGGGTTTAATCTGATCCAAAACCCCTTAATTTTCTTGTTATCGAGTTATCAATTGCTCACAAATATAGTGTATGTGTGAGTAATTGAAAGGAAAATTGGAAATACTTGATATTGGTTTGAAGTGTGTGTGATTCATCTGTGGGAATAAGAATCATCTGTGTTATTTCTATATGTAATCGGTGCCCGACAAACCCTTTACAAAGTACTTAGGTTGCCTTCGGTTTTGGATGTAATTCCTGGAAAGAATTAGAGATTATGCTTAATTGGTTTTTGCCTGTTTTGTTGATCTTAATGTGAAATAGAGGATTACGTTTTATAAGCAGCGGGTTTTCATTTTTCTAGTGTGTTTTCAATCATCGGTTGTCCAATGCTTAGTACTTAATCCAGGATTGTAATGGGTCGCTGATATGACCTTTATTTTGTTCAAGTTTGTGGAATATTGCTATCCCCGTTACTCCCTCAATTACTTAATCCTAAACTGAATGTGAATACAAGTTACAACCGCTTTCAATACTACTAACTATCTAACTATCTATCTATATCTGTCATGAGGAAGCTAATGTTCTTGGTTACCGTAGCTAGTAGAGATTCATTTGTGACTATTGAGTTCTGTTATGATTCTTAGGTTACTAATGGATTACCGTGATTTCTTTGCAGCATCACCATAAAGAATGGCAGATACAGAGGACATTCAACCTCTCGTCTGTGATAATGGTACTGGAATGGTTAAGGTAAGGGATTTGTTTCATTTTGCCTGGTAGTGTATGAGCAGCTGTCTTGACGTACACGTATTCCCTTGGTATATAACTATCGTTATGACTTCATTCAACAGGCTGGATTTGCTGGAGATGATGCTCCGAGGGCTGTTTTCCCCAGTATTGTTGGTCGTCCTAGACACACTGGTGTTATGGTGGGGATGGGACAGAAGGATGCCTATGTTGGGGATGAGGCCCAGTCGAAAAGAGGTATTCTCACATTAAAATACCCCATTGAACACGGAATTGTTAGCAATTGGGATGACATGGAAAAGATCTGGCATCATACTTTCTACAATGAGCTTCGTGTTGCTCCTGAAGAACATCCTGTGCTTCTTACTGAAGCACCTCTGAATCCTAAGGCCAACAGGGAAAAGATGACTCAGATCATGTTTGAGACCTTCAATGTCCCTGCTATGTATGTTGCCATTCAAGCAGTTCTCTCCCTCTATGCTAGTGGGCGTACTACAGGTTTGCACCAATACGAAAAATTGAGGTTTATCTATCTATTTATTTTGTTATATTTCTTTACCATGTGCAAACAAACAAAGAAAGTTGGAATTAAGTTTCAAAATCTTGAAAGTTCGTTACCTACAAATGTTTTCCAGGTATTGTGCTGGACTCTGGTGATGGAGTCAGTCACACTGTTCCCATCTACGAAGGTTATGCACTTCCACATGCCATCCTCCGGCTTGACCTTGCTGGACGAGACTTAACAGATTCCTTAATGAAGATCCTGACTGAGAGAGGGTATACTTTTACTACAACTGCTGAACGGGAAATTGTGCGTGACATTAAGGAGAAGCTTGCCTATGTGGCACTTGATTATGAACAGGAACTTGAAACTGCTAAAAGCAGCTCATCAATTGAGAAGAGTTATGAGCTACCTGATGGCCAGGTAATTACCATTGGAGCAGAGCGTTTCCGTTGCCCTGAGGTCCTATTTCAACCATCATTCATTGGAATGGAATCGCCTGGGATTCACGAGACCAGCTATAACTCTATTATGAAGTGTGATGTTGACATCAGAAAGGACTTGTATGGCAACATCGTCCTTAGTGGAGGATCCACTATGTTCCCAGGAATTGCTGATCGAATGAGCAAGGAGATCACAGCCCTCGCACCAAGTAGCATGAAAATTAAGGTGGTTGCACCTCCAGAGAGAAAGTATAGTGTTTGGATTGGAGGATCCATATTAGCTTCACTGAGCACCTTCCAGCAGGTACGGTTTATGCTACTTGTCCTATGGTGGTAGCTTATATTTGATTTCACTTCGTATTTACTGATCATAGAAGAGATATGCATATTGAATTCGTATTTACCATGAAAATTTTAAAGAGTTTAACTAAAAAAACTAAAAACGTGCAAAATCCCTTGTGATATTCTTGAGGAACGAATTTGTGAGGAAAGTGAAAGAAATAAAAATTGGCTGTGATTTTATCAAGTACGATATCAACATATGAGTTGCACCCTTTTAAAACCAACACAAAAGTTTAGTACTTTGTGATTGTAGATGTATAACATAGGTTTACTATCGTGGTTTGTTTACTGTGCTTCGGAACTTGGAATCATATGACTGACTCGACATTTCCCACAATTTCTTTTTGTATAACTTGTGTGTTTAGGAAGTATGGTTCTGTGATTATAATCTCGGGGTCTCGTTTTTCTTAAATGCAGATGTGGATTTCTAAGTCGGAGTATGACGAATCAGGTCCCTCCATCGTCCACAGGAAGTGCTTCTAGACATGTGAATCGTGTGATCATGTCGTCTCTTCTTCCCCCCTTGGAATTGTGTGTTTTCGGATTGTCAGATAGTGTTAATGGTGTGAGCTTGGTCACTTTGTCATCTCTTTTGTCACCGCTCTTAGTTTGCGTTGCATATGATATAGCAAAGGCAATACTTCTTAAGTCGGATCAGTATACGCAGTTGTGCTGTTTTTGTACACACTGTTTGTGTGGCTTTCTGAGCTTGTTGAAATAGAATATTTGATATTAATTAAATTGTTAATGACGTTGTTTTTGGCTGCTTAATTTACAATATTATCTTCCCTTTGTTTGCCGGGAAGGGCAACAAGAAACTGCGTAAATTCCGTTTTGTTCTCCCTTAAACACCTGCATGGTTGCGGCATAAGAGCAACTCCACTGGGCACAATTGCTCGGGGGACTGTGGAGAAACAAGGGCCCGAGGCCCTGTGAATTTGGTCCAGCGGGGAAGGCCCCCGTGTGAAGGTGGAGGGCCGGGCTCCAGGCCCGTGAAAAATCGCTGCCCGACTCACTGGGTGGATATGACGCTAGCATGACGTCATGCTGGCGTGTGGACATTTTAAAATTTTTTTCTATCAGGCGCGTGCACCCCACTCGCGCGTCGCCCGACATGTTTCAGAGAAAACAGTTGCTTTTTCAGAAAATTTTCAGAAAATTTTGTTACCGTTGGGAAGCCACGTGGCTTCCCACGGTCCGTTCGATCCCAACGACTCTTTAATTTTGACCGTCCGATTTCAACGGTAATAAAAATAAAAAAAATCTTATTTAATATCAACCGTTGGATCTCAGATCAACGGTTGATATTATTCTGTAAAAAAATAAATAAAAAAACTGTAAAAAATTGAAAAAATCGAAAAAAATTGTAAAAAAATCGGAAAAAAATTGTAAAAAATTATAAAAAATTGTAAAAAAATCTGTAAGTTTTTATTTTTTATTTTTTTACTTTTCTATAAATACCTTATCATTAACATCTACCTTACACCACAATTCCATATTTTCTCAACTATTTCTCCTCACATTCAAAAGCCTTTCTCTCAAACTTTGAAGCCAATCTTTTTTTCAAACAAAATGAGTACTGGTGCAGGTACGAATTGGACGCTTCTTGAAGATGTTGCGTTGTGTGCTAGCTGGGTTAAAATTACTCATGATTCACTTTCGGGTAATGAGATGCAGTTGCGAGAAATGTGGAGTCTTATTCATACCAATTATATTGAGAAAATGGGTGGGCAAAGAACCAAAGATTCACTGTCCAGTCGTTGGAAATTACTGAATATATCGTTTAGTTTGTGGAGAGACGCATTGACACAAGCTAGTTCTAATCTTCGAAGTGGGGAAAGTTTAGCGGATCAGGTAACAATATATTACTTATTTGTTTGTATTATTTAATTGTTAGCTATTTTCATATTATTTATTTTTTTGTATTAATTATTTGTTAGCTAGTTTCATTATAATTATTTGTTAGCTATTTTCATATTATTTATTTGTTTGTATTAATTATTTGTTAGCTACTTTCATTATAATTATTTGTTAGCTATTTTCATATTATTTATTTGTTAGCTAGTTTCATTATAATTATTTTTTAGCTATTTTCATATTATTTATTTGTTTGTATTAATTATTTGTTAGCTACTTTCATTATAATTATTTGTTAGCTATTTTCATATTATTTATTTGTTTGTATTAATGATCTGTTACCTACTTTCATTATAATTATTTGTTAGCTAGTTTCATTATAATTATTTGTTAGCTAGTTTCATATTATTTATTTGTTTGTATTAATGATTTGTTACCTACTTTCATTATAATGATTTGTTTGTATTAATTATTTGTTACCTACTTTCATCATAATTATTTAATCTCCCGCATTGTATAGGAACTTCAAGCACAAGCTTGGTATGGTACCAAAACCAAAAGCAAAAACAAAACATTCACCCGGTTTGAATGTTGGAATGTGGTCAAAGATTGTCCTAAATTCAGAGTTGTGCTTGTCGGTCCAGAAGTTTTCATGAACAGCACCCCTCTACACTCTACACCCGATCATGCCTCACATGATCATGATGAAGATGATGCAGAAGATGTGCCTGAAACGCCCCCCGTTGAACAAGCGTCCGGGTCGACCCGTTTTCCAATTAGGCCTCAAGGTAAGAAGGCTGCAAAGAGAAAATGTAATACTTCAAAGAAAGATTATGGAAAGTTTATGGAAGACCTTGCCCGCCAAGGTGAATTGACTTTGGCCTGAGAAATGGCTAAATATGAGGCCGATAAGGCTAGAGAGGATGCAAAAGATGCAGCTTTTCAGAAAAAAAATTGAAGCTGATGAGAGAGAAAGAGAACTACTTCGTCAAGAAAGGGAACGTATAAGAGAAGAAAGAATGGCTGAACAAGATCGTAACATTATGAAAGAGCCTTTAGAAGGGAAGTCTCCAAATTCTAAATATTTTTGGAAGTCGGAGAAAGAAGACGTGGTGCGAAGGAGGCGTGCAAGAGAAGCGAGAGCAAGAGGAGATGGTCCTAGCACGACAAGAGAAGATGATCCTAGCACGACAAGAGAAGATCATCCTAGCACCACAAATTGGTTAAGTGATGATTATTGAATTTAGGTTGTAATTTCTTATTGATTGAATTTAGTACTTTATGTTGTTTCTACACTCTACACTCCACATCCTTCCTGCATCCTTCTTGACAGCTTGCAAAGTATTTTTCCTTTGCACTTTGTGGACGTGGCACTGTTTTGACAAAGCATTCCCACCTTGGGTAAATGCCGTCTGCTAGGTAGTATGGCCCATCGTACTTACGTTCGTTGACCCAGTATGTGATTTTTGGTGCCTTTCCTTGCAGGACTTCATCGAACACTGGGGATTGGGCAAGGACATTAAGATCATTTTGAGCTCCCGGAACCCCGAAAAAGGCGTGCCAAATCCAAGTATCAAAAGATGCCACCGCCTCCAAAATGATACTTTTCGATCCTTTTCTATCCCCATAAGCGCCTTGCCATGCACTTGGACAGTTTTTCCAAGTCCAGTGCATACAATCAATGCTTCCAATCATCCCTGGAAAACCTCGCATCTCGCCATTCTTCAAAAGCCTTTCCAAGTCCATATGAGTAGGCCTCCGGAGGTACTCATTGGTGTAGATAGATTCGATTGCCGAGCAAAACCTCATCAGGGACTCAAGAATGGTTGATTTTTCCATCCTCGTTATCTCGTCCACTTGGTCTGCAGCTGCTCCATATGCAAGCATCCGCAAAGCAGCAGTAATTTTTTGCTTAGGCAGGAGACCTATAGCACCAAATGCATCCGGCTTTTGCACAAGGTAAGAATCATGGTTGCAAACAGCGCCCATGATTCTGTTGAACAAATGTCGTTCCATTCTAAAACGACGTCGTAAGTACGTATCAGGGAATGCACTGTTCCGGACAAAATAATCGTCCAAGAGCTCCTGACCTCGTCGTTGCCTGTTTCTATCAATGTTTCTAGCACGGTTGGGCCTGCAGATCTGAGCCACACCTTGGACGACTCGACGGGAATGTGAGGCTCGTGCCATTCTTGATTCGTCATCTCTCCGTCTACGCTCATCATCCTCTTCCATCTCATTTTGGGCCCAATCCCTGGCATTGAACATTCCTTCTGATTGGTTAAATAATTCTTCCTCTTCTTGATCGATTTCCCACATCATCTTTGAATAAGAAGAAGACATTGGTGAAGAAGGAAGCAGAAACTATGAATAATGAAAGGGATTTTGGTGAAGAAGAAAGCTGAAACTATGAATAATGATAGAGAGCTTGAGAAAATTGGTGTGAGATTTCTGAGGATGGAGGGTTTCATTATATGGAGGATTTGGGCAAGGATTAGGTTGTAGATAATGACACGTGGCATGCCGTCATTCGTTAAAAATCTGGTGGAAATCTATCCTCAAAGATTGTAATCGGATTATGACACGTGGCACGACGTGATTGGTTACAAATCTTATCGGAAATCCCTCACCAATAATTGTCCTTTCAGATAATGACACGTGGCATGCCGTCATTCGTTAAAAATCTGGTGGAAATCTATCCTCAAAGATTGTAATAATCGGATTGTGACACGTCGCACGACATGATTGGTTACAAATTTTATCGGAAATACAAAATTACAAATAAAATTATTTTGAATTTTTTTTATAAATAAAAAAATCCAAATATTTTATTGCTATTGCCTTTTCGGATAATGACACGTTGCGTAACGAGAACGATTAAAAATATTATCTGAAATTACAAATAAAATTATTATGTATTCTTTTATAAATATAAAAATACTAATATTTTATTGCCAATTGCCAGGGCTATTCAAGTGCAGGGGTGGAGATGCAAAAAGGCTATTGCCAGGGGAATACACTGTTCATTAAGGCAATTACTGTTCATTAGGTGGATTGAATAGTGTATTGCCTGGGGGGAGGGCTCCTACATTGGAGTTGCTCTAACCGCCGTGGCTTTGCTTCCCCCAGCACTTGTAATGTGCTCACTAAGGCGGTCCAAAAGTTCGGATTTAGCAAACATACGTTTAGGGGTGGGATTTATTTTCAAATTACCATGTCAACTGAATTGCTAATTGTACTATATTAATTTTGTGCCAATTGGTAATGGCACATTATTATACCAAACTGAGATTTTTTTTGTACAGTATTGGTTTTCGCTACCACTATCAATGGTATTACCGTATTTATCACCGCATTGTACTAAAAAAATATAAATTACATATTATATAACTATATAATAGTTAGGAAAAACCACATCATTGCCTCTCATTCTTTCGACACTCTCTCACGTTCTCTACAAGAATTGGTGTTGGTGTTGGTGTGCTTGCCTGCGCTTGCTGCATGGGTTTCTTAGAGCAACTCCAGCGTGGGATGGTGCTTAGGGGGCGGAGGACGAAATAAGGCCAGATAGCCCGACCTTGAAGCTCCAGCGTGGGACAGCCCGAGGGAGAGTGGAGGCCCGAGCTCCGGGTCTGTGAGGAATTGCCAACCCGAGAGCCTGAGTGAATGTGACGCCAGGACGAAGTCAGTCATAATATAAAATTAATAAAAATAAAAAATATTAATAAAAAATGTAAAACTCTAGCTTCAAACTCAACGGCTCTCGCCGGAGTTCGTCGCCGGTGGGTGGAGCAGGGAGAAATCTTGGGGCATAAAGCAGTGGGTGGGTTTTTGAGCCACATCGGGTGGAACTCGGTGGTTGAGGCGGCGTGGCACGGCATTAGGGTCCTTGCATGGCCGCAGAACGGGGACTACAAGGTGGTTGCAGAGGTGGTTGAGATATGTGGGCTCAGAATTTGGGAGAAATCATGACCTCGGAGTGGCGACCGTGAGAAGAAGTTGGTGAAGGGAGATGAGATTGCTGTGAAGATTAAGGAATTGATGGAGAGTGAAGATCTGAGAGTGAAAGCAGAGAGAGAGAGAGAGAGAGAGAGAGAGCTGCTGAGCTTGAAAATGAAAGAAAAAAAACACCCATATTTTGGAATGGTGTGCGTTGGCACCATGTGAAAAGAAGAAAAATAATAATAATAAAAAAAAGGTTTTGGCATGGTGCATCGCCATGTGAAAAAAAAAAAAAAACAAAGGTTTTGGAATGGTGTGATCCACCATTTTAAAAGAAAAAATAAAAATAAGAAAATTTAATAGAAAGTGGTACAACGAGACTGATTAAAAATCCTATCTGAAATTACACATAAAATTATTATGTATTATTTTATAAATAAAAAAATACTAATATTTTATTGCTAATTGCCAAGGCTATTCAATGTAAGAATGGAGATGTAAAAGGCAATTGCCAAGGGAATGCATTGTTCATTAAGGGTAGTTACTATTCACTGGGTGGATTAAATAGTGAATAACCTGGGGGAAGGGCTCACACACTGAAACTACTCTTATTGCAGGAGTTCTATTTGGGTTTTCTAATTTAGGTCACAATATGAGAGATAAAAGTTATAAAAATAGAAAAAAGCAAACGTTTGGGCCTGGACTTCGGTTAAAAAAATAAATAAATTTTGGCCCAAAAAGCAACAAAATAAAAGTGGCAATTATTATTACCATACCAAGTTAACTCAATTATTTGGCAACTCGAAATTTCGCATACCAAAAGTTTAGTATAATAATGGTAATAAGTTTTGTCATATCAAAAGTCTGGTATGGTTATTAATACGAGGGTTTTTGGTATGGTAACCGCACCAAAATCACCTCTACATACGTTGCAAGTCTGTGTCCATTTTCCGATTCTGTCGACGGAGGAGGGGGAACACGATTTTGGCGACGGAGGAGGGGGAACACGAGCTTGGGACCTTCCTTGGGAATTGAAGTACGTTTCCGGAAAGTGACTTTCCGCTTTCCGGTTCGAAACGGCTGGTAGGAGAAACGTTATCAATCGATCAGATAAGCTATAGAGTCACATACTCTGGACTTTCCATCTGTTGTGATATTTTGCATCAGCATTAAGCAGTCGGCTTGTATACTAAAAGCCAGATGCAGTTTCGGTAAAGTCGTACGAATTTGGACGGTTATTTTTACAGCTGCAGACCAAAGGGTAGAAAAAAACGCAGGGGTTTCCATATATGCCGGTTTAAAATTTTGAATTGATTTGTCAAAAGTAACTTTCGCACTTAAATTAAAAGAAAATAAAGAGACAAGAAAGAATGGGAGGAGCGTATGTGTTGAAAACGGGAGCAATTTTCGATCAAGCTAAGGTTCGTAATCTGAAATTTTCTCATTTGGCAAATGAACACATTTGATACACCTTTTAAATTAACTAATTAAAGTTTATGGCACCATTTAAAGAACCGGGAAAAACTTTCAAACTAGTTGCATTTTACATTCATGTGTACAACGGCGAACTCGGTAACAGCAGAGCCGCTACAGACTGCTCTCCGTCAAGGGATTTTGTTCGGGATTGTGATCCGCCGAGGGTTGTGATGGTGCTGGGGATTGGGATGGAGACTGAGGAAGGCACGTGCGGCGGCACGTGGGACAAGAGGAGTGAGAAGACAGCCATTTTTTAATACACTGAGCATGAAACCCATGTTTACACCTCCGCAAAATTCTAATCCCTTCCCCGTCTACAAACTCCGACAAGCAAATGGCGCACTCCGCCTCCACCCCTGCCAGCTTCGCTTTCATCTCCGCCGTGTAAATCACCGTAGGTGCCGCCTCTAAGCAAGAAGCCGTTGCCGCATTGCTCTTCTGCTGAACATCAACCAACTCCTGCCGACTCTGAGGAACACTGTTGTTCTCACGATCAGAAGGGTTGCCTCTACCGCCGCGGAGGAAGCAGCGGATGGCGGTGTTAAGACCCAACGCGGAAATGAGAACAGAGAGGAGGACGATGATGATCATGGCGGCGTTGGCCTCGAATTCTTTTGAGCCGGAGTAAGGCCACCAGCGGCAGGTGTGGGAAACGCATGTCGTTGGCCCTGTTGGAAGGGAAGGCAGCGGCGGAGAGAGGTGGATAAGGCCAAACTCGACTACCTCCCCCGCCGACAGCCCCACTGTTGGCGGTGGTCTCATTTATATATGCCCTTTTAATTAGCAATTCCTCTGCTGCTGCTGATGGTCTCTCAGCAGAGAGAGAGAGAGAGAGAGAGAGAGAGAGAGAGAGAGAGAGAGCGAGCGAGCGTGAGGGTGGAGATTCGGAAGATTTATAGGTTCTAAAGTAAAAGAGTGTAAGGCAGGGAAGGGAAGCAAGAAATGCATAAGTGTAGTGTGGGCTTTTACATTATTATTTTATGGTATGGTTGGAATTTTATGAGATAAATATTTGTCATTATTTAGAATAGCTCACATGTGTGGGGCATACGATTCCCACTACCTTCTTCTCGGAGCTTCAGAGACTCCACACACTATTATTAACCTACACAAATTGGAATAGGCTGTAACGTATGTAAGAAGGCGGTCACACTAATTTGTCCGTCAAGCTTCATTCAAAAGTTGTAAATTCTTATGTTTTAGTTCTGAGCTTTTTCACATGCACAAAACTAGGTCATTATTGAAGAGGTTTAAGTGATTCTGCGTATTCAAAGTTTATTTTTTAAGCCTTCTTATACTCAATGGAGAGCAAAAGTCTGAACTTTTTTTTTTTTTTTTGTTGATTTCTAAATTACCATTTCTCAACTGAGACAGTGGTTAGTAATCTTCGGATTATCGGATATACTAGTGTTTATCTTTTCTTCGTTGTTGACATTTTACTTGTGAGAATATTACACAACTTAAGATACCAATATGCTTGGTGTTGCATAATCCTTGATTTAATTACAATTTGCGAGTGCGTTAGAAGGAAAGGAATGATTCTTGTTCCAAGTACATGATATTGATCAACTCTTTGGTTCCTTAGTTCCTGCACGCATTTGGTTTACGAGTTGCAGATGGTTGAAGTTGAATGATATATTCCACTATAAAACTATACAACCAACAGAAAATTAAGAAAAATGACAAACTCGTGGAAGGAGATTTTATTATTTAGCAGGTAAATATGGTTTTTTTTTTTTTTTTTGCGCCAAACGATAGATTTGTTATAGAATTCAACTTGAAGAATAACAGTTGATGGTTAAAAGGAATGAAATATATTCTTGAATGAAAAGGAAAGGGTTTTGGAATTAGACTTTTATTATTGATTCAAGTGGTATTCTAAATTTTTAATCTAATTTACACTAATTAAAAGAGAATTATCACTTGAATGCGGAGAGGAGATCACTATTTTAGCCAATGTAGCTACACTTACATATATGTTATAGAATTCGACCCATTATTGTGGAAGAAGAGAATTGACTTTTGATTGCATAAAATATTTGATTTTATGAAAACACGATTTCGCTTGTGTAAAGAAAAGGAGTCGAATTCTACACTTATTTTATTTGTTACATTTGAATTAAATAAATTAAAGAATAATTAACATTGATAAATAAAGAGAGGAGTTGAGGGAGAAATGACACACCCCGACCCATAAAGTCGAGGCACGCTGGCCGTCACGTGAGGGTGACGTAGCCAAGTGCGCAGTGTGGAAGAGCAAATAATATGAAAGATGTGCGGAAATAGAAACCAAGCAGGATAATTTACAATAAGATATAAGTGAGAGTGATGAAACGAAAACGTAACAACATAACATCAGAGTGCAAAACCCTAGGTGCAATCCAAATTAAACAAACACTGAAAAGATAACCAGAGAAATCCTACATGGATGGCGTTCTGTCAGAATTGCCTTGATACCTCGCTCGCCACCAACGTCACTGCTACCTAAAACCTGGAGGGGCGCAAAAACAGAAAATGTGAGTGGGCAAAAACAAAGCTTTTCCAAAACCGTTTCATAAATCAAAGTAGTAACCCCACTCCATAAAACAAGTATATTTTCCCAGAAAATATCATATGTGCTCGTATACCAAAATCATGCAGAAAGCGATAAATCTCAAATATATCAAGTCAGAATACGCCATGTCGAGGTACCCAAATCAAACTGAATAAGCATCAAGCAAGTGAGATAAATCACATCATAATATGCAATGTTCTAAAAATCGACCTAGGCGCCCGCCTAGGCGTTAGGCATTGAAGTGCCGTCGAGATTTTTGCCAAATCGTTCATCAAATCGGGTAGGAGTTAGTCGGCGGTCTAGGCGCTATCTAGGCGGTTTAAGCGGTGGTAGGCGGCTGTCTAACAGCCTCGTCGGAGCCTTAGCGGTTCAATGTTTCGCGCTGATCTGACGAGAAGAGAACACATATCGGCCATACGCACAAACCCCACTTAATCATTGAAAGAACCCATCTCTGATTTCTTCAGAAAACTACTGTTTGAGCAATGAGCCACGCCGATGCTATTTGATCGTCGGGATTTTCAGAATTTTTTGGGTTTTTAGGATGAAAATTGGGGGTTTGGAGTACTCATAGAGGCGGTGGGAGAGAGGCTAGATGCTGAGAGGGACAAGAGAATAACAAGCAGTATCTGTTTCTCGATGAAATCAATTTGATTGGCAAAGTTATCTGCACGATTTGGAGTAAGCTTGTGGAGGCGATGGAAATGAGGTTTCAAATAACCAAAGAGAGAGAGGTTCTGCATTTGATTATGGAACCGAGGTTTCTAATAAGTTAATAATAAAATAGAGAGAGAGGTTTTGCATTTGGTTACTTTTTTCAAAAGCTTGGGTAATGTGAAAAAGCAGAGTGAGGTGGACATTTTCATAGTTTTAAAAATGAAAACCATGGACTGTGATGGTTTTAATCATGAAAACCACCTAGTATTGAAAGAAAGTGGACGGTTTGATGGTTTTAACCATGAAAACCACCCACAATGTGGGTTTTTTATATTTTTAAAAGTTTGACATATATATATATACTAAAAACAAAAGCCCACTCACTGATAGGTGGCAGGGTCGTATTCCCCGAGCCTGGCGTGGCTGCGCTCGTCCTCTGGATATGTCTCACCGATATGTGAAACAACTACAAAACCGTTAATTGTACGCACATAACCGAACTTAGGTAATAACTTCTCATACATTGCTCAATTGGGTGTTTGAATATACCAACATGCTATACTCGATCCCACGAACACCCCATATTATTTTTTTTAATTCTGATGGGCCACGCGCCGCTACGCGCCGACGAGGGCACGACCAGACGCGCCCCCCACGTGCGACCAACCCTAACGGAAAACTAATGACAATTAGGAATATTCCGTTAATACCTAACATATTATGTTAAATCTAACTAACGCCGTTAGAATATTTCGTCAGACTTGACGAAATATTCTTCGTCCCCTACCTCAAGTCGTCGGAGACCGTCGCCGGCGACCCCTGCTATCGCCGGAATCTGGGAAATTTTAAAACTCACTTTTCTCACTCGTTTTTCAACCAAACTTTACGAAATTACCACCAAAATAAAGCTTATGACATCAAGAATAGAACTATACCCTTTTGGAGCCTCAAACATGAAGGAATCTCGCCGAAGAAAATTCGAGAAATCCGGCCAACTCTGTAACTTGGCCCTCCGACATCCAAATCGCCTCAACGATACACCCCGAGCTTCGTGAGGATGCCTAGAAGCTTCTTGTGATCTCCAAATTCATTAAAAACCTCTCGTTAAAAAGTTCGTGAACAGTGACACTAAGGGTGTTCTCGGGTTTCAACCGTTTTCATGCGTTTCAGGCTAAACAAATGCTACTAATAAGCTCACCAGGTCACGAGGAGTCCAAAGATGTTATCCAGAACTTCGATCTATGCCACGATCGTGATATGGATGGTTGTCCGTACAAAATGATGAGAAAGAAAAAGAGAGTTCGAGAGAAAGAGAGAGAGTTGACAGAAAAATGGGAAAAGAAGTGTGCACGTGTGCATGTGAGTGTGTGTGTGTGTCTAATTTTTCAACCAACCAAAACAAGGCCAAACCCAAGTTATCATTGTGTCCAACAATATGGGACACTAATGGGTCCAAAACATGGCCCAATCACACACACGTTCACGCACGAACAATGACAAAAATGTTAATTCACGCCGTCGATAATTTTAATTCGGGACAAGCTGTCACAAGAAATGATATACAAAAATCACTTCCACCTTTTAATGTTTAGCTATATCATAAAATGGAGGTGATACTTTTGGAAAACTATTCATATTACTGTGTTATATTGGGTGGACATGTCACATAGACATGGTTTTAACTTTATAATAAAGGAATTGTTACTGACATTTTAAAATTTTAATTGTGCACTTCCAACTTTGTATATTTATAGAGAAAAATATTCTTATAAATAGTGCATAATTAGATTTTTAAAGCGTCAATAAGAGTTTTCTATAATAAAGCATGAGAATTGAAGGTTATGCCCTTATATTTACAAAGAGATGACATTTTCAAAAAGTGAAGGGTGGTGCTATCCACACACCCTTTTTACTTCTCACATACTTTTTATTAATTTTTTGTTTTTGATATGTTTTAATTCATTCAATCGAACAACTGAAAATTGAAAATGGTGTATGAGAAGTAAAAAAATAATGTGTAAATAGCACCACCCAAAATGAAATAGATTTTGGACTTTAATTCATTTTAGCAACATCACTGCAAATAATCGGTTTATAGTTGATTCTTAAAATGTTTTGAATTTTTTTTATTAGTTTATTATTAATTAAGGAGAGGAAAAGAGAGGGTTCGAAATTATTACAATTTAAAGTAAGGAGAGTTTCGACCACTTAGTACTAAGGTCTAGTGGTATTCCTCATCACTTGTAAGTGAGAGATCTTAAGTTCGATTCTCTGTCACATCCCGGCCCGGGTGGGACCACTTCCCGGGTCCGCTCCACTACCGTAACACGATATTGTCTGCTTTGGGCCCCGACCACGCCCTCACGGTTTTGTTTCTGGGAACTCACGAGCAACTTCCCAGTGGGTCACCCATCATGGGAGTGCTCTAGCCCCCTTCTCGCTTAATTTCGGAGTTCCAACGAAACCTGAAGCCAGTGAGCTCCCAAAAGGCCTCGTGCTAGGTAGGGATGGGAATATACATTTAAGGATCACTCCCCTGGGCGATGTGGGATGTCACATTCTCGCCAAAGGAGAATTTGAAACAAATTATTGCTAGCTCATTGTGAGGCTAAGTATAATTTCCTTTCCTTTAGTGTAGATAATATCATCTTAAAAAAAAAACAAGAAGAGTTTCAAACTCAAAACACATGCGTAAAAACCTAACACTCTTTCCACAAGCGGATATAGGGGAATAGTGGAGTTGGAGTGGCTAGTGGAGGGGTAGAGTGAGTGTTATTTAAGAACTGATTTCTCATCACAATTCAGCAAACAATATAAATAAAATAATGAGTCTCATGAACTCACAAAATCCCAAAGATCCATGTGTATCTAAATGAACAAGATAAAATTCTCAATTTTATAATAAATTCTCTTATGTTGTAAAATCGACGATGTGTGCAGTGGAATAAATAAGCAAGACACAAAATTTACGAGGTTCCTCTACAGTCAGTGTGACTGGAGTACATCCTCGGGACAGCAGTAGTGCTTTCATTATAATTTGGAATAATAGGAGTACAAAGATAACTCTCTCTTATTCTCTCCTTTCTCTTTCCTTTCTTTTCTCTCTTCTTCCTCTCTCTCTCTTCCTCTTCCTTTCTTCCCCTCTCCCGTATGATTTCTATCAATTATGACAACACTTTGTTGTGTTCCATAGTGTTGTATATATAGGAAAATAATAGCACCAAAAGCATGCATCCAATAACTCATAATGGAGGAGCATAATCTTAGTGGCCAATTAGGCCATCCACATTTTATAACACTCCCCCTTGGATGGCCACAAGTCTTCGATTGACTTGTTAAAATCTTGATCTGTTTTTGGATGCTCCCCCTGATGAGTATCTCCCTCATATTTCGAATCATTTAGGCTGATCATTGATCATTCTGTTTCGATCTCTTAGCGAGAAGAGTTGCCAACAGAGTTGCTTTACTAGTAGTTAACTTTCCACAGGCTTATTCTTGAACTGGGTTGGAGGGCCTTCTTCTTGCAAGTGCTCCTCAGCTTAGTTGAGGATGAATCAGCACGTTGTCTCCACATGCTTCAAGTAGTCCGGTCTCCACGCAGGTGTGGCATCTTCTTTTGCAGTATTTTTCCTCTAATGCAAAAATTCCCATGAAAGCAATTGGAGATGCCGCTCCAAAACATTCAATGTGGAGATTAGCTATGCTGCAAAAATTCCCATGAAAGCATCAGAACATCACTTCTCAGCGACTCATCATGTTTTCCAGCTTCCAACATCAGTTGAAGATGACTGCTCGAGAGCAATGCTAGGTAAGCAATCAGGGAAGGGTTCCAGACAATCAGTCCCAGATCGGAAGCTTGACTCCAAGTGGCGACTGATCGCTCTCTTTCACCTTGTCTTGCAAGTGATAACAAAGACAAAGAAAAGGACATGGAGAAAGCATGATATGAGATACTCTTGCTTTCGACCCTGATGATATGAGATACTCTTACTCTGGATGATTTGTTTTCTGGGGTGATCCAAGGGATGAAGAACACTGAGTGACTCGAAAGCTTTCTTTGGGAATACATTCTCGGAGATGAAGAAAGGAAGAAAGGTGGAGAAGGTGTGCCTTTGCTGTGGAAGGCGAAGGTAGAACTTATAGAAATTTTTTTTTTTCTTCACAACCGGAACTATTCTCGCACTATTTGTCGGCAGCCGGTGGATGGATGAACAGTACCATTTACGCGCTTTCTGACAAAGCTGCCCGTAATTTCCGCAAAGCTGACAGTGCATGTGACGAGTGACGATAAACTGGGAAAGCTGATCGCCTCGTGATGCTGAGCAATTCCGACTTTTGATAGAGGAATGGCTCTTTTGAGACAGGGATCCGGCCTTTGAGAAAAGAGCGTCCAGCTTTTGAGAAAGGTGTCCGGCTGTCTCTTCGATCTGCGAGGAGCTTCTCTTCGATCTCTGAGGAGCACCTCTTTGATTTGCTTCTTTTTATAGAGGCACGAATTTTGTTTCACCTCACACTTGAACTCCCTTCTGTAATCACTCCCTTTGCACTTCTGCAATCTTAATCTTTCCGAACTCTTCCTCCTCAACACCTTCTAAAAAAAATGTCTTGCCCTTCCGACCGTCGCCTTAACTTGAATGTCGGAGAAGATGATGACTCGTCTTCTCCAAACAATATTTGGAATCCATCCTTCATATCCCCCAATGGTCCTCTTACAGTCGGGGACACAATGATGAGGAATGAAATCACCGCTACGGTGATAGCCAGAAATCTGCTCACTCCAAGGGACAATAGGATGTTATCCAGGCGGTCGGACGAGCTGGCTGTTCAGGAATCTCTAGCTCTCAGCGTCCAAAGTGCAGGCTCAGTTTCAAACATGGGCCAGCGCCTGCTTGCCCGAACTCGTCAGGTGGAGTCGCTGATGGCGGAGGTGGCAAGTCTTCGGCAAGAGGTCAGAGGACTCAGGCACGAGAACAAGGAGTTGCACATGCTTACAACTAGTTACTCGACCAGCATGAAGAGGAAGCTAGACCAGCTGCAGGAGTCGGACGGTCGGATCCAGAGTGATCATGAAAGGTTCATGGCGTTACTCCCGAGGTTTATGTTGCCTTCGTCCTCTAGAGTAGCACCAAGTGTTCCGGCTCCGGAGATTC
The DNA here is from genome assembly GCA_963580275.1 of Crataegus laevigata. NCBI lineage: Eukaryota > Viridiplantae > Streptophyta > Magnoliopsida > Rosales > Rosaceae > Crataegus > Crataegus laevigata. Next base: position 9,421,609 of record OY756953.1, on the reverse strand, counting down.
CAACTCTGGCTCTACGTCTTCCCGGAGCTCCGTCGACCTCTCAGGCACCACCTGAGCAATGAAGGCTCCCTCATGTTTATCTGCACTTTGTATATATATATTTTTTCATAATTGTAGCTCATGTGTATGCACATATCTTTAATTTCTTTGAAATATCAATAGATAAGCTTTATTTCATTCAGTGTATTGTGCCAAATACAATAAAGCATATTCTTCACTAAAATGTGGTACTTCTAGACCAAATATTAATTTATCTTTACCCTCTCGAAGATAAATGATCATCCTTAGTGTCTAAATCATTTGAGTATTTAACTCATAATCTTCAATCCATATGATTCTTTAATATCATAAACATCATGGATAAGATTCGTGTTGGCATATTGTTCGATTCTGCAGTTCAAGACAATATTTCTCTAAACACTTTATAATCTTTCTTAACTCTTCAGGAGTCCCAATTTAATATCATCAACTCTTCAGGAGTTCTAATTTAATGTCATCGACTCTTGCAAGAGATTTTAGTATGTTGCAACAATATCATTATGATAGTACTTACTCAAGCAATTTATACCATCCATTGGTACTGAGTACATAATTTATGCTTTATCCTTTTAGGACTTACTTCAAGCAATCTGAATCTTTCAGGAATTTTCTACATTTCATGACACATTTTCTTTTGAAATTTATACAGAGCAATTTGCTCCCATGTATACTTGAGGGATTTACTTATGGAGATATGATTTGGGCGACTCACAACCCTTCGTATATAATTCTCCATTCATATGAACTCGTTTACAGGAGTATAATTTCAGGTTTCAATTAGTAATTTCAGGTTTCAATTAGTAACCTTGTGTCATATCATGTGAGTGTAATTCACTGTATTACAAATGCTCATATGTAACCTCTTTGGTTCAACATCTTTTGGCTATTTGTATTATATTCAAATAAATATAGATCCATTTTTCCACGTTCTTACAAGATTGTAATGGAATTGCCTTTCTCCATTTTTGCCAATAATTTTTCCTTTCGTCGACGAACAAAAGAACGTGACTCATTATCAACACAGCTTATTGATGAAATTTAGTAGCTACTTATAAAAACCAAATTTACCATTGGTTATCATCAATTCGTGATCCCATATTCTCATGTGCATGCGCATGCATAAAAAACTTTTCATTTCTTTGGATATCCATTGCCTATTCAAGGGCATTACACTATCTCTTCCAGGATAGCCATAATTTAGAGAATGCGGATCATAACCTCTTCTTGAGCGTTATAAAGCTTGGATTTTAATTTCCACTTCGGGAGTTGAGTCATTGGAACCTATACGTTTATCATGCTTCATGCATGAGACACCAACATTCCCATGTCCACGGATTGTCCTTCTGGAACATTTATCCATGCGGTGACTGTCATGCTTCCGGCATGCAACAGTTATGCTTCGGGAATGCAATAGTTCAGTAGTGCCATATTCTTCTTCTTTCGAAAGACTGAACCTTTTGAGTCTAAGGGTTTGCCACGCTTCAGGCGTGCAACAGATAAATCATTTGCTGCCACATTATTTTGTCCAATAGGGACATCAATTCTTGTAGGCACATTTGCAGCAAGTATATGTGATTTCATCACTTTTGTTACATCATTCAATTATTCTTACTTCATTTTCTCATTGATTTATTCGTGAATCAAAATAAGACAAATTCTCTTCGTTCTTCTGGAACGGTCTTTTCTCATCATTCTTCTGGAACGATGTTATTTTCTCCCCCTAATGGTGGGAAAACTGTCTTATTAAAATCATAGTTCGCAAATCATGCGGTAAATATATCCCTAGTCAAGGGTTCAAAATATTGAATGATGGATGATAAATCAAATCCAACATAAATTCTTAATTTGCAATGATGCCTCATTTTAATACGTTTGTGGCATTGCAATAGGCACATAGATAACATAACCAAAAAACTCGTAAATGTGTAATGTTTAATTAGTGCCCAAACACGAGTTATACTGAGAAGTATTAGTTGGCAACATGTCTCAACCAAGCTAATAATGTATCATGTAACATGGCATGTCCCCATGTAGAAAACTTGGCAATTTCGTTTTCATGAGCAGAGCACGGGTAATCAATTTCATCCGTTTAATAAATGCTTCTGCTAAATCATTTTGAGTACGGACACGAGGAATATGATGTTCAACATCAATGCCCAAAGTTATGCAATAATCATCAAAACTTCGAGATGTAAGCTCTCCAGCAAATATGCATTATATTATCATTTACATACATCAAGGAATTTCTAGTCCTTATTTAATTGCCTAAGAATTGGTACTCTCATGACTTTTATTACAATTAAGTTGTGGCACTTCGGCTCTTCAAACTTAAAAAGTACTCATCAAGAAACTTCATGTCTGATCTCTGAGGATCAAGGGTCTTCATGCCCAATCTTTTTGCATGATGGAACTTCTGGTCCAATCATTTTTATATGATGAGGATCAAGAAACTGCAGGTTCTAATCTGATCAAGAAACTTCGGGTCCTTGTTATACTCATCGTAACAAAAGGAGTACAATAAATTAAATTAAAGTAATAGGCAATAATTCCAACCATGGTAAATAAATTGCTTTTAAGTAAATAAAGCTTGTGATAAGGGCTTTGATTCAGCACCATTCACATAAATCAAAACTTAACGCAATAGGCGGTAAAACCGTCCATGGTAAATAAATTGCTTTAAAGTAAATAAAACTTGTGAATGGATTTTAAACCAACACCATTCACATAAATCAAAACTTAAAGCAGTAGGCGGTAAAACCGTCCATGGTAAGTAAATTGTTTTAAAGTAAATAAAACTTGTGAATGGATTTTAAACCAACACCATTCACATAAATAAAGTAATAATAGAAAAGGGTGATGATTAGGTTTCCATCAATTTTCTTTTCTTTTCAAATGGTGCAACTCACCATTCCAAAACCTTTTCTTTGTCTGCCACTTATAAGAAGATCAAACCGTTAGAGTTAGCTCAAATTTTAATATGATATGGATAAGAGGATACCGAACAACTTTCGTGAAGAAACAATTTCGATCTGAGCTACTGAAAATAGAGTTTTGGTACTCATAAGATGGCTGTCCAGTTTTCTGCGGAAATTGAAAACTGGTTTGGTATTTCAGACATATGTGACGATCGAACTGTTGAAAAATTCTGAAATTTTGATATGTTGTAGATACTGGGCGGACGGACAACTTTCAAGAAGAAAATTTTTCAATCCGAGTTCCGCAAGTTGGAGTTCCAAGGCTATTTACATGGCTGCCAGATTTTCTACGGATTTTGAGTCCGTACCATTTTGCTTCTGCAAATGATGATATACAGTTATACAACAACATATACATATTTGCTTCAAGAAAATCAGTAGTACAAATATTTAAAGATGAAATGAAAAGATTTTCTTATCTGTGAGATTCCAGGCGACAGAGATGAACATGATTTGTGGCGTTGTGCTTTCCACTGACACGAGAGCTTCTCGTGCTGATAACGTGTTGTAAAATCGACGATGTGTGCAGTGGAATAAATAAGCAAGACACAAAATTTACGAGGTTCCTCTACAGTCAGTGTGACTGGAGTACATCCTCGGGACAGCAGTAGTGCTTTCATTATAATTTGGAATAATAGGAGTACAAAGATAACTCTCTCTTATTCTCTCCTTTCTCTTTCCTTTCTTTTCTCTCTTCTTCCTCTCTCTCTCTTCCTCTTCCTTTCTTCCCCTCTCCCGTATGATTTCTATCAATTATGACAACATTTTGTTGTGTTCCATAGTGTTGTATATATAGGAAAATAATAGCACCAAAAGCATGCATCCAATAACTCATAATGGAGGAGCATAATCTTAGTGGCCAATTAGGCCATCCACATTTTATAACATCTTATGATTAGCAAGACCATTATGCCACATATTAGGATACAAAATATCCAGTTTTGTCACTCACTTCTTTCTCCTATTTGCATACTTTTTTAATTATAATAAAGCTAACCTTTTTCTATTTACATAAACCTAAACAAAAGTAAATTAATCAAATGATTCAAATTACATGGAACTTTGGAAGTTATCTACAAATGAATATTTAAACTAATTAATTCCCAACTGACCCCATTGAGCTTTCATGTATATCTCAAATCCATATCCTTCTAACTCAAAGTCATCAATTTTAGGGTTTGCTTTTGTATATGATCAGGGGCCGCCCTGAGAATTTTGGTGCTTTGTGCTAAATTTAGACGGAAGCTTTTCATTTTTTTAATACTATATTTTCTTCCTTTTTTTTTAAATTTGTATCTATAAAATTTAAATACTACAAATTAAATCACCACTTTGAATGGACAAGAGTGTTTCATGTCTTGAAAGGTCTTCAGTTCGAAATATGTTGCATGATTTTTTGTGTAAAACTTATCAACTTTTTAAGTTAATAAATTTGCAAAACTTAAAAATAACAAAATAGTTCCACAAGGACTCGACCCCATGCCATGTACAAGAAAGTTGAAGGCCTACACCACTAGTTGGTATGGTAATTATTATTATCTTCCATAATTAAATATATAATATGTATCTTTACATGTAAAGAAAATTTGGAAGTCCTTCCGAATTGAGGGTCCGTGCGGTGGCACCTTTTGCACACCCTCAGGGCTGGCTCTGTATATGATGATATGACCATGGTGATGATGCAATTTCCTTCAATTAGCCCTCTGCTATAGTGGTGGATAAAAATATTGCTCTTATACCACGACGTATGTTAAAACACCGTTGGCGCCCTAATCTAACACATAATCCAACATTTGTATTGTTTGAAGAAAAAAAAATGATGATGCAATTTTCCCATTGAGCTTCATGTACATATTTCTTCGTGTGTCTGCAAACCTTATCATATTAAACACGCGAAATCATGTGACGAGAGATTAAGAAAAATAATTAAGAGTAATGATTATGATAAGATGGAGATCATGGTGGGTGTATTATGCATAAGACAATCATATCATAGTAAAATCCATTGCCTAAAAATTACTGTGCTTCAGTAAACTACTCTGTGTGCTCTTAGCCTTTTTCGGTTGCAGCCGCGTGTGCAGTGGTCGAGTACTACGGGACCCCATGTGGCTTTTTTGTATGAAAAATGGAAAGCAAAAGCAGTGGATAAGCTGATAAAGGCGGATCTTCAGCTTGTCAACAAACAGAAACAACTGAGTGTTTGTTTTGGTGCTATTAGGGCACAGAGAGATGCCTCCATATAATTTCAAGAGACGTCGACAATTCTTTAGCCCCATCTCATCTTTGATTCCTTGGATGCTTGGTATTCAAAAGATTAGATGTCGAGTCACTTTATTTCTGAAGGCAACATTTATTATTTTATAATGGGTAGATTATATTTTTAAAACATATTTTGTAAACCACCATATGACGTGGTCATAAATTATTGAATTACTAGTTAAGTTTTGATTAACTTACCTATTTCTTATTGGTAAGGTAACATATCGCAAGATTTGTAAATATTGTCTAAAAAGTTAGTCTAACTAGAATTATTTTGTTATATTACATCCATGAAATGTTTCGATGTAGCACCAAAATAAGAGCTTTATAACATTGATGTACACTAGTCACGACAGCCTAAGCCTGCACAAATTTTATTAGTGTTTGCTACGCGCGTAGATAATTTCTAACTGTTGATATAAATGATAATTTTTTCTAGTCATGATGGACAAGTAATGCATGAGTTGCCTTGCCAAGTACAGGAGTTGCCTTGCTAAGTACAGGAGAAATGTAACGTTTTCATGCATTAGCTCTCTAAAAACAATCACATGCACGCAAACGACTAACTGTAACATACCTCATCATTTATTAGCAAGCCAACACTAGGATGCATTAGACATAGGACGAAGATCCGACATAACCAAAAAGAGAAAAAAACATATTTTATTGTAGCGGGAGGTTTTGTCAAGATGATAATCTAAATTACTTTAGTGCATAGAAAGGTAATTCGAAGTCAAGTGTAAAAGAGTGATTACGCTGTCATTGCCAACCGCCGTACCCCAAATTTTAACCAATATTGGAAGAAGCTCAAAGGTACACTAGGGCCACAAAAGAGTGGATGAGTTTATGTATGGGCCTGGAAGGACGGAGGCTTATTTGGATCCACGCAGTCGGGTAATACAGTTCACATCGTGTGGCTGTGGGCTTTCCAAGTAGGCCACACACACTTTGAACTTTCTTCGTCACCAACCTGCATAACCAACTAATAAAACACACAAAACAAAAGAAAACAAAGCCAACTGAGAATTATTTTAGTGAGGTTGCCTGCTTCGAAGGTAACTTCGGAACATAAGTAATCAGGAGATTGGGACAACATTCAATGCGTTTGGTTGAGGCTGCTTTCAGTTTCAGCTTAACCAATATCTGTACATGCTAGGGCATCAGTTTTTCGTTTTTTATGTGATGGCAGGAAATAGACATGCAGATAGTGCTCATGTGTGACTCAGCCTATCTGGCGAGAAATTTTTAATTGTGACGGGAACACAAGTGGCACATCGTGTGTTTTAATAAAAGTGGTAAGAAATTTTATTTTTTAAATTATTAACTTTTTAGCACACATATCCTTTATTTATATAATGATACATAATGTACCTCTCATATATCGGTCACACTAAAAATTTCTCTCCTGGCTGGCGAGTGTCCAGGTCACGTGCTCCGTTTGCCCACACACATTAAAAGACCACCCACGTCACATAATTCGTTCCCCCCCCCCCCCCCCGGCGGAGCGCCCACTGACCCATGATCCTCACACTGTGTCTATTACTATAGTGTGGCAGTTGCACGAAATACTCTATCCTAATTGGCGAAAATGATGGTTCATAGTTAGTACAAGGCGATGCGTGTATACTGTATAGCACATAAAAATATGTTCGTCTATTATTATACAGTTTGCTTAAATAAACACAGAGTTCGCCCATTATTTAAAAAGAAAATTAATAAAAAGAGTTTGAAAATTTTGAGTTTTAACGATAAGAACAAAATAAAAGTTAAAGTGAATAGTGTGACTTTTTAGTGTAAAAATGTGGATTTTCGTTAAAGTGAACAGTACCGGAAGCTTTTCGTTAAAATTTCTTTATTTAAAATGTTAAAAGATTTTTTTACAAAAAAATTTATTTTCTTCGTGCTTAAATGATATACTATATGTTGCAAAAAAAAAATGACATGCTGTAATTGTTGAGATAAAAAAAAAATCCACCAGAAGAATTAAATTGGGCTTCGTTCCAAGAAAAAAAAATATTGATGCATAATGCCCAAACATCAAGTAGCTAAAGTCCAAATATGGATTAAAGTCCTTTTCTGATAAAAATAAGTGGATAAAAATAAAAAAAAATAAAAAAAGAAGCAATTGCTCCACGTTGGAAAGAAAACTGAAATGGGAGTTTTCTCTTCCTATCTCTAAAAATTGTAATACCCTAAAAAAATTTAAATATATGAATTTAATATTTATAATTATGAATATGTGAAAAGAATCGAGAATTTATATTAATTCATTTAAGTTTGGCTTAAAATTAAACTGATTACGAAGGTTGAATGACACACCCGTACCCGAAAGTAGGGCATGCTGGCCGTCACGTGAGTGTGACGTAGCCATGTGCGCTGTGCGGAAGCGAAAATCGATGACGAAGTACGAATGAATTAAAACCGAAGTCTAGCAACCCAGAAATGAATGTGTGCTAGAAGTATTACAATACTTATACATATTCAGAGCGTACTAAGTCAGTGCAATCGAGCATAAATAAAAGATGTTTAAATACACCCTCGGTGCCATACATATGATAAATCTGTCAGAAAAAGGTCGGAAGATCCTCGAAGTGCCAAACTCGGAATTCTCGCTATCTAGAACCTGGAGGGACGAAAAACAAAAGGAGTGGGTCAGCAAAAACAAATCCTTTTCAAAATCATTCTTTTCTCAAAATTCTAGCCTCTCTCCGTAAAACCTGTATAATTCCCAGAAAATAATACGTACATATGTATCTCAATTTTTCTCACTATCCTGTTCAAAAGCATTCATTATCAAACGTTTTTCAAATATGCCATGCAATGCATCTTGTATCAATATGAATCTCTATAACATCTCATTTTAATGCATATCATCTCAATATCATGCATATCATTTATCATATATCAATCATATCTCATCTCAGCCCTCGGCTGTAATATAACTCATAGCATCTCTCTATCTCATCATCATATATATATATACACTGCACATACATCAACATCATCATCATATCATCATCATTAACAGCGCTGTATCCATAATAAATGCTCTAGTGCTACAATCACGTGAAGATTGTGCGAATGAACGCGGGTCACCTACATGACGTACCCACTCAAAAGTGGTCTATACGACAAGACTGTGCACCTACTTGGATCCAAGGCGAGCATGCGGTGCAGGAGGTGAACGACACGTGAAAGACTGTGCCCCTATCTCTGGGCGTGAGCACTAACAGTATGTGCAGGTCTATGAGCTAACAATTCATGATATCTCATCATAATTCATGATATCTCATCATTTCACATCATATCTCATCATATTCGTTCTCAACTATGCATGTACCTACCTGGTACTTACCTGGCGTCCTCGGCACCAACATATGCATGAAATGTATAATTAAATACTCATGCATCAAAATCAAGTCATATGCATAGCTTAAAAACGTACTTTGCATTTAAAATGTGATTCTAGGAAATCATTAAATATATATAGGTTATACGGAAAATAATACTGCCCACTCACAGATACGTAGTCGAGACGAAGCCTCCTAGCTTGGCTCAATCACATACGTCCTCAGAATACATTTCCCTATACGTGAAATTTCCAATTAACTTAGTTTAATAACACCTAAACGGAAACGTAAATAAAATCTTCATAGATTGTCCAAATATAGGGTTTAAATATACGAAATCGATCTACTCGACGTCACGAACGTCGTGGTATTTTTAGAAAATTTTTTGGAGGTTCCACGCGCCCTCACGCGCCAGGACAAGGCATGGGCTACCCGCCCCCACACGCACCGCGCGTGTGCCCCACGCGGCCCTGTCATTGGTCCTCGCCGGACTGGTTTTTCCGGTGACCGGAAAATTTCCGTGTGTGATTTCTCACTCGTTTCTCAACCATTCTTCATGAAATTTTCACCAAAATGTTCTAAATTGAGAGTAGAACAAGTCTATACCTTCAAAAACTTCGAAAACTAACGAGAAACTCGTCGGGAAATCTCCAAGAATCCGGCCATCTCCGTTCTACGTGATCCCGACATCAAAGCTTGTCAAACGAACGTCTCCGAGCATCTAGAGGACCCAACAAACACCCCTGTGATCTCCGATTCTCCTAAAACGCAACGTATAAAAAGTTGATGAATAGTGCCAAATATAAACCTTGAGTTTTGGACGTGAAATCGTATGAAATCTTACCTGAAAATGGTATGGTTGAGTTCGTATGGACTTCACGATCATGAATATGTAATTTGTTTCGTCGATCTACAAGGTTTCAATTATGGGTGTGTTTATGCCGTGGGTTTTCGACGAGAGAGAGAGAGTGAAACGTGAGAGCTAGAGAGAGAGTCTGAAGTCTGAGGGTGAAGAGAGAGAATAGCCAATAATTGAGGGCATACAATTATTGGTCCATTTCACACACACATTCATCACGTACATAACCCCGAAGGGTTAATTTTGTCATTTCATAATTAATAAATTTAAATAATCGGGACAGGTTGTCACATTGAAGTTCGGAAATTAATTATTTAAAATCCGTAGACCTTTCGAGGTCACAATTTATATTTTTGAATAGAGCTCAATCTCACGAATGTGTAGGCGCAAATTGTTCGAGAAATGGTGTTATAACGACAAAGTTAATAACGATTGAAGTTAGGGATAAAATGGTCATTTAACCAATATCTGGAAGACACCAGATTTATTGAAAAAGGTCTGATAAGCCATGTGGGTGGCTATGATGCAAAAGGAATGAGAGAAAATGAGGGACACGGACGAATGAGGGTGGAGAACAAGGAGGGAAATGAGAGAAAGAAAGAAAAAATGAGGGGGAAACGGGTTTGTTGACCTGTGTGACCCAAACTGGCGGGAACCATGAAATTGGGTGGTCTCCTGTCCAATTTCAGGCTATTTGAAACCCCCACCACCTGGAAATCATTCCCTGTCATTCCTTCTACATATTCCACCTCAAATTGGTGAGAATTTAGCCTTGATATTGGGTAACCCGCGTCATGGGTGCCGCGGAAACCCTTGCTTGAAATCCTCCGATTGTGAAAGGTTTCCCTCCAATTACCACCATCATTAGTCTTCCCTTGAGGCCTAGAATAAAAACCAAGCAATGGATGAGGCGTTGGAGCTTGTTTGGAGTCGAATTAAGAACACCCATTTTTAGGGTTTCTGGTGAGTTCGAGGGAAATTGGAGCTTTTTCCGGCCAAATTGGACTTGTCCACAGGTATAAAGTTTGCTCTACTCCTTGAGATCTTCATTTTTGTAATTTTTGAGAATTTTTAGAAATAGTTGAAATTTTCAGGCTAATCGGGGCGACCAACCGCCACCTGCGGCGGCGCGTGTCCAGAGGGCCATAAACGCTATTTTGGGCTAAATTGGATGTCTTGAATTTGGTTTTGATATTCGTTTGAAGTAGGTTGCTTGTTTGGACCTAATTTCACTACGATAGGTTGCTTGGTCAATATATGAAGCAATGATTCGACCATTGGATCGTCACCAAAATTTGATACATTAAAATAAGTATTATTTGAGAACCTTAGGAACTTACAAATTGGGAATCCGACTACGGATCTTCCCGAATTGGATTTGTGAGTTCGTAAAATAAAATGTTGACCGCCACTTGAATTCGTGATTGGCAAAGATCTGACCGTTTGATCATAATGAAATTCTAGTATGTTGTTGTTCTAGAAGTGTAATGTGAACTACGAATGGCTTGATTCCTATTTAGGGCATGTAGGCAGTCTAACAAAACATTAGATGCAACCATAAAACAAGTAAGGTTAAGTAATTTGAGAATTAGTGTGAAAATTTGGAAATTGGTCCATATAAAGGAAATGGTGATAAAGTAGACATATAAGTGTACGTTTGATAAGAAATTTTAATTAAGGGTCATTTGTGGAATCAAGGTTTTATATAAAAAAAAATTGTGGTGAATGATAGTGGATTAGATAAATGTATTAAATTTGGGCCTACCATAGAAATTGTTTTTCCCGAAAATAAATATTTCGGGGCCGGGGCGTTACAAAAACTGCAGCATATAGTGTAGGTGGTTCCAATTCCACTACCCACACCCACTTTCCTTCATCCAAACCATCAAGAAAAAAGTCTATAAAAGACTTGTCTATATCAAGGAAAGGGGAGAGAGACAGAAAAGCACAGAGGAGAGTAAGGGTAAAAGCATACAGAGAGGGATAAAAGCATTGCAGAAATTGCGAGGCATTAAGAGAAGGAGAAAATCTGCAAAAAAAAAAAAAAAAAAAGACAAGCAACAAAAGAAAGCGAAAAGGAATAGCAACAAGAAGCCAAAAAAAAAGAGAGAGAAGAAAACTTAAAAAGGTATTACATTTTCATAATGATTTCTTGATTTTTATTCGGAGGTTTTTGCCATTTTTTGCAGGAAAAAAATGAGGAAGGCTTCCTCTTCTTCTTGTTTAATTGAAGCAAAGAAGATGGTGGTGGAAACATGCACCACCAATTCACACCGACTCCCCACTGACAGCAGCAGAAATAATCCCATGAATTTCTTCGGGGTGGTCTAAACCACCCCGTGAAGTTCCAATCAAATCTAAGTGATCCATGCCACCTATCATCGTAGCATTGCTGTTAGAAGGTTTTGTCTGCCATAACGAGGCTGTTGAAAACTCGGTCTTTCTAGAAAGGCTACCAGGAAGAAGATTGTCGAGTCATTGTTCGAGTAACCCAAGAGTTTATGCCTTGCTCAGTAAAAAGCAACCAAGGGACAACCTCAACATTCCGTACACTAAGCCACTGTAGCACTCTCAATCCTGTGTAAGTCTTGCACCAGTAACAAGAAAGGAAGACCTCCAGTTCAGTCGACGGGTCGTGGTCATCTTCAAATGTCCTTGTGTTCTCTCTTCTGTGTCAAACTATACAAATAGATACCAAAGCATGGACCTACCCTGTACCGTTCTCCCGCCTGGAGGAAAATGATATGTTTGGCAAGACTTGAACAAGAGGCCAATGTTCTCAAAATCCTATTTCAATTAGGATTAAAATCCTACAAAATTCGAAGGCAACAGCAAGGGAAGAAAGTAAAAGCTCCTCCAAAACTTGGAATGCCATTCACGTGGGCATTATGAATTTGGTCCCCATTAATTGAATATGGTGCATGAAACAAACATGGCAAAATGGTAAAGGTTTCAAGACAAAGGAAAAGAAAGAAAGGATGCTCATCATGTAGGTTTCTAAATCCCATAGAAGGCTATCCAAGAAACACTCGAGGTTCTTGCCGACTTCTGCCTCTGTCAAGAAATGTCTCTATCACAGACACAAGCAACAAGTAGCAGCAAGATTATGGCTTCGAGATCAACCTCACTTGTAGAAGAAAACCAGCAGGCGTTAATCTAATGTTCTCATGTACAAAATTAACATGGGATACAAGAGTTACACCCAAAGCCTTTTGTGCCAGGAATTCGAAAAATAAGGGAAAAAATGGAGATTGCAAAGTCTGCAAAGGAAAGCTAAGGTAAAGAATAAGAGAAAGAAATTTGTCTTCTAAATCATACACGTGGTCACTTAAAAAAAAGGGCAATTGTCTTTCATGCAAATGAAAAATAAATGGAAAGGTAAAATATGGTTTTCCTCTCTAAACACCACCACTTGAAGCCCTGTTTAGGACTTAGAAAATTTGAAGTCTTCAAATAGAAGAAGAAAGAAGCTTGCTACAAAACAAAATCTCTCTAAGTCACGTGAGAATGTTGCTCACGTGGAGAAGAAGAAAGGTTGATGATGATAAAGAAGAAGAAAAGGAAAATCCTATTTGAACTTGGAAAGCTTAAATTCACAAAAAAAAAAAAGAGCTCGGTGACAGATTTCCTTGGGAAAGGCTCTCGCGTGAAAATCAAAAGGGAAAAACCATCTCAAAGATTTTTTTAACAAGTTGTTGTGCTGCTCTATTACACTTGGAACTCAAGAATATCATATTATTTCACAAAGAAATAATGTGGAGGGAGGATGCCTCACGTCATTGGTATGTGAAGAAGAGATTATGGTAATCTCACAAGAAGACAAACACAAGCAACAACCCCCATTGACCACAAAGAAGAATAATTAGGCGGCTAAAAAAAAAATCTACTACAACAAATGACTCTCTGTTTTCCTATTGTTTCGATGAAGTTCGTAGCGAGAAAAAAAGCAATGTCACCCTTCTGATATAATGAACACTACTCAAAATATAAAAACGTGTTTCTGCTTCGAAGTACGAAGACATGTCGCTGTAATTTTCTTAAAAGTCTTTGGAGCTTTTGCTAGTTCGATAAAAAATAAGAAAATATTGCAAGTTTGTAAACAGCACGTGATGAAGAGAAAACATAGTTGGGATACCAAGGCATGCGATTTCCTAGAAGAAGAGGCAAAATATTATCAGAAAATGATGAAAGGATGGCAAATCAAGCATGATGCATCACCATAAGGAAAGCCACTCACGTGGCATTGGAAGTTTGAAGTTGAAAAGTCCAAATTAAAAAGGTCCTTGTCTCTCTCTTTGATTCAAAGACTTTCTTTATCCTCTTTGCTTTTGCTGAGAGCACAACATGGAGATCAAGTGGACAACAAGTGAATGTAAAAATAATAAAAAAAGCATCCAAAGCCTATTGCCTCGGCAATTCATGTGACTTAAATATCAACCATGACTATGACTAAGTTATTAATTTTAGTCATCATTATGTTTGATTCATAAGTCAAACTTGTGGAGTGTCAAATACACCAAAGGTTGCAGCAAGGGAGAAAAATATGAGCTTCTCTAAAATATAAAATGCACCTCACGTGGGACTTGGAGTCCCACTTTATGTCTTCAAGCCCTGAGGTACTTGGGGAAAAGACTGAATTGTGCATCTCACGTGAAATTTGGAGTCCCACTTTATGTCTACAAGTCCTGAGCTACTTAAGGAAAAGACAAATCAAAGTCCTATTTCACAAAGCCTATTAGGCAATTACCGAAGGTCATATGTGGGTTTTAAATGAATCCAATTGGCTTTTCATTTAGCCAAAGTCTGAACCCAAATTCAAATCAAATATTACACAAACTACGCTAGTTTGATTCCGTTAATGATACGTAGGCAGTCTGATATCAAATTTTAGACGCAACTATGAAACCGAGACTAATCCCTGATTTATATAAACTAAATTCATTTTTGCTACTTTGACCAAGTAATCACAAATTCTACAAAGAATACTAAAGGAAGTTTGCGTTTGATCCCACAAGAACAAATCCAAACAGGATGCTGTAGTTTGAATTAATTCATGGGCATGTGAATTAGTTCATGGACAAAAGAGAAAGCTTGTTTTAAAATAAAAAAAGCTTAGCACATGGTGGTTTCCAAATGAGCAGCTCACCGTTAAAAGTTGGTTCAAAGTTTAATCAAAAGCATGGAGACAAGAGCTACAAGCCAAAAGCAAAGGAAGGGAAAGAGTTTAAAACTCAAAAGGAAAGACAAGTAAAACAAGTCTTTTTCAATAAAAAGGTCTAGCTTTCAGGCTTTCAAAGTCCTATAAGACTGAATTCCTACGAAACCTATTGGAAAAGGAGGCTACAAAGGAAGAGAAAAAAAAATTAAAATACCTCTCATGTGAGTTTATTGCAAGTATGGCCTTCATTAAGTTAAAGTTAAACATGGAGCAAGAAATGATACCAAGCCAATGATACGGCACTGAGCCAAAGTCAAAATGTTAGTGAATTAACCTCACTTAGGAGCCCAAACGGCACAAAGCCATGCTCCAAATTCAAGTGGCACAAAGCTATTCCAAATTCAAATGGCATAAAACCGCGCTCCAAATTTCAAGTGGCATAAAGCCAACATTCAAGTGGTACGAAGCCTCATCAAACGACATGAAGCTGCAACCAGACTCAAATGGCACGAAGCCACATACTGCTCCAACGGCGCAAAGTCCTCGCCTGCATGAGCTAAAACTGCACAAGGCATCAAATGCTCCAACAGCTCAAAGTCCTCGCCCGCATGAGCTAAAACTGCACAAGACATCAAAAGCTTCTTGCCTGCATGAGCTAAAACACAAGGCACCAAACCCCAACAAATACACAAAGAGCTACGAGTGATTTGATCCCTCAATGAAGGTACGTAGGCAACCTAGGTGCAGCCACAAAATCAAATAAACACCCAAATCCCCAAGTTATGATTTATTCATATTGGAATCAAAGGGTATTCCTTTCCCAAAAGAAAGGTTGTAATTAATAGGCGCGTAGCCTAGAATGGGTCGAACTTAAAATTAATAAAACCCTCTTCGGAAAAATGAACGAGGGTGAAATTGTGTTGAGTGAATTATTTGTTTACATATTATGTACAATTTTTGCTCAACAGTAATATTTGTATAATACATGAATTTTATATGTAATATTAATCAATATGCGAAAATACATGCATTCAACTTGAAGATAAATGCATATTATACATTCATGTACATATTTTTTAAGTGGCCTCAAAAACTTGAAAAGTATCTACATAAGTGTATAACACGTGTACAGTACATTTTGAAATAAAGTGTACAAAAAAATGAAAATATTATGTAGTGTATATATATACATGTACGTAAAATATATGTATATTATATATAATGGCGGATCCAAGAAATATTATTAGGGGGGGTCAGTAAAATAGCACACATAGATCACAAAATTTTTTTAACATAAATATGGTCATTTCATTTAGTCTTGGTAGGTTTGAAGTCATTTGAAAATGCATACTGTACACTTATTAATACCTCATTTGTTTAGGTAACTAACATGTTCCAAGGCTACTCCCATATGAATGCTTGACAAAGGAATACACTATCAAATTGATTGATATCATTACATCCCATTAATATGTTTGTCCAAGAATGACAATGTTTTTTTCATTCTCTGAAATTACCATTTCATCTTTTTGGATAGTCTTTTACTTGGTTTTTTTTTCTTTTTTTTTTCTACAATTGTAATCACAACCAACAAACAAGTCAAAAGTAAATAATATATTAGGATTAGACTGTAAAAGAGCAGCATCTCTCTAACGCATTTTATCAAGTAGTCGGAGGGCATATATGAAGGGCTACTCCAACTTTCAAAGGAGCAGCACCTAAATCATCTACGAATATTCACTAGAGTTTAGTGGGTCAGCTGACCCCTTGCTCCTAAGTCGGTCTGCCCCTGATTATATACGTATTTCGATGATTATCCCACCAGTGTGAGGCAGGCAAATCCTACCCAAGAATTCCTCGTAATTATTTAGGTGGCCAAAGTATGACTCAGCTGCCTTCCATTTGCATATATTGTTGTGTCTTTGTCTGTATTTATGCATGTGTTGGGATTTGGCTTTTGAACCAAGATGAACACGGCACTCAGATTTTGATACGAAGGGGACTCATCAACCGTGCAAATGCAATCATAGATCTTTAGTTACAATGCCGTGGCCACCAGGGTAGCTAGATGGTTATGACCTAAGACCGCGATGGGTATTAGTTTATCGGTAGATACTCTAGCAAAGTCATTAATTGAGATAATTCTCATAACAATATATAGTGAGTCCGATAAGATATTATTAGGATGGGAAAATCGTTTTCGTGTTGTGAAATAGGGAACACTTAAGTGAAAAATGAAGGACTTAGGATAGAAATTCTTATGTACGATTGTTTTACATGACAATAGACTCAAAGTAATGAGGAAAATTATGAGCTTCAGCAGGACCAAACACGAGAGATCCTCTTACTTTTGCGAAGAGTACCAAACGATTGGTACGATCAAAGTGTCTGAACTCGAGAATTTCTCCTTTTTTTGGGTTGAAACGAAAGTGAATCTGCTAATCTTCTTTATGAGAATAGGCCTATTTTACACCCACACATAAAATTCTCAAATGGGCCTGTGACCCAATTTTTAAGCCCAATGGACCGGTCTCTGTTGTTCAACCGTAGGAAATGGAGGGACTGCGAAGCCAACCTCGAATTGGCGGCGGCGGCATCATCACCGTCGTCATCGCCAGTACGGTGGTGGAGAACGGCGTTTCTAACAGCCAGGGACGAAACCCTAACAACTCCTCTACGCACTCCAATCCCCGAACTCCTCCATCATTCCATCTTCTCTCATTCCCATACTCTCCTCTCCGCCGCCCCCGACCTCCCTCCTCAGGAAGTCACCTCCGATTTGCTCTTCGTCATGGAGCTCATCACCGCGAAGCCTCACGGTGGAGAAGACCTTACTCCGACCTTCACTCACATAACTCACTTGGTATGTATACGACTGAGAATTTGCCCTTGCTCCTCTGCTTCTTTTTCTCTGAAAATTTTGAAAATTTTAGTCGTTTGATTCAGATCCATGACATCTCCCATCGCGTTCCTCTCGAGATCCATTCGGCTTCGTGGACTCTCCTCCTCGACGGCTTCAACAAAATGCTTCGCTATTTCATCGGCTCTTCGTCGTTCACGCCGGTTATGGAAGCTCTACGGACTCTAAGGTAAGCTCAAGCTCATCTGGTTTTCGGTTCGATTTTCAGAAAACGCGTTCAGCTTGCGAATTCGATTGTAATTTGTAAAATTCGTTTTCTTTAGGCGTGTTATGAGCACGTATCAGAGGAAATGCTCGATGGCAGAGGAGGTTCTGCTGGTGAATCCTGCTGCTAATCATTGAGAGCTCTCACGCAGAGTTGAGCAGCTTTTCGCACTCGATTATCAACCAAAGCTCGGTTCTTGAAGTTGGGAAGAGAATGCCGGTGTCTCGATATGGAAGCTTATGGGAAATTCAGACACTTGCATTTACTATGGTTGGAGAGGCAATCTCCCGACTTGGCTCATCCTTTCCATTGGACATCTGGAGATCAACGATTGAGGTCGTGATACTTTATTTTAGCTTGTAGTTTGCTCTGTGTGTGCGCATATATGTGATGCTGATAAGGTTTTGCTATGAACTAGGTTTTTAGGAAAGTGATGGATGGCTTGGTAGCTAAAAGCCAGCTTATGGAAGACCCTTTTATGTCCAGGTATTCCAACAATCTCTACTATGCTTGCTTCGACATATTATAAATGAATTTGTCACCCTTATATATTATTGCCAATGGTACGCAACTTGTGCTTTTGCAGGTTTTATTTATCTCTTCTGCATTGTCTGCATTTGACTCTCGCAGATTGAAGTGTTCCCTTTCTGACCATGTAAGTTGATGCTTTTGTATATTGCAATTACAATCAACTGATAGTCTGATTCTGAATTTCTTACAGAGTTGTATCTTCAACCATCATATTTTACCCCTTCTGGATTTGATTACCTTTTCAGGTGTCAAGTTTTGTGGCTGCTTTACGAATGTTCTTTTCCTATGGCATTAATAGTAGACCCCAACATACCTGTTCAATAATTGGTCAAAAAGAAAAGGAACCTTGTTTAGCAAGCCTTAAGCTGGGTTTGGAAGATTCTAAAAAGACCAATCGTACTCCATATAGGCCTCCACACCTGCACCAAAAGGACAATTCAAATATGAAGCAGAGTGAAGCTCTGGCTTCTCTCTCAAAGTTTATCAGATCATGAATCTTCCGTGAATGAGTTTGCATTGTCAGATTCAGATTACAGTGACAGTGATGGATCAATGTAAGGCACTGACAACATTCAGAAATCAAAAGTCCGAGTAGCTGCCATTGTTTGTATACAGGTAAGTTTTGCAATTTTTTGGTTCTTATCCTTTTCCTAATGTCAAAGTTATTGAAGTTGGAGTAGCTGCCATTGTTGTTTGTTGTCCTTTAGTATTCACTCCTTTTCGTCTCAATGTCAATAATAGGCTACAGAATAGGATGTGCCCTGTCCTAGGATCTCACCTCCTAAAGATATTTGATCTCTTATCTTTCTTAAAGGGGGAAGATACTATTTGACATCACAGTATCCGATTAAATCTTGGGGTGTAAGCTAACTAGAAGAAAAAGCTTGTGATTAATGTTGCTTTGTAAGGTTAAGTGATGACCAATGCATATTATGTAAGACTCAGAAACGTCAAAGGAATGAAGAATTGTTGTAGAAAAAGGTTCATTTGGACCCATTGATTTCCTTGAACCCTTCATCTCTCCACATTAATCTTAGTGATTCGATTGAAGCAGTGGACAATATGACAATGAATTCTTTTACTGTTTGCACACTTACCTTCTTTTCTTTTTTAATTTGGTGAAGGATCTTTTTCAAGCTGATTCCAAATCATTTACTAGCCAATGGACGCTGCTTTTGCCAACCAGTGATGTACTGCAACCAAGGTAAAGCATCCCACCTCCTCCTACTTCCGAATAGTTAATTTCATAAACTTGATCCTCTATCACCAAACTCACTTCCTCCTGTTATGTTCTGAATTACAGGAAATATGAAGCAACACTAATGACATGCTTGCTATTTGATCCTTATCTAAAGGTATCATTAACTGTTGTTACTTATTAGATTTAGTCACCGCACTTGCATATGGTGAATTACTTGACACCTGGGGCCCTGTTGTTTTTGTAAAATATCTATGCACTTGTGCTATGATTCATGGGAATTCGTTTTCTCATTTTCACAACTTTCAAACATACTCTCATGGTTATATAATTATTTATGTTCATTGGTGCTTCTAGCTGACGTGCTCCTCTGGGTGGCTAGGCACGGGTTGCTTCTGCGTCAACCGTGGAAGCAATGTTGGATGGCCCAGCTTCTGTGTTTCTCCAGGTAGCAGAGTTCAAGGAATCTTCTAAACATGGATCTTTCACAGCGCTTTCAAGTTCCCTTGGACATATACTAATGCAGCTTCATACAGGTATGTGAAAGCAACTACTCTGCAAAAATTCAAACTTTTGCTGCAATTATATATTACTTTTACATGTTCAAGTAACTTTTATTCTCCTGACGTCACAATATTTATGATGTATATGGTGTAGGTATTTTATACTTAATTCAACGTGAAACTCATAGTAGATTGATGGCATCCCTGCTCAAGATTCTCATGCTTTTGATATCATCTACTCCGTATGAGTTCTTCCCCCAAACTTTTGTAATTGTTAATGATTTGCTTCTTTTGTTTGGTTTCGTTTAAATGTGATTTAGTGTTTAAACCACTTGTTCTTTGTATGTTTCTCTTAAGCTGTATTCAGATTCCAAACCCTCAAGTTAGAACTATTCAATGTGTACTTTTCATAATTCAATTCTGAAATTGGGCAATTTGGCTCACAGCTTTAGTAGCATTTTAATTTTCCTTTATTGGCCTTTTTGAGTTTGAATCTTTCCCTTACCAACTACCCTTACTTTCCTGTAGGGGATTCGTAAAATCTTGATTCCAAAGAATAGTCTTTTATTTATTGCAATGAGGATAGGAAAAGTGGCGTGCTTTTTTTTACTGATTCTTTTTAATAGCATTTTTTTTTTTTTAAAGACTTTGATTCATATAGCCGACCCCACTTAGTGGGAAAAGGCTTTGTTGTTGTTGTTGTTGTATACACAACAGAACGATGCATGATGTTACTCCCTACTCATTTTTGAGGAAAATCTTGTATAATTATATTTCCTATCAGTGATCATTTGACAGATATTCAAGAATGCCTGGAGAGTTGTTGCCAACAGTTTTTACATCTCTACAAGAAAGGATGAAAAATGGGTTTACATTCAAAAGTGATCACACTGGTCTGCTGGTTAGTTGTCCTTTTCTCTTTTTATTTTGCAGGTAAAGAGTAATATCTGCATTGCCTGCTCTTCTTCACTGTTATATCTTATACTATTTTTATCTCGTTGAATAGGCTTCTTATATTAGTTACTTGACAACTGCTCTGAATATCTCACCTTCTTCACTGCAAGTTAAAGAAATGCTTTTGGTAGAGATATCTAATGGTAGGCTTAATTTTGGTAGCATAAACTGATAAAGTTTACTGGTGCTCATGTTTGCTAATTCTTAAGCTACACCATCCTATTGAAATTTGTCGAACTTTTTCTAATTTCTTTTGTTCCTTTCTCCAGATTTTGTTGAGGCTACAAAGAAGTCAGGTGTTCTCTCTATTATGCTATTTGGATTTTCAGAACAAGTTAGCAACCCAACAATATGCTTTGAGGCTCTTCAGGTAATTGATTTCTGATAATCAGGTTTTACTGCAGTGCTGATTCTTTTCTGGACAAGCATGTACCATGCCGTCAACTGTTATGAAATGCTTGTGGTTTTACTATTACTGTCTTTTCTACTGTACAGTTTTTCCTTTTCTTAAAAGCATGTGGTGATTGTATCTAAGGCTTATATTATTTCCCGTAGGCGCTTAGGGCTGTGTCCCACAATTACCCAAGCATAATGTTCTCCTGTTGGGAACAAATTTCCACCATTGTTTATGGCGTTTTGAGGGCAGCTACTCATGAAGTTCCTACAGGATCTTGGAAGGGAAATACTGGAAATTTTGTCAGATTTATTGGGGAAAAAGTCATTACAGCTGCTATTAAAGTAAGTATCCTTTAATATCTGCTATTTTTCCTCTCCAAAAAAGTAAATAAATACTTTGTTCTTCTTTGAGTTTGTTTTACATTAGAAATGAGCGAGACCTTCTTACAAAGCGGTATTTTTAGGCCATATTCATGTAATTGATTTTTTCCCTTTACAGACATATATATATAATGATTGTTGATGTCAATTATCAGGTTTTGGACGAATGTCTATGTGCAATATCAGGATTTAAAGGAACTGAAGACCCTTTAGATGATAAATTACTTGATGCTCCATTTATTTCGGACTGCGTAAGGATGAAGAAAGTTTCATCAGCGCCTTTGTATGAACCAGAGAACTCAGAAAATACATTAGATGAACCCACATCATGTCAATCTGGAACAGAGCAGTGGTGTGAGGCAATTGAGAAGCATATGCCTCTGATTCTGCACCATACGTCTGCAGTGGTTAGTTAATAATGATATAAACAATTGACTTTTCCCAAGTTGGGTAAATATACCAAACGTAGAGATTTATCTTTTTGTGTTCTTTATGTACTGTTCTGAACCTTTTATTTTTCCTTGAAGGTGAGAGCAGCATCAGTTACATGTTTTGCGGGTATAACCTCTTCTGTATACTTCTCATTCTCAAAGGAAAAACAAGACTTCGTTCCTTCTTCTTGTGTATGTTTTCTTTAACTGATCACTGGTGTTATACTTTAACCTCTTTGTATATGTAAATGGAATAGAAATTAGAAAGCTTTTTTCTTATCAGTTATTTCTACAAAATCTTTTTAGGTTTGTGCTGCCTTAAATGATGTGCCTTCAGTTAGGTCAGCTGCTTGTCGAGCCCTTGGAGTCATATCAATGTTTCCTCAAGTTTCTCAAAGGTGATCCTGACATGTTTTTGAATGGAATTGAATGATTTCTCAGAGTTCTTATTATCTGTTATTGACTTGATCCTCTATAAATTTTATGCTTTGTTCAAGAATCTTTGACAGAAATTCATTAAGAACTCAAATTATATAGTGCAGAGATCCTTGATGAGTTCGTTCATGCTGTGGAGATTAACACACGTGATCCCCTGGTCTCGGTATTTTTCTATTTATCTAGTATTAGGTTGGTTTCATTTTATTTCATAATCAGTCAAAACCGTTCATATCATTCTTATTTCAGGTGCGAATAACTGCTTCTTGGGCTGTGGCGAACATATGTGATTCTATCCGTCATTGTATTGATGATTTTTCCTTGAAACAATCTGGAGGTCAGCTTAATTTAGAAGAGCGATATCAATTGTATTTCCAATGTATCATTGTCTTTTCAAACTACTAATCTTCTTTCTTTTGTTCTTTTTTTCACTTTCTATAGAGGCTATCCCGAAATCTCTAAATTATTCACATTATTAACCGACTGTGCTTTGCGTCTGACCAAGTATGGAGACAAGGTAGATATGTTAATAAGACAAGTCATTTTTCTATAAGCTGATTGAATAGTATGTTAATAAGCCAAGTCATCAATATCGGTTTGGTTTGGGATTTTTTTCCAGCCCTATGAGGTTGAAATGCCGCCCAATAGCTTACTAGTGTTTTTCTCTGCATGGTTCTAACGTATGAAAGTAAGCTCTAGAAATCATTACACAAAAAAATAAAAAAATAAAAAAGCTAACTATGCATTGTTTTCTGACAGGGCTTCATCTGTGTTTAGTATTCTTCTACTGCTATTACGCGATTCTTCCAACTTTAAGATCAGGATTCAAGCTGCTGCTGCTTTGGCCGTGCCAGCATCAATACTTGGTAATTGGATTTACTCTTGTTTCTGTGTCATGGTTGCCTTGGTAACTCCAAAATGCTATATCAGCTATCAGTCTTCACCAAAGTTCGGTTTTTTACTATTATCGGTTCAATTGGTTGACTGCATCTTTTGATTGCATTTTCAAGTGAAGAATATATTGCTCGTTGTATTTTGTATGAGATTTTTTTTCAACCATGCCTCAGAGGGCGCCTAGGTGCGTCCTGAGGCGAGCCTTTTAAAACATTGTTACTCAGGCACGAGTTTTATTGTAGAAAGAGATTTCATCATGGCATACATATTTGTTACCTTAGATCATTTTCACGAAGTGACCAAGTGAACCTTAATAACAATTCTTACCTTGGAGGTAAAGAAAATAGTCATGTATTAATGGTTCATGCAATTGCGGAGAAATTCGAGAAGTTAGCGAATAGCATCCGGTGAGTTCTCAGTTGACTTTCAGTACATACCAACCCTGTGATCAAGTTCCTTGCACAGCCACATGATGTACCGGAAAAATGCTGCCATTTGAAGGCAACATTTTGATAAAAAAAAAAATAACTAAATTTAAATAAAATGATATGTGACTGATGATTGAATATAGAATGAGTAGCAACGTCTTTTCAAACATCTATATTACTATAGCAAAAGCTAACGATTCACGATATATGCTGTCTATTAGTTAATATCACGTCGACTATCGAGACTATTAGCCATCAGCAATAGCACGCTATTACAACACACCAAAATGATAGAAAGATGATAATGACACGACGAGACTATTTGTTATCGTTATGTGATTTAAAAGCACTTTCCAAATTTGTTTGGTTTAGAGAAATAGTTGTGTTTGGATGTTATGTTTGAGGATAAGTTAGAAATCAAAGATTTATGGTTCGTTTGAATATACTTTTAAAATGATTGAAAATATTTTTAGAAAAAATTGTTTTATGTTTCAAAATCACCTCAATCGCTTTTTACAAGAAGTACCAGTTATGTGCTTCTTCAAAGCGCTTTAAGTGTTTTTTCAGGTTTTACTTGTATTTTTATTAAAAATTAGTTTTAAAAATATTTTTATTAAAAATACTTTCAGTCATTTTAAAAACACTTCTAAATAAATTTTTTATTTGTATTGTTGCGAGGATAAGTAAATCCAAAAGACTGAAATATCGTACGAGGCGAGGCAGATTTCACGATAACTACTTTATCCCGAAATTATTGATTGAAAAAGTAAAACCAAAATCCAAAAGTATCAATTTGCTTTTTGACCAAAAAACTAGAAAGGAAGAAATTAGAAGGAACGTGACGTACGTGGCCAAACATTTTAACAAGGAATAATAATATAATATTCGTTGTAGCTGCGTGCATGTGAGTGCGACATGCAACCATGCAAATTAGAAATTACACTCGTTTGCTTAATTGCGAAGATCTTGTACATATTTCCAGTTTCTAATACGTTGGTTCGTGCAACACGTAAATTTAAGAGAGAGAATAGGCTTACTTTTTCACTAGACTACTTCTCAGCTCCATAATTATGCAAATGAAATGTATGCCTATTCACTCTCTTAAAAAACACTCACAATTTTGAATTTGGGTTTTTTCTAAATATTCAAATATTATCGAGACTCGACCACGACAAGTAGTCTAGTAGAAAAGTATGGACAACAGTTCTCTAAAGAAAATAGAGGGAGATTATGAGTTCGATGCTTTGTAAGCTATGAATCTATTTTATGGTGGACATGGATAGGGTGAAACTCCCAACTAGCCTCATATGGCCCGAAAAGAGTGAATAATCGTGATTCCCCACAAGTTGTTCCCTTTTTCAAGAAAATATTAATATCATCGAGACCCCTTATATTTAAGTTTTATTCGACTCCATGCTAATCTCATCTAATTTGAGAGATGTCCTAAATCATAACAACCTTACTTACGGACTTCTACCCTACATTAATTTTTCTCCTATACGTATGTAGGCTCACTGCCTTGTATGCATATATTTTTATTCCTACTTTTTTTTTTTTTAGAAATTGGAAATGTATTACCAAGGCAAAAAAACCAGAAAAGTACAACAAAAGCCTACATGGAGACCAACATGCTAGACAACAACAAAATGCAAAGCAGTGAGGGGATAAGGCTAGAGATACTAAATCCAAGTTCGAGTGTCTCCCCTACAACTGCTATCCATGGATCAATGGGGACAAGGTAAGCCATCATTATTGAGGACATGAACCAACGAAGATGGGGGCCTGCTGACCTAAGTGATATCGCACATCTCCGTACAACTACGTGATGCTAAGGTATACGCCACCATATTGGCTGACCTTGGAACCCAAGGCCAGCGGCAGTTCTGAAAGGCCTCCCTAACTCGTTTAACAACTGTTAAAGTAGGATAAGCAACCCAGCTACTAGTTTCCAAGAAAGATGATAAAGAGGAAATCAAAACCTTCGAATTAGACTCAAGGATTATACATGGGTAGCCTAAATCCATAGCCAACTGACATCCACGCAAAATAGCCAAAGCTTCAGCCACAACCACAGACGAAGCATGTATCTCAAACCTTTTCACAACCACAAACTTCGCTCGCAAACCTCTCATTACAACCCTTACAAAACCATGCCTAGTTACAGCAGATCAGCTAGCATCCACATTGAAGAAGGGAAATGAAGGGGAAGATCAGCGAGCCGTTAGAACTTCCGTCGAAGATCAAACCGACCTGGAAAGCGAGGGAGCACCAGTGACAACAAGGTACACTGCAGCAGAAATGGAAATGGCATGACTGACCTAGGAAGGATTAATAGGAGAGTGATTGAACATAAATTGGCATCGAGCTTTCCAAATATGCCAACAGGTAAATGCTACATGAGAAAGCAAAATAGCATACTCTTCCTTATACCCAAATCGCCTAGAAAGAATGGAATGAAACCAATCCACCCAAGAGGAGATCAGACGTCGATCAACTTTATAATTTAGGATGCCCCCAAACCAAATGGGTTCCACCCAAGGACATAACAAAAAGAGATGCTCAACAGATTCCATATCTTAATTACATATTGGATAAATAGGTGATGGGGCAGATTTACGATAAAATAGCAACTCTCCACATAAAAGTACAAAGTTTAGGAGGAGTTTTCAACTTCCAAATAGATTGCCAAACCTATGTCGATATAGAGCTACAAGAGGAGGGTAGGCAATGCATCTGGTATCTGTGCGAAGATCTTGCCCAGTGATAGGCAGACTTGACCATATACAACCCATTCTTAGTAGCTTCCCATATTAAGCAGTCATTTCTCCGAGCATCCCTAATAGGTGTGACTAAGATAGCATTTTGTTCCTCCGATGACAAAAAAGGTTGTAGAAACCGAATATCCCAAGAACGGGAATTAGGACGAATGAGTGAAGCAACTCGAGTATCTCTAGTCACAGACAGAGCCCCAGGTTGAGGATGACCCAACGAGATGGAAGGGAGCCAACGATCTATCCACAACCGAGCAGTACATCTATTCATAATTTGTCAGTGCGACCCTTTCATCAACAGATCTTTACCCACCAATAAACTACTCTAATCCAGGAAGGTCGACTCCCATATTGAGCATCAGAGAACGAACAATGCAGAAAACAGAAAATACCTAGCTTTGAGAACCAAAGCCCATAGTAAGTTAGGGTGTTGGATGAGCCGCCAACACTGTTTGGCAAATAATGCATCATTAAAATCATTAAAGTGGCTAAACACTATACCCTATTCGTTCTTCTAGAGACCCAAAGTATTCTTAGAAACCCAATGAAGTTTTCGCGTCTCACCCACGGTCTCCCACCAAAAATCAGAAATCAGAGAGTCCAACTTATTACATACCGTTACTTGGAACTTAAACAGATTCATAGGGTAAGCAGGAATAGCTTGGACAACCGCTTTAATTAATACCTCTTTGCCCACTTGAGAAAGAACACTTGATGTCCACCCTTGTATTTTCTGCAAAACCCGCCCTTTCACAAAAGCCAGGCCTTGCCGCTTGGATCTCCCCCACAAAGCAGGTACACCAAGATATGTGCCCGAATCAGAAACAACCTACATATTTAGAAGTTGGCCCAGCTCCGTCGACATTACCGTTAGTGTATTAGCACCGAAGAACACAGACGACTTCTAAAGATTTACAACTAAACCTGAGGCTGCACAATATTGATCAAGAATTTCAACCAACTAAGAACAATTCCTTTGATTAGCCTTAAAAAAAATTAAAAAAAAAGTGTATCACGTGCAAAGAACATATAAGAAATTACGGGAGCATGCAGATTCATCTTAATACCCTCCAAATGCTTGTGGTCAATTGCCAATTGAAACCTCCTAGAAAGAACCTCACTTACAAATAAGAACAAATACGGAGATAACGGATCCCCTTGGCGTAACCCTCGAGAAGGAACAAACATGGTCCCATGTTGGCCATTAAGAAGGACAGAAAAATTAACAGAGCGTACACACGCCATAATAAGCTTTCTCTAACAAGAATGAAACCCCATCTTCTCCATCATTGCCTCAAGAAAATCGCACCCACCCTGTCATAGGCTTTAGTCATATCCAACTTAATAACAAGCTCAAAGTGACTCTTAGCTTTTCTAAGTTTAAGAAAATGAAACAGTTCATGAGCAATCCCAATATTATCCTGAATTTGTCTACCGCCCACAAAAGCATTCTGCATAAGAGAAACAAGATTTGGAAGCAACGGTTTCAATCGATTAGCCAAGATTTTTTAAGAATAATTATATAAGCTAATCAGAAGGAATTGAAAAACCAATTCCGGAATGGGAACTTTTGGGATGAGCACAAGATGAATAGCATTGAGTCGACGAAGGTCAATGTCATCTACTTCCAATAGCCTAACCAAAGCATGAACGTCTGCACAAATAGTTTCCCAAAAAGAGTGATAGAACACAACTTGAAAATCATCGGGTCCCAAAATCTTTATACTACCCATTTGCATGGCGGCCTCTTGAATCTCACTATCTGATATTGGAGCCAGCAATGATTCATTCATAGAATCAGAGACTAAAGTAGGTACAGATTCTAAAATAGTACTCTAATTCATACTACCCATAGAAGTGAAAAGATTACGAAAATAAGTATCAATTAGCTGCTGTACCCGATTAGGCCTTTCCTTCCAACAACCATCTTCTTTCTTAATTTTTAAAACATGACTCCTTCGCCATCGTTGCAAGGTAGTTTGATGGAAAAAGTTAGCGTTAGCATCACCTTCGGTAAGCCATGTAACCCTCGATCTTTGGCGCCGAACACTTTCCTCTTGCGCCAACAACTGATCAATCATTTTCGCCTTATCATGAATCTCATCAACATGTGCACCCCAATCTCTTTGTAACTCGCCAAGCTCGGATGTTAACTTTTCTAATTCATGTTCTCTCTGTTTGAATTTGCTCCTACTCCACGAGTGAGTTGAGAACGACAATTCTGTAGTCTTGTAAGCCAACGGTCTAGAACCACCCCACCACAAGGCCGGGCCCAACACTGTTCCACCAACCGTTTACAATCCTCCTCCTTTGCCCAAAAAGCTTGAAAGTGGAATAATTGGCGACCAAGAGATCGTCGGGGACCACTCTGAAATGGACCTCAAATTGAATATATGTGGTAATTATGTACTACGTAGTGCTCTCCACCTCTCTCCACCTCTAAAATTAATATTACAAGCTGACCCCAAAATGACAATGTTCAAATATACTCCTAAAAAAAAAAACATCTACAACGTTCGTAAGCCGTTGTTGTAGATATTGTACATGACATTTTTTTAACGTTGTCAAGGAAATTTTGCTAACGTTTCCTCAATATGTACCACAATGTTTGATGAATGTTGTCGAAAGTGTGAAGCTTTCAAACATCAATGATAAATACATTTAAATGTGTGTTGTCGGAACTCATTCACATCGTTTTTCGAATAATGTCAAAGTTTGGTATCCTTCTAGTGAGATTCACATCGTTTTTCGAATAATGTCAAAGTTTTATCCTTTTAGTGAGGATCACATCGTTTTTCGAATAATGTCAAAGTTTGGTATCCTTTTAGTGAGGTCACGGCACAAACATAAATATTTGCCCCACCCGAGTGTCACGTGATTTCGTTTTGCAAATTTGGCTCACTGTTTGTCGCCCTCCGCCTCATCAATCCATCATTTCTATGCAATTTGCACCTAGTTATTTATTGTGTTACGTTTTTTGCACGTACATGTTTTTTTGTATTGTGCGACGATTTTGAGTGCAAATCTCCAACCATTAAGAAATGATGATGAGTAAGTAATAAATCAATCAACTTTCATATTTTTTAGTTATTAAAATTTTGTCTATAAATTTAGTCTCTCTAATATTTTCTACTCTTGCAACTCTCATGACTCACTACTCTACAACGACAATTGGAGATGCTAGAATTAAACGACAATTGGAGATGCGGGAGTTAAACTTTTTTTGATGCAAATATATTTTTTTAATCACTTGAGTTATAAATTTTTATTTATTCAAAAATTGTTTAGGAGCTTTGAGATTGGATTTTTTTTCTTGTCAAAGAAAATGAAAAATATAATACCATATTGGGATGCCAAATTAATCTCTCTTTCACGACGCAAATGGGAATTTGGAATGTGAAATGGTTGGAGTGTTTAGAAATTTGATGTAATCCCAGATTAAATGAAACTGTGTTCATATTGCACAGAAGGATGTGAAAAAATCATAAACTATGTACCAAATGAAATCATAAACTATGTACCAATTGAAATGTTTGTACTTTTCATAGGACCACAGAGTAAATTTAAACAAGCAACACCTATGTCAGTCTGTCAGTGGTTTTGAGAGTACGATTCTCTACCTTTTATTCTCTTTATCCTTCCATATTCTCTTATTTAAACTAAGTTACGTCAACATTTTATATTTTTTTTATAGAGATAATAAGACAAAAAATAATATTTGAAAAGAGGCAATGAAAGGGAATGAGAATAGAGAGTAGAGAATTATACTCCGTGATTATTATAAATAGTAACTTAGAAAGTTGGTAATTAAATCAAACAAAAATGGAAAATATAAAGTTTTTTTTATTGATTTTATTAGATTAAATACTGATATAATTTAGACTTATATAAACAGGTAAGAACTCAACATTTTTTCATTAGTAAATGACCCCTTTCAAAAAACTATAAATATTTTACTTCTGTTTTTCTTAACAAATTATTTGAAAAAAATGCAGGTTTAGTGAGATGGTGAGGAGCAATTTGAGGCTGGTCAGTCTCCCTCTCATCTGAGAAGGCCGCACAAGGCTCAGCTTCCTCAACTCCTCCACTCTATTTTTAGGTCAAACACCCAATCACAACTCCTCCATCTCTCTCTCACTCTCTCTCTCTAAATCTCTCTGCACTCACTGCAATTCCTTGTTCTTTCACTTTCCCCATTTCATTAAAAATAAACAAAACATGATTAAGAAACAAAGATTATTGCCTGCACTCCCCATTCACCACTTTCCCTCTTCCTGTAATCGTGGAGGTCCCTTCTAAAGTTGCCCTCTTTCCTTCCATGTTTCCTACTCTTACTATATAACCTTTTCTGCCTCTTCTTTCCAATTTATAATCTTTCTGATTAAACAAATACCACTTGAAATTACCCTTTTGGTTTCTGCAGTTGTGAAGTTCTTTTGGAGGTATTATTTGTACTGGGGGAGGTCAGAAAGGTCCACTGCAATAGCCTTGGCTGATACTTTTATCACATCAGGTAAAAAAAAGCACTTTCTACTTTAGAAGCTTTTTCTTTCTTTAGGGAAGTACGAGTTACCCAATTTGCAGATACTGCTTCTGAGTACAAACCTTTGGCTGTTTCCAGTGGATTAGATGGGTTTGTGTTATTTTTTTTTCTAATAAAATTTGGGGGGCAGAAACAAGCAAAGAATAAAAAAAGGGAAAAAGAAAGATTCAGACTTCAGTGGAGTTTCTTTAAAGATTTTGAGACAACTGTAGGGTACTGAATACCTTGTTTTATTTCTAGATTCAAACTTCTGTTGCTGTAAATAGGTACGTTTCTGGTTGCATTTCTTTTCTTTTTCCTTCCATTTCCTTAATATTTATGTTTTTGTTTTTGTTTAATGGGATCTCTTAGCTTTGCCTTCCAAGTGATTGGATATTCTTCTTGCTTTGCGAAAATTTTCAATTTTTGCTTTATTTGTGTTTCCAAGTTGATATATAAGTTATGTCGGTGTGGGGTTCATGATTTATGAATAAAGATTGAATCTTTACCTATTTGGTTGATAGTTACAGCGTGTGATCTTAATGTTCTGAATTTTGCTTTTTCTGCCTATTCCTGTGTGTGTGTGTATATATATATGTATGTTTTTTCTATGTGGGGTTTATGATTTATGCATAAAGATTGAATCTCTTGATGAATTATAAATGTTTATTAAGTTGGGACTTGTGATTTGTGAAAAAAGGCGTGAAATTCTTGAAATTTTCATTGATGGGTAGACTCTGATCTCTTGATGTTTTCGTTCGAATTGAAACTTTTTGCAGAAAGAATAAAATGGCCAGGGATTTTAGTGGTGGATCGCCAAAGCACCACCACGTAGAATCCAAGAAGAAGAGGCTCACTTGGATCTTGGGGATTTTTGCGCTCTGCATAGTATGTTACATGTTAGGAGCTTGGCAAACCACTTCTGCCCCTGTCAATCGATCTGAGCTCTACCAAAGGGTTGGTTGTGATGAAAAGTCATCTCAATCTGAGAACAAAACCTCCTCACCTGTGTCATCATCATCGCTTCGCTTGGACTTTGAAAGCCATCATCAAGTGGACGTCAACAAAACTGAGGCAGTTCAAAAGTTCCCACCGTGTGACATGTCCTACAGCGAGTACACTCCATGCCAGGATCCAAGAAGGGCAAGGAAATTCGACAGGAAAATGTTGAAATACAGAGAGAGGCATTGCCCTACCAAAGAAGAACAACTTATTTGCCTTATTCCTGCTCCGCCAAAGTATAAGACTCCTTTCAAGTGGCCTCAGAGTCGTGATTTTGCTTGGTATGACAACATTCCTCATAGAGAACTCAGCATTGAGAAAGCTGTCCAGAATTGGATTCAAGTCGAGGGTGACAGGTTTAGATTCCCTGGGGGAGGTACCATGTTTCCGAGGGGAGCTGATGCGTACATAGATGACATTAACGCACTCATTCCTCTCACTAAGGGCAACATCAGAACTGCAATTGATACCGGCTGTGGTGTAAGTAGCACATATATGTGCATAGATGTGTATATATGTATAATTGATTCACTTTTCCTGTTTTGGGAATTTAGGTAGCCAGTTGTGGTGCTTGATTCACACTCCTATATTGCTAGTAAATTCTGATACACTTTCCTGTTTTGGGTACTTAGGTAGCCAGTTGGGGTGCTTACCTGTTGAAGAGGAACATCGTGACAATGTCTTTTGCACCGAGAGATTCGCATGCAGCGCAGGTTCAGTTTGCATTGGAGCGTGGAGTTCCCGCTATGATTGGTGTCATGGCTTCGAAGAGGCTTCCCTACCCTGCAAGGGCTTTCGATATGGCTCACTGTTCCCGCTGCTTGATCCCTTGGATGAGCTATGGTAAAGTGTCTCTGTCTCTCTTTCTAGTTTGCTTCAACATATTAGACTATCTCACAGTACTTGAGTTGAAGTTTTTGGAGCTGCACACTTCAAAGTATGCATGTTTTTGTGTATATATATGTACGTATATATCTATTCAAACCTCTTCACCTAACAACTTCATCTAAATATTGGACTAGATAATAATTAGTGAGGATCTACTACTTTTAGGCTTAAAATATTGAAGTAAAATTCACCACTAATTTCATATGATGTGGTTTTGAAGGCATGTGGATTTTATTTTGGATTGTTTTTGCAGATGGTATGTATCTCATTGAAGTGGACAGAGTTCTAAGGCCTGGTGGTTATTGGATTCTCTCCGGGCCGCCTATTAACTGGAAAAAACACTGGAGGGGATGGGAGAGAACGCAAGAGGATTTGAAGCAAGAGCAAGATTCTATTGAGTCTCTTGCAAAGCGCCTGTGCTGGAAGAAGGTGATCGAGAAGAATGATCTTGCAATCTGGCAAAAACCTATCAATCACGTTGAATGCATTAAGAGCAGGATGGTGTATAAAACACCACATATATGCAAATCAGACAATCCAGATATGGCTTGGTACTACTCCTTGAGCTTCATTTGTGTTTTCGTTTATTTGATTTGGAATGAGAGTTCTACTGTACTTAACTCTGCTTAATGTGGCATGTTTTGTGCTTAAAAGGGAAAGAGACATGGAGAGTTGCATTACTTCTCTACCGGAGACGAGTGATCCTAATGACGTTGCTGGTGGGGCTTTAGAGAAGTGGCCTGAACGTGCATTTGCTGTCCCTCCTAGAATCAGCAGTGGTTCAATACCAGGAATCACAGCTGAGAAACTCCACGAGGATAATCAACTGTGGAAGGAAAGGGTTGAACATTACAAGAGGGTCGTACCAATTTCGAAAGGAAGATATCGGAATGTGATGGACATGAATGCTTACCTCGGTGGGTTTGCTGCAGCAATGTCAAAATATCCAGTGTGGGTTATGAACACCGTCCCTGCCAACTCAAACCAGGACACCCTTGGTGTAATTTATGAACGGGGTTTTATTGGAACGTACCAGGACTGGTGTGAGGCTTTCTCAACGTATCCTAGAACATACGATCTCATCCACGCTGGTGGGGTCTTCAGCATATATCAAGACAGGTAAAAACTCATTCCGCAATAATTTGCACTTGGTGTTCGAATTTCGCAAGTTTGAGGCCTAATGTGGTTTGTACATTGCAGGTGTGACATAACACTCATTTTGCTGGAGATGGATAGGATTCTGAGGCCGGAAGGAACAGTTGTGTTTAGGGATACAGTAGAGATCCTGGTGAAGATAAAGGCAGTTACCGACGGAATGAGGTGGAAGAGCCAGATTATGGATCACGAGAGAGGACCTTTTAACCCAGAGAAAATTCTTCTTGCAGTGAAAACTTACTGGACTGGTGAAGAAAAAAAGGAAAGCTAGTACTGGACTGGTGAAGAAAAAAAGGAAAGCTAGTAGAGATGTAGCTGTGTATTCTTCTTTCCCTTTTGCTTGCAATTCTACTTTTTCTTCTTTTCCTCTTTTTTTTTGAACTTTTATTCTTAACCTCTCCTCTTGGTGCATGATCAATGTTTTGCTGTGGGATTTTGTAAAAACAGTATAATCTGCTTCCAAGTGGGAAATTGGATAGTTTCTTCTTTGATCAATCGGTGGAGGATTTGAACTTGAGATCTCTTTCAATGTTGAGAGGAAAAGTTTCGTTAAACCGAGAGCTAGTCAGTTTTTACTTGTGAAGATATTTAGCAACAAGTGTTATGGTTAGTGATCCTTACTGGCTTAGGAGTTAGGTAATCCATCCTGTTGAAGCTTCGTATGTTAAAATTAATTTGAATAATCTTCCTCTTTACTTTAATCTTTTAATTTTGTTATCTTTCTCCTCATAAAAGAACTTTATTATAAAAAGAGATGTGGGATCCGATTTTCTTACATATGATATTGTAGGCGATGTTGCCTGAGAGAGAGATGCTCCATTAAATTGAGGTTGGCTATTATTTGTCTATTCCATTAGAGATGCTCCATAAAAACGAGGTTGGCTACTAATTTGTCTATTCCATTAGAGATGCTCCATCCTGACTCCTAGTATTTGTGCAGATTGCGAGATGGTTGCGGGCTTGTTATTAAATAATATTATTAGGGTGGGTACGTAGAATGTGGCGAATTGGGCAAGCCAATTAGGTACTGAGAGTAGTTGCTAAAGCTACAATGTTGGGGATAGAAAGGCTCCCCAACTAGTAGTCTAACAGCGAGGCTTGACGGAAGTTGAGATTTTATTTTAAAATTAATTGATAATTTAAAAAGTAACTTAATTTTTTTATGGATGCATTTGTTGTACTAAACTATTTGGAACTTGACTAGCTTTAAGGATTAAGCTGAACTGGCTTAGAATAAACTAAACTACACTAATCTAGTGGAGCGTTTGGTGTACTATCGGATTACGAAGCAGGGTAATAAAAATAATAATAATAATTTGGTTTTTTTTTCTTCTTGTTCTTGAACTCTCTCCCTAGACCAAGAAACCTCTCTTCCCTCTCCTTTTTTTTGTCCAAATTCGACAACGTTCTCCCTCCATTTCAATTGATAAAGCTCCCAGATCACAAAACGCAACACAATCACAAAATTCAATTGAAATCAAAATCGTAATCGCAGTTGGGTCTCATGTATTCGCGACGGTAATGCTCACGGTGTCTTTACAGAACCCAACGACGATGCTCAGATTTCGATTCCGACTTGAGTCTGGGTTACGAACCAGGT
The DNA here is from genome assembly GCA_963580275.1 of Crataegus laevigata. NCBI lineage: Eukaryota > Viridiplantae > Streptophyta > Magnoliopsida > Rosales > Rosaceae > Crataegus > Crataegus laevigata. Next base: position 9,385,755 of record OY756953.1, on the reverse strand, counting down.
CAGTTTGTGCTCGGTCTGGTGGTGTGATTTCGAAGGATAGAGGACAAAAGAGGGGGCGTGAGGAGAGAGGGAGATGACGCGATTATGGGTTTGTGGCGAGAAGAGAGGGAGGGGAAGCAAAGTGAGCAGTCGTGAGATAACGAGAGCTGAGGGAGGTGCCTTAGTGAGTCCCATGGTTTTTTTTTGGGGGGGGGACCCGCTAGCCTCGTTGTTAGTCAAGGCGAGTCCTCGCTAGTACTACTTAAGTTAGTTCGTGCTACTTAGTACTACGGTCTAGTGATATTTCTCTTCACTTGTAAGTGAGAGGTCCTATATTCGATGCTCGCTAAAGGCGACATTATTGTTAGCCCATTGTGAGGCTAAGCCCACCCCTTTCCCTTACTGTAGATAATATCGTTTGTTAAAAAAAAAAAAAAAATTAGTCCCGCAAGCAAACAAACATAGATTGCACTAAATCTTTAATCTAATTCAATCCAGTGAGAGCCAAAGAAGGCAAACAAACGCCCGCTATAGAAGGCAAGCAAACAAATATGTAACTTACAAGACCTGTAGTTGAAGTAATATTTATTCAAGATTCTGTTCGACTTGCCGTGTTCAAGGCTTCAAGCTTGATTAGAAGCTGATGGACCCAAACAATCACATATAGCGGCGGAGGCCCACATGGTGAGAGGGCTTTGCTTAGCTTGGACCTGATTGTACTGGAATGACACCCCAGTTGGGTGTGTGAGAGTGACACTTGACTTAGATGTCACTAGGATCAAAATTCAAGGAAACATAGACCTAATAATTTAATTAATAACACAATTTATGCAGGAGGAAGAAATCAAACAAATAGCTCCAATCACAAAATGATGTGAATCCGATGCCTTATTTAAATCCCCAAATTCCCCCATTTATTAAAGTGAAAACACATTGAAAATTAGAAATTCAAGCACCAAACAATATACATTACACGTTTGTTTTTTAATCATTAGATGAGACGAGTTGAGCTTATCTCTTTTAAAGTATATAAAGACATTTTATCATTTAATTTGCCAAATATATCATATATTGTTGTATAACAAAACTGTTTAAAACATATGAGTCATATGATACATGTGACTTATGATAAATAACCCGTTATATGTTTAAGATAAGAGCACTAAATGATGTTTCATCTTATAAATCAAAATCATGTCAAATAACACATACGGATTGAAATAGTAAAATATCTCTACATATAAAGTCAGGAGGCCCTTTTAGGGTCAACGACACAAAAAAAAATGTCTCCCAAACAAAAAATTCAAAAGCAATCTAAAATTATTCTTAAAACCTTTGTGCGTATCCACCAAGGGAGTTGAGTTTTTTTTTTTACTTGATGGAATAAGAGAGGAAGAGGGTGAAAAAAGGAATAAAAACAAAATGGTTAAAAAAAAAGGAACAAAAAAGAAAAATATAAGAAAGAAAAAAACACATAAAAAAAAATAAAAAAAACAGTCTATGCATCTACAACCTCCGCTGAGCTTCTAGCCATCTAGTTTGTTGGCTACCACCAGTGTGGGTTCGTGCATGTGTATTTGTGACGGTCATGTCCCCCAAACCCAAAAACCAATCAACTCCATAAAAATTATATAAACATTTTGGGTGGACCGCGGAAGCTGGAGGAGGGGATTGATTGTTTCGATTCAAAGGATCAAATTGCATCGAACGCAGTCGATTGAAGCAGAAAAGGAAGAAGATTTTGGCGATGGGGGATGCCAAGAGGAACACTTCTTCTTCCTCCGGCAGTGACGAGGAGATACGAGCACAAGTGGCCAAGGCGGTGGAGGAGGTGAAGGAGCTGCAGGACAAAGCTGCTTCCTTTGTATCCAGAGCCGCCACCGACGAACAATCCCTTCGCCAGCGCGCCCAATCTCTCGATTCCTCCATCCGCTGCCTCCGCTCGCAGCTTTATTCACTGCTTTCCAGCAAGGCCTTGGATCCCAAGTTAGCAGAAAAGGTAAGTTCTTTCGACCCCTTTTCTGGTTTTTGTTTCCTTCTGCTGCTTCTGCATGTCTTTGCATGTAAATCCAACTGCTGAAATTGCTGATTTAGCTTATTTTCTGGATCCATTCATCGCCCATTTTGTGATTTTGCTTTCTGGGATTGTAATTTTTCATGAAATTGAAATGGAATGTTTGGAATTGATGGGTGTTTTGGATGGATATGTTAATGGCAGCTGGAAGAAGATTTGCAGAGGGCCACATGTGTGTTGGTGGATGGCGAGGCCGCTTCGTTTCTTCCTGGGAAATCTCAGGGTACCCTTTTCATTAACTGCCTCATTGATCATTTTATCTGAGGTTTTTGCTTTAGTTTTGTGTTAATTGATTGGATTGAGCCGTTGTATGTATGTTAAAGGGTAAAGTTTATGCAGGAGGACGGTTTCTGAGGATGTTTCTGGGTCCTATCAATGTGCGTTCCTCTAGCAAAGATATCCAACTCAAGGTTAAAGAGGAATACAACGCTTACAGAGTACGCAATACATCTTAGTGCTTTACGCTTTTGTCCCAATTTGCTTTTGATTCTGGTATATAACATATATCGTGAGCTACATATACACAATGTTTTGAAAACTGGAGGAATATATTCATCTTGCATTGGAGGTAACAATAGTATTCCTTACTTTAAATATGCTAAGTGAATAATCAGTTCTTGGGATCATGCCTTTAGTTCATAGTTACCAACTGAGCCAACTAATTACAGTCAATCGAGCCTAGGAAGAACCTAATACTTATTCATGCTTAAGTGGTTTCACGTACAAAAAAGGACCACTTTGTGTCTTTCTTGAATTATTTTTCAAAGGATGGTTTTTGTTTCCCTTTTTTTAATGGGAGGTTTAATAAAACACTCCCGGTACTGTTCACTTTTAACGAAAAACCACTTTTTTACCTTTAACTGTCACTATTTACTATACCTTTAAAAGTGGCTTTTCATTAAAAAGGAAGTTTTTTTGGACTTTTCGTTAGTTTTCCTTTTTTTAATAGCCATTTGAATGACATAAGTGACATAAACAATCTCTACGATTTTAGGATAACCGGGGTTTATTCCTTCATTCCATGACTTTCTTGTCTATTTTTTATTTTTTATTTTTATTTCCTCTCACTAACAAGCTATCTTGAATTGCGGTAGGTATACATTTCAATACAACTAGAAGGCCCTTGAGGTTAAATTGACTACTTATTCTTCCATCAGAGATAAATAAGTGTGCTCGGAAATTCGTATCATTCATCTTAGTGATTTATGCTTAATCAACATAACCTCAAGGTCATAAATGTTTTACTTGCCCCCTTTTTGTAATTATGCCTTCTTATTTTCGTTGAGATCTGCTCCCTGAGAGTAGAATTGACTCATATAGTATGCTTTCCCTCATGTTGCTTCGTTGCTCTTTATCTCATATAGCTACTTTCTCCATCTTGACTACAAAGAATGTAAAGCAAAAATAGTTTGAGCAGCTTACTTACAATGATATTACTCTGGAGCAGGATAGAACTGCCCTGCTATTCCTTATTTTTCCAGCAACACTACTTATACTAAGATCTTGGATTTGGGATGGATGTTTGCCAGCGTTTCCAGTTCAGGCTTACCAGGTACATTGAGATCATGTGTTTCATATCATATGATATGAATGTGCTGATATTTGTGTCTATATGGATGATTTCATAATGGATTTGACTTGATTTTATGCTTATCAAGGCATGGCTGTTATTCCTTTACACTGGTTTGGCCCTGCGAGAAAACATACTGAGAGTAAATGGAAGTGATATTCGTCCATGGTTAGTGCATAGCATCTTTCCTCCGACATTTTTTCCTTTTCCCTGGCTGTTATTCCTCTACACTGGTTTACAAGATAAAATAACCAAGTTTGTGACCTCTTATGCTCAACTTGGGTTGATAACATCCGTAGTTTCTTTACAAAAATGAAGCTGAATTAAGTCAAGCTCTGTGTGCGGATGCAGGCGTTTGTTTATATATATTGGTTCCAAATTGTGTTGGTTCAACTAGCACTTGTAATCAAGTACGGACTGTTTAGGATCCATATATAATTTCAGAGTAATTGTAATATCTGTTCTCTCTTTTCCTAAGTAATGTAAAAATCACATTTTTTTTGAGGTATCATTTATTGAGTTGTGATATCGGATAATTGGGTGGGGTGAAGGTGGATAAAACCAAGGAAACTTTGTCTATAATTGTTATTCATGGTCAATCTGATGACTTGGTACTATTATTTTTCATAACTTATCACAGAAACTTCTTGTGACCACTTTTGTGGTTTGGGTTGAAGGTTCATAAACCAAGGAAAACTTGTTTGCAATTGTAATTCATAGTCAATCTTATGACTTGGTACTATAATTTTTCACAACTTACCACGGTAACTATGATATGATTCCTTTGTCATCCCATGCTTTGATTCTTCTGGTGGAGCTTAATTCACAACAAACCCATATGTTGTCAAAATGATCATTCATGCATCTATTTTGGTTAGTTAATTGGTATTGATACCGAACATACGAATTTCTTATACTGATATGCTTGTGCAGGTGGATATACCATCACTATTGTGCTATGTTTATGGCTCTTGTTAGTCTCACATGGGAGATTAAAGGACAACCAAATTGTTCCCAAAAGCAGGTAACTTTTTTGTTTTATTGTGTGTTAGTGTTAATAGCTTTGTTAATAATTTTGTTAAATCTTGTCCAGAGAGGTGTGCAACTTTTCCTACAATGGGCTATGATGCAAGGAGTTGCTATGCTTTTACAAAATAGATATCAACGCCAGAGACTCTATACTCGAATTGCATTGGGAAAGGTTCCATTAAAAAGATTAATTGTTTGATTACAAAATTTAAGCCTGATTCTGGCATTTTATATATTTGTTTTGCAATTTCAGGCCAAAAGAATGGATGTGGTCTGGGGAGAAACAGCAGGCGTAGATGGTCAATTGTGGATTCTATGTCCAATACTATTTGTTTTACAGGTGATTGGACAACCTGATTAGTTTTTACTTACGGCAGAATTTGAACTAAGGATCTACCGCTACCCCACCTTATCCCAATCTCACTTGAGCTAAAGCTCATGGGCAGTTAGTAGATATATGATTTAACCATGCTAAATGCAACCTTGTTAACTGACTGCATTGACTTAATCATGCGTCTTAGGAGTTTGCATGATATGCAGCAAAACGAATTGGTGAAGAAAAATCAGTCTGTAGAGTTTCGATTGAGTAGTTTTCTTTTAAGTAGCAGCACAAAATGATAGGTTGCATCACTTATGCTTGCCTTCGTGCTAGATAGAGATTGGACTGGTACACCACAGATAAACTGAAATAGGCCGACCTTGCTAATGCATCTATGTATGATGTACAAGTGGGTGGGTGGGTGGGAAAAGTTGCGCAAGTAGTGATTCGTTCTTTCAATGAAATGCAATGCAGACCAAGTCTGCTCCATTTTTTTGTTCTATACAGTGACTTGAACGCAATAATAACTGAATAATTGTTTGTGCTTGTTGTTTTAGGGTTTTGAGGCATATGTCGGAATACAGTTGCTCACGACTGCTTTTATTGGCGTTGTTTCGGAATGGCAGGTAATTTTTACCGAAAGCTTTCTCTGATTTATGTGAACAAGAACAAAAATGAAAGAGCATCATGTTGTCTTCAGAAATTAGACAGTTTGATGAGCTCCCTGTAATTTTCAAAAACAGAAGGGCTAACATTACATCTTCACTAAACATCAAGAGAACTTGGTGTAGTTTACTCAAAAGTGGAACAATATGTGACGGGAAAACTATTTTTGGCAGGTGAGTTTTTGCGGCGTGCTGTTAGTTTTAATGGCAGTTGGGAACTTTGTAAATACGGTACGGACGCTTATGGTGAAGTCGAGGTTTAAGGCAAAGATGAAAAGAAGTAAGAGCAAGCAGGATCTCTAGTAAGGAAGGGCCGACCCCAATCGGTAGGATTAATCTCCCTGGAGCATCTTAGGAACTCATTTTTGTAATTTTTTTTTCTGTTTACTGAAAGTTGTTTCAACACCGGTAGCGAAAATTGCCTTTCGTTTTGAGCTTTTTATGAATTTAGAATTGATTACTTTACAAGTCTGGTCTTGAGTTAATTTTTTGTACACAATAATGTTCGGTATGTGAGATTCGTATGCATCTACGGTTGAAAGTCAAGTCATGAACGTGCTCATCAACCATTTGATGCATGCGCAACATGCATTTTCGGTTGGTCGCATGCACGTGAACAATTGTCGTTAGCATTGATATATAATTAGAGAGACAGATTGCTAAAGTGTAATTAGAGAGACGTATACGTGAACGATTGTTGTTAGGCTGTTAGCGTTAGCATTGGCATATAATTAGAGAGACAGTGCAAGCAGAAAAGTGAAAACTAGTGCATGAAACAATTGAGAAGGGAAGCTTGAGTGGAGGTTTGGGTCTCTAATATTTATTATTGTGGAAACTTTAAAAAGAATTTAGATATATATTAGAGGTTATTTTGGGAATAATAGTGGGTGATAAAATAATATTTTAATTTTTTTTTAACTTTTTCTTGTATGTGGGGAAATAAGACATTGTGATGAGTCTAGCAACATGTTTATATTTTAGTTAATCATTCATAGATCATCTTTATAAAAAAAAAATAAATAAATAAATTCAAAACCATTAAGACGTTCATTTTGACACGTTTTTTTTCTTTTCTTTTTGCTTCTTTTTACTAAAAGCAACAAATAAATTAAGATGCATGTATTTATCTATTTTAATTGTTACAAATTCTTCCCTGGTTTGTTGAACCTTTAATACTTGTTGCAGAAAGAGAAATAGTACAGCCTGGGACCTTCGTCAAATTATATGTTTATATTTTTTTTCTTAAAAAATGGACAACTAGTGGTAAGTCACGGTTATCTATCATTTTCGAGGCCCGGGAAGACTCACAGATGCATTTCAGCCTCTCCCTGGCCACAAGTTTGGCTTCCACACTAGCAGTGGATTTCGAACCTGAGACCTCTAGTTTTTAGTTTGAAGGAAGCCTCGCAATCCGTCCTTTACCACTCGACCAACAGCTCGTGGTTAAATTAGATGTTTAATGTAGCTTTCCACTAACACCAATCAAGTACATTCCTCTTTGTTCCATTTGCTGTATTTAAAAAACCTAATCATTTGTAATTAACTGTTAGAGACATGTGTTATATATATATATTCCAACTCATACAAACACCTAAAGTGGGTGAAAAGATTGGAAGGCTTGTAAGCAAAACTATGTGGCATTTTGAGATAGAAAATAAATACAGTAACATGCAGAAGAATATTGGGCAAGACTTGAAACACACAAAAACAAAGCTAACCATTAATCGTGAGATTAATTTGATTAGTGTACAATGTCTATTGAATGACTCAAATTGACTTGCAAAACTTCTTGGAATTCTTCAACGCACATCTAATCGTTAAATTCAACAATGTATAAGCTTGTTATGATCTTTATAAACTACATTAAAATGGAAAAACCTAATCACGAGATACAATTAAGAACCGCTTTGCATCAGAAAAGAGAAGGTAAATTAATAGTCAGATAGAAACTGCAAGTTTGCTTCTTATAGAATTATCCTGGATGTGGGTTGTCACTACTGAAGGTAAATTTTTGTTTGAAAACATATCTAGGGTTTTAAGACAAATTTGTGTAGTTTTGGATTTTGTGACATATATTTGGCACCAAAAAGAAAATGGTCTAATAAGTTTAAAATTTTGGGTCAGATTCGAGGACACACCCTTTTGACACACATTTTGACATTTATTTTGTATGGACTAATGCATAATGTATTTCAACGATTGACACGTCTCAATCCCGATGTCCAGGGGCAGTAAGATGGCCATGTGCTAGCTGACACCCGAGGGTGACACAAGCCATTTAATGAATGCATATGCCGAGAATCATGAGAAACATGCATATAAATTTCGCTCGAACTATGCATTGTAATATTCAAATACAAACCTTACTAAAATAATATAATAATATTCAGCCGTCTCTAAAATGATAGTGATAATGTATGACATGTTTAGAGTATACATCTAATTCAGAATACAAGCGGAATGTGCTATTACAAGTGATGTCAAAGCAAAGAGGATGACACGAAATCAATGGTAGGGGAATGCCTCGTAGCTCGGATCATATGCCTCATTCCTATGTCTTGAGGGGGCGCAAAACAAATATGAGTGGACCAAGTTGGTATATAAATAGTACTAATATAATTATTCAACAATGTACAAACCCCCAAAGTTTATGAAAACTAATAGCATAATATGTGATAGGTTTTCCAAAAACCTTAGCATGCCATAAAACCTTTCATAAAACATATATTGTATATACTGTGCTAAATAGTGGTTGTATCGCCTCAAGGCATATAGAGCTCTTCATTCGCCCGAAGGCTTTCATTTAACCCGTAGGCCCTTACATCACCCAACTGAAGCCATATTGAAACCACTAGATAAGCACAAAACTCAATGAATATAATCCTTCCAAAATACATTTGCATATATATCATCGGAGCTCAATAGCTTAAACATCATATCATAAAACATCTTCATAGTATATAGTCATCCATCATATATACTACAAAGAACATGAAATTAATAAAGCATGGTATTTCAAAATATTCTCAGTAAAGCATGATATCTCATAAAAAGTAAAATCTAATTTACTCATAAAACGTAACCATTAAATCATGCTTTTCATCTATGGATTTCTAGCAATTAAAAATGCATTTAGAAGGGGTCCACTCACAGATATTCCGTCATTGAAGAGCCATGTGAAATAGGAGGGACGAAAATGCCGCTAATAATCACATCTAAGCACATAAAAGGTCCAATTAATAAAAGGGAACTTTAACGAAAAACTCCCGGTACTGTTCACTTTAACGAAAAACCACATTTTTACACTAAAAAGTCAATCCTGGCACTATTCACTTTACCCTTTATTTTGTCCTTATCATTAAAACTCAAAGTTTTCAAGCCCTTTTCATTAGTTTTCCTTTAATAAAACTCTACCATAACGATTGAATTTCAGAAAATGGATGTCATAAACGGATTCAGGACATCAAAAAACATAAATGGGGACCTCGGGTACCCCCATGCGTCGAGATGGGCCGCCGTAAAGTTGGCCATAAAAGTCGCCGGTGCGGCCATGGGCAGCAGAGCACAGTGCCTCTGGCGGAGGCGTGTGTGCTTCACACGCCGGCACAGGCAGACACTCACGCGTAGCCTGGGTTCAGGGTTGGGCCGGTCTGGTTCTTGGTTTTGGGGCGGTTCTGTTTGGGTTTGGGCCTGAAGTAGCTGGGTTTGGGCTTGACTTGTTGGGTTGGGCTGTGGTCCTGAGCTTGGGTCTCAGCCTAGTGGACTGGGTCGCTAAGTTTGGCCGGTAGTATGGCCCAAAGTTTTGGGCTGGGTAGCAGTTGGGCTTGGATCTGAGTTTTAGGGTTATCGGGTCGGGTCGACCCGATTTCAGGCCGTGAATCGGTCGGGTTCTAGGTAGATTTTCCAAGGCTCATATCTCATCCAATACTCAACCAAATCAAGTGAAGCAAAAATAAAAGTTGTAGTTCTCAACGAGACGAAGAGATTGATACCTTGCACGTCGTGGTTTAGCTAGAAAACTCCTCGAAAACGGTGGTGCTCGCTGAAAAATGGGATAAGCTACTCTGAGCTATTTTTTGCATTTAACACATATGTACAACTTAAAATAAGCTTTGATCAAATCTTAAAACACATCCCAATGGTTTCTAAAAGCTTAACAACGTCGAAGAATTAACAAAATACGTCGGAGATCGTTGGAGGATGGTGCACCGTGACTGTCACAGTGGAGTGCCTTGTTTGGCCTGAGGTTTGAGGTCCAATGTCCAGTTGGTGATGGTTTGGGGTGGTTGTGGTTGTGTGGTTGAGTCTCAAAGAAGAGAGGGAGAGCTTGCAGAGAGAAAGAGAGAGAGAGAGCTTGGTGCTGAAAGTTAGAGAGAATGAGAGAAAGTGATAACTGAGGGAGAGAGAGAGAGGGATAGGAAATATCCAAAAAGTTGGGAGGAGATCCAAATTAGGTAAAGGGATGGGGGACAAAAATTTCCATGTGGGCTCCCTTGGTTCACAATTTAAGAACGTACTATATGAACCACAAAATATCCGAAAACGTTCGACGTTCGAACGTAGAACCTTTGTTATAAATCCAAATCCGAATCTGTACGCGTCTATGCGTTTGTGGCGATAAGTACGATAAGAATAATTTAATAAACTTAAAACTATGCGTTTCGACGAGACAGTCAAACAAAGTCAACTCAAGGGCAAGAAGGTAATTTCATAAATTCAGCAATGTGAAAATTCACTAAATTTGGGATGGGGTTTCACAACGATACCATCTATATTTTATTTAGTACATCATTTATAAATCATCCATACAAAAATAATTAGACAAATCCAAAACCCTTAAGTGTAACAACCCGTCCCGGAATTTTTATTTCGACGTTATGAATTGACTTTTATACCCTTGAGCTCGGGCGAACGTTTATGTATGAGTTATTAATTTTTGGGCCAATTATATAATTATCCAAGTTTTTGGGGGCCAATGAAAAGTTAGGAAAATAATTGTGGTGATTGGTGGTCTTGATTCACCTCACCACCGACACTCCTCTCTCTCTCACGTCTCTCAGACTCTCTCTCCCTCTCATATCTCTTGACTGCCTCTCTCTCTCTACCATAATACACGGCACACCCACACCCATCCAAAAAACTTTGTAGATCGACCAAACAAATTATATATTCAGACTCGTGAAGTCCATACGAACTCAACCATATCAATTTCAGGTAAGAACTACGACGATTTCACGTCCAAAACTCAAGGTTTATATTTGGCACTATTTAGCAACTTTTCATACGTTGCGTTTTAGAAAAATCTGAGATCACAGGAGTGTTTGTTGGGTCTTCTAGAGGCTCGGAGACGTTCGTTTGACAAGCTTGGACGTCAGGATCGTCGAGAACAAGGAGAGGTCGAAACTTGGAGATTTCCCGACGAGATTCTCGTTGGTTTTCGAAGTTTTTGAAGGTATAGACTTGTTCTACTCTCAATTTAGAGCATTTTGGTGAAAATTTCATGAAGAATGGTTGAGAAACGAGTGAGAAATCACACACGGAAGTTTTCCAGTCACTGGAAAAACTAGTCTGGCGAGGACCAAGGACAGGGGCGCGTGTGCCGTGCACTGTGCTGGCGCGTGAGAGCTCCAAAAAATTTTCTAAAAATATCACGACGTCCGTGACGTCGTGTAGGTCGCGTTGGTATATTCGTATGCCAAAATTGAGCTATGTATGAGAAGTTATTTCTGTATTTGCGCGTATGTGCTTAAATAACGTATTTTTAGAAATTTCTCATATAGGTGAAACGTATTCTGAGGACGACCGTAGCCAGGCCCGACGCGGGGGTTACGATCCAGCGATTTATCAGTGAGTGGGCAGTATTATTTTCCGTATAACCTATATATATAATGATTTCCCAGAATCGCTTTTAAAATGGAAAATAAGTTTTATCGACTTGCATATTACTTGATTTTGATGCATGAGTATTTAATTATACATTTCATGCATATGTTGGTGCCGAGGACGCCAGGTAAGTGCCAGGTAGGTACATGCATAGTTGAGAACGAACAGTGATGAGATATGATGTGAAACGATGAGATATGATATGATATGTTAGCTCATAGACCTGCACATATTATTAGTGCTCACGCCCAGAGATAGGGGCACAGTCTTTCACGTGTCGTTCACCTCCCGCACCGCATGCTCGCCTTGGATTCAAGTTAAGTGCACAGTCTTGTCGTATAGACCACTTTTGAGTGGGTACGACATGTAGGTGACCCGCGTTCATTCGCACAGTCTTCACGTGATTGTACCACTAGAGCATTTATTATTGATACAACGCTAATAATGATGATGATATTGATGTATGTGCAGTGTATATATATATATGATGATGAGATAGAGAGATGTTATGAGCTATATTACAGCCGAGGGCTGAGATGATATATATATAACAGCGATATGATTATGTTAATGCATAGTATGGCATTGCTCATGAGATTCAGATGGCCTTGAAATGCATTGCACGGCATATATTTGAGATACTTTGAAAACGTTTTATGCTGAGAAAGATTGAGATATATATGTACGTATTATTTTCTGGGAATTATACAGGTTTTACAGAGAGGGGGCTAGAATTTTGAGAAAAGAATGATTTTGAAAAAGATTTGTTTTTGCTGACCCACTCCCTTTGTTTTTCGCCCCTCCAGGTTCTAGATAGCTTGAATTCCGAGTTGGGCACATCGAGGATCCTTCGGCATTTCTGACAGATTTGACATATGTAGGGCACCGATGGTGTAAATAACTCTTTTATTTTATGCTGGACTGCACTGACCTAGTACGCTCTGAATATGTATAAGTATTGAATTATTTCTAGCACACATTCATATTTAGGTTGCTAGACTTCGGTTTTAATTAATTCGTACTACGTTATCGATCTTAGCTTCCGCACAGTGCACTTGGCTACGTCATACTCACGTGACGGCCAGCATGCCCTACTTTCGGGTACGGGTGTGTCATTAAGTCATTCATTTGTAGTGAATAAAATTAATGAATACGATTCTACAAAGAAACACTAAATTTAATCTAATGATCATTTGGTTTTGGATTTGAGCGATTTTGGTAGACATGATTTTTGAGGTGAGATATAAAAATAAACTGTTAGATAGTTAAAAAAACGTATGTCAAATGTGTGTAAAAAACATGTCTCTGGATTCTTACCTTATAAATTTAGGAAAACTAATGAAAATAATTTGAAAACTTTGAGTTTTAACTATAAAGATAAAATAAAGGGTAAAGTGAATAGTACTAGAATTGATTTTTTAGCATAAAAATGTAATTTTTTGTTAAAATAAACAGTACCGAGAGTTTTTCGTTAAAGTTTTCAGTAAAAACTTGTTATTGACTACAGATGGAAAGAAGCAAATCAAAGATTGATAAGTTCTAACCAACCCAAAATAATTATAAAAGCAAGTCAACCCTTTTGGAACACATTATTATATATTCATACAGCACAATAATAACTGGCTGTAATAAGAGACTTGGATGTATTTACCGACAAATATTCAATCATGCATTTGTTTTGTAATAAAAATTAAAATACATGATAATGCATAAATTTATTTAAAATATTATTATAGTTATATATTTATATGTTTATATTTCATATGTGATTGTATTTATCAAACTCATCACACATTGTTATATAATTAAATTAAAATATATAATTATATGCATAATTAATTTGAAATATTGTAACAAGCCTATGTGTGTGTGTGTGTGTAACACGGATCCTCTCCGATCTGTGCAATCAGAGTTCGGAGATCAATGGATCCGGACTATTAAAATTTGATCTAACGGTTATAAACAGTAATTTCTTTAAAATTATAATAATTATAACCGTATGATCAAATTTCAATAGTTCGGATCTAATAATCTTCAGGATCCGGTTGCACAGATCCGGAGAGGATCTGTGTTTATTTATTATATACGCACTGTTATGAGTTGACGTGGTGAAAAGCAAGGCAAATGCCTAACTCACCACCACCACACGGTAGGCCAAAGCTCTAAAAGCCCCATGTTTCTCAGAAAAGTCTCTAAATAAAAGTAAAAGCCAGCTGGCATCGGTGACGCGCGAAGAGCTAGCTCCTCACAAATCACCCCATTTGTCTCTGCAGATTACTACTATAAATGAATTATCCTTTTGCTTTCACCACTGTGCTGGTGTTTATCTGTAACTTTTTCATTTTTGCATCCAATTATACATTTATGGAAAATCACAAAGTTGACAAAAATTGAAATGAAAACATAAATAAGGAGGAGGTTTTTTTTTGGGAGTATTAATGCAATATTCTTAGTATTGTTCGCTTTTAATGTTAAGGATATTTTTTGTCTAACGAAATTGTCCTCCCCCTTGCGACACCATCATCATTAAGCCTTACCCAACCCTCAGGAGAAGGTTCCCAATGAAGAAAAGCATTCGAAGGGGTTTTGTGGAGGAAACCAGCGAGTGATGCAAAAAAAACATGCCTCCATTGCAAATCATCAAGACTAATAGTTTGGAAGAGAGATTACTTTGGAACCAATTAGTAGTTCATGCATGTAAAAAATTGATCAAGAAGAGAGAAACTTCTCCAAACCTTAGCAGCAAAGGAGCAGTCTCTAAAGACGCGAATAATTGAGTCAAAAATCACCATCATATCTGCCGTATAGCCAACCCCCGTCTAACTCGTTGAGCATTGGTCAATAATTTGTCTAGCAACACAAGCCAAAGAAAAGAGAGCACTTCAGGAGGAAGAGGCAACTCACAGATAAAACTCTATCGCCACTTGGTATTCATATTAGTGCCTAGGTCTAACACAAAGGCAAAGACTTCACAGTAAAACTACTGTAACTAGTTGGTCTCCGTATACACTTATTTATCGAGTCACCAATACTATCCACAGAAATATAATATTGATATTTTTATCCACAAAAATAACATTTTGTGTCAGTCGTACAATAATATATATAATTTAAGTCTAGATAATATTATATTCTTAACACAAAACGGCGTGGTGACTCTGGAACATGCAAGTTGCTCCTTAAACAAAAGGGAAAAAGATTTATTGCACAACTTGAATAGGGAATATGAATTTTAGAGAGAGCCAAGCTTGTTCATTCAGTCAAACTAAAGCAAAGTTTACAAAAGAAACTCAAAAGTTTAATTAATCAATTAACAAGAACAATATAAAAAAAAAAGAAAAAAGCAAAAGAAAGAATAATGCTGAATCATCTCTGCTGATCTGCCTTGTGCAACTGTCCACTTTTTCTCTCCCTCTCTATATTCCAGGGCTTGGTTTTGTTTTTCTCTGTAACGATATATGACTGCTGCTACGTAAATTTAGAGCAAGCTTATTTCTTGTGTCTTAATCCAATCCCCCTCCCCGTTTTTCAAACGGTTTTTTTATTCACCAATAAATCAATAAATTGGAAAAAAACTGACGACGACGACAACGACGGCTACCCGAGAAGCAGTAGAAGAAGAAGAAGAAGAAGATCAAGAGGACAACAAAAATCAGAAAGATGACGAAATGGGGTGGTGATGAACAAAGGAGAATGAAAGAAATTAATTATAAAAAAAAAAAAAAAAAAAAAAAAGAGAAAATGGAAGAACTAATCTTTTGAGGGTTTCAACTTTTGCTCATGTGAGGTATAATCTTACTTGAGCTAGATTGAGATACGTACATATTGTACAGAGATTTGGCCATGCACATTTCTCACTGAACCATGGCGAGGAAAGAAGGTGCACCATTGCCTCCGCCGTTGGACGAAGGGCCTGTATTCTGCTTCTGAAACTCTATCTTGTAAGCCATCTTCCTCTCTTGTTCCGTTTCTTCATCGTCTTCCTCGTCCATGTCCTCGTCGTCCATGTCCTCCTCCTCTTGATCCATAAGATTATCGCTATCCGCTTCCTCCATCCTGTTGCAGTCATCTACTCCAAAATGTTGTGGCTGCCCTTGTTGGAGGACATGTTGGTGACCATGCACCTCCATCAACTCCTTCACAATGTCTTCTGGCTTCAAATGCAAAACCAATAATCAGTATATATCTACGTACACATTACTAATTTATTCCCCAAAAATTTGTACGCCAAATAATATTGCGGAGATAAAATTTTGTATCTTATTTATTTTGAACAAGAAGGATACTGACTCATCTCAAGACCCTAGCATTAGCAAATATTATTGACTAGAAATATATGGAAAAACTTTACCTTCTTGGCAGCCTCTTCTGTTCCCTCTCCAAAGAGGTTAGCTCTCAAATTTGTTTCCACATTTGTGCTATCATCTGCATTCTTGTTCTCCGATCCGGCCACTACTTGCTCCTGTTGAGGCTGTTGCGGTTGTTGTTCTAGCCTATTTCCCAATGAGCTGCTGCTGCCGCCGGTAGACCCACCGCCAAGCACCCTTTTCCGGTAAAGGGCATCTAGTTCGTGAAAATATGGACACGTTTTCGCATCCTCGGGCCGCTTCTTGTTGCTCTCCTTCACCTTCTTGAAGTACTTGTTGATGTTCTCCCATTTCTCCTTGCACCTCTTGGAACTCCTATTGTACCCCATCCGCCCCATGCCGGCGGAGATTTCCTCCCAAAGTGGGCCTTTCGGCCCTGCATCTTGGTACCTCGACTCAAGCCCGCTCCTCAACTTTATCAGCGCCAGTACTTCTGCCTTGGGCCATCTCGAAGATGATGCAGGCTCGGAGCTCCCTCCTGCTCCACCGCTAGCAATATTCTCCTGCGCTGTCGGAGGTACCTGTTGTTCCGGTTCAGCCATCACCGGTTGAACATTTTGAGTCTGCTGAACATGACGAACTTGTTGCATTTGTTGCGGTGGCTGAGGTTGTTGCTGCTGCGGTGTTTGATATGTCTGTGTCGTCGGCTGTGGCGTTGTCTGTGGTAAAGGCGTGACAACCGACACCGACGGAGGCACAGGTGGTGGGGGAGCGGCGTGCACATTGACCGGCGGAGGCAACTGAATAGTCTGACCAGTAATTTTCTGCAGGAAAGAGATGATGGCGGCATCTCTTGAAGCAGAGATGGCTCGCTCTTGACTCATGAGCTCCTGCTCGCGAGTTAACCGGGCCATCTCCTGACGTTTCCACGCCTCCTCCCTCATAGTTCTGTCCTGCTCCCTCTTCTCTATCACTTCTAGAAACCTCTGCTGCATGCTCTCTTGCTTTTGCATCACTTGCTTCATCAGAACCTCGAAAAAGTTCATCATTTTTCGGGTACTGCCGCCGCCACTAATTCCGGTACTAGTACTAGCACTCCCCCTTTTTCGCTTCCGACTTGAGCGCTCTCCTTCCACGTCATCATCGTCGTCCTCGTCGTCAGTTCCCGGGGAAGTCGACGAGCTGTTGGAGGAGAAGTTAAAGTCCATTGGAGTGGGTGTAGGTTGGGACGAGGGTATTATTGGAATTGAAGTGGCGGGAGGTGGTTGTTGTTGCTGTGACATCCTGAACGATGAGATGGGCATGGGGTTACCGACAGATCCGAACCCGACAGAAACCGGATTTGGAGATGCGACGTGCACTGCCGGAGAGGCTGACACGTTGGCTGTCGTAGCTGCGGCGGTGGCGGCGGTGCCATGTAGAGCCTCCAGCTCGCTGAAAAACTTGTAGCTTTTGCCGTCTTGGCGTCCCGCGCGGCCTTCTTTTGTCCGCTTGTAATATTTGTGAACGTTTTCGAATTTCTCCTTGCATTTCTTGGCATTTCTTTGGTACCCCAATTCCGCTAGTTTCCTGCACAATGTAACAAATCCATATTTTGTTATAAGTAATTAACCAATTTTTTAAATTAAAAAAATTGAATTAAACCCAATAAAATAGAATAAATCATCATCTTCCAAACTAGGACTTGAGGGAGGGTTAAAAGACTAAAAAATGGAGGAAAAAAAATGGAGGGGAGAGGGTGGTCTCTATCTCCTGTGCAATTAATTATATAATATTAGCTGTATATAGTCGAAATTTAGAAGCATTAGCATTTTATTAATTAAAAAGGAAAAAATGAAGAGAAAAGGAGGAAAATGTTGCTAATTTTTTATATTTTGGGGGGGGTGGGGAAATAAAGGAAATCCTATTGGGATTTAAAAAAATTGAACTTAAAGGGGAGGGAAAAAAATAAGAGGAAGGAGGGAGGGATTGGGTACAAGTGATGCAGTGGATCTGAGCCGCTCTAAATATCAACAAGAAGAAAAAGAAAAGAAAGAGAAAAAGAAAGGAAAGATGCTCGACTCGTGAATCGTGATGGAAAGAGATAGAAGCCCCATCTACCATGTGCGGCTGGCTGGCTGGCTGCTTCTGTATCTATGTATTTATATATATATGCAGAAAAATAATTAATTCATTAATTTCTTTCTTTTTCTTTTTCAAGGAAAAAAAATTGTGAAAATACCTATCAATAATCAATATTGGGAATGCCAAAATGGTGAGGAAGATGACTTGGAAAATCGAAAAATGAAAGAATTTCGTACCCCAAAATTCACTAAACTGAAAAAGAAAAGAAAATTAGCATGAATTTTGATTTGATTTGATTGTTTATGTTTTTGTTAATTACCTGGAGACATCTTCCCACAAGGGGCCTTTGAGGGTGGCGTCACGGAAGGCTACATCCATATCGGACCTGATTTTGAGAAGCGCCAGGGTCTCCTGACGCGGCCATCTGTTCCCGCTGGACCCACCACCGCCACCTCGATCCACGAGAGCATCTTCAGCTGCAGCCGCCGCACCGGACAGAGTCATGAGCTCGTCCAAATTCACCGCCGCGGAAGCTGGCGGCCTGCTGCTGATTGGGGACGCCGCTTCCACCACCAGCTGGCCTTGCTCCGCCGCCGCAGCTTCAGCAGCACTCATCTCTCCAGCTCCTCCGTAATGGGTTCTGGACCCTCCAGCTCCTCCAGCTGCTGGTTGCTGCATAATCTCGCGAATTGAGAAAATGGGTTCTTCTCAATTCCTCAACGCAGCTGAAAGATGTCGTCTTTCTTCCAATTCTTCACCGCCGATTCTGTACCCAGTGAGATTGATTGGGTACATTAAGCGGCGGGGGAGGCGGATCTTCCTCTTGGGTGTGTGTGTGTGTGAGAGAGAGAGAGAGAGAGAGAGAGAGAGGAGGGGGAGGGGGAGTTAAGGAGGAGGGGCAAAAGGAAGGAGGGTGGGGGGATTAGATTAGACAACTGGAAAGATGAAAGGCAGAAAGTGAATTTTCCTATGAGTTAGTGCTGGACTTCACACACACTTGAGATTTGATTTTTATTCCCTTGTTTACTTAAAAACCCAACAACAGAAAAGAATATTAAAGAAAAAAGGAACAATAATTAAGGAAAAAAGAGCAGAAAGAGCAGGAAGAGGAGGAGGAGGAGGAGGGTATAATCATCATCATCGTCCCCATCCCAACTGCAATACTGCTGCTGCCTGCAAGAGATGACAGACAGAGAAAAGAAAAGACAGAAAGAGTGGATGGGTTGTGGGGGGCGACAGATAAACGAAGAAAGAGAAACAGAAGAGCGAGAGAGAGAGAGAGAGAAGCGAATGAATGGAGAGATGGCGATTATGAGGGTGATGATGATGATTAAGAGAGAGATAGGGAGTGTGTGAAAGAGGAGAGAGAGAAAGAAGAGAGAGAAAATTACAAGAGATGCTGTGTTGTCAGCGGCTCTCACTTTGCTGCTAATAATTGTCAAAACCATTTACCACTATATTTTACTCTCCATTTTCTTCAACTTTAAGAATGAAATGTCATACTACTATTAAAGTCTAACAGAATTCTTCTGTATTGGTAAATTTCAAGTAAGTTTAATTTTAACGGATGGATAGTTCGATGCGTATTATGGTTGATCGTTATTATTTTTACTCTCTAATATCGTTGTGTAAATATTGTGGATAGTTCGATATATATTTTACTCTCTAATATTTTTTGTGTAAATAATATATTTAAGACACACAACATAGACAACATTTGTCAGGGGCGGAGCCACCAAGGGACTAGGGTAGTCCCAGGCCCATCCTGACTTCAGCCGAGGTGTGAACCTCGTGAAAGAAGATGAAGCAAACGACGTCGTTAAGTTGTTAGATTTAAAATTTTTTTGGCTGTTTAATGAAACGATAAGTTTGGCAAGGAAGTTTTTAAAAGAGATGTGCAATTTTAAATGGAAAAAGCAACCCTACTTTTGGTTCGATTCTCTCACCTAACAGTAATATACAACCTATAATTTTCTAAAGCAACCCACCTTCTTTATTTGCATATCTCTCCCCCTTTTCCTTCTTTTTCTACTTCTTTGTATTTCCTTTAGCCTTCCAAAACCTACCTCTTACTTGGTTGTCTGGGTTTTTACATTGTTTTCTTCTTAGTATTGAATTTAAGAGAATTTTTTCAGTTTTGTGAGGATTACACAAATTGCATATGTCAACATGTTATATATTTGTGAAAGGCCCTTCCTCATTCAGAATCTTGGCTCCGCCACTGACATTTGTGACGCTAAAAATTATAGCCCATCAATATAAGATATGTATTATTGAGTTTAACAATTGAATGTCCACTAAAGAATTGAGAGAATTTAACAAATGAATATAAGCCATTTAAAGACAATTTACACCATAAATTTATTCTATATACTAAATGATTTTGTTGATACATTCCCTAATGGAGGTGCACCTTAGCATATATAACTTCTCCAATGCTCTAGAAATTTAGACTCAAATGTTGTATTTGAGTCCAAATATAACTTTTTTTCTACTTTACTGGAAAGTTAAAATTCATATATGAATTTTGAGTTACATTAAAACTTATAATTAGGTTTAATTATAAGATTTAAGTCTAAGACGGACCTCACGCTAATAAGAAAAGATAGTATTTCAACTAGTAAAGTTTTGACGCCAACCATCTCCAATGCACAAAATTAAATGTTAAAATTCAAATATGAGTTCTTATTTCACTATTTAACTGTATGATGCACGTAATCAAATGTCAAAACTCAGATTTAAGTGTAACATTTGGGTATGTGTATTGTGGAAGAAGAAGAAAAAAAGGCATCAACATTTTGAACCCAAATATAAAAATATAAGAATTATGTTGTATTATTTTATAATTGTTAAGGTGCCACGCGTAAGTCTTCCGTCTCGAATTTGTGGATACGCCCTAACGTTGGTGGTGAGAGAGAGTAACTGATTTCTCCCTAAACTTTTTCCATCATTCTAATAGCACATAATAATTATTTTGAAATGCAAATAACAATGTTCTATTATAAATTTATAATACAGATTGAATAAAAGAGAAAAAAGGAAAGAAAATTCAAAGTGAATGGACCAAGGAGCAATGGAGCATAAGCTAGGCAACTCTCACATCCATCTTTAGGAAAAAAAATGAAGGCCGTCTTTTCTTTGCCATCACAATAATTTCCTACTGAATTGACCCAACAATCCCTCTTTGTGGGCAATGCCCTTGCACAATTGGACTTTGCTTTTACTTTACTATGTAGCTTGGGAGCACCAAAAACTTTGCTCTCCTCCCCCTCAAGTTGTACCCTCCCTCTCTCTAATCCTTACAGTTTCACGTCCACACACCCACGAAACTTGTAAGAAACCAATAGCTAAACCTCGCGCAGGGACAATTGACGGTAGCCAGTGACAGATCTAGAATTTTAACTTTGGGTGGTCTTAGTACGTCAATTCAAGATTATTTAAGACGGAAATAGAACCAAAACCGAATAGGTGGGCAGCCAAAATTTCCTTTTGGTCTGAAACTTAGCTGTTTGTATGTGAAAGGGAGAGAGAGAGAGTTTGTGGTGGAAAGAGAATTGAAAGCCAAAGGAGTGGGCTCCGTTCTTGAAATATTGTAGTATATGGGTTCTCTTTTTATTTCTTTTACATTTTAACGAGTCTATTGAATAAAACGCAACGTTTTACTTAAGCAAAAAACAGTCATATTTTTGTTGGAAAAATTAGAGCACCTCGTCTCATCTTCTTCCCAGCTTCTTTACTTGAGCAAATCTACAACAAACAAACCATGGTTGCAAGGCATCACTATCATCGTCGTAGCTTCTTTGCAGATCAGCCTCTGCCGGTCTCCACCACCACCTTCCAAGAGAATCGAGAGGCACTTCAAAGGATATTCTACCGGTTTTCGGGTGATCTCGAGACTATCCGGGTCCCTCTAAAGGTAGCATTCTATAATTCAACTGTCTATTTAAGATATAGAAAACTTCATTTTAATTCTTAAAAAAGATGAGTTTTAGACTATAGTCTTGTGTAAGATTAAAATCCAATTTTAGTCCCTAGTGCATTTAATCATATCATTTATTAATTATATTTTGATGTTTTATTTATCTTTTTATTTTTATTTTAATGTATTAATTACATTTAAATTTAATTTTTATTTCATTCATCATAATATATTTTAATGTCTACATTTAGGCAACTATTTTTTTTATAATGTATATTCTGATAACAATTTTGTATGTTCTTCATTTAGGTACATTAATACATTTGAATATTTTAGTATATCCATCGGTACAAACATATAGTTACATTGATTCAATGTAATGCATTTCGTTACATACATTTTGGTATACACATTTGAGTATTGACTTTTGGGTACATTAATTCAATATATTATATTTCGGTACATACATTTAGGTACGTACATTTTGGTACGTACATTTTGGTACACACATTTAGGTACATACATTTTGGTACATACATTTCGGTATTAACATTTTGGTACATACATTTCGGTATTGACATTTAGGTATGTACATTTAGGTACATTAATTCAATATAATACATTTCAGTACATATATTTAGGTTCTTTATAATATATTTCGATACAATCATGTAGGTACAAATATTTTAATACAAAAAGTCAATTTTATATATTTCAGCACAGTCATTTCTGTACACTTATGTATTTATATATTTTTGTATCACAAATTTTTTTTAATATTTTCTCATTTACGTTCATTTATAATTAAAAAATAAATATGTGCATATTAATAAAATTAAAATTTAATGTGGAGAGATTAAATAAAAATACACATTGAATAACAAAAATTGAATGTAAATTTTGATAAAAGTATTCAAGGGACTAAATTGAATATGTAATCTAGCACCAGGTTTTTTTTAAATTTTAATCTTTTGTAAGGACTAATGTTTATATATATATATATATATATATATTGTATTTGTTTCTTCACATTCAAAACTGACACCCTAATTTTGAGCTGGAACAAACTAAAATTGTTGAAGCACACCAATTAGGACGGGAATCAGAATATGATCTGCACTCACTCATCAGTCATCACACTTAACCATGGTTTAAACTTTAAACTCAACCCAATTATACATACTCTGAGATCAATCTGTGGCTTTTTTAACATTTTTTTTAGCTAGCAATTTAAATGATACTCCACGCTAGGGGTGGGCACGGTTTGGTTTGGTGCGGTTTTGAGTGAAACCACAACCAAAACCGCAACTTTTTGCGGTGCGGTTCGGTGCGGTTTTGAAGCCAAAATCAAAATGAAACCAAACCGTTTGGTTCGGTTCGGTGCGGTTTCAAACGGTTTCGGTTTGGTTTTTGAAAAAATATATACAATTTAAAATTTATACTTATCTACACATAACACAGTCTTATTTTCCACACAATACATTAATTAAACAACCCACATGAGAATTCTTTTCTTTACTCTAGCTAGCTAATTGCACATATGATAGACTCTGTGAGCAGGAAAAAGTACCCAAATGGAGTGTTACAGCTTATTATTTGATTAGAGATTTGATCTTTGTATCTTTCCTACAATGACTACTCTTATTTGATGCTCATTGTTTCTTTTTTTTTTTTTCATTTGCATTTTTTATTAGTCTTTTATATAGGCTATCATTATGAACTTGTAAATTAGGGTTCTGAGGTGCTTTTACTAGTAAATAAAATTTTCATCTTTTCCTGTAAAGAAACATTGAGATGCCAAGCTTGATGAGGGATATAATTTGGAAAAAATAATTTTCATTATTATGACATGTACATACTAAATGTATAGATTCTAACAAACAACTAATTAAAATAGGACATCTAATTTAAGGTGCGGTTTCGGTTTCGGTTTCGGTGCGGTTTTCAAAAGCCAAAACCAAAACCAAACCGCTTCCTACAATGCGGTTCGGTTTCAAAACCGCAACCGTTTCAAAACCGCAAAACCGAACCATTCGGTGCGGTTCGATTTGGTTCGTGTTTCGGTTTCGGTTTTCGGTTTCAAGTGCCCACCCCTACTCCACGCTCCTCCTCTTCTTGCTCAAACCCAATATTATATAGATAATTAATTATCTAATTATTAATTAATTAAAGGGACTATTTGGTGATTAATGATATAATTTAAAGAGGGAAAAATTGGATATTTTAATCCCACATCGAAACTTTGAATTAACCTGGAGGGAGGACGACCTGTGATGCTGTCAGACGATGACTTTAGTTTAAACAAAGTTGTTGTCGGTCCCATCTCCCATCTGACATGCTTGTAAGTCCCATGTGATTGGAGCCCTATGGAGGCTGATGGAATTTATCATATAAACCTGCATATATATTACATATATATATTAAAGCTAGAAAGAGATAGAGAAGAGAAAGATCTATTTTACACCAACAATGCCAGCGGCCATTGATGATTTGCTTAAAAACTAACACTAATTGACAGCAAACAACTCCTGTTGTAAGCTTATTCTTTCCTTTTTTTTGTTATACTTTTCCCATTCACACAAAGAATTTATCATATAAACCTGCATATATATTACATATATATATTAAAGCTAGAAAGAGATAGAGAAGAGAAAGATCTATTTTACACCAACAATGCCAGCGGCCATTGATGATTTGCTTAAAAACTAACACTAATTGACAGCAAACAACTCCTGTTGTAAGCTTATTCTTTCCTTTTTTTTGTTATACTTTTCCCATTCACACAAACAATGCCCTCACCTCAAGAAAAATTATAGTGGGATGATATTGATACAGCGTCACGTGATATAATCAGTATGCTTGCTTTTTCTTTTGATGCAAGCGATGGTGGAAGGACGGAAATCAAACTTAGGATTCTAAGTGCTTCTGTAAAAGCTATTAATCGCTTGAGTTGTAAGTTATTGTTAATCAGTTGGGCTTCGTTTGATAGAGATGATTGATTTGGATAGAACTGTTCACTAGATTAAGGCATTTTAAAGGAAGAAATGAATGACAAATTCCTTACTTGTCCAAGTTAAAGGTTACTCATGAAAAATAGTTGGCGCTTTTAATCCTACCTTTGTTGTGGGGATTAGTATGGATATCTTTTCTTCATGTGTAACCTTCAACATAGACAAAATGAGGAATTTATTATCTATTTCTTCCTTTAAAACGCCATCAATATAGTGAATAGTCTTATCCAAATTAATCATCTATCAAACAGGTCTGTGTGTATTATGATATGAGTGAATGAACATCTATATGGTTTAGAAAATAAATACTAATAAGTATATATAAATTATAACATGTAAATTTGTTATACCACAGTATGATGCAATAATTTCTTGTTGGACTAGTAACCATTGCGTTTGAATATCCAACTTTTGATCGCATTAACACATTGTGGGGGGCACGTTAGCGCTCTCAGACTGTCATGATGCTCCTCAAGCCTAATGTATATCATTGTGGCAATCATGCTTTTTCTAAGTCACCATTATATAATTATATACAGGTACATATATATGCATGCATGCATTATGTATTTACTATAATTATATGTTAATTACAACAAATCGCAGATACTATTGGGTTTAAGGAGCCAGCCAGGAAATAATTAAGACTGCCTAACGTACAGATATGCATAGTACTTAATTAAGGAAGAGAATACACACACACACACACACACACACACACATAGGCCCTTTATACAAAGAAATTCCAATTTTTTAAATAAAAATGGAGACTAATTATAGGCTATATTTCACATCGAACTTCAATTATTCGAACTATTTATTTTTCAAGTTTCACTCTATAGATTATTCTTACAAAATATTAGTCAAATAAATTTTGAAAATCTTTGAGTCATCTAATTGTGTTTAAAGAAATTGATATACAGTACATTCTAAAAAATAGGGTAAATTACACAGTAACCCCTCAGGTTTGAGGTATTGCACAACCCCATACAACATCTTTAAAACATTTCACTTTCACACCTCAAGTACTATTTTATTTCAAAATAGTACATCCGTTACATTTTCCATCCATTGATCCGTTAAGTGCTGACGTGGCTACCAAATGTGAGCCACGTGGCAAAAAAAATTATTTAAAAAAAAACCTGATTCTTCTTTAAAAAAACCTAAAACCCTTACCCGCAACCCCCAAAATTAGAAACCAATTAATCCCAAACCCACCACCCCATTAATCCCCCCCAGAAACCCAGCGCAGCAACCTCCTCCACCCCCTCCCAGCGTAGCAACCTCCTCCTCCCCGCTCCCCCCTCCAACGACACATTCCCGTTAAATCCCCCATCCCCCTTAAACGACCCACTCCCGTTAAATCCCCCTCCCCGACGAGCTGGGTTTTTTTTCTCCTTTTCTTTTCTGGGTTGCAGATATTGGGTGCGGAGGAGGAAGTGGAGGATGGGTGCACAGTGGGTTTGGGGAAGACGAGAGGGAGGAGAGAAATGGGTGGGTGGTAGGGAAGATGAAGATGGGGTTTTTTTTTTCTCTTTTTTTTTTTCTGGGTTGCAGGTTGGGCTCGGGGTGGGGGTGAGGGAGATGGGAAGATGGGTGCACAAAGGAGGTGGAGGATGGGTGGGAGTGGTTTTGGATTTGGGTTGCAGGGAGGGATGACGGATTGGGAAGATGAAAGGGATGGGGTTTCGGTGGTGTGGGGGTTGGGGGAAGATGGGAGGGGGGAAGAAGATTTTTTTTTTAAAAAAAGGGTTATATTATAATATTTTTAATGTATAAAAAAATAATTTTTGTCACGTGGCAGCCACATCAGCACAAATGTGGCAGCCACGTTAGCATTTAACAAACTAATGGATGGAAAATCTAATGGAGGTGTTATTTTGAAATAAAATGGTACTGAATGTATGAAACTGAAATGTTTTAAAGATGTTGTATGGAATTGTAATAGACCTCAAACTTAAGGGGGTATGGTGTAATTTACCCTAAAAAATATTAAAATTTCATCATGATAATTAACTAGATAAATAGTTTCGGATTGAATTGGTTTGTTGCAAAATTAATCTACAAAAAAGATTAAAAAAATAGGCAATTTGCATCGTTGAAGTTCAATGAAAAATGAGCCTATAACTAGTCCATATTTTTACAAAAAAAAAGTGAAGATCCGATCCCTTTGAATAAAGTCTCTCTCTCTCTCTCTCTCTCTCTCTCTCTCTCTCTCTCTCTCTCTCTATATATATATATATATATAATGTGAATACATTAATTTGTTAACCCTAAGTGATCTTATTCTGTGATATTATTTGTCCAACAAGTTTTTGCTTCGTTGTATGCGATTCTTTTTGGTAAATAATTTGCACAAGTTTAGAAGGGAACCTTTTCCTCCTTTTTTTTGTGTTTTTTCCCTAATGAATAGGTAAGGAATTAACTCGGTTGCTATCACATGGTAACCATCATGTTGCTAACATAAAAATGTTGCTAGATGGCCGGATTCGAACATGGAGGATGCCCATGCAAGAAAAGGGAAGTCGCACTTATTAAAATGTAGTAGTAGCATTCTTTGTTCCACACCATACAATCACCAATTAAATTGTGCAATAGAAAAACACAATGTGGGTGCATGTGGATAAAAGAGGGAGTTAGGGTTTTAGAGCCGACAACGAGTGAGAGGTCGTACCTTCTCATCTATTCTAATATGTTATGCTTTCAAACTGTCAACAGAAAAAAAAAAAATGTGGCGCATGAAAGAAATTATGGGGATAAAAGACTATGTTAGGGTTTTGGAGCTAACATTGACAATGAAAAGGATCGTAAGTTACCATTTAATCTAAGATGTTATGTGATCATACTATCAATTATAGAGGTCATAAGTCAACATCATACTAATATGTTAATTATGAGGTGGAACTATTAATAGAAAAAGACAACGTGGGAGAATGAAAAAGATAAACCATGTAGGGTTTTGGAGTTGACAATGAGAGAAATTGTAAGTTACTGATTTACTATTTAGTATAATATGTTACGTTATTAAACTGTCAATTGACATTGCCGATCATCCAAATAAAATATACAAAAAATGTGAAATTTGTAAATGGGAAAAAGTAGAAAATGGGGTGGCCAAGTGAGTGAAGCTGTGAAGGCATGATGATGAGAAAGGAAATGAGTTTAGCAATTAGGTTATGAGAGGGAGGGGAGGGGGAGACCAGAACAGATTGGCACAGCTGTAGAAAGGGGCCCATTACGTGAGGGGAAGGGCAGGAACGTGCGTGGCGTTTCTCCCGGATTTCTGAAACCCCTAACTGCCGATCACTGCACATGCCACTTGCTTCTCCTCCACGAGAGATTTTTTAGGATAACCGCCACACAGAGTAGTACATCACGTGTCGTTATATAAATAGTGGGATATGTGTGTTAAAAAATTAATAGCATTGTTTTTTTATTTCCATATTGATCGATTTTACTTCTCACCTGTGAGCTGGACCCTAACATGCTCTCCTCCTCCTCGCATCCCATCTTCTTGTTTTTACACTGACCTACCCTCAGACAAACAGTAGTGTCTTGTGTTTGGCTTTTTGCTTTGATCATAAAGAAAACTGTACGATATTGACCAATGCAACTATGTGCGACAAGTGCTTGTCTGTGTTTACGTATTTAGAATGAAGAATGGACGAGAATGAAATCAACTCGACGCTTCTAGTTGATATGATCTATATGATTCTTTTAGGTATTGAATTACGAATTTGAAGATGGAAGCCCTACTTCGTTTGATTACTAGACTTGAGGGAGTCAATTGAAATAATTCAAATGCCCAAGTTCTAGTAAAGGAAACTCCTTAGTAAATGCTGGAAATCAAGAAAAAAAAAGTATTTAGAAAAGGAAAATAGATATGGAAATCACTATAGGTCTGTGTTTGTTACTGTACTTGAATCTAACTTTTTCAACTCAAAAGCTATTTTCAAGTTTTAGGCTTTAAAAACTTGTTTAGTAGTACTATTTTCAAAAAGTGAACTTAAGACTAACTTAAAAAAAAAAAAAAAAAATCTAATCTCCAAAAACACCAAAAGTGAAATTTTTGAATTTTTTAACTTAAAGGTCACTCATTTTTTTTTCTTCTCTCCCTCCCATTCCGGCCTCTTCATTCTCTCTCCTCCTCTCTATCTCATTCGATCATCTCTCTTCTTTCTCTCTCCTTTGATCCTCTCCATCTTTTTTTTCCTACTCATTCCTTGTTCTCCCTCTTCCGCGACTCCCTCTCTTTAAATTTTTTTGTCTAGTTTAAGTTTTGAGATTTACAAAAAAAAAAAATTAAATTTCATAACAAACAAGTTTTTGAGTCTTAAAGAAATTTATTTTCAAGAAATGTTTAGAGAAATAATGAATTTTTTTGAATAGGATACCAAACAAACTCTAATATCCCTAGGGTCATTCAGTACTACGGTCTGATGGTATTCCCCTTTACTTGGAAGTGAGAGCTCTTAGGTTCGAATCTCGTGGATGGCAAATTCGATACCAAATTAGGCTATCCATTGTATGGCTTAACTGAACTCTCTCTTCTTAGTATAAATATATTGAAGTACTAAAAAACACTCTAATATCCCTAGGGAACTTTTTCTTGCTCAACAAAAGGAGACTAAACGTAGGGTTGGCGGCCCAAAGCGGGAGGGGCAAACGTCGAAAGTGATACATGGAAGGTACCTAAAAAAGTAAAACGCCTGATTATGTGCCATAGCTAAGGGCCTATACACATCTCGTTAGGTTGGTACGACACTAACTTTCCAAATTTTACTCAAGGGCCTAAGTTTTATTAGTTTTTGGTTTCATCTGCAGCTGTGAAGGTCTGGGTTCTCTGAGCGACTCAGTGAAAGATTCAGCAACAATTTGGGCCTACTATCCAAAATTTCCTCAACCTGATTAGATTACCTTGTGAACAAAATCCAAGGCAAAGAATGTACTCCCCGAGCCGAAGGTTTGCATGCTCGTCTTCAACTGTTCTTTTACAATGAAGCACTCTCAATCTGCAAGCACATATTTTCAATTTTCTAGAGGTCAGCCCAACTGATAACAGCAACTCAGCAAGTGATGCTCATTTCCGAAATCCAGATCGATTCAGAGTCTACCCCGCTAACACCATCCAATAAACAGTTATATAGTACCAGTAATCGAGCCGAAAGGTCCTTTACCACACTGTCCCACTGTTAAAATTGACAACTTCCTCACTTGTTTGGTTCAGTTTGCAACATAACCGCCGTGGTACCTGTGGAAAGAGATATTCATTATATCACATAAACTGGAAGAGGCAAGTCAGAAATCAGTTTCATTGCATATATGATCCCAATGAAGCATCCCCCTGTTTCCTAATATCTTTCAAGAAGAATAAAATAGGCTTCTTACAAACAGATCTATAAGGGTCTTTGGTATCGAAATCGAATTAATTCCTGTGACTTATCCCATTCCAAGCAGAATAAGTCTGCTCTGAGCGCTCGAGGTCACGAGGGAGCACAATGTTTGGGAAGACTTGAACCACATAACCAAGCGAGACAGAAAATGTGAGCCGGTGTCGATGATCATAGCAAATGGACCGCTGCAAAAAGCTGGTAGGTTGGAGTCTGGCCTGTGTGAAAAGCTTCAAACTTTGCAGAGAGGTGAAGCCGGGATAAAAAGGGTCAACAGCTTCAACATGGTGAATGGACACAAACGGTGCTAGAGGATGCGAAGATAAAAGACCGTGCGCATTACCCCTAATGTCACACTCATGTGAAACAATGCAAGAACAAAACGCGTTTCACCAATCAAGCAATGCTCTATAAAGAAGAAAGATATATACATAACACACTCATGTGAAACAATGCAAGAACAAAACGCGTTTCACCAATCAAGCAATGGTCACGGAAACAAAATGATCCATCCATTCATACATATAAGTGTTTGTTTGTAGAACTAGTAGCTAATATCACACTGCCACAAACCCATCTCACCAATTAACCAATACTCTGTTTTTGATAATGTAATAATCTAAACTACTCTAATCTACAGCGAGGGGGATTCTAACTAAGGTGCAACATGGTGGGCACACTGCCCCGAACCAACTAGCCTAACACACACGTGCAATTAAGCAATACTCTTTAAAATAGAAAGATGTATGGGTTTATATCTGAGATTACCTGATGGAAGCCAGGTTCTCTGGTTAATGGAATCCCAATCTCAATAATGCAGGCATGGAGACCATCGTCGCTTCCATAGAGGTTCGAGTACCTCTCGAGATACTTGTCTTGCATTTCGGATAGGGCTTCCGTCGAAGGGTGGCTGTGAACACGAAAAATTCCTGAAGACAAGGAACAAAACGCGTCTACAAAATAATATTTGTATTTGATGATTTTTGGGTTACAATCTCTATTTGTTCCTCTGATTCGATCTCCGTAAGACTTTGATTTGTGGGCTTGATCAAAGGGTCGTCGAGGCTTTGATCTTGGATGAATAGGGGGAAGTTTCTTCAAGGGCCGTTGGACTTGATCTTGAAGTTTGGCGGATGAACGTTTCTTCAGGGGCCTTTTGGGTTTGATCTTGAAGTTGGGTGAGGTTTCTTCAAGGGCCGTTGGTGGCTTGATCTTAAAGTTGGATGAACGGATCTTCAGAGGCCGTTGGGGCTTGATCCTGAAGTTGGATGAACGTTGAATGACGAACGGATCTTCAAGGGCTTTTGGACTTGTTCTTGAAGATGGATGAACGACGAACGAAGAACGATGAACGATGAATGGATCTTCAAGGGCTTTTGGCTTGATCTTGAAGAACAGTCGTGTTGATCCAAGGGCCATCGGGGCTTGATCTTGGATGAAGAATCGGCATGTGACCAAAGTGCTTGTTGATTCTTCAAAGGTTTTGGCAAAGTTTCTTCAAGGGCCGTTGGGCTTGATCTCGAAGGTGGATGAGCATTTCTTCAAGGGCCGTTGGGGCTTGATCTCGAAGAACGAAGAACGAAGAACGAACTTCAAGTGAATTCTCTTCCAATTTGGGAGTAGAGAAATGTATTTGTGAATTGGTGAAATGAAATGAATGGAATCGCTTCCTATTTATAGAATTCCAAAACTTGATTTTTGGATTTAAATAATAAGATGAAAAAAATCATTTCTGCCAGGTGTTGACACGTGTTCTGTTTGATGGCTTTTCTGACTCTTTTCGATTTTTCGTCGAGTCATACGCTATGTGTAAAATTTATGTGACACGTTAGCATTGAAATTTTAATTATTGGTCAACATTTATTTTACCAAAATTTCAATGTCTACAAATGCCCCCACTTCAAAGCGTGTCGTATACATGTGCTTGTCACGTGTAGAAGATGCGTTTTGAAGTCCCTTAATGTAGACGTCGATCCAAGGGCCGTCGAGGCTTGATCTTGGATCGGGCTGGGATCTCCTTTAAGTGCCGTTGAGGCTTGATCTTGAATTGGGTTGAGACTATATTCAACTTTACAGGGGTGAATCGGCACTTGATCTTGAATCGGGCTTTTGATTTCTCCAAGGGCCGTTGCGGCTTGATCTTGAAGGTTGATTAAAGGGTGATGGACACTTGATCTTGAACCGGGCTTTTGATTTCTCCAAAGGCCATTGGTGGCTTGATCTTAAAGGTTGTCGGACCACGAGTGGCTTCATATGGCAAGCGATCTTCCGTTTAGTTAAGGATGAATCAGCATGTGTAGTTGTACGGCCCATGCTGCATTATTCTCTGCTTTGTTTCTTTTGCATTGCAGGTAGGCACGAGGTAGAGGTGTTGGTCTGTTTCTCTGTTCAATCTTTCCAAGTGCCGACCGATTGCTCTATTTCTCCTTGTCCCGTAGGCAAGAGCAAGGGTAAAGGAAAAGCATGCTATGAGATATCTTTGCATTCGACTACGCTGATATGGGATATTTTTGCTTTTGAAGAAGTATATTTCCACAAGTTTATTCTTGAACTGGGCTGGAGGGTTTTCTTCTGCTAGACTTCCTAAAAGTCCGAGTTTACCCATTTATCTGGAATTGAAGTTGATTCAAGGATGGTGAACACTTGATCTTGAATCAGACTTTGTGATTCCTTCAAGGGCCGTTGGTGGCTTGATCTTGAAGGAAATGGGACCATGAGCGGCTCTACGTGGCAAGTGATTTTCGCGAGCCGACTCAAGAATTTGAGGGTCAAAACAAGTCCATCAAATCCAGAGTACGTTAGATCTTGATGATATGAAATACTTTTACTTTTGAAGAAGTAGTGGACGGTCCGGCACATGTTTCGTGGTGCTTGTCTCTACATGCTTCAATGTATCATTTTCCATTGCCTTATCTGTTTCCCTTGCAAAAGCGGCATCTTCTTTTGTAGTATTTGCTTTACTGATGCAGGAGTGGAATGCAAATGCTAGGTAAGCAATCAGAGAATAGGTTCCAGGCAGTCAGTTCTGGATCAGAGAGTTGATTCCAAATGCCGGCTAATTGCTTTATTTTTCCTTGTCTTGCAGGTGAGAACAAAGACAAAGAAAAGGAAGGGAGAAAGCGTGATATGAGATACTCTTGCTTTTGAAGAAGTGGTGACGATTTGCCAGCGTTGCACAGCGAAGCTTTGCTCTTCAGCGACGGTGCTAGCTCATCGTTGATCCTTCTGCTTCAATCTTTTTGCATAGCAGAAGTGGTGCACAACCTTTTCATTTGAATGGTGAGCCACCACCGTATCAACTGCGCTAAAGTATTTAACGAAGGAATTCGTGACCTTGACAACAACTGAGGATGAGTGCTCGAGAGCAATGCAAGGTAAGTAACCAAGCAAAGGTTCCGGGCAATCAGCTCCAGATCAAAAGTTTGTTTTCAAGTTCCAACTAATTGCGTTCTTTCTCTTTGTCTTGCAGGTGAGAACAAAGACAAGGAAAATGACAAGGAGAAAGCGTGATATGAGATACTCTTACTTTCGACCATAATGATATAAGGTACTCTTGCTCTGATGTGATTTATTCGCAGAGTTATTCCAGGAGATGAGGAATACTAAGTATTTCGAGAGGTTTTGTTGGAAATGCATCTTGGAAGAGCTTTGGCATTTTTGCAGGTCTGCCTTGCCGTAAATGATGAAGGTTGGCCTATATAGGGATTTTCGAGTAGCCAATAGTGATACTGTTCGTTTACTCTTGTTAGTGACAGTGGGTAACTAGAACAGTAAGATTCACACGTTTTTAGACTCGTCTATGACTTATGCAAAGCTGAGACACCATGTGAATGGTGGCGACAAGCTTTTGAAGAGGTGACGCCTCTTCGATTTCTAGGTAAGCAACTCTTCGATTTTTGAACAAGCGGTAGAGCTTTTGAGGTTTGCAGGATAGTGTCGAGCTTCCTTGATTTTGGCCCGTGACTCTCTCAAAGTTGAGATTGCACATGAAGGGTGCTGACAAATTGATCCAGAAAATTTGGCTTTTGGAAAAGTGGTGCCTCTTCGATTTATGAACGAGCAACTCTTCGATTTCTGGGCAGGCAGCTCTTCGATTTCTGAGCAGCCTGCCTCGTTGCTTCTTCTTTTTATGGAGGCATCGATTGCTTCCCAAAGCACACTTGAGAATTGCTACTTGCAGAAGTTCCCCTCTTGTATCTTTGAGATCTTGATTTGTCCGGCCTTTTCTTTTCTTCAAAACCTTCAGAAAATGTCTTGCCCATCTGACTGTAGTCTTGACTTAAATGCTGGGGAAGAGGCTGTGATGTCTTCTCCAGACAACGTATGACACCCATCCTTTTTATCCTCGAACGGTCCTCTTACGGTTGAGAATTCGGTGATGAATAATGATATAATAGTGCGCGGGCTCTAAGCAGTTCGATGAGCTGTCTAGGACTCCCTGGCCTTTAACGTCCAGTGCGCGGGCTCTGTGTCGAACATGGGCCAACGCCTTCTTGCTCGTACTCACCAGGTTGAATCCTTGATGGCTGAGGTGGCGAGCCTTAAGCAGGAGATCATAGGGTTTAAGCATGAAAATAGGGAGTTGCACATGCTTGCCAATAACTACTCGACGAGTATGAAGAAGAAGCTTGACCAGCTGTAGGAATCTGATAGTTGGACTCAAAGTGATCATCAGATGTTTATGGCTTTGTTCCAGAGACATCTTTTGTCGTCGTCCTCTAGAGCTTCACCAAGTGTTGAAGCTCCAGATAATCAAACTCCAGCACCTCGTCTTTTTGCAACTCTGTCGAGCAATAAGGCTTTTCGTGACCGTCTTTGAAGAGTCCCTGCTTGTTTGCACATTTCTTGTAAATTTTTTTTTCCGGTAACGTATAATGTAAATTTATGTAAAATTTCAAAGAAATAAATAAAATGGACTTTATTCACTAAATGGTTTTTTTATTTATATTTATTTATATTTTTTAATAGTGCTTTTGGTGCCAGACACCACACTTTTATTTTATTTTATATTTTCTTCTTCTTTTCTCTCTGCTTTCGGTGCAACAAGCCATAGGCACCCATAATTCTTTTTTTTCTTTATATGGTACTGGTGTTGTGGATGAAGATGGGCAGAGATAGTGGAGGCTGACAAGCCCACATGCACCTATAATTTTCTTTTTCTTTATATGGTGCTCTCTGCAAGCTGGGTTCGTGGGTGGAAACCCAGGCTTAAATCTGAGAGAAGACGAATGAGGAGAGTTGGTGACAGTGCACTGCAGTCGCTGTCACGATTCAATGGCGTTGCACTCCAGTCCTCCGCCGACGTGGTCCTGGTCGTCTTGCTCGATGCGCGCCTGTACAGCTATTCCATGCACGTCGGCTCGCAAAGGATGTTGTCGCCGCCGTGAACTAACAACATCACATCATGATCAACCAATAGATAGAAGAACATCACCGGGGTTGCCATCTCCCCACCACTAATGGACAAACACGCCACTGCGGCGGAGGTTTCCAAAGATGTCCATGCAGTCCATCGGCGTTGCACCTTCAGCATCTACTTGACCTGAGCAGTGAAGACACATCTCGTCCACAAAGCATATGGCTCCATTTTCAAACAGTTCCGTGAGGAATTTCAGTTCTACACTGTCTGTATTCATATTTAGCACCACGAAATCTGCAAACCCCATAGTTTCTTTGAACCAAACGATCAAACCCTTCATCTTCGACATATGGATCTGTGTTTCCACCGACTGTAACATTGGCTTTCAGCTTGATTCCAACTACCCTGGATGATAAACAGAGGTGATTCTTGGCTTTTTTGACATAGGATAACAGAATAGAAGTGTTATGGTCTACAAAATAAACATTAAAATCTTTGTGTTCGATGGGATAAGACGGCATGAACCAATTTGTAACATTTGAGTTCAGATGCTATGCTGCCTCGATCAAAAACGGAGGTCGGAGACACCGTCGAGTTTGACGCCTTGAGCTCTTTCGAGAACGTTTGCGGGCGCAAGCACCGGCTGGACCACCGGCAAGATAAGCTTCTCGGGGAATAGAGAGTTCTCGATAGCCTTCTTGCTCTCACCAAAAGCAGCATATGCAGCAGATCACACAAGTATTTCTGTCATTCACAACCCTACTCACATGATCCCCTCAGGTTCCGGTACGCCTTCATCTCCGACGGAGGCGGATTATGGTGGCGGCACCGTCGTACGTTGTCGTCGAAGTCACGGCCTTGGCTGGGCTTGCGGTGATCGTGGCTATGTTTGTTGTGAGGTTGGAGGGAGATAAAGTCGCAACTTGGGAATTTGGAAGGGAGGACTCCCTTCTTCTCTGATGCCGAATAGAGAGAATTACAGAGAGGGAGAGACAAGTGGGGAGGTGAGTGGCGGATCTGGAGTCGAGCTTGGAGGTGGAGTCAACGAGGCGGAAGACACGGCAGTCGCGCCCTACGGTGTCATCGGGGGAATTAAAGAGATGATCACTCCGGCGCAGATGATTGATCTTGATTCTCTTGCTTCTGCTTCTACTCTTGCTGGGAGTTAGAGGTGCCTACATGAAGCGGTGCGGGTGCGGGTTGGGTGAACAAGTGGTAGAGAGCGGATGAGGCAGCCATGGATGATGATGACTTTGGCGATTGGTGTGAATGCCAGATTGGGGATTTCAACAAGTGGGTTTTCGTTCTCAACCATCCAACCCACAAGAGATTTGGGCTTGCCTCGGATTGGGCCGAGACTGGTGTGGGCTTTTTGAAACATGGCTGCTTAGGTTGGATTCGTAGCTGGGCTCACTGGGCTCCTAGGGTTGTTTACATATATATATACATTTTTTTTTTCTGAATACATAAAACATATGTATTTTTCTTTTTCTTTTTTCTGTTTTTTTTCTCTTTTTTTATACAAAAATAAATGTGTAATAAAATTGACTTTCATCAGTCGAACATTTAATACAACTCCTTTTATTTATTATTATTATTATTATTATTATTATTATTATTATTATTATTATTATGTGACTGAACTCGAATTTTAATGTTTGAGCTGCCTACGTACCCCTCCGACGAAGAGATCAAGTCGTAACGTAGTTCAAAATACATACATAACTTTTTGGTATTTTCTTTTGGTGCTGTTTGCAGTTTTGACTCGTGCATGCAATGAGCATTTTGTTGTCGCCTTTTAGACTCGTGCGAACGAGGAGCGTTGCTATCGCCTTTTTATGCTCGTGCGGGCCAAGAGCGTCAGTGTTGCCTTTTATGCTCGTGCAGACTAGGAGCGTCGGTGTTGCCTTTTATGCTTGTGCAGACCAGGAGCGTTATGCCATGCAGTTTGGGCTCGTGCTGGCGAGGAGCCTTCGTTCATGCAGTTTAGGCTTGTGCGAACAAGGAGCATCCGTTCATGCAGTTTAGGCTCGTGCGAACAAGGAGCAGACGCCGATTTGTCAAGCCATTTTGGAGAAGCATTCCTCGTAATCTTCATAGCAAGGAGCCTTGACCGAGTAATTGAATAGTTTTTCGAGGAGGAAGAGTTTGCGCATGGACGATCTTTGTGTCGAAATTTCCTCATCTTCAACACTTTCCCGTTGCTTTCAAGGTTGACAAAAGTTGCTTTGCCCCATTTTCGGTTGCCGAACTTGTGGTGGAGATGTAGGCTTCATGTGCTTTTTCTTTGGAGCGACACGAATCCACCCTTCAACTTTACTTGATTCGAAGCATGCCCCCAGCGGCGGCGATGAAGACTTCGAATCAAATGTGCCGGAAGTGACGGTGATATAATTTGACTTTACCACATCGTCAAGATCCAGCTCGATGATCCCTTGCTGGGCCAGCCTCATGATGAGATCTTTCAGCATGAAGCATTTTCCCTTCGGATGATTGACGAAACGGTGGTACATGCAGTACTTTGGGTTGTCGGTGCGATTTATTTCTTTCGGCCATCGACATTCGGGTAAATCGATCACTTTCTTCTCCAATAAGTCATCTAGCATTGCAGCCACGTCGGAGTCAGGAAAAGGATACGTCTTCTGCTCTAGTTCCCTCAAAGTGTTTTTGTACCTGTCTTGGGTGCGAGAAGACTCTCATCTCTTTATCTCCCTCGTTTTGTACTTGGACGAGATTTTGACGGGGGCAGTGTTGACAGTAAAAGCTTCTTTGGCGGGCTTCTTCCCAGTCTCATCCACTTTCGGAGCAAACACTTTTTCTTTGAAGTTGGTGATTGGCTCCTTTTTCCTATGGTTGGCGATGCTTAACTCCATGTCATGGGCGCGGGTTGCTAACTATTTGAAGGTCCGCGGTTTTATGCCTTGAAAGATGTAGTGCAATCCCCATTGCATGCCATGGATGGACATCTCGATCGAAGAGCGCTCCAAGAGTCTATCTTTGCAGTTGAGGCTAATAGTGTGCCATCGGTTGATGTAGTCAACAACTGGCTCGTCCCTCCATTGTTTTGTGCTTGTCAGTTCCAGCATGTTGACTGTGCGGCGGGTGTTGTAGAAGCGGTTGAGGAATTCCCGCTCCAATTGCTCCCAGCTGTTGATGGATTCGGGCTCGAGATCGGTGTACCAATCAAAGGTGTTACCTTTCAGTGAGCGCACGAACTGCTTGGCAAGGTAGTCCCCTTCAGTGCCTGCGTTGTTGCAAGTTTCAACGAAGTGGGGGACGTGCTGTTTTGGGTTCCCCATTCCATCGCACTGCATGAATTTAGGTGGTTGATAGCCCATTGGCATCTTCAGGGCATAAATCTTCTTGGAGTAAGGCTTTGAGTACAACCCGGAACTACTTGAGTTCCCTTGGTACTGCGCCTTGACGCTGTTGGCGATCATCTCCTGCAACTGCTTGATGGAGAGGGATGCCATGAACGCCGCTACTTGATCTGGCTTTAGGTTTTCTTCAACCTTTTCCACCGGAGGCTCTTCTTCTTCGTCGCCACCTTTCTTGGAATCAGAGCCAGATCTTTCATCATGCCTTACCCCCAGTTTGCCCAAGTGCATAGCGATCTTCAAGTCATTTTCTTTAAGGGTTCTCGTCATCGTTGCAATCATTTCCTTCATTTGAACAAGCCATTCTTCCATGGAGGTAGCGTCGATGAATTGTTCCTTGTTTGAAGACATTGTTCTTGAAGTGTGCTTCAGTTTTCTTGAATGGAGAAAGAGATGAGAGGTAGAGATAGTCCCACTAGGCATGCCAAATTTGTGAACACGAAAAATTCCTGAAGACAAGGAACAAAACGCGTCTGCAAAATAATATTTGTATTTGATGATTTTTGGGTTACAATCTCTATTTGTTCCTCTGATTCGATCTCCGTAAGACTTTGATTTATGGGCTTGATCCAAGGGCCGTCGAGGCTTTGATCTTGGATGAACAGGGGGAAGTTTCTTCAAGGGCTGTTGGGCTTGATCTTGAAGTTTGGCGAATGAACGGTTCTTCAGGGGCCTTTTGGGCTTGATCTTGAAGTTGGGTGAGGTTTTTTCAAGGGCCGTTGGTGTCGTTAGGGCTTGATCCTGAAGTTGGATGAACGTTGAATGACGAACAGATCTTCAAGAGCTTTTGGCTTGATCTTGAAGAACAGTCGTGTTGATCCAAGGGCCGTCGGGGCTTGATCTTGGATGAAGAATCGACCCGTGACCAAAGTGCTTATTGATTCTTCAAAGGTTTTGGCGAAGTTTCTTCAAGGGCCTTTGGGCTTGATCTCGAAGGTGGATGAACGTTTCTTCAAGGGCCATTGGGGCCTGATCTTGAAGAACGATGAACGAAGAATGAAGAATGAAGAACGAAGAACGAACTTCAAGTGAATTCTCTTCCAATTTGGGAGTAGAGAAATGTATTTGTGAATTGGTGAAATGAAATGAATGGAATGGCTTCCTATTTATAGAATTCCAAAACTTGATTTTTGGATTTAAATAATCAGATGAAATAAGTCGTTTCTGCCAGGTGTTGACACGTGTCCTGTTTGATGGCTTTTTTTACTCTTTTCGATTTTTCGTCGAGTCATACGCTATTTGTAAAATTTATGTGACACGTGAGCATTGAAATTTTAATTATTGGTCAACATTTATTTTACCGAAATTTCAATGTCTACAGTGGCTAATTGCAATGCGGTCGCAGCCAAACGCCATAGAGTGGCTGAAATAAGTGTTGGC
This sequence comes from Crataegus laevigata, assembly GCA_963580275.1. Classification (NCBI taxonomy): domain Eukaryota; kingdom Viridiplantae; phylum Streptophyta; class Magnoliopsida; order Rosales; family Rosaceae; genus Crataegus; species Crataegus laevigata. The sequence continues at coordinate 9,345,429 of OY756953.1, read as the reverse complement.
AGAGTGACTGTCCGACGGGCTTCCCACATAAACCATCTCTGACGAGTCGTACTTGCCCAGCACAGCGACGAGGTTATCGACGTTGATGATGGTGTCGTCATCGGCGAGGACGAACCACCGGACGTTGGGGATGCCGAGGCAGAAGCACTCGGAGATTATCTGGGAGATTTGAAGCCCCGACGAGGTCACCCGTCGGGTTCGCGTACCGAAACCGCGAGATGTCCTTGGAGACCATGATAGGCGGTAATGACCGATCGACGTCGTTTTTCGGTAGCTTATCTTCTAGCCATACGTGGCTATGTATGTTTTTCGGGCGCCACCAGAGCCGGATGTACTCCTTCCGCTGCTTCCAGAGTTGGGCCGACTCGGCAATTCTAAAAACGATGTCGTTTAGAGTGAGCTCTTCAGAGTGTCCACCTCGTCGTGAGATGGTGCGGTTTTGGGAGCAAGTGGACTGGGGGGTGGGGAGGGAGTGCGGTGTGGCGGAAAAGACAAGGGAAAGCTAAACGGTGGTGAAGATCAAGAGGGCCGCGACGACGATGACGGCGATGTCCACGTGGCTCTGACGGTAACACGGAGTTTTGGGTGATCTGGGATTGGCGTTGACGTCGTCGTCATCGCCCCCAATGTTCATTTGCGTGCGCCAATCGCTACCGAATCAAAACCCCGAAACAACAATCCGGGATTTCGAATTTGGATTGGGATTTCGGATTTGGGACATTTTGGGATATTGGAGTGCGAAGACTGAGAGTGGGATTTTAGGATTAATTGGTTTTGAAGCTTTTGAATTCTGTAACGGCCAATGGAAACGGCGCAAAATGCAAAGTGCAAAATATTTGAAAAAAAAAGCAGATGTTGTGGTGGTTGTTTGGAAAAGGCGGAATATCATGCGGTATGCGTGTGCCGTGGTTGGGAATCAAGACACGTGTGTGGCGTGCAGCGACAGGAAAAAGCCCGGCTAAAACTTGAGAAATTTTTCAGTGTAACCGGTACTATACCAATTGGACTTATGCTAATGGTGTGATATGTGTGTTAAAATTTCTCTTTACTTGCATAAAAACACATAGTGTACCTTCCGTGTTTCCGTCACAATAATTATTTTTCTTCCTAAAACCTACGCCACGTAGCGGGATTATTGTCAGGGTGGTTCCGACCCGTAAAGTTTCCCGCAGCCACAGGGGATCGTCTATTTTTCGTTTAAGGTTAGGCGGCCGGCCGCGTGGAATAATAAACGTCAATGTCAACCGTTATTTGAAATTTGAGTTGAGCACGATTTCGGATTTTTCTCCCTCCATTTTTTCATTTTAAATGAAACAATTGCTTCACATTCTTTTTCCTCTTTTACACGTGCATTTTTACTCCCCACTGGCCATTATAAACTACGAAGTATGATTATCGTACATCTTAGATCTTGCACGTGTTAGTTTACCTAATCTTGATTAACATTCATATTAAATATTCTTTTTTAAGGGAGATTATATTCACACACCCCAAATTACTTCTCCCACACCTTTTTAATTTTTTAATATTTTTCTATCAAGTGTTAGTGGTGTGTAGAAAATATTAAAAAATTAAAAAGGTGTGAGAGAAATAATTTGGGGTGTGTGAATATAATCTCTCCTTTTTTAATCATAAAAAAATTATTAAAAAAAAAACTAAAGTTAAGTGAAATGGCACATGACATAATTTCATGTGTATGGTAAGCATGCCTTATAATTTAAAGTGGGGAGCAAAATTGCACCTTAATGTTTCAGTATCAAGTCACCGCACAATCACGTGATGTGTGACAAAGCCAAGCAAGTGTTTTTAGATCCCACTCTATTGTGTAATATGTGTGGATGCAAATTTCAACCGTCTTCCCATTTGACGAAAATGCATTTGCAAAATAATAATACATAAGATTACGGTTAAAAACCTCACGTGTCCACGATGGATAGGGGTTTTGGCCGAAGAATCTCCGATGTTAAAATTAGAATTCTGAAAAGAATGTGTTTTGGAGTTTGTAGGTAGCAAATGACTTAGCTTTTTAGTGAGATAATAAAGCTATATATAGGAGAGTGCCTTGCCTTATTTGGAGAATAGTGGCTAGCCATATATGGTGTAATTGGTTGAATTAGGGGTGGGCAAACGGGTACAGGAACCGCGGGTCGGGGCAGGTAATTAAGGTTTGGGGCGGGTACGGGTAGGTTCCTAATTTTAAAAAAGAGAAACGGGACGGGGCGGGTCCAGAAGAATAAAAAAATGGGTACCCGGGGACCCGTTTGGATAACATCCCAATTTAAAAACATTACTGTCTCACTCTCCGAGGCTTCCCGTGAGTTCTCACTCTCGAGAACTGAGAACATTGTCAGACACCCACCCCCTCTTTTCGCACTTGCTTGTACTTATCAGCTACAAAGGTCTTACAAGTTCATAATTGCATCAACATATTAAAAAAATTAAAAAATTGATCTCTTTCTCTTTAAGTTCACCTACTGGCTACTGGGTGTGGCAGAGCCAGGGTTTCTCAATCTCGATGCTTTTTCTCCCTCTCGGAGAACACACACACACCCCCAATCTCTCGATCTTTCTCCCTCATTCCTCTCCTTGTTTCTTTTTCCCCATTTCTGCAACACTCCTTCCCGAAGCAGACACACCCCACCACGACCTCCATCATAGTTTCTCACACCTTCTCGAAGACTCTATCCTCTCCTCAGTCGCCCCCTCTCTCTTTCTCTCTCCCCAGTCTCTCTTTCTCTCCCAACGCTTCTGCCTTCGGTTTCTCACACCTTGGATCTATCGATTCTCGACCTCCTCCCTCTCGATCTCTCTTTCCCCCAGCCTTTAGATTTTTTTTTTGTTTGGTTTGAGAATTGAGGTTTTAAAACAATTGGGGTTTTAGTTTTGGGTTTTTGGTTTGATTTGTAGGTGTCGAAAGATCTTGCAATTCACGGATAAGAGGTTCCAGCCTGTGCATGATTTTACCATCGATGTCGAGTTCGGAGCTCGAATGGTCACCATCGATGGTCTTCTCTTCTTGTTTTCTGTTTGGCTACTGAGAAAATAGAATTTTCGTGGTGAATCAATTGGATTTATGGTTTTGTACCAGATTTGGAAACAGCGTGGCAAGCGGATGTGGGTCTTGATGTCGGAGACCGAGTCTGGGAGGCAATCAAAACTAGGAAAAAAAGGACCCGTAAATCCGTCCCGAACCGGCCCGTTTGAAATGGGCTAGGTTAAGTCCGGTTCTAGTAATCAAATTTGCAATATCCGGCCCGCTCCGGCCCGTTTTCTTTTTAAGCGGGTCCGGTCTGGTCCCTCCAAATTTGAGCCCGGCCCGGCCTGTGCCCACCCCTACGTTGGATAATTGCAAGATATTATGTGAAATAATGTCTTGCAATTAACATGGCAATTAATCCTAAATTAAATAGGAAATTTGAGAGTTATCTTTTGGATAAGGATTTGATGAGGAGTGATGAGAGTGATGCTTGCGGTTGCAAGGTGACGCCTTCACCGCGGGCTTGGGTCTCGTCGTAGGCTACCACGGTGGTTGCTGTCGTGGTGGCTGTTGTTGGCATAGCCACGGTGATGCCATGTGGGGGTGGCACCGCTCATCTTGTCGTCGCATTGAGCATCGTGGATTGTCGTGGTAGGCCTACAACGAGTCGTTCATCGTAGTTTCCAAATTTCTCGTCATTGTACTTCTTTTTTACGTTTATTCAAAGAACTTTGTAAAAAAATTCTAGAAATAAGAACGTGACGAAAAATCTACAAATGAACTAGAAATCAAAAACTTTGAATGTCAGAGTCTTCTTCGAGCATGTGAATTAAACTCTCAATGAAAGCACACATTTTTTGATGCAAATTTCAACTGTCTTCTCATTTGACGAAAATTCACTTGCAAAATAAAAACACCTAAAATTATGGCCAAAACCTTCACGCGCCTACAATGAATGGGGGGCTTTGGCCGATGAATCTCCAATGTCAAAGTTAAAATTCTGAAAATAATGTGTTTTAGAGTTTATGGGTAGCAAATGGCTTAACTTTTTAGTGGGATAATAGGGCTATTTATAGGGGAGTGGCCGACCATATATGGTGTAATTGGGTGAATAATTGCAAGATATTATGTGAAATAATTTCTTGCAATAAACATGGCAATTACTCTTAAATTAAGTAGGAAATTTAGGAGTAATCTTTTGAATAAGGATTTGATGAGGAGTCACGAGAGGGATTTGAATAAATACCATTTTGATCACCTTTGTCTCTTCTTTGATTGAGCCGTTATTGTCCTTTGCATGCGCGTGGGAATCTGGTGTGCCTCAAGGGTAATTTTGTCCTTTTTACCTAAAAGTCAACGTGTCACCTCCATAATTTTCTTGATTATGTTTTTGCTCCACAATATGCTTTGTCCTAATGAGCTCTCCCAATTCAAGAACTTGAAGAACACTCCCAAGTTATAAATGTGTTTGAGGGTGTTTGTAAGGCTATATCTAATCTCAGGGGCTAAAATCCCAAAACTTAGCCTCGTATTTTCAACGATTCACTTGTATGTATGAGGTTAGACAGTTTTTTCCTCCAACAGTAAATGACATTATATATACTAAAACTCGGTTGAGTTTTAGCACTGTTCAGAAATAGTAAAAGGGCGGAAATGCCCTTAATTTGTTTAGAGTTTAAGTGCTGCTGAATTGCTTTGTACAGTTAAATGTCATTTTTGCCCCCACTAGGTGTGCTGTCTTCAGCTGCTCGAAAAGTCCTATGCGTTTTTTATCTACCATGTTGCAAGGAGAAGGTGAGACCACGTGTTGGTGATTGTGTTGGGTACTTTTTGGGGTTTATTTTGCTTCCTTTTGCTTTTGGTTTATTTCTCTCATTTGTGCAAAATCAGTGAGCCTATTTTTGGTTGCTGGAAAAAAAGTTTGGTTGCTACAAGTTTGTTGCATTCAAAATCCCTTAATCGCTACGAATTTTGTTCGTTCTTTGGATTTATCAGAATCAAATTTTTGGGTCAGAGGTCTACAGTTACTGGGTGAGTTTTTTTTACTTCTTTGGTATCATTGTTTTAAATTTTTCTTGGTGGTTTTCGATGTTCAGATGCTTTTTGCGTATGAATTTTGGATGGTTTTTTGTATATGAATTTTGTTTTTAAAATATTAGGTATTTTGTTTCCATCCTTAGATTTTCACCTTTTTAGGGGTAAAATATTTAATTACATCATGTTATGGGTTTTTATGGATTCAATTGACAGTTTTGATTTTCTTTCTATTTTGTTTCCATTCCACCAATGTCTCTCAATTTGTGTTGCCTTTCTGATTTTGGCTTTGTGGGTGTGTCAAATATAAACCGGCTGAAGTCAATTTTTTGAGGCTTGGTTCTACTCCTTAGGTTGCTAACCTAGAGATTAAATTATCAAGATTCGGTGTTTCCACCTAAACCCCTTTGGTAAATTTTCCAACTTTTCCCCCAATTCTTTTTTCTCTCTATTTCTAAGTAAGAAAGTATGATGCTCAAGTTCTATCAATTTTTTAATTTTCTTTCTATTTAATTTGAACTGTTAAGATATTTTACATTGTGGATTCACTTAAAGATGGTGGAGAGGTATGAATCTAGCAACCCACCTTTTTTCTTGAAGATTTGAATCGACTGAGCAATAATTGGTAAAATTGAAATCTTTCATTTGTATTCGGAAACAATTACAAAAATTAAAAGAAGGGTTGAGCTAATAAAGTGAGAATCTGATCATGTTAAGGTTATTTCCTAAGAAATTGATCAACTGGGTAATCATTATTTATCACTTTCTTGGAGCAAAACATATATTGGAATTGATATGAACACAGAACAGAGAGCAGATATAAGTCAAACAAGTTATGAGTAGAGAGAGAGAGAGAGAGAGAGGAAAGAGAAGAAAGGGGAGCTTACCCAGTAATCAATACACAGAGGCAGATAGAAAGTTGAAATCTTGATATAACAGAAATAGATGAAGATGAAGAATTGGGGTGATCAATCGGCAGTTCCTTCACTATATTTATTTAGTCTCTGCATTGCCTGTTGAGATTATATGATTTGATTTGATTTTGTAATGTACAAAATTCTCTTAATATTTTTCAGTTAAAATGGGTTTAGGACTGTATTGGTTAAATCTAATTAAATTTTTGGAATTTGCTAGGAACTATATTTTGTTTCATTATAGGGTTTGGTGATTCTACTTTTTAACTGCACATGGTTGAAAAAGGAAAAAAAAAAAAAATCTGTCTAAGTGTTCATTAAATCCAAATCCCGACTGATATGTGTTAGGAATTCTTTTAATTGTTCTGCCTGAACTTGACTATTTCTCATAAATTGGACTAATACTCTAAACTCTATTTGGTGAACATGTAAGGTTTGAAATGTTCCATACAATAATAATGCTAATCATATGGATTCAACTGATTGGTTGATGCTTTAAGACTTGCTCTCTTATCATACATTCTTTTAGTTAATTTACTAATAATCCTACTTCAAAATTGTTTGGATGGATATGGGGAAGAGTAAAAAGAAGCTACCACTTTAGGTGACCAGAAATATCAGAAGAACAAAAAGAAGGGAAGGAAGCATGATGCTTTTGTTAGTTTCGTTCTCGGTGAAAAACAGCATGTGAATGCGTCAATATGAAAGTGCCCATATGCAAAAAGTAGAATAATTTTGTAAAAAAGCAAAAAAGAAAAAACATGATTTAATTTTCCTTTTTTATTATAATTGTTTCCATCATTGACAGAGTAATTGTTAGAAGATGTGACTATTTTGAACCTAGGCAAGTACTCACTCAAGATAGATCTGATATTAATGTTGGATTAATCAAAGTTGCGCATGAGTTTATGTGTTTTTCAATGTTTGTATTCCAATTTAATAATGTGATTAATAATGCGATGCTAATTTAGTCTATAAATTTAGAGGCTTTTGAATGCCAAATTTGCAAGACAGAATTAAGAGGCTATTGTATCATTAGCTGAATATGCTATATGTAATCCTTAGACATCATTTTCAATTTGATTAAGATGTGTGCTTGTCTTCTCAATTTCATATGCATGAACTCACTTTTTGATGCTTAATTATTCATCCTATAACCAAATAATTTTTGGAAATGGTTTGAGTTATAAAACCTGACATTTATCAAAGGCTGGGATTATATCTCAAGAAAATTCATTCGTACAAGTCATTTGTATGCAAGAGTTGTTTCCATTCTTTTTCACCTAGGTTTTCATTTCAAGTTCAATTTTTTAAGTAAAAATTTATACCGCCCATATATATAATGCCAAAAACTGAGAAGGCAGCCACACATCAGAATCAAATTGAAAAATGATGTCTAAGGAGCATTAATTAATTCTCTTTCTATCGAAATTGAATAAATATAATTCTCCTTCATATCCATTCATTCTGTTAAGATATGCAATGCAAATATTTGCGATCTCTTAGCTGTAAACATGATTTAAAATTGTTTCATTGACAAAGTGTACCCATGGCCTTGGTTTATTTTTGAAAAGTTGTATCTAATTTTAATTGTTAAAGTCAGTAATCAATTATGCTTAAATTTCTTGATATCATTAGTACTTCCATACTCATTTCACTTTTCAACCTGTTTGATTTAATTTTGCCATTTGCACCTTGCACCAAATGACACACCCCGACCCGGAAGTGGGGCATGCTGGCCGTCACGTGAGTGTAACGTAGCCAAGTGCACAGTGCAGAAGCAGAATCAATAACGATAGTGCTAGAGTGATAATATAGTACTTATACAGAACCAGAGCGTACTAAGTTAAAGTGCAGTCAAGCATGAATAAATAAGTTCGAATAACACCAACGGTGTCCCACATAATAATGAATCTGTCAGAACTGTCGAATGGTCCTTGCTAGCCACCACGGGTACTCTAGCTATCTAGAACCTGGAAGGGCGAAAAACAAAATTAAGTGGGTCAGCAAAACAAATCTTTTCAAAATCATTCTTTTCTCAAAAGTATAGCCCCTCACCATAAAACCTGTATAGTTTCCCAGAAAATAATACGTACATATATATCACAACCTTTCTCAGCATAAAACATTATCAAATGTATCTCATAATATGCCATGCAATGCGTTTCAATGCCAATTTGAATCTCATAAGTCATGCCATGTGATGCATTTCAATAACCATATCGCTACTAGATATCAACTCAGCCCTCGGTTGTACATATAACTCATAACATCTCAATCTCATCATATATATGCAGGTAACTTGGATCTAAGGTGGTCTATACGACAAGACTGTGCACCTAACTTGGATCTAAGGTGAGCATGCGGTGCAGGAGGTGAACGACACGTGAAAGACTGTACCCCTAACTCTGGGCGTGAGCACTAACAATATGTGCAGGTTTATGAACTAACATATCATATCATATCTCATCATATATCGTCCGTTCTTTCTCAACAATGCATGTACCTACCTGGTACTTACCTGGCGTCCTCGGCACCAACATATGCATGAAATGTATAGATGAATACTCATGCAATAATATTAAGTTATATGCATGGCGATAAAAACGTAATTTTCATTTAAAAGCTGATTTTGGGAAAATCATTATATATATATAGGTTATACAGAAAAATAGCTGCCCACTCACTGATAGGTCGCTAGGTCATAGCCCCCACGTCTAGCCTGGCTACACTCGTCCTCGGAATAAGTCTCACCTATATGAGAAATTACTAAAAATACGTTATTTAAGCACATATATGCAACTACGGAAATAACTTCTCATACATAGCTCAATTTTGGCATACAAATATGCTAACGCGACCTACTCGACGTCACGGACGTCAACATAATTTTAAAATACTTTTTCTCGGGCCCACGCACCCCCACGCGCGGCACATGCCTGGCACGTGTCGTCTTCAACCTCGCGACGCCGACGCCGGCGCCGACCATCGGTCGCCGGAAACATACAACTCACTATTTCTCCCTCGTCTTTGCACCATTTTGTCCCATTTTTTTCCTACATGCTCTAAATTAAGAGTAGAACAAGTCTATACCTTCAAAAACCTCGAAAAAGGCCTTAAATCTCGTTGGGGAAAATCTCCAAAACCGGCCACCTTCGTTCTCCTCAATCCCGACGTCAAAACACTTCCAACGAACGTCTCCGAGCCTCTAGAGGTCCTAACAAAGCTCCTTGTGAGCTTAGATTGTCCTAAAATCAACCAACAAAAAGTTCATGAACAGTGCCAAAATCGGTGCTCGAGGTTTCAACGTGAAAATGACATAGTTTGTACCTGAAAATGGCACCACTGTGTTCGTATAGTCTCAAAGAGTCGAATGGTGGTATTAGTTCGTTCGATCTGTGAAGGTTTGATGGGTTTGTGGGTGTGCCGTACGATAATGGCAAGAGAGTGAAGAGAGAGAGAGAGAGGGTCTGTCTAAGAGAGTTCTAGATAGAGAGAGACTGACGGGGAGAGGTGATGGTGGATGTGTGTGGACCAAAACCATCCAAAATGTAAGGACAAAAATATGTCATTGGCTCCAAATATTGAGGGCCACAATTAATTGGTCCTCACACAAAACACATGCATACGTACATGACCCCGAAGGGGTAATTCCGTCAATTCATCACTTAATTAATATATATATCGGGACGGGTTGTCACAATCTACCCACCTTATAAAAAATTTCATACAACACATACATACTAATATCCATAAAACAACCTCGGATACATCTCTCTCATCTTGTCTTCGGTCTCCCAGGTAGCTTCTTCTGCTGAATGATTCCTCCACAAAACTTTCACCAGACACACTGTCTTGTTTCTGAGCACCTTATTTTTCCAATCAAGTATCGTCACCGGCTCCTTATCATAAGTCAAATCTGGGTTAATCTCCAAAGGTTGCAGAGAAATCACATGCGACGGATCTGAAACATAATGTCGAAGTATCGAAACATGAAACACATTATGTACTCTGGATAACTCTGACAGCAACTCAAGCCTGTAAGCCACTTCACCGACTCCCTCTGTGATCCGATAAGGTCCAATGTACCTAGGACTCAATTTACCTTTCTTTCCGAATCGAACTACACCCTTCCAAGGCGATAACTTAAGAAATACCCAATCACCAACATTATACACTCGGTCAGTGGTATGCCTGTCTGCTAAACTCTTTTGGCGATCATGGGCGGTTTTTAGATTAGCCTTAATAACCTAAACATTCTGAGTAGTCTTCTCTACTATCTAAGGGCCCACTAGAATTCTTACATCAACCCAAATGGTTTCGTCCTTTCGGCTTTGACTTGCTGACATATGACGCATCTACTTACATATTCAGCGATTTCTCTCTTCATACCCGGCCAATAGTAGAACGGTCGAATGGTATGATACATTTTCGTGCCTCCGGGATGCATCGCATAAGCTGAAATATGCGCTTCGTCTAAGATGTCCTTCTTTAACTTTGCATTATTTGGCACGTACATCCTGTTTCCCTGCATAAGCATACCATCTGATTCTCTGATTCGAAGGTCTTTCTTTTTACCATCATTCCTCAGCCGAATAAGTTCCTGAATCTCATCATCATTCATCTGAATCTTAAGTATTCTGTCGATTAGGATTGGCCTAACTTGGAAACTAGCAAGTAAGGCTTCCTCTTGATTGTCTACCATCGAATTCTTTACTTCCAACTGCACTCCAGTCGATCTCAACTCAGTAAGAAGAGGAACTCGGCTCGCATGAAAAACGTTAATTTTGCCCTGGGACTTCCTGCTAAGAGCGTCAGCTACCGCGTTTGCACGACCAGGGTGATACTCAATCGTGCAATTATAGTCGCTCAGTAACTCAATCCATTGACGCTGGCGAAGATTCAAATCCTTCTGGGTAAAAAGGTACTGGAGACTCTTATGGTCTGAGAAGATCCTGCATTTTTCACCATAGAGGTAATGTCTCCAAATCTTTAAATCAAAGATAATGGCAGCCAATTCTAAGTCATGTGTAGGGTAATTCTTTTCATGAGGTTTTAACTGGCGTGAAGCGTAAGCAATCACCCTACCATGCTGCATCAAAACGCAACCCAAGCCATTTAACGACGCATCACTGTAAATCTCGAAATTACCATCATCATCAGGAAGCGTCAAGACAGGAGCATGAGTGAGACAATACTTTAACTGCTGGAAACTCCGCTCACGATCATTATCCTACTCGAACTTAACGTCCTTCCTGGTCAACTTCGTCAATGGCAGCGCCATGACCGAAAAGTCTTTAACGAACCGCCAATAATAACCTGCCAAACCAAGGAAGCTCCGAACCTCGGTGATGGTTCGTGGCTGTTCCCAATTCTCCACAGCCGAAATCTTCTGAGGGTCAACCTGAATACCCTGAGCTGAAACGACATAACCTAAAAATGCTACTTCGTCCAACCAAAATGGGCACTTATTGAAATTGGCGTACAATCAATGCTCTTTCAGTTTCTTCAACACCAACGAAAGATGTCGAGCATGGTCAGCCCTTGACTTAGAATACACCAGGATATCATCAATGAAGACAATAACGAACCTATCCAGATACTGCTGGAACACCTTGTTCATCAATCCCATGAAAGCTGCTGGTGCATTAGTCAAACCAAATGGCATAACCAGAAACTCATAGTGTCCATAACGAGTCCTAAAGGCAGTTTTAGGAACATCGTCACTCCTGATTTTCAACTGATAATAGCCTGACCTCAAGTCAATTTTCGAGAACACACAGGCACCTCGAAGTTGATCGAAAAGATCATGGATACACGGCAACGGATAACGGTTTTTAATCGTCGCCCAATTCAACTGCATGTAATCGATACATAATCTCAAGGTACCATCATTCTTTCGAACAAATAGGACTGGGGCTCCCCAAGGTAAAGTACTGGGTTGAATGAACCCCTTCTCAAGTAATTCCTGCAACTGAATGTTCAATTCTCGCAACTCTGCAGAAGCCATTTAATATAGAGTCAACGAGATAGGATTAGTACCTGGCAACAAGTCAATGGTAAACTCCACGTCGCGATCTGGCGGCAATCCAGGTAAATCATCAGGGAAAACGTCAGCGAAATGTCTAACCACTCGAACAACCTCCAAGCTAGCAGGAGCATCATCATGAAGTACTACAGGAGCTAAGTATCCTTGGCAACCTTTCTTAAATAACTTCTTGGCTCTCACAGCCGAAATAACACCATGTCTAACTCCACTACGCTCACCAATAAAGGTTATCTCAGGTAATCCAGGACGATGAAAAGTCACTGATTTCCCGTAACAATCAATCTTGGCACGATTGTAGTGCAACTAATCAGTGCCCAGAATGATGTCAAAGTCAATAATATCTAGCGGAGTGAGGTTAGCAGGCATCACCACGTTCTCCACTATTACGGGACATCCTGGATATACGCAATCCACATAACATTTCTCCCCTCTAGGCATGGCAAACTCCAACTCATACCCAAAGGGTGAAGATTGAGGTTGAGTCAGTTGAGCAAATGTATGAGAAATCACAGAGTGCGTGGCACCACAATCAATCAATACTCTAGCAAAATGACCAAGAATATTCAACGTACCCATAATCAAATCTGGGTTGTTCTGAGTGTCCTGCAGTGAGAGGTTATGAATGCGGCCCTGCATCTGCTGTCGTCCTCATCGACCTCGGTTAGCGTGCATTCCTCGTCCCTGAGAATTTCGTCCCTGACTCAACTGTCCAGCCTGTCTCGAAAACCCGACACCACTAGCAGCAGTATCCACCTGCTGAGGTTGTCCCCCTAAATACCACTACGAGTTACCGGCTGAAAACTGCTGCTAAGGTAAGTATCAACCTGAGTATGGCTGCTGAGGGGGCATATATCCTCTAGAGTACTACTGCTGGGGAGGTATATACCCTCCAAAATATTGTCCGTAGCCACTCTGGTGGTAGGGATCCGTAGGATACTGAGGCTGATACTCATCTGATGAATACGGAACGGGATCCCCCGAATAGTGGAAAACTCCTTCACGTCTAGTTTGAACATAGGTGGAAAACTCCTGCAGTAAGACTTCATATAACTCATGATAGGTGGAGCAGTGAATCGTTGTCGCTATCGTACACCACTTCTTCTTCGTACCCAATTTGAATCGGCGTAACATCTTAACTTGATTAGCAGCAACATCTGGGTGATAGCGGGAGAGATCAATAAATGTACATTAGTACTCATTAGCTGACATTTTCTTTTGCTTCAATCTTGTGAATTCCTGTTTCTTTCCATCAATATACACTGGAGGAATGAATCTCCTGTAAAACAACTTTTTAAACACTTCCCAGTCATTGGCTTCCTCTTAGCCAACTCTGACCACCACGTTGCTGGTTCCTTAGCTAAAAACCATGAAGTCGTCTCGACCCATTTATTGGGCTGTAGACTCCCCTGATTCGTCATTATGCTGAAGGTTTCCTCAATGTGCATAAACCATTTCTCTAAACCCTCGGGCCTCTTGTTCCCCACAAATTGGGTTATCCTCAAATTATGCACTGACTCTAGAGGGGTCCGATGAGGCGGGCGGATAACTGACTGAAGGGCATTAGCTATGGCCTCCCCTAACTGGGCTACGCTAGGGAAATTAGGCTCATCAGCGTGACATGGCTCACGACGAGGCGGCATAGTTCTGACAGAAGACATCAAGTCATTAGAAGTTTCACAAAATATGCAAGACTGCAACCTAGACTTCTGATACCAAACTGACACACCCCGACCCAGAAGTGCCCATGTTGGCTGTCACGTGAGTGTGACATAGCAAAGTGCATAGTGCAGAAGCAGAATCAATAACGATAGTGCTAGAGTGATAATATAGTACTTATACAGAACCAGAGCGTACTAAGTCAAAGTGTAGTCAAGCATGAATAAATAAGTTCGAATAACACCAACGGTGTCCCACATAATAATGAATCTGTCAGAACTGCCGAATGGTCTTTGCTAGCCACCACGGGTACTCTAGCTATCTAGAACCTGGATGGGCGAAAAACAAAATTGAGTGGGTCAGCAAAACAAATCTTTTCAAAATCATTATTTTCTCAAAAGTATAGCCCCTCACCGTAAAACCTGTATAGTTTCCCAGAAAATAATACGTACATATATATCACAACCTTTCTCAGCATAAAACATTATCAAATGTATCTCATAATATGCCATGCAATGCATTTCAATGCCAATCTAAATCTCATAAGTCATGTCATGCGATGCATTTCAATAACCATATCGCTACTAGATATCAACTCAGCCCTCGGTGGTACATATAGCTCATAACATCTCAATCTCATCATATATATACTCTGCACATACATCAATATCCTCATGAGGTCATCATTATATCACTGTATCAATATAAGAATGCTCTAGTGCTACAATCACGTGAAGACTGTGTGAATGAACGCGGGTCACCTACATGTCGAACCCACTCAAATGTGGTCTATACGACAAGACTGTGCACCTAACTTGGATCCAAGGCGAGCATGCGGTGCGGGAGGTGAATGACACGTGAAAGACTGTGCCCTTAACTCTAGGCGCGAGCACTAACAATATGTGCAGGTTTATGAGCTGAGCACTAACAATATGTGCAGGTTTATGAGCTAACATATCATATCATATCTCATCATATATCATCCGTTCTTTCTCAACAATGCATATACCTACCTGGTACTTACCTGGCGTCCTTGACACCAACATATGCATGAAATGTATATATGAATACTCATGCATCAATATTAAGTTATATGCATGGTGATAAAAACGTAATTTTCATTTAGAAGCTGATTCTGGGAAAATCATTATATATATATAGGTTATACGGAAAAATAGTTGCCCATTCACTGATAGGTCGCCGGGTCGTAGCCCCCACGTCTAGCCTGGCTACACTCATCCTCGGAATAAGTCTCACCTATATGAGAAATTACTAAAAATACGTTATTTAAGCACATATACGCAACTACGGAAATAACTTCTCATACATAGCTCAATTTTGGCATACAAATATGCCAACGCGACCTACTCGACGTCACGGACGTCAACATAATTTTAAAATACTTTTTCTCGGGCCCACACGCCCCTACGCGCCTGCCAGGGCACGGTGCTACGTACCCCCACACGCGGCACGTGTCGTCTTCAACCTCGCGACGCCGGCGCCGGCGCCAGCCACCGGTCGCCGGAAACCTGCAACTCACTATTTCTCCCTCCTTTTTGCACCATTTTGTCCCATTTTTCTTCCTACATGCTCTAAATTAAGAGTAGAACAAGTCTATACCTTCAAAAACCTCGAAAAAGGCCTTAAATCTCGTCGGGGAAAATCTCCAAAACCGGCCACCTTCGTTCTCCTCGATCCCGACGTCAAAACACTTCCAACGAACGTCTCTGAGCCTCTAGAGGTCCTAACAAAGCTCCATGTTAGCTTAGATTGTCCTAAAAATCAACCAACAAAAAGTTCATGAACAATGCCAAAATCGGTGCTCGAGGATTCAACGTGAAAATGACATAGTTCTTACCTGAAAATGGCACCACTGTGTTCGCATGGTCTCCAAGAGTCGAATGGTGGTATTGGTTCGTTCGATCTGTGAAGGTTTGATGGGTTTGTGGGTGTGTCGTACGATAATGGCGAGAGATAGAGAGAATGTCGAGAGTGAAGAGAGAGAGAGAAAGGGTCTGTCTGAGAGAGTGCTAGGTAGAGAGAGACTGACGGGGAGAGGTGATGGTGGATGTGTGTGGACCAAAACCATCCAAAATGTAAGGACAAAAATATCTCATTGGCTCCAAATATTGAGGGCCACAATTAATTGGTCCTCACACAAAACACATGCATACGTACATGACCCCGAAGGGGTAATTCCGTCAATTCATCACTTAATTAATATATATATATATATATATATATATATATATATCGGGACGGGTTGTCACACCAAAATACCTAAACAATGACATCAAATTTTCAAGTAAAAAAATGGGTCTGTGTCATATTTATCTTTTTCTATTTGTTGACTTTCATGGACTTTCATTTGAATACCATCATTTTCACAAGCCCTTATACGCATTTGATTCAAACTTCATCATTCTTTACATATCTGTATATATTATATTCACACATTTTGTAATCCCGCAGCAACGCGCGGGCACTATTCCTAGTGTAATTCTAACCCCCAACTTTATAATTTGTTCAACTTTTGTATTTGGTTGATTTTTTTATTGCTAATAATTTTGTAATTAGTTTTTGGATAATTTATCTTGTTTTATTTTTTTTGAACATTTTGATGTAAAAAAAAAAAAACACCCTTGGAGAAGAATTGGACACAAGTTTTAGGCTTTTTTTGTTTCCCAAACCCCCCTTTAGAGATAACCTTAGAGTAGACGAACTTCCTTGCAATTGCGATTTTACGATGTTAGTATCCCAAGTCAAATTTATGGTAGTGTGTGATTGAATTGGATACTACTATTGTGACATCTTTGTGCGGTACGCTCACAAAGGCAATGTCTTGTTTACTTCTCGGTTTTTAACGCCGGGCAGAGAAGAGTAAATGAATCTTTTAGCTCTATCCCGAACTTGTTCACTGTCCCACCCTGAATTGAAAACCAAATATGCAGAAGATCATAGAAACCACCATTCATATAAACAACTAATTTTCGAATAGCTTTGATTATATAGAGATATTGAACTCCTTTTAACCTTTACAGGGGCAGAGCCAGTGAAAGGCCGGGGATGAGGAGATGGTGATGGGCATCTAAGAGTGATTAGTTCCTGGGTTGCGGTGGCGTTGGCAATGATGATGGTGATGGGCATCTAAGAGTGATAAATAGTGGATGTAGGCAAGGGATGGAGGCTAGAGGCAAAATATAGCCCCTTAAAATGATAATATTACCTACCAATATTTTTTTTTGGTTCTAGTGGTGAAGGGTTAGGAGCTAGGGTTCTAAATTTTTAGGTGGGCTCCAACTGCCCAATGCTTAGGTTAGAACTAGTTTGGCCTTGCAAAGTGCCTAGGCTTTAATTTGACTAGGCAAATTTTGTTGGGCTAGAAATTAGTTTTTCAATTTTGAGGCAAGATTATCAATTTGCCTAGGCTATAAAGGCTTTCTTGTTACACCGCCTTAAGAAGGATAGGACTAAGTAGGATTATAATGGTAAAATACTAATTTGGGCTCCAAAAATATTTTAGTCTATAGCTTAACACTACTACAAAAAACGTGCGACAAAATAAGTTTGTTGCAAAGTACAATTTTGTCGCTCAAAATCTTGCGCGACGAAAGTTTAGTCATGCATGATTCGTCTCGCAAAGTTCGTGATGATAGAGTTTGCGTGCTGAAAATTAATCTTCATCGCACAAAGGTAGCTTTGCGCGACGAAGTAGTTTGTTTGCAAAGCTACATTGCGCGACGAAGTAGTTTGTCTACCTTGCGCAATGACGATTAACGTCGCACAAAGCTTTACACGACAAAATATTTTAAATTTTAAAATTTTGTTTTTCACAATTTTAATTAAAATAAATAAATTTAATATTTTGCGCAACGAAATATTTTGTCGCGCAAGGTTTTTGACTTTTTGTTTTATTATTTCTCTTATATTAATTTAATTATATTAATTGTTTAAGCAACGAAATATTTGGTAGCGCAAGATTTTTCAAATTTTAATTTTTTAATTTAATTTAATTGTATGATTTTATTTCTTTAATTACTTTAATTTAAATTGACATATTTAAAATAAAAATTACATATGAAAAATAGTGATCAAATTATGCAATATATATAATGTATTCAAAATGTACACATAAATTAACAAAGTACAATAATAAAATCCTAATACAAGTCTATTGTGGTGGTAGTGGCGGGGGATATGTTTCGATAGCGTCCTAATCCTTAACTTTAGCCGTCAAAGTCTCGACGATTCCCTACAAAAAAAAAAAGGTCAAATAACAGAAAAATAACAAAAAATTGACATAATCTCCCCTAAAATTGGTATACCCCAAATCCAACCCCAAACTCCACTCCTTATCCTATACTCGACCCCAAACCCCGCACCAAACTCAAAACTAACTCCACATACACATTAATGAAAAAAAAAATTGGGGAGAATATACCTTTTGGCAAGATTGAGAGGGAGGCGTGAGTGAGAGAATTAGAGGAGATAGTGATAGAGAGATGAGAGAGTGAGTGAGAGTGAGAGATAGTGAAGAGAGAGAAGAGGGATTAAGTGAGAGGAGTGAGTGTAAGAGAGAGGGTTGGATTTGGGGAGAGGGAAATAGAGAGGAGAGGTAAGAGTAGAGAAAAACATTGAGAAAATGGTGGACTTATTTTGGTTTTAAAAGCCGTATCACTTTGCACGATGAAATATTGGTTGCGCAAAGTCTTAAAAAAAATTCCCACATCCCATTTTTGGTGCCCGCCCAAATTTTTAAAGCTTTGGTCGCACAAAGTTTTGTGCGACGAAGTGTTGGTCGCGTAAAACTTTGCGCGATGAAGTGATGGCCACGCAAAGTTTTGTGCGACAAAAAATTGGTAGTCGCGTAAAACTCTAACTTTAAGCCTTAGGGCTGGAAAAATACAGTCTCCCAATTAAGTAAAACTATCACTATTTGAAACACCACATGAGCGTAGCATTGGTTCAACATCATGGCTAATGGTGTTCACATTTTCTACATGTACCAAAAAGTTTCTATAGGGAGCTTATAGTGATGATCCTCTAGCTCTGCTCAGATATAAGATGTGATTATAATCCTTTGGACAAATCTTGATAATCTAGAAATAATGTCAAATCAAGGCAGATGAACTCCAGCTGAAATGGGATAGAAATGGCTGGCAATGTTCAATGGTTATCATATCTTTTGCAGTGATAAACAATGACTAAGTTTGCACAATAGGATGGGGTACAATAGTGCAAGAGCAGACGTTTCCTAAACCTTTCCATCGCCACAGACAGAAATCTAAGGTTAATAAAGATTTTGGACATGTTCTCTGCAGATTATGTCATTCGATTTTCTAGTAAAGGTGATAAATGTTGACCTTAAGTTATAGATAAGATGGTTCCTTTCTAATAGTATTACACGTTGGAAATATAAGTGGTAATCTGTTATACGATCTTTACACAATCAAACCTCCAAGTAACACCTCATCATGGATTTCCAAAACAATCAACATCACTGAAGAGTGTAAAGCGATGGTGAGGTGAGACGACAGCTCAGTTATCATAAACTTTACTCATATCCAACTGTTCATCTTAATTAACTTTCCTTGACCGAAAAGTGAGGAAGGATACTATAGTTGAGAAATCCTTAATAGATTGTCGATAAAATCGATAAGACTAGAAATATCTCAAATTTCACAATTCTTTAGAAAAAAAAAATGCCAACTTTTCTCCGCCACAAACTTTTGGGAAAAGAAAGAATCTCATCCACATAGATCACGTTTCCCAAGAAGAATATCAATCTAATCAAAGTCTATAATCGAGCAGTCAGTATAAGGTTGACCAACAGAGCTTAAAGAATTTGATCTCACTGCTGAAGTAAATAAGAAGATCATCAACAAGATCACTGGGGATGTTAGTGTTATCAGGAACCAAGAGTAATTGTCCCAAAATGTTCTACCCTAGGGTGCTACCCTTGTAGTACCATATTGCCACTCAAGTCATTTCTAGAATCTTGACGAGGGAAGACTTTGTAGGGATTCTAAGAGGTGATCTCCTCAAGGACTCTATCAAGTAACTCAAAACTACTTCAAATTTCCAAACTCAAAAGGTTTAGGAACAATGGCTAAAGAATAATGGTGAAATCGATTTATAAATCCCTGGTGATACATCATTAACAATGCATTAACCCTGCTTTAGACAATCAACTAGTCTTAATCTACATCTTTCCTTAGTAGGAAAGTTCTTCGCTTGAAGACTAAAACGTTTGCCAAGATAATCTTCTAAAATGTCGACGAGTCAAAAAATTTGCCCAAAAACTTAGGAAAAATTAACATATTGTTCATAATTGATGAGGTGGCAAGACTCGATATTTAGGTTCAGGAACCTAAAATGCTTGCATCACATGTGTGATGGATGCAATACTAACCAACTTATGCTCTGATACCAAACTGACACACCCTGACCTAGAATGTCCACTAGGACTCCGAAATCGAGATGTGCTGGCCGACACCTGGAAGGTGACGAAGCCATAAAGTGTAGTGATGTGGAAATGTGAATAAATTTAAAACTAAAAGTGCCTAAATACTAGAGTGCGCTGGTGTGCGAGAGCAAACCCATCTCACACGTGATGTTAGAGCATAAGTAAGGTGCAGTAGAGCGGGTAAGAATCATACCCTCAGAAGTAGCCACCAATCTTGAGGTTTGCCAAAAATCCTTATCGAAACGAACGTTCAGTAACTACAACCTGGAGGGGCACAAAACAGAAAGTGTGAGTAGACAAAAACAAAACTTTGAAAACATCTTCATTTTTAGAAATACAATAACCCCTCATCGAAATTCGTATAATTTTCCAGAAAATACCAATACACATGCATATAAAACTCATGCTGAATAATAGCAAAACCAAGGCATATCATGTCGAAGTATCTCAGCCACAACCATATAAACAAGATGAAATACATCAATATGAAATGAATGTTAGTCGGAGTCACCTATAGTGACCTGTACGACTTATCATATCTCATCAATCAAGTGCTAGCACGTGAGTCGTAGTCACCTATAATGACCTGTATGACTCATCCACATCTCATCAATCAATATCTCATCAAACAGGTGCTAGCACGTGAGTTGGAGTCACCTATACTGACCTGTACGACTCATCCAAATCTTATCAATCAGGTGCTAGTACGTGACTAGTGACCTGTACGACTCATCCACATCTTATCAATCATTATCTCATCAATCAACTCCTGCACATGAGTCAAAACCAACTAAAGTGGTTTGTACGACAGGCTGGGTGTATATATATAAATACACTCAGTGCTACGATCACGTGAAGGCTGTGCGAAGTATCGCAAGTCATCTATGAGTCGAAACCACCTATAGTGGTCTGTATGACAGGCTGGCACCTACCTTGGAATCCAAGGTGAGCGTAAGGTGCGGGAGGTGAACCATGACATGAAAGTTGGCACTGGCCTCGGGCAAAGCATTAACACCGGGGTGCAGGACAATGAATTCTATTTAAATCCATTCATTACTAATTACCATTCGATCCTACCGACACTATATACTCACCTGAAATTACCTTGGTCTCTGCATTATGGTGCCACGCTGTGCAAATTTGTATTAAATCACATACTAACATATAGACTAATTATGGCATAACATTTATAAAACATAAAACCACCATTTCGCATTTCTTCACACAATGGTTTATAACCCACGTTAAATCACTAAAACATAAAGTTAAATTCTCACATTTTCACCAGATTTCTTCACATTGCTCACACTTCTAAACAACGCTTTTGTCTCGATTATATAATCTCACTTATTGCATGGCTGCATCTAACGTCTCGTTAGACTGCCTACGTACCCTAAACAGGGATCAAGCCAATCGTAGTTCATAATAATTATTTGTAAGTAACACGCATAAGGATATATCATGATATAATCTAAACTCAACCATCTCCTAGTATTTACAACATATAAATATATATGACATGGTATAATTTCTTAATTCAATTTAAAAGCATTTATGGAATTATCAATCACATATAAATATGATAAACAAGAAAGATCCACTCACCTGGAGTCCGCGCTACAACTTCCTAGAACAAATATAGAGGCGTCATGAACGATCAGCGCCTAGAATAATTATCAAATCATATCTCAGAATTCTTGTTGATAAAATACATAACTTACATAGAACATGTGTCTACGTAATTTGATCCAAAAGATCCACATATCAAATTTCTGATCTGTAACTTCTAAGGATTTACATTATGCTTCTAGAACAATACCCTAAAGTTTCATTACGATCTAACGGTTGGATCTCCGCCACTTGGTTTATTTACGAACTTACAATTTCAATTTAGGGAGATCCGTATAACGGATTTCTGATCCGTAAATTCCTATATTCCTCAAATATTATGAATAACAATCTATTAAAGTTTGGTGACGATCCAACGGTTGGATCATCGGTTCATATAATCGCCTATTAACGTATCGTAGATAGTTTAGGTTCTAACGATCAATCTACGTCAATCCATTCTCAAACTGAGCTCAAGGTATTTAATAATGCCCAAAAATAAAATTGGTGGCCCTTTGGCCATGCGCCACCGTGGGTGGCTGTCGGCCGCCCCGACTCACCGGAAAATCCAACTATCTCCAAAAATTCTCAAAATTTACAGAATTGAAGATCTCAATGAGTAGAACAAATTTCATACCTGCGACCAAGGCCAATGTGACCGGGAAAAGCTCCAATTTCGCTAAAACCCGTCGGAACCCTAGAATTTGGGTGTTCTTGATTCGTCCTCAAATCAACTCTCACGCTCCAACCACTGATTGGGCATCGTTCCTGGGCTTAAGGGAAGTACATTGGTGATGGCAATTGCACGAAATCGTTTCAGGGATGGCAGATTCACCATTGTGGGTGTCCTCGGGTCGACATGAGCTTTCGCCGTGAAATCACCACCAATGGCCATCAAACTTAGGTGGTAAAGGAAGCTGGGATGACGCCATATTGATTGGCTACAATTTGTCGGAAAATCGAAGAAAACCGCCGGAAAATTTGAAGAGAAATGGGTTGGCTTCGTGGGTCAAAGGAGCCAACGACCAATCTGCATATGTTTTTTTTTTTCATCTCAGCCACCCACGTGGCTTCTGTTCAATTTTCCCACAAATCTGGAGCCTTCCAGATTAACATTTAAATTTCTATTTTGTCCCTAATTTTAAATGTTAATATCTCGCTCGTTAAAACTCCATTTCACGAACGGTTTGCGCCTACGCGTTCGTGAGCTCGAGCTCTATCCAATTATGTCAAGAAACATGACAGAATATGCAAGAATCAAATACACCCTCGATAAATTACATTTTTCCCTTGGGGCATTTCCATCAATTCACTCAATTAGAATAAATAAAAACATAAATTGAGGGACAGGTTGTTACATTTTACAACTACACTCCTTAACTCTATATGAATACAATGAATAAATTCGATTTTTAATTTAAAATATTTACAATAGTGAATACCACAAAATCTTATGGTATACTTAATGAAAGTATATATAAACTCTAAGTGTTAGTGAATCTATTGTTTTGATGGGATACGCATTCTACGAAACTAGTTTCAACGACTCAACCGTCAAATTTGTTTGTATATACTTCGAGATCGCATACGCCAAAAATTACAAAAAACAAACATTTAGAGATCAAGTAATGAGACAAAAAATTTCGACAGTTATAAACGAAAAATCATGAATTAATAGTTATTTTAAATCCGATTTTGATGATTCTTTACCGTTATACTCTTTGACCCTATATGAATACAATAAATGAATTCGATCTTTAATTTAAAATATTTACACTAGTGGATACCACCAAATCTTATGTTATATTTAATGAAAGTATATATAAACTCCAAGTATTAGTGAATTTATTGTTTTGATGGGATACGAATTCTATCAAACTAGTTTCAATGATCCAACTGTCAAACTTATTTGTATATACTTCGAGATCGTATACGCCAAAAATCACAAAAAAAAAAATATTCAGAGATGAAGTAACGGGACAAAACTTTTCGATGGTTATAAATGAAAAATCACAATTTAATGATTATTTTAACTCCGATTTTGATGATTTTTTACAGCTACACTCCTTGATCCTTTATAAATACAATGGCTAAATTCAATCTTCAATTTAAAATATTTACATTAGTGGAAACCACAAAATCTTATGTTATACTTAATGAAAGCATAAATAAACTCTTAAGTGTTAATGAATCTATTGTTTTGATGGAATACGCATTCTACGAAACTAGTTTCAACGTTCCAACCATCAAACTTGTTTGTATATACTTCGAGATCATATACGCCAAAAATTGTAAAAAAAAAAAAAAATTTAGAGATCAAGGAATGGGACAAAAACTTAAACGAAAAATCATGATTTAATGGTTATTTCAACTCCGATTTTGATAAGTTTTTACAGCTACACTCCTGGACCCTATATGAATGAAAAAATTCCCAAAAATTCTGAACCAAACCGAAAAAATACCGATCCCAAACCAAAAATGTCCCAAACTGATTATATATTTTTAATTGTTTTATATATATATATATTTACACAGATAATAATATATATATATATATATATATATATACACATATATATATATATATATATATATATTATGTTGACACAATAATGAAAAAATCATGTTTCATCCCTGCAACATAAAGATATGAATGATTATGATATGTGTTATGTGTCATTCTATTTCATTGATAGGAGTCACCTTTACTGGAAGTAACACAAACACCAGTGTCAAAGTTGTTGAAGAAAGTAGAGAACATAAACACCAGAAGTGTAATGAGTATTCTGTAGAATCACAAAAAGGTATATAACTTATGTACTAGGTTTGCCTTCTAGTGTATTCTTAAATGGTAAAACAATTCCGTTTTATAGGTTATAAACTTATAAATGCATCTCAGTACTACAAAAGAAGATATCATATAAAACTTATCTGCGGTTGCACTAGTGGTTGTTTAAGAGTTTAATGTTGCCTACCAATATCGTTTGATCAATTCATGCATTATTCCTTCTACTTCCTTAACTTACTTCATGCCAGGTAATTCATTGGGAGTATGAAGTTGAAACTAGTAATGGAAGAACAATCATGAAACGAAGGAAAACAAAAAGCACAGTAATGTTTGAAGTATGTATCTGATTATTTTAGTGAAAATATAACAGCTACGAGAATTGGGAATACAGAATCACTAAAAGCCCAAAAATATTTTGGGATTCCCGATTGTGCCGAACTCTCGAAACTATTTTAGAATTCCCGAAAATTGGGATTTCTGAAATTTTGGTTTAGGATCGGTCTTGAAATTGGGAATACCGAAAATTTCGGTTTAGGAATCGGGACTAAGGTTTTGGTTCAGTATCCATACGGAACCAAATATAATGAACTAATTCAATCGTCAATTTAAAATATATTTTTCTAATAAAAATCCGATCCGAACTACAATAATATATTTTTCTAACCAAAGCCTGATTTGAACTATAATAATAAATTTAAAGCTACTTAATAAATATATATACCGTTCAATTTCTTAAGTGTTATACTTAAAAAAAAATGAAAATAAATTGACTTAGGCAACGAAATATTTGAATTATGTTGCACAAAGATTTAAAAAAATAATTTTTTTATTTTAATTTTTTTATGACTTTGCGTGTCGAATTTAAAGTTTCGTTGCACAAAGTGATGATGTGTTTTTCATCGCGTAAAACTTCGTCGCGCAAGACTTTGCATTGCGAAATTTAGAATTTCGTCGCACAAAGTGACTTTGAGCAACGATGTTGTTT
This sequence comes from Crataegus laevigata, assembly GCA_963580275.1. Lineage (NCBI taxonomy): Eukaryota > Viridiplantae > Streptophyta > Magnoliopsida > Rosales > Rosaceae > Crataegus > Crataegus laevigata. The sequence continues at coordinate 9,319,952 of OY756953.1, read as the reverse complement.
CGTCGCTCAAAGTCACTTTGTGCAACGATGTGTTTTTCATCGTGCAAGACTTTGCGCGACAAGGTTTAGAATTTCGTCGTGCAAAGTGACTTTGGGAGACGATGTGTGTTTCGCACTTCATATTATTCTATCGTGCATACTCCAATCCAAGTTAGTCTAGTTTAGTCTCTGAAACTAATCCAGTCTGAGATAATCTGGTACAACAAATGCACCTTAAGCCTCCCATTAGATATGATCTAAGCTACATTCCAGCTATCAACTTCAACATTTCATATGATCCCTTATAAATTTGTGTTAACAAAGCTAAAGCTTTTCATCGAAATATATTAGACTGAGAATACATTGTGTTTGAACGAGGATTTTCAAGTCTCAAGGGATTGAGACAAGTTATGAAGGAATGGAACACAAAATGTTACATAGAGGGGAATAAAAAACCCTTTCATGATAATAACAAGGGCATGTAAGAGAGATTTACCAATCCTTACTTGGGAGGTATCATTTCTTTTTTCTTTTAGAGAACTGAAAATATGCATAACCAGGTCCAGAGCCAAGAGAACGGGGAGGCTTACCAGAAGGCAAGAACCAAGGAAAGTACATACATAAAGCAATGAATGAGGGTACAAAGACTACAGATGTCACATCCCGACCCGGGCCACCACCACATTCCAGGCTCGACTCCACCATAGCACGATATTGTCCGCTTTGGGCCCCGACCACGCCCTTACGGTTTTGTTTCTGGGAACTCACGAGCAACTGCTCAGGAGGTCACCCATCCTATGATTGCTCTAGCCCAAACTCGCTTAACTTCGAAGTTCCTATGGAACCTGAAGCCAATGAGCTCCCAAAAGGCCTTGTGCTAATTGGAGGTGGGAATGTACATATAAAGCTTACATGATCCTCTCCCCTGGGCGATGTGGGATGCTACAATCCACCCCCCTTAGGGGCCCGACTTCCTCGTCGGCACACCAAGGTCAGGGTTAGGCTCTGATACCAAATTGTCACATCCCGACCCGGGCCGCCACCACATCCCGAGCTTGACTCCACCATAGCACGATATTGTCTGCTTTGGGCCCCGACCACGCCCTCACGGTTTTGTTTCTGGGAACTCACGAGCAACTTCGAAGTTCCTACAGAACCCGAAGCCAATGAGCTCCCAAAAGGCCTTGTGCTAATTGGAGGTGGGAATGTACATATAAAGCTTACATGATCCTCTCCCCTGGGCGATGTGGGATGCTACAATCCACCCCCCTTAGGGGCCCGACTTCCTCGTCGGCACACCAAGGTCAGGGTTAGGCTCTGATACCAAATTGTCACATCCCGACCCGGGCCGCCACCACATCCCGAGCTTGACTCCACCATAGCACGATATTGTCTGCTTTGGGCCCCGACCACGCCCTCACGGTTTTGTTTCTGGGAACTCACGAGCAACTTCGAAGTTCCTACAGAACCCGAAGCCAATGAGCTCCCAAAAGGCCTCGTGCTAATTGGAATTGGGAATGTATTAAGCCTCATAATAGGCTAGCAATCAGCCACAAAATAGGCTAGCAAACGATATCTACACTAAGGGTTGGAGAATGGATTAAGCCTCATAATAGGCTAGCAATCAGCCACAAATTTTTTATCTCTCGGTCCTTTCTTTGTTTTGAAAAAGAACTTCGACAACTTAAAATTTAATAAATTATAGGTCGTTTGATAACCATATCGTTTTTTTGTTTTTTGTTTTGTGTTTGGTTTTCAGTTTTTTTAAAAAAAAAACTGAAAACAAGTTAGGTAACTACTTTCAGTTTTCAAAAAAAATAAAAACTAAAAACCAAATTGTTAAAACTCAAGAAAGTAGTTTTCACTTTTTAGTTTCAAGTTTTTTATTAAAAAAATGAAAGTAGTTACCAAAAGAGTTTTCAGTTTTTAAAAAAGTAAAAACAAAAATTGAAATACAACAGTTATCAAACGGCTTCTTTGGGTTTTTGTTTTTTTTAAACTAAAAACCAAATAGTTTTCAATTTAATAAAAAAAAACTAAAAACTAAATAGTTATTAAATAGACCCTTAAACTTGTGCAATTCATTTCATCTACGTGTTGATAATCTTATCTCATTGTCTTAATATAAAAAAAAGTAAATTATTTATCTAAGTATTCATGTCCCCCTCCTCTAACAATCAAGGAATGGGGTAGGAAGTTGCTTTAGTTCGTGGTTACGTGATCACCATCAAACCCTAAAATTTATAATATAACATGCTTAAAAGGATTAGGAAACATATGACATAAACACCATATAAATATATCACAACCTCTAACTATCACAAAACAAAATGTGTACATACTTTCATAAATATATTGGTGTCGGGATGTAACCGATTGCTACAGATTCATGAAAACGACGCCGTGCCTGCAGCATCATGTAATTTAAACCCAAAAATAATTAGTCAGACTAATTGTGATTTTTGTGTACCAGGTTCGTCTAATTAAGCAAATCGGAATGGACGTGAAGAAAAAAATAGTAATAATGCAGTTGGTACGTATTTAATTTCTGCACGGGTCATCTGATAATATAATTAATAGTAGCAATGTTTTGAAGAAGATTTTTAAGAAGGGGAAATTTTTCTTTGTAATTGAAGCATGAATGGTACACCACGTGTTTTTATATATAGAAAATTTCATTTTAATCCTTAAAAAAGATGAGTTTTAGATTATAACCTTATGTAAGATTAAAATCCAATTTTAGTCCCTAGTATATTTAATCATATCATTTATTAGTTATATTTTTATTTTTATTTTTATTTTAATGTATTAATTACATTTAAATTTAATTTTTATTTCATTCATCATAATATATTTTAGTGTCTACATTTAGGCAATTAATTTTTTATAATATATATTCCGATAACAATTTTGTATGTTCTTCATTTAGATGCATTAATACATTTGAATATTTCGGTATATCCATCGGTACAAACATATAGGTACATTGATTCAATATAATGCATTTTGTTAAGTACATTTTGGTACGCATATTTAAGTATTGACTTTTAGGTATATTAATTCAATATATTATATTTCGGTACATACATTTAAGTATGTACATTTTGGTACATATGTTTCGGTATTGACATTTAGGTACGTACATTTTGGTACATACATTTTGGTATTGACATTTAGGTACATTAATTCAATATAATACATTTTGATACATACATTTAGGTTTATTATAATATATTTCAGTACAATCATGTAGGTACAAAAACGTCAATTTTATATATTTCGACACGGTCATTTATCTACACTTATGTATTTATATATTTTTGTATCACAAATTTCTTTTAATATTTTCTCATTTACGTTCATTTATAATTAAAAAACTAAATATGTGCATATTAATAAAATTAAAATTTAATGTGAAGAGATTCAATAAAAATACACATTAAATAACAAAAATTGAATGCAAATTTTGATAAAAGTACGTTCTAGGGATTAAATTGAATATTTAATCTAGCACCAAGTTTTTTTTTTAAATTTTAATCTTTTGCAATGACTCATGTTCAAAAACCCCTTTTATATAAGTGGTGAGAAATTTTATTTTTTAAGTTAATGCATGGTCGGCTGTGTCTAGCACAAGAAATTCTCTTACACGCTTATTTTAATTTTAGTAGTATCACCCTCCAACAACCATTTGCCACAGTTCAAAAAATATACTATTCATCCTATAAAAAATTGTTACATGTTAAATGCTAAGGAAACTTTCTTAAAGTGAGACTCTTTATGAACTCTCTGTTACCTTACAATTTAACATTAATTATTGTGCCAACACTATAAAACATTGTGTAAAAAATATAAAGTGACAAAAAGTCTATAAAGAATCAAATCTTAGAAAAAATCTCCTTAAGGTTTCTTTTTTACATATGAATAAGTGACATAGGACAGATGCTAGTGCACACACAAACACGTAAACATCTATTTATCGTTCTTTCGCTTGTGGAATACAGTGGATGATGTGCCACAAGAATGTCTAATACTCTTGGCTTTTCGTTATTGGGTTCATGCTATTTTCTTATGAAGAAGTCCCCACTTGTTATGGTTGATTTATATTGACCAAATTATTCAAAATTTCGCTGTAATTATCGTTCAATAACTTTATTTAGCCTGCAACGTGTATGAATAATTGAAAAGAAAAAAAAACACGTGGTATTATTATTTCTCAGTTGTTTTTTTTAATGCGACAATTAATTTAAATTATACCCTAATTTTGTAAACAATTTGAAGACAATCCATGATGAAGCTACTTTTTACCTAATGTGATATAAAAGTTTGATTTGATTTGATTTTGTATTAGTGTGTTTTATCTTATTTTCCTAGACATTTTTTATTGGATCCTAGACCTTAATAATTAGTGAAAGCAAAGTTGTATATGATGGCAAGTTATCTGTTTGAGAAATGCTAAGGAACTCTCTCAAAGTGAGATTTTCTATAGATTCTCTGTCGTTTCACGTTTTTTGTATAATGTTTTATAATGTTAGCTCATTAATTGACATTCAATTGTAAGGTGACAAAGAGTCCATGAAGAATCTCCCTTTTGATATATAAATAAAAGAAAAGACCAGAAATTAAAACGGTGTGTGAAAGGGAAAAAAAATGTATGTGAATCGTACCACTCAATATAAATACATGCAACTAATAAATTTGAAGACATTTTACAGATAGTAAAATAAGAGTGTTGTTATTCTCATCCCGGTGTTATATCCCTCCACCCATTTTTTAATTATAAATTTGTCCATTTGTAAAATAATCGATAAAAACCTTAAAAAGATATATAATAATAATAGGTTATAAGGTAATAGCAGCCCCTAGAATTACATTGGATTGCGAAAGAAATGGAACATAAATAAGCCCAATTTGCAAAAAAATACATAAAAGATGAACATAGAAGAATTTTGGACAATAAAAGTGTAGATGTCATTTCCAATTAAAGGGTAAGAAGCTAGCAATTGATGATAATTGGATATTGATAGTCATTTTTTTTTCATTTAATTTTTTTTATAATAAAAAAAAGGGGACAACGGGTGGCAAGCCACGGTTATCCACCTCTTCCGGGAGCCGAGAAGACTCACAGAAGTATTTCAGCCTCCCCTGGCCACAAGTCTGGCTTCCACACCAGCAGCGGGTTTCGAACCCATGACCTCCAATTTTTTGTTTTAAGAAAGTCTCGTAATCCGCCATTTACTACTGGGTCACCGGCTCGTGGTTGATAGTCATTATCAGAGTGCATAATCACACAGCCAAAGAGCATTTGAATGATCATTCATTTGCTGGTAGATTTGTTTGAGAAATAGCATTTCAAAATTTTTAGGCATAATAATGGTTAGGGAAATAGAATATTAGAGGTTATTTTAAGAATAATTGTTGATGAGAAAATAACATTTTAAATTTTTAGCTATTTAAGGTGAGTGAGATAATAACGTGGACGATAAAATTGGACACTGGAGTCTTATAGCTCTCTAAAATAAAATTGTAGCTTTTTTCGGTGAATTAAATGAGAGTATTTTGGTAGTTGGAATTAAATGATGATGGCTTTGAAATGTGCAAAATGACTAGGATGACATAACGCTCAATACCTAGTGCATAGGGAGAAATTTGTATTTGTGACGGAAACACGAATAATAAATCATATGTTTTTATGTAAATAGTGAATTTTTTTAATTTTTAAGTTATTAATTTTTTAATATACATATCTCAACATTTATATAAAGACACATAGTATACTACTTTATGTGACAGTCACATTGAAAAATCTCTCTTGCAAAAAACATTATAAACAAGGGAACTGGCACGTAACAATCGTACTATTTTGACTGGACCACATTATTAAATTCTGACAAGAAAAAAAAAACGACCATAGAATTAAACAATATCGCTAACAATAATTGGATTTTTAAGAAAAAAAATTCTAACAAAACACCACAGAATTGCCCAATGATTGGAGATAAATTTCAAGCTCATATTTCACACGGCACGTCCAAGTTCGATTCCTAATGCTAATGAATCGCACGATAGTTGTCAATGGGAGGTTGAAATGCTTTTATGAGTCGCACGATGGTGGCTAGGGGAAGTTAAAATGTCTTTGTGAGTTGCACGATTATAACTAGGAAGAGACTGAAATGCCTTTGTGAGTCTTTCCCGGTCTCTGAAAAGATAGACTGTCATGACAAAACCACAATCTGGTCTTTTTTTTTTTTTTTTAAAGAAAAAATTCAAACACTTTGTGCGCACAAGTGACAAATTCCACATCTTTTTTACAACTAACTATTCTTACTTTATTGTTTGAGTTTAACATAACTCATATCATAAGTCCGCAAGTTGTATTGCTAATTCATTGTGAAACTGTGCTCACTTTCCTACTTCTTCAGCGTAGATATTATCGTTTGCTCAAAAGAAACAATCTGCAAGTTATATAACTATTAAGAGTAATGCCTTTGAATAACAAAGGTGATAAATCATCTTTCAATCACTCTCTAAATACTAAATTGAGAGAAGGAAGAGGGGTTTAAACTCAGGATGCAAAGTTAAACTGGAAGACCTTATAGATCAGGACAATCCACCACTTATTAAATAATTTTTTCTTCTGCCAATAGTTTAGATGAAATTTGGGCAAAAAAAAATCCTATTGTAATTGTCTAAATGTAGTTGGTAAGAAAATGAGAAAATGACGAGAGATTTTTTAATGTGTTTTGAACACAACCTTGTAAAAAAATGTAAGAATACAATTCACTAAAAACTCAAATGAAAATTCAATTAATTATATCATAACACTTATTGTACAAGTTATTTTCTCGGCATACTAAAATATTTTTCTTTCTTTTCAATTTATGAAATCAATAAATAAAAAAAAGACTAAGATCTTGATTTTGATTGGTGCGAGATCGAAATCCACGCTCTTTTCCTTTTCCTTTTTCAATTCCATATGTGGGAAAGTAGGAAGGAAGCTTGCCCATTTGTTTCTTTTATGTCTAGATCGAGATCACCCCTGTCAGATTGTGCCTCCTTCCATGGCCAAATCTAACCTCAAAGAAGAAGACGAAGTTGTTACAGAAAGACCACACGCTTACAGTTTTGTCTGCTGTTACTCGTACCTCTTCACCTCCATACTTTTGTTTTCCTCACTCTCTACTTTCTCCGAGGCTTCTCGCTCTATCCCAACCACCACCACCACCCTCCTTTCTCTCTCCTTCTCTTCCTCTCTCTCCTCCACCAACCCACCGTCAACCTCCCCTTTAAAACCATCTTCCCACGTTGACACTTCCAAAACCCTCATCACATCTCTCACAATCTCCGCCGCCGCTGCCTTCCTCATTGTTTCAGTCATGGTGGTAATCAGATGCTTCGGATTCAGATCAAAACGCAAGCAAAATAGAATCGATGTCGAGAAGGAGGACCATGTTGAAGAAAGTGGGGAGTTTAGCGTGAAGAAATTGAGGTGGGATTGGATAGAGAGATCTACTGATGGCTTCTCCAAGGTGATTGGAACTGGAGGGTTCAGCAATGTGTACCTGGCGCAAAACCCGGACCCTAATTCCGGTGATGGGTTCTGTGCGATTAAGGTCCACAACGGCAGCGAGCGGCTGAGCCGGGTTTTTAAGCAAGAACTCGATATTCTCCTCCGCCTTGACCACCACCACATCGTCAAGCTTCTTGGCTACTCCGACAACCAAGGTCAGTCCATAAATTAAGGACATGTTTAGGATTGTGCTTAACATGGTTTTTGATAGCCAAACTTGTTTCCGACTGTATTCCACACAAAAACAAAAAAATGTTTCTGACTCGTGAAAACATTTTATGAAGAAGCACGTATCAGATGCTCGGATGCTCCTCATAAACCATGAATTCTATTTTCATTAAGCAGTTGGTTTTTAATAAAATTTCGAACGTGTTTATAATAAATTACTTGGAGCAAAATTGTTTAGAAGTGAGAATGTTTTCTAAAGAAGCAATCTCATAGTCACTTTGCTAAATGTGTAAGTTTTATTAAAAATCTTAGTGATTACTTCTTGAGAAAACTTGCTTGTTAAATAAGCATCTAGTGTTTCCTCCAGTCAGAAACATCTTTAACTTTTTTTGTGTCGTACTTGGGTTATAGTAGAGTACAATTTTCTTCATATTAATTTGTGATTTATTCTTATTTTCTTTGTGGGTTCAATCCAATTTATTCAAATAATAATGTTTAGTATTTTTTTATGTGAAACAGAGGAGGGTGCTCTGGTTTTCGAGTACGTCGCCAACGGAAATCTCCAAGAGAAGCTCCACGGCGGAGACGCCACCCCAGTGATGCCGTGGAAGAACCGAATGGCAATCGCCTTCCAAATCGCACAAGCATTAGAATACCTCCACGAGAAATGTGCCCTCCAAATCGTTCACATGGACGTCAAAGCCTCAAATATCTTACTCGACGAAAATCTCAACTGCAAGCTCTGCGATTTCGGGTCGGCGAAGATGGGGTTTTCCTCGACGGTCCAACCGCCGTCGTTGATGAGAAATCATGTCTTGACGATGATGGGATCGCCGGGTTACACTGACCCGCACTACCTCCGAACAGGAATCGCTTCGAAGAAAAACGACGTATACAGCTTCGGCGTTTTGATATTGGAGCTCGTGACCGGAATGGGGGCATTTTGTTCTGAAAAAGGGCAGTTGTTGACGACGTTGGTGCTGCCCAGGTTGAGGTACGGCGGTTGTGACGCAGTGGAGGTGCCCGAGTTGGTGGACCCGCGGTTGGGCGCGGCGGGGTTTGACTTCGAAGAGGCCAAGACCGTGCTTGGTATTTCGGCAATGTGCTTGCGTCAGTCACCGACACTGAGGCCTTCGGCTACTCAAATATTGGAAACCTTTCGGGAGAAAGTTTCGTCTGTTTCGTTTCTACAGTCAGTGTCTGATGACATGCCAAAGAAATCGTATACTAGTTGATTGCTTGATTGATCCCAGCCGTTGATTTGGACGACCTTGGTGAATTGATTGTGTAGAAGAGATGTAAAAGAAAGCTGGTTTAATAATGATTTTGATGTAAATTTGTACCGTGTCAAAAAGTTTTAGCAACAAAGAGAAAATTAGACACAAAATAATGAGTAACCCTATTCAAAAGCATCTTCATCAAAGCTCCACAAATCCTCGATAACTTGTTCAATGATTCGTAATTGGAATGAAAGGAATTAAATTATGAGAATTGAAATGGATAAGGGTTTGACGGGAAAATCATGTTCTAGTTGAAGTTGTTTATTCTATTTGTTTGAAATCAAAGCAAAAATGCTACTGATTTGTAGAACAAAGTGTCACTTAAGTAACCAAATTTGTATTTGTAGAACAATATTTGTAAAATCTTTTGGAGATACTTTTAACGCACATGTCTTAATATACTCTTTAATACAAGTTAGTCTAACATACAATTGTTGAATTTACTTCTATTCGAAAGCGTCTGTTTTTTGTGTCAAAAAAATAATTGTAAAATTATATGAGCAACATTCATGTGACGTCCAGTGTGAGCAACATCCAGCCTCCACAAGATTACACACTATCTCATTATCTTTAAAGTTCACGTGTTTATATTCTCGAAACCACTTTATATTTTGCATTTTCATTTTCCATTAAATTAAAAATCATTGTGTCATAAATTTGAATTTAAGACCACGTTATCGAGTTCGAATTTTAGGCCAAGATAACTCTCAACTCATAGAAAAGTGAGTGATTCTGATCCGGATTTAAGTCCACGTTATCTTTGCCCCTACAGCCTGATATTGATTTGGCATACCTATATTCTCACGGATATAGTTGAGGCAACCAAACTTGGCGCAGGAGATTCTGAACTTTGTAATGAACTAAGCAACCTTGTCTTTAGGTTCCTAGAACCTAGGCTGAGATGTGTTCCTTCCATAGCCGTAATCGCTTAAGTGCAGAAGTCAGCAACGCATTCAACAACATCACCACATCTATCTACGCACTAGACCTAGCTCATTTGGGAGGTTGACACGCCTGCATTCACAAGGACGTAGATAACTCATTACTTGGCATGCGAGACAAGTAGACTTTTTGTAACTTTTAGGGTCAACACTAACAAAATCAATGAAGAACAAAAAATATTGGTGATATATAAAAGTAAAAAAAAAAAAACAGAGATATAAGTTTCAAGCTTATCAATAAAGTCGTCTTTGAATTTTATACTTAGGTTAAAGTTTCACATTATTATTACTCATTCTAACATACAATACACTTAACATATAAATGATTTTGGATAGAATCCTTTATTTGAACTTATTGCATTGCGTCTCGGATTCAAATCTTTCTACATTATTAATTGTAATAAAACAAATTATACTCACTTGAAAGTTTTTTATTACACTTTTTATCATTTTCGTTGCAGAAAATGATATAAATTCCAACACCATTATAGTCGTTTTATTATGTTAATGAGACTACCAATAATTCAATCAAGAAAATAACTTACATAGAACGAGTTTATGTCATGTGACTTCTTGATCTAATAATATTACACGATCTTTGTAAGTCTCTCATTTTAATGTTATATGCTCCACGTAAGTCATTCTTGTAAATCAAACTATCAACCGGGAATTCCCTCTTCGCACCAAATATTGGGCTTCTGTCAAACCCCAAGTGAAATTGGCGCCCTCGTTCTTCGCCCCCCTTCCCCAGTCTCCATGTCCTCCCAGCTACCTAGAAATTGTTTGTACGAACACCAGCGCAGAATTCCCACTTCAACTCTCCCGCATTTTCCAACCCGGATCCCTTTCGCTTCGATTACGCTGCGGGAAGTGGCAAATTGGCAGTCAGCAACACAAGCTTCAAAGCCGAACCTAAAACGCAGTCGTCAATTCTTGTGCACTTCTTAATTAGCTGGCGGAGATGGCTCCGGCTACCTCGAAAGTCTACGGCTTCCTCCTCCTCAGCGGCGGCTCATTTGCCTTTAATCTCTTAATTTCTTCTGCAAAATTACAGAGAGATGCTCCAAAAATACATGCTTTTGTTTGTTTTCTTTATTTTTAAGCAATGGTGTTTTATTTATTTATCGCAGTTTCGAGAACAGGAAGCAAAGGGTCGCTTCTCGGTGGAGTTTCAGGAGCAGCTCTAATGGCAACTGTCATCCGGGTCCTTGCAAAAGTGCATTTGATTTCTTTGCTACTTACGAAGAGTGAAGATGACGATATACTGTTCCAGCTGCACCATAATTTAAATATGCTAGAAATAATTGTCTTGTATAATGTATAATGCATTTCAAAACACTCCACGTCTTGCTTATAGCCCATGATCCCTCTTCTGGTGTTGCACATGACAACCACAGACTTCTGGATTTCGTAAATAGCTTTATTTGCTTGAAAGAAGGGACATGCATGTTCATCGTTGACATGTAAGTTGTGAGTGTCAAAGGACATGTACTCGCCGTTTCTTGACATACAAGTAACTTGGTCAATCTGAGTTAATAGTTGAGAAAATTATGGAGCCTTATTTGGTTAGGTTTAGGAGTCCTTATTTAGTGCAATTATCTATGAAAACCTTAAATAGTTGACAAAGAATTCGTTACCATTTAGGACTATTATGATACCCTAATTGATATGGAATATACCATGTAATCAGTTGATAGGCCAAATTCAGTATATTAGGAGGTCCCTGCACTCACAGTAATTATCCTTGTTTCGTGCTAAACCCTATTCACTAGCGAAGGAACTTACGACTGCTTGAGTGGAGAAGATCCTTCCTTAAACCCTAGCATCATGTCTTCCTCTTCTACAGCTAAGTTTATTTCCTTTTCATGTCGATTTTATTATTGCATTCGTGATCCTAATGTTTTGTTGTTGTTTTTATGATTTTAGAAATATCTTACATGTGGTATCAGAGCCACACAATAAGCTTAGGTTTCGGATGAAAGGGTTCTTTGCAATTGGTTAATTTCAAAACTCTTTTCAACCAATGTGATTAGAGAGCCGTGAGTTATATAATTTTATTTGGTATGATTTCTATTGATTATAATATATAGACTGGTCTAGGTAGCGGTGACTCTGCATACTACTGCCTTAAAGTAGTTTTCATGAAATTTAAGTATTTATTTTTCTTTTTGGTTCTCATTTGATTATTAAGAGTGATTTTGTTTTGGTTCGACTAATCGCGCTCTTATGATATGATTCTGGAGTTTTTTTTTTTGCTTCCGCATTTTTTCTTCTTGTATGGATATGTTAACCTTGTATTGCCGAGAAGATTGTGTACGCCATCTATGTTGTGATTTTTCCAATAATATGAATCAAGTGTCTTTAAATAAATTATCCATCTAATGCCCAAATAAAGAACTAGGAAAAGGGATTGTTGAATCTGGGCAATGAGATTTTTCTTTCAAAACCATGCTTCTGTTTTCTGCAAATATTTCTTGCAATTTTTCTTTATCACGTTTACCTGGGTGATGAGTCAATTTCAAATTATATATTATTTCCTATTCTTTGTATATTTTGGTTATTATTTTGGTGAGATTTTGATCCTTTATTATATGTTTTAAATATAGGATGTACGGACTTGTTCAGAGCATAAAGTAATCAAACGGTGGAATTTTTGAGCGATTTCAATTGGAACGGGTTCCTACATCAGTCAAGAAGGTGGTGTCAAAATTTCATAATTTTATCCTAAAGCCTCTGGTCGTGGCGAATTAATTTATGGTCAGCGCACAGTGCTGGCAGATTGGGTTACAGAGCTTGTGTGCCACTTTTGGGCTGGAAGATGATGAATTTTGGACTTGGGTTGTTCTTGAAACTTGAAGAGGAGGTCTTGATATTTAATTTGATTCATTTTGAGTCTGTTTTGGAATCCTAAAAGTCCAGAAACGTGGCTTCTCCTTTGATGGGCAGATTTTCCAGTCATAATGGGAATGTAATTTTTAGTTATCATTTTATTATTTTGTTTCCTAGTTTTTAGAAAACATTTTCCTTTGAGGGTTTTAGTTAGGAGTAGTATAAATAAGACTTTTTAGTCATTGGGTTTGACACACACAACATTGAGAGAATTTAGCAAAGCTTTGGAGAATTTCAAAACTTTTTACCTACAAAGTGTTTTCAATTTTTTTCTAGTTAATGATATTATTTTTAATTTTTATTATGAGTATGCGTAACTAATTTTCTCTTTACTAGGTGAGGCCATGATCCTTAGCAAGAATATGTAGTTTCTTTTAATTTTCTTATGAATTTATGCATGCAAGTTTTAAATTATTAATCACTGGTTTAAACTATCTAGTTGTCTTAGTGATTCACGATCATTAGGATATCTAGAAAAGTAATTTAATGCAATTTTGGCGGAGGGTTGTCCTTGAAATTGACGTTAGCTTCTTGTGGTTAATATGTCTAACCTCTTAGGATGAATGACACATTTTAAGGGTTATATGGTTTTTCAAAAGGTTATATGGTTTTTCAAAAGGATTTCACAAAGCTTAATGAGTCTTGCATGTTCACATTCAATATGGACACCACGGACGGGTTGCATGTTAGATATACGTTCTATGTTGGAGGTTCCAAGTAGGGCATACTTTAGGAAAATCTAACCTTCAAAATATGCATGTGTAATTCATATGTAAATAGGAGGACTACATAGGATTGTTAAGGTGACGGCAGAACCCTAGTGCTTTCTCACTTGAATTCTAAAAAGTCTTTCCTTTTTCTCTTTCTTGGAAATTGCAAATTAATTAACTTTTTAAATTAAATTCATTTTTTTCTTAAATTAGGGCATTAAATCACTATTTTCCAATATTTTGTTCTCAATAATTAGTTAGGTTTTGATTTACATAAATTTATTTAAATTAATCCCTGAGGAAACGACATTGCTTGAGCCAACCATATTACAATAATCTTGTTTCTCTTGCAATTATTTTAGGTGTTTTTAACCCTTTTACGCAGATGGTAAAAATCCTATCACTGGGCATCAAGATAAGCTGAAATTAGGTATACGACTCTAACAAGGTTTGTTATATGCGACTTTATGGACTCCTATTTGATAATTATGAATTAATAACTATATATATCAAGGTCACTATCTTATCTTGGGTAATATTTTGATTTATTATATAATTTTTCTGATTATGAATTTAGTTGATAAATATTACCGGTTTTTATTTTATTATTAAAAAAAAGAAAAAAAAAAGAGAGGTTAAAACATGTGAACAGTAAAGGGTTTCTCCCTCGCGTGAAGGCTGCTGTTCATCAATGCCCGGCTTACACCAATCTCCTTCAATCACTGTAATGCTCGAATTGAAGCTTGAAGTTTCGGGGTATTCCCGCAAAGGTATGAAACTGCTTTTCATAAATTATTGCAATTTAGTTGAATTGAAATTAAGCTTTTGGTTTCAACTAAATTGATTTTGTGATATTATAATTGAGAAGTTTGAAAACTATCTTGTTGTTTCTGAGCAATTAGTGTTTTCATTTGGGATTAATTCAATTTTGCATTTTTTGACTCTTATCCTTATAGTGCATAAGCAAATGAATAAGTAAGTTTTGGTTCTTGGTTATTTCTATATGAAATGATAGTCACTTCTATTATTGCAATGAATATTACTTTTAGTATTGTATATAACTGATGTAATTTTCATAAGGAAAACCATTCATGACAACAACCTGGGCTTAATAGACTTTCATAACTCCAAATATTTTGAAATTTTGTCATGTTGTAATATCGAATGGATTGTAGACACTGGCAATATTTTCATGTTTTTGACAAGAAATGGATTTATGGTAAATTTTTAAATGTGATACCATGTTGCTGGAAGCCTACAGACTTCTACAGAATAGTGTGTTTGTAATATTATTTTGCTATATTTATGTAATTGATAAATTCAAGAAATTTTAGTATGATATACATTGAGATATTTATTTCAAATCTGGAAATTTTCACGAGCATTGGTTTGAAAATGAATTATTAGTGAGTTTTTAACCTCGGGACTATACTGCAGAATTTACTTAGCTTCTGCAACACATTCCATTTTGATTTTATATTTAGCCCACTTTTAACATTGCAGACATTATGGAACTTTGGGTGACAGTACATTTATATGTCTTCTTCATTTCTGAAAATTTTCATGCATATTAGAGAAAAATTGAATTTTTGGTGAATTATTAAGTCTCCAGTATGTACTGCAGAAATTTTACCGTTTCTGCAGTACATCCCATTTCTAATTTTCTTTTACTATACTTATAAAGTCTCAAAAATTATGAAATTTTGGAAATTAACAGATTTTTATGTTTACTTTATGTCTGAAAATGTTCATCACTGCTGCGTTTTATTATTTGCGCGACGAACAGAAGTTGGTTGCGCAAAGTACATTTTTGTCACACAAACTTCAGCGCGACAGAAACTTCGTTGCTCAGAATCCGTGAAGAAAGACTTTGCGCGACAAAAATCTTTATTGGTCGCGAAAACACAGCGCGACGAAGGCATACCTTGGTTGCACAAAATTTTTAGGAACGAGATTATTGTTCGTCTCTCTAAAGTTTGCGCGAAGAAATATATTATTCATCAGTCCTAAGGTCGGCCACCTCTGCTGTCAAAGCTGTCACCTAACTGTTTGACTGTGATGATGGAGGGGCTCTAGGTTCCCGCCACCGGGCATTCCTTATCCCTAGACAATAGGTCCCTGGCCTCCACTCGAGAGTCTGATCCAAGGTCTCTGTAAGGATCTGAAACCTCGCATCCTCTGGAGGATCCACAAACTCGAGCAAAGTATCGGGAGGAAGCTTGGAGGCGGACTCTTGAAGAACCAACTGCCTCTTCTCCATCATTGTCGCTTGTGTAATATAACATAAAATATTAATTAAAACATTCATATAATAACAATGAAACTTGAATGCGTAAGATAATAATTAAAATTAAAGACTTACACGATGGGACTCGGCCAATTCATTCCCAGGTCGAACATAAACGTTGCTAAAGACATCGATCTCCGGGAATTTTGAACCCCCTAAATAGAACAAGAGAAGAAAAATGTTAGTACGAAAAAAAAATAATGTTAATGACATATTAAAAATTGAATATAAAAAACTTTATTATTACCCGTCGCCGTGCCTCTATCCTATATGAGAAGGGCCTGGAACCGGAATGGTGGAGAAGAGTCTTCTTGTCCCTATTGCCCTTGTTAGCTTTCGCCTTCTTCTGTTATACAAAAAATAAACGTATTAGTTCAAATTGAAATTAAATATAAAAAATTAATAAACATTAGTAAGAAATGTATAATAATTTCCTCAAACTCCTTCGGGCAACCCTCCTCAAGAGTGACTTGTGAATCATCAAACGTCAGAAAATATTGGTGCAAGTCTCTCTTCCACTGCTTGTACTATTCAGCAAAGAGCCCGTTGATGTACACCAACGACTCGTCATTGATGTCCTCTAAATTGTAGTTTGTCTGCAATATTGTAACAAATTAATTACATACATTAAGAAATATAAATATATAAAATTTGAAGGAAAAACAATTAAAAGGTAGGATACTTACCGACAACTGTGAGCGCACCTGCGTCCTCATCTTGTCTGACATCACCTTCCAAGACTTCCATTTCATAGGGCAATAGGTCTGAACGACATGACCAATGTCGTGGGCCAATGCACTATGCTGCTCCGCTATTGGTGCAACCCGATGCCACTCGTCGTAACCGATACTGACACGGTTGTTAGTCACCCGGGTGATCTTCACTGTCTTCACTTGGCGACAAGGTCCCCAGGTGTTCTTCTTGGCTGCAAAGAAATATAAAATTAACGTTAAATAACAAATCCTACTAAAATTTTGGCATAACCTCCCTATAATTAAAACATTTCCCAAAAACTTGAAAATAATATAAACAATATATGTATCCAACAGAATGATCACAACTGTTTAATAAAAGGTTCAGAACGATGACAACAATAAACAATATATATATAATAACTGTTTAATCCTTAACATAACTTAACAAACTGAACTGAAAATAAGAAAACTAAGTTAACCAAATTGTTATCATATTTCGTATTTGGTATTTCTTATAAGGTTTATACTTTTGCCAACATTGTATGCACTATTACAAAATGTAAATACAATCCAACTCCGCGATTTGCATAAGTAAACAACAATTACTTTCAGTTCAAGAAAGTATAAGCATTTGAAAAGCACAATGATACATCCGCTTTACACATTTTCTTTCTACTTACCTAAATAAATAAAGATCGAACTTGAGCAGCTGGAGGTCAAATTTTTGAACAAACTTAAACTAGTAAAACTCGGAATTAAGTAGAAATATTGAACAAAACTTTTACCAAAACCCAAAGCAGTGCTATTTGTATTAAAAAGAAACTTTAGATTTGAACAAAATATATATTTGTTTGTATATGAAAAACAAATAAATATTTTCACTATGAACAAATATTAGATTTGAACAAAGATTAGTAGAAAAATTGGAATGGCAGGTTGTACTTTACACCCACGTTGTGACCTGACGCATCAGTAGTGGATGTGTGACATCCCACATCGGCCAGGGAGTGATCCTTAAATGTATATTCCCATCCCTACCTAGCACAAGGCATTTTGGGAGCTCACTGGCTTCGAGTTCTGTAGGAACTCCGAAGTTAAGCGAGAAGGGGGCTAGAGCACTCCCATGATGGGTGACCCACTGGGAAGTTGCTCGTGAGTTCCCAGAAACAAAACCGTGAGGGCGTGGTCGGGGCCCAAAGCGGACAATATCGTGCTACGGTGGTGGAGCGGGCCCGAGAGGTGGTCGCGTCCGGGCCGGGATGTGACAATTGGTATCAAAGCCCATCCCTGGCCGGAAGTGTGCCGACGAGGACGTCGGGCCCCTAAGGGGGGTGGATTGTGACATCCTACATCGCCCAGGGAGTGATCCTTAAATGTATATTCCCATCCCTACCTAGCACGAGGCCTTTTGGGAGCTCACTGGCTTCGGGTTCCGTAGGAACTCCGAAGTTAAGCGAGAAAGGGGCTAGAGCACTCCCATGATGGGTGACCCACTGGGAAGTTGCTCGTGAGTTCCCAGAAACAAAACCGTGAGGGCGTGGTCGGGGCCCAAAGTGGACAATATCGTGCTACGGTGGTAGAGCGGGCCCAGGAGGTAGTCGTGCCCGGGCCGGGATGTGACAGGATGTCAATGGTGTGTCGGGCGTGCGGGGGCGGCGGTGACCACGCTTGGCGCTAATTGGTAGCGCCACTGATGAGGTTGATGACGCCGGCGCCTAGGAGACCCCGGGACCAACCGGCAAGTGGTCCATTTGTGCAGGAGCAATGACAGTTGATGGATGAGCCGGGAAGGAGAACGGGGTGCAGTCGTCACTGCCTTACGACTTCTAATAAGGTTTGACATTTGCACAATTAGAAGAAAAAAAAAATTAAGTCAGTATCCATGTATCCCATCACATGCCAAATTATGTGGCATATCACTCACACCAACCTCACACATAACGAAATCAAGCATTTGAACCATATATATACTGTTAAACATAAAACATACAATTAAACCATTAAAGCATCTATACCTATATGCATTTCATTAAAGGAGGAACAAAAACCAATCCATTTACCTATTTGCATTTCCCCATTCAATTAAACAACAAGAAAACAAAAATATATACTGTACTAGGACGCACTACTTGAATCTGGATTCAAGACAGTTTTCCCTAGTGCACATTTTTCTTTAAATTTATTTAGATGACCAAAATATTGATTGGGTTCATTAAGTTGGTATGAGACTCGGAATTTGGTACTAAAAAAAAGAACTGAGAACTCTTAAGATAAAATGTATATAAAGAGACCAAGATGGAAAGCCTATTACAGAATTTTACCCACATCAAGGTGTCTGTTGTTCTTTTCTACCAAGAGTAATCAAAATCTGATAGAATTGAAGATAATCAATGGAATTATACACAACTCACAAGTGAAAAACACTTTCAAAACCAACTTCATTCGCATCTGTGCCCACCCTTACCCTTACGTATAAGTAAGCAACGCATATCCCCTATATATAAGTAAGCAACACATATCCCCTTGACCATGAAACTAACTCTTCCATTTTCTTTACTAGTAATATAGATTCATCCCAAGCCAAATTCATTCAACATTTAACCTAAACATTATTCATTCAGATAAAATAGGTTGATACATCTTTTAAGCTGCCATCCAAACTTTGCAATGCAAACAGAAACAACGGACATTTTCGTGTGAACCCACGCTTCAGTAACCACACTGAAATTGCATTTTAAACATGCATCCAAAATAGATTTTGCAAAAATTCTAGGATACTTTTAGTCGTTAGATCATAATTGCAATGATGGAGAAATCAAAGCGCATTGAGGACCCAATGCATGGGTGAGGTTTTTTGTACCCTCAATCTATAGAATCTTGACAAATAAATGATCAAAAACTGCATGTAGCATAATACCCTCCCAAGATATCCCAACAGTTAAATAGTCATGGCAATTGAAGAGAAAGACAGATAAATCATGTTCATGCTCATAGCAATGCAGTTTTGACAAAAGCCAAAATGGAGTTTGATGATATCCAGAAACAAAGAAGGAGAGAGTCATTAAAGGCAATTCTCAGTTCTCAATCTTATCAAGAGTTTTCATATCATTCCTACTTTTACCCCACCCCATTCAATTAATCCCATAATTCTTCACCCATTTAACAAAATTATGAGGATTGGGTGGGATTGCTAGGACCATCGAATCCCCTAAGATATGAAAAAATGTAAACCCTAATCCCCAAAATGTAAACCCCAAAATCTGAAAAATTGGAAACCCTAATTCTCTAACCTAATGGTCTATAAACTGGAACCCCTAATTCCCCAAATGAAAATCAAAATAAATTAATAAAACTTGAAATATTTACCTTATTAGCAACGAGGGGGTGAGAGAGGGAGATGGTGAGAGGCCAAGAGGTAGGGTGAGGGTGTGTCGGAGGAGGAAGAGAGACTGCGAGGGGGTGAAAGGGGGAGAAAGTGACAGAGAGGGAGGGTGTGTCAGAAAAGGAAGAAAGACTGCGAGGGGGCGAGAGGGGGAGAGGGTGATAGAGAGGGAGGGTGTGTTAGAGAAGGAAGAAAGACTGCGAGGGGGCGAGAGGGGGAGAGGGTGACAAAGAGGGAGGGTGTGTCGGAGAGAGTTTGCCAAAGACGAAGAGGTGAGGGGAAAAGTGTCTGCAAATTCAATTTAATCCCGACTTTCATGCGCACTCAATTTTCAGCTCATTGCGCGACGAATGGTAATTAATTGTCATGCAAATACCATTAGTACGACAAATAATATTTTCTTCGTCATGCAATGAGCTGAAAATTTAATTTACCCATGTAAATTTTTTAAAATTTATATTTATTCAAATAAAACCAAATTATTTATGACATAAGATAATTAAATTACAAAAATTTCATTTACTATGTTTTACACGGCAAGTCATAAATAAATTGCATTATTCATCATCTAAACTATAATAACTTTCGCTATTGTCGCTATCATTACTTTCGGTCTCCCCCTTCTCCTTCATAACTACGTCATCGTCATCATTCAAGCCCACTGCAACATCGTATAGCAAAAGATCACCGAGGTCAATTGTAATCAAGGTCTAAAATATCAATAATATCCCGATATTTTCATCCGTGTTTTTAGACTACCGATATTTTTGATATCATTGATATTTTAGACCTTGTTTGTGATTACATATTCAGCCTGTAATATTTATATGGTCGTTAAGATGTCTGCAAGGCTTGCAAGCTAATATTTATTATCTAGGATAAATTTCTATATTTAAAACAACACCAAGGGGATTCGAACCCTCCCATTTTGCTCCGTCAACACCTTGACCACCATATCACTTATGTTTTTGTGAAAATATGCTAAAATATTTATATATATGGTTTTGTTTTGAATTCTTTTTGCAAGAAACAAATTTGCACATGACAATGAATCTTTGACAATTTCTTTTCAAGTATCTACTTTTGAACTACTCTCCATGTTCACTCACCTAACTAATTAGTTGTAATCATATTTCTATATATATGGACAACGTCAACCAATCTCGGATCCATATGGGTGGAAAGAATGTGAGACTCAATCTTCAAATGATTTTGCTTATGGACAACGTCAACCAATCTTGGATCCATATGGGTGGCATGTTAACAATTACATGCAAAACTATTTTGGGGATTTATCATTTGATGACTACTCTTCACAATACACTTACTCTACACATAGAGATGATGAAGATAGTGAAAATTTTGAACCTCATAGGAACTCTATGTGGTACTAAGTCACTCATGTATCTTACCATGCAATTTATAAAGTGTAAAATATTGTACTAATTCATTATATATAAATGATTATGGTGTGTTTAAACTTCTTTCATTAATTACTATATATTTTCTACACTCACAGTGTTTGCCAGCTCGCTATATTATCAACTTAAATCAGTTAAATCCATCATGCAATGCATTTCCTTCCAATTTTTTGTGATAAACTAATAGATAATTGACTAAATAAAAATCCTGCAAAGTTTCAATAAAAATTTCCAAGTTTTTCTTACAATTTCCGTGGTTTTTATTCAATTTTTATCGATATCGATAATATCCCGATATTTCCATCGAAATTTCCGTGTTTTTGGACTACCAATATTTCCGATATCATCGATATTTTAAACCTTGGCCGTGCGTGATATTCTTTCACATTCTTAGAGGTGGAGTATCAGATCATCACACATTTTTTTACCCTTCAAAAATTGAAAAACCTCTATTACACCTTTTCGTTTCTTCTTCTTCCCTTAGCCCTTTCAGAACTATTCCAGAGTCATTTCAGAGCTTCAAACTGAATAAATGGATCTGCAGCTCGCGCCACTCCAAATTAAATGTTAAATACCTTCTTTCTCTCTCATTTATTCACAGACGGCAAGCTGCAGATGATCGTCGAGGTTTTGCTGCTACGTAGTACGTACGACATCGAAAGTTCTAGATTTGTTACATTTGTGTAATTATTATTTTATTGTTGCTCAACGCAGATTCTATTTGCCCTTTACACAAAGAGTTCCATATTTAAGGTAAGTTTACAAACTTATATTTATATTATTGTAATTTATACAACAAAAAAAAATTGTGTGGACCCATGCATGTGATCTAAGAACCAAATAATACTTGCATGTTAATTTTTTGAAGTAATTAAGTAATGTTGTATAATTATTCTCTAGAATAATTTTAATATGTTTAATGTTATTTATTATTTTATTATCAAATTGGATTATTATTCATTAATATTAGGTTTTATTATTCCATATTATTTTTATAATTACTTAAATTCTTACAATCATTTTCTTTACTTCCTATTTAATACTTCCTATTTAATTCTTCTGTAGAATAACTTTACTTCCGTCACTACTATATTTTTTTGGCCAAAAAATAATTGCCTAATTTCCATGAAAAATAAATATAGGTACGTTTAAGATGTCCAATGGAGTTACTAAACATGATCCAGCTTGGGAAAATGGGGACCCAATAGACGGAAACAATCATGGCACAATTTGCAAATATTGTGGTCAGGTAATGAAGAGTGGTGGAGTGACATGACTTAAGTACCATCTTAGTGGATTAGATCCAAGAAATAATGTCCAACGATGCGATAATGTCCCCCCCCATAAGTGAAGGCATTCATCACCACATTATTAAAAATAAAAAACACCAGAAGGAAAAGAAAACACATGGAATAGAAAATATTCGAGCTGGGCTACGAGGAGAAGTCATTGGCCAAGCGGTTGACAGTGATGATGATGACGATGAGGACGAATGTGATGATGACATGGGACATAAAGAACGACGCAGTTTCAAACAAGTATTACGTGCCTCCAAACAGTCAGCATAGGAAAGGGAACACCTTCATAAAATTCCTAATAGAGCACAAGGTTCTGGGACAAGTGGTGGTGCATAAATGAGATGGGGAGCAAGTGTTAGAGAATCACAACCAACAACACCAATAGCCCTAAGTTTATATAAGTCATCCAAAGCACGTCAAAAGAGTGTTTGGAGTTATTTCATTGGAGGTAATGTGAAGGAGGGAAGGGGGCGTCTAATTAGCAAGTTCTTTATCTATGAAAATGTCCCTGCTAAGAAGGCATCATCACATCATTTCAAAAATATGATATTGGGATGTCAACAGGCCCACTCCCTATGAGGTAAGAAACAAATATTTGGAAATGGAGTATAAAGACATTGGCGAGTATGTTAACAAGTTGAGGTCAAAGTGGGAAACTAATGGTTGCACAATCATGTGTGACGGATGGACTGGACCAACCAGATTGTCTATCATAAACTTCATGGTATACTCCAAGGGAAAGACAATTTTTTTGAAGTCTGTTGATGCTTCAGACCATATAAAGAACTACAAGTATATTTATAAATTATTGAGGGATGTAATCATGGAAGTGGGAGAGCATAATGTTGTCCAAGTCGTGATCGACAACGGTTCTGCATTTGTCAAAGCTGGAAAAAAAGTTAATGAATCATCATAATGTGTTTTGGACATCATGTGCAGCACATTGTATTGATCTTATGTTTGAGGCAATGGGGAAGAGAAAGAATATTGCTACTGTCGTAGAAAGAGCTAGAACGATCACAAATTATATTTACAATCACGGTTGGTTGTTGGCAAAGATGCATGAATTTTGCAAAGGAGAAATTATTCGTCCAGCTACCACTCGATTCGCCACCAACTATATTGCATTAGACAGCCTACTTAAGAAGAAAGCAGGGTTGAAGCAACTATTCACTAGTGACGATTGGGCCAACCACAATTTCAGCCGCTCAAATGCAGGTCGTATGGTGGAAAGTATAGTGCTTGATCATGCTTTTTGGACTCAATCAGAACATGTGTACCAAATGTTTGAACCTTTTTACAAAGTTTTACGGATCGTTGACACTGAAGTGTATCCTACTATGGGGGCAATATATGAGTTGATGCGTGTAGTGAATAAGGACTTGGAAAGAAAACATGGTGCAAGGTGGGTCATAAAGATAATTGATGACTGATGGTATAAAACAGTATACCACGATTTGCATGCAGCAGGTATAAATTATGTCATAATTTGCAATTCATTTCTTTAGTTGCATAAGTATTATTTCTCTTATGAGAGTATGTATTTCTTTGAACAGCATATTATTTGCATCCTCAATACCAATACAGACCCGGTGTTGGAGATGATGGTACCCTTATACGTGTTGTACATAATGTATACTCTAAATTAGACCCTGCATCACCAGCAGTTGGCCAATTTGGAAATGAGGTACACAATTACTTAAATTATAATAATTACATTGTTGGATTAAACTAACACGATTTATTGAATTCAGCTAACATGGTTTAAAGATGCAAGAAGAATTTTTGGAGAACCAACATCAGTTGCTGCTCGAACAAAAATGTCTCCTAGTGAGTGTAAACATATTTCACTATCAGTTTATAATAGAATTTGTTGGAGTTATTAGGCTTATCAACTGTGAGAAAGTTAGCAATCAAAGTATTATCACAAACAGCTTCTTCATCTGCTTGTGAAAGAAATTGGAGTACATTTGCACTCATACACACAAAGCAAAGAAATAGGTTGGCTCAGAGTAGGTTAGAAAAATAAGTTTATGGCTACTACAACATGAAGCTTCAAATTAGAGATAAGGAAGCATAAATAGATCATGTTGACCGTGGTGACCCATTAGATGTGTTTGATATTGTTGTTGAAGATGATGATACAGAGGGTAACCAACTTTATCAGTGGATTAGACCTCTTCATTTAGATGATGATGAAGGCAACCCAGCTCTAAGAGTTGTTGAAGAATTACATAACGAAGGGATAAATGTAGAAAGAGTATTAGAGGAGGAGGTGGGATCTAGCAGCGCTAACTCTTTGGAAGAACTTTTGCGCCCAAGACCAAGAAACACTGGAATTCCACCTTCTTCCAATCCTACACAACCACAAGATCCTGCTGATACTAATGATAGCTCTAGTACAAGATCAGCAGACTCACCTACCACCGGAGGTGGGAATGACGAAGGATATAGTGGAGCTGGAGGTAGTGGTGGATATTGAAACTATGTTGGATCACCTCCCGAATTTATAAGCCCCTTCACTGGTAAGGCAAACTTCACGCATGCAACACAGGATGAGGACCATGGCAGTAGGCGGGCAGGACCAGGAATGGGTGCCATAGGGAAGGACTATACTCGTAGAGAAAAAGGCAAGGGGACTTTGTCAAGTCAAGAAGATGACTCGTTATCTATAACTTCGGATTCTGTTGGAGTGGGAAGTAGTAACTATGGTTATACTCATAACCAACCATTTCCTTACCCTTTATATCCCATTCCTGTTGGGATGGAATCGAGCGACTCATGGAAAGAATCTGAGACTCAATCTTCAAATGATTTTGCTTATGGACAACGTCAACCAATCTCGGATCCATATGGGTGGCATGTTAACAATTACATGCAAAACTATCTTTGGGATTTATCATTTGATGACTACTCTTCACAATACACTTACTCTACACATAGAGATGATGAAGATAGTGAAAATTTTGAACCTCATAGGAACTCTATGTGGTACTAAGTCACTCATGTATCTTACCATGCAATTTATAAAGTGTAAAATATTGTACTAATTCATTATATATAAATGATTATGGTGTGTTTAAACTTCTTTCATTAATTACTATATATTTTCTACACTCACAATGTTTGCCAGCTCGCTATATAATCAACTTAAATCAGTTAAATCCATCATGCAATGCATTTCCTTCAATTTTTTGTGATAAACTAATAGATAATTGACTAAATAAACATCCTGCAAAGTTTCAATAAAATTTTCCAAGTTTTTCTTACAATTTCCGTGGTTTTTATTCAATTTTTATTGATATCGATAATATCCTGATATTTCCATCGAAATTTTCGTGTTTTTGGACTATCGATATTTCTAATATCATCGATACTTTAGACCTTGCTTTTAATATAGTTCTTGTGTTCTAACTCTTTAAGTATGATGAGTGCTTTTATTCCCATTTCCCACCTCCATTATTCTCACTCCACCCACCTTCTTTTTCTACTTATCATAAAGTTTTCTAAAGAACACCACCTTACTTAACACTCTCCTGAATATAGAAAAGGGTAATGTTAGAGAGACAATCTACTTAAATCGTATTTTGTATACCATATGATGTGGTGGGTAATGATTAAATTTCTTCCTTAAATCATTAAAAAAAGAATCCAACCATCAATCACCACATCATGTGGTCTATCAAATGTGATCTTAAAACATAGTCTCCCTTGCATTTTCCTTTACAAACCCTAACCACAGATGGCAATCTTGTGTTGCCCTGGCCTAGTTAACCGTGATCGCTGGAATCTATTTACTCTTCCTATACTTATTTCTTCTGACACAGAGGTGTGACAGCAAGATAGGCTGGATCAAAATTTCGTTCAGGGAGTTTCGTTCGATATTGCACATTTCGTTCTCGATATCTAACCCTCGTTTTCATCTCAAACTTTGCACCTTTGCTTCCTTTGTACTACTAGTTCCTAACATTGTCAATGATTAGCATTGTGTATATATTTCCTCTTTTTTCAGTCGAGATTGTATGGTCTTTTTATATGAATTTAGCAGAAACAAACGTACTATGTATTGCTAAGTGCTTATCCTTTTGGCCTGCAAAGAAAGTGTTTCTCTCGGCAGAAGTTGAAGACACGTCTATTTTTTAACTCTCCCTTTTCCAACAACCATCTTCTCCCTTCGGGCCTTTTAGCCATATATTTGTACTGACTGTATTGACTACAAGAAGAGGGTTGTTGTTAGTGTCCATTCGGACTAGCCCGGCTTCCCATAACAGAAAAAGTAACAAGAATAATTAAGTTAACAATCTAACATAACATGAGGTCACTCAGTATTACGGTCTACTAATATTCTTCTTCACTTTTAAGTGAGAGGTCTTAGGTTCGAATATCGTACATGGCAAATTCGATACCAAATTAGGTTGTCCATTGTGTGGCTTAGCTGAACTAATATGAGCTCCTAGAGCCGAGGGAAACTTTGGTCCTCTTTAATTGGCAAAAGAACAAGAATAATTAAGTGAACAATCTAATAACATGAGCTCCTAAAGTCGTGAGAAACTTTAGTAGGATTGTCATTTTAGGGGAGTCTTCACACTTGCGAGACCAATATAGGGTTTGAGAGAACAATACAAGAGTCTTATGTTTTAATTTTATGAGAGCTATATGACCCGAGTCCCGTTACACAAGTTTTTCTAAAATTTGTATGGTGAGAGGAGAGAGAAGATGCTAGGACTTAATATCATCATGAATTCAATCTTATATCCATAGGGGTTTTTATTTTCAGTAACCATAATATGATGAGGTAAGTTAAACTAAACATGGTAAATATCAAAAATATATATGACAATGTCTGCGAATTTCTTGTATATTTATTAATCTTCAAAGTGGAGTATATATAAGAGTTACAATTGGTATTACATATGCACTTCGTCAATGTGGGACAACAGACTACTATTTACACTTTAACTAATATATAACTCACAACACTCCCCCTCAAGTTGGAGCAAAGATGTCATGCATGCCCAACTTGTCAAGCGAGTTGGAAAACACACTATTAGACACAGTCTTAGTAAGCACATCAGCGAGTTGATCTTCAAATCCCACAAATGGAAACATAATAATTCCAGCATCTAATTTTTCCTTGATGAAATGTCGATCAATCTCCACATGTTTTGTTCGATCATGTTGCACTGATTATAAGCAGTCTCAATAGCAGCTTTGTTATTACAATGGAGTTTCATAGCACCCTTGGGTTTAAATCCAAGATCGCTCAATAATTTTTTCAACCACAACTCACATACATCATGAGACATACCACGAAACGCAGCTTCAGTACTTAACCTAGCCACCACTTTTTTTTTTCGTGCTTCTCCAAGTAACTAGATTACCACCCACAAACATAAAGTATCTAGATGTAGATCGACGATCAGTGATAGAATCTGCCCAATCTGCATCTGTGTACCATTTAACATTCAAATGACCATTCTTGGAGAAAACCAAACCTCTGGCATGAGCCATCTTCAAGTACCTCAAAATACAGATTACTGCATCCATATGAGCTTCACTAGGTGGGTGCATAAACTGACTTACCACACTAACTACACAAGCAATGTCAGGGCGAGTGTGAGACAAATAAATTAATCTCCCCACTAGTCTTTGATACCGTTCCTTTTGAGTAGAAACTTGATCCGGAAATGCCCAGACGATGATTTTGCTCAATCGGAGTATCAACAAGTTTGCAATCTAACACACTTGTTTCAGCTAACAAATCAAGAACATACTTCTGTTGAAACAAAAAAAATATCATGCTTAGATCATGCAACCTCGATTCCAAGAAAATAATTTAATTCACCAAATTTTTTCATCTCAAATTCAGAAGCTAGGTACTTTTGAAGGTGTTACATCCAACAGCTTTCTTCCCATTTGGCAAATGAACCAAATCCCAAGTGGAATTCTTTTCCAAAGCTTCCATCTTCACATTCATGGCATTAATCCACTTAGGGTCAAACAAAGCATCGTGCAATTTTGTTGGAATTGATGAACTAGATAGCTGACATATGTAAGATGCATATGGTTTAGACAAACGATGAGTAAACACATAATTATTGATAGGATACTTGGCTTTAGCATGCATATCAGGCTCATATTGTATTTTAGGTTTTCTATGATTAGCTCGTGGAGGTAACTGATAAGTAGAAGAATCGTCAGAATTTACCTCATGTATGTCATCATCTTGTACCAAACTATTAGAAGAATTATCACTAGACGAACCATCATCAGGCAACTCGTTAGACATACCATTAGCAGGCAACCGATCATCAGAAGGTAATTTGTCAAACATACCAATAGGCAACTCGTTGGGCACATCTGATTGGTCGTCAATAGAAATAGTCTCGTGAATGATAGTTGACCGATCACTACCTATAGCCAACTGATCAGTATCACGCACCATAATAGGTTCTATCCCCAACTCTGTCTGTAACACATCATCCATACCATCTCTTTGAATCTGTACTTCACTCTCTCTCTCTCCCCCTGAAGTGGAGAGTCGGAAGAGGGATTCAAAAAATACGAAACTTACTCGTGGATTGTGACATCCATGGTAATATAAGTTTTCTGAATCAGAGGATGATAACACTTATAGCCTTTCTGATTGTTAGTATACCCAATAAATACACATCGAAGAGTACACGTATCAAGTTTACTCTGCTGAGGAGAGTAGACATGGATATACGTAATACACCCAAACACATTCGAAAGAAGTTTGGACACAGAAACAAGAGTAACATGTTTTTGTAGCACATCAAGCGGTGTCTGAAAATCAAGAACCTTACTTGGAACACAATTTATCAAATACAAAGTAGCCAAAACAGCATGACCCCAAAAATGATTAGGAACACATCTATCCAACATCAAGGAGCGAGCAACCTCCATTATTTGACGATTCTTCCATTCAGACACACCATTTTGTTGGGGTGTAAACAGAGTAGTCATCTAGTGAATAATTGTAACAACCCGGCCCAAAAATTTGTTTATTTTGGAAAATAAGTATATTGGTGGTAGGCCCGAACTAAACTCTTGTTTAATTCACTTACCACTAATCTCAATTAAGCACTTTAATTTCATGAACCCTCACAATAAAATTATAATCCAACATTTACATATCAAAGCATAAAGATAAAAACTTCAGTTATTTACCCAAACTCCATTTTCCTAACACAAACGTTTAACAAGAGATTTACCTCGATTAAATAGCTACCACTTAACGTGTTTCACTACTCATAGGCCTTGTTTCCATCCCTAGTCCATAATTTCAATTTCTATAACGAATGCAATATTTCTTTTCACACTTTGTCACCACATACCTTTATAGATCAATTCATTCTAATTATTTATCCTCGAAGTATTTAATCTTACTTATTTTATGGCTGCATCTAACGCCACGTTAGACTGCCTACGTAACCCCAACAGGGATCAAGCCATTCGTAGTTCACATTCCAAAACCTAATTCATAATCCTCACATTTTAAAGTGACTAACACTTAATAAATTAAGTCCAAAAATTGAACCACCTCAAACACATTAGAATTATGGACTCAAAACATTGTAATTAGCTTAAAAGAATAAAATCAACGTCTTAACCACGAGCCGCCGTAAGTGGCGGTCGGCCGCCCCCACTTGCCGGAAAATTCAACTATTTTTAAAAATTCTCAAAAATTACATAAATGAATATCTTAAAGAGTAGAGAAACTTTTATACCTGTGGCCAAGTCTAATTTGGCTTGGAAAGGCTTCAATTTACCTCGAACTCGCCGGAAACCCTATAAATGGGTGTTCTCAATTCGACACCATTGGTGCTCCGCCGCCCCTACCATTGTTTGGGATTTGTTCCAGACATCTAGGGAAGGGTTTTGGTGGAGGTAATTGTATGAAATCATTTCAAAATTGAAAGATTTTGGGCAACATCTCCCGCGGCACCCATCACTATTTTTTGTACCAAAATACAATCAAATTCCCTCTAATTTTTTGTGGAACCAGGATAGAGAGGCCTAAGGTGATGATTGGGAATGGTTTCTAGGTCCAATTTGTCATAAAATTGGATGAAAATTGACGAGGAATTACCAGTTGTCCCGCGGGTTACACGGGTTGTTGGGCCAAGATCCTTAATCTTGTGCTACTCCTCCCTTTCCTTTTCCCTTCCGCTTCCTTCTTCTGATTGGGCTTTGCCCATTTCCTCCACCCACAAGGAGCCACGTGGCTCCACTACTTCCTACTCCAAAGATTCTGGAGCCCTCCAGAAAATGGTCAAATGACCATTTCACCCTTTTCTTTGTTCGTTTCTATTTCCTTCATTATAACTCCGTTTCACGAACGGTTTACGCCTACGGGTTTGTGAGTTCGAGCCCTATTCAAAAACATAGATTGCGACCTTGAATGGTCTATGAATTTTAAATAATTAATTTCTGAACTTCAACCTTCGTAATTTGATTAATTTAAAACTAAACTTAAATGAATTAATATAAATTCTTGATTCTTTTCACATATTCATAATTTTGAATATTTCAATTCATATATTTAAAATTTTCAAGGTATTAAAATAATACCCTGATAACGGAAAAAACATGCCAAAGTGTGATTCACATATTCTCCTTCGTTATCAGATTTGAAGACCTTAACTTTGGTCTGAAACTAAGTAGACACCATTGCACAAAATTCTTGAAGAAGCAAAGGAACATCACTCTTATTCTTCATCAATAACACCCAAGTTAATCGAGTACAATCATCAATAAAAGTAACAAAGCAACAGAATCCATTAAAAGTAACCTTCGTCAGACCCCACACATTAGAATGTATTAAATCAAATGGCAAAGCAGCTTTAGAATCACTTATGGGAAATGAAGCATGATGACTCTTAGGCATGACATATGTTTCACACTTGAACTCTGAATCACTACAAGTGTGAAACAAAGAAGGAAATAGATGCTTCATATAACTGAATGATGAATGTCCTAATCATCGATGCCACAACCAAATTTTATTTTTGTCATCCACTTTAGTACTTAAAACTTGATGATTATTTGAATGGGAAACAGCAGTGTCTTCTATAGTTAAGATGTACAAACCTCCAATTCTTTTGTCACAACTAATTATCTTCCGAGTTTGAATGTCTTGAAAATAACAATACGTGGGGTAGAAGTGAGCAAAACAATATAAGGTATCAAGTAGTTTTCCTATGGACAAAAAATTGCACTTAACATTGGGAACAAGTAAAGATTGCACTTAACATTGGGAACAAGTAAAGCATAGACCAGTGATAAGGTCGGAGTAAGAGAGATAGTGCTTTCACCCTTCACAGGGGAAGGTGCTCCATTTGCACTAGTAATATACGGATCATGAACATATTCACATAACTCATCAAACACTCTAGGGTCACCAGTCACATGATCTGTGGGCCCAGTATCAATTATCCATATATTTGTTCCACCAAGATGCATAACAACACTATGATTATATTGAGCTATTTAACTAAACCATGAACAATGAAGGCACAAAAGATACGCAGCAGAATGAAAACAATTTACCAGAATATCGTTCACTGCACTATAGCAAGGCACTGTTTGCAGCACTATTCACTTTTTTTTTTTCTTTTTTTTAATGAAGGAAATCGCAACAAAAGTGGGCACTAAATTAAAGCACACAGGTCACCAAGAGCGAATTGCTCTGATGCCAAGTTAAACTAAACATGGTAAATACCAAAATTATATATGACAATATTTGGGAATTTCTTGTATATTCATTAATCTCCAAAGTAGAGTATATATAGGAGTTACAATTGGTATTACATATGTACTTTGTCAATGTGGGACAACATACTGCTATTTACACTTTAACTAATATATAACTCGCAACAATTGCAACTAAAAGGTAATTCCATGCACACTCTAGTTGTCTGAATCGACCCCACAACTCACTAATAGCTAAATCAAGACTCGTGAAACTAATGTTTAGGTTTTACAATTCATCATATAGTTGACCTACCAACAAACTCCTCTAACGCAAAGAAAATGAAGAGATATAAATAACCAAATAATGTGATTTTAAGTTGTATTTTAATCGAAATTAAGGGGATAAGACTAGAATCATAATGTGACTAATTATGGTTCAATGCAAGAAAAAAAAAGGGTAGCCCTTCTCTCCATTTGATTTTAACTGAAAAAATAGGTGCAGATGAGATTTATTTGTTCCATCAAATATGATACCTTTCAAAAACTTCAGACATAAATAGTGATTGACTGGTAAAGGAAAGAGACTCGATTGACTGTGCGTGCACAAAGCAGAAACTTCTGGTGAGAACTGTTAGTGTTGCTTTGCTTCATCATATATTTGATTAAGTCCACTTTCATTGAAAAGAAAGCAGATAAAATATGGAAAAAGGCAACAACAAAAAAAAAAGGGAAGAGAAGGATGCATGGACCTTCCTTCCCAAAATGTTGAGAATCATTTTGAGTATCTTCTACCCAACACAACATGAATTATTAAAACTTTACCTTCATCAGTATAATATAGTCAAACCCCTACCACTAAAACGTCCTCACTTTATAATGTTTTGTGATGTTATGATTATGCTTAGTGAGTTTATGATGTCTCACTTCAACACGTTGATGTGATCTTGATCTTTTAATTTGTACTAGTTTTAGGTCTGTCGCGTCTACTATCTATGTGATTTGTGGTGGTTAATCGTATAAGATTTTTTCTTATTGACTAATTGTACGAATTTCTCTCCACATCAAACAATTACTGAGGAAATTCCATATGGTACCCTCTCATTATATATGCATAATTATGCCAATCCGACAAAAGCCAAAGTGATTTCATGGGAATGTGGGACATGGAATTGCGGCAACTGCCTTGTAGCATAGGCTCAAACAAGCTCAAGTGAATGAAAATAATGAATGTGTTGTAGAAAAGTGGATGTCCACACTATTTAGCATGTGAGATGTCCACATTATTTAGCATGTGATTACTCATATTTTCTATATAACCACAAGCCCCACACAACACCAAAGGTGGATAGAAGTTCATACGGGAGAGAGGGAAGAAAGGAAGAGGAAGAGAAAGAGGAAGAGAGAGAGGAAGAAGAGAGAAAAGAAAGGAAAGAGAGAGAGAGAGAGATGATAGAGTTATCTTTGTACTCCTATTATTCCAAATTATAAATGAAAGCACTACTGCTGCCCCGAGGATGTACTCCAGTCACACTGACTGTAGAGGAACCTCGTAATTTTGTGTCTTGCTTATTTATTCCACTGCACACATCGTCGATTTTACAACAGAATGTACCCTTTTAGTATTAAATCTCGATCAATATGAACCATCATATCGGTCACTATATTGACCAATAGGGTCATTTCACTTTTGGTTTTAGAGAAGTGTGAGTTTGGATTTTGTATATTTCTTTTCATTGTTTGGTAGAAACTATGAATTGTGGGACTTGAACAAAATATCTACCTGCCTAGCAAAAAAATACAATATCTACCGGCAGCTCCAAGTATAGTTTCTGGGTTACAATGTGGAACATGAAAGGAATAGTTAGTATTTGTGACACTTTAGTGTCTAGAGGTAGTCCAATGTGTTTTTCATTGTCTAAAGTCAACTCAACGTGCTGCTTGATCACATTCATAAATATTCAAGACATTTAACCGAATCTAATCGTTTTGAAAAATTAGAATGATACCACCACTATTCAACTGAAAGTTTACTCATTGCAATGCAATCGGTTAACGAGTGAATGTCTTATAAATAATGAAAATTTGCATGCCAAAATAAGTCCTTTCCATTAGGTTTTTGAAATTGTAAGAGTACATGTATATATTATTGTTCATTCTTTAACAATTTGAGCTTTTAGGCCTAGCGTAGTATTACAATATTTATAAAAGATCTTGATTAAAATTCTCGTTGCTCACTTATTAGTTAATCTACAGGTGCAAATATAAATTAAAGTTGACTTCTCCATGCGTAAACGAGTATGCACTCCATGCATAAAATGAGAGTTTGCACATGAAGAAATGTATAAAATGGATATATATTATTATTCGATTCCTCCACTTGAATTTTAGGACGAATGTAAATTAAAGTCCAATTTGAAAAACACAACTCAAATGGGTTCAATGAGTAACCCAACAAACTAGGGCACAAGTTCCCATTATAAAAATGCATGCAGACTGCGAAGCCAGAGATATATATATATACAGGTAGTTTAAGGGAAGGGATTTTCATTTTTTCAAAAAAAAATGGGACACGCTCTTCACCGTCAGATTGACTTTAATGAAATTATATGGTTAAGATTAAAACACAGGCCACACAATCTCAACCAAACAATTTCATTAAAATTAAATCTAACGATGGGGAGCGTGTCCCTATTTTTTTCAAAAAAATGGGAATCCCTCCCTTAAGCAATATATATATATATATATTCTTGTTTGATGCTAATCATGCTACCAAGTAACGAGTTAGCTTCCGCGGTAATCGATCAAGAGAAGAGATTAGGAACTTAGTAAACAAGTATTCTCTGATTATGCTTCCTAAATATAAAAAGATTCTTAATTAAAGTACAATAATATATAGCCTGGTACGGGAATCTTCACAGGAAATAGGATTCTGTGAGCAAAAGGTGCCGTTGAGGCATATACCATCATGTTAATCATTTAATTAAGTAGTGACAATTACTTATTATTCCACATAATAATTCTTCATGATTATAGTAATCTTTTTGCCCCATATAATGCATTATGCACTTTCATTATATAATTAGGTTCTGACCATGTTTTTGTGTAATGTATGTAATAAGATATAATAATTAATTATATTGTTAATACATTTATATATCTTATCCATGATTGAATAGCGTACTCTTCAAAAAAAAATGTATGTATGGTTAATTAGAAATCTGACTTGAAAATTGTTATGATTATTTAAGAGTTAATTAATCTGTATGAATTGTGAGAGAGATAATTATTAATTAACATGATGCACTAGTTTGGAATTTATGATAGATATGAGTCACCCATCACCACGTCTGGTGGCCAGATTATTTTTAATATTGGGAGACAACCACCTAGGCTTATGATATTGGTAAATATTGGTAAATATTGGTAATGTCAAACCCCAATCCCATCGCATAGTCTCGCCCTTCGCAGCCTCCATCTTGCTCGCCGGCTCTCAGTCAAAGTCCTCGGTCGAGGTGTCCACCATGCGCAGCACCAACAAGGAATTGAACCTGGCACGGAAAAAGGGTTTAGTCTGTTTAGGAGTTGGGCGGATCTCCTAATCTACCAAGGAAGAAGATGAATTGATTGAGAATTAATGGAGTTCAACTTTTTGTTTCTTTATCCAACCATTCAGGTGCAGATATCAATAATAATTAATAGACTTTCAGACTTCTTGTTTTGGTTTTCAATTTTCTTTAATCAAATTTTTTTTTTAAAATAAATATTAAGAATAGTTGACACTGTTAAATTGAGAGTTATTAAAGGACATAATTAGAAGGAGACATGATAGGAAACACAAAGTTAGAGAAAGCGGATCTGGCCGTGAATTAGGTGTTTGATTGAGACTTCTTCTAATACCACGCTGAAAATGTATGATAAAAATTATGCTACATGCGTGAACATAACTTTGAAGTTTTGCACTAGTTTTGGTAAAAAGTTGTGAGCCTACCGATTACCAATATCGGTCTACATGATTGCATCCCTTTGTAGGTTTGCCATGATCTGCCATTATATTCCACTTGCTATCAAACACAAACACACAAACACACAAATTCCAAATTCCAAATTCCAAATTCCAAATTCAGCCCAAAACACAGCCTAAGTGCATTGACAATTCGATACCTACACCTCTCCTCTTGGACCAAT
This sequence comes from Crataegus laevigata, assembly GCA_963580275.1. Lineage (NCBI taxonomy): Eukaryota > Viridiplantae > Streptophyta > Magnoliopsida > Rosales > Rosaceae > Crataegus > Crataegus laevigata. The sequence goes on along the minus strand of OY756953.1, from coordinate 9,283,433 downwards.
TAAAGAAGGAAAGTATCACGTTGGTAGGCTGCAAGATTCAAACATATAGATATAGTACCTAGAGTCATATATAAGTCACTAAACTCTGAAACTTTTTTATGTAGATAGTGGTGGTGGTGGACATCGGGTGGATTGGTCAGGTTGGATTTTAATATGTTGTCCAATCCAATAAACTTGAGTTGACACTGTTGAAATCAATTTCCATTCAAGAAAATGAGTAAACTAACCCGTTGAACCGTTCGTAGGCGGGTTGTGTTGGGCGTAAAGGGTGATTTTTGGTCGGATCGGATGGTAAACAAGCATTCCAATGCCAATTCAAAAATGGTTTAGAATCAAATATTAGTTTCAATTTCGGAATTTTAGATTATCAGAATCGGTTTTATCTTGAAATTTCAGGAACATAATTCGGATCTCGTACATTTTGCAAGATTTGAACATTTTAAACTTTTATGTAGATACCATTCAATACTTTTTCTAAATTTTTGTAATATTTGTAGGCCGTTACATGTGTGCATGACAAAAAATCATATTAGACAAAATAAAATAGTAGTACTAAGTTTGAGAAATTTTGGATAGAATAGGTACATTCCAATTGTCATCCAAATTTTTCAAAAATTTTCGGAAATGTTCGGACCCATAACTAAAATTTTCGGTTCGGATTAGAATTTCCAATCCAACTTGCACCCCTACTTGGCTGAGTTTGAGATTAATACTTTTTTTTTTTAAGCTAATGTGAGTATGAGTAACAAACAATTCAAAATACATTTCACATTAGGCTTAAATCATGTGAATTTGTTGCTCTAGAATCACTACGTCTTACTTAATATTTAGATTTTATCTATATGTTATCTAGTATACATATATGTTTAAGATTGCTGATATTTAGGCGATTCTCAGTCTCAATAGTGTTAATAATACTTCATTTCAATCCACCCCAACTTTGTTGGGTTATTACCCGAAACAAAAATTTAAAGTTTACGACCCAATAAAACTCAACTAACATTGATTCTGTTACTCGAATCGGTTGATAAACTCAGTAAAATGTCCACCCTTCCATACCATGATGAGGTAAGAAGGGTTGTGCTGAACATTGAGAAAAATTTCGGCCAGATACATTATTAATTCAATTAAAGTACAGTGATTAATTGGTTTTTCTTGAATAATGCAATTTTTTTTTTGTTGAATAATGCATCGGAAATTGAAAGAAGGGTATTTTTTAATACATGATTGGGTGGGTAGTGGGATTATTATACTGGACCAAAAATGAAAGTCTTCACAGTTCTCAGCTTCTATCACACATCGGTTATGCTCGAGTCATGAAACATGCCTCCCCTCCAATTGCAAAATTGCAATCGACATCCGAGATTCAGGGTCCGTGAGTTAAAGCGCGCACGAAATGTGGCTCATACGTCATATTAGCCATCTTTACTGTGATCACGATTCACACGGCAGCCGATCTTTTGGTTCTCAAAAAATAACAAATATAAACTTGGTGATTGACTAATACTTAAATGTATTTAATACAATTAGTATATGACAGTCATACATAATTTATATACATATTAAAAAATACATGTAAGTTCAACCAAAAAAAAAATAATACATGTAAATTTTAATTTTTATTATTGACTTTGAAGTTTATATTTTGTTTTAATGCGAACTAAGGTGAAGCAAGTTGAAGTTCTCAACATTTGTTTAAGCTTAACTCTTTATAAGCACATAAAATATTAAATAGGGAAAGTTTCTTCACATCCCCCCCACCCCTCCCACCTCCCCCTTCCCTTCTCTCTCTCATTGTGTGATGAATTTGCAGAACTAAAATATAGACAACACAAATTGAGTGTCGTGGAGCATTTGTGACTAGTAAGCATCACACATGAGTAATATGTTTTGGTATAATGAAGGAAGTTGATATTTTACTAAAAAACTAATTTATAACATAGTGAGTAGTTTGACTTTTAATAAACTTTGATGTGAGAAATTTCTTACATATCCTCACACAAGAATAATATATTTCACTGATAAACGAAAATTGAAATTTATGTCAAAGTGCTCAAACATGTCTAGGAAGGAACAAAGAACACTCTTACTGTTAAACCTTGGAGCAGTACCGTTACAGAATTGTCATGGAAAACACTGTTTAGTCCACTTGTTGATGTCGAGGTTACTTTAGGGCATAAATTGTTTATTTTTTATTTTTTATTTTCGTCAAACAAAATTACTTTCGTTAACAAACTAGTACAAGAAAGAGAGACTAAAGGGCCTCCCATAAACAACAGAAGGTAAAGTAGAAGGCCAAAACAAAATGAGGGAGTCACACAAACTTAGGCCCATAGGCAAAAAAAAAAAAAACAACAACAAAAAACCCTAATAGGAAGCAGCATAAACCAAATTGCCACCGCCACCATCGCATCCTCAAAAGAAACCAAACTCTGAATCAAGAAAATAAACACCAGATTCAAATCCCCTTCACGAACTCCTATAAATATATACCAACATAGTAACATATGAATAGAAAATGAGGCTGAGGAGTATGTAGAATATTCTTACTATGCTAGAGGCCACATAACACTTAGCCTCAATAGGGATCCGGCGTGTTGTTGGGAGAGGGGACTGAATATCACAACTAAAGAGGGGGGAGGAAGAAAAAGTAACATACATAAAGCAATAAAAAAGGCGCAAAATGTTGGATAAGGGGATGAAGCCCAAATCTGAGACAAATTTAGGGTTATTGAGACCAAACTCAAGGAAGACTGGAAAATGGGAAGGAAGAGGGAGTGGGAAGCTGTAAAAAGAAGGGGCAGAGGAGATGGGAGGGAAGGAGGGGGAGAAGTGGGAGGGTGTAGCGGGTTGCAAGAAAGAGGGAAGGAGAAGAAAATAAGGGTGGGTCCAGCGGCAAACGAGAATACTGGGTTGGTATTTCAACAAAGAGAGAGAAACTAGTTGGTCTCCCACTTGCTTATTTCTCGCACTCTTATCACATCTAAAATCCGTGAAGATTCTTGATTTAACATATCATCCTTAATTGAATTCTTAGGTAAACTAGAGATGTTCAAGTGCCAAAATTATAACTACAGGTTCTTAAGTGAAAAAAAATTAGGACTACACCCTCAATTAGCCTTGATAAGAAAAGTATCATTATTAAACGAAAAATAATTTTCGCACCTTATGCACCCTCATATCTTTTTATGATTCTTTGAATGAATTTAAGCAAAGTTGAATTAATAAATAGAAGTTGACACAAGGAAAGTTATAAACGTTTTCACCCCAAAAAGTATTATTCACGCCAGAATTTGTCAATTTGTCGAGCTTCTCTTCTAATCCCACATGAGAAAGGGATAAAGGTTTGCAGACGAAGAAGAAAATGCAGAAATCATTTCATTATCAAACCAAAGGGAAGGTGATACACGACTACACGATACACCGCGGTGGATTAGGCAGTGGACTTTGCGAGCATTACGGGAGGCCACTGGCAGTGACTAATGGCATAGTGCAAAAAAGTGTACGAAAACTGTCAAATGCAAATGCCCTAATGGCAGCCATTGACTTTCTCCTTCTTTAAATAATGCAGAGAGAGAGAGAGAGAGAGAGAGAGAGGTTGGAGTTCGTTCCGTCTCGAATTTCTATATATAAACACACACGCCAATGCATTTAAGCCTGACTGCCTCTGAGTTATATAAGTTATAACCTCCTTCACTTCAATCCCCACGTCATATAGCTCTTCTCGTTCTGCAGTTCACCTCTGTTATTGTGCAATCCAATCCTCCTCTCCTCCTTCTTTTGACCCGAAAAACACTTCGGTTACAATTTCAGTTTCAGTCCTTTTCAAGTCGTCTGCACTTTTCTGTTGTTTTGTTGCTCTGGTTTTGAACCTGGATTCTTCCGTTTTCATCATTCTGCCTTAAAGAAAACCTCAAAAAAATCATTCCCAGCATGTAATCCAGACTTTTCAATCCAATCCCACAAAATCCATTTCTCAAAAAACCCAAAAAAAATTAAATTTGATTGCTTTTTGTATGAAAAACTAGAGCTAACCTTTTAGTGGGTACTCTGGATTTCTTCATTTCTTCTATCCCTTGGCAAAAAAATTATAAAAAACCTTCAAATTATGTAACTTTGTATCCTTCCAACCCCAAATTCCCAACCCAAAAAACCTAAAAAAAAAAGGTAAATTTTATTTTCAGTATGTATTATCCATAGCCATATTGTCGTCCCCCACTCTGGCCACTATCAAAATTCTCGTGTAGAAAAATTTTTATAAAAATCTTCAAATTATGTAACTCCGAGCTTCTCATCTCAGAACCCAATTCTCAAAACCCCCAAAAAAAAAAAAAGAATCTATCGTATTTTCCTTTTTCTTTACCTTGGTTTTGGTTGCAAGAAATGGCGGAATCTGAGCCGGTGACGCCATCGGCGTCGGCGCCACCAACGCCGGGAACACCACTGCCCCTGTTTTCAGAGCCGAGAGTGGATTCTCTGTCTTATGAGCGTAAGTCAATGCCGCGAACCAAGTGCTTGCCTGTGATAGCTCAGACGTGGGGTCAATCTCCCACCTGCTTCAATGAGTTCCCTACTCCAACTGTCTCCCTCAGCCGCAAGGTAATGCATTACATAATTAAACCACAATATATTACTGTGCACATATTTGAGGTTGTCCTTGAGGTTTTTCATATTGATATGTACATTATGTATTATTATGTATTATTATATAAATGATTAGATATGTGTATTAAAAAATTAATAACTTAACAAATAAATTTTTTTACTATTTATATAAAAACACATGATGTACCACTCGCATTCTCGTCATAACAAAAAATTTCTAGTAGTTTAGGCTCATTTGACGTCTAGGACAGAACAAGAGTAACCAATGGAAATGGACCTCTATGTACTGTTTTTTGTTCGATAAATTTATAAATGCGGAGATGTACTTATTAAATTGGATAATAGTCTTACACGCGCTGACTTACAAGTCTCATTTTTTTTTTGTCAAATAGAGAACTAGATTAAACTCAATCTCAATCACGTCGAGTCGTAGCTGTTATCGGGAGATACGATTTGTATTGCTTAATGATCTGTTTATGCTTAGTCATTATGTGCATACCAATTTAGGTAATGCTAGTTAAGCTTTTGGATTTCAGCTTTAGCTTAGAGTGACTAGGACAACCAATAAAGGAGATTCTGTTTCGAATGTATAGACCAACAAATACCACAAATCATCTTTACAGATTCTTCTTCCAATGTACAAAGATTTACAGTTTAATAACATAACATTATGTAGTTATAAAATATTTTTTTTAACATTAGACGAATGTGGTTTTAGGTATACATTTTTGGCCTACCAATATTTGCTCTCGCTTCAATTTCCTTTTTCTACTTTCTTTATTTCACACATAAATCAAAGTTCAAATCTTTTGCACTAATTTTTTTATGTGGTCTCTTTGTAGCCTTTATCATTGATCGATATGTGCTAATAAAATAAACTAATCCTCCTTAACTTTTTTTCTCATAAACTTAATACGTGTCGATCAATAATAAAGATCACAGAGAAAGCATACCCAAAATGAGTAATGTAAATTTGATCTCTTTAAATCATGGAATTAGTATTCAGTAACGACATTGGAAATGCATTTTTTTTTATATAGAGATAATGAGTTATATGCTCGAATTTTAATAAGATTAAGATTGAATCGTTCTTGATAAATAAAAGGAAATTGTTAGGGAGAGTCTCCCGCATTAAGCTGCTGCATTTTACATAATTAAAACCCCCAGTTGAATGGGATGATTCATTTAATTAAGTTTCTGTCAACCTTTGTTTGGTTGCTAAGTTATACTTGATCAAAATTAAATATTAATTTCTCAATTCTAATAACAAATGATATGACTATCTTATTTATTTATGGAGTAATGTAATTCATACCATGTTTTTATACCACATTTTCATACCACTTTAAATGGCATTTGATGTGGACAATCACATTATTTGAAAAATTTGGAAAACCCAAGGAAATAAAGGAGAAAAGACTCCTCCTATACCACAATTATAATTTAATGGAAGGATTCCTTTACTAATACTAACACAATGGAGCCAACTCTATTTGTTAGAACAGCTTCCATTGAGTCTCTGCACCTATCCTTTTTTATTTTCGGTTTATGAAACCCTTGTTTATTTTCATAAAACAGGATTTGGCTCAGGATTGCCCATTTTTAATTCCAGGGTTTCTCTGAATTTGAAAGTTCTCACTTGGTAGGTTTCCATACCAAGGCTCAATCCAATTAAGTCCATAGCGTCTACCAATTTCGCCATATCCCCTCTTTTTTTTGATGTGATCAAGATCACATCATGACGCCGCCCCCCCCCCCCCCCACCCCCCTTTTCTTTCATTTCTATTATATTGGACCGGTTGAATTCATTAGATACTGGTTCCTATATTGAAAAGTGTTTTCTACTATTTGATTTCTTGTAATTTAATTAACTAGTTCTTTTTAATTATTGGTTTATTAAATAATGAACTAAATTTAAAAATCTGATTAATTCAAATAATGTGGCTGTCCACATCAAATGTCACCTAAAGTGGTATGAAAATATGATACAAAAACATGATATGAATAACATTATTCTTATTTATGTCACCTCCATTGGTGGTTAAAACTTGACAAAATGAATTTCATATCGAAAGAAAATATTTTGAATATTATTTTTCTGCATTATTGCTGGTGCTTCAACAATGACGTATTTATTTTGATGGATAGCTGAAATATATTAGTTTGTTAGAAAGAGATAATCTTTTGAATAACTCTTTCAAGTTTCAAACATATAAATAAATTAATAATAAACACATGCTCGGTTGAAAATGTTTTGTCTGTAATCTATTATAAAAAGAAAAAACGACTGGTTAGCATTTGACCGCTATCGGTACTGAGTACATGTATTAAAAATGAAATTCTTTCACCTACTCTACGTATTTTAGCAAATCGTCCTTAAGCTATATATAATTGGGAATATATTCACGCATATAACGTCATGCAATTGTTTGTATTATATCATAAAAATATAGTAAATATTTTGTTTAAAATTATATATATATATATATATATATATATATATATATGTAGTAAGTATAGCATGACAACCCAATTCTACCAGTCTCCAACTGCCTTATTCGAATCACTTTAAAATAAACCCAGGACGGTGCTTCCGAAAGGTCTATTTTTGTAAGTAATTAATTTATCCAACAAATTTTTTTTTTAAATAATAGCAAAAGAACAAAAACATACACTGCATATATATAGCAACAAAAAATTTAAATAATAGCAAAGAACAAAAACATAAACTGTATATATATAACATATGTCGTTCTCAATTGTCATCATCATAATATCAAACTAATTTTATCTCCCGAAAATATGCATACGATGCTAATAGAACCATGACTTAAGAATTCATGTCTAGCATTTTCAGCACGATCGATAATGCTACTCAAACACTGTCATTTGCTTTATGTTTTATTGTATATTGGCCAGGATCCATTCATTGTGCTTTGAGTACTTTTCTAAGGTTCCAACTTTTGAAAAATGCCTTTTTGATGGTGGGCATTGCCAAAGAAAGTTAAAAAGTAACCTTCCCCTCGCGCTAGAACATGCTCATTGGTCAAAAGCTTTGTTTGTTACACATAAAATATGTATGCACTAAAGCTACTGGGGTTAGCTCAGCGGCGAAGTGGACCTGGTGATGAATAAGTTGTTGAGATTTCAGGTCGAGCAACTGTCCATAACTAATCATATATACTGATATTGTTCCAATTTAATTATCTGTACAACTCAATTTGTGTTGAGTTTTATAATCAAAGACCTTAATCTCATTAAAAATGGAACTATTCAATATGAGTTGTAATTTATTGAAAATTTTCGATGTAGGACTTTATTCTCTAACACAAGAGCTATGTCCAAGGTTTGAGAGGCACGTTAATTAAACCCTTTATATTATTCATTTTAGAATACGAATACGAATTTAAAAACTCGTCCAACTGATAAAATTAGGGAAATCAGCCCAAACCCAATTAACCATGAGTAGAGAAGTTCGCAAGTTATATACCGTAACACAAAACCAAACTTTCCTGATGTGGGATAATAACTGGTTTTGTTTAACAATATGTATCACATGTAGATAGGGGCTGAGTTCGTAGGAACCTTCATCTTGATGTTTGCAGCAAGTGCTGGACCAATCGTGAACCAAAAGTACAACGGAGCGGAGTCCTTGATCGGAAACGCAGCATGCGCAGGGCTTGGTGTGATGATTGTGATTCTCTCCACAGGCCACATCTCTGGTGCACATCTCAACCCATCTCTCACCATTGCGTTTGCCGCCCTGCGACACTTCCCATGGGTTCAAGTCCCTGCCTACATCGCAGCTCAGGTTTCGGGCTCCATTTGCGCCTCGTTTGCTCTCAAAGGGGTTTTCCATCCGTACATGTCCGGCGGAGTCACGGTGCCTACTGTGAGCACTGGCCAGGCTTTTGGACTTGAGTTCATCATCACTTTTAATCTCTTGTTTGTTGTCACTGCTGTTGCAACTGACACTCGAGCGGTATGTAAATATATCAACCTCATACATATTAATACAATTTGATTGTTCATATCACATATTCTTATTGACTAATTCCAAATATAATCTGTCTTTCTAATGCGCTTGGAATTTGGTGACATGCAGTTGGGAGAGTTGGCTGGTTTAGCAGTTGGGGCTTGTGTCATGCTAAACATTCTTATGGCAGGGTTAGTACTTAATCTCTCTCTCTCTCTCTCTCTCTCTCTCTGTCAGTTTATCTTATCCTTCTTAATCCAATTTATCTACTATTGGAGTGCTTTGTGATTTAGTTATATTTATGACTCGTTTGATAACCATTTAAGTTTTAATTTTATGTTCTCATTTAAAAGAAAATTTTAAAGCTTATTTAGTAAATATAGTTTATCTTATCCTTCTTAATCCAATTTATCTACTATTGGAGTGCTTTGTGATTTAGTTATATTTATGACTCGTTTGATAACCATTTAAGTTTTAATTTTATGTTCTCATTTAAAAGAAAATTTTAAAGCTTATTTAGTAAATATTTTCAGGTTTTCGTCAAGCCAAAATTTGAAAATTCTCAAAAGTAGTTTTACCTTTTGGTTTTCCGTTTTTATTTTTGTGAAAATTGAAAACAATTATCAAATAAGTTTTCAGTTTTTTTCTTAAGAGAACAAATTATGAAAATTATTAACAAAGTAATTATCAAATGTTCATTTAAGCTTATCTATCTATACGTGTGCATATGGTTCATTACCGGCAAAATTTGAAGTCTGATATCTAAGCTCCCTTGTTGTGCAAAATTGGGGTTTTTTTTTTAAAATTTCTTCTTTATTTTTTTTCTTGAAATTCAATATAATTGTGGGTAGGTGACTTTTTCTTATTTTATCAAATTGTAATAATATTCTCCAGTTTTTAAAACAAAATATGATGCTCCAAACAATTATTTATTTTTCGTGATAAAAGTTATATGTGAGTTAGATCAATTTGCTATTATATTTGCCTAACTGCATCATATTACATCTTATTTTTTGTAAATTAGTATGGTTTCAAAATTTCTTATTGTCTACAAAGTTATTTTGAGTAATTTCAATTATGTTTGAGAATATCGTTAAATTAGCACCCTATAAGATAACAAAGGTTTACCATCATTGACTAGCCATACAATAAAAAGAAAAAGTAAACAAAGGAAACCCTTGTTTATGCTTAAGTTTTTTGTCCTAATATAATTGTTATGTTTTCCAATTACAATGTACTTCAAAAAGGGACTCGCCACTACATAATAATGGAAACCGCATCCGACCTATACACATCCCTTATATAAACAAACAAAGTTAAGCTTGTCATTTGTTTGTTTTGTTGGGTTAGAGGGTGGGTAGGCTGGTAGTTCCCAACTTTCATGACTCGTTCATCATCCTCATTTTGGCATAGCGTCAAATAATTAAAATTAAAAAAGAGGGTGGTGTGTGTTGTTTTTGTTATCATCTTAGCATTTGGCTCCTACACTCAAAAGTTTCAAAAGATAAAAGATTCCAAGCGGAATGTAGTACTGAAAATTATGGTTGTGTTTTGGCGTTGGCAGGCCATCCAGTGGTGGTTCAATGAACCCGGTGCGTACTCTCGGCCCTGCTGTCGCTGCTGGAAACTACACCAAGTTGTGGATATACCTGGTGGCTCCTACCCTTGGAGCTCTTGCTGGGGCAGGTACCTATACAGCTGTGAAGCTCCGGGAAGATGAGGTGGATGCACCTGTGCGTGAGGCCAGGAGCTTCCGTCGCTAGAGCAATACAAAGGCAAGCATATTTAGAACAATAATCTCTTCTCAAATAGTTTTTCGTGTTATAGTATAAAATAACAGTATGATAAAGAAACATGTGAAATGTATGACAGAAGAATATTACCCTAGTATGCTTAGTCCTTTGATATGATATTATGTGATGTGATAGCTTAAGACAAAGTTTTATAAAGAATAAAGGGGAGGGCGGGAGATATATGTAAGATGTGACGGAAAGTCTTCGCGCCCTGGCCCATTGGCTTTTCACTGTATAGACTAAAGTGTGTGCTTGGTTGGTATTGGCCATCATCTCTCACAAGGTCATTGTCTGATCGGATGGTCCTGCGAGAAGACTTTGGATTGGCTCTTTTGATTTTTCTCGGTTTGAAAAAAGACTTTATGTAAAAAAAACTGCACTATATATATGATGCATGGTTTGATCAATAAATAAGTTTGTATAATATAATGCAATGCAATGTTTGATTTGGTATATTAGTTATCGATAAATAAATTAAAATGCAATGTGATGCATGCACAGTTGATGGTTTGATCTACTGACCATATCAATTACACTAGGATGCGAAAGAACTAATCAGGTACGTGTATAGGAAGAGAGACGCAACTAACGTTATTTTAGTTAACCGAATAAGTAAGTTTAATATTTCAAGTGTAGGACTAGTTGAAAAGGTTAAGATTTCATCATAAAATCAATTTGCAATATGAAAAGTAACTCAATTATTTATAAACACATGCAACGTTTCTTATTTTTTTGATGCGGAATTCATAAGAAATCCAAAATTAATTTTTGTTTTGAGGAGAATTCCAAAATGATTTGATGTAATATTCTAATTAAAGTTTGTGAGGTTTTTATGTTTGTCCAAGGGTGATGGAGGTTTGGTAAATGTGTTAAGTCCCTTAATTAAGGTTGGTGGTGGTGGAGTTGCTAGTGATAAAATGGGGTGATGGTGGTCATATGACACGGGGGCGGCGGCGGCCAGTTGTTTACCCTGTGTTAGGCTAAAATGCCATTTAAGCAAAAGTCAAAATTTTAAATTGGCATACACTAATTTTTTTAATGTATATCTCATCCTATTAAATAAATAAACGTCTTTGTTGTTGAACAAGGCATACTTCGACCTTACGAAAATAAGTATTAAATCCACCACTAAATTCATTGGTAGCCACTTAATGAAAAAAACAGAAGTATTAGGCCTCTATTCATTCTGAACGTGTTATTTATATGGATGAATTACATTTTACTTTTTAAGTTTAAAGGCAATTGCAACTTCTTATAATATTTTTAAAATATTTTAGTTACATACATTATAGTTAAGTGATGGTGTGGCAAGTGCTGACCTCACATGTTATTGTTTAGATTCTATATTTGTGCCAAGTGGTTAAATCATTTAATTATTTTATTCTTCATCCTCCCATATCGTCCGCTCCCTAGACCTCCCTAGCGCCAACCTTGCACCAACCCTTTCCCCACCGGTGCGAGGGTTTGAGAAGGTGATAGGATCACAAATCTCAGGACCCTATCTCAACCTGCAAGCAGCAATAGAAATGACAAATGGAGAGACGAAGTAGAAGGGAGCAGGGCTCCAATATATTTTTGTATTTTGATTTCTTTGTAACATTCTGATCTGATTACAATAGCGAGAGATAGTGCTCTTATACAAAGTCACAATTCATCATGTCAGCTGGCTAATTATAACAAGGGAAATTTTATTTAAACCCATGCAACCTCTTTTTACACCCAACTTAAAATTTGAATGTTAATTGTCTATTTTACCATATTGCATAATTACTATTAAGTACAAAATGAAATTAATAATAAAACTCAAATTTATCACTAAACCCAAACACTATAATTAAAACCTACGATCATTCTTTGTTTATACTACGTTCATTCTAGCTAAAACCCTAATAGCTCTCATAGAGAAAAATAAGTTTTTTCTTTTGATGGATGGTAATTTTGAAGTTTTGAATCCTCCAACTAAGGTATGACTTAATTTATGAATTTTTTGTTCGTTCGATTTCAATTTCTTGAGATCATATTCTTCAAAAAGGCTAGTGTTGCTGAAACCAATCTTTGGTTATCACATATCGTGCTCCACCGATACTCAAGAATCCATGTATTCGGATCTAGCTGCACAGCTGAGGCACCCCGACTTCTCTGCACCCAGGAAGTGTTTGGCTTCCGAATCACATACCTACCGACCTTTCCATCTGACCACTTCTCAACAACAACAATGTGGCAAAAAAATAGTATATGTTTAAACATCATGACACAAAACTCAAAACATCTCAAGGCTGACCATACAACACTAACATAAATAATCTTGTAAAAACGTTTTCAGCTTTACCTCTGTGACTCTGCCGGATAAGATTGTGAAAGACTGGGAAGAAACCCCACTCGTGAGCAACCCGGCGGTCTGCAAAGGCCATCTCCATATCGGCACCTCCTTAATTGCATATTTATACAATGTGCAATGTGAGCTTAGAAGCAAACCATCCTAACATTTCATCATTAACAAGTTTGTGAATTTTGGAACAGACATTTCAAGTTAATCACCGAATAATGCTGAATTGCTATTAAACTTGTAAAGCAGAAGTTTGATTACCAAGTACTTGACTAATGTCCTATATAGAACTAGAATAGATGCAATTCAAAACCTTCCCAGGAACAAGACCATGTATCTCTTTCTGCAAGAACCTCAGCCTGCCATTCATATCATCCACAATCCAAGATTTTTCACTAACATTTATCACCATCTCCGGCTACAGAATTGGTTTCAATGCACCCGAAACTATCATATAAAACCCGCACATCGCCACATAAACCAAACTTAAACCCAAAATCAATCTCCAAAACTCACACCCAAAACCCCATTTTCTCTCCATCTTCTTAGTCTTCTTCTTCGATTTCAATCTTACATCTGTTGAAGAATCAATTAAGCTTATTTGGCGGTAACTATTTAGCAGTCAAGTGGCATAGCCTACTGCGGCAGCTTCTGAGTTAAAAATCCAATGGGTGTAAAAATAAATCTACATATTGAATTGGGTTTATGGGGGTATATTAGATATTAAATTTGGGTTTAAAGAGATATTAATAGTTTAGTTAAAAATTAAATGGGTGCAAAAAGTAAGTTGGGTGTATAAATAAGTTAGATGAGTTTAAATAAAATTTCCCTTATAACAAACTTCACTAAAACAGGAATAAGCCTAATAATCCCAAGATTAAAACCTTTAATAGTGATTAAGCTAATCACTAATTACAGATCATAACATTACTCCCCCTTCAAGAACAACCTTGTCCTCGAGGTTAAAAAATGAACTTGCATTATTTCTGCAATGGTCCAATGGGGTAGTCACTGTTCTGCACTTTGAATTTGACAAAATTTTGTGCATCTAACTCCATTGGCTGTAATTCAGTTTGTGTGTCGATTATGGACTTCAAATCCTTATCAGCAGTATACACTGCCGCCTACATGAGCAGTTGATACCGATTGCACACAGAATTCAGGGATCATTGAACAAAGACAAGTGTAGACATAGCAGTGTCCAATGCAGCAATCTGGGTGGTATAGGTCTCTTCTGCAATCTGATACATAATGGCAGCCTTTCCCAGCTTATATCTTACACAATGCTTAGTGTTTAATCTCTCCATTACAGGATCTACATACATATATGAGTAGTCTAAATAAACGATGATTTCATAAAACCGAGTAGGATGTTCCAAGAAAGCGTAAACTCCACATCTTTTGATAGTCTGCCAACCCTTTTCTTGCATCCAAAAAGAGTGCAGTAATATCTCTTGGAAATCAAGGGCAGGGGAAAAATATGATTCTTCATGGGATGCAAATTTGGAAGAAGCATCTTTGTGTATGGTTCAGTATAACCTCGAATTTGTTCTGCAATCGTTCGCTCACTCTCCATGCCGAGGAGCCTATCACACAACAACCAACTGAGGCATACCATATTTTTATTCTCTAAATCACTTGGTTGATGTTCTCCCATCCCCTGTTCAACATCAGTGACAAATATGTATGAATCTATGAGTGTTATCGTCTGTAAGATTACATCTTCTTTGGGAGTAAAATACGCAGCTTTCATCTCATAAACCAGTTGAAAAAGCAAGTCATTTGAAACCTCATGAAATAAGTAGACCACATTTATAAGCGAGTAAAACAGATAATGTGAAATACTCGAGCAGATGGGTTTAGGAAGGGAATCAATGGGTTCTTGTTGCTGCAATTCTTCCGAGTCTATTCTGAACTTCAAACACGAGTGAGCAAGCATCTGGTTATGCAGGTGTTGAGGCAGCTGGTAATATTTGACATCAGGTGTTGAGCAAGCAATTTCATCCAAAATTGGAACAAGGTTTTTGCAGTGTCCACACCAAGGAGCATAGAATTCCAACAACACATATTTTCTGGACCTAACTTACTCCTGGATGTTGTGATTGACTACAACCTTCAGATTTTCTCCATAAACCTCCTCATACTTGTAAGCTAATAGCATGGTTGCCAAACTAACCAATGGAAACTTCCTTCTGATCCTCATTTGGTGCTCTAAGAACCTGCCTATAAGGTTTAAGGTAAGGAACCATCTCTTATCCATAAGGTCAAACTTGTAGTGGACCTTAATAAGCCACTCAATGAGAATCGCTCTCATTTTCTTGTTGATGTAAGGTTGGTGAACCATGTAGCTTAGGGAGGCAGAGCTTGACTTCACTTGAGCTTTTAAAATGGACATTTAAGTTTTTTGATATGGGAAATAGACCTTGCCTTAGCCATAACAGCCTCCGATGTAGCCCAGGAAAATGTCAATGAAAGCCACTGTTGCTCGAAGCCCCTCTTATTGTGTTCTACCACAAGCCAAGACTCAAAAGCTGGAAAAATTAAAGAAGTGGCATTGCTTCCCTATCGAGCAACTTTGATATCCTTTTTCCCACAAGAACTCAATTTCCATTATGTAGTCTATAATGGTTGATGCATTCCAAATAGACTTGAGCATTTGCCATGAAGTGGTAATGTGCAACTCATAATTTCCATGAGTAGTTAAGTGCAAGGTCTTAGGCAACATAAAATTGAAGAGAGTTCCCGTATTGTTCAGTGCTTCTTGGCATGCATTGTACCATTCTACTGTAGCAGTGGTGTTAGTTATAGACCGCAAAAACTTTGTCGTTGGGTGTTTCTTATACAAAGGTCTCTTAGACATTTCCTCAAACAGTTCTAATGCATAAAAATCTTTCTTTGTTGTAAATAATTGATGGATGTCCACACAACTCCAATCAACAAGTGGATTTGTCATTCTTCACTAAAGGGGTTATTGGCTACTTGTCTTTTAATGTCCTAGTCTTTCTATAAATAAGGCCATTAGAAGCCACACAATGTACATGTAAAATTGAAAGGAATATACATTGAGAAAGAAAGAGAAACAATATTAGTATCACTCCATCTCTTTATTTACCATCTTTTGTGTTATAGCTACTAAAATTATAGTGTGATATCTTGCATCTGCTTCACTCCTATCTTTGGAAAGGTTATCTCTCTAAACTTTGTATCTTGTTTACTTATTCCACTGCACATATTGTCAATTTTACAACACGTTATCAGCACGAGTCTCTAACCTTATATAAGTTCCCATCTCCCTTCACCTAATTCTCCAACTAACAGTTACATATCTCTTTGATTACTTGTTTGATATAGATCTTGATTACTAACCCAGTATTTAATTATGTTAATTTTGCTGTAATCTAAGATGGTGCGGTATAATCGCCCATCTTGAACTGCAAATTTAAATTTCTCTACAATTTAATTATGTTAATTTTACTGCAAATCTAAGATGGTGCGGTATAATCGCCCATCTTGAACTACATATTTAAATTTTCTGCAATTTAATTTTACTGCAAATTTAGGTGGTGCGGTATAATCGTCCACCCTGCTTTACATATTTAAATTTTCTGCAATTTAATTTTACTGCAAATTAATTTTACTGCAAATTTAGGTGGTGCGGTATAATCGTCCACCCTGCTTTACATATTTAAATTTTCTGCAAATTAATTTTACTGCAAATTTAGGTGGTGCGGTATAATCGTCCACCCTGCTTTACATATTTAAATTTCTCTGCACATTTAATTTTTCCTGCTATTAAGTGGTGCGGTACAATCGCCCTTCTCATTAATCATGAAAATCTCGAGCCTGAAGTTTCGAGTGCTTATTATTTTTGGCTTGAAGATCAAAATGAAAAGAAAAAATTGTAAGAACCAGAAGTTCTAACACTGTATTCATCCAGGAATACATATTATTGCAAGTTCTTACACATCTCATTTTCCTTTCAGAAAGAGAAAGAAAATGGCGAACTTGGCAAAGCTTGATTTTGCTGCACTGGACATTACTGGGAAGAATTACCTTACCTGGGTGCTGGATACCAAGATCCATCTAGAAGCAGGGAATCTTGGAGATGCCATCAGGGAAGAGAACATCTCATCTTCTCAAGATCGGGCGAAGGCCTTAATCTTCATTCGTCGCCATCTTGATGAGGGATTAAAGAGCGAATACTTGACGGTTGAAGATCCGTTAGCTCTCTGGAATGCCTTGAGAAGCAGATACAATCACCAGACAACGGTGATTCTTCCAAGGGCTCGCTACGAGTGGACTCACCTGAGGATTCAGGATTTTAAGTCAGTGGCTGAATACAATTCTGCGATGTTCAGAATTACCTCTCAGATGAAGCTTTGTGGGGATAACATTACTGAGGAAGCTATGCTGGAAAAGACTTTCAGCACATTTCATGCATCTAATGTGCTCTTGCAGCAGCAGTATAGAGAGCGAGGTTACACTGAATACAACCAGTTGATATCTGTGCTCTTGGTAGCAGAACAAAACAATGAGCTCCTGATGAAGAATCATCAGTCCCGACCTACTGGATCTGCACCATTCCCAGAAGTGAATGCTGCTTCCTTCAGAATGAACGCCACATCCTCTGGTGGTGATAATTATAAACGAGGGCGTGACCACAAGCGAGGCCGGTGGAACAGGAAAGGCAAAAATCATGGTGGTCAGTTTCACAACCAAGTTCCGAGGCATAATTCAGGCCCGAGCTTCAAAAATGTGAATCGACACAAAGGCAAAGCTCATATGAACAATGCTCCTAGAAACTCTGATGGAGCATGCCATAGGTGTGGTGGCAATGGGCACTGGGCACGTACCTGTCGTACCCCAAAACATCTGGTGGATCTATATCAAGCCTCCCTCAAGGTGAAGGGTGTCGAGACTAATTTCCTCGACCAGGCTAGACCAATGGATATATCTGATCCAATATGCGACTTATCAGGACAGATGAGCACAACCCACCTAGATGTATCGGACTTCATTGGGGAAAGGGGGAATGAAGTGTATCGGTCCGACTGATTCATTTATGTTTGATGTACTTTTATTATTCCGAACTTGTAGTTTATAACTAGCATTTCAATTCAATAAAAGTGGCATTTAAATTTCTTGTTATAAGTTGTTTTTAACTGTAATCCCATTTTTACTCAGAAAGAAAGCATGGATAGAAACTATGATTATTCTCTAAACATGAGAAATGGCGGAGATATTTGTCTTGCAGACAGCGCAACCACACATACAATACTTCGTGATCGAAAGTATTTCTCAAGCTTAATGCTTACCAAAGTAAGGGTAACAACAATATCAGGACTATCAGATGTAATTGAAGGCTCAGGAAATGCCCAGATTATGTTACCAAATGGAACAATATTGTCCATACAAAATGCGTTGTATGCTACTCGATCTACTCGAAATCTGTTGAGTTTCAAAGACATACGTTTGAATGGATACCACATTGAAACGAAAAGTGCAGAAAATGTGGAGTATCTATGCATTACCTCTAATGATACCCAGAAGCGTATATTGGAGAAGTTGCGTGGTTTATCGAGTGGATTGTATTTTGCATACATAAGAACAATTGAATCACATACTGTCATGAACCAGAAGTTCATTGATTCAAAGGTTTACATGCTTTGGCATGATCGTTTGGGTCATCCAGGATCTACCATGATGCGTAGGATCATTACCAACTCTAATGGACATCCATTATTGAGCAAAGACATTGCTATCTCAAATGATAACCCTTGTAAGGCTTGTTCTCAAGGGAAGTTGGTAATTAGACCATCACAACTAAAGGTTGATGTTGAATCCCCATCATTTTTGCAAAGAATTCAAGGGGATATTTGTGGACCTATTCAACCATCTTGTGGACCATTTCGATATTTTATGGTTTTGGTTGATGCATCTACCCGATGGTCACATGTTTGTCTTTTGTCTACTCGGAATGTAGCTTTTGCAAGACTTCTTGCTCAGATAATTAAGTTGCGAGCACAGTTCCCAGATTACCCCATTAAGTCAATCCGATTTGATAATGCTGGTGAATTTACGTCTCAAACTTTTGATGATTACTGCATGACATTGGGCATTAATGTTGAACACCCTGTTCCTCATGTCCATACTCAAAATGGTTTAGCAGAAGCATTGATTAAGCGGCTTCAGTTAATAGCTCGCACTCTGCTCATGAAAACAAAGTTGCCAGTTTCTGCATGGAGACATGCCATCTTACATGCTGCATCATTGGTTCGATTGAGACCTATAGCCAACCACCAATACTCTTCAGTACAACTCGTGTTTGGGCATCAGCCAAATATTTCACATTTACGAGTTTTTGGTTGTGCTGTTTATGTGCCTATTGCACCGCCGCAACGCACTAAAATGGGACCTCAGCGTAGACTGGGAATTAATGTGGGTTTTGATTCACCATCTATCATTAGATATTTGGAACCCCTAACAGGTGATATGTTTACAGCTCGTTTTGCTGATTGTCATTTTGATGAAACAGTCTTCCCATTGTTAGGGGGAGATAAGACCGTTCCAGAAGAACAAAAAGAGCTAACATGGGTTGTACCCACATTGTCTCATTTTGATCCACGTAGCACTCAATGTGAAAATGAAGTGAAAAGGATCGTTCATCTTCAAAGTATTGCCAATCAAATGCCAGATGCATTTAATGATGCTATGAAAGTGACAAAATCACATATACCAGCTGCAAATGCACCTGCAAGAATTGATGTCCCCATTGGACAAAATAAAGTGGCAGCGAATGATTCATCTAGTGCACGCCTGAAGCGTGGTAGACCCCCAGGTTCAAAAGATTCAGCTCCTCGAAAGAGAAAGACAAGGACACAGCTGAATCCAAATGAAATCATTCAGGAAGAGAAAATGAATGACAAATCTACAATTCATGATTCTGTACTTCCAGAAAAAGAAAATGTTCTTGATGAGACACATGTCCCTGAAGAGACAACAGTACATGAAAGTAAAGAAATCTCTATAAATTATGCATGTACAAATGAATTGTGGGATCGGAATGAAATAATCATAGATGATATGTTTGCATTCGCAGTAGCCACTGAAATCATATTAAGTGATGATATTGAGCCCCGCTCTGTTGAAGAATGCAAACAGAGACAAGATTGGCCTAAGTGGAAAGATGCAATCCAGGCAGAATTAAATTCCTTGGAAAGGCGAAGTGTCTTTGGACCGGTAGTCCAAACCCCGCCTGGTGTGAACCCCGTAGGTTACAAATGGGTATTCATAAGGAAACGCAATGAGAAAAACGAGATTGCAAGATATAAAGCACGACTCGTTGCACAAGGTTTTTCACAAAGACCTGGAGTTGATTATGAAGAGACATACTCTCCTGTAATGGACACAATTACATTCCGTTACTTAATAAGTTTGGTGATTTCAGAAAAACTTGACATGCGACTTATGGATGTCATCACCGCGTATCTATATGGAGAATTAGATACTGACATATATATAAAAGTCCCAGAAGGACTTAAGTTGCCTGAAGCAATTAACAAACCACGAGGTATGTTCTCAATCAAATTAAGGCGATCACTATATGGGCTGAAACAATCTGGACGAATGTGGTATAATCGTCTCAGTGAGTATTTGATTAAAGAAGGATATATCAACAATGTCATTTGCCCTTGTGTATTCATTAAGAAATCAAATACTGGATTTGCTATAGTGGCAGTGTATGTCGATGATATGAACCTAGTTGGAACTCCTGAAGAGCTCAATAAAACTGCTGAATATCTGAAAAGCGAATTTGAAATGAAAGACCTTGGAAAAACGAAATATTGTCTCGGCCTGCAGATCGAGCAGTGTGCTAATGGAATTTTGGTCCACCAATCAGCTTACATTGAAAAAATCCTGAAGCGATTTGGCATGGACAAGGCTTATCCACTCAGCACTCCAATGGTCGTTCGTTCTTTGGACATTAAGAAAGATCCATTTCGTCCAAAAGAAGATGATGAACTGGTCCTTGGTCCAGAAGTACCATATTTGAGCGCAATAGGTGCTTTATTATATTTAGCACAATGTACTAGACCAGATATAGCTTTTTCAGTTAACTTGTTAGCCAGGTACAGCTCTGCTCCAACAATTCGTCATTGGAAGGGAGTCAAAGATGTTCTACGATACCTTCGTGGAACAACAGATATGGGTCTCTTCTACTCAGACAAGCCCTTAAATGAACAGATCCTTGTTGGATACGCAGATGCTGGTTTTCTCTCCGATCCGCATAAAGCCCGCTCACAAAATGGATATGTGTTCACTAATGGAGATACTGCAATTTCATGGCGATCAACGAAGCAAACACTAGTTGCTACATCTTCCAATCACTCGGAAATAATTGCTTTACATGAAGCAAGTCGTGAATGTTCTTGGTTAAGATCAATGATCCATCACATCCGGAATTCATGTGGTCTACCTTCAAAGACAAACACTCCAACTGTCATCCATGAAGATAATGCAGCCTGTGTTGCCCAGATGAAGGAAGGATTCATCAAAGGTGATAAGACTAAACACATATCTCCGAGATTTTTCAGTGCACATGAGCTTCAGAAGGCTAAAGTTATTGAAGTCAGACAAATCCGTTCTAATGAAAATCTGGCAGACTTGTTCACCAAATCTCTACCAAAGTGTACATTTCAGAAGTTAGTGCAGGGAATCGGATTACGTCGACTTACAAATTTGAAGAATGCGGAATCAGGGGGAGATACATATCAGGGGGAGCATCCATGATACATGCTTGTTGTACTCTTTTTCCTTCGATTAGGATTTTTCCCACTGGGTTTTTCCTATCAAGGTTTTAACGAGGCAACATAAGCATACTTAACATTATATCAACAATCCAGGTTAAGTTGTACTCTTTTTCCTTCGCTATGGTTTTTTTCCCATTGGGTTTTTCTGAGCAAGGTTTTAACGAGGCAACTGATGTTGATATGTGGGCATCCAAGGGGGAGTGTTGTAAATAATTGATGGATGTCCACACAACTCCAATCAACAAGTGGATTTGTCATTCTTCACTAAAGGGGTTATTGGCTACTTGTCTTTTAATGTCCTAGTCTTTCTATAAATAAGGCCATTAGAAGCCACACAATGTACATGTAAAATTGAAAGGAATATACATTGAGAAAGAAAGAGAAACAATATTAGTATCACTCCATCTCTTTATTTACCATCTTTTGTGTTATAGCTACTAAAATTATAGTGTGATATCTTGCATCTGCTTCACTCCTATCTTTGGAAAGGTTATCTCTCTAAACTTTGTATCTTGTTTACTTATTCCACTGCACATATTGTCAATTTTACAACATTCTTCACAATTTTTTCCACAAGATACCAATTAACCCATCCATTAATTTTAGTCAATAAACCATCATACATTACCAAAATAACACCAAGATAATACTCCTAAATAAACTACAGAAGCCAATGCCATTTGGCCTTCCTGATTGACAAATTGTAAATCAAAGATCGCAATACCTCATGACAATGTTTCGTGGTGTTTGTACTGGGTTCCTGGTCTGCTAGTTGAGGGAGACCTATAGATTTGGTGGCTTTTTGTTAAGTATCAACTTCGGCCGTGATTCGACCTTAACTTGCAGCAAGAGTTACAGTGGATGGCTAGAGGAAGAAGATGGAGTATTTGGTAAATTGATTCTTTTGGTATTAATATTTTCGTATCCTCTGATGCACAATAGTGGAAGGACTTTATAGCACTAACAAACCTCTCCATAACAAGACTGCCATCTGGCACACATAGCCTAATCTGTAACAAACAGCACAAAGGAAATACAAATTACAAAATGACCCCAAAATATTATATTTCGACCCCCAACCATCACAGTACATAACAATGCTTCCCCCTTGAAGAATAACCTTGTCCACAAGGTTTATACTGGAAATTCAGGATATCTGACTTTGAAAGTATCAAAGTCTTCCCATGTAGCCTCAGTAGCTTCCTGTCCGCTCCATTGCACCAATATCTGCACCCCAGCTGCATTTCCTTTCTTATACATCCTTCTAGCTAAGATGGCCTGAGGTAGGTTCTGCACCAAACCATCATCTGCAGCAATGGGCAAATTCACATTTGGAATTACCCCTTCCCCCACTTGTTTCTTGAGGCAGCTGACATGGAACACAGGGTGTATCTTTGTTCCCTCAGGTAGCTTCAACTTGTAGGCCACCATACCAATTTTTTCCAACACTTCATAAGGCCCGTAGAACCTAGGTTGCAGTTTATGATAACTGTGTGCGGCCAATGTTTGCAATTGATAAGGTACTAGCTTCAGGTATACCATATCCCTCACAGTGAAATGTCTCTCAGTTCTTCTTTTGTCAGCCTGAATTTTCATTCTATTTTGTGCCAGCTCTAGGTTATGCTGGAGAACAGCTAGCATACTGTCCCTTTTTAGCAGACTTTGTTCCACAGAACCCATTTTTGCAGTTCCCACTTCATATGGAGCTATATGAGGTGGGGAATGACCATAGACTAGCTCAAAAGGTGTGAAACCTGCAGAAGTGTGGTAGGATGTATTGAAGCACCACTCAGCCCATGGCAACCAATTCACCCGTTTCTTAGGCTGTCCGCCAATGAAACACCTCAAGTAGGTCTCCAAACACCTATTCATAACCTCCATTTGACCATCACTCTGTGGATGATAACCCGAACTCATGCACAACTTTGAGCCTTGTAGTTTGAAAAACTCTCTCCAAAAAGCACTGAGGAACACAGGGTCTCTATCACTCACAATAGAACATGGCATTCCATGCAATTTGAATACAAACTCAATGAATGCTTGGGCCACACTCACTGCAGTATAGGGGTGAGAGAGAGCAATAAAATGTGCATACTTCGAAAGCCTATCCACCACAACCATAATCACAGTTTTTCCCCTACAGTTAGGCAAGCCAACTATGAAATCCATACTAATGTCAGTCCAATTCTTCTGTGGAATTGGTAGTGGTTGTAATAATCCAGGTGGAGCTACTGTTTCCACTTTGTTTTGCTGACAAGTATTACATTCAACCACAAAGTCACGAATGCCCTTCTTCATCCCTTGCCAATAAAACCCTTTTTTGATCCGGTGGTATGTTTTAATCACCCCTTGGTGGCCTGCCCCTAGAGTGGAGTGGTACTCTGCAATAATCTTATGTCTCCAAGGTGAGGTAGAACTCAACACTACCCTCTTTTTGTAGCATAAAAACCCATTATCCACAGTGTACTTAGAAACTGCACCATTTGCACCATCTGACTTAGAGTTGTCAAGCAGCCCCCTTATTTTCTCCATTATCCACTCATCACTTTCAGAGCTTCTTCTTATCTCATCCATCCAGCCAAAGTATGAGTAAGATATTGCAGTGAGTTCCATGTCAGAGCTGATAGGAGTCTCTTTAAACTCTGAATTGATATTTGGTGCTCTGGAGAGTGCATCAGCCACTGTGTTCTCAACTCCACTCCTATATTGAATCTCATAATCGAAACCCAAGAGCTTTGACACCCATTTCTGTTGAAAATGAGTATTAGCTCTCTGACTTAGGAAGTACTTGAGACTGTTATGATCAGTCTTGATTATGAAGTGTTTACCCTGCAAGTAGTTCTGCCATTTTTTCACCGCATGAACGATTGCAATCAATTCTCTTTCATAGGTAGAAAGAGCTTGATTTTTAGGTCCCAATGCCTGACTTGTGAAGGCAATTGGCCTATGGTTTTGCTGCAAAACTGCTCCAATCCCATTGTCTGAAGCATCACATTCCAATACAAATGGCTGATTGAAATTAGGCAGTGCCAATACCTGTGGTGAGGACATAACTTTTTTGAGTTTATTAAAGGCTTCCAAAGCTTCCACGCCCCAATAGAACCCATCATTCTTCGTGAGATTGTACAAAGGTTGGCATATTTTTCCATAACCAGGCACAAATTTCCTGTAATAGCCAGTAAGGCCTAGAAACCCTCTCAATTCCTTCACATTCCTGGGCACAGGCCAGTCAGTGATTGCTTGTAGTTTGCTAGGATCGGCAGCAACTCCATCTTTAGACACAATGTGGCCTAAATATTCCACCTTGCTTTGACCAAATGAACATTTAGATTTCTTCAAAAACAATTGATTAGCTAGCAAGATCTCAAAAACCTGTTGTAGGTGAAGCAAGTGATCCTCCCAAGTCTTGCTGTAAATTAAGATATCATCAAAAAATACCAGCACAAACTTTCTGAGAAATGGTTTGAAAAGATCGTTCATCAAGTTTTGAAAAGTAGCAGGTGCATTAGTAAGCCCAAAAGGCATTACTAAGAACTCATAATGTCCTTCGTGGGTCCTAAATGCAGTCTTAGCAATGTCCTCCTTGTTCATCAATATTTGGTGATAACCGGATCTCAAATCAAGTTTGGAAAAATAAATAGCTCCCTGCAGCTCATCAAGCAAATCATCAATTAAAGGGATGGGGTACTTGTCCTTGATGGTGAGAGCATTGAGCTCTCTATAGTCCACACACATTCTCCATGTACCCTCCTTCTTTTTCACTAGTAGCACTGGAAAAGAGAACGGACTATGACTTGGCCTTATAAACCCAGCTTCCAAAAGTTCTTGAACTGCCTTCTCAATTTCTGTTTTCTGCAAGGGGCCATAGTGATAGGGTCGGATATTTGGTGGTTTGGCTCCTGGAACCAATAGTATATGGTGATCATGAACTCTGGAGGGTGGGATTTTAGATGGAAGAACAAAGAGAGTCTCAAACTGTCCCAGTAAACTCTGTAATTCATGCAATTGCCCATGGTTGAGATCACTAGCTTCAAGTGTTTTTCCTTCCATAGAATATAAGAACAGCCCCAAGTTGGAGTTAAAAATGTCCCTGTCAAGGTGCTGCAGAGAAATTTCCTGAATAATTGGCAATGTAGTAGGGCTATGATACAACTTGTATTGCTGATTATTTTTAGCAAACTCTATAGTCAGCAGCTGGAAATCCCAAATAACAGGACTAATTGAAGAGAGCCATTGAACTCCTAACACAATGTCACAGCCCCCTAGAGGTAAAGTGTAGAGATCCACTGCACAGTTATACCCTCCTATGTTGAGAGAGGTTGACTTACAGCACCCCGAGCTCCTAACCTTCCCTCCATCTGCTATCATCACCTCAAACACCTTGGTAGGATGAACTTGCTGCCCCCATTGCTTCAATAACTTAGAATCAATAAAATTGTGAGTACTACCAGAATCCAATAATATTTTCACAGTTTGACCATTAACAACCCCATCCACTTTCATGGTTTGAATAGTTTGCCTAGCTATGGTCCCATAAAATGCACATTCGCTAAGCTCCATATGAAGAAGCTCAGGTTGTAAAATCACAGATTCATCATCAGGCAATTCATCATGAACCACATCAAGCATCAACAATTGTTTGAGACCACATTTATGTCCTATAGACCACTTATCCGTACAAAACCAACACTCTCATTTTTCTCGCTTTCGTTGGATCTCGGCAGGGGTGAGTTTCTTAATGCCCAAATGTCCTACTCGAGGTACTGGAGAGGTAGGAGTTGTGGGAACAATTGATTGGGACTTAACGGGTGGGGTAGATTTAGGAGTGAAAACTTTTAATTCAGAGTGTTTGGTATCCAATTGGATAGCAAGAGCAATTGCTTCATGAACATTCTCAGGTTTCAACAATTTGACATCAAATTTGAGTTCACGTTTAAGACCACCTATAAAGCAACTCTTAAGCAGAATTGGACCCAAATCGGTCGTTCGAGTAGCCAAACGGCGAAACTCAGTGATGTAGTCACGAAGAGTACCAGTTTGGCGAAGCTTGAACAAGGCCTCCGCGCTATCCTCGAACTCAGAAGGACCAAACTCACGGCAGAAAGCTCGAGTGAATTCCTCCCAACGCAGAGTGGTGCGAGCACAATCCATCCAACGAAACCACTGTAAGACCTCCTCATCGAAATGAAAGGAGGCAGTGAGCACGCGATGATCGGCCGGAGTGTGGTAGAAGAAGAAATATTGTTCAGCTTTGAAAATCCAAGCAAGAGGATCGTCGCCGTCAGTGAATCTAGGAAAATCAATCCGATGAGACCACAGAGGTCGGGGAGGATGATCAACGCCATCATGGATGGGACTGCGCGGACGGTGAACCAGGCCAAGCTCAAGGGGATCGGGATTCTCAGGCACCACCGTGTGGGAAGGGCCAGCGCCAGGACCACGACACTGGAGTTCACGACGGAATTGCTCAAAGTACACCGAGAGCTTGGTATCCAAGAGGTTATCAACCGAATCGTCAATCAAAGAAGGAATGGCAGCCATAGAGGCTTCCAACTCAGCCATGCGAGCATCCATAGCGGTGAAGCGGGTTGTGGTAGTGTGGCGGGGCATACACAGAAGGGAAACCAGGATCGGAGGCTGATACCAATGTTAAGTATCAACTCCGGCCGTGATTCGACCTTAACCTGCAGCAATAGTTACAGTGGATGGCTAGAGGAAGAAGATGGAGTATTTGGTAAATTGATTCTTTTGGTATTAATATTTTTGTATCCTCTGATGCACAATAGTGGAAGGACCTTATAGCACTAACAAACCTCTCCATAACAAGACTGCCATCTGGCACACATAGCCTAATCTGTAACAAACAGCACAAAGGAAATACAAATTACAAAATGACCCCAAAATATTATATTTCGACCCCCAACCATCACAGTACATAACACTTTTGTACTCCATAGAGGAACACCTGGGTCCTGCACACTTGCTGCATGCAACGGCCATGGCTTTCTCAAAATCTAGCAGTGGAATGATGATTGTGGATGCCACTAGATCAGGCACATATGGCTTGACGACTAATTCATTGCCAACTGGTAACAACTGTATCGATGTGGCCATCTTCTGAACTCTAGCCGCATAAGAAGCAGTCGATTGTGGCCTAATTACCGAAGTTGTCATCACTTGTAACAACGGTGAGGACGAAAGCAACAGTGGAACATAATGGACTTGGGCAGTCTTCTCCTTCAACCTCATTCGATAGTCCTTCAGTGACCTAAATTTGGAACCTTCACCCTTATCTCGAATGCCATTGCAGTAAGACATGTCACAATCAAGAACAACATAACAACTTGAGTCTAGAATTTCATCAAACAGTTTCCATGCACAAAAATCCTCAAGTCCAATTTTCGTAATATCAAGGAACGAATGCTTATGGAGTAGCTGTGGAGCAAAGGTAATCGTCTTCGATTCCAAAAACAAGACTGTAAATACAACGGAGCTGTTCAGTGTGGCTTGAAGGTCAAATTTTCTAGTGCTCGCAACATCGGTGAATATGAGAGCAATGGCGGAATAGAATGGTCATGGATTATCGATAGAATTCTCAGTGGGTTGCTGTCTCTGTGTTGAGATTTTTGGTGACCGAGATCAAGAATTTCAACATCATCGAAAGACATTGGGGATGGATCGGAACGGTCACCAGCACTGAAAGCCAAGTCATGGCGTAACAAAGCAAGGTTACTATGAATTGGTGCGAATGTAGAATCCACAGCCTTGCGGAGGTTTGCGAGGGCATAATCCTGAATTGCACGGAGCTCAGCACGCATCGAAGCTTCAAATGAGTCGATGACAACTGAGAGGCATGCATCCATGGCAGGAAGATGGGTCGGGTAGGCGTACAAATGAGGGAAACTACAATTCGAGAAGGATGATATCATTGATATGATCACAAATCTCAGGACCCTATCTCAACCTGCAAGCATCAATAGAAATAGAAAATGAAGAGACGAAGTAGAAGGGAACAGAGCTCCAATATATTTTTGTATTTTGATTTCTTTGTAAAATTCTGATCTGATTATAATAGTGAGAGTTAGTGCTCTTATACAAGTCACAATTCATCAGCTGGCTAATTATAACAAACTTCACTAAAACATGAATAAGGCTAATAATCCTAAGACTAAACCTTTAATAGTGATTAAGCTAATCACTAATTACATATCATATTAGAGGCATGTAAGGATTCTCAACTGGAGCTCTACCATGGCCTGGTAAGTCAACAGGGAAGAAAAATAGGACTTCGAGGAGGTGAGGATTCTCTGCAAAAACAAAAAAAAAAACACCAAAGTTTTCCAAAATATCAAATTAATGATACATTTTGAATTTGAATAGTTTCGATTTCGATTGAGGAGAATTGCAATTACCTTGGCCTCTCGAGCTATGTAGGCCAGCCGAATTTCTCCTTTCCGAGGCGTTTTCCAATTTCAAAGTTCCGCAAGGACCAATCATTTTTCTGGGTTTCTTACGCTTTTTGGGTTTTTGATTTTGATCCATTGCCCTCTGATTTTTCTAGAATTGAAAGCCAGAGAGAGAAGAGAAGAGAAGAGACAATGTGGAGTAGCTCAAATGGGTTTCTGTATTGGGTTATATTTGTAGGTAGAGAAAACAAACATGAGTTGCGTCGATTGATGGGTAGGGGCTGGGTTCTTGCAAAGAAGATGAAGATCATTATTTGGG
Source organism: Crataegus laevigata (assembly GCA_963580275.1). NCBI lineage: Eukaryota > Viridiplantae > Streptophyta > Magnoliopsida > Rosales > Rosaceae > Crataegus > Crataegus laevigata. The sequence goes on along the minus strand of OY756953.1, from coordinate 9,254,198 downwards.
TTTTTTTTTCTTCCCATTTTTAGTTTGTTTAAATAAAATAATTAAATGAATTAACACGTGGCACAAATGTAAGTTCCAAATAAAGAAAATGTGGACTTCGTTCATGTCACATCATTATAATGGTCAATTTCACATCCCGACCCGGGCTCCACCACATCCCGAGCCCGACCTCTGCCATAGCACAATATTGTCCGCTTTGGGCCCCGATCATGCCCTCACGGTTTTGTTTCTGGGAACTCACATGAAAACTTTCCAATAGGTCACCTATCATGGGATTGTTCTCGCGCGAACTCGCTTAACTTCGAAGTTCCGATGGAACCCAAAGCTAGTGAGCTCCCAAAAGGCCTCGTGCTAGGTAGAGATGGGAATATACATATAAGGCTTACAGGATCCTCACCCCTGGACGATGTGAGATGTTACAATCCACCCCCTTTAGGGGCCCGACGGCTTCGTCAGCACACTTGCATCACACGGCAAAGTGGTTCTGATACCAAATTGTCACATCCTGGCCTGGGGTCCATCACATCCCAGGCCCGACCTCCGCCGTAACACGATATTTTCAGCTTTGGACCCCGACCACGCCCTAACAGTTTTGTTTGGAACTCACACGAGAACTTCCCAGTGGGTCACCCGTCATGGGATTGCTCTTGTGCGACTCACTTAACTTCAGAGTTCCGATGAAACCCCAAGCCAGTGAGCTCCCAAAAGGCCTCGTGCTAGGTAGAGATAAGAATATACATATAAGGCTTACAAGATCCTCACCCTTGGACGATGTGGGATGTTACAATCAACCCCCCTTAAGGGCCCGACGTCTTCGTCGGCACACTCGCATCACACGGCAGAGTGGTTCTGATACCAAATTGTCATATCCCGGCCCAGGGTCCACCACATTCCGAGCCCGACCTCCGCCGTAGCACAATATTGTCCGTTTTGGGCCCGGACCACGTCCTCACGGTTTTGTTTCTGGGAACTTACACGAGAACTTCCCAGTGGGTCACCCATCATGGGATTGCTCTCGCGCGAACTCGCTTAACTTTGGAGTTCCGATGGAACCTGAAGCCAGTGAGCTCCCAAAAGGCCTCATGCTAGGTAGAGATGAGAATGTACATATAAAGCTTACAAGATACTCACCCCTGGGCGATGTGGGATGTTACAGTCAATTTAACAATGTTGTATGAAAAATGAAATAAAAAATAAATATAAAAGATTAAAATGTTTTGAAAATGTTGTATGATGTTACAATTGCACTTAAATCTGAGGGATAAAATATAATTTGATTGATATTAAGTTATTTATTTGTGTAGGTCAAAATAATAGTATCAAATATCTCTATTCTCCATCCAGCCTCTGTGACAATACACTACTCAGAGTCCCTGTAGCCAACGAATGCAAAGAAAGATGCCCTGGAAAATGAAGGCTTCCAGTTTCATGTTTTGAAAAATATGGTATTGTCCAAGCAAACAAGGGCACCAAGTGGAACTTCCCGTAAGAAATAAACAGCAAACTAGAATACGAATTGGTAGAGAATTTTTATGCATATATCATGAGGGGAATTTTTATATTTCTCCTTAATTTCAGATATGCAAAAAATGATAAGCCTCAATTTTAATTCAATTACAAAATAATTTAATCAATTAAAAAATTGAAGAAAAAACAATATTTAAATTCAATCAATTGCAAGAAAAAAAAAGAAGAAGATGAAGAGACTCAACCAATTGAAAGAAAATTGCAAAAAAAAACTGGAAAAATGTGATGACCCGTCCCTAAATTTTCTGGAAATTTATCCCCGATTGTGTAATTTAACGATTATGCCCTAGTTGGCAAAATGACGTGGATATGATTATGTAGTTTTAAATTATTTTTCTCACTTCCATATTTAACTCGGGTAATCTTATACACGCATGTACAAATTTACATTATCGAAAATACTATATAGGACACGGGTTTTGTACAAAATCTAAAATCTTTCTGTACCATTCCACAAAAAGTGGATCATGGTCTCCCATTTCTCCCTTACCCATCAGTCCTACTCCCCCAAAACCCTCTCCTTCATTCCTTTTCCTGGTTCCTTCCACACCTCACCTTGTCTACCCAATCAAAAACCAAAAAGCACTCACTCTCTCTCCCTCGCCAAGCTCTCTCACTCTGCAACCCTTGCAAACACCCACCAAACCACACAAACATGGCAAGCAAACTACACCATTGTGTTTGTCTTGACTCCACGAACACAACCATACCAACCAAACTCAGAATGGACAAGTTTTGACTCGCGAACTCAGAAGGTCTGAATTGGACGAGTTTTAGATTAGGGTGTTTTCAACCGAGTCACAGTGTTTTAGGACTCGAGGAAGCTCCCTTGCAACTCCCTAAGGTTCCTAAGACAAGTTTCAAGAAGCTTAACAACCTAGTTTCAAGGAGTCTTAAAACTGACTGTGCCTTTCGAGCCATTTTTAGGCCACCTATGTCCACTTTTTAGACTTTTGGAAGGTATAACATGATTCTACATTTCATAAGATTCATTTTCATATACATTTCATGAAAAATGGTTGAGAAATGAAGAAGATATAAAGGTTTGAATTTTTCCCTAGTTTTCGGTTACTCGAACGGCCGTGGACGGCTGCCACCGGCGAGGCTCACCGAAGAAGAAGAAGGAATATTCCATCAAAGTTGACGGAATATTCTTGGATTTTGTCAGGCACTGGCCACATGTCTGGTCGTGCCTTGGCCGGTGCATGAGGGCGTGTGCAGGGTCCAAAATTATTTCTAAAAATTTGGGGATGTTTGTGACGTTGTGTAGGTCATGTTTGTATATTTAAACCCTAGGGTTGAGCAAACTATAGGGGTTTTATTTAAGTTTCCGTATATGTGTTATTAATTTAATTATTTTAGTAAATTCACATATAAGGGAGACTTATCCCAAGGATGTGCATGGGCACGCAAGGCAAGGAGGTTACGATCCTACGACTTACCAGTGAGTGGGCATTTTGTTTTTGTACATTTACGTATATATGCTATAGTTTCCATAAATGTTTTAAATGAATTATGAATGTTATGCCATGATACTTATATTTTACAAATGCTTTATTAAAGTAAAAATTTATTTACCACCATGGCATACCTATATGCACTGTACCTGCATGTGATTGTGATGAATGTATTGAAATGCTAAGGTGATCGTGAGATGCGCCAGTAAGTTCAGGTAAGGTTATGATTGTTGTAGTAGTTGAGATATTATTGGCATGCTTATGTTCATTTAGTGCTCATCATTGCTACACCCCGGTGTTAGTGCTCTCACCCGGGCCAGGGTACAGTCTTCACTTGTATGTTTAACACCCGCACCACACACTCGCGTTGGATTTAAGTAGGTGCTAGCCTGTCGTACAGACTGTATTAGGCAATTCTGACTCATAGGTGACCCGCGCCTAGCGCTTACCTTCACGTGATCGTAGCACTAGAGTGTTATTTATTACACCTAACCTGTCGTACACACTGCAATAGGCAGTTTCGACTCGTGTGTTAGCATAAATGGATAAGTGATAGGCTCAGTCGTACAGATCACACTAGGTGGCTCTGACTGACATGTTATCATACTTTACAACACTTGATCTTATCCTTATTGTTGTTGAGCTTTTCTACTGTGATATGTATACTCCTGGACTTACACTTGGCATGCACATGTTTTCATACTTATTCGTAGTATGATATTTTGAAAACTATACTTGTTTTACGGCGAGGGGTTAGTACGTTTTGAAAGTAAATGGTTTTCTTAAACCTTTATTTTTGTGCCCAGTCACCTTTCTGTTTTTCACCCCTCCAGGTCCTAGATAGGTGTATTTTTCGTGGCACTCGAGGATTCTCTGGTAATTCTGACATTATCTCTGTTTAGAAGTATGAACTTATCCACTATTGTGTAATAAATGTACTTAAGCTACTTTGACTACTTTATCAAGGAATAATTGTAGTGGGTTCTTCCCACGACTGTGCACTCTTTCACTATTTAGTTTAAATTAGTTCTAGTTCGATTTTAATTTAGTCATTTTTTACACGTCACTTACCATATGGTAACGTCATCTCCCAGTGACGGCCATCACACTTTGACCTCTAGCAGTCAGGGTGTGTCAAAAAAGATATGCAAAAAATTAAAAAACCTCAATTTTAATTAAAGAGACAAAATTATTTAATCAATTAAAAATTGAAGAAAAAAAATTAATAATTATATTTAATCAGGGAATTACACTAACACTCCTTGAGGTTTATTGAGTTTTTACAAAACCTCCTCAGATTTGAGACATTACACTAACACCCCCTCAGGTTTTAAATTTACTTTCATATAACCCCTTCAATCAAAATTCTAGTAATAAATTGACAACTTTACCGTTATAACTAATTACATAAACAATAAAAAAATTACAATTATATAAAAAACAATTAAAAATAAATTTGACACAAAAAAATAGCACCATGGTAATTAACCCTATTCAATCAATTCAAAGAAAATTACAAGAAAAATTGAAGGCGGAACAGAGAGAGAAGAAGAGATTCAGACTAAGCTAAATGACATTAATGATGGGCCTTATGAACGATACGAGAAAGGGGCAGAGAGCGCAACTAGAGAAGGACAGGGAGAGCATGAGAGTAAGTATGTTTTCCTACCCGACTAATAATCAGGGTTGACTCTCAAGGTAGTCCGAGTGGGCAGGTGCCTAAGGTCCCCATTATGGAAGGCTCCCAATTTTTTTTATTTGATATATACATAAATTAATATTACAAACTTTTTGTCAGTACAAATAATAAGTTAATAGACTTTAAGTTTTTAAGTCTTTATTTATAAAATTTTGTTAACCATACTAGTTAGAGTTGCCTATGCAGAAAGAAGTTGTTCAAAATTAATTTGATCAAATCTTATCTTCAAATAATTATGTCACAAGAAATATTGAATGAGTTAGCTATTTTATCAATTCTTTTTTTTTAAGAGACAACTGGTGGCAAGCCACGGTTATCCACCCCTTCCAGGCTCGGAGAAGCTATGGGGAATTTCATCCTGCCCGTGGCCACAGTCAAGTAGACTCATCAGTTCAGAGCATCGAACCCAAGACCTCCCACATTTTTTTGTTTATTAGAGAGCTGCAGTTTGCGACCTTACCACTAGGTCACTTGCTGTGATTATTTTATCAATTGAAAAATAATTGGTTGAAAATTTAGATTATGTAAACTTAATTAGTACAACTATGTCTAAAAACAAGAGATGTGTAATAATGAACAAGTAATGCTAGATGTTGGGGAACTTTTAAGTCGAGCGGGACTTGAGCTTTGACGCGTACTATCTGCTTTCCCTGGTTTATTTGCGTACCAAGTCCTGGGATACCTCGAAAGAATTAGCGCATCTTAGGAAATATCCCAGTTGGATCAATGACTCAAAGATAGCATGATTAAACAAATAATGGCTTTCTCAAATGATGTGTGGTGTGGAAGCTAGCTAGAAGTTTACCAGTTTAGCGTGAAAAAAAACCTTGCGTGATTACATAATGTTCAGAGTTGGGTGATCTGGATTTCCCAGGGTTTCAAGAGAGCTTCTCTTGATTGAAGGGGACCAAAGGAAGCTTAGAGGAACCACTAAAATTGTAGAAAGATGGTTATCTCAAAGACTTAAGATTACTTGAACTTACAGAGTGATTTTTCTTGCTTGGTGCAATACAACCTTGAATTCCCCCCATCTCTCTCACACACATTTGTCTCCCATATTCTATCTTTATGACCTCTCTTTTGTAGGTGAATGGTTCCCTCTTACAGGCTTCTCTAGTTATAGATAAGTCTTCCTTCCTCTTTCTCATAGCACTGTAACCTTCCCTTTTGGTGTAAAACAGATGAACTTTGTGGAGCTAAAAATAATCCCAATAATTTAGAAGGTGACACATGAATTTTTTCTCAAGAAATACAAGAATGCTGACAAAGCATATAAATATTCTCACGTGCAACTTAACATCCCTGGATGTTCAAGCAGCAGACCACGGCTGTGCAAAACTCCCATGTTCACGACAACCAACCAATGTACCAATTTTAGAGGGTCCCTAAACATTAAAATGAATTATCATAAATAGAAATGAAATTTTACTCAAACTGGATGGAAAAGAAGTACGATGACTTTTAACCAATTCACAAATATCACATTTAAAGCTAGAAACATCATTCTAAAAATATATAAAAATAAAAATAAAAGCTAGAAAAGAACCTCCGTAAATAACTAAAAGAAGCATATCCAAGTCGACAATGCCACAACCAAACCTTTGAAGCTTTATTCCTCTCCACCTAAGATTTGTCTACAGCAATAACTTGAGTAAACATCCGAATATTGTTCGACGTCAGTTCCAAGTGGTAGAGCTTCCCCTTTTTAATACAATAACCGTCTTGCAAGTCCAAATATCCTCAACAACTCAAAAATAAGGCAAAAAATCACAATATAATGTAGGCAAAGGTTATATGGGCAACAAATAGTAGATTATAATCAAGAGAAGGAACAACAAGCACAGTATCTAGATTAAGAGTATCAAAAGTTATATGTTCAGTAGCACAAGAATTAATTATCCATGTATTATTTGTAACAAATGCAGAAATCTTTTACCATCATTACCTATATTAGTGAGCAAGGATGAAACTTTCTCGGTTATATGTTCAGAATCACAATAACTTCAGCAAACAAGGCACACAACCAATTACAATGGAAATCACAAGTCTTTGTTCCAATTATCAAATAGCCTATAAATTCAAAACAACGATTTTGGAATGTCCTCTCAAGCAGAAAAATGACAATTACTGGGGGCGATAGGAAGAACCACGGGTCCAAATGGTTAGGATATCATCGCAAGCCACTTTGACTGCAGCGTATGGGTCATACAAAAAAGAAAGAAACTCAAAACAATTTTCCTCCTTTTTCTTTTTCATTCTTCATTTTTCCTATTTTCCTTTTTTTTTTCTTTTCCTTTCTTTTGCCTTTTTTTCTCAACGCTTGTTTTTTTTTTTTTTTTTTTTTTTTTACTTTTCCTTTCTCTGGACATCCTTCAGTTCGCACAGGTATAAAGGAAGGGATCGCAGCGGATGAGATTTGTGCAAAAAAGACTTACAGCAAATGGTTCGTGGACTGGTGCGATGGTGGGTGCGAGCAAGTGCAGCGGCAGATTAGGTGTGGCTGGGTGGTTCATGCAGCGAGATTCGACAGCGAAAACGATATTGTCGGGTTTGTTGAAATGGAATGGAGCAATCGGAACATGAGTGTTCAGTCCAGCAATGACGGCGTCTCTCGATTGTAAGACGGCACAGCACAACTGGCAGTGCGGTTGGTGATCAGACGGCATGCTGCACAATCTGGCAGCGGGGCTAATGCTCTGCGCACAGCTGCGCATATTTCTTTTTCTTCACCTAGGCTCTGGTGCTAATAAGAGAATTCTATTTTGGAACTTTATTGTATCTCTACTTATCTCTCAATGAGAAATTTATAAAATGTTAAAATCATATCAGTAAGGAAATAAATAATTTACATGAAATCATACAAAACTAAAAATCTTAAGATTACAGGAATATACACAAAAGTCAATACATGCAGAGTCACACAATGTTATGAACTTATGAGTTTGTTACCACATACAACAGCCATATCTTAGAATCTCCCGTATTTTAGCATACAGTTTGTGTATGAGCTGTTTTCTTTTTCCTTTCAAAATTTATACAGAGAAGATAATCATAATGAATGTATTTTTAAGTCAAATGATACCTAAGTTGCAATCCTTTTTGTTCTCTGCTACCACCAATTTAGCACGGAGGTTCACAATGTAGCTACTTGTTTGACTCCCCAGTTTTGCCATCCGGTCGGCGTCTCTTCCGCCGCTAACAACAACTCTTACGAATCCAAAAGGGGTGTGATATCCAGCTTCTCTTTTATGAAGTGCCTGTCTACCTCAACGTGCTTGGTTCTATCATGTTGTACTGGGTTATTAGGTATCTCCCGCACTGCCTGGTTATCACACTATAACACCATAGATCCTTTTGGTTTGAATCATATTTTAGTAAGTAGGATCCGAAGCCATAAGAGCTCACAAATACCATGTGCCATTCCTCTGTACTCCGCTTCTGCTGATGTTCTTGCCACAACATTCTGCTTCTTACTTCTCCAAGTCACAAGATTACCAGCCACAAACATGAAATAACCTTATGTAGACCGCCTGTCAATAATATTCCCAGCCCAATCTACATCAGTATATCCCTTCACCTCCATGTGTCCATGCTTTTTGTACATTAATCCTTTCCCAGGAGCCCCTTTTAAGTAACTAAGAATCCACATTACTGCTGCCATGTGATCTTCACTTGCTGCATGCATAAACTGACTTACCACACTTACAGCATAAGCAATATCAGGTCTTGTAAGTGATAAGTAAATCAATCTTCCAACCAACCTTTGATACCTTTCTTTATTCGTCAGGACTTGATCTTGATAAATTACAAGGTGATGATTTTGCACAATCGGGGTATCCACGGGTTTACATGCCAGCATACTAGTTTCTGATAACAAGTCTAACACATACTTTCGTTGTGACAAGTATATGCCTTCTTGAGACCTAGCAACTTCAATTCCTAAGAAGTATTTGAGTCTTCCGAGATCTTTCATCTCAAACTCGGAGTACAAATACCCTTGTAACTGTTCAATCTCCTCTGTATCATGACATGTTACAATCATATCATCCACATATATAATGAGCAAAGTCACCTTACCATCCTTACGCTTGATGAATAAGGTATGATCTGAATTTCCTTGTCAGTATCCATACTTTTTCATGGCCTGAGAAAATCGCCCAAACCATGCTCTCAATGATTGTTTCAAGCCATACAACGCCTTCGTCGTAGCCTGGTGGAAAATCAATGTACACCTTTTCCTCTAAATCCTCATGCAAAAAAGTATTTTTTATATCAAACTGTCTTAGAGGCCAATCAAGATTAGCAATTAGAGATAACAGAACTCTAATGGTATTCATTTTCGCAATTGGAGCAAAAGTTTCCTGATGGTTAACACCAAAGGTTTGTGTATATCCTTTGGCTACTAATCTTGCCTTGTATCTATCGATCGTTCCATCCACCTTATGTTTGATGGTAAACACACATTTGTACCCTACTAATTTCTTGCCCTTAGGAAGTGTAACCACTCTCTATGTCTTATTTTTCTGTAATGCCTCCATCTCAATTTGCATTGCCTCTGTCCACTTTGGATCTTTCAAGGCTTCTTGTACCCTGGTAGGAATTTTAATAGTTTCCATTTGTTGAACAAGTGCACAGTATTTCGGCGAGAGTCGATAAGTGGAGACATAGTTAGCAATTGAATATCGCACATTCCTTTCTGGGGAGTACTTATCTACTCGATGCTGTCACATTTGGTTGCTGCATCACGCCCATTTGGGTTTTCTTTTCCTATGTCATCATGCCCATTTGGGCTAACTACAACTTGATAGTCGTCACGCTCATTTAGGCAACTTGTAGCTTTATTCTCACGGTCCGGGTTTTCAGGAACAGAAAGACCAGCTGGACCGACATCCATCCATCCATCCATAATCTTCATCTCCAATCGTCTCTCTTTGAAGAGTATGGCTGGGGGGAAAAATAAAGTTCGTCTTCCGAGAAGGTCACGTCCATGGTGACGTAAACATGTCTAGTAGGGGGATGATAACATCTATACCCTTTTTGTTGAGGGCTAAAGCCAATGAAAACACATCGCACCGTACATGGATCAAGCTTACTCCATTGATTTTTGTGAAGATGAACGTAAAATACACCCCAAAAAACTCGCGATTCAAGATGAAGAGTGGAAGAATAAGAGACATGATGAGCGAGCACAGCTAAAAGAGTTCAGAAAGAGAGAACCCGCGATGGCATGCGATTCATGAGATAAATGACATAGGGCACGACGTTAGCCCAATATGTTTTGGGTGCACATGCACCAATTAGAATTGCACGGGTAACCTCAAGTAAATGTCTATTTTTCCATTCAGCTCCTCCATTTTGTTGAGGGGTCTGAGGACACGTAGTCTCATGAAGAATACCTTTGTCTTTGAAAAACTAGGACATATCCTAATTGAGATATTCACCATCATTGTCAAATCGAATAACTTTAACAAGAAACGAATATTCTGTGGAGACCATGTGATAAAATGTTTTGAAGATTTCACCCACATCACTCTTATTTTTCATGAGATACAACCAAGTCATTCTAGTGCTGCCGATAAGTAATTAGAGACGATCCCTACACATCAGAATGAACTAACTCAAAAGGAACCGTTCTTTTAATAAAACTTGGGGAATACGAAGCACGATGACTTTTAGCTAATGTGCAGACATTACACTTAAGACAGGAATCTGAAATATTACTAAATAATGATGGAAGTAATTTCTGCAAATATCTGAATAAGGCATGACCAAGACGACGATGCCACAATTGAATAATCTTTAACTTTTTACTATCCTGACTTTGAACTTGATGAGCACGACCTTGTGTAACATCATCAACATAGCACAACCCCATTCTCTTAATACCACGCCCAATGATCGCCTTGAGTCCGAATATCTTGAAATAAACAGAATGAAGGAAACATTAGCACAACACAATATAATTGTTCGGCGACCTGTTCCACAGATAATATATGACTAGACAATGTGGGAACAAATAAACAATTGTGCAGGGAGAAAGTTAGAGTAAGTGCAAATGATCCAGCTCCTGTAACTGGAGTAACTCCTCCATTGACAGTAACTATACTATTTTGTGGAGGCAATGTTGTGGAGTTAAAGAGAGTATGATCATATGTCATATGATTCATAGCTCTGGAGTCAATAATCCAACTTGTATCATGATCAATAGGCGCAATTAGGGCAATGCTTGTGTTAATTGAATCTTTAGATTCCTCGTTTAGAGTAATCATATTCAAGAAAGAGAGCTGTGGGCCCAGTTCATCTGGGTCGGCCTCCTAGTTTTTTTCCCGCAGGTAGGCAGATTGGGCCCAAGTCGCTGGCATGCTTTGAGTTGGCAGATTCGATTGCTATTCCTTTTTCCCGTGGGTTTTGGGCTGTCTTGGCAGGCCCACTTCTAGGTGAATTATTCATCAAGGCTGCTGCTACATCCTTCCCATGTGGACTCTGGGTTCCCTTCCTGGTGTCGGTACCACGGCTGGAATAGTAGCGCTGTCATAAACCATAGGTTGTGGCTTCTGTGTATTTTCATTTTTCTTGTTTCTTTTTTCTTTTCTTTTGTTTGCTTCTGATTCAAGGTTCTTATGAAAGTCTCTTGTCTCGAGACTTTCAAAGGCAATCGGTGATTGTTTTTTGGTCTGTGATTTTGGCAGCAAGTCGAAGAGCTCTCGACATTCTCCAGTCGGCAGGGCCGGTCCCAACATTTTGGAGGCCCTGGGCAAAAATAAAAAAGGGGCCCACAAACTTACAATTACGCACAAGAAAATTTACAGTTTTTATGTGATTTTTTTCTCTTTTTCGACTAGGTATTTGAAGGATTTTCAATAATTTGAATAAGTATTTTTCTTTGTCGGAAAACAAGTATGTCATACATAAAAATACAAAGTTACATCGTAAAACTTGGTCAAGTGATCATAAAGAAAATAAGATTGTCATATGGTAAAAAAGTACTAGCCTCTCTATTAGTTCGTGTGAGAGGCTATTTTCTTATATCGTCCTTATGTGCTTCTAAAATTAAGGTATAAATAAAATTACATTCTTCATCCTTAATATTAAACTATATAGAATAAGACAATAAATAAACAAAGATTATTTCCAAAGGTTATTTTATGTGTCTGCAATATAGATGATTAAAATTTTCTTTCTCTTCCTTCACACAAAAAGGGAAAATCAAACCATTGAAGTAGGCAAAACACACAACAACGAATGATAAACAAGCCATCTAATAGATCAATATTTGCATCGTTCTCTTCTTTTTCTACTTCTTATTTTCCGTTGCATCTTTGACTTCTTCCCCTGCCTTTGTTAATTGTGGTATTCAAGGTTCTAAATCACTTAGAAGTAATCAATCAGGAGAAATCCTAAACTCAATCGAGCAATACTTGATCTCTAAAGTGTTCAAGCACAGGAATTTGACAATGCAATTTTCTGACTAAAAATCTTTTGATTTGGTAGAAGAGAAAGTTCCAATTTTTTCAACTACCTGAAAGTGATCTCATTTTCTGAATAACCTCCACTCTTACCAAATTAAATTGGTAAAGACATATATTAATTTGTTGAAAGTTAATTGGAATGAATTTCAAAAACCTCTTTTGAATAACCTCCACTCTTACCAAATTAAATTGGAAGACACATATTAATTTGTTGAAAGTTGAATTAGAATGAATGTCAAAAACCTGCAACCCATTTTAACTGTTAATTATAATTTATAATCAAAGGCAAAAAGAAATTAACAATCAAACCAAAAATTAGTAAAAAATAAATAAATTAAGAATCAAACAAAAATTAGTGAAAGAATCAAAGGCAAAACGAAATTAACAATCAAACCATAAATTAGAGAAAATTTACAAATAAAAAGGAGTGCATGCCCTAGCTCGAACGCAAGACCTCAATGTTATGGACGAGCACTGAAACCAGCGCTGCTACCTATACTTCTTGACAAGCTAACCAATTTTTTTTATATTTATATGCTTACAAAAACATATATAAATACACTACCCTAATAATTTTTGTGCCCCCGATTTTTTGAGGCCCTGGACGGTTGCCCTGGTAGCACTGGGCTAGGGCCGGCCCTGCCAGTCGGCTAGGCAGCCGGCAAGAAGAAAAATATATTTTCACGCTGGCAATAACTGGGATTAGGGTTGAGGCAGAGACATGCCGAAACCGGTTCTGATACCAAGATGAAATTTGTATTTAGGGTTTAATTCTTTGCTGCTTGTTATTCTTCTCTCTCTCGGAGGATATATATTTATACACACCGCATCTCTTGCTGTACAATTAAAGGAATGAATCCTAACTAACTAGGAAATACAATAAACCAATAATTACATTCCTAATCAGATAGGGACTCACACGCCAACATATTATACTTCGGCTCAAAAGAATGGGTGCCAAAAAGTGTATTGGGATCTATGTTTAAGGATTTCAAATTGCTTAAGAGTGTTGAAGCTTGAAGATTTGCATGGAGAAATGGACTTGCCGTCTGAAATTGGGAGTGTAGTGCACTTGAGGTTTTTGAGTCTAAGGGGGAGCTACAATATAACCGGGTTGCCATCATCTTTGAGTAACTCGATATGTTTACGGACTCCGGATTTTCGATTCCACTGGTCAGACTCACTGGGAAAAATCATTCAGACTCCCTGGATTACAGCTCAATTCTATTTGCTAAAACTGTCTACTCTTCACAGTTTGCAAACATTATCTGGCATTTCGGGTTACAGCTTCGATTTTAGCCATCTTACAAAATTAACCAGTCTCAGAAAACTGGACATGGAAGCAAGAGATGATGACTCCTTTACTTTGACATCTACAAGCACCATGCTTACACATATTTGGTCTTTAAGACTGCAGTGCGTTTATAAGCCTGGAGAGCTTAAACAGTTGGTATTAAGTTGTCGTAATGTATACAAGCTGATGTTGTGGGGACCGATTGATGACTTACCAACGGACCTCCTGCAGTTTCCAAACCTCACCATGCTATGGTTGTCTCTAAGTGACCTCATGGCCGACCAAATGGCAATGCTAGAGAAGATACCAAACCTGAGATCTCTTCGCCTTAACTCGGCATTCGCGTATGATCGGGGTTCGACAATGGTGTCAGTCAATGAAATTGTGTGCCGCTAGACTAGATGATCATGAGCTATCGTAATGTTTCTAAAGACCACCAAAAAAAGCACCATATATTCCTTGATCATATTTGATACATATGGTGCAACGCTGATCTTCCATTAATATATGTTTCCATTAGGAATAAAATTAAAAAATTAGGGTCATGATTTGCTCGTTATTAATTTTCTTTACTTCCTCCTCCTCCTCGTTTCCGAGAAGAGAAAAAGTTAATGCTTTAGATTGATAGTTTGACGGCATAACATACATTTCTCAGGCTTACACTACTATAACAGCACGTGGAAGATAGAAAACACAAAAGCAATAGATTCTGCCATAAAATAGGCTATAAAGCTTTACATTATATATAGCAAGGGCAGTCTTACTTTATAAACACTTTTGTAGATGTGAATTAGGACTGTTGGTCAAGACAGTGTGTCTATCCCCTTACATTCAAGTCTGAAACCCACCCCATAAATTAGAAAAGCTCATAATATGATCACTCTTAATCTCAAACCACAAATTCATGAGAGTAGTGCCACACTTCAAACACTCCTATGTATTTACCTACTAGATCATACACTCAGAACCATTTATCTTCAAATGATTGGATTTAACTTTCTGAATTGCTGCTTGTTAAGACTGAGATTTCCGATGTGATGAGTGAGAAATCCCTTTGTCATCCTGTCAATCATATCCAGATCAGATTGAAATATGGCACCAGAAATTTCCACAACCCCTGGATTCTGGCTGTTGAAAACTGAGAAAACAGTGGCGAAATCGTACCCAAAATTCAGAGAAAAATGAAGCAAACCCTTTGGGAAAACAAACACATCTCCTTCTGCAAGAACCTGTTGGAATGGCTGGTTTTGGGTGTCAATAAACCCAGCAAGCACCATTCCTTTGCTCACAAAGAACAGTTCGGATGCCCGAGGGTGGGAGTGGAGGCTCACCATGCCATCTATTCTCAAGTCTGTTCGCGCAATTGAGAGGCCAAGCGTGTTGAGGCCTGGAAAGTCTGCAGCAGTGACTAGAGTCACTGAGGAGCCAAAGAAATTGTCTGTGTTGCCAGGTTCGGTTAGCTTGGAGGTTTTGAAGTCGGGGGCAGCGATGCTGTTTGGATTCTTGCACGGGAAGCCATTGATGAAGATGGTTTGCGTTCCTGGCGGGGACGTAGGGCAAGTGTCCTGGAGGTTATCGGAGTCCGCAGAACAGATTTTGGTGCAGAAACAGATGACAGATAGAAGAACAATGCAGCAGGAAGAATACGAACTCATCTTGAGTAAGGTTTTCACCGTAATCTATGTTTGATTTTCACGTGAGTTATATAAGTAATGTTTTTGAGGTTGCAAGAAATGGAAGTAAAATATGTTTGCAAGCTTGGAGTTCACTGCTGGATTTGAAATGGATTATGTTGTAAGAAGTGCTTTTGCTTAAAGGACAATTATATTTTGGCTTTCACTGAGTGGTCGGAGATTTTGCTTTTTAGCTCCTAGGTCGGCAGAGAACACTCCATGGACCCCACTCAGACAGAAATTTGAGACATTATCCCATGTTTGTTTGATGTGTTTCCTGAACCTGCAGGTATTCCTTGCTGTTACAGGAAAGGGAAATGGCTGCACTGGCGCTTTAGACAGTGACATCGACAAAATTATAAGAAAGATATGCTGTCAATTATTACCAGCTCTGTTTTTTGATGGGACCCCAACAATGATTTGTAGGATAACTAGCGTGTGAATATTTGGAGAAGTTCTTTGGCCCGGAAGGCCGGAACACATGAATGTCCGGCCAAAGACTCATCGGGTGGGACACGTTAGGCGTGTGTTATGCGACGAAGATTTACTAATATGAGGATATACACCCAATTACATGTTAGAATCTGTCCTTACGTGGAATGTAAAACGCGATGAGAGAAATATTAATAGAGGATATACTCCCGATTACACCCCAGAGGGAATCTGTTTCAGTAACTAGGTGTGTATCCCCTTGTATCAAATTTCTGGCCACATTACACAAGGCGGTATACAGCCGAGGATTTAGCAGAGAATTATTCTGCTTTCAAAAATCAAGGATCTTTGCCTAGGATATTGGTGAAACTACTGTAAGGAGACGATTAAATATAAAAAAAAATTCAATAAATAGCATCAACAATTTTCAATTACTTCAGTAACAAAAAAACCGTTAAATGGAAGAAATTGAATATTCATGAAGTTAGAATCCAAAATCCCCAAAGGAAGAAAGAGAGCTGCCCACAGGGTACTTCATTTCTCCTAACATTTTTCAGAGTTGTCAACATGCGTCGGTTCAAGTACTAGGACTGGTGACAATATCTGAGATCATCTTTATCAAGGAGCAGAGGCCGCCCAAAAAATTATGGTCGATTACACCTCTCCCGTCAATGACATGCGCAAAATCAACGAGTTTTATTTGAGCACCTCGATCCTTCACTTGCAGTATCGATTCCTTGTCATAAACCATCAGAACTGAACAAGAATAGAAATGGTAAAACGTTTGCTCCTCAAACCACGACTTCAGTACCAACAGCTGTGCCAATATCCCATCAGGACCACCATAGACAGTCGAAGCGAGAGAACAATCTGGTTTGATATCTGAATCAGTAGATGGGTTAGAAGATACAAATTTCCTAAGAGCTAACTTAGAATCATCAACACTACCGCTCTGAATAACCTGCCTGTCGGGCTTCCAAAGTCCAGTCAGTTTGTTTCCATACACTTGAAGTCCAGATATCCTGAACCCCAGATCCAGGCTCGCAGTTTCTCTATCTTTCTTAAGACACTTTTGGAGATAATCTTCAGCAGCTTGTGGGTACCATGTTCTGGCACCAATTTTAGCATCCAGTATGCAAGGATTGGTTCGGCCCGAGACAATATCGTCCAAGGCCAGGTGAGGATACAGGCCAGAACCATCAGATGCCTCTAAAAACTTAGTGCCATGAAATACAGGGAAGAACTTGCGGACGTGGTCTGGAATCCTAGTGTCAGTAGAGAATGCTGTATAGAATGCTACCTCTTGGGATCCACGCTCGTCACTTTGAAGAGGCTTGTAAAAGTGGCCTGAATCATCTACAAGAGGGCCAAGCTTTCCACCACCGGCTTGGTGGCCAGCAACTTGATGATCTGGGACCTTAAGCATAGTCTAGAAAATAAAGAGAATTATCAGATACAATCATATGATAAAGAGTAATCCTCGTTTTTCTGCAGGCAATATTCAGTTAACAATTAAGAATTTGTTGACGCTACAACATGAAGAATCAATATAGTGCCATTATGAAACCAAGAATTAAAGCTTTATTGGCAATTAAAAACAACTAGAGCTAATCAATCACAATCTTCTCATCACATGAAGCGAGATGGCAAACTTCCACACTTCCTAATATAGTAAATCAAAACAAGCAAAGTTGTCTAAGCAGATGCCTAGCTTCAACATTAAACGCGTTGAGATAAATAACGGAGCCAATAAATGAGTTTTCATTACGCTAATACTTACCAACTTAGCACACTCAACTCAAGGATAACTAATACTTTCTTAGTTCCTGTAGAAATGTAAATTCAGAATGATAATACTAGAGCCAATCCAAATGCCAAAATAATAATAATAATAAGCTAATGCTGAAAACTTCAACCGAAGAGTCACCTCATATCGCACCAACTCTTCAAAGACCACCCCAAAAATCTTATAATGCCAAACAACCATTAACAGGACACATTCGAGTTTCCTTTACATTTTGATTTAGAGTCCACTATCATGCATAAATTTCAGAAGGCGTATCTACTGACCGTTAAGTGTCCTCCCAGGTTTAGTCCTTGTTTTTCTCCAAGAAATCAAAACCTCCACAACCTCTTTGGTTGGGCGAATAGTATAATATTCGGCTTCTCAAATATTGTACAACTAAGTAAACAAAAATGCGCTCCCAGTTTCACACATGGACGGAGCCAATGTAGGCTCACTGCCCCCACTCAAGTAATTCGTTTGTTAAGTTGCAGACTACAATTATATACTACAGGCGCGTTATCTTTAAAAAAAATATAGGTATTTAATGTCCAACATACCTTCATACTGCATATATTTCATATCAATTATTATATGAGCAAAAGCGCTCTTGTTCTGTCATTCAAACCGAAAAACCTCTCTCCAGCATAATCATGTATTAATATTTTTCTTATTACTCTGCCACTTTCCACTACTACACTGAAATTTTTGTAACATTAGAATTGTGATACATCATCATTTGAAATCATCTCTATTATCATATTAGGTATAAGCTATACTATAATAAAGTTTTCTTAGTTAATTTTCGAGTTGCCCCCACTAGAAGAAATTTCTAGCTCCGTCCCTAGTTTCACATTGCCATCGTTTAAAAAGAACCCGAAAATATTGTCAAAGAAAGGCTTGAATTGGACAATGTAACCTACGGTAACTGCCCTAATGAGAACCTTTACGAATGTAATTCAGTAATGCAAGTTTCTAGCAGATGGAATCTAAGCTTCTGACACCACACACAAAAATAGCAACACCAAAGAATTCCAAAAGTAAATATACACAAAATACATCCAATTTCTAAAAAATCTGCACATGGTTTATATAGAAAACCAAGAAAAATGCAATCTTGACGCAAATAAAGCAAAGTTAGAATACCAAGAGCCAGATTCTGTTATTAAATCAGAGAAAACTGAGATGCATTGGAATATCTACAAATCTAATCCAAGAATGCAAATCAAAACCCTAACTTTCTCAGAGAAATCGGGACAGAAAAATTATAGAGAGAAAGCAAGAGGAGAGATATACCTGGATCTGGCTGCAATTGCTGGCGATGAAAGGTTGGGAGAGAAAAGCCTTGTATCTTTCACTCGCTTTCGATTGTAGCCACAAAAGAGTGAAACCTTTCTATATTAAACAACGGAATAAAATAGAATTCCTACTTTATTAGACCCAACAGGATCCTTTCCGGATCTTTTGGTGAAGATGACAGAGATTCGTAAATTATGTCAGTTTATTGTACGTTGTGCGATCAATTTTTATTCAGTAGTGTTTATATTTAATTTTAAATAAAAATATTTAAAATAATTTATGACTGTACAATGTACGATGAACTGATATGTCACAGATTCTCAGAAGCCTCATAAAGAGAATCCGGGGAGGATTCGGATTCTCATTAGACTTCAACTTATCTTAACCAAAATTTTATAATGAGTAAATTGTAACAATTGTCTCTCAACTTTAACTAAATTGGACTAATGGTCTCTTAACTAAAAATTCATAATCATTGGTCTCTTAACTCCTTAAACCGTGCAACTATGGCCATTTTTTAAAATTTTGTTAGAACTTCCATCAAAATGAGTCACGTGTCACTCGCATGCAGGGGCGAAGCTACATAGGCGCGAAGGGGGCGTCCGCCCCTCCGCTTGCCGGAAAACAAAGGCAGGAGCAACACTTGAACCTCCCTGGTTCGGCCGGAAACTGGGATGCACAGCGGTGGTTCTCAAACCAGAAACCTGGGTAGCTTCTGTGCGCAGGGTTTTTGTTTTCAGTTTTAAAATCCAGGCCCAAAACGAAATAAAAATTTAGTAAACGGCACCGTTTTGGGGCTTATCAATAAGAAAAAAAAAATAAACAGGGGACCACTGGTCCCCATCCCCAGCCCAATCCCACCCCGTTTCGATTAACCCCCACCCACCCTTTTCCCAGATTTGTTCCCATCCGCCCACCTTTACTCCCTTTATTCCCCACACGACAAAACCCCCACCCCCTGATTTCAATTTCAAGAACACAAAGCACTAAGCAGCCATCATCCCGTTCCGTTGGTTGGCCAACCAAGACCAAGCTCCATAGTCCAGACTCCAGACGCAACACGCCACGCAGGTAAAATTTTAATTTTTTTCAAACCCTAATTGATTATTGAATACAATTTTTTTAATTGATATAGGATTATAGGGTAATACATTATATGGTTATTGATTATAGATTATTCATATGAATCCTATGATTATTGATGAGGTTATATGGGTTTGCATTTTTTGTATGTAAAATAACAATGTTTTATTTATCGGAAAACCTGTATTCCATGTTAGCCAATGTGATTAGGAACTTGTTTTTGTCTTAGACTTTGTCTGAAGTCACCATTTAAACAAACTTATATAATATATGCATGCTATGCGACATGAACAAGTTTATTGGTGGAACATTTTAATTAAATCGAGTTAAGCTTCAGTATTTGTTTTTTTTTTTTTTTGAAGTATATAAAAATTGAATTCGTATGATTGTTGGTGGAACATATGATTGTTGGTACTGATTAATTAAATTCGTAGTCTATCTACTCTAGGTTTAAGAGTCTAAGATTTTTTTTTCTTTCGTTATACAGTTACGTAATGGAACAATATTATAAGAAACAGTGTGTAAATCATTCTCCAAATATTCCGAATAGTCCTCCTCTTGCTTCAAATATTCCTGGTAGTCCTCCTCCACCTTCAAATATTCCAAGTAGTCCTCCTTTGAGTATTCCGGGTAGTGCACAACAAAGTGAGGTTACTGAGTTAGATGAAATATTAGCTAATCTTCTTGCAGACCCTGGACTGAGACATCGAAATATTAGCTAATCTTGCTTTTATTGATAATGAGCCTATTATGCGACGTTTTCATGACATGAAATCTCGCCGGCAACAATTGTAATTTGTTTGTATTGATTAATTATGGAAGACATTACTATATATAAAAAATTTAGTTGTTGCCATTTTTCTTTAACTTTGCACTCTTTTAAGTTCACCCCTCCCCCCGAGAAATCCTGGCTTCGCCACTGCTCACATGAGGCTGAATTAAGGGGCAAATAGGGAAAACCAAATGAGAAAAATTGTAGCAATGGTCCCTCTACTTTAACCCAATTGGAGAAATTGTCCCTTAACTATAACTCAGCTAGAGAAATAGTCCCTCAACTTTAACTCAATTGTAGTAATGGTCCTTCCAGTATAACTTATTTTGACAGAATTCTGACGGAGTTAACGAAAATGACCATAGTTGTACATTTTGATGAGTTAAGGGACTAATGACCATGGATTTTTAGTTGAGAGACCATTGCAAGGCAGTTGAAGTCCCTGCCACTCTACATATCTCAATCTAGCGACGGCACCTGAAACTGCACAGCTTCTACTTTGATTGCTAATCCGCGTGGAAAAGCTGTTTATGAAATGAAAGGCTAGAAACAAAGCTGGAGATAAGCATTAACCAATGGTTAATACTTTAGAAAGCACCTTAGCAATTACTAGTAGTGCAGACCAATGCTGCAATTTTCTCTTTTATAATCGTAAATTTGTAACCATTCAAATTTTTTATCTTTTTATTTGAAGAGGAAAATTTTGGAACATTAGCCAAAATTTCGTCCATGCATAGAATTTTAACCAATCATTATAATTTTTCTTAATTCTAATGAAAGCTTGATATGATAATACTACAACACCCTTTCTTAACTAAAATATTACAAAACTATAAATTTTCCATGGTTTGGAGGCCATCTGAAAGCTTTCGTGGTTCTTTTCATATTCTTATGTCATATCTACTTGAAAGATGTTTGATCCTAATTTATTTTACCCTTATATTTTTCTGTTGTTTGCACAAGTTATCAATACTTTCTTTCCAATTGCTTGATATACTGAAAATTTTGAATAGTGTGCTTTCTATTTGTATTTCGTTATATTTTGTATGTTTCTGGCCCATAATTATAAATCAATTATTGCATTTATGATGTGTTTTTAAGAATTGAGGAGCGAGGGTTTTGCTATAGTTTTCTATCCTGAATATTGATGATATAATTGAATTTGTTGAGGACGGTGGAGCTTCTGATGTTAAAAATCGGTTTTTATCTTGTTGTATGAGTTGGTGTTTATCTTGTGGTCGAGATTGCTTAGGACATTGTCGTTGGTGGTGGTGGCGATGGTCCTCATAATTGCTGAGCTGCTTTGGTGGCGAGCGCTTCTGTGAGGGCATTGATGTATTTTAATGCATACAAAACCAAGAGAAAAACAGAGACACAGACCAATGAAAACATATACATCTACAAATTTTGGCTAATTTTTCTAAATTTTCCTTTCTCTTCACCATTCGCCATCAACACTCTAGCCAAATGTATAAAACAAATAACATATTCATGATGAACTGTTTGTTTATTTCATAAGTTTGGGATAATTAAACGATCTATAATTCAAATAGATTTTTTTATAGGAGTGATCTTCAAATAAAGATTAATAAATTGAACAGTTCTTATTGTTAATTTTATTTGATCAAGATAATTTTTTTTAACAAACGATATTATCAACACTAATGGAGATGGAGTAGGCTAATCCTCACAATGGACTTGCAATAATGTGGTTCAAATTCGCATTTGACGAAAATCGAACTTAAGACCCCTCACTAATAAGTAAAGAAGAATACTATTAGATCGTAGTACTAAGCAGCAGATGTGTTATTTTTAAATGGAAGAATTACATAAATTTAATAGAAAACTTTATTCTAATCATTGGCAAATATGACTTTTAGACTAAAACCATGAATAAAATCAAAATATAATTTTAGTCCATTGATATATTAAAAACCTCATTTATTAATTACATTTTGATTTTTTAATTATTTCTTTTTTTTTCTTCCTAATTTTATTTTATTATAATTTTCATTTTCATTTTATTTATCGTAATATATTTTGTTGTAAACATTTAGATAGACTAATTTTTGTTATGTAATAAATTTCAATGTACTTTGTCTTCTTTATATAGGTACATTAAATTCACTATAATACATTTCAGTACACACATTTAGATACACACATTTTGGTACATACATTTAGATACACACATTTTGATACATACATTTCAATACAAACATTTAGGTACATTCAATATAATATATTTTAGTACTAACATTTCGGTGCATACATTTCTATACACACGTTTAGGTACATTAATTTAATATTATATATTTCAGTGTATATATTTCAATACATACATTTTGATACTAATATTTAAATATATTAGTTCAATATAATACATTTCGATACTAACATTTAGGTACATTAATTGGGTCAAAATTTTAAATTTAAATTTGTTTATTAATAAATTTAAATATTTAATGGGAGACATATTTTGAATTAAGGATACATCAAGGGACCATAATCAATATGTAATCTGACACACCCCGACCCGAAAGTTGGGCATGCTGACCGACACGTGAGCGTGACGTAACCATGTGCACAGTGCAGAAGTAAGAATCATTATCAGAATACGAACTCATTAAAACCAATCCACTAGCAACCTAAAAGAGATAGTGCTAGAGTGATAAAATAGTACTTATACAGAACCAAAGCGTACTAAGTCAAAGTGCAGTCAAACATGCATAATTAAATTCGAATAACACCAACGGGTGTCCTACATAAGAATGAGTCTGTCAGAAATGCCGAATGGTCCTCACTAGCCACCAAAGATACTCTAGCTATCAAGAACCTGGAAGGGCGGAAAAAAAAATTGAGTGGGTCAACAAAACAAATCTTTTCAAAATCATTCTTTTCTCAAAAGTATAACCCCTCTCCGTAAAACCTGTATAAATTCCCAGAAAATAATACATACATATATGTCTCAAACATTCTCAGCATTATTCATTATTAAACGTATCTCATAATATACCATGCAATGCATTTCAATAACCATTCTGAATCTCAAAAACCATGCCATGCGATGCATTTCGATAACCATATAACTACTAAGTATCAACTCAGCCCTCGGCTGTACATATAGCTCATAACATCTCAATCTCATCATATATATACTCTGCACATACATCAATATCCTCATGAGGTCATCATCACATCACTATATCAATATAAGAATGCTCTAGTGCTACAATCACGTGAAGACTGTGCGAATAATCGCGGGTCACCTACGAGTCGAACCCACTCAGAGGTGGTCTATACGACAGGACTGTGCACCTAACTTGAATCCAAGGCGAGCATATAGTGCGGGAGGTGAACGACACGTGAAAGACTGTGCCCCTAACTCTGGGCGTGAGCACTAACAATATGTGCATGTTTATGAGCTAACATATCACATCATATCTCGTCTGTTCTTTCTTATCAATGCATGCACCTACCTGGTACTTACCTGTGCGTCCTCAGCACCAACATATGCATGAAATATATATGAATACTCATGCATCAATACTAAGTTATATGCATGGCGATAAAAACGTACTTTTCATTTAAAAGCTGATTCTGGGAAAATCATTATA
Organism: Crataegus laevigata; assembly: GCA_963580275.1. Classification (NCBI taxonomy): domain Eukaryota; kingdom Viridiplantae; phylum Streptophyta; class Magnoliopsida; order Rosales; family Rosaceae; genus Crataegus; species Crataegus laevigata. The sequence continues at coordinate 9,230,093 of OY756953.1, read as the reverse complement.
TATATATATATATATAGGTTTATACGGAAAAATAGATGCCCACTCACTGATAGGTCGCCGGGTCGTAGCCCCCACGTCTAACCTGGCTACGCTCGTCCTCGAAATAAGTCTCACCTATATGAGAAATTACTAAATACGTTATTTAAGCACTTATACACAACTACAGAAATAACCTCTCATACATAGCTCAATTTTGGCATACGAATATACCAACGCGACCTACTTGACGTCACGGACGTCAACATATTTTTAAAACAATTTTTGGGTGGCCCACCCGCCCCCACGCGCCTGCCAGGGCACGGTGCAACGCGCCCCCCACGCGCGGCACGTGTCGTCCCTACCTCCAGCTCGCCGGAAAATTTTGCCGGTGCCGGGAACCTGCAACTCGAGTTTTCTCACTCATTTTTGCACCATTTTGTCCCATTTTTCTTCCTATATGCTCAAAATCAAATGAGGAACAAGTCTATACCTTCAAAAATCACGAAAAACCTTTGAAAACTCGTCGGAAAAAATCTCCAAAACCGGCCTCTTTGGTTCAGTGCTATCCCGACGTCCAAACTTAACAAACGATAGTCTCCGAGACTCTTGGGAACCTTCTAAGGCTCGTGGTGAGCTTGGTTTTTCCTAAAACACAACCCATGAAAAGTTTATGAACAGTGACAAACTCGGGGAGTGAGTTTTCAACGTGAAATCGTAAGAGTTCTTACCTAAAAATGGTACCACTGTGTTCGTATGGCCTCCAGGAGCACGATGGTGGTCTTGCTTTCCTCAATATGTGAAGATTGGGTGGTTTTGTGGCTTGTCCGTACAAGAAATGGGAGAGAGAGAGAGTTATTGAGAGAGGAGAGAGGCTACGGGATGGGAGAGAGGAAGAAAGGTATGTGCACGTGTGGTCAAAAGTCCCCAATCAGATATCAAGGACCCAAAAAGATCTAATGGGCCCGAATAATTGAGGGCAGTTCATTATTGGCCATCACACAAACACATGCACACATACACGGCCCCGAAGGGATAATTTCGTCAATTCACGTCTTCGAAATAAAAATCTCGGGACGGGCTGTTACATAATCTAACACTAAGTTTATTTTAAATTTCAACTTTCTTGAAGGATTAAAAAACCCCTAAATTTAATATAGTGTTGCCTCATTTCGATGTGATTATATGCAAATTGTTAGCTTGAGGCGTTTATAAGCTTTGTTGTACGTCATAAACTTTTTTTTTCTTTTTTGTTGTTGGAAAGGACTTATTAAACATGAATTTGAGAGATTAAAGAAAAACATGAATTTGAAGGCATGGAGGATATGCATGCATCTTTTAATAGCGACGTGACTTATCTATAAACGGTTTGGAGCCTTTTACAATTACATCATGAGAAGGAGAATCGAAAAAATAAAATTAAAAGGTCGTCAGGAGTCCATCAACTCAATCATCTTGTTACGATTCCTAATTTTAGTATATGTTTAGTTTTTACTCAAAATTGGTTGTCACGAGTATTAAACTTGTTACAATTCCTGATTTTCTTTGTGCTTGCTAAATGCTACAGAGGATATAAAAAATTCTCGAATTAAATTATACTAGAAAAAATAGTTTATCCGATTCATATATATATTTTGGATAATGGTTGTATTCTCTTTTTAGAGAAGTGAGCGTGTTCTTTTACTTGTTAGTAACACATCTTACGATTAAAGTACATTAATTTATAAGTTCTAAAAAAGACTGATGATATACCCACCTCTCAACCCTATTTTCTCACCCGCTTTTTGTTAAAATTTTTAGTAAGATATTAAACCTTTTGTGAAATGACTTTAGTAACCCTAACAAAATTAATCTGTAAACACGAAAATTCTTGAAACAAGAACACGTGTACAAAATAATATTTTGTATTAATTTTTGGGGTTACAATCTCTTTTACAATTTGATCCTCTGATTCTATCTTCGTAAGGTGTAGATTTATGGGTGGGTTGTTGATCCAAAGGGCCGTATTGTTGATACTGTTGATCCAAATGGCCGCCGAGACTTGATCTTAGGATGAACGAGGATTAACGGATCTTCAACGGCCTTTGGGCTTAATCTTGATGAACGGATGAGCGAATCTTCAAGGTGTCTTTGGGGCTTGATCTTGATAAACTATGAATGGATCTTCAAGGGCATTTGGGCTTGATCTTGATGAATGGATCTCCAAGAATTTGACGAAGAACGAAGAGAGCTTTCTTGATCCTTCAAGATTCTTGGGAATTTGGGAGGTTGGATGCTTGAAAGCTTTAGGACTTCAAAATTTCAAGGATTTGGGGAATTCTCCTTCAATTTGGGAGTAGAGAAATGTATATGTGAATTGGTTATGAATTGGTCCTTTGAAATGAATGAAATGGCTTCTATTTATAGAATTTTCCAAGGCCTAATTTTGAATATAATATTCAGATGAAATAAATCATTTCTGCCAGGTGTTGACACGTGTCTTGTTTGATGACTTTTCAAACTATTTTCAATTTTTTTTCGATGAGTCACATGCTACATGTAAAATTTATGTGACACATGAGCGTTGAAATTTTAATCATTGGTCAACTTTTATTTTACCGAAATTTCGATGTCTACAAATGCCCCTACTTCAAGGCGCGTCATATACATATGCTTGTCACGTGTAGGAGATGCGTTTTGAAGTCCTTTAACGTAGACATCGATCCAAGGGTCGTCGAGGCTTGATCTTGAATTGAGCTGAAAGTTTCTTCAAGGGCCGCTGAGGCTTGATCTTGAATTGGGCCGGAAGTTTCTTCAAAGGCCGTTTGAGGCTTGATCTTGAATTCGACTAGAAGATCCGAGCAAGGAATAATAGAGTTCCCCGATAGTGGTGGTTATTTTGATGACGTTGCATAGCGAGGCTTTGCTCTTCGGTGGCGGTGCCAGCGAAAGATTGTTGAAGCTTCTCGAGCTCTTTGATTAGAGCAATGATGCCGAGCTTGGATTTGACCTAGACTCCTCTGTTATGCGGTTCTGCAAGAAAGGGGCGTTATGTTATAGTGATCTGTTACAGCTCACCATGCTGCATTTTTCTTTGCTTTTTTTTTTTGCATGGAAGAAGTGGTGCGCAACCTTTTGCCTTTGAATGGTCCTTCAAAGCATCACTTCTCAACGACTCATCCATATTTGGCAGCTTCAGTGTAAAGAGCCAATATCATATCAATTGTTCTGAAGTATTTGCTGAAGAAACTTGAGACTTATTAACAGCTGAAGACGAGAACTCGAGAGCAATGCTAGGTAAGCAACCAGGCAAAGGTTTCGGGCAATCAGTTCTGGATCGGAAGTTTGATTTTAGGTTCCGACTGATTGCTTTCTTTCTCTTTGTCTTGTAGGCAAGAGCAATGGTAAAGGAAAAGACAGGGAAAAAGCATGCCATGAGATATCTTTGCCTTTGACTATGATGATATGAGATACTTTTGCTTTTGAAGAAGTAACTTTCCACAGGTTTAATCTTGAACTGGGCTGGAGGTTTTTTTTTTGCCAGACTTCCTCCAAATGTCTAAATTTACTCTTTTTATCTTGAGCTGAATTTGATTCAAGGGTGGGACACTTGGTCTTGAATCAAACTTGTGATTTCTTCAAGGGTCTGAATGGAATGGGACCACGAGCAGCTCCACGTGGCAAGTGATCTTCGGCTCTGTCGAGGATAAATTAGCATGTGTAGTTCACCACACCTTAGAGAGCTAACTCAAGAATTTGAAGGTCAAAATAAGTCTGTCAAATCCATAATACTTTCGATCCTAATGATATGAGGTACTTTTGCTTTTAAAAAAGTAGCAGATGAATTGACACATGTATTGTTGCACTTATCTTTACATGTTTCAATGTATCATCTTCACTTGCCTTATCTGTTCTTCAGGCAGATGTGGTATCTTCTCTGGAAGTACATTAGCAGTTGAAGATGAGTACTCGAGAGCAATGCTAAGTAAGCAATCAGGGAATAGGTTTCAGGCAGTCGGTTCCAAATCAGAAGGTTGATTCCAAGTGTCAGCTGATTGCTTTCTTTCTTTTTGTCCTACAGGTGAGAACAAGGACAAAGAAATGGACAGGGAGAAAGCATGATATGAGATACTCTTACTTTCGACCCTAATGATATGAGATACTTTTGCTTTGGTGTGATTTGTTTGCAAAGGTATTCCCGAATAGGAAGAAAATTGAGTATTTCGAGAGGCTTCGCTAAAAGTGCACTCTCTAAGGTAAGGAAGAGTTAGGCATTTTTACAAGTTTTCCTTGCCATGGAGGGTGAAGGTCGACATATATAAGGATTTCCCAATAGAAAATAGTGGTACAATTCCTTTACTCTTGTCGACAACCATTGGGTAATTGAAATAGTAAGATTCATGTGTCTTCAACTTTGTCAGAATTTTTTTTTTTGACCAAGTCATTCGTAATATCCGCAAAGTTGAGGTTGTGTGTTAAAGGTACTAACAAAATTTGATCTAGAAAATCCGGCTTTTGAAATTTGGAGAATTGTGCCTATTTGATCTCTAAACAAATAACCCAGCTTTTTTGAAATTCAGAGAGAGTTGGCTCTTCTATTTTCTGAATCAATGGCCCTCTTGCTTCTTCGATTTCTGAACAAACAGCCCGGCTTTTGAAATTCAGAGAGAGTTGCATTTTCGATTTCTGAACCAGTGGCCCTATTGCCTCTTCTTTTTATAGAGGCATCAATTGTGTTCCCAAAAGCATGCTCTGAAAGTTCTTGCATGTAGGAATTTCCCTTCTTTAGCATTTCTGAGAATTTGATTTGCCTGACTTCTTCTTCCTTCATCATTTTTGCAAATAGCTTGCCTGTTTTATCGTTGTCTTAATTTAAATGTTAGGGAAGACGTTGACATGTCTTCTCAAGACAACATATGGCACTCATCCTTCTTATCCCCTAACGGTCCCCTTAAAGTTGAGGACTCTGTGATGAAGAATGACAATACCGCTACAGTGGTAGCTAGAAATCTTCTCACCCATAAGGACAATAAGATCTTTTCCGAGCGGTCTGACGAGCTGGCTGTTCAAGATTCTTTGGCTTTCAGTGTTCAATGTGCGATCTCTTTATCAAATATGGGTCAACGCCTTCTTGCTCGAACTTGCCAGGTTGAATCCTTGATGGCTGAGGTAGCGAACCTTAAGCACGAGATTAAAGGGCCCAAGCATGAAAATAGAGAGTTGCACATGTTTGCCAATAATTACTCGATGAGCATAAAGAGAAAGCTTGACCAGCTACAAGAGTCTGAAAGTCGGATTCAGAGTGACCATCAGAGGTTTGTGGCTTTGTTCCAGAGGCATCTTTTGCCTTCGTCATCTGGAGTTTCACCAAGTGTTGAGGTTTTGGATAATCAACCTCTGGTGCTTCGCCTTTTTGGAGCTCCGCCGAATGCTGAGGCACAATGTGAACAACCCTTGTGAAGGTTTTTTTTTTTAATAAATTTTTTTAACTTATGTATATCACCATTTTTGTATTAAAAAATTAGAGATATCACTAAATGAGCTTTTATTTGACTCAAGGTATATTTTTTTATTCTTATATAAATAAGATAAAGGGGACATGTCCCTTATTTTTGGGAGAAAATTAGATGCTTTAACTTTGGAGAAAAACAGATGCTTTAGCATAGGAAAAAAAACAGATGCTTGTTGCCTAACCAGAAACTCTTTTCTCCTTTGCTATCTCTTTTTTAAACTTTTTTTGCTCCTTGTTAGCGGTCTTCCCCAAATATGCTGCTTATAGTGGCGGGCACCATCATTCCATTGCCTGTGTTCTGCAATGTCAATCAAATTCCTCAATTTCAATTGTATATAAATAGACCCTCATATAAGGCTTTAGACAAATATATGGTCCCCATTCCATTTCCTTCAAGTCATAGAGTGCTTGGGCTGTGCTACAATCACCACTGATCGCTTCTCACTGCGCTGCATTAGGGTTTCCTTATTCAACTTTTTTTATATTGCCCTTTTGGAAAAAGCATCCAATGCTTTCATGAATATGATATGACTACTCACGTGTGTGTGTATATATATACATGCACATACACATATACATGCTTTTTTTTTTACTTTTTTTTGGTACTCATTCCTTTGTTGTTTTGATGGAAGTTCTTTTGCCCATGCTTGAAGTTTGTTGCAATGCGTCACTTTTACCGTATCAGGTTGTGCAAAATACTGCAACAAGTTTATGTTGTGTAGTGCCTTATGGTCACAACTTTCTTCAGTGGTGGCGTCGTCGTGCCTTTTGTCACTGCTTGGAAGGACCGTCTTATAGTTACCCTCTTTTTTATGCTGCTCAAGTTTGGTTCTTTTGCCCGTGCTTGGAGCTCGTTACAGTGCATCACTTTTACTGTGCGGGGTTGTGCAAAAGATTGCAACAAGTTTATGCTGTGTAGTGCCTTTTGGTCATAACTTTCCTCGATGGTGACATCGTCGTGCCTCTTGCCGTTGCTTGGACTGATTGTCTTGTAGCTACCCTCTTTGCTGTGCTGCTCAACTTAGTGGCTGATCTTTCCGTTGCAGCCATGATATTTTTCAAATGCTTTAAGAGTAACATTATCACCATTCTTACGAAGAAAGGAGATTCCTAAGATAGGGGAATGACATTAAAGCTTTGTGCACCATTAACGGGCTTTAAGGCGCTTACTTTTCCTGTAAAAGATAACTCGATGCATATCAAGTCGTGGTCTTCTAAAGTATCTTAGGAGGTGACAGATTTTTGTTAACCAAATACAAAGAAGAATTTGTGTACATTGAGAATTCTCATCTTAAATCCTTCGCACCATGCGTGTGATAATTCTCCAACTTTGTTTGAGCTTCTTGGCGATCGTATTAGCAGCGGAGCTGTGACTTGAAGTATACCCTGTCGACTACTGGAGGAGTCGCCTTTGCTGAGTTTTACTGGGAGTGGCTTAAAGATGTCTTGAGTCGCTCCAAACATGTGTTTACCAACATGGGCCCTTATCATGTTGTCTATACGTCTTTGTTTAGTTATGATTGTCACCCTTCCGTCCTTCGTGCATTCTTTAAGCATTAGTGTTCAGCAACCAACACACTTCATACGGCTCAAAGGGAGATGTCGATTTCACTATGGGATCTCCACAAGATAAGAGGTTTGCCGATCTAAGGAAAATTTTATGACGAGGTTATTCCTAGTGTGGAAGAGTTTTCTCATCGCAACAACCGATGATTGCGTAAGAGTTGTCGCTATTTGTTTTGAGCATACCATAAGCTTTCCTAGGAGGCTCAGAGTACATTAGGCATGAAGATTTCTTCATGGATCCGATTTTGGTATTAGGATGCCATGAAGTATAAGAGGTCTTCGAAGAAAAGTGGCCGCAACAAGACAACCACGCCTAAGGGAAACTCAGGTCCGTCAGGTGTCATTGGTCTAACTAGCTGCTGTAGCTCTGCCGAGTTGAGGGTATTTGAGGATCTTGGTATATCATCCGAGTACTTGGAAGAATCTTACCTAGCCACTTTCATAGCTAGTTAGCTTTGTAAGTTTGTTTTCTCCAAAAATAACGTCAACTTTATCTGTCCTGGAGTCTTTAAAGTCATTAGTAAGATGGCTGCAGGCAAATATTTTAGCCTTGCTATTCCGGTCTTAGCCAATATTTACAACAGCTTGAGTGTTGTTTCGAAGTCGACAAGCACTGAAGATCACGTTACGGTACTTCCCTACCACTATGTGTATAGTTAATTAGGTGAATACTTTGGCACTCATTTTTCTTTGTCATCTTTAGACAAGTCAGGGCCTTCTTCACCGACTTCAGTCAAGCTGGGGCCTTTGATGACGAAGTATTCTAGCGTGTTTTCCATGAAACACTTTGATGATTTGCAGGCGCAAGCACTATACAGAAATTGTGAAGGCTTGAGGATGGACCACCTAATGAGAGTTGGCTCGCCGCGGCGTGGCATTATAAATGATTCGCATCTTTGTTTCTCGGACTTGTCTTATTTTAGAAGTCTTCGCTCGGGGTATATTTCTTTGCGGCAAGGAGACCGATGCATCATTAAGCCGTATAGTCTTTACCGTTTCAGTAGGCAATTTGGTTTTGTCCAACATGTGCCAGGCAAGCTAAAGGAAAACTCCCAGTCGAAATCTTTGCAAGCCGTGTATATGCATTGGGAGTCTTGCTCCCGTGTATGTACAAATGTTTATGTCATCCTAATGGCCAAAGATGAGTTCAAGAGCAATCCAGTGACCCGTGCTTACGTAAGTTAGTGGTCAAAGGTACATCATGAAAACTTGAGGATGGCAAGTGGTACCAATTCTTCTCATTCACGTAATAATGCACCAAAAGAGTGTTGTTCTGTGATTCCTATACAGCTGGTACCTCTTGATTGAGCGAGTGCAGCTCCGTTGCAAGATAGATTTATGGTTTTAGCTCCTCAACGCCCTACTTGTCTTCTCAACATCCAAATGCTTTTTTAGAGGCGGGTGATGAAGTTGATTCGCACGATGATGGGCTTATTTTGCAGCCGCGTCAACTAATTATAACCAAGTGACCACTTGAAGGTGCTCAGGCTGATAGTTACGTCAATTTTCTTCATAAGAAGAAGAAAGTGTTTAGGCCTTCTCAATTTGATGGTCGTGTGTCACTTGAGAAAGATGTACGTAATTCCTTCTTTCTTGTGACTTATTTTGCTTTCATTATTTTAGCTTTGATTTCTAACATCTTTCTTTGTCTTATTTAGGCTGAGCCTTCTTGTTCTTTTGATCTGGCGAACGCAGGCATTCATTCTTATATGAAAATGCTATTTGGAGGTAATTTACCTATAGACGGGGAGATTAAAGATCTACCTGGTGCAAAACTTGTTCCGAATCTGCCAAGTTGCCCCAGTTTTCTGTGTGCAGGTAAAGGTATGCAAGGGTTTGTCATGCGTCCAACACATTTTCCAGCTAGCTCTGAGATCTCTTTAAGAAGGTCGAACCTTCGTGGTACTGAGCAGTTTATCCGTCCCATCAGACTTCATGCGACTATGAATGTCAAAAGCCATATTGAATAGAGGATTTCAAAGTGCCCATTGGGGATTTGTCGAAGCTTGTTTCTGCGATTGATAACCTTAACGTTGATTCATCACCCCTGAGAGTCCAGATTGCAAAACTTATGACCGCCTCGACTGAGTATTCTTCTTTGTGTGCTATTTCCTTGAAAAAGTTGAGTCCATATGTTAGAGCTCAAAAACTTGCAACAATAAACTCATCAATTACCCAAGTTTGATTTTTCTCAGCAAGCTGCTTCGAAAGATTATCAGGTCAAAGGGACTTCTTTAGCTTCCGTCCAAGTGTGTCTAGAAGGGTTGATGTGGGAGTGGGAGCAGTTGGAAATCGAAGCATCATAACTTGAAGGTGTTATCTCGAAGGAAAAAACTACAATCTCTCAGTACCAAAAAGAGATGCCACACCTAGAGCAAGAAAAAGGCATAGCTATGGAGTTGCCCACCTTATCTCTCATCGATGTGGAGACCTTGAAAACTTTGGAAGGCTTGCTTCAGGATCGTTGCCGTAGTTTTAGGGACATAGTTCTCAAGTAATGTTTTTCTTAAGCCTTCTTTGCTTTTAATCATTTTTGTAATGAGGGTTTTTAGCCAAATCCTTCTTTTAAAGAAATAAATTATTCACATTTTGAATTTGCTTTTTATTCTTCAAAGTGTTTGTGTTTTTTTTCTTGATGATGTGACTGTACTTGAAGTTTAGAAGTTTCAAGTTGCCTACGTACCCTCAGTTGAGGAGGGATTAAGTCATGACGTAGTTCAAAATACATACATATATATTATTATTTTTTGTGCCGTACGCAGTTTATGCTCTTACGGGCCAGGAGCATTGCTTCTTCTCAGGCATAGTACCGCTTTAAGAACTTACTGTTTATAGGGCCAATCCTTAAGCCATATTTTTTCACGATCTTGTAAGCACCGTTTGTGTTAACTTCTTGTACTACATAAGGTCCATCCCACTGTGAAGTGAATTTGCTTCTCATATTGTGCGTCGTGATGATAGGCCTACGCAATGCAAGGACGAGATCTCCTACTTAAAACGAACGAGGGTGAACCTTCTTATTGAAGGCCTTGGAAAGTCGTGCTTGATAACATTCCAAATGTTGCTGAGCTTTGAGCCTTCTCTTATCCAGCTATTCTAACTCTTGAAAACACAACTTTGCATTCTATTCATTAGTAAGACCTTCTTGTATAACCCTTCTTAGTGAGGGAATTTGGCTTTCCAACAACACCAATGGTCATCTCCACTGGTATCATGCCTATTGCCCTTTGTCCTCCTTGGTTAAAACCCTGGATTAACAGATGGCTTAAGGATAATTCATCCACCTTGATGCCAATTGTGGTCATTGTTGACTTTAGCATGATGTTTATGGCTGATCATCAATCCACAAGCATGCGATTGACTTTGTGCTCCCTTACGTACCCCAAGACGAAGAGATGATGGTTGTGTGGCTTTGATCCCAGCAGTAAATCTTCATCAGTGAAGTTGATTGCATCACGGGTGGCACAACATGTGGCATATTCATGTGGCCGAAGCTTTAAGCCTTCGTCCTTACTTTCTTGCACCTTGTGGTCGTCTGGACTCGCCAAGACCATTACTAGTGTTTTCCCCATCTCCTTGGGCGATCGTAGTGCCTCCCCAATGTTAAAGCGTGTCAGCAGACCTTTTGTGGATGTGAGGGTATTTTCTTCCTTGATGATGATAGCTTTGCCTTTTGAGGGTTCTTTCATTTCTATTTCAACCATATGACATGCAGTGGTAGTGCACTATTGGAAGAAGTCCTTCGAGAAGTACTCGTGAAATGAAACAAGAATATGTGGCTCTTGCTTCATAGGTTCCTCAGCATACGTTCACTTAACAGCTTTTACATTTCTTTAGGCTTCCCACTGTTGCGGCAATAATGCTTTCTCCCTTGTTTCACTTTTAGCCTTGTGGCTTGTGGTCTTGGTTTCCTCGTCTTTTTGTAGGTCACCAAGGTTCATCCTTCATCATCATTAGTAGCTGCATCTTGGTTATTTGCCCCTAGCGATGGTTGTGTAGAAGGTGTCGTGTGGTTTGAGCATTGATGGGAATGGTCATACGTCATTTGGAAAAGCACGGGATTGAAGGATCCAAACAAAATCGTAGTAGTATGCGTTGCGGCTGTGTCTTCTAGGTCGAGTTCGATTCGCCCTTGTTGTGCCAGCCTCATGATGAGTTCTTTGAGGATGAATCCTTTGTCAACGGGATGACTTACGATACGACGGTACTTACAGTATCTGGGATCGTCAACGCAATTCATCTCTTCGAGACGCTTGCATTCAAACAACTCGATACCTTCTTCTCCAATAGATCGTCTAACATTGCGGTCATGTCAGAGTCCAAAAAAGGGTATATATTCTGCTTCAGTTCCCTCAAGGTGTTTTTGTATTTATCTTGGGTGCGAGGAGGCTCACCTATTTTCATCTCATTCATTTTGTTCTTGGATGAGATCTTGACGGGTGCGGATGAGGTCTTGATGGGGGTAGTGTTGATGGTAAAAGCTTCCTTGGCAGGCTTTTTCCCATGATTATCCATCTTCGGAGCAAACACCTTGTCCTTCTTAAAGTCGATGATTGGCTCATTTTTTCCATGATAGGCAATGCTCAACTCCATGTCGTGGGCGCGGGTGGCTAACTTTTCGAAGGTCTATAGTATGCCTTGGAGAATGTAGTGTAATCGTCATTATATGCCTTGGATGCACATTTCGATCGAAGAGATCTCTGAGAGTCGGTTTTTATAGACAAGGCTTAGGGTACGCCATCGGTTGATGTAGTCAACAACTGGCTAGTCCTTCCATTGCTTCATACTAACAGCAGTTCACGAACTCCCGCTTTAATTACTTTCAGTTGTTAATGGACTCAGGCTCTAGGTCCGTGTAACAGTCGAATGCATTCGCCTTCAGAAAGCAAACAAACTATTTCGTGAGGTAGTCTCATTCCTTCCCCGCATTGTTGCAAGTTTCAACAAAATGGGCGACGTGCTGCTTTGGTTTTCCCTTTCCATCAAATTGCATGAACTTTGGTGGTTGATAACCCTTCGGCATCTTCAGGGCGTCAATCTTTTTTTAGTAGGGCTTCGAATACAACACGGAGGTATATGAGCTCCATTCGTAATGGGCTTTGATGGCGCTGGCAATCATCTCATGTAACTGCTAGATAGAGAAAAATCCTATGAACGTTGTTGCTTGGTCTAGCTTCTCCTCGACTTTTTCTATCGAAGGTTCCTCTTCTTCGCCAACTTTTCTTTTTAGTGGATCAACCTTTACGTTGACTTTCACGTCATGCTGCACCTTCAGTTGGTTGACAAATGCGGTAATTTGTAAGTCTTTCTCCTCCACAGTCCGTGTGAGTTTTGCGATCGCTTCATTCATTGGAGCTAGCTGTTCCTCAATTGAAGTCCCTTCGGTGGTCATGACTTGCATGGTTGTGCTACTGCTCGTGTCGGCATTGGAAAGCAGGGACTCGGAGTACTTCTTCGGGCTTTCCTCCCTTGGTGCTCTTAGCGAGGCCAAGGTGATCCCGGGTTCGTGCTTCGGGTGCTCACGTTCCTTTAGCAGAGTTGATGCGGGGGTGGAAGATATGGGAGAAAGAGCTTTTGCCTTGCTTTGAGTTATGATGCCCAAAATGCTACTGCTTGTGGTAAGGATGTTCTTGTTCTTTGCGTTGGTTGCAAGAGCAGCTTAAACCATCCTTGATGCCATTTGTTCTTTTTGCAGATTTGAAGATAAAGATGAGAGGTAGAGATGGTCCCATTGGGCATGCCAAATGTGTAAAAATTAGAAGAAAAAATAAGGCAAAAATTGAAAGCTAAAAAGGAAAACGAAGAGCCACACCCACCCCGTCCAATCTGATGGCAACCATCCTCCACTATTTTGGGTCTTTCCTTTCTCCATCTCAATTAAACCCAGAAATAAACAAACTCAACCTCAACCCAAATTGTCATTATTAGGCCACAAACGACAATCGATTCGACCGAGGATGTTGCTCATTTTCCTCGTTTCCATTGAAATGGACCATGTCAAGGCCCTCTCTTCCTCCAAATTTTCAGAGAGAAAAAGTTGGATGGCGAATTGGCTCGGGTGGTGTGGTTTTGAATTTCAATTTTTTTTTATTGGAAAATAGTTGGACAAATGTATCAAGGACATTTTAGGAATAATCGTGGGTGTAAAGAGAGTATTATGTGTTTTTAATTTTTTGTGATGAGTGAAAATATAAGGTAGGTGAGAAGATAGCATTGAAAGGTGAGCATAGTAGCACTAAAAAATGCAAGTATTATTCATTTTCTTTTCATGCTTTCAATGTTCCCAATTCATGTCTTTTTTTGGTACAACATGTATTCTTCTAAATAGGTCTGAAGAGACTATAAGAATTTCTTTCAAGTCTGAAAAGACTATAAGAATTTCACATTTCTCGTGACTACAATCAAGCACAATAAGTAATTCTGTAATTGTTTGAGACTAATTTGATTATTTAACATTGCCATATTTTTTTACCGATCTAATATAAGAAGTAGAGAATTCGAAGTCAAGTAAACTGGATGCACCCCAAATGTGCCCATGGATTAATTAGTTGGGGATTTTAATTAATCAGTTTTGGGAATAAAAAAATAAAATAAAAACCAAAAAAAGAGAAAAGGAAAACAAAAAGGCGTGGGTCGAAACCACAGAAAGAGGAAGTCATATATGCAGAAGTACAAGTTTCCAACTCATGCATTAGAGAGATGGACACGTAGTACGTGGCAGTTATTCAAGTACAGTTTGTTTAGTTCAGTTAATTGTTCTTTACAAGTCGGAAAAACTTCACTTTGCCCAATTCATGTATTCCATAACGAATGCTTTCTTTCTCTCTCCTCGAAAAATATGGTAACTCTCTCTCTCTCTCTGTGTTTATGCAAGTGAAGTATTGAAGTCGTTTGGCCAAAGGGAAAATAAACTTCGTTTTAAATATTCATAATTGTACCCTAATACTACATGGAAAAACAGGCGAGAACTAATAAAAAATTATGGAAAATTGTCTACCAGAAAGTTAAAGATCATTTCGCTAATCCTATGTTCAGGTAATAATGTTTTGTCCATTAATTTTTTAATTATGTTAAAATTTCTGAAGTGCATAAATATTCTACTATTTGATCAGGACAATGAGAAGAAGAAAAAGAATGAATACCTTGAAAAGATTAGTGATATTTCATCCATCTGAAGGGTTTTTTGAGTTGTTTGACTCCAACTTCTTCAATGATGAAAGGGTATTTCAGTAAATTCCTAATCTATGTGTTTCTCACATGCCTAATTAATAATATTATTAATTATTATTTACTGTTAATTCTGTATTATTATCTGCTTAATTCAGATGCTAGAGATTGTGAAGGGTGAAAAAGAGTTCAATATCCCCACAATCAGAGCCAACAGAAAGCTAGTTGGTTCTGTCAATGGAGGATTGCAGGACCCTTCTGCTTTGATTTTCGTTCCGGATTGGGGCAAGGAGAAATCACAGCCCTTGAGCATAAAGTTCAATCATCCTTCTCTATCTGGCATTTATAGACCGAAAAATGATGATGATATCGCCTTCATGACTGTAAGTTCGACTTTTCGTAGCTGTTGTTACAAAATTGAGTAAACCACTTAACATTCTTGTTCGTTGCGTGTGTCACTGTTTTCTTTTGTGTTCTCCATCGTGTTTATGTTTATATGTTTTGGCACTTACTCTTTCTAAGAGCAGCTGTGTCTGATTGTTTATATTGTGTTCTCGATTGTGTTTATATCGTTTTGCACTTGTAGTTGTTATTAGGAAAATCGAGTGAACCACATTAAATTCTCGTGTCGTTGTTTATGTAATTGTTAACTTTTGTGTTCTCAATCACGTTTATATTGTCTTGCACTAATGGCTGTTGTTACGAAATTGAGTGAATCATGTCAAATCCTTATGTCAATTGTGTGTGTGTGTGTGTGTGTGTGTGTGTGTGTGTGTGTGTGTGTGTGTTTAGTTTTGTGTTCTTGATCGCATCATTTTTCACTTGTAGATATTGTTGTGAATTGGACTAAACCACAATAAATTGTTGTGTCATTATGTGTGTGAATACTAAATTTTGTGTTCTTGATCGTATTTATTTCATTTTGCACTTTTTTAGGAGATCAAGGACCCGACATCTGAAAAGTTGTTCCTTTTTGCTTCTGCCCCTCTCATTTTCCCACACATTTACACAATGTGCATGATATATATCTTGAATAATGAGCATCTATCAGGTTCTTGAGTTAGGAGAGCTAATAAAGTCGAAGCAAATTACGTCTCTGGAACTTACCAGAATTTTTATGCAAAGATTGAAGAGGTAATAAGAGTACTGAGCTTTAAAACCTAGCTTCATATGTTTGTTGAAATATTATAGACCTTTGTACATTGATACATTGTGGAAGGAAAACACCAGGTACAATCCTGTTCTTGAGGCTGTGGTTACCTATACTGAAGAATTAGCAAACCAGCAAGCAAAAGACGCCGATGAATTGCTTGCCCAAGGAGTTTATTTAGGTATGATTGTTTTTCTAAATATTTTAATTGCAAACTATCACGTTTCCTACCCTTCGAAATTTGGTATTTAGTTTAGAAAAATCTCTCGAGTAATCTCAAGAGTTCCGGGCAGCAATGTGGTGAACCATAATTACATATTGATTTCTTCTTTAGGTCCTCTCCATGGTATTCTTTATGGATTAAAGCACATAATCTTAGCTCCCCACTACAAAACAACATGGGGTTCTACAACTTTCAAAGATCAAGTTCTTGACACCGAAGCCTGGGTGTACAAGAGGTGCTAAACCATTAATGAATCACATTCGAATTAAGTTTGTTAAGTGGCATTTTACTACGCACTTGTGTATTTCTGAAAATGTTTTGTATAGGTTGAAGTCTGCTGAAGCAGTTCTTGTCGCAACGCTTGTTACTAAATCGCTAGCATACAATAACATCTAGTTTGGTGGTAGGACAAGAAACCCATGGAATATTGAGGAATTCACAACAGGTTCATCATTTGGTCTTGCTGCCCGCACCTCAGCTAGTGCGTTTCAAATTGAAAGCTACTCAGATTTTGCATTCCTTGCATCTGTTCCCTGCATTTTTATTTTGTATAATCTGAACTTATTGTAGAAGCATCCAAGGGTGCTCTTGTTTATAATCATAAACAGACAAAGTTGGGAGAGTTTTGAGGAAAGTTTTTTAGAATATTTGTTGCTTTAAACAAGAACCTTTTACAGGTATGGTGCCATTTGCAATTGGATCCGAAACAGTTGGTTCCATGACTTTACCTGCAGCTCATTGTGGTGTGGCAGCCTTGCGTCCAACATTTGGTTCTGTTGGTCGAACCGGCGTCATGAGCTTATCCGAAAGCTTGGTATGCAACAATAATAAAATATTTGACCAAGATTTTCTTCTTTAATTTGAAATTTTGAAGTGATAATATATTCAAAACCTTAGTCTTTTGCCAGGTTACAGACTTAACCGAGTAATAAGATCTTATTTTAGATTTGTTTTATCAGGATAAGCTTGGTCCTATTTGTAAAAGTGCTGCAGATTGTGCTATTGTTTTGGATGCTATTAGAGGAAATGATCTGAATGACCTCTCATTAAGAGACATCCTCCTTAAGGATCATTTCTCAATGGACATAACAAAGCTTACTGTCGGATATGTTGACGATGCTGAGATGGAGGTTTGTGGTCTGATTGTAAATTGTATCATTGAGCTTTGATTAACTCATTTAACTTGATCATTATGTAAAACTGTTTGATGGTGTCCCTAGGTTGTTCATGTTCTTGAATCGAAAGGCATTAATATGGTCCCTTTTAAACTCAACTATACCATTGACTCTGTACAAGGCATTGTAAATTTTACAATGGACGTGGATATGTTGGCTCACTTTGATGAGTGGCAGTGGTCCAAGAAGGATAATGATTACGAATCTCAAAGCCAATGGCCTCCTGAACTACGTGGTGCCCGCATATTTCCAGCAGTTGACTATGTTCAGGTATTTTTCTACATGTCATGACTTATATACAGTTGTTTGTGCTTAAGGTCATTCTAGTGTAATTCCAACAGTTAAACTTAATTACAATGTTAGATTAATTAATCGATTTATAATCTTATTTTGTTGATTTGGGATATTTAACTGCTACATAATGATTGTTCCTAGGCACAAAGAGCACTTTATAGATTTGAGATAATTAACCGATGCATAACGCTGAGTGACTGTTTCTAGGCATAGAGGGCAAGGGGAAGACTGATTCAGGAAGTGAGAAACATCTGTTGATGCCTTCATTAGCGATGCAGCTGATTGGGAGAAAGTTTGTATAGGAAAACTAGTAGGGGTGCCTGTAATTGTTGTTTCGGCAGGATTTACCAATATATCTTATCCCCCTTGCAACAATTGTCTTCAAAAAACAGCAATGACCACTGGCATTTACGCTCCCCTTCATCAATATCACATTGTGAGTGTTTCCCGTTATCTTGAATTTTGGGGTCCCAACTTTCAAATGCATAATTTGTGATACGATGTTTTTAGAAACAATCCGTAGTTATTTTAAAAGCACTTCCAAATGGGCATTTAATTATTTGTAACATATTTTTGTGTGTAGGCTCTAGCATTGGCAATGGCATACCAATATGTGACAGACCACCATAAAAAATGACCTCCGATCAATGATCTTGGACCAAATAACTCGATGTTGATTCCACCCAAAGTTGCATGATCTCTCATTGTTACATATTTTTTGGTCACGTTTATCTTCATTATTTTTTGGTCACATTTATCTTCATTCCTACTTGACAACTCATATGATGCGGAAAAAAAGGTCATGAAGTATGGAAAAGGATCCCCAGGATCCTTTTTCTGGGGATTTGGAAATTTTGTGAATGTGACCGTTCATTGTATATCATGTGATCAGTTTTTGTTATATTTAATTTTAAATTTTAAATGATTTTTTACCGTACAATATACTATGAATGGTCACGATCTCGAGATCTCCGGAATCCCCTGAAAAAGGATCCGGCGAGGATCCTTTTACATAAAGTATGGGTTGATGTGTCTAATCTTATGACACACCCCGACCTAGGAAGGTCGAAGCATGTTGGCCATCACCGTGAGGTGACGTAACCATAAGGGTAAGTGATGTGATAAGTGAATAAATTAAAACTAAACAAGAACTAATTAAAGTTAAATAGTGAAAGAGTGCACAATCGTGGGAGTAACCCACTACAATTATTAAGAGCTTAAAAGATAGTACAACTACCAAAGAGTAGTCAAGTAGCTAAAGTACACTTATTACACAAATAGTGATAAGTTCATACGTCAGAACCGAAGATATTGTCAGAATTGCCAAAGTTCCTCGAGTGCCACAAAGAAAACAGTTATCTAGGTCCTGGAGGGGTGAAAAACAAAGTTGAGTGGGTCAGCAAAACAATGCTTATACGAAAATCTTTATTTTTTAATATACTAACCCCTCGCTGTAAAATAAGTATAGTTTCCTTGAAGAAAAACATACAACGTAAGTATTTATTCACAATACTATAGCAAATATCTGAGAATATGCCAAGTCATGATATAACCAATGCCACAGTAACAGTCGTGTGATAATCAAATATAAACAGTTTGCTCATCATCTAAGCTAGCACACGAGTTGGAATTGCCTAATGCAATTTGTACGACAAGACTAGGTGTAATAATGTTTTCTAGTACTACAATCACGTGAAGACTGATGCCCAAACACGGTTACATACAAGTCAGAACTGCCTAATGCAATATGTACGACAAGATTGGCACCTAAACTTGGATCCAAGGTGAGCGAACGATGCAAATGTGAACATACACGTGAAAAACTGGTCTTGGCCCTGGGCGAAATACCAACACCAGGGTGTAGCAAGATGAGCATATAAAATATGTATGAATGTCATGACAATAATATTCCAACCATATAGCAGCATTTATCACATTTCATATCACAATATCAATTACTTGGCAATATAAGCGTAAAATGAAGTAAATACACATTTATGGAAACTATAAATATGTATAGGTATAAAATAAATTTTCCACTCACAAGTACGTCGTCGGGTCATAACCCCCGAGCCTAGCCTGACCTCGTACATCCTCAGGATACGTTTTCCATTATATGTGAAATAACTATTTTTGAGTTAATTAAAGCACATAAACGGAAACCTAAATAAAACCCCCATAGTTTGCTCAAACCTAGGGTTTAAATATACGAACGTGACTTACTCGACGTCACAAACATCTGCAAATTTTTAGAATTATTTTTGGATCTTGCACGCGCCCCCATGAGACGGCAAAGGCACAGCCATACGCACGGCCAGTTGCCTGACGTCCATCAAGAATATTTCATTAACTTTAACTAATGGAGTTTGACGCCATTACTTGACGCCGTCAGAATATTCCTTCAACTTTGACGGAATATTCTATCTCCTTGTTCGGCGAGCCTCGCCTGTCTGCAACTTGAATTTCATCGATTTTCTAGAAAATTTTCAAACTTGCATAACTTTTTCATTTCTCAACCATTTTCGACCTACTTCATATGGATTTGAAGCTCATGACAAGTAGAATCACGTTATACCTATTTAGAGTCCCAAAAGTGGATGGAGGCGGTCAGAAAATGCCTCAAAATCTCCGACCAAAAGTGAACTCCTCAAAACTCGGTTGTTTCACGTCGATGTTCTCCCAAAACTAGTCTAGGACCCTTAGAAAGTTGTGTAGAAGCCTTCCCAAGTCCTAGAAACTTGTAACTTGGTCAAAAATATGTCGATCTAAAACTCGATTGAGTCGAACCTTCCAAGTTCGACGTTGAAAACTCGTCCATTCAGCGTTTGAGTGGTATGGTTGTGCTCGTGGAGGTGAGATGAACACGATAGTGGTTTTTGCGGTTTGGTTCGGTGCGGTTTTGAAGCCAAAACCGAAATGAAACCAAACCGTTTGGTTCAGTTCGGTGCGATTTCAAACGATTTCGGTTTGGTTTTTAAGAAAAAATGTACAATTTGCAATTTAACATATTAATAAGCATTTCCCAATAGTAATAGGAAAAAGACATTTGTTATGTAAACAATTAGCATGTTGCATGCAGTTGTGATGTTAAAACATGTTTATGCAACAAAAGGGTGTCCCTTACAATGTTTTTCATAAAACAAGTTGAATAAATTTGAGTTCATTAAACATGAGCGAAACTTTCATACTAGAATATGTGATATCATGCTTCAAATGAGTGGACTTCGTTAGATCATTGTTCGACTCTTGATAACAAGATTAGTCCACCCTTGTATATATATGTGTGTGTGTGTGTGTGATGGTATAAAATAACACAGGTCCTTCAAGTTAATGAATGAAAGAAAGTGATGAATGATGATATTTTAGTGTGGTTGAGTCCATACTAAGTGTATGGATTCTAACAAACGATCAATTTAAACATGAAATCTAATATGGACATTTAATTAAATATTTATTAATATTTGCGGTGTGGTTCGGTTTCGGTGCGGTTTTCAAAAGCCAAAACCGAAACCAAGCCGTTTTCTATGTTGCGGTTCGGTTTCAAAACCGAAACCGTTTCAAAACCGCAAAACCAAACCGTTCGGTCCGGTTGGATTTAGTTCGTGTTTTGGTTTTGGTTTTCAGTTCTAAGTGCTCACCCCTAAGAGAGAGAGAGAGAGAGAGAGAGAGAGAGAGAGAGAGAGAGAGAGAGAGAGAGAAAGAGAGAAAGAGAAGGAAGATAGAGACTTATGGTGATTGGTTGAAAAATAGGGTTCTGATTGGTTGCCAGAAAATGGGAATTGAGTGTGATTGGTGAGGAGTGAATTAATAGGGAGTGCACGGGATGGTATAAAGGGTAGATAGGGATAAGGTTTCAGATTTTATACAATAAAATGAGATCGAAACCTATCTGTAAAAGTGTTTCTACACTGATGAAATTCACGTACACTCATAATAATGTGTACAATTTAATTATGGAAGCGAGAAAATAAATTAACAGATAAATAAATACGTCCACGTCACTTGCCAATAAGGGCATAATAGTCATTTCACATACTCGGGGAGAAATTACATAGAAAATTAGGGACGAGTCATCACATCTTATATCTGATGAAACAGTCCCTGATTTAAGCTGAATTTATACTAATGGGATTTCTATAAAGTATGGGTTAATGTGTCTAATTTTAGATCTAATGAAACAGTCCCTGGTTTAAGCTGAATTTATACTAATGGAATTTCTTTTAAATTATGATAAAATTAACTCATGTTCACTATGTAAAGTTAATGTTAATTATCATAAAGATTAGTTTTATATTAATGTGCTGGAATATTTGAGGGGAAGGACATGTATGATGCACCTCTTTGGATGAGTCGGTTGGTTATTGACATAATATCACGTGTAAAATATCTTTACGCGACATTGTCTTTGATATGTGATGTAACAACTGCGGTGGACAAAAAATGTGATTCTTTATTTAAATTAAAAACTATAATAATAATAATAATAATTGACAAACCCCGACCTAGAGGCCGAAGCGTGCTGGCCGTCACGTGTGAGTGACGTAGCCAAAAACGTCAGCGGAAGAGTAATTATGCATGAAGAGCAGCAATGAGAGTCAAGTCGATAATGCACATACGCTAAAGAGTAAGGTAGGACAAAAGTGAAATAGTTAAGTATCACAGAGCCAATCCTAAGTGCAGTCTGATTTAAACAAAACGCTATAATAACAGAAGAAACCCTACATAGGTGGTGGTCTGTCAGAACTGCCTCAGTGCCTCGATAGCCGTCCACGTGGTCACTACCTAGAACCTAGAGGGGCGCAAAACAGAAAACGTGAGTGGGCAAAAACAATTACTTTCCAAAAACCATTTCATAAAATCTGTATATAACCCCTCACTGTAAATCTCATATAGTTTCCCAGAAAATAGTACGTATATATACTTATCTACGAAAATATCGTCTAGAAATCAAAACTCATTATCAATCTCAGGAATAGGCCATGTCGATATACCAACTCAGAAAAATCATCATCAGGCAAGTAATATAAATCAAGGGGTGTCTCTAGTGTCACGTCAGCCGGAGTTACCTCTAGTGACCTGTACGGCTGAATCTATAGCTCATCAATCACAATCCATCACTATCAATCATTATCCTACACACGAGTCGGAACCATCTATAGTGGTCTGTACGACAGGCTAGGTGTATAATATTACGCTCAGTGCTACGATCACGTGTGTGTGACGAATCGCGGGTCACCTATGAGTCGGAACCACCTACAGTGGTCTGTACGACAGGCTAGGCACCTGCCTTGGATCCAAGGTGAGCGTAAGGTGCGTGAGGTGAACGATCACGTGAAGGCTAGGCCCTACTCTGGTGGAGCACAAGCACCCGAGGTGCAGGTGATGAGCTAAATCACAATCCATCATCATCTCAGCTACTAACTATCATACTCACCTGATTTACCTGGCCGTCCACAGCGCCGGAGCATAATGAATGCAATCATACTCATAATTATAAAATATAATTGGCATACGACATGGCAATTCAATTATAAAATCAATTCAATTCATAATTTATTCAAATCACGTTTCTGGAAAAAACGTCAATTATATATATATATGCTGAAAACAAAAGCCCACTCACTGGTATGTCGACGGGTCGTATCCCTCGAGCCTAGCGTGGATGCGCTCGTCCTCTGGATACGTTTCACCTATATGTGAAACAACTGTAAAATTATTATTTAAAGCACATAAACGAACTATGTAAATAAATTCTCATGCGAAGGTCAATTTTGGTATACGAATATACCAACGCGACCTACACGATGTCATGAACACATAGAAATTTTTAGAATCATTTTTGGACTCCGCACGGGCCGCCACGCGCCGGCCAAGGCACGGCCAGATGCGCCGGCCACGCGCGGCACGTGCCTCGCATGCGTAACGGAAAGAGTCACGGCGTCAGGAATATTCCTCGAAATATTCCGTTATCTTCCAACGGTTACCGTCAACTTTAACTGACGGCGTTAGTATATTCCGTCAAAATCGATGGAATATACTGTCACCATCAACCTCCAGCTCCGGCGACCGTCGCCGGCGCCGGAAACTGGGTAAATGTTCAAACCTTTCGTTCTAGCTCATTTCTAACCCAAAACTTATGAAATTTTCACCAAAATGCTCCAAATCGAGAGAAGAAGAGGTTTATACCTTCAAAAGTCTCGAAAAACACCTGGAAATTCCTTGGGGAATTCCTCCAAAACTGGCCAAACTCGAAACCACCTACTCCAACGTCCAAAACTTGCAAACAATACACTCCGAGACTTGTGGGAACTCCTAGAGTGTCGCTGTGATTTTATTTTTCCCTAAAACGAAACCAACACAAAGTTGATGAATAGTACCTCGATCGGTGCTCGAGAGAATTAAGATTTTTCGAATGGTTTCAAGCCTAAAACTAGCATATATAGGTTCATCACAGCCTAAGGATTACATATATACTTACCTGAGACTCGATCCGTGTCGAGATGGCGTGGTATGTGTGTGTCCGTACAAGGGTGTGTCGAAGGGAGGACGAGAGAGTTCGAGAGAGAGAAAAGAGAAAATCAGAAACAATGCACACGTGGGTGTGCATGTTGTGTGTGTGTGTGTGTATATAATTATCCAACATTAACAGCCCAACCTATTGGGCCTAGTGCTCATGACACCCAAACCCAATTCTAATCTCGTAACACCCCCGCTCGAATGTAAGCCGAGGGTAAAATCGTCCATTCGCATCGCCAATATTATAAAACTCGGGACGGGATGTTACAATAATAATAATAATAATAATAATAATAATAATAATAATAATAATAATAAAATTAAAAAAAAGACCTTTGCTTTGATATAGCTAATTATCTTCGGTGTTTCTTCAGATCTATTTGTGCATACTTCCCGAAAACAAATATCAAAATGATTTTTATCATAAATGGTTTCTAAAATTGATATATCCCATCAAGATGGTCATTGAAATAAAAAATCGAGCAATGTAGTTCCTAAAATTTACCATCAAACATCAATGTCGTCCTTGCCGTTTAATTCTATCAATTTTTCTGTTAGTGTGTGTTGACTTGGCATACGTATAAGCTCACCATCCAATGATACGATGCCACGTAGATTTAACAAAAGAAAGTTTAAAAAGTGTTTTAAAATTCATTAAAAGAACCGGCCAAGAAGAATGAACCCAGCTGCATTTCCCCGACTGCGGGTCTCCTGTCCTGATTTTGGTGTCTCGTTTGTGTCTCCTTTCTTTTTTAGTTGACATGTGTCCATTCACTTACTCAAAAACTGACAACGTTAACCTTCAATGTATTAATATGAAAAAGCTAAACATAAAATAAAAGATAAAGAAACGAAAATGGTATTTTTCCCTCGTCGCCGCCAGAGCCCTTGGGTCTCACTGTTAAAACTCATCGTCACCACGCTCTTCCCCTCCCAGAGCCCTTGGTTCTCACTATTAAAAAAGGAAAATTGTATTTATCTCTCCTCTCTCCTCTTCCACCTATCAAGCAAACCCAATAGCTCATAGAGCACAAAATATACAAATTATTCACGATTCGAGAACATGTATTTACGTTCACAAATTTCTGATGGAAAAAATTTAGAGAAAAATAAGATACAGGGAGAAATCCATAAGAAAAAACTAAGTTTGGAAAAGAGAGAGAGACAAAATCAAATTGTGGGTTTACTCCAGACTTTTTTCAGTTCCGAAATTCAGATCTTGAGTTGTTTCTTCCGTTTGCAGATTCAAATCCTCGGTTTCCCTAGTGTATTTCGATGGATATTTTCCAATTGACAACCATGGTTACCAATTCATAGTGTGAGATAAAAGACTGAAATTTTTGAGAAAAAGAGAGTAAGGTAAAAATTTTGGGAACTGCAAATTGACAACCATGCTTCTGGATTCATCGGGAAGGTGAAAAGGTGAGGAAAATGAGAGAAGGTTAACAGTGTTAATTTGTGTGTTAACTGAATAGACACGTGTCAACTAAATAAAAAGGGACATAAACAAGACTTAAACACGGGGACAACAAACCCGTAGCCCATTTCCCCACCCCCTATGCGATCTCCGCCATCCCCAACCCCAAGCAGCCGTCAATTTTTGCACTTTGAAAGCATTCGTATCGCTTCTTACGTTGTCATCTTCACTTTCCCTCTAATCGTTTATTGTCATCTTCACTTTTACTTTAATCTTTTGGAGTTATAAGAGCAGTTCCAGCATGAGAGCCCTCCCCCTAGGTTATTCACTATTTAATCCACCCAGTGAACAGTAACTGCCCTTAATGAACAGTGCATTCCCTTGGCAATTACCTTTTATATCTCCACCCCATGCACTGAATAGCCCTGGCAATTAGTAATAAAATATTAGTATTTTTTTTATTTATAAAATAATACATAATAATTTTATTTGTAATTTCGGATAAGATTTTTAATCGGTCTCGTTGTACCACTTTTTTATTAAATTTTCTTATTTTTCTTTTTTCTTTTAAAATGGTGTAGCACACCATTCCAAAACCTTTGTTTTTTTCACATGCTGATGCACCATGCCAAAACCTTTTTATTATTATTATTATTATTATTTCTTCTTTTCACATGGTGCCAACGCGCACCATTCCAAAATCTGGGTATTTTTTTCTTTCATTTTCAAGCTCAGCGTCTCTCTCACTTTGTGCTTCGGAGGCAAGGCCTCAGTAGCTCTCTTTCTCTCTCTCTACTTTCACTCTCAGATCTTCACTCTCTATCAATTCCTTAATCTTCACAGCAATCTCATCTCCCTTCACCAACTTCTTCTCAAGGTCGCCACTCCAAGGCCATGATTTCTCCCAAATTCTGAGCCCACATATCTCAGCCACCACTGCAACCACCTTGTGGTCCCCGTTCTGCGGCCATGCAAGGACCCTAACACCGTGCCATGCTGCCTCAACCACCGAGTTCCACTCGCTTTGGCTCAAAAACCCACCCACTGCTCTATGCCCCAAGATTTCTCCCTGCTCCACCCACCAGTGACGAACTCCGGCGAGAGCTGTTGAGTTCGAAGCCAGAGTGTTACATTTTTATTATTTTATTAATATTTAATATTTTTATTAATTTTATATTATGACTGATGTCGTCCTAACGTCACATTCACTCGGGCTCTCGGGCTGTCAATTTCTCGCAGGCCCGAAGCTCGGGCCTCTACTCTCCTACGAACTGTCCCACGCTGGAGCTTTAAGGCCGGGCTATCTGACCCTATTTCGTCCCCCGTCGCCCGAGCACCAGCCCACGCTGGAGTTGCTCTAAGGAAGAACCCAGCCGCATAATTGTCAAAACCCCAGCCCGTAATCTTTCATTTTCTTTTCATCTCTCTCTGCGATTTTTTCTCCTGTATTGCCACAACAATTATTTTTGAAATCAGATTCGCCACCAGAGCTTGCGCAGCTTCCATGATTTCCGATCGACTTCCTATTTCTGCAAACCCGAGAGCGAAGACGAGAGATAAAGCTTCCGGGTTTTTATTTTTTGTCTCTATATACGACACGCTATAAAACATCTGAAACGTGAGATCAATTCGTCCATCTTGATTGTTTTTATATAATTAAAAATTTGAAAAAAAAAATGGAAAAAAAAAAGAACAAGAAGATGAACAGCTTTGTGTAGCGGTTGCTGGGGTGGGAGAGCAAGAAGAAGATGAACAGTTCATATTCTTTATTTATTTTTTTAGTTTTTAATTATACAAAAGGAAATTTTTTTTTAAATTCTTATAATAATATTTAACAAAAAGAAAATTTCTTTGGTTAAACCCACGTTATATCATATCATTGGATGGTGAGCTTACAAGTGTGTGCTAAGTCAGCACACTAATAGAAAAATTGATAGAATTAAACGGCAATGACCACAGTAAAGTTTGGTGGTAAATTTCAGAGACTATATTGATTAATTTTTAATTTCATAAACTATTTTGATGGGTAGGTCAATTTGACCATTTATAATAAAAACCCATACCTAAAAGCTGAAAATTGGACTTTTGCTTTATCTCCCACTTGTCTCAGAATTATGGGTAACATTACAGATAATAATAATAATAATGGAAAGTTTTACAGGTGCTTTTTGCTCACACAAAAACAGAAGTGTATCTTTTTAAAATTTATCAAAAATTTAACAGCTTCCTAATTTTAGAAATAGACCCCTAATCAAATTAAGCAAAAAAAAGAAAAAAGGAAATTAAAAGTCTCAGAGAAGAAGTACCAGATTTGCATGTGTTGCTATTTGTTACTTAAAGCAAACGAAACTCGGTTGTGCTGCAGAAGGCCACCCCTGGAAAAAAGTACCAGTGCCACTTTTGTCAATTTACCGCAGCAAAATGTACTAGTTCGCTAGATTTCAACCGAGAGTGGTAAGAAAGTTGTACTTGGAGTCTCTATCAGTGTGTCCCACTGTCGAAGACTATAAATAGGCAGATTTTCCAGGATTAAATGGGTATGCAATTCTGTTAGGCCTGCAGCATTAAAATGGTAAAAACGGGTTTTACCATTTTTCCGTAAGTAAAACTTTGATTTGGCAAGTGGTCATTTACTACAATAATAAAAAGATGTTGAGCCCTTACATAACAGTGTAGGTTCAAATTCCGTTGGTAACTAATATGAGTGTGGCGGAAGCTGAAAAAGAATATGAAAATCATCTCTCTTTAGAAAAGTGCAGGTCCTTTATCTACGGTTTTATGGTTAATTACGACAAGTAATCGGGTTTGGTCCTCCAAACGTCGTGTCTCATTTTAATAATTTTGTCAAATTTTTTCCTTGAATTAACTACTGTCGGAATTTGACATAAAAGATTGAAGTAGGACACGTGGCATATTTAAGAGCAATCCATTATAGGATAAAGACATTTTAAGTTCTGTAAATTTAATACAGCTGCAATTGTTATATTTTAAAAAGACGCGGAATTCTCAAATTTTTGGGATTCGCATAGCTAGCAACAAAAAGTGAGATACTGTGTCATAATTAATTTCTTAAATGGATCGGAATTATTATAGGTAAACAGTTGGACGTGTGACAAATAACATTGTTGACTATAAAAATTGAGAGGGAAATGATTATCGAAACCTAGCTCAATTGAATTCCCTTTTCTTAAGAGTGTGAATTAAAGTAACTCTTATTAGGGGGTGTGTTAGAGAGAATTACAGGGTGATAGATGGCGTATCAAAATGAAAGAGACTTTAGTCAGTTGAAGTAACTCTTCTAGAGATGTCAGAGAGAATAACATGGTGATAGATGGCGTACATGATGAAATGCTAAATTATGTAAAGTCAGTACACAAAATATAGTTATCTCTCAAAATGAAGGGGAATTTCGAATCTTTAGAAGAAAAAAAAGAAAAAAAAAACCTACTTAACAACAAAAGGCGAGATAATGTGTCAGAATTTATTTCTTAGAATCGTGATTACCGATTATGTAGATAAAAGTTTGTTTCTATATGATGTTACCAAAATGAAATTCTTGTATTGCTTATTAGTGCTTTGCTTTTTCCTTTTTGTAGTTTTTGGCTTTACATTACGTTTTATTACTTATTAGTGTTCATGGTTAGTAAAATATGAAACGGGGTATTATGTGAAAAATACGTGTGTGTATGATTCGATAACTTCGCTAAAAAAATAATTTAAAAAATGGGGGCATTTTTCTTAAAATTTTAGTTTATTTAATTTTTCATTAATATGTTATAATAAGTATAGAATTCGTGAATTTTATATGTTTTATTAAAAAAATATGTCAAATGAACGTGTATTATACATACGTTCGGATATAATACATATGTACCGTACTTTAAAGTTACAAAAAAGGTGCAACTTAACGAATCATTAATATGTGTACGAAAAATAAAATATTTTTGAAAAATATGTTCGTACGCATATAATACGTGAATTTGCTAACTATGTCAATGTTTGTTGAGGACATATACGAGAGTTGGTGACGTCTTTTATTGAGTAAAGAGTTAAAATTAAATTCCGTGAAGTAGAGGAAAACAAGGGGTGCCAAAAATATGACATCAGAAAAGTGGGCCGTTTAATTTGTCCTAATCCGTGTCAGAACCTTTTGGGATTAGAATTTACATCCAGATAGATTCTGTAATTCCACAAATCCCCCTCTCAAAAAAGCTAATTACCTAATTAGTAATAATCCGAAATGGTAAGAGCAACTCCACCGTGGGTTTTTTTGCCCAGCACCCAGCACAAAAACAAGCTGGGACACTGTCAAACAGCTCCAGCCCATCCTTTTGCCTGGGACGCAGCCCATGCTGGTCCTTGGGCCAGTCAAATTTTCACAGACCCACGGGCCGGGCAAATTGCCCTGGCGCGTGCAATTCACGCGGGCGAACGGCGAGTAGCCGACAGGAAAACACGGGGCGGGCCCGCGCGCGCAGGCGCAGCAGCTGAGTGATGGTAGCGCCACGTGGCGCTTTATCTGCCGTTGGATTTCCAACGGCTAGATCTTCTAGACCGTTGGATTTCCAACGGTAAAAAAAATTTGAATTTTACTTTATATCTGGACCGTCCGATCACAGATCAACGGTCCAGATTAATTAACTAAATTAAAATTTATTAAAAAAATACAAAAAAATTATTTTAAAATACAGAAAATTTTAAAAATTTTTTTTTTTTTTTTCTATAAGTAGCTAGCCCTTATCTTCCATCTTATACTACATTTCAATATTTTCTACACTTTCTACCAAAGCTTTCATATACTTTTGTGTGAAAAAAATACCAAAAAGCTCATCCTTAATTTTTTTGTCCATATAAACCATACATCCCTACATCCATCTTCATCGTTTTCAAATCTTGAGTTTTTTTTTATAGTTTATTTGATGATTTTATGTGATTTTATTTTAGTGTGTTTATTTTTAAGTTTATTTGACGAGTATGTAATTTTATTTTAGTGTATTTATTTTATCTGAAATTGGTTAAAAATCTTATCCAAAATAAACTTTAAAAAAAAAAGACACACCAAATAAATGCGCTGGGTGCCAGCGCATTTTTTTAGGGGTGGAGATGCAGTGGCCTATTACTGTTCATTGGAGTCTGTTACTGTTCACTTGAGTGGATAAATGGGCTGGGTGCTGGCACCCAGTCTTAGGGGTGGACTTGCTCTAAGGGAAAGAAATTCAGACCGCCGTGGCATGTTGGGTAATTTCGAAGCAAAACGCGGGGTATAAATGTAAACGTATTGCTGGATGCAGAACTCGCCATCGTTCCCCTATATATGCAACTCTTCTGGTTCTGAAAGCCATTGCGAAGTATCTACTCTCTCCGTTTCGCTTTCGTGTTGATCCCGCCGCTCGACGACGCCGTTTCGACGACCCCAAGGATCCGATAAAACGCGTCAGTCCGGATAGATCCGAATAGCCTTATCCGATCCAGCTTGGTAATCTCTCTTTCTATCGCATTCGCAGATCTCTCTGGCTTGAAATTTTTGCTTCGGATCATTTAATCGGATTGTTATTGTTTGCATTACGCGGAATTAAGAAGATTTTGAGGGAAAACTGTTTGGTTTTTGCAATCTGCGATTGATTGATAGATCTTGTGACTCGAATGGTTAATTCTGCTGTTTTTTGTCATGTCGTATTCGATATGTCGTTGTCGTATTGATGCATGTCATTGTTGGTGTGGAATTTGGATCTGAATGTTGACGTTCTGGTACGGAGGTTTGTTGGTGTTTGTAAAGATTGTGGCTTTGCATGTTGGGTTGGAGAGATATTTAGTGTTGACAGTGATTTGATGATTAAAATTTAATTGGGTTGTGGCTTTTTTGAAGTTTAATTGGGTTGTATTGTTTGGAATTTAATTGGGTTTTTGTTGATGGGTTTATTTGGATTTTGGTGGTGTAGATCTCGATCAAAATTTAGAAGGCTGTTGAGATGGCTTCATCAACAGCTTCCGCAGGATGGTACAGAGGGAGAGTGAAGGCTGTGCCTTCAGGGGACTCCTTGGTCGTCATGGCCCTCACAGCCAACAAGGCCGGACCTCCACCCGAAAGAACTATCACTCTGTCGTCACTTATGGCTCCGAAACTGGTAAAATGAATAACATCCCTTGTCTTTCATCTACATATGTATTTTTATTTGGTGTTGCATTGAATTGTTGTAAATTCTTGCTCTTTTCCAGCATTTGAGAATTATAATAACAGATTATGGTTCTGTTTTAGCTTAATTATTCGCTATTGATCACGGAGTAGATTGATCGCTGACATTTTTTAATGGTTTTTTGTTATTGTGATGTTTTTATTGCTAGGCTCGTAGAGATGGCCAGGATGAACCATTTGCATGGGGCAGCAGAGAGTTTCTGAGGAAACTCTGCATAGGAAAGGTGTGCTTTATTATCTCAATACTAGTCATCTTTGATAATAATGTGCATGATGCATCCACCTCATTATATTTTTCAAACAGGAGGTGGCTTTCAGAGTGGACTACGTTGTACAACAGATAGGGCGGGAATTCGGCTCTGTTTTCCTTGGTGACAAGAATCTTGCGATGCTGGTTGTTGCTGAAGGCTGGGCAAAGGTAGTTATCTTTTCATTTCAATTGGTTGCTGATTTTTTTATTTAATGTTTATTTCTAATGGCTGTAAGCTGAATCCTGTTTGTGCAGGTCAAGGAGGGTAAGCAAGGTCCACAGAAAGCAGAAGCGAGTCCTTACATTGCAGAGCTGCTACGTCTCCAAGAGCAAGCTAGGACTGAGGGCCTTGGTCTTCATAGCAAGGTTTGCACTTAAATTCTTTCCTTCCTTTTTTTCTTATGTTGTACATCTAACATATTGCAGTATGTTGAAAGTTGACGTCAAACTCGTTCTGTATTGAGGACATGAAACATGATTATTTTGTTGATAATTACAGGTTCCTGGTGCTGGTGAAGCATCCAAAAGGAATCTACCTCCCTCTGCTATTGGGAATGCCAGCAACTTAGATGCTGTGAGTCTGTTGGCTGAAAATAAGGGCAGGTCAATGGAATGTATTGTCGAGCAGGTTCGTGATGGAAGCACAGTTAGGGCCTACTTGCTTCCGGATTTTCAGTTTGTCCAAGTATTTGTTGCAGGAATTCAGGTATGCATTCTTTCTTCAATCTGGACACGTATGTATAAGACTTTGTTCATATCTGATTTGTACTCAGAAAGTAATAACATGTATATATAACATAATTTCTCTCTTCCAATTAGGCCCCATCGGTAGGAAGGAGACCTATTACATCAGACATTGTTGCTGAACCAGAAACAACTTCCAATAAAACAAATGGAGATGTTTCTTCTGAACCTCGAGCCCCTCTAACTTCTGCTCAAAGGATTTTAGCTTCAACAGCATTGCCTGTTGAAGTTTCTGCTGATCCATTTGCATTGGAAGCTAAACATTTTACAGAAATTCGTGTGTTGCATAGAGATGTAAGCAACTTTCTATTGCAGGTTATCTTGGACATTGTTATTACAATCTTATCAATATTGTGGTCGATTTATAGGTCCGCATCGTTCTGGAAGGCAATGACAAGTTCAGTAATTTGATTGGGTCAGTATATTACTCAGATGGGGACTCGGCAAAAGACTTGGCCCTCGAGCTTGTTGAAAATGTAAGAGCTTAAACTGTGTAGTTATTTCAAATTTAACATTACTGATGACTAATGTTTTCCTATCCCTGACTGTTGAAATATTTTATGGCATGCTTTCAATCTTTCCATGCAGCTTCTTGCATTCTCTATTGTCAGATTGTAAATCTCTTATCCCCCTCTCTCAGGCCCATATCTAGTGCATACTGACCATCTTCAAACCTTTTGTTTAGGGTTATGCAAAGTACGTTGAATGGAGTGCAGCCACATTGGAAGACGATGTGAAGCGGCGGCTGAAGACTGCAGAGCTTCAAGCGAAAAAAAGCAAATTGAGGATTTGGACCAACTACACACCCCCACCTACAAATTCAAAGGCAATTCATAACCAGAATTTCACAGGAAAGGTAGTATGTAATGTTAGTTATGGTTATGTATGTTTATCACAACATTATGATTTGTCCTATAATATGTACTCAAGTAATTGATTTTTCTTTCTTCCAGGTTGTGGAGGTTGTAAGCGGGGACTGCGTGATTGTTGCTGATGATTCTGTTCCATTTGGCAGTCCACTAGCAGAGAGGCGAGTTAATCTTTCAAGTATTAGGTGTCCGAAAATGGGTAATCCTCGGAGAGAAGAAAAGCCAGCTCCATATGCCCGTGAAGCCAAAGAGTTCCTGAGAACACGCCTTATTGGACGTCAAGTATGAGATTAGTTTTGATTCACTGTTTTCTTCATCATAGAAGTCTCTTTTAATTTCAAATAATTTTAATATATTTCCATTTGGCATGTTTTGTAGGTAAATGTTCAAATGGAGTATTCAAGGAAGGTCGTCCCTGGAGAGGGGGCTGCACCCACTTCTGGACCTGCCGATTCGAGGGTAATGGATTTTGGAACAGTTTTCCTTGCATCTCCTACTAAGGCTGAGGGTGATGACGCCCCAGCACCTGCTTCATCTGCGCCTGCCAGTCAGCAGGCTGGTGTGAATGTTGCTGAGTTGGTGGTTTCACGTGGCTTTGGCACTGTTATTAGACATCGAGATTTTGAGGAGAGATCAAACTATTATGATGCCCTTATGTCAGCAGAAACACGTGCTACTGCTGGAAAGAAAGGAATACATTCTACCAAGGAACCCCCAGTCATGCACATTACAGACTTGACAGTGGTGAGTAATAAAATAATTCAATCATTCCTTAATTGATGTATCTAACTGTCGGTATACAATTTCACTCATTCCTTAATTGATGTTGTCTCTAACAGGCATCAGCAAAGAAAGCCAGGGACTTCTTTCCATTCTTACAGAAAAGGAGGAAAATTCCTGCTGTTGTGGAATATGTCCTCAGTGGGCATCGTTTTAAATTATTGATTCCCAAGGAAACATGCAGCATTGCCTTTGCATTCTCTGGTGTCAGATGTTCTGGTCGTGAGGAGCCATATTCAGACGAAGCAATTGCGCTCATGAGGCGAAGAATTATGCAGAGAGATGTTGAGGTAATCTCATTTAACATTAAATTCTCGTTGCCACTTGGTTATGTTCTAGCTTTGATAAAATTATGTCTTTTACAGATAGAAGTCGAGACTGTTGATAGAACCGGGACCTTCTTGGGATCTTTATGGGAGTCAAAGACCAATGTGGCGGTTGCCCTTGTTGAAGCTGGCCTTGCAAAATTTCAAAATTCTTTTGGCGGTGAAATCCCTGATGGGCACCTTCTTGAAAAAGCCGAGGAATCTGCAAAAAAGAAGAAACTGAAAGTATGTGAAGCAACATACCTACATTATTACAGCTGTCTTCCTGTTAACTATGCTAATTTACATTCTTTTTTTTGCAGATCTGGGATAACTATGTTGAAGGAGAGGAGGTTCCCAACGGTTCAGCTGTTGACAACACCAAACAGAAGGAAGTGCTAAAGGTACTTTGAATGCAATTGCATTTTATTATTTCCCATTCTACATGTTATTAAATGTTAAGTAATATCTATCATGTTCCTTACTTTCAGGTAGCAGTGACAGAGGTTTTGGGAAGCGGTAAATTTTATGTTCAGACAGTTGGGGATCAGAAAATTGCTTCTATTCAGCAACAGCTTGCATCTTTGAATCTTCAAGAAGCTCCCGTAATTGGTGCTTATAATCCTAAGAAGGGTGACATTGTCCTTGCTCAGTTTAGTGCAGATAATTCTTGGAACCGCGCAATGGTGAGTTACAACCTGAATCGTTAGTTTTATATTCCAATTGTAATAAATATTTTTATTCTTGAATTATTTTAGTCCATAAGCATACATTTTTTCCCTTTCATCCCTTCCCCATTTTGAAAATAATAGAAAGTGTTATGAATTTATATACTTCTGCTAGCAATTTTTCCAGGGAAAAGAGTGGCTGGATGATAAAAACATAGCAGATGATAATCATATTCCCTTGATGAACTCTTTAGATTTATCTCTAGGCTTTTATTTCCAGGAAAATTAATAATCTTGTCATCTGGCATTAAAGTATATGTTTCTTTATTTTCATAAAAGGCAAGTCTGATTATGTGACTTGTACACTGAGTCTTCATAATTTCAAATTATTTAATTTGTGTATTTCTTCATGCAAAGATTGTCAATGCACCTCGAGGAGCTGTGGAATCCCCTAAAGACAAGTTCGAAGTTTTCTACATAGATTATGGTAACCAAGAGGTTGTTCCTTACAGTCAGATACGGCCTCTTGACCCTTCGGTTTCCTCTGCACCCGGTCTTGCTCAATTATGCAGCCTTGCATACGTTAAAGTCCCGGGCTTGGAGGAGGACTTTGGTCAAGAAGCAGCAGAGTATTTAAGTGAGCACGCATTAAACAGTGCCAAAGAATTTAGGGCCATGATTGAGGAAAGGGATCTTTCAGGGGGAAAAGTTAAGGGTCAGGGGACCGGGCCAGTGCTTGTTGTAACTCTTGTCGCTGTGGATACTGAGATCAGCTTGAATGCCGCCATGCTTCAGGTTTGAGATATAGCCCTTTTTTCTTTTTAGTTTTGAATCTCATCTTTTAAATTCTTTCCTGCTGCCCTTCACAATCCTACCCACACCAAATCTGCGTATATATGTTGTCCCTCGAGGACATCTATAATCAGTTTTACTCGGAAACAATCTGTTGTGAGCTTATAAGTAACGTTTAATTTGTGATTAAGTATACAAATAAAAAATCGGTGAATTCATGCTTTTGTCAAACAGAACCCTCATCATGTTATATAAATATATAATGCTTGTCTATGTCTTTCTGAATGTCATCTGTTTAAATTGGTGGAATTTTCAGGAAGGACTTGCAAGGCTAGAGAAAATGAAGAAACGTGAAACCAAGGAGAGGAAGACGGCAATCGAGAACTTGGAAAAGTTCCAGGAAGAAGCAAGGACCGATAGGCGGGGGATGTGGCGCTACGGAGACATCCAGTCGGATGATGAGGACGTTCCTCCGGTTAGGAAGGCCGCTGCTGGCAAGCGATGAATATACAGTAATAGTGACGGAAGATAAGTTACAAAAACAACTCCGACGTAAGACGAGTTTAATTTATAGCATATCATATGCTTTTCAGAGTAAGAGAGGAAAAGAAAGAAGAAAAAAGGAACGTTATGTTGTTGCAGTTAAGTTTTGTTTCCGGTCTGCGGATTGTCTGCTTTTTTTGGATGAGAGGGAACAATTTTTTTGCAAAATTCGAATAAGGTAAAACTCTACCCCATATGTGTTGTTCGGTCTCTCTTTTGAGGCCAGCATAGACAATTTTGTCTGTCCACCAAAAGCTTGACATTTAATTAGTGTCTTATATTTATACATTTTTTTTCGGTAAACGTATACAACCTTACATTTTGAAAAAGCTTTCCTGCAGCAAACATTAACTGCTTGGAGCTGTTTGTGTCTGGCCTCTATTAACTGTTTACCGAATACTTTAGTGAGATTGGTTGATTGTGTTCGAATACAACGCTGTATTACCGGCGGCGATATACCGTCCAACAACCAATTGCTCCTATTTTTGGCCGGCGTCCTGTATTAATCAGAAGATGTTGCCAAGGATAAATTTTTTATGGTGGTCGGAGCACGGTTGATATGCAACGTGTTTTTATTTAAGTGTTGGAAATTTTATTTATTTATTTTTTTGTATAGTGACATGTAGTGTACCATTTTGTTTCAGTCACACTAAAAAATTTCTCGTTGCCAAGGCCTGCCTTCTTCTCTGATTGGGAAAAGAATTCGTTGAGGAGAAATGAGTTTGGGAATCCCTGACTCGCTAGGAGGAAGATTTTTGGAGGCAGAAACGGTGGCTCTTGGTGATGCTTAAAATTTGCTACTCATAAATGACGATTGAAGGCAACTCTAAATTGGTCATTGATGCTATCTTGGATTATTTTGTGCTATATAGGTCTCAAGAATTCCATCCTATAAAATGGCATATACCGTTGTGAAATGCCTTTAGATTACTAGTAGGAATTACAATTTTTATTTTTCCTTCATTCTTTCCAAACCCTCAAAAATCGCAAAAGCTTTTTATCAAATAAATGATTTGATATTTAGCATCTAATCTCACATCTTCCTTTAAATTACCCTAATTATTCCTCCTTCTCTGAATCCTATTATTCCTCCTTGTCTTTCATCTGTCTGTCTTCCGTAGCTTAGGTTAAGAAGAGATTAGACTATCGCTTAACTACAGGTAAGAAAAGATTAGAATATCGCTCGAACAAATAAAAATACGAACTATCATAGACTTGCAATCATCATGCTGTCAAAGAAATTCTTTTGTTTTGGTCATTAGAATATCGCTTCATAGATGCGTCATTTACACTCCTCATGCATTTTAACTGTTTCAACATAAAGGCCTAAAAGAACATAAGACAAGAA
This sequence comes from Crataegus laevigata, assembly GCA_963580275.1. Classification (NCBI taxonomy): domain Eukaryota; kingdom Viridiplantae; phylum Streptophyta; class Magnoliopsida; order Rosales; family Rosaceae; genus Crataegus; species Crataegus laevigata. The sequence goes on along the minus strand of OY756953.1, from coordinate 9,192,626 downwards.
AAATATTGCCAACATTCATGAATAACCTACAAAAACATACTAAGGCTCAAAATTTGAGGATGATGGAAGTGAAAACTGCCATCGGTAGCTTCCTCTCTCTTCTCCGCCTCAGTTTTCACGCCTGGTCGTTGTCCTTCTGCGAGGAGCAGCGCCTCCTTCCTTCTCGCTCTCAGATGAAGTACCCTCCTTCTCCTTCTCCTTCTCCTCCTCCTTCTCATCTTCCTTAGCTGCTGCGCTGCTGCTTGGAGCAGCGGTGGCTCCGGTGGTTTTCTTCTCAACTCTTGCCTGCACAAAGAGAAAGCAACATTTAGCAACACGCAACATCACTAGCAACAACTACTTCATTTGGACTTTTTGAGGGCCTTCAACACTCACAGGTTTCTTCCCGCCACCAAAGAGTAGCTTGACGAATACAGTGAAGATGATCACCACAATGGCAACAAGGATGCCAACGGTGAGATTTGGTTGTTGTTCTGCCTTCTCGATGAGATCCTGCACAAAACAAGCTTGGATTTTAGGTTGTGTTCCAGAAAATCAACTTCGAAACAGATAATAAACGGAAGACTGATGACTTACAATGATCTTAGACTTGTGGGAACTTAAAAAGGGAAGATCTGCGACTGTGTATAGGAGGTCAAATATTTTCTTCTGCAGGAAATAAAAACACGATTATCAGTAACTGTTCAAAGTATCCATCATATAAATTCCATTAGACAACAGCAAGAACTGAGAGGTTGCAAAATATTTACCTGGACGGTGGCAAGGAACCCTTCTGCACCCTGAACATCTTCCTCTTCCTTCGCCTTCTCCTTCTCAACTTCAAATTTTGGTTTCCAAGCGGTCTCCCTGTATGCTTGTGCAACTTTCTCGTCTTTCGCTATCAAAATGTTGTCAAACAATATACCATCTTGCATTGTCCAGATCTCAATGCCAACAGCAGCGATAGGCTCAAAGTTGGGTTTGTCAGCTTCAAAGTAGCTGGGGTTTGGAATCTCCTGAGGCTTCCAGATACCCTTGTAACTGGGGTTATCGATGAGTGGAGCATGCCATTTTCCCTTGTAAGCTGGGTTTCTCTTCGTTGGCTTCTTCCATTCGCCACAACCAGGGGCTGTCACACACTTCGGGTTATCGGTCCTTGGGGCTTCCCATTCACCATCCTCCTCATCATCCCAATCTTCTGGTTTAGTGGCATCAGGATCATCTATCTCCTCAGGCTCATCATCCAACCATCCTTCAGGTTTCTCTGCTTCTTCATCAACAATTTCCATTGGGGCGTCCTCATCCCAATCATCTGGCTTAACAGCATTTGGGTCTGGAATTTTGGCTCTCTCATCCCAGTCCTCAGGCTTCTTATCCTCTGGATCAGGGATTGTCTTGGTAGGAATAAGAGGTGGCGTAAAATCATCAGCTGATAGGAAATTCGCCTTCTTCTTCTCTTCTCCATCAACCAGAATTACCAACTCGTTATTTGGTTTCAGAATGGCAGTGTACACATGAGTAAGTTTGTCAGATGGGACAGACGGTGGAGTGGTCAAATGGTGTTCAACGTACTCTCCGCTCTTGGGGTTCTTGTGCTTGAAAATGAAGTGAACCTTGTTTGTGAGCCCACATTTGTCAGGTCCAAACATGATCGAATAAGGAGACTCATTGTCAAATATCTTAGGTTCCCATCCAGCCTCCTGGGGTCGAAGGTATTTTAGATAGGCACCACCACATTCAAGCCCGTTCTGGAGACGAGTCTCAAATTGGAGAACAATAGTTCCATCATTCAGACTCTCAGGCTTCTCAAGCTCCTTCACTATTGCGTACTTCTTGGCCTTCTCACTCACAAGAAGCCCGTAATCCTCATGACCCTCACTCTTCGAGTGGCTCCACACACCTAAACGCAAAGTAGACATCACTATAAGCTTGCAACTCCAAATACGGCAACAAACATCCCAAAATCATGACCAATGAGCTAGAATTGTCAGATTTTATGAGCAGGGGGCATAAAAATTTCATATCTCATTCAAGTCCATTACGATTCACAAAAGCCATACGTTTGCACAACAAGATCCGATCACACAATAAACAATTCCATGAAAACAGATGGATACATTACTGCAATGATCTCACTGTACATATTGTCCTCCAAAAGGTACAATATTTCGCATCATAGGGATTTGTACGGTTGCTTAAGTTCACTTAGCTATTGGCTTCATAGTTTACAAAACGATTATTTCTGTCACAAAAACAATATTCTAACTTATCTAATCTACAGGATGGGGGATTAGAACTCGGGCACAGCGTGCCGTGACCAACTGACCTAATCCGCATCTGCTTTAACACAATTATTCGAGCTTAAAACCATTAATATACTCAGACCGATCGATCACACGACGATCCAATAACTACAGACACATACACACAAATATATAATCCTTTTTCTCTTAAATTAGAAAGAAAGAACGGACCTTGGTACTCTTCTTTGCTAGACACGATCCATCGGCCTTCGAATGTGTCATCAAACGAATCGTAAAACACCTAAATTCACAAATCAATCGAAATTCGTAAGAAATTGGCATTCAAATCTGAGATTCAAAGCATGAAATTGCAATTACAGATTGAGACGATGCAAATTACCGTATCGTCGGAAGCAGATAGCTGCTGAAATGCAAAGCAAGCTGCGAGCACCAGCAGCACCGGCAGAGCATCAGCGCGAACCTTGACCATCTTCCTCTCTCTAAAACTCTCTCCTGTATCTCTCTCTCGTCGAAGTTCTCTGACAACTCCTCTCTGTGGGAAATAAGAGTTCTGAGACTTGTAGATATAGATCTGTACCACTGCCTTCGACCTGCTTCGTCCAATCAAATCACGTGCCACGTTGAATGGACCAATGAGATCCGGCCACGTAAAAATTTGACGCATCGTTGCGTCCCTTGCGAGTTTCGACCTTTTTGGTTCTGTTCTTTCTCGTGACTGGGCCGGGTCAAGCCCAAATAATTATTCACCCGGCTAATGTGGGTTGTGGGATGTAACACAAGGATTTTCAAGAGGTCATTCATCTTAGTATTATTTTCTTTCAAATTCACTAAATTTCGATGTTCTAATAAAATCTGATGTTGTGAGTTCTCTTTTTATTATGTCTTTTTTTTTCGTTCGAGAAGGGAATTAAAAGCTTTAGCTATCTTTTAATTTTGAAAAGAGAAATATTATTTCACTAAAAATTATATAGCATGCATATTTGTGTTTAAAGTAATGATAAGCGTAATGTTTTTTTTTTCATCAAAGGAATTATACAAATAATATTATAGAGATTCAAAATCGCTCCCTTTTTTATTATCAATAAAAAAAATTGTCAAATAGATTGTTTTTTTCAACCACTTTAACTAATTACATGATTTGATGATTGACGACATGCTAAGCAACAATTCATCGTCATAATTAATGTAATAATTACACACACTTTGCTTGGATCGCCTTTATACAAAGTTGTATTAGTTTGTTTTTGTTTTACAAGGCAACTAGCGGCGGCCGACGATCCTGCAATGTGGCAATGTCACTTCGAATCCTCACACCAAAACCCAAACGGCCGTCTCTGTTAGAAATATGCAGCGGAGATCTCAACCCCAAGCAGTTTTACCAACTCGTCTCCCACGCCGTTACTTCCGGCGTCTTATCCACCGACTCCTTCGTCTCCAGCAAGCTCCTCTTCCTCTCCCTCTCCCACAGCCGCCTCGAATTTTCCCGCTACCTCTTCTCCCAGATTCAAAACCCAAATCTCTTCGCCTGCAACTTCATCTTCAAAGCCTTCTCGCTCAGCTCCTGCCCGCAAGAAGCGCTACCCTTGTGTTTACCTGCTTTCTAAGGATACTTAAAAAGGGGACTCTTGGAAATAATTTTATTGAAATTTAGCTCTGATGCAGAAGATTAGGCTTACTTTGCAATTGCAAAGCATACTAAGAGTCTGAGTACCAAGAAATACAGAAACTATAAAGGACCAAGAAGTTTGAGCCGCCTAAAAGAGGGCGGCTCTGATGACAAAAGAAAACAAAAAGGCATGTTTGGTATCCTTTTTTAATTCAATTTTTTATTTTTGAAACTAGTGAGTACTAAGTAATTCAACTATATTTTTCATTTTTAAAAATTAAAACTTGGATCCAAGACAGATACCAAACAGTCACTAAGTTTTACACTAACCAGTAACTATGATCTCTACTCTTTAGAATGACTCACACAAGAATGTAGACTCAACAAAGAAAACTCATACATACAAGTAATCTTTATTCAAGTCTCAGCCAAGTCTGAGTATCACAAAGGATACACACCCATATTTATAAAATTGAGAGGAGCTCTTCCGAAACTCTTATCTTTCTCTTTTGTCTATTACTTTCTCGTTATAAAGAATAATTTCTTTTAAGATCACAATCGACAATACTTTATTTACATCCAATACTATTTGAGATAAAATTCTTGGTTTTACATCACACCAAACACTAGTTTACGATTCTCATCGTCTGCCAGTCACGTGGACAGGTCACGTCTCCTCTTAGTAAAGTTGCAGTACATTTGTAACTTGTAAGATTACAATACCCAGTATATACATTGTTAAAAGTTACAGCAACAAACCATCATCCGTCACTATAAAGTCATAGAAGCAAAAAAGATAAACACAAGAAATTGGCGCAAGTGAAAAACCCGAGGGTGCAAAAAAGAAGACAAGAAAACAAGAACTAAGCTTCGGGTTGAGCACGGATAGGGTCTACTCCGACGTCCTTGAGAGTCACGGTTTTCGAACGGCGCGGTTCGGGTTTGTGAGCGAAAACATCTTTCCGGATCGGATCCTTAACGGCGTGATTGTAGTCGTCAAACTCCTGAACATGCGCCACCTTCCTGAAAAACGAATTTTGAATCAACTTTTCAGACTCCTCCACCACGCGCTCCGGCTCCACCACCTCCGGCAGCGTCTCTCTCCGGCTCTTCTTCACGTAGACGTGGGGGTTGTACCTCAGGTGCTGCTTGGCGGTGTGGAGCCCCAGCGTCACCGACAGCGCTATCATCCCGACAGCAACGTAGACCGGCACAAAGTCGCCCCTCATGAACCTTTTAAAGTTGCTCTGTTGGTGATTTTCGGTGGCACCGGCCGCCGGGGCGTAGGGTTTCATCTTGGGAGAGGTCGCGGTGGCGTATCGGCGTAAGCCGGTCGACATTTGTTTCCAGTGGTTCTGTAGCATTTGATGCACTTATATTAAATCGCAAGTAAATCCTCAGAAAACAAAAACAAAAGTTGAAGAAAAAAAAAAAGAAGATTTTACCGTTGATCTGAAAGCCATGATCTTATGCAGAAACCAGACAAATGAAGTTTCAGTTTATCTTACTAATTTGCAGTGAGCCATTTTTTCACCTGAACTAACTGCTGCTGGATATTACTTTATAGAGTCAGATGGATAATGAGAAGGGTAGAGAGTTCTGGAGACACGTGACGCAATACTGAAGCAAATGGGACGTGTCGAATTATAAAGTGCACAGTGTCAGAAGAACCCTCCTGAAACTGGCACCTCAATCTTTCTTGTAATTTACTGAAACAAAACTTCCTAAATAAAGGAAATGCATCCTCTCTCCGAATCCATTAAATCCACTTAATTTTTAAATTTAAATTTTTAAAATTTAATCTAATTGTTAAAGTTATTATAATTTTTAAAAGAGCTCCATATTTATAGTTGTTGTATCAAATTTTAAAGATCTAAATTTAAAAATTAAGTAAATTTAGTAGAAGAGATTCAAAGAGGATCCATTTTCCTAAATAAATATCATTTACTTTTACTCCACAGTAAAAACTTAATTACCTACAAACAACGTTACTGCGGCTACTCTTAAGTCAATGAGCTTATCTTATCATTAATTTGAGATATATTATAGTAATAGTCACAATTGACATGGGGATATGCTATAACAATATTCATGTCATATTAAAATTAGTATCTTTCAATTAGGCATTGTTAGTTGTGCACTACAAACCAATTATACATTGTCATTGACTTGAAATAGCTACAATGACATTCATATTGTATGAAAGTTTGTATCTTACGTCAATCAAATGCCATTACTGCATCTTTAACCAATCACATATGAAAGTAACCAATTACATATTGTCATTAGTTTGAGATTTGCTACAATAACATTCTCGTTATATAAAAGTTAGTATCTAAGTGAATTAAGCAACGACATCGACGATTTCCGAACCAATCACACACTGTTATTAGCTAGAGATATGCTACATTGACATCCTACTACATTGAAGTTCTTTCTCACGAACCCAAAATTTAACTTCTGTTTAAGATTGTGAAAAAAAAAAAAAATATGATTTAGCAAAAAAAAAAAAAAAAACAAAGATTGGTTACCGTAGCATGCTTCGAACTGATATTTTTTAAGTCCATTCAAAACCAAATTATAGCATCTGTCTTAGGATGCAAGCAATCCCCTGCAATGAACTCATGAGTGACTCCATCCAATCGACTTTCTAACATTCACAACATGGTCCCATTTTTCTGCAGTTGCATAAACATTGGCCAGGACAACACACTACTCATCTTCAGGGTCCAACTCCGTCACTTGCTCCGCCGCTTTCTTCGCCGTTTCAACATCGCCATGGATTTTGCAGCCTCCCAGCAAACCATCCCACTCAAACACAACGCCCCCCCCCCCCCCCCCCCCCCTCATCGGCATCTTCACGATCATCTCCATTTCTTCTTTGATCAAACCTGCTCTTCAAGCAGATTAGCCATGTACCCTTAATGCTTGAGCTCTCGAGGGACCCCGTAGACTGATTCCATCTGTTGAAGGAGAAGGTTGATGGGTGGATGCGGTCGAAGAGAGCGACGGCATAGCTGAGGGAGGCGGTTGCAGAGGCGGAGAAGGATGGGAGGAGCGAGATGAAGGCATGGGGTGATGAAATATGGAGAGAGGGGTTGTTGATGGCGGGGGAATGGAGTTGGAGGAGCTGTTTTGGGGTGGAACTGGCGGCGTTCATTAACTTCGAATTGCTCTGACTGTCATGATGTTTTCAGAAATGGATGTGCTATCCACACAATTTAACTTACTTCTCACATACTTCTTGTTAATTTATGTTCGTTGATTTTTTTCAATTCATCCGATACGACGGCGAAAAATTAAAAAAATGTGTGAGAAATAAAATGAGGTGTGTAGATATCACACTTTTTAATCAGAAGCATCGAAGAACAAAAAAAGGAAATGGCGGTAAATTAAGGAGGAGCTATTGAAAGAAAAATGAAATATTGATTTTTATATAAAAAGAAAAAAACGTGGACGGCAGGATTCGAACCTGCGCGGGCAGAGCCCACATGATTTCTAGTCATGCCCGATAACCACTCCGGCACGTCCACCTTATTTGTAAGTTTGCATGCAAAAACAGGATAATATCCTATGATTGACAATAATCTTATCTAACCTTTTTCGGGGCAAATTTTACGACAACGAAACGATCTCCAGTACGAAAGTGAAAAAGAAGCCCGGATCTTAAAATCTTAAAATGGAGTTCGCAATCTTGGGCCTAGGTCCAGTCCAATCTATCTCGGACCAACTCAATGGACATTGGAAAAAGCGGTTTGCGTTTTTGTTTTTTGGGAACCGAGCGGCCACCACCAAGGCCGTGAAAATCGGGTTTAGGGCTACACAATTTTTTTTCTTTTTCTTTTCAAAATGATTACTCTACGTATATTGAGTGCCAAGAGAACAAAATGTTACTTCGTTGAGAGAACTTACGTCTATTGGGATTGTTACTTCGTTAAGAGAAACTTGCGTTTATTGGAATTTTCATTTTGTAGTCTCTCAAGTTAATTATTGCACATTTAACTTTTTTTTACGTATCAGTGCACGATTGGTTTGAAAATACTGCTACAGTGACATTCTCGTTGCTTGCAAGTTTTTCTCCTATAATAATAATCTAAGTAATGAAATTTAAGTAAAGTGAACTATTATTGACGCTCCAAACTCTGATTGTGCACTCCTTGTGAGAATATTTTTCTTTTTAAATATAGAAAATTTGTAATGCACAATTAGATTCTTGAATTCCCAATAACAATTTCGGTGCATCTTCTTCTAAATTTGCATTTGCTATGTGACTTCAAATTGAAGGGAATTGGTGGGTATGCAAAATGATGCACAACATGAGCTCATGCATCTTCTTCTCAATTTCTATTTTGCTATGTGAAATATTTTAGGGTTTATAGGCTTACACAATTACACTTTGGAATTAAGGAATAAATCAAATGTCCTCAATTATGGAAAGAGATATTCTCCAGATCTCTCCCTCCAAAGCCCAGGGATCAAGTGATTCGGGGCTTAAAAAATTTGATCCAACGGCTAAAAATTATTATAGCTTTTAAAAGTTTTTACTGACTTCTCTGTTTTAACCGTTGGATCAAATTTTAAAGACCCGAATTACTTGATCTCGGGACTTTAGAGGGAGAGATCCCGAGAGGATCTCTTTCCCTCAATTATTGCACATAGCACAAATGTAGCAAACACTAATCTATAAAGGAGTCTAATTAGTGACTAAAGCAAATCCAAACCCTAGTTGTTCCCTATTGCTTATCACACTAGGTCACTAGTCATTTATAAGTGAGAGGAGAAAATTTTCATTTGTTCAGAATACGGGTGATACACAACATGTCATTATATAAGTGGAAAAAAGTTTGATTTTTAAAATTGTTAATTTTTAATACAAGTATCTCACTAATTGTATAATGACATGTGATGTATCACCTTGTATACCGGGTACACTGAAAAATCTCTAATAAAATAGAGAGATTAGCTTTGGATTATTGTTAGGTTAGTGACATAATCAACAGTTTGTTCCACATTTTGGGTCTCCCACTCAGTGGATTAGTGGCTTCGGACACAGATTCTCACAGACGGACGGTGCAAATCCACTCCCATAAAGAGGAGGCCAATTCTATTTCCAAATTCCCCTCTTGGACTCGACTCCAAAAGATCCATCCACGTGGCAATATGTTAGCTCATCTTTCCACCCATTAGTTTGATTAATAATAATAAACGAAACCCACTTGCTTTACCAAATAGAGAAACTAAGGGTCTGTTTGGTATCTTATTTGAAATTTTTTATCATTTTCAAAACATTTCTTGAAAACAATTTTCTTTAAGACTCAAAAACTTGATTGGTTTGCGATTTAAATTTTTTAAATCTTACGACTTAAACTTGATTGGATTTGAGTAGAGATGAAAAAAGTAAAAAAAAAAAAAAAAATAGGAGAAAGAAAGAAGAAAAGAGAGATATATTTGGAGTGAGAGGGGAAAAGGGAGAGAAAAAAAAGGAGTGAGTTTAAGGAATAGACTATATTTTTGAGTTAGTCTTGAGTTCAGTTTTTAAAACTAGTCGTACCAAACAAGTTTTTAAGATCTAAAACTTGAAGATTGTTTTTGAGTTTAAAAAGTTGAATTCAAGTACACTACTAAACATGCTCTAAGATTTCGTGGAGTTTGATGATATTAAATGTTAACGAGAACGTATTTGTTAGAGCGAGTGATTGATAATTAAACTGTTTTATTTAAGTTTTTTTTTTCATTAAGTGTTAAATATAAAAGAAATCTAAAGTTAGTTTAGATTAAAAATTGACTACTACAGTATCATTTAATGAATAAAACTCATTTTTTATTACTATCTCTAGTCTTGAAAGGCTAATGTTGTGATTGATAGAAAGAGAAAGAGTGATAATATTCTAAGAAAAAGTTAAGCACACTTACCCCAATTGGAGATTAATAATGCTAATGGGGACCATTAGAGTTGTGATTCTTTTCTGCTGATGATCTGTTTCCTTCGTCTTCTTTGCTTTCCTCTTTTTCTCTTTATGATTTGATAAAGGATTTTTTTAGTTAATATAATTCGTGAAATTAAAATGACTCCTCATTTTAAATCTTTGACATTGAAAATCGATTTGAGTGATTCTTGAGTTTGTGTACCATAAATCATTTTAGTTATTCCGTGAATAATTTGTTAATGTTATTGTTAAACTGTCACGTGACCACCTTTTAAAGAGTATTTTTTTTATTAAACCAACATTTCCACTTAACGAGGATATTTACAAATTTTTTACGAAATGACCAAAATAATTTTTGGTTGACAAACTCTGAGATCACTTCTATTAGTTTTTCTTGTTATGAACCAAAATAAAGAATTATGTCGATCTTATGAACCATTTTGATTGAACAATCTTAAAAAATTATGGATGCCACCAACAACCCACCTAGCTCGTTGAAAGGTTCATACAATTATGTATACACTTGTAGATGCATATAACAACACTCCCACTTTCATTGTAAACCATCTAAGAAGCCCTCTCTCTCTCTCTCCCTCTCTGTGGCTAAAGCTCTCTCTCTCTCTGTGGCTAAAGCACACACAAAAATGTGGAGGAAGAAGAGGAAGAAGATGACGAAGAATGTGAGTAGAACTTCTACATGCTTGGTCAATCCCACCCTCTTCCTCCCTTGATGGGATGTGAAGGGACAAAAGGCAAGTCAAAAAGGCAAAGGGGAGGCAAAGCCTTTCTTCCGGGTTTGTTTTCGGCTAGCGATTTTAATGCTCATTATGTAACATCTTGCTCTAATACCGTCAATAAAAAGATAAACAATAACATATTTTCGGTTTGAAGTGCAGATGGCTAAAAGAAGAGTGTCAAAATCTATCAGTTTATTTTAGCTTCTTTTTTTTTTTTTTTTTTTTTTTTTTTCACATGTCGAACTCTTTATGTAATGGTAGAGTAAACAAGCATGCCAAGTTATTTTGAATGTGTATGTTCAAAGTGTTTGGCAGCCTCTTCCCTTCAGTTGTGGTCTTTGTTATTTACATGGCTCAGATTCTTGCCAATAGCTACCAAAAGAGAAGCAATTATATGCCTGTTTTGAGGGTATACGTGGATCTGTATGTTCTTCCCACTTAATTTCTAATAGCTGTTCAGCATAGCAGTATTGCAGTTCAAAATATCAATTTGGAAAGAATTACTACACTTTAAGCTTGTTCTAAGGATTAAATAAAACTCATGTTTGCATTTTGTTCTTTATCTTTGATCAGTTCAACGGTAGAGAAACTTCTCTGCATCTGAGATGTCATGGACGCGTCCCAAATATTCAATCATATAAACAACGCATGTAAGATTGTTAATATATTAAGTAATAAATGTGATATGACAACGCATGAATGGCCGAATGGCCGAATGGCCTGAAATACCACCTTGGTGGCATCTCAGGTGCATAGGAGCTTTTCCCTTTCCTATGTGTTGCTTCTACACAGAGTCTTACAACCACCTAACGCTAATTATGTGCTTCTGCTGCTGGTAATTACAAATTAGCAATGCCAGTTAGACATGCTTAAGTTTGTACGACTCCCTGGGCGCAATAAACGACCAGTTGGAACTGGAAATGCAAGCAACTGTATATCGATCAGTGGCGATACATGCATTGACAGTTCAGACATATTGCATTGGAAGAGAAGGGGAATAGGAGGAGAGAGAATTCTACCCCACTATTGTCGATCGCCAAACATGTATATTAATGTTTACACGCTAAGATGCAACTACCTAAGATCACTCCAACTCTTAGGCTAGAACCTAAAATTTAAGTTTTAAACATCCCCAACTTGCTCCAACTCCAACCCTTGGCCACTGATTTTTGGGGAAAATTTAAAACAAGAAACCGGATTGGGTTAAAATCTTGGCCCATTGCGCGTATAGACGCCCTAAGGATTGACGCTCTAAAAGCAAGGAAATGTGCCAAACGCAAGGAAAAGGGGTGAGGGGAAGTGAGGCTCAGCCTAATGGGGTTATCGGCCACCCATGTGCAATCTCAACTGCTTTATTTCGATCCGGCGGCATAGATTATTAAAACGTTGATTGATTCAACAGTCCAAAAGTATTTAATTTTAAATTTTAAATTTATAAATAAATTAAATGCAACGAGTAAAATCAAATATTAACAAATTTAACGGTAAAAAAAAAATTCTAACGATTCAAAATTAAATCAACGGCTAAGTGCAATGCTTTGTTTCGAGAAAAGAAAATGATGGGTTTAGTAATTTTTTAATATTTATTGGAACCTAAATATTTTTAAGTTAAAATGCTCATAAAATTAAATTAGGACAGCCCACATAATATGTATTTTTTTAAAAAAAATTTAGTCTAAATTCATTCTTTAATAGTTTCGGGCAAAACATTTAACCCATAAATGTTGGAGCAGAGAAAAACTATTTCTGAATTAAAAATTTTAAATTTTAACCCAAGCATTAGAGATGGTCTAAAGGAGGCCGAAGCAAGCAATCAAGAAATTCAGTTACACACTAGAGCATATCCAGCTCAGGATATGAAAGCAACAAGAGAACAAGATGAAGTTACGAAACGACGGGGCAATAGTCATTGTAATTTTCACCACATATGGATTTAGTTGAGAGAATAGCATCAAGTTCCGCCCAAATCTTGCTGTAAAAGAGAGAGATAAGTCTTAAGAAACACAGAAAAAGGAACAAGATAATACCTGTCACGTTTGCCATCAAATTCCGAATGGGCCTGTAACCTTGTTTCTCAATAGCAAGTTATGATAACTCCGGGAAAAAAACTTTCCGACTACAAAATTGAAAATCCTGTGCCCCGTATCCTGAAAGGGGACACCATCTGTCATATAACAATCGTATCCTCTACTTAACTAGTAATCTCATTTTCTTTTTCTTCACCGTCAGCTCCGTTACAATTTCTAACTACAAAGATTAACGTAGTTACCAACTCGCTACAGATCTAGTTTCTTTTTCATGGCTTCGTATACCATATATGTAATGCTTGCAGCTGGAACAACTTTGAGAAGATTTGGAAACAATCCCTTGTAGAAACCTCTAACGCCTTCGTGCTGAAGGGTTCTCCAGAATACATCAGACATTCCTTTATATGCAGTAGCTGTATTAGAACGTTGAGCTTGCAATCTGGAAAGAAATAATATATTAAAACCAAAAGCAAATTCACCGGGTATAGAAAACCTAAGATTAAGTGAAGAAAACCAAGTACTTTGGATGTGCCCTCTTCACTAAAAATAAATAACCAGTCGTGGAATACTTCAGCCATGAAATTGTACCTGGTTCGGATAACTTGCAATGGATAAACACATGTTGCTCCTAGAGCTCCCGATATTGTCCCACATCCCAGCTGGATAAGAGGACCAGGTTCTGGAAAAAAGTAAGATTTATAAGGCAATTCACCAAACGGCACAAAAAATGTTATCGAGATGAAAAAGATAAAGAAAGGAGAAAAGAAAAAAAAAAAACAGAAAACTAGAGAAACTGTACCGCTATTATCGTGAAGAAAATATGTCTTCGACATATCTTTTAAGGTCTCATAGGCAGTGAGGTCTATACCAGCATAGGGGACAATCCCAAGAAGAGATGGAAGCAGACCTTTATAGAAGGCGCGAGGTCCCTCATGAATCCATATTTCCCTAGTTAATGTCCCCAACTGAGGACTCTTTCCTGCTTCTGAAGTGCAAGTTTGTAACCGAGTTTTCACAAGATCCAACGGATAGATAGAAGTTTGTGCCACTGCACCTGCCATACCACCGGCCAAAAGTCTACCAGCGGTACCAATATCTCCCTCATCGTCCCCCGTATTATCTCCAATGACCTTCTTTAACATTTCATAAGTATAGAACTTGATGGCACTTTCAGGTGCTACCTTCACAACATTTATTCCATTACCTCTGAAAAACCCCAGGATACCGTCTTCCCTCAATATCTTCTTTATAGCTGGCACTACAGAGCCACGTGATGTCTGAACTTGCAAAACCACTTTCAAGCGATCAAGAGGAGCAGTGGCAGTACGAGAAGCGGCTCCAGCTATAGCACCTGCAATAAAGTATCTGATCCTATGAACATGCTTACCAATTCCTTCTGGAATAACAGCCTGCTCACCAATATCCACAAGGCACACCCTTTCCCAGTGGTGATATATGTTCTCAATCGTTGCTTCATGTGGATACAGTAGAAGAAAATCTCTCCATTCTTCAAACGTTATAGTACCATTGTTGTCCTTATCAACATGCTCTACGAACCGGGCAAGTTCCTCATCATCCATTTCAATCCCTACATATTAAAAACTGCCGGGGCTTATAAGGTGGAAAATAAATAATCCTCCCACTTAAAGACTACAGAAATGGAAACCCTCCTGCTTTCGTTTCCTCCTAAATAGTTTCAGAAATAATATTACAGTTGTATAACTATGCATTCCCATCAAGCTCAATGTAGAACACACGAGTAAAAATGCTCCCTAGTGAAAACCATACTACAGTCAGAGCAATACTATAAACAATGCCTCAAAGAATGATACCAATGCTCTACAATCTACAGAAGGAAGTATAAACTAGCACGTAAAAGTCAGCGAATTTTCACAATTTCAAAACAAAAGAAAGTAGAGTTGGGGCATACCAGCCTTGACAAGGGCATCCCAGAGCTCCTCAGGCAGAATGCAGCCATTGTGCTCAACATCAATGGCCTGAAAAATGCGGTAGAGCTCGAGCTCCTTGTCATCCATGTACCGCCGGAACTCGAGATAATCGACCCTTCCATCTCTGTTGGCATCACAGACCTTCAGAAGATCCTTGGCGTACTTGTACTCCGGAGGAATCTGAAGGGCCGACAATCCGGCCTCGATCTGAGAATAATCCAAATACCCAAGATTTTCAGCATCGAAGAAATTGAAAAGGCTTCGAATTCGGACTTCCCTGTCCTCCTTGGTCTCCCGTAACGCTAGAAGAACGTGATCCATCGAAATGGGTCCGGTTTTCTTGACCGGATTGCAGCATCCGTCGGCTCTGGCTGTAGCGGAGGCGGTGGACTTGTTCGCATCCACGTTGGGGAACCCGACATGCTCTGCCGCGGCCGGCTTTGCCCCTGACATAAAAACCCAATTCTTATTTCCCCTTCTTCTTCAATGTTCTTCGAGCTTCTTCAATGGAGGATCAAATCAATCACAACCCACAATTAAAGGTATGAGATTTGCGAATTTTGGGCAAATGGTCGGTGGATTTTTGAGTGTTCGATCATAAATTCATGATAAATTCTTCAGCCATCGCCATTCAGCAAAGATAAAAACAGGACAAAGGAAATAAGGGTTGGGGGAGATGGGACCTCAACTTCTTCTTCAATCTGAGAAATTGGGTGGATTGAATTTAATGGTAGTTAGGGAGCGGACCGGTAACACAGATTATAACAGCCGAGTGGGCGTATATATCTATATATATATATTACTTCTGCGGTATATAAATACGACGGAGGAGGTGAAGATCGTCTGATATGAGACTGACGGTGACGGAGAAGGATCGCACTGAAATGGAAGTCGAGATTCTCCTCGTGTTTGGTCGCCTTTCACTCCTCCACTTTCTTTTTTCGTTTTTTTCTTTTTATAATTTCTCTTATTTTATTTTAATTTTTTCGTTTTTATAGAAGTTTAATGAGATGTTGATGATAAATTTGGGTTTGATCAACCCTAAACTAACTCGACTTTTAATTTGATCGGGCAGGTAAAATTGTAAATAATTCATCCAAGTTAAAACCGACCCAACTTGATTATTTTTTTGGGTTTTTTTTTTATAAATTTAATCTTTCAAGAAGATTGAAATTTAAAATAAAACTAGTGTTGGATTACATATTAATTATAATCCCTTAGACCATCTCCAACCTTTGGGCTAAAAGCCAAATTTTTTAGCCCGGAAAATTTGGCTTTTAGCCTAGAAACAGTTTTTCTGCTCCAACCATACTGGCCTAAAATTTTAGCCGGGATTATTAAAGAATGAATTTAGGCTAATTTTTTTCTTAAATCAATTTGTTTTAAAAAAATAAATATGTAGACTATCGTAAATTAATTTTAAGAACATTTTAATCTAAAAAAATTTAAATTCCGATAAATATTGAAAAATCATTAAATTTTTCACAAAGTAAGCCTTCAACTTTCACCAATATTTCAACTTTCTCCAACCGTTCATCTTTCACCAACCGTTCAACACCAAACTTTCAACTTTCACCAACCTTTCAACACCAAACTTTCAACATTCACCAACCGTTCATCAATCATCCTCTATATAAACACATGTCCAATATTAGTTGATTACACAATCTTTCAACCTTCAATCATCCTCTATATTCACCAATCTTTCAACTTTCAAAGAGTTTTTGTTTCCTAAAAATTCTCAATATCTCATCAATGGGTGATAGAAGAAGGCGTAGCAGAGTAATGGAGATGGCACAATACCAAGCAAGGCTTGACATTGAAGATGCAGAACTGATCAACGCCGAAGCTGAACTTGTAAACTCGTTTATGCAATATGAGCACCATGGCGAATCTAGCCATCGTGGTTCTGTCACAGGGTGTTCATTCGTGCAGTGTGATAGAGAAGAGCTTCATGACCAAATGATGAAAGATTATTTCATTGAGCGGCCGAGATTTCCTGCTCATGATTTTCGGAGGCGGTTTCAGATGAGGAGAGAGCTTTTTGAAGGCATCTTGAACGCAGTTGTCAATCATGACCACTACTTTGCAAGGAAGATAGATGCCGTAGGCCGAAAAAGTCTATCACCTCATCAGAAGCTCACATCTGCATTTCGAATGCTAGCTAATGGGTGCTCTGCTGACTCAACTGATGAATATTGCCGACTTGCGGAGAGTACTACTATTGAGAATCTGAAGCGCTTCTGTCAAGCAATTCAAGTCATCTATGGAGACACATACCTCCGCAAGCCAACTCGTGAAGACTTGAAAAGGCTTCTACGCAAGGCAGACAAAAGAGGCTTCCCTGGCATGATAGGAAGTCTCGATTGTATGCATTGGGAGTGGAAGAATTGTCCTACTGGTTGGGCTGGCCAATTCAAGGGCCGTCATGACAAGCCAACCATTGTGCTGGAGGCTGTGGCATCTTACAACACATGGATTTGGCATGCATTCTTCAACTTTCCCGGATCAAACAACGATATCAACATTCTTTGGTCTTCTCCTCTGTTCGATGAGGTTGTGAATGGATGGGCACCAGAATTGGAAGAAATGGAAATGGAAAGAAATGGTAGAAAGATAAATTGGAAGAATTGTAGGAGAAAATTGAGTTTTGTGTGGATGTTTGAACCAATACATAGGTATTTATAGAGTTTTTGGGTGAATTTTAAGTTAAATAATTTTTTTTAATTATTTTAGCCGTTAGATTTAAATTTGGGCCGTTAGATCTTTTTTTTTACCGTTGGATTTGATTATATTCAATCTCAACTGTTGGATTCAATGTATTTTAAAATAACATATTTTTTAAAAATGAAATTTGAATGTGGACCGTTGGCCGACAAACCCCTGCGCTGGGGTCCCATCCTGTCGAGTTTCAGAGGCAGGCAGCCCGCGTGGGGCGCGTGCACGGGTGAGTGGGCTGCGTCTGGGCCAAAACCAGGCGAGTCCACGCGAGCTGGGGGGGAATTTGGCCCAACTTTGGCATTCCCCTTTTAGCCCAATAATTTAGCTTGAGTTGGAGGGTGTTTGGGGGGAAATTTGGGCTAAATATTTGGCATTTAGCCCAGGGTTGGAGTAGGTCTTAATGTGTCCTTAATTTAAAATAATTAATATGCATTTATTTAATGTCTCCCTTTAAATATTTAATTTTATTAATATACAAATTTTAAATTTTTTTTACCAAAAAAGAGTTTTTTAATTTATTAATTTTATTTAACATTCTTCAAACTTAAAATACTCAATTAATGTACCTAAATGTTAGTATCAAAATGTATTATATTGAACTAATGTATTTAAATGTTAGTATTGAAATATATGTACCGAAATATATGCATCGAAATGTATTATATTAAATTAATGTACCTAAATGTGTGTACCAATATGTATGCATCGAAATATATTATATTGAATTAATATACCTAAATGTTTGTATCAAAATGTATGTATCGAAATGTGTGTACTTAAATCTATACACTGAAATGTATTATAATGAATTTAATGTACCTAAATGAAGAAGACAAAGTATATCGAAATATATTGTATAACAAAATATATTACGATAAATGAAATGAAAATGAAAATTATAATAAAATAAAATTGTAGACATCGAAATTTTGGTAAATAAAATGTTGACCGATGGTCAAAGTTTCAACGCTCATGTATTACATAAATTATACACGTAGCGTGTGATTCGACGAAAATTGAAATGAGTCAGAAAAGCCGTCAAATATGACACGTGTCAACCAGTGGCGGAGCCAGGAATCTTACCACAAGGGGTCGTAGTGTAAAAGTCCAAAAAAAAATTTAGGATGGAAAAACATGTTGAAAATGAAATCATAGTACTTTCATTCATAATTCATAATGGAAACAATACTACAAGCTATAATTGTCCACGACGAGGTTTCATATTTTGAAAACGAAGCATTATAGCTTCATTTTCAATACAAGCAAAAATATCTCTCTCAATATAAACAAGCAAGCTATCACTCAACCATTGATCTCCCATTTTGTTCCTAAGTGGACCCTTAACAATATTCATGACAGAAAATGCTATCTCCACTGAAGCAGTTGCAACTGGTAAAACTAAAGACAATGTAATGAGCAAATATACATAATTGAATACTTGATGCATCCTTGTCTCCACCATTTTTTTTGCAAGATCACCAATCCCTTCCAATTGAGAAAAATCACTACTGGAACGCACATAATGAATATAAATCTCAAGTTGATCTTCAAGTGCTAAACGATCCTCATCCGTAAAGTCTTGAGGATAAAATTGAGCAAGACGAAGTTACTTTGGTTTATCAAACGCTACAAATGAATCTTTCGGACTCAAACATGCCAAACAAATAAGCAACTCGGTATTTACCTCATTAAAGCGATCCTCTAACTCCGTAATTTGCTCATCAATGACATAAATAAAGAGCTCTACATGATAATGATGACGATTTGTCTTTATTGGAGCATTACGCCTTGACCTCCCTGGAAGTATAAATGCCTCTTCCATGTTAGGAACATCAATATAATATTTTTTCACAAAAAGAAAATACTTCATCAACCAATGCATCGAACCCATTATTCCTCATCCAATGTAGCTTTTCCTTGCATGATTTCACTAAAGCCATTGCATTCACAATTTCTTGATCTTTCCTTTGCAATGCTTGTGACAAATCATTTGTGAGTCCCAATATGACTTTCATCAAGAAAAGGTGAAATACAAACTCAAAAGTACGTATTTCTGTCATTAGCTTATTTGCTTCACCCGCACTTTCATTGGGATTATCATCAATAACCATTTGAAGCACATGAACCACGAATGAAAACATGGAAATGATGCTAATCAAGGTACCATAGTGTGAGTTCCATCGTGTGTCACCGGCACGTTTGAGACTTGTTTCTTGATTTAAGCCTCGCCCTGTTATAAGACAATCATTTTCAAAAGCTATCACAAGCTCTTCTTGAAGTTGCCCTCTAAGTAAATCACGCCGCTTACAAGATGCTCCAACATGATTAACCACACTATTAGCCGTTGCAAAAAAAGAGGCAATGTCTATATTCTTCTTTGCTACAGCAACAAGAGCTAGTTGAAGTTGATGAGCAAAGCAATGAACATAATATGCACAAGGTTGTTCTCTCAATATCTTTGTTTTAAGGTCATTCAACTCACCTCTCATATTGCTAGCACCATCATAACGTTGTCATTCACATAACGCAACACCATAGCCATTTGCTCTTTCATCGACACATCACGTGCTTCATCCACCAATATTGAAAAGAATCTATCTTTTAGACCATCCATGATAGCATCAAGTGTTTCAAGGGCACATGAATTCACAATTTCTTTTTGAATGCTAGGAGCTAGTAATTTGAGATTCCCTGGAGCATTTTCCATCACAACTTCTCTAACTTTATCATTATTATCTGCAAGGAATTGCAATAGCTCCAAGTAATTTCCCCTATTGTTTGAAGTGACACTTTCATCATGGCCACGAAAAGGAAGACCTTGTCGCAATAAAAACTTAGTGCACTTGATTGATGCATTCAAGCATGTGCGATAAGCCTTACGAGCTTGGTCAGAGTGTTTGCTCACTGCCGTTTCAATATGTGTAGCTTGATTCATCAAATTTGTAGCAGCTTCTCTTGCCTTATTATGAACACTCCCAACCGGTCCAACATGCATCTTAAATCTTTCTTTCCCTTTCTTCCAAGTCTTAAATCCATCTCCAGTGAAAGCTTCACTACCCACTTGTGCAAAATTGGTTTTAAAGAGATAGCAATAGAGACAAAATGCCGCATCTTTAGATATACTATACTCCAACCAATCAAACTCATCAAACCCAAAGCGTCGATTAATTCCCGACATATTAGTTATTGGGAAATTATGACCTCTAGGTTGACAAGGTCCTTTTTGTAGATATGATCTTCGGACCTCATCTCTCATATTAGCATTATAATCTATTATTCGAGTTCTCAATCCAGGATCAGCTTCAAGATTACCCAAAACACCATATAACTGACTTTGTCTTGAACTTGGAGTTCTTGAACTACCAACAGCATTTGAACTATCAAAATTATTCGAACTACTCGAACCCGATGATGACTTTCTCTTAAAAAACCGTTCCATAATAATTCTACATATACAAAATATTCAAAATAAATACTCACAATATAAACAAACAACAACATAATCAAAATAAGTATGAATTGGATTTCAATTAAATTAAATATCTCATCTTGCATTCTACATATAGAAAATAATGAAAATAAAAACTCACAATATAAACAAACCATCAATATAATCAAAATAAATATGAATTGAATTTCAATTAAATTAAATATATTCTACATATACAAAATATTCAAAATAAATACTCACAATATAAACAAACCATCAATATAATCAAAATAAGTATGAATTGGATTTCAATTAAATTAAATATCTCATCTTGCATTCTACATATAGAAAATAATGAAAATAAAAACTCACAATATAAACAAACCATCAATATAATCAAAATAAATATGAATTGAATTTCAATTAAATTAAATATATTCTACATATACAAAATATTCAAAATAAATACTCACAATATAAACAAACCATCAACATAATCAAAATAAGTATGAATTGGATTTCAATTAAATTAAATATCTCATCTTGCATTCTACATGTGGCGACCCGTCCCTAATTTTCGTATGTAAATTCTCCCCGTATGTGTATATTGACGATTATACCCTTATCGTTGAATGACATGAACACGTTCTATTAAGTTTATTTCGATTAAACTATAGTACTATAAATCTTACATTATCAGAAAATATTCTCTCTTCCACTTAAGGAAGGGACCCGTAACCCCTCACACCAGCAAACATCTTTCTATTATCTGAAACCCCATCCTCCATCCAATACAACTCACCATTCCATCTTCTCGCTGTCATTCAATCATAACATTAGGAAAGCAAATAATACAACTCACTCTCGTCTCTCTCAAGGTCTCAGACTCTATCTCTCTTAAGGTCTCAAACCCTCTCTCTCTTCTACCTTCGAACTCGCTCTCTCCCTACATTCCTTACGGAGCAAATTGGAAAACAACTCAAACCTTGAGGATTTGAGGATCCAAGGTTATCTTTGGATTGCTTGGAACCTCACGAGTCCATCTACATCACTTTCAGGTAAGAAATCGAACGTTTTCACGTTGAAATATCGAACTCCGATTTTGGCACTATTCATCAACTTTTAAATGGTTGTATTTTAAAGGAAACCAAGATCACCACGAGTCTTAGAACTCTCCCAGGAACCCCGGAGTAGTTCGTTGGAAGGAATTGGACACCGGGATCGTAGGTTTCGACGTTGGCCGGTTTTTCGTGATTTTACTTCGACGAGATTTTGAAAGATTTGAAGCTCCAAAGAGGTATAAACATGTTCTATACGATGAGGGTTTCATTTTGATATAAATTGCATGAAAAATGGATAAAAAACGACGAAGATATAGAAAATAGAAAAAAATCCCAGTTTTCCGGCGACGGCGACAGTCGCCGGAGCGAAAGGATGAAGATGAGAGAATATTCCGTTAAGTTAAACGGAATATTCTAATGGCGTTAAGTCACGCCGTCAAATTTTATTAAAGGACAAACGGAATATTCCCAGAATATTCCTGACGACGTCAATTGACGCTGTAAGTATGCATGTCACGTGGCCGCGCGTGGGGGCGTGTTGGTCCGTGCCATTTTTGGCGCGTCAGGGCGCGTGACAAGTCCAAAAATTATTATAAAATTATGGGTGTGTTCGTGATGACGAGTAGATCAATTTGGTATATTTAAACCTTAGGATTGAGCAATCTATGAGAGTTTTATTTAAGTTCCCGTAATTAAGCTTTAATTAATTCGTTATAAATTATGTATAAATAGGAGAAATATATCCGGAGGAATTACAAGACCAAGCTAGGCCCAGAGACTACGACCCAACAACGTACTTGTGAGCGGGCAGTTTGTTTTTGTACTTATACGTATTTATAGTTTCCAAAATGCATGAATGATTCACTTTACGTATATATTGCCACATAAACGTTAAGTACGATATAATTGTGATAAATGCTGCTATATGGTTGAGATATACTTGTCATGCTATTCATACATGTTTATATACATACTCATCTTGCTGCACCGGTGTTAGTACTCGCCCTAGGGCCAGGGCCAGTCCTTCACATGTATGTTCACATCGCACCGTTCGCTCGTCTGGATCCAGGTTAGGTGCCACTCATGTCGGGTAGATTGCATTAGGCAATCCGACTTGTATGTGATGTGCTTCTGCACCAGTCTTCACGTGATCGTAGTACTTGAGCGCATTGATTACATCCAGTCCTGTTCGTGTCAGATTCCGTCTGTTCGAACTTGTGTGCAAGCATTAGACAGATGAGATTTGCATTATATTATTGCCATATGATTATACTTCTGCAGCATTGACTTTATCATGATTCGACTCGCATATTGTCACTAATACTTGGCTACAGTATTGCGGATATATATATATATATACGTACTTACTCATAATGTACTTCTTATTAAAGGAAACTATAATTGTTTTACGGCGAGGGGTTAGTATATTCAAAACCAAAGGTTTTCATATAAGTTTGTTTTGCTGACCCACTCAACTTTGTTTTTCGCCCCTCCAGGACCTAGATAGCTGTTCTTCGTGGCGTTTCAAGGAATCTTGAAAGTTTCTGACATTTGGCATCAGCTTCTGATGTATGAACTTATCACCGTGTGTAATAAGCGTACTTTAGTTGCTTGACTACTCTTCAGTAGTCGTTCTATCTTAAAGCTCTGAATAACTATAGTGGGCCATGCCCACGTTTGTGCACTTTGTCACCATTTTAGTTTTAATTGATTCTAAGTTCGATTTAAATTTATGCACTTTTTACATCACTTACCCCTATGATTACATCACTTCACAGTGATGGCCAGCATGCGTCGACCTTTCCGGGTCGGGGCGTGTCACTACATATACAAAATAATGAAAATAAAAACTGACAATATAAACAAACCATCAATATAATCAAAATAAATATGAATTGAATTTCAATTAAATTAAATATATTCTACATATACAAAATATTCAAAATAAATACTCACAATATAAACAAACCACCAATATAATCAAAATAAATATGAATCAGGTTTCAATTAAATTAAATATATCATACATAGGGTTTAGAACTTACTTGAATTGTGAAATTTCACAATAACAATGAGCAAATACAAAGAGCAAAGCTGGTGGCACCACCACCACAGTGACGACGACGGCAGCACAAAGGCACCTTAATGGTGGCAGCAAGGGAGGAGATGGAGTTGAGGGTTTGAGGGGGATTGAATTTGGAACTTAGGGTTGGAGGAGGAGAAAACAAAAGAAATTTGGGGGTTTTGGAATGAATGGCTTCGGATCTGTGTAAAATAGGGATGAAAAGGACACGGTTGGTATTTTTTTTTTGTTCAGACCTGCCCAGGACACGCTGGACATTTTTTTTTGTTCAGGCCTGGCCCAAAACGACGCCGTTTTGGCTAGGTCATTTAAAAAAATTTCCTAGGCCAAAATGACGTCGTTTTACCCAAGGTGTTTTCAAAAAAAAAAAATAGGCACGTGCGAAGGCTTTGTCTTTAACCTCCCGAGTTCCTTAAGACACCTTTCGTCGAACACTTGGTGTGCAGCCAAGGGGTTGCACCAGCCAGCTCCAAGGGGTCGCACCAGCAGCTCCAAAGGGTCTCTAAGGTTGTTTCCATGGCTTCCAAGGGGTCGTGCGACCCCATTGACCCCACTGTGGATCCGCCACTGGTGTCAACACCTGGCAGAAATGATTTATTTCATCTGATTATTTAAATCCAAAAATCAAGTTTTGGAATTCTATAAATAGGAAGCCATTCCACACCAATTCATTCACCAATTCACAAATACATTTCTCTACTCCCAAATTGGAAGAGAATTGGTCCTTGAAGCTTTGAAGTTCCGAAGCTCTCAAGCATCCAGGTTTCCGAAGAATCGAGGAGGCTCTCTTCATTCTTCGTTCTTGCCTTATCGTTCTTCCAAGATCAAGCCCCGATGGCCCTTGGATCAACAAATCATCCATCTTCAAGATCAAGCCCAAAAGCCCTTGAAGATCCGTTCATCCGTTCATCCAAGATCAAGCCCCGATGACCCTTGGATCAACATAACTGTTCTTCAAAAATCAAGCCCAAAAGCCCCTTGAAGTTCATCCATCGTTCATCGTTCATCGTTCGTCGTTCATTCATCTTCAAGAACAAGCTCAAAAGCCCCTTGAAGATCCGTTCGTCATTCAACGTTCATCCAACTTCAGGATAAAGCCCCAACGGCCCCTGAAGATCCATTCATCCAACTTCAAGATCAAGCCACCAACGGCCCTTGAAGAAACTTCACTCAACTTCAAGATCAAGCCAAAAAGGCCCCTGAAGAAACGTTCATCCGCCAAACTTCAAGATCAAGCCCAACGGCCCTTGAAAAAACTTCCCCCTATTCTTCCAAGATCAAAGCCTCAACGGCCCTTGGATCAAGCCCACAAACCAAAGTCTTACGGAGATCGAATCAGAGGAACAAATAGAGATTGTAACCCAAAATCATCAAATACAAATATTATTTTGTACACTTGTTCTTGTTGTTTTTAGGAAATTTTCGTGTTCACAAAAATTAATACATTAAAAATTAGGAAAAAAGAAAAATAATTAAAAAATAAAAAATAATTAATAAATGAGGTTATTAATGTATCAAGGGACTAAAATTAGATTTTGATCTTACTCATGGTTTTAATCTAAAAATCATATTTGCCAAGTATTAAAATAAAATTTCTATTATTTTTTAGTTACGTTAGGTTAAGACATTGTTTATCCAAACTTCACTCAAATTTTAACCTAAATGCTTATATATCTAGATAAATACATATGCGTTCAAATCAATTTTGGAGCCCAAAAAAAAAAACAATGTAGTCACATTTTTCGGCCTACGGTGAAAAACTTTACATTTATACTTCACTCTAAATGAACAAAGATTGTATATGAGATTCCAACTCACGACATTTTTCGTTAGTAGAGATTAAGCGCCACTAAATCAAATAGCCACGTACACGAATAAAATGGTTAAAATTAAATTCTCATAGCAAAAATAGGGAGTCTTGAATTGATGACAAGCTTCCAAACCCATGTACTGTAGATTTTGCAAAATTCTCCTAGCATCCATCTTACCACAAAACACACTCAAAAGGTGGGAAGGCTTTTTATATTGAACAGACTGAATAGAGCTTCAAAGTTCACCACATTTAACAAACACTTGAAGAAAAAGCTCAAATTATTGCTATACCAAAAGGGTACATTGGCTTTGTTAAGTCTACATATCACTGCACTGACACTGAGTGAGAAGTAGAATCAAGACACTTTACATAATTCATACGTCAAAGTTCACAACAAAACCAATCTGTAGCGATCGCCAACCTCTTCCTCATTGGCGTTAATGTTCATTGGTATATCGCTCAAAAGTGTAGTGTCCAAGCTAAGCGCAGCGGACTTTGGAAGGTAGTCTGCAACCAAAATGTAGAAGAGATCCATAACTCCTGTGTGTGTCTGGGCGCTGCTGTAATTAGATGCTAGAGTCAGAGTCTCCCCATCGTTTATTTTGACTGAGCAGGGTTGCGGATAACAAATTGACATTCGTACAATATAACCAGCCTCATCTCCAGCTTCCTTCCCTTTTCCATAAATTGGTATTGACGAACATAGAACCCGTCCATCCTAAAAATAATCACAAGCAAGCACATTACTTAGAGATCACAATGCAGCGATTAAAGATAAATCCTACATACAATATGGTCACGGACTTGGAAATGCAAGGTGAAAATTGTTACAGTCTAGTTGCAGATAATTTTAAGGCTAGCAGGAATTATCAAAAGTTTTTGAGTTCTAACATATGCCGAAAGAGATTATTTTAAGGCTAGCAGAAACCAAATTGATAAGAGTAGAAGAAGAAATCACATCTCCATATAGAGTTGAACCGATTCCCCCTGTGTGCTGATGAGCTACACCATAGACGACATAACAACCAGTCGGCATAGTAGGCATTGGTGATTGGCTGTCAATGCACCCATCACTAGTCGCAGTGCAAGACTCTTCGACATCATATTCAACTTGCACAATAGAAAAATATAGCCTCAATCAGAAAATTAAAAAAAAAAAAAAAGGAACTAAGTTCGTACAAAACTGCAAACACCAGAATATTGATGCGTTATCATAACTTGAGTGAATATTACTACAACATATCATACGATGAGGTGAACAAAAGACTTCTTTTCTAGCTGAAGGCAAGTAATATCTCTTTTCAACTGAAATACCCTAGCATAGTTATTCTGGTTTTCATAAGTAATATCTCTTTTCAACTGAAATACCCTAGCATAGTTATTCTGGTTTTCATACATATCCTTCACAGATTTCCACAAATCTTGTGAGGATTCACAGTAACTGAATATCTCAGCAACATATTTCTCCATGGTGTTGAGCAACAACGACATGACAAGTTGATCCTTGCATGCTTCATAGGCCTTAGAAGAAGGATCTAGAGTTTCAACACTTTCATTGATGAACCCTAACTTTCCTCTTCCTCCTAGAGCGAGTGAAACTGCCCTAGACCAAGGAAGGTAGTTAAGCTCATTCAACAGCACCGAGCATAGATGATGGTTGGTATTGACTTTAGCGTCTAAAAACTTCAAGGGAGCTACCTGAGAGCTTTCTCCCTCAAGATTGGCTGAGCTTTCCTCAGCCATTACAGAAGCTTAAAAGAACAATAGCGGAAACAACACGGGTAGAGACAAGTCAAGGATGACACTACTCTGATTCTATGTGGATTTTTTTATTTCAAGAGAACAAATGGTTACAAGCAACCATCTTTACATGAAAGCCTAAAGACCAGGTAAACCTTTCCTTAATTTAAGGTGATATACATCAAATCCAAGACTAAGAAGTACTCAACAAGTTAAAGGCCTTGACTCAACAAGTTAAAGGCCTTGAATCAAGGAGCTAGAAAACTAGAAAGCTGGCGGTTGACTTGTGCATCCATGATTACTTGGAGACTTGTGATATGAGATGACATGCTAGGGTTGATAGGGTTAGTAACTGGTTCCAACAGTTTCTCACAAAGTAATCCGACCTTTGAAACTCCTCAAAACTAATCTCCTCCGGCTCGACAAAACCTATCCGGCCATAATACCTTTGACAACCCACACTACAAGAAAAATGACCTTTAGGTACAAAATTAAGGACACAAATGAAGAGTTTGTGTCCCTTTAAACACCAATAGAGCAGAACAGTTCTTATCTAATAATAGGCACCACGTATTGTGCCCAATGCAAACAAAAATGGACACAAACACATTATTGGGCACGCAAAACATGACTTTTGTGCCTTTGGTGTCCATCTAGCATGTGTCCTTCAATGTTAGAAATAATTTTTTTTATTAATTTACAAAGACACCATTAATGTTTTTGTGCCCTCTAGTTGAATATATTTAAATAAAATATAGAGTTTAGTGCCCTTTACACTTCCTCTTCTCAATTCCTCTTTCCTCTCTCTATCTCAATCTTCCCGCCTCTCTCCTCTCTATTCCTTTCCCAATCCAACCAAACCTCTCACTTTACTTTTTTTCCCAATTTTTCCTATTTCCTTATCTCTCTCTCACTCTGGATTCTTCTTTGGGTCCTTCGAGGAGGTCTTGCCGCATCTCACTTCCTGGTCACAAATCTCGACTTTCATTCTCTAATAATCGATGGACCTTCTTTCTACGTCTCGGCGCTGCTTCCAGCATCAACTTCACCTCCGTTTGCTCGTACTTGGTCCAAGATCTACTCACTTAGACTAGCCGCCTACTCGTGTGTTCTTGCTTGACTAGCCGATAGCACACCATGCGTACTTGACTTGAAATTTAGTCGTGGTCGCTCCGAGAGCGATGGGTTAGTTTTTTCCTTTTTGTTGACGGGCAATTTTTTCGTTTAATTTTTTTTTTGAAATTTTTGAATTTTTGATTTAATTATTTGCCTTATTTAATTTCTAGGCTCTTGTACGAAGGGCAAAAAACTAGTACTCTTGGAAAGGATTTGGCGAAATTCCTATTACCTTACTCCAAACCCGTGAATTTCAGCTGATTTTTCCCCTTTCCAGCTTGATATTTTAGCGGATTAGGATTTAGGTTGCTCTCGGTTCTATGGACTTCATTGATGATTTAGCATCTCAGAGTTTGGGTTCTTACCAATTTTAGTTTCGAAGATATTATTATAGATAGTAGGGTTTGTATTCAACTATAATCTGGCTGAACTCACAAGCTCATATTTGTAGTGATGGAGGATATAGGGTTGTCTAGACAAGCTTGGAAATGGCTGCAGTCACAGAAACACATTTATTCACGATCACAAACTACAATCGGTGAGTGTGGAGATAAAATCGGGATGTTTATAGAGCGGCATTGGCCAATGCTGTGCATTGGTTGCGCCAGGACAAGGAGGCTGTTGATCCTGTTGTTGATTTATTGGCGGGACTACGTCGTAAGTGGTTTTCAATCCTTTATTGGGTTGGGTTCTGCAACTTTGCTCCTTATAATGTGGAGTTGCTTTCTCAGTTTGACTTCAATTTCTTGTCTGGTTTATCTACTTCTTAGTATGGTATGTTTCCTTGGTATTTCCTTTTTTACTCATGAGCATTTAGTTGTTGATTTTTTTTTTCAATGCCTCGTCTTCTATTACAGTCGTTTAATTTGATTATTAGATGGAAATGATGTTGATATCAGATCTCCTCAATTGGCATGGTTGCGGTGTTATAGGAAACATGATTTGAGAGAGATTTGTAGAAACTTTCAAAGGAATATAGTTAAGTGTGTATGTTTTTTGCAATTTTGATTTCAAATTTCTATGAGATTTTAATTTTTAAGTAGAGTACTTATTTGGCATGTTTGTGGTGTTATAGGAAACAGGATCTGAGACAAATTTGAAAAAACTTTGAAAGGAATATGGGTTAAGTGTTTATGTTTTTGCAATTCTGATTTCAGATTTCTTTTATTATAATCTGAATATGTAGTTTAACATTTTTGAGGTCATTGATTTTTTGGGTGCAGTACATCTTAATTCTAATAGTTTTTATATATAATGGTTGTGAATATCTTTGTAAATTGCAATATTATAGATGCTTGTGGTTGTGGGCTGTTTTAATTTTATGAAAAAATAATAATTTTTTGTTTAGCCTCAATCTCAATTTGTAGGTGATTTCAGTTTTTAATTTTTTTTAAATAGTTGACATATTGGGCATAACAACAATAAATGTGCTAACATGGGTGGCAGCAGTCGTCTGACAACTTTGTCAGAACCGACACAAAAGGACCTTTATTTGTGCTGACACTTTTCAGCACATCATACCTTATTGTGCCATTTGACCAATAGTGACGCCTATAGAGGGCACAAATAGAAACTTAGTTGCTGCACTGTTGCCATTGGTCTATGAGCACATATGTTGGTGCTCTTTGGCCTCAAAGGGCACATATAATTTATTGTGTACAGTGGTCATTTTTCTTGTAGTGCCAATGATGGAGATAAGTTTCGTGAAGAGGAATCAGATTCCCTTCCTCATCAATTACTTCACCATTGAAGCTCTTGATTGCAATATGACCTCTCG
Source organism: Crataegus laevigata (assembly GCA_963580275.1). NCBI lineage: Eukaryota > Viridiplantae > Streptophyta > Magnoliopsida > Rosales > Rosaceae > Crataegus > Crataegus laevigata. The sequence goes on along the minus strand of OY756953.1, from coordinate 9,162,396 downwards.
GGAAGTCGATATTGTAGTAATACTTGTCTGCAACTGATCCTGGTCCCAACTCAAACTTATAGGAGACAAAAACACTAGTTCTTGTCTTAGTTTTGAAAATCCAAATAGCATGCAAGCATGGTGTGCTTAATGCAAATACTAACATAGCCAACAAAAACACGCAACCTTGGAAACAACTAGCCATTTTTTCTGTCAAAATTAAGATAATCTCTGGTTAAACAATTAGAACACTCACACTCACACACAATATGATCAAGACTCAAATTTTATGCTCCGAATCATAACAAATCGATGTTATTGATATTCCAAAAACGTCATCATACATGCATCTCTTATAAAACATAGGGAAAAGTTGCACTTCAAGGAGTTAAAAGATAATGTTTTTGGAGTGTCAATATTCGGTAACAGCTCCTCAGTTTCTTTTATATTGTTTTGCAATAATTATAGTATGGATAATCACATGTGAAGAGATTTTCACTCTAAATTTTCATTCTTCCAAATGTTTTTATCATTACTCGCAAAAGGAAGGACTGCATCAGCATGTGAAAAAAAGGAAGTGCATAAGGGAAATGATTTTGCACTCTTTTTCTTTCTCTTTTGATTTTTTTTATTTGATCAATCAAATGCTAAAAATGAATAAAAGTGAGTGTGAAAATCATTTTTTTATCAGATTTGCACATTTCTAAACAAATTTTGTACTTTCCATGCGAATTTTCATATGGGTTAATATAGAAATGAATAAATATAAATCAAACATAAAGAGGAAGTGAAGAGCGTATCAGAGTAAGGCAGATCTCTTCCACTAAAGCCACCAAATCAAGTGATCTGGAACTTTAAAAATTTGATCCAACAGTTAAATTATTATAAAATTTAAAGAGACCCTTGTTTTTGATCGTTGGATCAAATTTCAAGAATTCATATCACTTGATTCGATGATTTTGGTAAAAGAGATCCTCTCCTCCAGAGTAAAAAGAGGAGTTTGAGATGATAAGTTGGAGACTTTCTGTCTGTTTGATACAAATCAAATATATATAATGGATTATTCATGCGTGGGTGAGTATGCACCCGCTCCTTGAACTTCAAACTCCGTAGACTCTAGAGGGATAGAGACCTTGAGAGTGACTGGAAACGCGAGATTGTTGAACATAAAGACACATATCGTTTTGCTAGAGGGGCATATTACGGAAGTGATGACATTTTGCCAAGAGGATCCTCTTCGGATCATCTTTGTGAGGATTCTGAAAATTCTTCAATCACATTCGTTCATCGTGTGGTCAAAATCATTGTAAATTTTTTTATTTAAACTTGAATATAAATAATACCTGATAAAAACTGACCACACAATACATGATAAAAGAATGTAATTAAAGGATCCCAATAATCTTCACAAAGAGAATTTGACAAGGATCCTCTCTCGACATTTTGTGATATCTACGACTACGACGTTTCGTATTAATAGTCAAAATATGGTTGGTTGCCTCAGCCATGACGCATAGAGACAAATTGACCACCTTTTTACTTTATCTTTTTTATGTCAATATTTAAAGTGCCATTTATATGAAACGAAATTACCGTTTTGTGACCTCTTGATTTACTATTACATCATAGCAAAACATTATTGAACAACAAACATCATATAACAGGCAACTTGTTACATGTAAGTTCTTTTTCATTATTTTCTTTTGGATGGAGCTCCAAGTTTCAAGGATAGAAAGGTTTTAAAGTAATCGTGACTTATATCATTTTAAATAAAATAATGTTATGTGTATGTTTAATTAATATAATACTATATTATTGAGTTAGAACGTCACGTAACAATGAACTTGTTATACAGTACAACCCGAACGAAAGCTTCTCTCGTCTCATATTTATTCAAAGGATAAGACATATTTGCCAAGTAATTTGCAGCTTAGTTCAATTCTATGTAACAAATCGCATCTTTCGGTGTGTCAATTCAAAAGTCTTTTGTTTAATCAATGCTATTGTAGTGCACTATTCTATTAGTAATTTTGTAGTATTCATGTGTTTTTCTATGGTATTTTAACGTTGAAGTCTATGTATCCTCTTAAGACATATCCAAGTATAAAGAATGATTGCAAGACTCAATTAAGGGTAGGCTTATACTTACGTGAGAAGCAGCAAGTGAATTCTATAAAGCTTCATCATAATCATGGATCGAGTCCAACAAAAGCTCGTTATTTGTAGTGTTTACTGAAAGTTAGTTCTTCTATAAAAAAAAGAAGCTTGAAGTGAACGATAAAGTCGTAATAAAGGTAAACAAAAGTTATAATTCAGTGGTCGCTGAAGTTGGGGTGGGGTAGGGCCGAGGGCATGAGAACATAACATGTTTAGAAAAGGACTGTAGAAGTTATATTGAAAAGATAAGGCGCTTACCATTTGGAGAAGAGAATGCTACTACAGTAGTTCAAAACTATTTCGTAAGGATGCAAGCTCATAATGCAAATTTCTTCTACAAAGGCAAGATATGAATAATTCGGTGATGTTACATTCAACACAGCATACTTGACTAAAAGTACGATATGCCATTTGTAGTTCAGGTAAATACTAAGAGGTTGCATATAATTCTTTTATTGTTATTTATTAATATTTATTTACATTGCATAGTATAATGCTATATTTATAATTCTAATGTTTCTTTTTTCATTAATTTAGGGTCAACAATATAAATATTGAAATGGAGGTTACAGTATGTATAAAATGCATGGCTCTACTTCAAGAGGAAATGATGACCAGGAGTTTAACTAAACAATGGAAGCAAAAAATGAAAGAAATATCTTGTAGTTATATTGAAAAGGTAAGGCGCTTACCATTTGAAGAAAGGAATGCTACTGCAGTTCAAAACTACTTCGTAAGGATGCAAGTTCATAATGCAATTTTTTTCTATAAAGGCAACATATGAAGAATTCGCTGATGTTACATTTAACACAACGTACTTGACTAAAAGTACGATATGCCATTTGTAGTTCAGGTAAATACTAAAAGGTTGCATATAATTCTTTTGTTGTTATTTATTATTATTTATTTACATTGCATAGTATAACGCTATATTTGTAATTCTTATGTTTTTTTTCCTTAATTTAGGGTCAACAATATAAATATTAAAATGGAGGTTATAGTATGTATAATATGCATGGCTCTACTTCAAGAGGAAACGATAACCAAGAGCTAAACAATGTAAGCAAAAAATGAGAGAAATATCTTGTATAGAAACCAATGATTTGGATCCTATTTCTTCTTAACATAGATTTCAATGCATATTCAAATATTTTGTATATAAACCAATAATTTTGATTAATATATAATCTTTTGGTTTTTTTATATATTGGAAACAAATGAACTTGGAATGATCAACAACAAAGACCTCTAGGTATACCTAAAAGGGAGGTGAGGGAGCTGAGGAAAGTTAAATCAAGAGAAATTGCCCCAAGTAGTGGCTGCATAACTTTAGCACAACCAAGTATAGTAGGATATTGTTTATATGTATTTAGAAAATCACCCAAACTCAAGTATACAAAACACATAGAAAAAAGTAGACACAATAACAGGAGCTGTACGACTACAAACGTCCTATGTGCCAACATTTAGAGCTAAAAATTGTGATTGCTGAATAAGCATGTATACATCATGTAAGCAATTCTCAATATAAAGACAATAACTTAAGCAAGTTCAAATGCTCGCATTGTAAGTTTGAAACACCATAATATTGATCATTTATTCTCAAGAATAGCTCAAGAATTAATCATTTCAGTTTCACTTGGTATCACAGCCAAGTAGAGGTTTCACAATCATAATAGCCATGTACACAAATAAAATAGTTAAAAAGTACATTTTCCTAGCAAAAATAGGGAATCTTGATTGGAGGAGGATTGTCTGCCCTCCTCATTCCCATGCCCTCCCGTGCCCTCCTGTTTTGTGTAGTCACAGTTAAGTCACGTCAACATTTTATATTACTATTCATTTTTGTCTTATTATCTCTATAAAAACATATATAAAATGTTGACGTGGCTTAACCGTGACCACAAAAACAGAAGGGCACAGCAGACAATCCTCCTCTGTCTTGATTTGATGACATGTTTCCAAACCCATATAATTTAGCTTTTTATATTGAACACACTGAATTAAGCTTCAAAGTTCACCACATTTAACAAAACACTTGAGAAAAAGCTTAAATTATATATACATACACACACACACACACACACACACACACACACACACTAAAAGAGAAAATGAACCGAAACACTGTTTATAAGCATAGTGTTCTTCCATTTTTTGCCCCTGTATCTTTTTTGTTATTTCAACTTTACCTAATTGCTATGTTGTGAGAACAAAATGATGACGCGTGGCTCTTCTTCTCGATGTTTCGACTTGCTTCGCTCTCTGTTCTCATCGACTCACTTCCTTGCTCCACCGCGAATTGAAACAAAAAATTGCTCATCCAAATCAGTTTCGATTCACTCAAACCAAGCACCAAACACTACCCCATCTCCTCCTGATAGGGCTCTCCATATGCTTCCTCTTCTCCTCCTCCGCTCAAGCTACCCTCCAGTCAACAACGAAGAGCTATCTTTGTCCACGGTAACTCATAGGTCCACCTCAATGCCGCATGAGCAACAACTAGCACAATCCCAACCAGCAGTGGAACCCAAATACGGAATCACACTGTTGTGCATAATAATAAGTCCAGCCTATATCTGCTCATTTGTTGATGCAAATACAAAGAATCACTACTACAAAATTATCTATAATTGGCGGTTTAAAAACTGACAAAAAACATATATTACTGTCGGATTTTAAGCAAAATCTGACAGAAAATAGATGCAGTGACGGATATAATAAGCGACAGCATTGCTGGCGTCAGGAAATGAATTTTCCGATAGAAAATACACTAAAACCGACAGAAATTGTGTCGGATATAACCAACAGAGAATAAATTAAAAATGAATATATAATAGCATTTTCTGTCGGATAAAACCGACAGAAAATATACAAAACCGGCAGAACTTGTGTCGATTATAATCGACATGGAATATATTGATAATAAATAAGTCCATTTTATGTCGGCTAAAATCGACAAAAAATATATAAAACTGACAGAAAATATAAAAATCGACAAGGAATATATTAATAATAAATCAAACCATCTCTGTCGGATAAAACCGACAGAAAATAGATTAATAATAAAAAAAATATAAAAAGGACATGACATCATTATCCCTTCCTGTTGAGCATTCTTCTTCTGCTCGAAATGACCCAGTTCATTCTAAAAATACAAAGCAATGAGGATCAAATTGGTATGAGAAATGCACAGGTTACAAGCCACTGAAAGTGTTCAACACTGGTCCAGTGACTTTTCCATTGGAAGAAAAGGGTGTGTTTTACTACATATGCAACATCTCTGCATCTTCCCCGTCTCCCGCTTCTCCAACTCATGTTCCTCTGTCTTCACCACCACTCATATCAACTCATCCACCATCTCCAAGCAGCCCTAACGGGTTCCAGCATCCTTATGTGCAGGTTATAAGTCCAGCTCCGTCGCCAGTTGATAATGGTTATCCTGAGGGTCCTTCAAACTCTGCAGCATTGATGCATAAAGGGATGTTTGGTGTTGGTTTTGGGGTTCTACTCATATATGGACAATGGATGAAAACCCAACTCAAACAAAATTACAAATGCGTGTGTGTGTGTGGGGGGGGGGGGGGGGGGGGGAAGAATAACATTACCAACATGCAAAACATGAATTAAATCATAGGTGGAAGCATGTGGAAGGACTTACAGTGCTTTACTTGTCTTTGTGCTCAAGGGCTTGCATAGCTTTTGCCTTATTCATCCATGGTGATTGAAGCGAGAAGGAGAAAGAAATGAGGAGAAGAGAAAATGGGGAAGGGAGAAGCATTGGCGCAAGGAAAGAGTTTGAGGGGTTTTATTTTGGAATATTGTCATTACTGTCAGTTTTAACCGACAGAAACATTTTTTTTAAAAATAAAAACCGACAGAAAAAAAAATGGCGGCAAAAAACCACCCCCCCCCCCCCAAATTCCCTCCGAAAATTTTAAATTCCCCCCCCAAATTTTGTCATGCTTTTAAAAACTAAAATAATAATTGTTTGGTCTAATAAATAAATAAATAATATGTATTTAAATAGAATACATTTTTAAAAATTAAATAAATAATTGTTTGGTTTGATAGATAATTTTTACACTTTTGGTTTAATAGATAATAACCCATGTAAAATATGCGATAAAGAAACAAAAAGAGAATTGTACAATGAAAATGTCATCACACAAACTAAATATTGTGTAATCAATACCTGAAAAACATAAATAAAAATTTAGCACAAAAAATCGCATATGGAGATATGCATTCTACGAAACTAGTTTCCATGATCTAATCGTCAAACTTGTTTGTAGATACTACAAGATCGCATACGTAAAAAATCGTAAAAAAGAAACATTCAAATATTAGGTAACAAAACAAAAGTTTTTAACAGTTATAAACAAAAAATCACAATTTAACGGTTATTTTAGCTCTGATTTTGATGATTTTTTACAGCTACACTCCTCAACCCTATAAGAATGCATTGAACGAATTCAATCTTCAATTTAAAATATTTACACTAGTGGATACCACAAAATCTTCTTTTATACTTAATGGAAGTATAATATTAACTCTAAGTGTTTGTTTAATCTACCGTTTTGACTCGATATGTATCCTACGAAATTTTTTTCAACGATCCAACCGTCAAACTTATTTGTACAGACTCCGAGATCGCATACGTAAAAAATCACACAAAACAAACATTCAAAGATTATGTAACATAACAAAAGTTTTCGACGGTTATAAACGAAAAATCACAATTTAACGGTTATTTTAGCTCCGATTTTGATGATTTTTTTATAGCTACACTCCTCGACCCTATAAGAATGTATTGAACAAATTTGATCTTCAATTTAAAATATTTACACTAGTGGATACCACAAAATCTTATTTTATATTTAATGGAAGTATAATATTAACTCTAAGTGTTTGTTTAATCTACCATTTTGACGCGATATGCATCCTACAAAACTTTTTTCAACGATCCAACCGTCAAACTTATTTGTACGCACTCCGAGATCGCATACGTAAAAAATCACAAAAAACAAACATTCAGAGATTAGGTAACATAACAAAAGTTTTCGACGGTTATAAACGAAAAATCACAATTTAACGGTTATTTTGGCTCCGATTTTGATGATTTTTTTACAGCTACACTCCTCGACCATATAAGAATGCATTGAACAAATTTGATCTTCAATTTAAAATATTTACACTAGATACCACAAAATCTTATTTTATACTTAATGGAAGTATAATATTAACTCTAAGTGTGTGTTTAATCTACCGTTTTGACGCGATATGCATCCTACAAAACTTTTTTCAACGATCCAACCGTCAAACTTATTTGTACACAGTCCGAGATCGCATACGTAAAAAATCACAAAAAACAAACATTCAGAGATTAGGTAACATAACAAAAGTTTTCGACGGTTATAAACGAAAAACCACAATTTAACGGTTATTTTAGCTCCGATTTTGATGATGGTTTACAGCTACACTCCTTGACCCTATAAGAATGCATTGAATGAATTTGATCTTCAATTTAAAATATTTACACTAGTCGATACCACAAAATCTTATTTTATACTTAATGGAAGTATAATATTAACTCTTAAGTGTTTGTTTAATCTATTGTCTTGACGCGATATGCATCCTACAAAACTTTTTTCAACGATCCAACCGTCAAACTTGTTTGTACACACTCCGAGATTGCATACCTAAAAAAATCACAAAAAACAAACATTCAGAGATTAGGTAACATAACAAAAGTTTTCGAGGGTTATAAAACGAAAAATCGCAATTTAACGGTTATTTTAGCTCCGATTTTGATGATTTTTTTACAGTTACACTCCTCGACCATATAAGAATGCATTGAAGAAATTCAATCTTCAATTTAAAATATTTACACTAGTGGATAATTTTATACTTAATGGAAATATAACATTAACTCTTAAGTGTTGGTTAAATCTGTCAATTTGACAGGATATGTATTCTACGAAACTAGTTTCAACGATTAGGTAACAAAACCGTGAGTGAAAAAAAATATTTAAACCATTTGTTTATTTATTTATTCATGTATAATCAATATAACACTTTAAAATAATAAAATAGTCAATTTCTGTCGGTTATAACCGCCAGAATACTAAAATAATAACCACCAGAAACTAAAATAATAAAATAGTCAATTTCTATCGGTTATAATTGCCACCATTAACTTAAAATGACACACCCCGTCCCGAAGGAAGGCATGCTGGCCGTCACGTGGGAGTGACGTAACCATTTACACAGTACGGAAGCTTTAAATATATCACTTCTAAGATGAAACACCCGTAGGTGAGACCTAATTTTGTCCATTCTGTCAGAACCCCGTTGAATTTCCTCGTAGTCACCACACCTCTGTTATCTTGAACCTGGAGGGGCGCAAAACCAAGTTGAGTGGGTCAGTAAAACAAATCTTTTCCAAATCCAAACATTTCTCAAAACGTTGTAACCCCTCTCCGTAAAACTTGTATAGTTCCCAGAAAATAATACGTACATATATATCTCAATCTTTCTCAGCATAAAACGTTATTAAAGTAATTCAATGTATGCCATGCAATGCATTTCAATAATCATATCACTACTATATATCATCTCAGCCCTCGGCTGTAAATATAACTCATAGCATCTCTATCATCTCAGCCCTCGGCTGTAAATATAACTCACATCATTTCTATCATCTCAGCCCTCGGCTGTAAATATTCGGCTGTAAATATAACTCATATCATTTCTATCATCTCGGCCCTTGGCTGTAAATATAACTCACATCATTTCTATCATCTCAGCCCTCGGCTGTAAATATAACTCATATCATTTCTATCATAAATCAGGTGGAAGAAAATAATCAACCGGAGACCCTCTAATGGCCCTGTACGGCTGAATCTAGAGCTCAAAATCTCATCTTGCCGGAGTCACCAACTGTGACCTGTACGGCCTTCTGCACATAAGGCAGAACCGCCTAATGTAGTCTGTACGACTTAATGGTTAATATTACGCTCTAGTGCTTTTCTCATCAATCATCTGTGCACATAATCTAAGGTCACCCACCAGTCGGAACCTCTCTAAAGGTCTGTACGACTGGCCTGTCGGAACCACCTCTTGTGGTCTGTATGACTAGCATCTACTTGGATCCAAGGCGAGCGTGCGATGCAGTGAATACCATAAGCACTAATACCATGGTGCAGGTTATCAGCTCAACATATCTCAACATCATCATAACAGTAATATATACTCACCTGATACTCACCTGTGCGTCCACCGCACCAATTCATACATATGCATCATATATCAATTCATAACTTTCATATCATTTCATGCATGGCATTTCAATTCCCGTTTTTCACATCACTTATACACATTTCATTTTAAGCATATTTCCATTCAAATTCAATTTCTGGGAAAACGTCAAGTATATATATATACAGAAAATAAAACTGCCCACTCACAGATTACATCGACGTCTCGTAGGTCCCTGGGCCTCCCTTAGCCATGCCCAACGTTCGTGTAATCCTCGCTTATACGAGAAGTAACCAAATTAACGTTATTTAACGCATAACCCAACTCTTAGCTAATAACTCCTCATATATTGCTCAAATTGGGTATATGAATATACCACTGTGACCTACACAACCTCAGGATCATCCCCATATTTTTAAAATAATTTTTGGACCCTTCACGCGCCCCCACGCGCCTGACATGGCACGGACCTACGCGCCCCCACGCGCGGCCACGTGACATGCATGCTGACGGCGTCAGTTAACGCCGTCAGGAATATTCCGTTAAAAACTCCGAATATTCCGTTAAACTTAACCATTTTCCGTTACTGCCGTTAGGAATATTCCGTTAAAACTAACGGAATATTCCTCCTTCTTCTCCGACTCACCCTCGCCGGACTCCGGTCACCGGAAAACTGGGAAAACTTTAAACTCGCTATTCTCCTTCGTTTTTCATCCATTTTTCTCGTACTTTATACCAAATTGAAGCCCTAATCATCTACTAACACGTTGGACTAGTTTTAGGGTCTAAAAACTACGAGATCAAACTTTTCAAAAATACGAAAATTCGGCCTACCTTCGAACTAGGTGATCCCGACGTCCAATCCTTCCAAACGAAGCACTCCGAGCTTCCTTAGGACCTCACCAAGCTTCCTACAAGCTTCAAAATCCCAAAAACATAAGGGTTTACGTGTGCATGAACAGTGCACAATCACGGGGACTTTGAAATCTAAGTTTTCCGAAGAAGATTTTACCTGAAAATGGTGTCTACGTGCTCGTGGAGGTTCCAGGAGTTTGATGGTGGTCTTAACTCCGTCGTTGGTAGAGGTTTTAGGTGAGTTTGTGTGGTGGTTCACGTTCGAGAGGGAGAGAGAAACGGGGAGTGAAGGTTTGAGGGAGAGAGAGAGAGTTACGGGAAATGGGGAGGGATTTAGGGTGTGAGGTCCACATGTGATCCTACCCAAATCCCTAATACCAAATTCTAACAAGGAAATCTAAATCTAAGTCAAATTTGAAGTTCCTAAAACTAATTAATATTTCAAATTAACAATAGCTTAGGAACTTTAGGTAAAACCAATATCCAATTTATGCACCTTAATTCTGTTTAAGGGCATTTTCGTAACTTCACGTCCTCGAAATTAAAATTTTCGGGACGGGCTGTGACATAAAAACCGTCAGAATATGTTTAAAATATTAAAAAAAAAAAGAATTCAAAAATACTGAGGGTTATAATAATTTTTTGGCAGTTAAATCCGCCAGGAATTGATGCCGGATATATCCGACAAAAATTAACTTTTATCCGACACTAAATAAATTATGTGTCGGATATCTTTTATCCGTCAGAATGGCTTAATAACCGCCACCATTGTCCGACACCTAAACCTAATATTGTAGTAGTGAATTTGGGGTAACTCTCTCTCTGTCTGTCTGTCTCTCTCGCCTCATTCGGCAGCACTCTCCGGTTGGAGGATCAATGGCCGCAAATCTCCGATCGCATTTTGAATTGGGTACTTCTCTCTTCTTTGTTTTCTTCAAGCTTTTCCGGCTTTTCGGCACTATTTTTTAGTATTCATATTCAATTATGTATATAGATGAACACTGCTTTGAACAATTTAGGTTAGTGTTTGTCAGTGTTTCCTTAGCTGCTAAAGTTATCTTTTTGTTTTGGGCATTTTATCGAACACCTCGAAAGCATTCAAATTAAGATAGAAAAAATGGTTTTGTAATGATTTTCTGTATTATTTCCTCTTCAATTGAAAATAGAAATTCCTAAACGATAACATATATTATGAATGCATGCATGCATATATTATTTATTACCTAGCAAGATACTAGAACACATTTAATGGCATTTAATTTATTGTCTATCAAGAAACTAGAAGGCTAATTTTTTTTGTGATCATTGTGGTGATACCTTACTTTTAAATAGACCCCTGTGGTGAAAAAGCTATTAATTGTAATCTTCTGGTGAAATTCATTGTCAATCATAGTCCAAATTGAATTTTTTCTCATTATTTTATCACTTGTAAGGGCAAAATTGTTATTTTTTTATTGATTCCATCAATCAATCATAAAACACCATATAGACATAATTTTTTTTTTTTTTAAAAACTTTTAGAGCCACAATAAAAGAATAAATAAACAATAAAATTACAAGGTTTATATTATTAGACTTTATCATTTCAAGAGAGCCAAGAATCCAAATTCAAGATTTAAAAAATCACAAAGTACCTTGCCTCTTTTAGGTTAGAATATAAGTTATTATGAAAATATTGAATTTAGTTTCATTTTAAGACGAATAGTGGTGGATGGGATGGCTAGGGTTATGTGAGAGAGAGGGGGGAAGGTGATGGGTGGTCAATGTGGTTGTGGCTGATAATTAAGGGTAGTGATTGGGGATGAATTTTTTCGTTTTTTTTTTGGGAATCTTAATGAAACACTCCCGGTATTATTCAATTTTAACGAAAAAGAAATTTTTACCTTGAAAAGTCACTCATGGTACTATTCACTTACACCTTTATTTTGTTATTTTCATTAAAACTAAAAGGCTTTTTATCCGAAATAGTCCCTGAGATATGCATAATTCTCCATTTTGGTCCCTAAGATTCAAATTCAATAAAAGTGGTCCCTGAGATTGTCCACCATCCATCATTTTGGTCCTTCCGGTGGAGTTTTTGGCCGGAAGTTTGAGCAATTTTCAAAGCTTCGTAACTCAATCGTTTCTTAACCAAATTCGACCCATAATATATCAAAATAAAGATAGGAAAGTGTACAATAAGATTATACCTATTAGGGAGCCCAATGGTTGCCGGAGATGGCCGAAAAATAGCCTCAAAGTTGACTGGTCCGAGCGAAAACTTGAAAACTCGCCTAAAACTCAGTGAAAACTGGGTAAACTTTAAACGTTCGTAACTTCTTCAATACTCAACGAAATCAAGTGATTCAAGAACGAAAATCATACTTCTCGATGAGACGAAGAGAATGGTACCTTTTTCAACGGCTAACTCGCCGTGGTTTGGTCGGAAAACGGCTCGAAAGTTGCTGACTCGTTTTTTAACAGCAACTTTCGAGCCGTTTTTCGGCCAAACCATGGCGAGTTAGCCGTTGAAAAAGGTACCATTCTCTTCGTCTCGTCGAGAAGTATGATTTTCGTTTTTGAATCACTTGATTTCGTTGAGTATTGAAGAAGTTACGAACGTTTAAAGTTTACTCAGTTTCCGGCGAGTTTTCAAGTTTTCGCTCGGACCAGTCAACTTTAAGGCTATTTTCCGGTCATCTCCGGCAACCATTGGGCTCCCAAATAGGTATAATCTTATTGTATACTTTCCTATCTTCATTTTGATATATTATGGGTCAAATTTGGTTAAGAAACGATTGAGTTACGAAGCTTTGAAAATTGCTCAAACTTCCGGCCAAAAGCTCCATCGGAAGGACCAAAATGATGGATGGTGGACAATCTCAGGGACCACTTTTATTGATTTTGAATCTTAGGGACCAAAATGCAGAATTATGCATATCTCAAGGACTATTTCGGATAAAAAGCCAAACTAAAATTTTTGAGGACTTTTAATTAGTTTTTTTTAAACTTCTATTTTTGTTGATTATAAAAAAAATGGAATTACTAAAAAGAAAAGAAAAAATAATGGAATGACCTTTTTACCTCTGCATGTGGATGAGATTTTGACAGAAATTTTAATTTAGACTATGATTGATAACGAACTTCACTACAGGGTTAAGATTAACACTTTTTTTCACCACAGGGGTCAATTTAATAGTAGTGTCTCACCACAGGGATCAAGAAAAAAATTTAGACAAACTAGAAACTAAAAGACATTGAATACCATTAGAAATTTAAGATGCATTACCTTCTTTTTGTATAATATTTCGAAGTTCTTTTTGAGTCGGTGAAAATTTTATTTTGTGGACAATTTTTTGGATAAAATATGATTAAGTATAATGCTTTCCAAGTTATTTTGTTTCGAGTCAAGAGTAATTGGATTTTTCATGTGGTTGAAAGGAATTAGAATTTTGCATGAATAGAATTATTTGTTTTCACATTCCAAATTGAATGTTATGCGTTTTATATATTGTTGTATTAGTTGCAAGGAATTAAAATGCTTATGCATATTATGATGAATTTAATATATTTTCACTTATTTAAAACTAGAGAATTGTAAAAATAATACCTACAATATTTAACATAGCTTTTTTCTCAATGTCATTTTCCAATGCTTAACGTTTGCTTTTGTTTATGCATTTGATTGAAGTGTTATTTCATTTTTTAATGCTTTCAATTGATTCAAGTTTATGTTTGAATCAGGAAATGCATTTGATTGAAGTGTTATTTCATTTTTTAATGCTTTCAATTGATTCAAGTTTATGTTTGAATCAGGAAATGCATTTGATTGAAGTGTTATTTCATTTTTTAATGCTTTCAATTGATTCAAGTTTATGTTTGAATCAGGAAAAAAAAACCGTTGCTAATTGTGTACCTGTGATGATGCAATGTTGATATGCTTCTATGTCAATTTAGCTTTAGTTATTTGGTAAGAGAACTTACTTTAATCCCCCAGTTTAATTCATTTTTGTGTTATTAGTTTTCTTAAGGGAAAGCAATAAGTATGTTTTATACGGTATATTTTAAATAACTACATACAAAAATTACTTTCTAAAGATTGATGTGAAAATTTATAAGCTGAATTTAAATTTAAGAAATGCATGAATGAATTCAACAAAGAAAACAAAAAATGAGAACTATTTTAAAAATTTTAAAATGTGTTCTGGTGTTTAGTAAGAAAAGTTGTTCCATGAGAGCAACTCCACCGTGGGTTTTTTTGCCCAGCACCCAGCACAAAAACAAGCTGGGACACTGTCAAACAGCTCCAGCCCATCCTTTTGCCTGGGACGCAGCCCATGTTGGTCCTTGGGCCAGTCAAATTTTCACAGACCCACGGGCCGGGCAAATTGCCCTGGCGCGTGTAATTCACGCGGGCGAACGGCGAGTAGCCGACAGGAAAACACGGGGCGGGCCCGCGCGCGCAGGCGCAGCAGCTGAGTGATGGTAGCGCCACGTGGCACTTTATCTGCCGTTGGATTTCCAACGGCTAGATCTTCTAGACCGTTGGATTTCCAACGGTAAAAAAAATTTGAATTTTACTTTATATCTGGACCGTCCGATCACAGATCAACGGTCCAGATTAATTAACTAAATTAAAATTTATTAAAAAAATACAGAAAAATTATTTTAAAATACAGAAAATTTTAAAAAAAAATTATTTTTTTTTTCTATAAGTAGCTAGCCCTTATCTTCCATCTTATACTACATTTCAATATTTTCTACACTTTCTACCAAAGCTTTCATATACTTTTGTGTGAAAAAAATACCAAAAAGCTCATCCTTAATTTTTTTGTCCATATAAACCATACATCCCTACATCCATCTTCATCGTTTTCAAATCTTGAGTTTTTTTTATAGTTTATTTGATGATTTTATGTGATTTTATTTTAGTGTGTTTATTTTTAAGTTTATTTGACGAGTATGTAATTTTATTTTAGTGTATTTATTTTATCTGAAATTGGTTAAAAATCTTATCCAAAATAAACTTTAAAAAAAAAAGACACACCAAATAAATGCGCTGGGTGCCAGCGCATTTTTTTAGGGGTGGAGATGCAGTGGCCTATTACTGTTCATTGGAGTCTGTTACTGTTCACTTGAGTGGATAAATGGGCTGGGTGCTGGCACCCAGTCTTAGGGGTGGACTTGCTCTGAGTGGTGGTTTGAGGTTTACGTTTCTGATGTGAATAGAAATATGCACATACATTATTTCTAATACTTTAAGAGATGTAGTTTATTGTCTCAATTGAAATTTTTTGTTTTGTCTTTGATCATTTTTTCGTCAATGTTGATTTTGAAATTCAGTTTGAAGTTCAATTTTTTATAGAGGTAATGTTTACTATCCCATTTAATTATATATTTTTTGGTGGATTTTTTATGACTAAAGTTTTGGGAAATTTTATTTAAACTCATCTAACCTATTTCTACACCCAACTTACTCTTTGCACCCATTTAATTTTTAACTAAACTATTAATATCTCTTTAAACCCAAATTTGATACCTAATATACCCTCATAAACCCAATTCAATATGTGGATTTATTTTTACACCCATTTGATATTTAAAAGCTAAATTTGATGTGTTTAGACCTAAGTTCTTTTGCTGCTGCAATTTTTGGCGAATCCTCAGAAGCTCTTTTATGGCTACAGCTGCCTTATACTCTTAATCATTTGCTGAATAAGATGGTAAATAAGTCTCCAAAAAAAACCCGCGCTTCAGTATCTGTTCCAGAGATTGATGATGCATCTATGCTTAATAGGATAACATCAAAAGGAAAGTCAGTTTCTGGAATAGAAAATAAAGATGCAATGGTAAGTTGCATTTCAGGATAATATTTTTCTCAAATTTTGTGTACAAGATTTAAAGCTAGGTCGTTATGTTACTCACATTTCTCTTTATCTTGTGCTCTTCAATTCTAAACTATTGAGTGATATTTCCTTTATATAAGCTTTTGTAACATCTCTATGAGAGCTATTAAGGTTTTAGCCGGAATGAACGTAGGATAAACAAAGAATGATTGTAGGATTTAATTATAATGTTTGGGTTTATTGATAAATTTGAGTTTTATTATTAATTTCATTTTGTACTTAATAGTAATTATGCAATAGAATAAAATAGACAATTAACATTTAAAATTTTAAGTTGGGTGTAAAAATAGGTTGAATGGGTTTTAAATAAAATTTCCCAAATTTTTTATCTTTTCGTTTTGCAGTGGGCATTGAAGTTGGGTGGATGATATCCCTTTTCCTCCTCAGATCAAAACACCAAGCCTTTATCTCTGGGTAAAGCCATCATCTTTCACATGCTATTTAATTACATATCTGGGATTTAATTAGCAATGTAAATCGAAAAATTATTGATGGGTAAATTGGGGTTCTCGCAGGAATTACCGACATTGGAATTCACTTTCTTCAAATAGTTCACAGCAATTGGGGTTTACTTGGACCCTGAAATTGTGTGGAAGACCAAATAGGCAAATGAACTTGTAGAATATGATGACTTCTTTGATGCTCTTATTTATGGTAAAGTTTCCATCTTTATCTATTATATTTCATTTGGCTAATAGCCTAATACCAATTTAATAAACGTGTGTCAGGCCAAATGGTCAAGATAGCGTCCATGTAGCTCTTGTTGAGAAAATATAATAGTTTATAATATCAGTCGAAATTTAAGTTAACCCAATTAGTTCATTGATCAAATTGTGTGCTACATGTAGCCCCTGTTGAGAAATTCATTAGGGTTGTGGTGATCAAGGAGATTAAAGGGTCATAATATGGAGTGCAGTGAGGGATATATTGGCAGCTACTAACAAATATGAGGAAGAGGAGGATGAGGCCTTGGAAAAAGTTGTTGAGTTCTTTCAATCAAAGTGCTTCAAGAAGGATTTAGTCATCACATTCCATTTTCCTACAACTTCTGTCGTCGCCAAGGTAAAGAATCATCTTAATCAAAGGGTAGAAAGTAAAAAGTAACAATATTGTTGAACAACGTAAAGTCCAGATCGAAAACTTGACAAAATCATGTACGATATATAAGTGTGCGGTGGGTGGTTCCACTACCGAGACATTTTGTGATGAAATCTCACACATGTTGATAGGAGCATATTTATGTGACTTTATTAGTTTGTTTCCTTTCATTTACTTAGTTAGTTTCATTTTATTAGAATGTTTTAAGCTATTTTCGTGTGTTTGTAGGTCCTAATAACAAAGTTGGCAAAGAAGTGCAATTTGGTGCAATTTGGAGCAGTTTTGGAGTGGAATGGATTGCATGCATGTGGAGCATAAAGGATGGACGTTTTGGTGCTTGAAAGGGCTTCAAACATATGCTAAAATCTGGACACAATGAAGAAGATACCTTGCAAAGACCAAGCATGTGTGTTGCTAGCTGTTTTAATCATGAAAACACAAGTGCTAGCTGATTCATCACTAGGGAGCCCACGACATGGACCAAAGAATGCATGTTGCAAGATGTTTCATCATGATTTCTGCAAAGTAACAAGTGTGCTAGCTATTTCATCATGAAGAGGAGCCTATTTCTGAAAAGGAGCATGTGTGCTAGTTGTTTCATCATGAAGAGGAGCCTATTTTTGAAAATGAGCATGTGTGCTAGCTGTTTTGAATGATTTAATCTTTGCTTTGTGTTGTTTATTAAAACCACTTGTGTGGTTCTTTACTTTTCAGCACCTATAAATAAGCCTTCTTGTAAGGCTTAAAAAAACACCATTTTTTCATACAACACACTTAGAAGGAGAGGAGAGTGCTTGGACGTGCTTGTTGTTCAACTTGGATTGTTGGAGCGTTTAGGTGTTTTCTTTCTTTTGTTTTCAATGTATAAATCTATTTACCTTTGTTTTACGTTTATGAGGAACTAAATCCCCCTTTGCTAGGGGGATTCAAAGCCATGATTACACTTGCATTATGAATTAATTACTTTTGGTTGTGATTTCATAATTTGTGATTTCAATTCGCTTAACTGTTTGATTGATAACTTATTTGTGTATGTTGATTAAGAGTGCACGCTTAGTTTTCATGCATAAGTTTGATGCTAGAATATAAGGGAATTTCACCTAATCGTTATGAACTTATATTCATGAGTAGTGAAAGTTGCTATCCACAATCGTGTTAAGTAAATTCTTGGCAAGAGTATCATGCTTTTCATAGTTACGAATGCCTCGTCAATACTTATGGTTCTCATGAATCTTAATGATCTTTGATTGTATCTCTATTGTGCTTTTCACGTAGGGAACTTTTGAAGAATGTTTTGAATTGTTATATGCGCTTTCCCATTCAATTCATTAACTTAAGGAGAACTTAAAGGTTAAAAAAGTGCTATCACGGTTAACCTGGGGTATTGAGTTTCACAATTTATCGAAAGAACAACTGAAAATTGGTTTATGTGCAAGTGTGTCATGTGTGGAGAATAACCCTCTAGCTAATCCATCATCCATCTACTTCATCCAAATTCGTGCTATAATCAGCCCTAGTTTTCAATTTGCTTGTTTTTAAGTTATTCTCATCAAAACCCAATCCCCCTTTTACAACTTGTGTCTTTTGATTTGAATTTGCCATATTTGGTTTCTTTTGAATTTTTTGAGTTAATCTGGGTTAGAATTGGTTTATTTTTATAGTTTGAGTCTTTTCAATTCAATTTTCGTCCAAGAACAACCTTAGAATCTGTTTTGAGTTTATTTGCTAGTTTTGGGCTGTTTTAAGTCATACTAGCCTATTTTGAGTTGTTTGAGTCTAGTTAAGTGTTTTGAGTTTAGATTTGTGTTTTTGAAGTTTTATTTAGAGTTTTGAGTCAGTTTTACATAGATTAGCAATCCCTCCTAATCCACGGTTTAGAACGATACCCTACTTACATCCTTACTACAATTGTCAAAAAGAGGGTTTAATTTGTGTGTTAGCATATTTTCGCCTCACATGTTATGCTAATAGGTTGTTAACTTCACTGCACATTGAAGGTGATATCAGTGTTGACTAATAATTAGTTAGTGTTGATTAGTAATTAGTTACTGATCCAACTCTAAATTTTTTTACAAACATTGTTACTTTGTACGTAAACTTTTGTGTTTATACAAATTGTATTTACGCATGTACAATTTATTTTTTTCTGGCTTGCTTTTTTATTACTCTCTTTCTTGGTGGTATAAGATTTTACTTCTCTCTCTACATATTTTGTTTGTATGTTAATTTTGGAAAAGTTCCCAGCCATTGTGTGTGAGTGTGTATTTTTTTTTATTAATTTAATTTATGGATTAAATAGTATTCTGTTGTTAAGTATTTTTGGATTAAAACTAAGAGCGTTGATTTAAGTTTGCAGGTGTGTTCAAATTTAGGACAAGAAAAATTGTGATGATCCCCAAGAACATAGAAAGTAAAAAAATTTATGATTAGATTTTGAAATTTCCTTTTTGCCAAATCTAATATGTGTTAAGTTTAGCAGGAATTTGGTTAGCTTTGTGTTTCTTTAAAGGGTTATGATCCCCAAGAACATAACCCATTAAAAATTGAGTGAATGGCTTTAGGTTAAGTTTAGGATGAATTTGGTTAGCTCTGTGTTTCTTTATAAGATGGTATGTAATTAATTATTTATTGTTTATCTATTCTATGCAGGCCAAAAGATCTTAGGATCCCATTTGAGCGATTTGGCCCTGTAAGGGGTGTGTATCTTCCAAAGAATTACTACACGGGGTATGCCATTCTTGATTGTTATAGTGTTAATTATGCTAAAGATGTAATGTGATTATTCTTTTCTGTCGTGGTTTAATGATGTAAAACTTGTACTCTGGAATAGATATTTCTATGAAAGTGGTCATATTTGTGAATTTTTTGGATAACACAAATTGAAGTTATTTTGACTCACTGTTTTTACTTTCAATTGGGTTTGTGAAGTACCGTTTTGTTGAGGATGCAGCGGAAGCAAAGCAACAGTTGAATGATACAGTTATTGGTGGGCATGAGATAAGAACTGTGTTTGCTGAGGAGAATAGAACTCCGCATGTTACCCTCGATGTAGGCATCGTATAATCATCATCTGAACTTCTCAACCATTTAAAGGGCTCATTCCAATCAATGCCATTTGGTTGTAGAACAACACTGCAAGTTCTTTTTGATCTCTTATATTCTGATTAGCTTTTTACTCTCTCTCTCTCTCTCTCTCTCTCTCTCTCCCCTTCCTTTTTCTATGCATATAAATTGTTTCTTAAATATTTTTTTTATTAATCACTACAAAGCACTTATTTATGAAATTAGGTAATAAAATTACACAAGTTTTACTGTGAACACTACCATCCCAGCAATTCACAATTTTGGCTATGTAATACATTGTACAAACAAGTATTTTTTTTCCTTATTGAACATAAAGATGTAAATAATATTGATGTAAATAAACTTTATTCTATCTTGTACGTTGAACACAGTTTTAAGACCCGCAGCATCGCGCGGGGGGCTCAGTCGCTTGTTATTGCTATAACCAAAAGAGTAGATTGGCTATGTTATGTCTACATATCACAGCACTGGGTGAGAAGCAGAATCAAGACACTTTACATAATTCATACATAGAAGTTCACACACATAATCCATACATAGAAGTTCACACCAAAATCAATCTATGGCCATCGCCAACCTCTTTCTCATCGGCGTTGACGATGGACGCGAGCAACTTTAGCTCATACGACTCCAAAATCTGCAAGAACAAAACCACGTCAGTACTCAGTTGATTAAAGAAAATTAGTTTAGGTGAAAAACAACCCGGACGCCTTACGGTATATTGCTCAAAGTGTAGAGTCCAAGCTAAGCACAGAGGACTTTGGGAGGTAGTCTGCAACCAAAATGTAGAAGAGATCCATAACTCCTGTGTGTGTCTGGGAGCTGCTGTAATTAGATACGAGAGTCAGAGTCTCCCCATCGTTTATTTTGACTGAGCCGGGTTGAGGATAACAAGTGGACATTCCTACAATATAACCAGCCTCATCTCCAGCTTCCTTCCCTTCTCCATAAATTGGTGTTGACGAACACAGAACTCGTCCATCCTAATGTAATCACAAACAAGCACATTTCGTAAAGGCACATACTTTCAGTACATGTGTGAACTCAAACAAGAAAGAGACAAGGAAGAGTGGAATTTAGCCTGACATACTACAAAACTCTTGACCTAAATCCTACATACAATATGGTCGCAGACTTGGAAATGCAGATAATTTAAACGGGGATGTATCCAAGCCAGTACATACTACTTACAGGAATTATATAAGGTTTTTGAGTTCTACCATATGCTGAAAGAAATTATTTTAAAGGCCACCACAAGCCAAATTGCTAAGAGTAGAATAAGAAATTACCTCTCCATATAGAGTTGATCTGATCCCGCCTGTGTGCTGATGAGCTACACCATAGATGACATAACCACCAGTCGGCATAGTGGCCACTGATGATTGGCTGTCAACGCACCCATCACTAGTCGCACTGCAAGACTCTTCGACATCATATTCAACCTGCACAATAGAAAGATATAGCCTCAATCATAAAAAAAAGATTAAGTTCATACAAAACTGCAAACACCAGAATATTGATGCATTATCATCACTCGAGCGAATGCTATTACAGAATATCATACGATGAGGTGAAACTCACTAACCCGGCACTCAGGTTCAATGGCAAGTCCAGCTGAATGATTCATTTTACCAGTAACATCAAAGATATAAATCTTGACAGGAATGATAGAATCAGACCAATCAACCCACTTCACAGTATATCTCAAGTAGAGGTCTCTCTTGACACCATTAAAGCCTTGTTTTACTCTGCACTGTGTACCATCATAACAACAATGCAAACCTCCTTTGTACCCCGGCCTCAAAGGCTGGCCTCGAGAATCGGTTGACACATTATAAAGATCACACCTGCACTCGGTGCATCCCAACCCATTCTCCGCCCCCCGTGTATCAATGGCATGCACATTGAGGAGCCATCTCTCCTCATACCCAGCAGGAATCACTGCCGGATTCCCAACTTCAATTCCAAATGGGTCCGGAACATGTGTATCTGTTCTCCGTGTTTCGGACCCAAGTCCAAAGTACTGTCCATTAGTATCCCCCTGGCACACTCCACTGTTTCTCACAAAAGCGAAATCCGACCTTTGAAAGTCGTCAAAACGAGCCTCCTCCGGCTCCACAAAACCTATCCGGCCATAATACCTCCCGACAACCCAATGATGGAGATAAGTTTCGTGAAGGGGAATCGGATTCCCTTCCTCGTCAATTACTTCACCATTGAAGCTCTTGATTGCAATATGACCTCTCGGGAAGTTGACATCGTAGTAATTCTTGTCTGCAACTGATCCTGGTTCCAGCACAAACTTAGGGGAGACAAATACACTAGTTCTTGTCTTAGGTTTGACAATTCGAAGAGCATGTGAGCATGGTGTGCTTAATGCCAATACTACCATAGCCAACAAAAGCACGCAACCTTGAAAACAACTTGCCATTTTTTCTGCCAAAATTAAGATAATCTCTGGTTAAACAATCAGACCACTTACACAGAAGCTCAAGACTCAAATTTTACATCATAACAATCAATGTTATTGACACTCCAAAAACGTCATCAGCATCCTTTATACTTTTTTTTTTTTTGCAAGAATTATGGATACGGGTAATCACATCTGAAGCGATTTTCACACTCCAATTTTCTCCTTCTACATATCTTTCAATTGTTTCTATCACTACTCACGAAAAGGAAGGACTGCAGATGAGAAAAGGGTGTGCATAAGGTAAATGATTCTGCACACTCTCCTTTTTCTCCATCTCTCTCTTAATTTTATGAAGTAGTGTACGGAAATCATTTCCTTATCGAATTTGCGCATATCTGAATATTTTATTTACTTTCCAGGCGAATTTGTCACATGGATTAATATGGAAATGAACAAATATAATTCAGTCATAAAAGAGGAAAGGCTGAAGAAGCATACCTGAATAAAACGAGGAGTCTGAGATGAAATGTTGGAGATTTTCAATCTGTTTGAAACAAAACAGACATCTATATCATGGATTATAAGCTTATGGGTGACATTGCAGTGGACCCGCCCCTTCAAACTCTAAATACTTTAGAGACAGAGAGCTTGAGAGTGACTGGAAACGCTAGGCATATTACGGAAGTGATGACGTTTTGTGATATCTACGGCCTGTCGTGTTAGTAGTTAAAACATGGTTGGTTGCCTCAGCCATGACGCATATGAATTTATTTTATTTTATTTAAATAAACGATAATATCTTCTAACAAGAGGAGTGCACTTAGCCTTACAAATGATTAATAATAATATGGTTCAAATTCAATTTTCGTAAGAATAATATGGTTCAAATTCAGTTTTGATAAGAATTGAATCTAAAACCTCTTACTAACAAGTGATAAAAAATACCACACTACTAAATCATTGTACTAAATGAGTCATCTGAAATTTTAACATTCAAGTCAATACATTAATAAATAAAAAACATTGAATTCCTTAGTACTTTGAAAAGTCCACATAGAAAACCTTGACTAAGGAGGATAGATACAAAACAAGCCGAACCTACTAGTGCGGATCCTTAAATTGTGTTTGTTTATTATACATTGTGTGATCATCATCATATAATATTTATGTTTAATTTTAAATAAAAGTATTTAAAATAATTTTTTACCATAAACAAACACAATTTGAGAATTTTTAAGATCCTCACAAAAAAAATCACAAGAGGATCCTTATTCCATAACAAGATCCCTCCATCTGACAACAAAATAATTTCATATTACAAAATTTAGAGACTAGTCAATGAACACTTTCCGACCTTGTTCATAAGGACTCGTATTTTTGTGTGATTTTTTTCTTCTTCTGCTTCAACCTTAGTTTTGATTTTATGTTTGGATAAATTAAATTCCTATCTTACATATTCAATTTTTTTTATTAATTGGAACTTTATTTATTTTTCATTTTTTCTCTGACCCTTTTGACTCTTTTTCATATCGTTATTTAAATATTAAATTATTTATGTTCCTCATACGTCAATTTTAAAAATAAAAACCTTATTAATCATTTCTAAATATATATATTTTTAGTGTTTTTCATATATTTTTATTTTTAGTTTCTAGTTGTACTAATATTTTTTTAATTTCAATTTGTTCACATAATTTAAATTTTGTTGCAGTCCTATTAAATTAGGAATGTGATTGTATAAATCCTAGTGTATCTAGAGAGATATTTGAATATTTCATTTAGTAGTTAATATCATATTAGAGTCGTAATTCTAAAAGGGTAATACTATAAATAAAGGTACAATGTGATGAAATTTAACACAACTCACAATTACATGTTTCTCTCTTCTCTCTCTATGTGCCGCATCTCCCTCTCTCTAGCCTCCATAATTGTTCAGTAAATTATGTCTACAACACATTATTAACATGCTCTTGACGCTATGCTAAAGGGAGTTTGATCTTCAAGCAGGAGAGTATTACGTTCTAATCATTTTTTATGATTATTTTATTATTTTATTGAATTGATCTACCATGCTATTGATTCAATTTAATTTTTTTTGTGTCGAACATGATACAACGCATTGGAGATGCAATTCTAGCTTTTCGAAAAGGATCTTCTACAAAGTCAAGGGCTTTTATTGTTTTCTGCCAATCAGGTACGCCTAAAATAAAGGAAGATATTTGAAACGGCCATGAAGCATGAAAACATTTACCATGATGCACGAACCCCCTACATTTATATTTACCTTCCGATATATATATATATATATATATATATATATATATATATATATATTGTATATTTTCATATATTTGTCAATATATATATATATATACACGTTTCTGGCATTACACAATTTTTGCTATGTGGAATTTGTGAATCAAATAATCGAAAGAAATTAGAAGCAATTCAAAATTTTACGTCTGAGCCCAGCCTCGAAAGGCACCAAGCCTAAAGCTTGGGTAAGCGATTGGACAACCTTTTTAGGCTTACTGCTTAAATGGGACTAGGCTTACTGCCTGGGTCCTTGGTGCATGAGCTTCAAGCCCTCAGTCCTCAGTCCAAAGCTGGGTTCCCTCGTATCTCGATCCAAAGCTAGCAGCTTAATGATGCTGGGATCTGCCCATCTTCCCTTGGCTCGTTAAACATGCAACCATTGTGGATTGCACAGTAACCGTGGCCCACCCTTGCAGTTTGTTGCAGGCCGTGCCTTTAAGTAAAAAAAGAAAAAAAGAAAGGAAGGTAGGGATTAGTTACAGATATTTGATTGTATCTCGAATCTTCTTCCCCCTTCCCATATCAATAGCTAGAATGGAAAAAAAAAGGAATATTAGCACATTCAGAAAGAAAAAACACGATTGATCTCTATCAATAAACCTGCTAAAGACCCGAACCATAGAGTACTTACTATCGGTGCCACGAAGAGATGTTTTTGGATCTCATAGTTAAACAGCCAGCTAACACGTGATTAAGCTGTGGTTTTCTCAGCCCTAAGCCATTTTTGGCCTATTTATTTTTCCAGCCCACCTCAGCCTACCAGTAACATGGGCTGCTTCTTTTTCACGGACCAAAGCCTAATTAGGCTTCCCTCTTGATTTGGCTCGCAACGCAGAGTATATTTAAACCCATTTTTTTGAGCTACCACCTAATTGGCTTGTAGCCAACATAATTTATGTGCAAATGCCTAAATCTTTATATTTTCAATTTGGTTCTACAATCAACCTCGTTTGGTCTCGATTTATTGAATTAATTAAAAGTGACTAGCAATCCATTAATCTGACAAGAAATCCAAAATTATTGGCCTAAAGATCATTTTTGGACATTAACGATTCAATAATTTATTTCTTTTTCTTTCAACCGTTGACTCACTGTTGTAGTCCCGAAGCACTCACACTTGAGTTCCTGAAGCAATCCAAATCCACTATACTTAGTTGCATATTGTATTTTGTGTTCTTACAGGTACCTCATTTTATGAACCCGAAGTTCATAACTAAACTCGAACATGTAGTTTCGAATTTAGTGCCTTTGAAACTAGAAGTTTTCATAAAACATATACACCCATGCAAAACCTAATGTTTTTCATGAAAACCATGTCTTAGAACTCGAATGTTCTATTTTTGATATTTATGGATGATTCATTCCTATAACACCAACCACAATCGTGTTCTCTCCAATTTAGTAGATTGTCGAACCGTTATAAGTTTGATTTCCCTTATTTGGACGTTTCTAATAGAAACCACTATATGTGGGGTACAAGATATGAATCTTAAGAAGATGAGAAACCATTAAACCCGACAATGGCAAGAAATAACTGAATAAGCCTTCACCATGATCTTCATTCGAAGACTTATGCCTGAAGCATTACCCACGGAAGTACCTCCCGAATAAGGCTTACATGGCTCTTTAGCTTACTCCTATGGACCGTCTAACCACGAAAGACATTGCCTAAAACACACCATGATTACATTCATGAATGAGTAGAATTCTGAAGTTTATAAATCCGATCGAATCTTGACTGGAGAATACTTTTCTCGTTCTTCCATGTTTCTAACTCGCTCCTAAAGTAGTAGTGTAGAAAGCGGAAGTTTACCAAATTCTCGGATCTAATTACTACCATAACTATGAGAGAAAGGTATAGACTCAATTCGGCTGGAGTATACCGAACGGTATAGACTTAGTTTGGCTAGAGTTTACCGAATGGCTCAACTCAGTTCAGTTAAAGCCTACCGAATGGTGATGCCCTGCTTCAGCAGGGAGGCACCTAAGGCGTTGCTCTACTTCAGCAGATATGCATTAAATGATACTTCTTTGCTTTGGCAGAGGCCTACCGAACAAACCCTTCTAGCCTGGGTTGAAGCCTACCGAATCCAATTTTGGGTTTGTTTCTCTCACGATCCAATTTTGAGTTTATTTTTACAACATATGGTAAAATCAAAGCCTGTCAAGGTGTGCCATCATGCCTGAAGCATGATCCTTGGCACCTAAGACCTAAAACTTCAAGAATAAAGGATCGTATTCTGAACCTCAACCCTGTAGAATCTACTTTCATCTCGGTAGAATAGATCATTGGTTATGCACATATTCGTGCCCCTACCAATGTTGTTAAGGAGTACCATTCTCATAGTCAATATGTGAGACTGATTTTGCTTCACCGACCATCATTGGAAAAGCATAATTTTGACATGGATGACCTTGTTGGCCGAATCTCTTTAGTAAACCATTTACTTTATAAACATTTTTCTATGTTCTTGGATTCATATTTTGTGTTTGTTTTAGTTATGGATAATCTTATTGATATTGTCCTTGAATACGAGTTAATTGAATCATGTTTCTTGTATACATGTGATCAAATTCAATTAAACACGTGATTAGGTAGGAATGTGGGAAATTTAGTTTTCTAGATGAATGCGATACTGCACACACTACTTTACACTTAAATCACATCTCTAGCAACGACTTTAGGTCTATCCAACCTGATTAAGAGCATTGGCACGATCCTCATTGTATGAATGGTACTGAATTACCATGTTAGAGACCTTATACTATATCCGCACCGGAAGAACGTCGTTGAGTTTTCTTAAGGATATTCGAGATGACAATGATCATGAATGAAACCACTGAAGAAAATAGAGTGAAATATCCTTGCACTACCTCTAAAAATGAGCTTGAAGCTTTGATTTGAGGTCAATAGACTATCTCCCAACTGGGAAAACATAACATGTGGCCGACCTGGAGCCGGGTGATTGAACATTTTACTTGCTTTGGCAAGACCTTTTGGGACACTTAGGTCGAATAATGATACTACAACGAAGCTCCTTACCCGAAGTAAGGAACTTGTGCTTGCAAGCACACTTTGCCAAGTCTGCTTATTAGGGAAATTGATTTTCTAAATCATCCCTCGCAAAGATACGAAACGACCCTATTTTCATAGTGGATTCAAGGGAATATATGTGGACTAATCTAACCAAAACGCAGACCATATAAATACTTATGGTTTTAGTTGATGAATTGACAAACTAGTTACATGTTTGTCAACACACATTGTTGCTAAACCCCTTGGCTGATTAAGGGTTCACCACCCTACTTATCCCTTAAAGTTTGGGAGACTAGATAATGCTAGAAAGTTTATATCGATGGTTTTTGATAAAGTATTACATGTATTTTAGGTTTATAATTAAACATTGAATTCCCATGATTCACCCAAAATAGCCTCGTCTAGTGATCATAAAGCGCAATTTAAATAATCATTTGGATTTTGGTGAATGTACTAAATTTTTTGTTTCTGCCTAGGGCTATGCAATCTTGTGCGCAGCTATGTTGGTCTGCCTTGAGACCCATTGCCATCCAAACATTTTGACATTATAGTTGGTTACTGGGTACGAACCTGACGTTTTTTGTATTTACGCATTTGGGTGTGTATTCCATGTGCTAAGTTGCGCCATTGCAAAGTACCAACATGGGTTCTAAAAAAAGGATGTGAATCTTTGTCGATCATGATTCTCCTTCACACTAGCTCTCTTAGAGCCCTTGCATGCAATCTCTTTACTGCTCATTTGCAGGTTGTCACTTTAATGAGACAATCTTCCGCCGTTAGAGGGAGATAAGAACGTCAACATTCCTGTAAAATGGCGCAAATTTGCGTGGACGTTACCCACTATGTCTCATCTTGATCCCTGTACCACACAAGTATGATAAGCAAGTGCGATGAATTCTAGCTTCTAGAATGTTGCTCTAAGCACATTCCACTGATCTAGCTAAAGTGACGAGATTATATACCAGCTGCAAACATGTCTGCAAGGATAAACGCACTTCACGGATGTCGAGTCAACATCCCTAGAGGGTGTGCAGCCCTTGTTGGACGGTCTGATACACCGATGGATAGCTAATCAATCTGTCTTGGCATGGAGCACGACAGATCACTCAGTTCATAGGATTCACTTCCCTAAAAAGAAAGACACGACACAACAGTGAATCTATACTTGATCGCTGTTTCAAATCATTTCCATCTCATGAGATTAATCCGAATTACTCTCGAGATTTGAAGTTCTTGGTCTAGTATACTAGTTTGGGTGAGCTAAATTGAATTGAAATAAGGTTACCATCAATGATGTTTTCACTTATATGGTAGCTACAGACATAAATGAAAAGCAACGATATTGAATCGTGTTCCATTGATTAAGTGCCAACTAGGACTGATTGGACAACAAAAATTACAATTCAGGTCAAATTTCCTACCAAAGTGTGTTTGGACCTATCATTCCTACACTGACCAAGATAACCCTATTGTGTTATAAGTGGGAAAGGAAGCATTATGAGATGAATGAAATAGTGCGATATGATGCACGTCTTACGGTTCAAGGTTTCTCTCAAACGTCTTGTGATTGATAGCAACATTATGAAATGTGGCTAGTGTTTTTTTTTCCATGGGGATATAGATATGGAGATTTACATGTAAGTTCTTAAAGAATTACATGGACTGGTTCAAATAGTTCCAAACCACAGAACACCCTCTCAACTCGATTGAGGCGTTCACTTATAGATTGAAATAAACGACAGATGTGGTATACCCGTCTAAGTGATTATTTGATCAGTAAGGGATGAATTATACCCTTGCGTGTTAAACTATGAAGTCTTAATCTGAATTGCTAGAGTTACAGTTTATGTCTTTGACACATATCTCACTAAGACTCCCGAAGAGCTTGCGAAAACTATCTCGCACCTGAAGATGGAATTTAAGATGAAAGATCTTGGGAAAACTCATTTATGCCTTGACCTGAGGTTGAAGCATTGTTCTGACGTTACCTTTGTCTACCAGTCGAATTACAAGTAAATGAGACCCTTGAAGAGGTTATGGCTGAAATTCCATATCTAAGTTCAACTTTGCACTTCGTTGTACTTAGCTCATTGTATTAGATAGGATATCTCCTTTGTTGTTGATCTGTTGGTAAAGATGCAGCACTGCGCTTACACGCAACCACTGAATTGGTATTAAAGACATACCTTGAATACTACGAATTCGGGCAAATCCCAACTCATCTTGAGCGGATCCAACCCCTCTTATCTTCATAATGATGCTTTCCTTGTTTTTTATGCTAACGCTAGTTACTTACCAAACCCTCACAAGGCAAAATCTTGGAATGGTTATGTCTTTATTGTTAGGGATATCACAATATCTTGGAAGTCCACAATATGACGTTAGTTGTGAAATCTTATAATCGTTCCAAGACTCACCTCACTTCACTACGCCACAAGTGAGACATGGTTAGGAGTTTTGGTTGAGCATATTCGAAGTACTTGCTGTTTTCATCCATCGTTGAGTCTCAACGACGATCTATGAAGATTGTGCTGTATGTATCCACCCGACCAAGACATGATACATCAACGAAGTGAACGCCAAGACATATTGCGTCTACATCTACATCAGCAATGCATCAAGAGATAGAAATCATGCAAGTCGATCCCAGACAACCTTGCCAACCTCTACATGACGTCACTGCCAAAGTTAACCTTCTAGAAGCTTGTTCGAGGAATTAGTATGCCTAACTATTCGTATGCAATGCTTGTAGTTCTCATTTAGAAGTTCTAACAAACTCAGGGAGAGTATCCAAAAGTATACTTACTTGATCTTAATGTACTTTTTTCCCTACAATTAGGAGCATTTTTTCAACTGGGTTTTTGCTACCTAACTAGATTTTGACGAGGTACCTATCCTGGGCTGATTATAACTTTATGAGCTCTTCAAATTGGGTCCATAAGACGTATAGTTTTGACTTAATGCAACTTCTCACTTTTCTCCTTAGGCTATGAGGTTTTCTCCCACCTTAGGTTTTACCATTGCGAGGTTTTGTGAGTTTTACCTTTTTATGCATTCTTCCGTTGATTTGACACTCGCATTCGCTCATTGTGTCAACAACTTCATCAAATATACTTACTTCATCACTGAAGATCTGATGCGTTATGTAATACCCTCAAGACTTAAATATATGAAAGATATTCATAATTATGAACATGTGGAGGAAATCAAAAATAAATCAATTTATGGTTATGAAATTAGTATTGGGAAATTATTATAATTCACATAATTGTATTATTGAGATTTTATGTTATTTTTTGAGAAATTATATTAATTTATTTGAGATCAGTTTTAAATTAAACTAGTTACGAATTTTGAAGTTTGGAAGTTAATTATTTAAAATCCATAGACCATTTAAGGTCACAATTTATATTTTTGAATAGAGCTCGATCTCACGAACGTGTGGGCGCAAATCGTTCGTGAAATGGAGTTATAACGAAGAAGTTATAAACGAGCAAAGTCAAGGGTGAAATGGTCATTTGACCATAATTTGGATCTCTCTAGATATTTCTGGTAACGCCATGTGGAGGGCAGGGAGTGGGAGAGATGGGCACTGCCCAATTAGAAAGGTAGGAAAGGAGGGAAAGGATGAAGGGGGAGAAGGAGAGGAAAAGAAAAAAAAAGAAAAAAAAGGGAAACGAGTCGCGTGACCTGTGTAGTTCAAATCGGCGGGAAACAACAAAATACGGTGGTCTCCTAACCTATTTCCAGTGAGTAGAAGTCCCCCATCACCTGGAAAACATTCCTCATTATCCCTTATACCTATTCCACCCCAAATTTGGGAGAATTTGGCCTTGAAATGGGGAAAACCGCACTGGTGGGTGCAGCGGTGTTTGCTTGAAATCCGCCCAATTCTGAAATCATCCAATTACTATCACCATTAGGCTCCCCTTGAGGTCTGGAACAAAGCCCATGCATTGTTTGGGGCGTCGGAGTTGTTATGGAGTCGAATCAAAACACCCAAAATCAAGGGTTTTCTGCGGTTCATGGCCAATTTGAGGTGTTTCCAGGCCAAATTGGACTTGGCCATAGGTATAAAACTTGCTCCACTCCTTGATATCTACAACCTTGTAAAATTTGGTAATTTTTTTGAATAGTTGAATTTTCTTGCGAGTCGGGGCGGCGCGTGGCTAAGATGACAATATTGTTCTTTTTAAGCTAATTATAATATTTTGAGTTTATATTTATAATATTATTGATGTGGATCAATTGTTTGGATTGAAACTATGAGGTGTTAGTCACTAAAATGTTGAAGATTATGAATTAGGATTTGGAATGTGAACTACGAATGGTTTGATCCCTGTTTAGGATATGTAGGCAGTCTAACGAGAAGTTAGATGCAGCCATAAAACAAGTAAGGTTAAGTAATTCGAGAATTAAGGTTGAAATAATGGAATTTTGCCCATAAGAGGAAATGGTGATAAAATAGGAATATAATTGTACGTTTGGTAAGAAGTTATAATTATAGGTCATGAGTGGAACTAAAGCTCCTATTTAATGAATTAAGGTTTATGGTAGTTAAATAACCGAGATTAAGCATATGTTGAAAGTTATCTAAGAGGAGTAATTGAGAGATTAATTCATACCCTATATCTTATGTTCTTGGTAAATGAGATGGATTATAGATTTTGTGAGTAACTCATAATTCAAAAAAATCAAGTATTGACTTTTGTTAAGAAGTTGGGTTAATAGAAGAAATTTGGAGATTTAATTTAAAAATCTAGTCATATGCTTTGGTAATTAAAATATGATTATAGTTTATGAGGAAGTGAAGAAATTAAATAAAGAGTCATGTTTTAAAATTTAGCTAAGTAAAGCAAAGTTTAGTTTGGGCCTATCACTAATAATATTATTTTCCGAAATAAAATAAATATTCGGGGCGGGGCGTTACAAAATGGTATCAGAACAAATGATCCTACTCTGTAATATGCAATGTTCTTAAGTTCTGGTTTGTGGGAATAATGATATACTGTGTGGTTGCATTATTTTATAATTTTTGTGAATAAAGTAGCGTTTACGCAATATATATATATATATATATATATATTTGTATATATGTGAGATACACATATATGTTTTGCATTGTGATTGTGGTGCAATTTCCATGTTAATTATGAAATTCCGTTAGTGTGAATTATAAAACTCATTGATATTGAACTATTTCATAAGTTCTATGAAGTGAAGGAATTTATGTGGAGTGTATATTGTGAATCATCATGAAATGAAGTGAATTGAATTGCTATTATGTTATGCACTATGAAAATTGAATCTAAAGATGATTGTGAAATGGTGACAAGTAAGTGGAAAAGTTATGTGATACCTGGACAATTGAGAAAAATTGAATTGGGCACAATGACCCGTGAATGTGAATTGGGCACAATGACTTGTGACTGTGAATTGGGCACAATGACCAATGATTGTGAATTGGGCAAAAAGGCCCGTGGATATAAGGGTGGATGTGTGAATCAGGTAAAAGGCTTGTGGATGTGAAATTGGGCGAAAAAGGCCCATGGATGTGAAATTGGGCGAAAAAGGCCCATGGATGTGAAATTGGGCGAAAAAGGCCCGTGAATGTGGAATTGAGAGAAAAAAAAAGAAGAAGAAAAAAAAAGAAAAAAAAAAGAAAAAAGAAAGA
This sequence comes from Crataegus laevigata, assembly GCA_963580275.1. Taxonomy (NCBI): domain Eukaryota; kingdom Viridiplantae; phylum Streptophyta; class Magnoliopsida; order Rosales; family Rosaceae; genus Crataegus; species Crataegus laevigata. The sequence continues at coordinate 9,128,638 of OY756953.1, read as the reverse complement.
AAAGTGTGATGTGTATTGACTAATTATAGTACAATCTTTTCCAGTCTACTAGTCACTGTTTGAGACAAAAAGCAAAGGGTGATGAAATCATTGTTTTGTTAATGATAAGTATAACTAGAGTTTTTTTTTTATAAATCTATTGGCTCTTGGAGCGTGTTTGGATTAAAATCGAGTAATATTGGCTTTTCGTTATTTTGCTCTCTAATGTTGAAGTGTTACATAATTGCATTGAATGGTTGAGAATTTGAGGATCCAATAATTTTGAATTTGTAGAAATTTAAAAGATTATAAGGAAAATAACATTGTGCAAACTTGGGAGATTCATGATGAGAGGAAACAAGTAGACCTTTGCTAATAAGAACTGGAATTGGAAGAGAGGGGATCCAAAGAAAAAGAGGTATAGAGATTTTGGAGAAAGATGTTTAATCATTTGCATACAAGCCCACTTTTGCTGAAATGTTCCTTGTTTTGTGCTTTGTTCTTGACAACGTTGATAATGTCATATAAATCATTGCATCTCCCTTTTTGTTTGCATCTCTTTTATACATAAAGCATCTATTCTTTGCTAGTTGCTGGTTCATTAAATGAAAATTATTCTGAAAGATAGTTGGTATCTGCTGTAGGATCTTGGCTAATCATTGCCTCTTCCAAAGATAAGTAGAGATTCATTGCTTATAGTTAATGATTTTCCTGTCTGATTATGGTTTTGACAATGCTATACATGTAACATAATTGATTGGTGCCTAGAGTAATGGCCATATTCCATAGTATATCTTGTTATCGATTTCATTTATCATGATCAGAAACATTAGCATTGTTGCTATTATCATCATCGTAATTGTTGTTTTACCTACGATTAACTACTGCGAGTTTTCTTGTCTTATTTGGCTTTTACGTTTAACAATTGTGTCAACATGAATGTGGTTGGGATCACATCAATGGATTCTGTGCTGCACATGCATCCTAAATATTCTCATAAGTAATCAAGTGTTAATGTTCTATCTAACTTGGTAGAACATGTAAATTGCCTTAACTACGTCATTATTAAAAATAAAAAATAAAAAAAAATCCTTGGCTGGGAGCTGAAAGACTGCCATATTTCCTTTGTGCATATAAGCCAATAATTTTATCCATTGTGATTTTCCATCAGTATGGCAGCTTAGGTTATACTGCAAGTGGCATTGTTTGGATTATCTTCGTTTACACAGTCTTGCCGCCTCCAGTATTTGATGAAATTTACTATTTTTTGTGCATTATACCTATATATGGGTTAGGATAGGGGGATACCCATTTTTTGACACACACTTGTAGCACCCACTTCATAACTTTATTGTGTTATTCTATCCTTTTGTTGCATACTAGAATTTACGGCCTTGTTTGGCATTAATAGGAGAATGCATTTAGAAAGATGCGAGAAACCATTCTTTGGTGCAATGTATCAGATATGGTCCAGGGTGTCGTGAAATATGTTTAAGGATGTTTGTTTTCCTGAACTACCTTGTTTAAATCAAATGATGGTTCATAAACTTAAACTTCTAACAGAATGAGTGCCCATTATAATTAAAATGGTGGGTGGACATGAATGAGATTGTGGAATGAAATTGAGTTCATTTAATATAAATGATTCTCTAGCTGAGTTTTTTTTTTTTGTTTGATGAAAAGAATTAACGGGAAAAGTTTATAATTACAATTTTGTTTAGTTTGGGTGTCACAGTTATGAATTGTCATTGTTGGATTGGTTATTGTGAACCAAACTGATGATGAACATGTATTCTCATGGCTATAGGATAAATAAGGTTTAGTTTTGTTGGCCATTCGAGTGTAATATATCTAAATTTCTCTCTTGATTGATGAAAGGTGAATGATATTTGGAAGTGCGAGTCACTCATTGTGAGAAATGTGGCTGCACTTTGAAGTAATTTAAATAGAGAAACGATTGAAAGAAAGATTGGAAGAAGATAAGGTTTTAAAATCATCATGAGTAATCTAGTGAAAATCGTGGAAAGGAAGGAAATCATAGAATAAATTTTTGATTTCGTTCAAGACTAACAGTTCTGCGAGTATGGTTTTAAATTTCTTTCCATTACCTAGTGAGTGTGGAAATTACTTAGCCATTGATGAGTATGGCTTGCATTTTTTATATTTCTTGGTCCGATGATGGTTATGGCTGAGATGTATGATACTTATTTTTTTTTAATGTTGAATATGGTAAGACTTTTCTGAGATTGAATAACGCCAGTGATTGTGAATAAAAATTTTGAGAAAGAATCATGAGTGAATAATGGTAAATGGTTTGCAAATGGGAATATGAGAACGTGAGTGAAAATCACAGTTAATATTCGTTAGTGCTTATTTTGGAGCTTGAATCAAATCCTAGATTGAGATTACGACCTTATTCGCTACTAAATGAATGGTGGGAATATTTCTTTTTCCTTTTCGAAACTCGGAGGTTGAAATCTCGAGAACGAGATTTATTTTAATGGAGGTGAATGTAATACCCTGAAGACTTAAATATATGAAATATATTCATAATTATGAATATGTGGAGGAAATCGAAAATAAATCAATTTATGGTTATGAATATGTGGAGGAAATCGAAAATAAATCACATAATTGTATTATTGAGATTTTATGTTATTTTTCGAGAAATTATATTAAGTTTTTAGATCAGTTTTAAATTAAATTGGTTACGAAGTTTGAAGTTTGGAAGTTAATTATTTAAAATTCGTAGATACAACAAAATCGGCGGGATACAACAAAATCTGATGGTCTCCCAGCCTATTTCCAGCTATTTGAAGTCCCCCACCACCTGGAAAACATTCTTCATTATCCCTTCTACCTATTTAACCCCAAATTTGAGAGAATTTGGTCTTGAAATGGGGAAAACTGCACCGGTGGGTGCGGCGGTGTTTGCTCGAAATCCACCCAATTCTGAAATGATTTCATCCAATTGCTACTACCATTAGGCTCCCTTTGAGGTCTGGAACAAAGCTCATGCATTTTTTGGGGTGTTAGAGTTGTTATGGAGTTGAATCAAAACACCCAATAATCAAGGGTTTCCAGCGGTTAGTGGCCAATTTGAGGTGTTTTCAGGCCAAATTGGACTTGGCCATAGGTATGAAACTTGCTCCACTCCTTGATATCTACAACCCTATAAAATTTGGTAATTTTTAAAAATAGTTGAATTTTTCGGCAAGTCGGGGTGGCTGACCGCCACCTCAGCGGCGCGTGGCTAAGATGAGGATATTGTTCTTTTTAAGCTAATTATAATATTTTGAGTTCATATTTATAATATTTTTGATGTGGATCAATTTTTTGGATTGAAACTATGGGGTGTTAGTCACTAAAATGTTGAAGATTATGAATTACGATTCGGAATGTGAACTATGAATGGCTTGATCCCTGTTTAGGGTACGTAGGCAGTCTAACGAGACGTTAAATGCAGCCATAAAACAAGTAATGTTAAGTAATTCGAGAATTAAGGTTGAAATAATGGAATCTTGTCCATAAGAGGAAATGGTGATTAAATAGGAATATAATCGTACGTTTGGTAAGGAGTTATAATTATGGGTCATGAGTGGAACTAAGGCTCCTATTTAATGAATTAAAGTTCATGGTAGTTAAATAACCGAGATTAAGCATATGTTGAAATTTATCTAAGAAGAGTAATTGGGAGATTAATTCATACCATATATCTTATGTTCTTGGTAAATGAGATGGATTATAGATTTTGTGAGTAATTCGAAAAATCAAGTATTGACTTTTGTTAAGAAGTTGGGTTAATAGAAGAAATTTGGAGATTTAATTTAAAAATCTAGGCATATGCTTCGGTAATTAAAATATGATTATAGTTTATGAGGAAGTGAGGAAATTAAATAAAGAGTCATGATTTAAAATTTAGCTAAGTAAAGCAAAGTTTAGTTTGGGCCTATCACTAATAATATTATTTCCCGAAATAAAATAAATATTTCGGGGCGGGGTGTTACACGTTATTTACTTGAGTATTTACACACTCAAGGGGGAGTGTTGCAGTCCTATTAGATTAGGAATGTGATTGTGTAAATTGTGACATCACACATCGCCTAGGGGAATGATCCTTAAATGTATATTTTCATCCCTACCTAGCACGAGGCCTTTTGAGAGCTCACTGGCTTCGGGTTCTGTAGGAACTCCGAAGTTAAGCGAGAAAGGGGCTAGAGCACTCCCATGATGAGTGACCCACTGGGAAGTTGCTCGTGAGTTCCCAAAAACAAAACTGTGAGGGCGTGGTTGGGGCCCAAAGCGGACAATATCGTGCTACGGTGGTGGAGCGAGCCTGGGAAGTGATCCGCCCCAGGCTGGGATGTGACATAAATCCTAGTATATCTAGGATATCTTTGAATATTCCCTTTAGTAGTTAATACCTATTAGGTTGTAATCCTAAAAGGGTAAGGAATTAACCTTCCCTACTACTATAAATAAAAGCACAATGAGGTGGAATAGAATACACCTCACAATTATACATCTTTCTTTTCTCTCTCTATGTGCCGCACCTCTCTCTTTGGTCTCCATAATTATTCAATAAATTATGCCTACATTTTTTGATTTAATTTTTTACCCAGATTTTTTAATTTAATTTGTACACATATGTTTGCTGAATATACCCATGCTAATTACGCGTATTCATTTTTTAAAATATATTAATAATTACGCGGGTACATTTTTTGTTTGCTATAGAACTATGTGAAGAATAATATTAGGGTTTAGGTAATTGTTATATTGTAAAAATATTATTGATGCTTGTTTAAATTTCATAATATGTGGGAAGATTAATGCTAGGAAGACTTAGTTTTGTAAACTAAATGACATAAAAGTTGATGATTTGATTATAACTTAAGTGTTTATTAAGGTGCTTATTTCTTATTGATGACACATAATTTAGTTTGCAACTTTTGTTTACAAATTTTGTCACCCTAACATTACCCTTTACGGAAATGTATAAATGCATGAGTTAAATCCTTAAATGATGTTGCCTAACTGATATCTTGCTTTCAACTTTACATATAGTGACGATAATTTCGCGAACAAACACCTGAATATTTATGCAAATCTTCAAATTTATTAAGTTGACTGGAGCTTTATTACTTCATCACACATTCACCAAACAGATGAAAATGTTTACCAAAAAAAACAAAAAAACAAAAAAAAACCAAAAAAAAAAAGCAGATGAATATTATCTTACAGATGTTTATTTAATTTAATAATAGTAGCTTATTTTACTCAAAGTGTTTCTGCTACCAAAATGTAGAAGAGACCCATAACTCCGCTGTGCCGTTGAGTGCTCTCGTAATTAGAAACTACCGTCAGTGTCTCCCCATCTTTTATCTTGACTGAGCCCGGCCAAGGGTAACAAGTGGTCATTCCAACGATATAACCAGCCTCATTTCCCGCTTCTTTTCCTTTTCCATAAATTGGTGTTGACGAACACAAAACCCTTCCATCCTAAATTAAAACGATTACAATTAATTAAAAGGAACATTAATTAATCAGTTAGTTAATGACCCTACGACAGTGTATAATTATTAATTTGAGTAACAACCAATTAAATTATTTGGAGTGGAAGAAAAAAAACACCTCTCCATGCAGTGTTGAACCAAGCCCCCCGATGTGCTGATGGGCTACACCATAGATGACATAACCACCAGTTGGCATTGTAATCTTTGCCCATTTGTTGTCAAAGCACCCATTAGTGGCATTGCAAGATTTTTCAACATCATATTCGACCTGCACAAAAGAAAGATATATAAAGAATCAAAAGAATTATGTCGTCAAACTGTAACGATGAACCACACATGCATGTTAGCAACAAATTAGTAATCAGCATAACTAAGTCTTGAATTGTATGTTACGTCAATTTTTAGATAAGTTTGGCAACATAAATAGAGAGACAGTGTTTGATAAGAGAATGTTAACGTCATACAGCACAAAATTAAGTTCATTAATTAATTAATTACCAGGCAATTGTCTTTAGCTCCAATAGGCGCTGAATGATTCATTCTATCAGTGGCATCAAGGATATAAACCTTGACAGGCACAATAGACTCAGACCAGTCAACCCACTTCACAGTATATCTCAAGTAGTGGTTTTTCTTTTCACCATCAAACCCTTGTTTCAGTCTGCACTTTGCACCGTCAGGGCAACATGTCAAACCCCCGGTGTACCCAGCCGGCAGAGGCTGGCCACTTGAATCCCTGGACACGTTATACATATCACACCTGCACTCCGTGCACCCTAGGTCATATTCCGCTCCTCTAGTATCAATTGCATGCACATTGAGCATCCATCTCTCCTCAAATCCATCAGGAACCACTTTACCATCCCCAACTTCGATTCCATAATGACCTGGAATGTGTGTGGCTGTTTTTCGTGTTTCAGATCCGAGTCCAAAATATTGTCCAAGAACACCATTCTGGCACATCCCACTGTTCCTCAACCATATAACATCCGATTCCGAGAGCTGCAGGGGAAGCTGCTGCTCTGGCTCCACGTAACCTTTCCGAGCATAATATCTTTCAACAATCCAGTGATGGACGTAGACCTCATGAAGAGGACTGGAATTCCCTTCTTCATCAATTATTTCAGCATCGAAACTCTTTAGGGCAATGTGACCTTTTGGGAAGTGAACGTTGTAAAAGTATTTGCTGGAACTTAATCCTGGTTCCAACACAAACTTAGGGGAGAGGTAGACGCCAGTCTTGGTCTTAAATTTCTTGTGTTTCAGATGTGCATGTGAACATGGAGTGCTTAATGCCAATACTAGCGCGGCTAACAAAAATACCCAACCTTGAAAACAACGTGCCATTTTCCTGCTAATAATGAAATAGTAATCTCTTAGAAAAATTCTCGCACAAAAAGCTCATGAAATCTCTTATGGATAATACTTATAAGAGAAAAGTCTTCCTTCACGAATGATATCATTTCATTGTATAAATGCAAAAAAAAATAATCGTTTATTCTTTTCATTAGAATTTAAGATCATCTCTAAAAAATTCATTCAATTTAGATACCATTGTCATCCATATATGTAAAAAAAAAAAATCGATGATTCTAATAACAAAGTAGCATTCTTGTGGTAAACTATCGATTTCTTTTATTCATATAAATAACTAAAGAAACTTTAACTCAAATGAATTTTTCTAAAAATATCTTTAAACAATGATAAATGACTCAAATTATGACTTTTGTATGCTAAAATAATACCATGTTAGCGAGATTTGAGAACTTTTCACTTAATTAAGGATAAAGAAAGTATTATTCATCTCTTATTTTTAATGTCAATCAATCAATTTATAAACTATCAGAAATTACAAAATAATATTACGAAGCGTAAGATAATAAAATAACATGTATGACGACATAAATGTTTACGTTCATCACAAATTCAAAACACGCAAGAAACAAAAAAGTATAGCTAAAAACAAATTTGAAGGGCTTTCTGAAATGGGGGAAAAGATTTTCAAATAGATACAGGGACTATAAACACAAAAACTGATCTCATCATTTACATGGGTGCATTTTCTCTCACCACCCTCAAGTGGTAATGCTCACTACCCTACTTATTACTATTGAATGAATTTAAATTTTGAGATTTGTATTTATCCACTAATCTCAAAATTTTAACTCATTCAACGGTAATAAATAGAGTGGTGAAGGAAATTATTCCCTCACTTACATACGTTCTAATATAAGCGGATTTCAGATATAATTACAAACCTTATATCAGTTTTGTTTGTCCGAAGTAGCATTGTGGATATAAGAAAAGACAATAAGAAAAACCCCTCAAAAAATAAAAAACCAAGACAATGTAATTGTTATAAACTGTTTTCCAGCTTGATTGAATCTAAAAACCCCATAAAATTGAAAGAAAGAGGAAATAAAAAGGTTAAGAGTAGAGAGAGTACTACGAAATGGATGTCTGGAAGAGGAAGCGCTCAGCCACCGAAAGAGTATGAGTTGAAGATGAGCACCGTGTTAGATATGAATCCAATATCTATCCATCCTATCCTATATATATACTTATTTGTAAGCGTGTCAGACACAATTGAAGAAAATAAAACTTGAGGAATTGCCTGGAATCTGGAATTGTATGTGTTTTATCAATGTGTACGGTTTACTTGTCCTTGGTCATCCCACCAGGAGTTGAACTTACGGGCAATCTTAGACTATTCCATGGTGGCTTATTGCCGCCTTTACTGCCACTTCAGGAAAGACAGATGGGTTAATTTCTTCCTGCACAAGCCAAATAATGGTATAAGGGTTAGATTAGTATTCAGCCCTCAGCCAGGACGATGCTAATTAAGGGAACTAACTAAGAAAGTATGACTGCATTTAGTCTCATCTTAAGATTATTCAATTTTGATCAAACATTCAAACCTTTCGGAGTAAAAGATTGCAAGTCATACTCGAAGCCGCTATAATGAGGCGTGAATGATTGCCGGAGTTTGGTACGGAGGGATCGACTGCGTATTATTCAATATTCGATTGATTACGATGGTTTTTGTGAACAAGAAAGATTTGTCAAAGTCAATTTTTTCTTTTTGTCCAAGTTTTTCCATTTTGCTAGTAAGATTTTAATGTCAAAAAGAGCTGCTGTTAAAGATTCAAACAGTATATGTATATAGCAGATGTCAACAATAGTTGCTATCTGTCAACAACATGGATATATATATATTGTCAACATTAGTTGCTACTCACAGTAAATGTTGTTAAGTGAATATTAGCATTTGTAATTAAATGGTCTTTAGATATTAGTTCTGTAAATTGCAATATAAAGAACTCCTTACGGAGACAATCAATATACAGAAAATTGACCCACAAACACACTATTTCTGAGGATTCATATATGTACGAAATCTACATCTATTAATTGATCATGTAATTAGTTCTTAGAATTAATAGGTCTTCAAATTGTACATAGCCTTATGATTGATCAAAAGGTTTAATATCGATATTGACTCTATGGTACAATGCGTGGAAACAACCCATTCACAAATTACAACCTGGCTGTGAGCTAGCTAGTTGCGGTTATCTTTTGAGTTTTGATTACAAAACTTGACACACCTCGACCCGGAATGTCCAATTGGACTTCAAATCGAGTTGTGTTGGCCAACACCTGGAGGGTGAAAAAACCATAAAGTGTAGTGTAGTGGAAAAAGGATTTTGGGTCTCTTGGCCTAATCCTCGGGGAACCGGGCCCTAGAGACGGAGGGGGCACATTACTCAGTACGTCCTAGAGATGGCTGCCTTGGAACCCTAAAGCTGCTACCGAGTGCACTAAGGTAGCCTATGGTTTCCAGAAGACTGCCTACGGCTTGCCCTTCGAGCAGTAAAACCATGCTAGACTTATACAACCGCACATTCTTGTGAAAGGTTAAACAAGCTAGCGTGCATATACAAAGCTTTATCAGCTGCCAACATGCTACGTAGTCGATAAGTTTTATCTCTGCCAAGCGCGGAACAACCTACACCAAGTCCTAAAGTGTTGTGATACTTACTACGCAACCTACGGAATTGGAGAAAGCCAAGGTTAACAGCCTAGTGGTTACGCGGACTTGTCTGCTTCTGTAAGTAAGGCTTCCGACTGCCAACCCTATGGCTAACAACTTTGCCAAGTTCTACACCAACGCCTACGACTGCATCGGCTACGCGGGCCTGTCTGCTTATAGAAAAGTAGCACGCCTGTCACTGGTCTATAAAGTTTAAAGGTTAGGGCATGAACAAAAGAAGCGATGATGGAGAAAAGCAAAGGAATCAAGTTTATTAAATTTCTAGCAAATTTGATAAACAACTAGCGAAGACCAAAGGAGTACAAGCAAAGAAAAAGCAATGAGGGAAACAAAGAAAATCTTGAAGACTACCAAGAAGACTACTTTTTAGCAACTTGGACATTCCACAACTACTCGGTCGCCACACCTTCAATAGCCGCGACATTCTCAGCAGCAGCATCATCCGGCGCTTCACTCCTAGCTGCTCTAGCATAGGCACTAACATCTCCGGCTACTTCACCAATGAAGGCCCAAAAAATAAGGGTGAACAAGTCTTCCGGAGAAATAGAGAAAGGTTTTGAAGTCTTTCCCAGCAAACTCAAAGTTAGACGGCCTACCAAAGAGATGATCTACATATCCCAGCTTGTAGAAACTGGCCTCACTCTGAACAAACGGAGCCTTAAGCCTAGCCTTCTCACCTTTCAGCTGCCCGATCTTCTCGAGCAGACCAACATGGACGCGCTGCAGCTCATCCACTTCCTTCTACAGACTTTCATTGATCTTCAGTACACCTTAAAGTTCCAACACTAGGGGTTCGAGCCTATCGATGATTCTCTTGAAGTGGATCACTTGATTATAAGCAACAATCAACTTTTCATCATTTGCATAAACAGCGAAACGAAGCTCAGAAACTACAAACTCAAGATCTTGAATCTGAGGTATGAAACACCTAATCTCTTCATCTGCACTTTCATACTTAAAGTTTGATCGCGTCAAGTCTAGTCTTCATGTCAACGACCTCTTGGTGAGCGGTCTCAAGCTGTAAAGAAGTAGGGGCAGAAATATTAGACCCCTTCAAAGCAACAAACTCAGAATCCAACCTCTTGATTTCCTCGGCCGTGGAATAAGCTTCAGCTGCCCGCCACCTCCTTGGCAGCCTTGCTATATCTGCATTATAGCAAGCAGAACAACCATTTTATATTGGGTTGTACGCTTCGCAAAGGAACTTGGGCAAACAAACCTTTCTAACGCCATTAACAAACTTGGTACAAGCGTCCATGTCTTCAAGCCAGACTGGTTTCAAAAGCACACAGATCTTAGCAGCCTCCCCAGAAGTAGGCATAGTGGGTTTCTCACAACTGCCCATGCGAACAATCTCATTCTTCCCAGCAGGCGAGTCAGTCTCAGCAGCAGAGTAAGTGGGCCTTAGCGCCACTTTAGCAGCAGAGTCCACATTATCGCTCTTCATAAAAGTAAGCACCTCTAAATGAGAATCAGACTTAGCTTCCAACGGACGTCTTAGCACAGACTTCGACATTTGGGGCATGACAATACCTCTACACTGAGCAATATTATCATCAATCGAATGAGCCACTCTCGACATGGCAAGCGTCACTGGCTCAGATCTAATAGCCCAATCTTTCATCCCTATAGAAAAAGTCAAGTCAATCACAAGCTTGGGGGCAGTCAATAAACCCTCGCAAGCAACGGAATAAGTCTTTGGTTTTTTTTCTTAGCCGACATTTCTCGAGCAGGCAGGAAGCATGCATGCCCAGCATTCCAGCGACCCATGAAGCCCGCGACCTCCTTATTTCTCTCAATCGCCGGTTTTCCCGTGTCAGGTCCAAAAGCCCAAAGGAAATAAGACTTGCGACTCGCCTAGCACTGCACCCCAGCGCCACAATCTGAGACCCCAATCACACAAGCTGCCCATGGCTCTAGGCAAGTTGAGCAGCTTAAAGTAGTGGTCCCTGCCACAACACCTCCTCAGCCCATGCCGAGCCGACTCCTGGCCCCTGCCAGCTGACGTGTCGCACCACCCCAACGGCTGCCCCGCGACAGCACTATTCAAGAAGAAGACAAGAAAAATTAATTTCCCTTTCTTACATCGGTGCGACACGGAGAAGACGAAGAAAGCAACGAAAGACAATCCTTTGCATGGGCAAGATGTAGAAGATTGCTAGGGGAGGGGGAACAAATATCCTCTAAGCTTTCTCTCTCTTGTAGGGTAGAATAAATTGCTCTTTAAAGTTGATTTAATAACCCACTTAAGGTGGACTTAAATAGGCTTTGAGAGAAATTTATTTCCCTTTCCTAGAAGGATCTAATTTCCTATTAAAGAGAGAATCAACATCAAAATATGAAGCAGTCTTAAGTTTCCTAAAGCAAGAAAATCTCTACACCTGCTGCCCTTTCCTGCGAGCAGCCCAACAGGTGTGGGGGCATTTGTGGAGCCAAAAATAATCACAATGCGACACGTGGATTCTTGGGTAAAAGATGACAAAAATACCATTGAGGCATATTGGGATTCCTACACACGAGCAGCGGGCAATCATCCCTCAACCAAGTCAAAAATGTTCTGAAAGAGGTAACAATTCAAAGTCCATCTCATCAAATCCCCTTTTGCAAGGTAACCTCCAAAATATTATGTTAATTGGTTAATTAATGGATTAATTACCCAATTAATCCATTAAATACCAATTAAATCATCCAATTAACCACAAAATACATCCAATTCAACCCTAAAGCTAGTCAAAGGCCGGCCACACCCTTTGCTCTTCACCTTTTTTATTTCTTCCACTTTATTACCCAAATTAAGTTAGTCAATTAATCCTATAACTCCCAATTTATTTCTTTCATGTTTAATTAGCCAATAAATTGGCTAATTAAGCCAAAATTTCACCAAAAAATCACATGATGGCCGGCCACTTTCTCTCCAAAGTGGACCGGCCTAGCCCTATAAAAGGCCTCTTATTTTCACCAAACAACTCATTCCATTTCTCTTGCAAAAAAATCCTAAATACTCTAAACACTCTTTCTCTCTAAAATTCTAACTTTGGCATCGGAGGTTCTTCGGCCAAAGCCCCCCCCCCCCAATTCATCGTGGGCGCGTGAGGCTATTGGCCTTAACCTAAGGTGCTACTTGTTTTGTAGGTGCAAAATCGTCCAAGATCGAGGAGGAGAAAATTTGCATCCACAATGGTTAGGGCCCAAAGCGGACAATATCGTGCTACGGTGGTGGAGCGAGCCTGGGAAGTGATCCGCCCCAGGCTGGGATGTGACATAAATCCTAGTATATCTAGGATATCTTTGAATATTCCCTTTAGTAGTTAATACCTATTAGGTTGTAATCCTAAAAGGGTAAGGAATTAACCTTCCCTACTACTATAAATAAAAGCACAATGAGGTGGAATAGAATACACCTCACAATTATACATCTTTCTTTTCTCTCTCTATGTGCCGCACCTCTCTCTTTGGTCTCCATAATTATTCAATAAATTATGCCTACATTTTTTGATTTAATTTTTTACCCAGATTTTTTAATTTAATTTGTACACATATGTTTGCTGAATATACCCATGCTAATTACGCGTATTCATTTTTTAAAATATATTAATAATTACGCGGGTACATTTTTTGTTTGCTATAGAACTATGTGAAGAATAATATTAGGGTTTAGGTAATTGTTATATTGTAAAAATATTATTGATGCTTGTTTAAATTTCATAATATGTGGGAAGATTAATGCTAGGAAGACTTAGTTTTGTAAACTAAATGACATAAAAGTTGATGATTTGATTATAACTTAAGTGTTTATTAAGGTGCTTATTTCTTATTGATGACACATAATTTAGTTTGCAACTTTTGTTTACAAATTTTGTCACCCTAACATTACCCTTTACGGAAATGTATAAATGCATGAGTTAAATCCTTAAATGATGTTGCCTAACTGATATCTTGCTTTCAACTTTACATATAGTGACGATAATTTCGCGAACAAACACCTGAATATTTATGCAAATCTTCAAATTTATTAAGTTGACTGGAGCTTTATTACTTCATCACACATTCACCAAACAGATGAAAATGTTTACCAAAAAAAACAAAAAAACAAAAAAAAACCAAAAAAAAAAAGCAGATGAATATTATCTTACAGATGTTTATTTAATTTAATAATAGTAGCTTATTTTACTCAAAGTGTTTCTGCTACCAAAATGTAGAAGAGACCCATAACTCCGCTGTGCCGTTGAGTGCTCTCGTAATTAGAAACTACCGTCAGTGTCTCCCCATCTTTTATCTTGACTGAGCCCGGCCAAGGGTAACAAGTGGTCATTCCAACGATATAACCAGCCTCATTTCCCGCTTCTTTTCCTTTTCCATAAATTGGTGTTGACGAACACAAAACCCTTCCATCCTAAATTAAAACGATTACAATTAATTAAAAGGAACATTAATTAATCAGTTAGTTAATGACCCTACGACAGTGTATAATTATTAATTTGAGTAACAACCAATTAAATTATTTGGAGTGGAAGAAAAAAAACACCTCTCCATGCAGTGTTGAACCAAGCCCCCCGATGTGCTGATGGGCTACACCATAGATGACATAACCACCAGTTGGCATTGTAATCTTTGCCCATTTGTTGTCAAAGCACCCATTAGTGGCATTGCAAGATTTTTCAACATCATATTCGACCTGCACAAAAGAAAGATATATAAAGAATCAAAAGAATTATGTCGTCAAACTGTAACGATGAACCACACATGCATGTTAGCAACAAATTAGTAATCAGCATAACTAAGTCTTGAATTGTATGTTACGTCAATTTTTAGATAAGTTTGGCAACATAAATAGAGAGACAGTGTTTGATAAGAGAATGTTAACGTCATACAGCACAAAATTAAGTTCATTAATTAATTAATTACCAGGCAATTGTCTTTAGCTCCAATAGGCGCTGAATGATTCATTCTATCAGTGGCATCAAGGATATAAACCTTGACAGGCACAATAGACTCAGACCAGTCAACCCACTTCACAGTATATCTCAAGTAGTGGTTTTTCTTTTCACCATCAAACCCTTGTTTCAGTCTGCACTTTGCACCGTCAGGGCAACATGTCAAACCCCCGGTGTACCCAGCCGGCAGAGGCTGGCCACTTGAATCCCTGGACACGTTATACATATCACACCTGCACTCCGTGCACCCTAGGTCATATTCCGCTCCTCTAGTATCAATTGCATGCACATTGAGCATCCATCTCTCCTCAAATCCATCAGGAACCACTTTACCATCCCCAACTTCGATTCCATAATGACCTGGAATGTGTGTGGCTGTTTTTCGTGTTTCAGATCCGAGTCCAAAATATTGTCCAAGAACACCATTCTGGCACATCCCACTGTTCCTCAACCATATAACATCCGATTCCGAGAGCTGCAGGGGAAGCTGCTGCTCTGGCTCCACGTAACCTTTCCGAGCATAATATCTTTCAACAATCCAGTGATGGACGTAGACCTCATGAAGAGGACTGGAATTCCCTTCTTCATCAATTATTTCAGCATCGAAACTCTTTAGGGCAATGTGACCTTTTGGGAAGTGAACGTTGTAAAAGTATTTGCTGGAACTTAATCCTGGTTCCAACACAAACTTAGGGGAGAGGTAGACGCCAGTCTTGGTCTTAAATTTCTTGTGTTTCAGTTGTGCATGTGAACATGGAGTGCTTAATGCCAATACTAGCGCGGCTAACAAAAATACCCAACCTTGAAAACAACGTGCCATTTTCCTGCTAATAATGAAATAGTAATCTCTTAGAAAAATTCTCGCACAAAAAGCTCATGAAATCTCTTATGGATAATACTTATAAGAGAAAAGTCTTCCTTCACGAATGATATCATTTCATTGTATAAATGCAAAAAAAAAATAATCGTTTATTCTTTTCATTAGAATTTAAGATCATCTCTAAAAAATTCATTCAATTTAGATACCATTGTCATCCATATATGTAAAAAAAAAAATCGATGATTCTAATAACAAAGTAGCATTCTTGTGGTAAACTATCGATTTCTTTTATTCATATAAATAACTAAAGAAACTTTAACTCAAATGAATTTTTCTAAAAATATCTTTAAACAATGATAAATGACTCAAATTATGACTTTTGTATGCTAAAATAATACCATGTTAGCGAGATTTGAGAACTTTTCACTTAATTAAGGATAAAGAAAGTATTATTCATCTCTTATTTTTAATGTCAATCAATCAATTTATAAACTATCAGAAATTACAAAATAATATTACGAAGCGTAAGATAATAAAATAACATGTATGACGACATAAATGTTTACGTTCATCACAAATACAAAACACGCAAGAAACAAAAAATTATAGCTAAAAACAAGTTTGAAGGGCTTTCTGAAATGGGGGAAAAGATTTTCAAATAGATACAGGGACTATAAACACAAAAACTGATCTCATCATTTACATGGGTGCATTTTCTCTCACCACCCTCAAGTGGTAATGCTCACTACCCTACTTATTACTATTGAATGAATTTAAATTTTGAGATTTGTATTTATCCACTAATCTCAAAATTTTAACTCATTCAACGGTAATAAATAGAGTGGTGAGGGAAATTATTCCCTCACTTACATACGTTCTAATATAAGCGGATTTCAGATATAATTACAAACCTTATATCAGTTTTGTTTGTCCGAAGTAACATTGTGGATATAAGAAAAGACAATAAGAAAAACCCCTCAAAACATAAAAAACCAAGACAATGTAATTGTTATAAACTGTTTTCCAGCTTGATTGAATCTAAAAACCCCATAAAATTGAAAGAATGAGGAAATAAAAAGGTTAAGAGTAGAGAGAGTACTACGAAATGGATGTCTGGAAGAGGAAGCGCTCAGCCACCGAAAGAGTATGAGTTGAAGATGAGCACCGTGTTAGATATGAATCCAATATCTATCCATCCTATCCTATATATATACTTATTTGTAAGCGTGTCAGACACAATTGAAGAAAATAAAACTTGAGGAATTGCCTGGAATCTGGAATTGTATGTGTTTTATCAATGTGTACGGTTTACTTGTCCTTGGTCATCCCACCAGGAGTTGAACTTACGGGCAATCTTAGACTATTCCATGGTGGCTTATTGCCGCCTTTACTGCCACTTCAGGAAAGACAGATGGGTTAATTTCTTCCTGCACAAGCCAAATAATGGTATAAGGGTTAGATTAGTATTCAGCCCTCAGCCAGGACGATGCTAATTAAGGGAACTAACTAAGAAAATATGACTGCATTTAGTCTCATCTTAAGATTATTCAATTTCGATCAAACATTCAAACCTTTCGGAGTAAAAGATTGCAAGTCATACTCGAAGCCGCTATAATGAGGCGTGAATGATTGCCGGAGTTTGGTACGGAGGGATCGACTGCGTATTATTCAATATTCGATTGATTACGATGGTTTGGTGAACAAGAAAGATTTGTCAAAGTCAATTTTTTCTTTGTGTCCAAGTTTTTCCATTTTGCTAGTAAGATTTTAATGTCAAAAAGAGCTTCTGTTAAAGATTCAAACAATATATGTATATAGCAGATTTCAACAATAGTTGCTATCTGTCAACAACATGGATATATATATATTGTCAACATTAGTTGCTACTCACAGTAAATGTTGTTAAGTGAATATTAGCATTTGTAATTAAATGGTCTTTATATATTAGTTCTGTAAATTGCAATATAAAGAACTCCTTACGGAGACAATCAATACACAGAAAATTGACCCACAAACACACTATTTCTGAGGATTCATATATGTACGAAATCTACATCTATGAATTGATCATGTAATTAGTTCTTAGAATTACTAGGTCTTCAAATTGTACATAGCCTTATGATTGATCAAAAGGTTTAATATCGATATTGACTCTATGGTACAATGCGTGGAAACAACCCATTCACAAATTACAACCTGGCAGTGAGCTAGCTAGCTGCGGTTATCTTTTGAGTTTTGATTACAAAACTTGACACACCTCGACCCGGAATGTCCAATTGGACTTCAAATCGAGTTGTGTTGGCCAACACCTGGAGGGTGAAAAAACCATAAAGTGTAGTGTAGTGGAAAAAGGATGTGAATAATTTAAACCTAAACGTGCCTAATCAAAAGAGTGCATAAGTGAGCGAGATTGAACTCATTTCACACGTGATGTCTGAGTATAAACAGTATAGTAAATAGGATGAAGGTTATACCACTGAAGATAACCATCTCATGAGATTTGTCAGAATCCTCGTTTACACGTAAGCACAACTACAAAACCTGGAGGGGCGAAAAATAAAGTTGGGTGGGTCCGAAAATAACGTTTTGTAATAACCTTTTCAAAAACATTATAACCCCTAGCCGTAAAATCAAGTCTAGTTTCCAAAATATTTACGTACTACATATAGTAAGAATATACTTACCATAGCCTACAAAGACTCAAGAAATCAATAAGGCACAACTATCGCAAATAAGCACAAGGTGCGGTCACATACGAGTCGGAATTGCCTAGTGCAATCTGTATGACAAGGCTAACACCTAACTTAGATCCAAGGCAAGCGAACGGTGCGGATGTGAACATACACGTGAAGGATTGACCCTGGCCCTGGGGCGGAGTACTAACACTAGGGTGCAACAAGATGAGCATATACATAAATATAATCATGCTACAAAGATTCAATAACTCTAATCAACATAATAATAATCACAGCTGCAAATATAATATCATGGTATCTCGTGCATACTTGTGAACCTATAGGGTTTAGATTAATTCCCTAGGTTCAGTTATTTCGCTACTTCATGCGAACTTTAGTCTAAGCTAGGCATACGTAGTAAATTCATTTCAAAGTATAATTGGGAACTAGCAAGTATGCATACACTTATAAAAAGAAATGACCCACTCACAGATACGCAGTCGAAAACACCGTACATTCTCGGGATACGTTTCCCCTATATGTGAAATTACTAATTAACTTAGTTTAATGACACCTAAATGAAAACTTAAATAAAACCCCTCATAGTTTGCCCAAACCTAGAGTTTAAATACATGAAATCAATCTACTCGACCTCATGGACCTATACAAATTTACAGAAAAAATTTTGGATGCTGGACAGGCCACCACGTGCAGGCCACGAGTAGGTAGACCTGATGGAGGCCTAATGGCAATTAGGAATATTCCGTTAAATCCTTAATAGAAGTTAACAACGTTACCTGACGTCGTTAGAATATTCCTTCAGAGTTGACAAAATATTTCGTCGTCTTCTCCGGTGGTCCTCTCCGGTTGCCGCCGCCGTCTCAACTCGCTGAAAATCTGAGAATGTTTCAAACCTCCATATCTTCTTCATTTCTCAACCTTTTTTTTTTACAAAATTTATATGGAAATGAAGCTTATGAAGAGTTGAACAAGGATATACCTTTTAGAAGTCCAAAAATTAGATGAAGTTGGCCTAAAATAGCCTCGAAAGGTACGGTCAAAACTCAACTCTTCGAACCCTCATGTTTTTTACATCAACTCTTCCTCATACCTTGACTAGGGACCCTGAGGAGTTGTGTAGAAGCCCTCCCCCCGAGTCCTAAAACGCCGTGACTCAGTCTGAAAATCGTCGATGCAGAATTCACCGAGTCGGAGCTTCCGAGTTGGTGAGTCAAATCTCAACCAAATCAAGATCTGGTTACATAGTTGTGTTCATGGGGTTGAGGGGAGTTCAAAGGTGTAGGTTACAAGTCACGTTAGATCCACCAATTAGGGAAGGGATGGATTCTGTGCAATTTTAAATGTAAAAGATCTGTCCTCTTGGGAGTGTTTCCAACACTGTAAATTTGTACTTACGTGTACAAAATACTCGTGGTTAACGTACTTTAACGGAGCGTAACTTTTTTGTTACAGATTTGATTCGAGTCTAACTCGCATCCACGCATTTGTAGCGACGAGTACTAATTTAGTACGAAACCAGGAAAATGAAAGTGAAAGCCAAAAACCACGTCTATGTCAAATTCTACTTTCTTCGAAAAAGGGTAAAATCGTCAAAACACACAAATGAAAAAGAAATTTCAATGGAAAGTAAGGACAGGTCGTCACAAAACTAATCAATTACCACATGTTTATAATTTCTTGGCAAGGCGTGTTGTTTGTGGGAAAATGTTAGAAAAGTCGATCTAATCTATAAGGGATTGTAGGCATGATAGTTTAAATTTTTAAAGAGGTCTGTTTCATTTTAGGGTTGTTTGGTAATTATTTGGTTTTCAATTGAAAACTCGTTTGGTAACACCTTCAGTTTGAAAACTGAAAATCGAAAACCAAAAAATGTAAGTTTCTTGAGTTTTTTAAAATTGACTTTCAATGTTGAAGTTTTGGTTTATACTGAAAATAGATACCAAACGAGTTTCAGTTTTCAAGAAAATGAAAAAAAATTCAAATTAAAAACTAGAAGCAAAAGTGTTATCAAATAGCCTCTTAGTCGCTCATATTGACTATGACTTTGCAAATGCAATGTCGAGTGGAGGAGGCGATGGAGGAAGGGATGGTGGGATGGGTGACAAAGAACAGTGACAGAGTCAGAATTTTATGTGAAGGAGGGCCTTTCATATACGTATGAATTTTTTATTTTTTTGTACTTAATAGTGATTATGTAATAGGATAAAATAGACAATTAACATTCAAAATTTTAAGTTAAGTGTAAAAAGAGATTGCATGAATTTAAATAAAATTTCCCTTTACAAAACTGAAAGATCCATTAAATTCAATAAAGAGAATCAAAAGAATTGCACAATACAACTTAATAGGAGGCAGAGATGAGGATAACTACTAAAAAATATATAAAATAAAAAGAACATACAAAAGTATTCGGGTTTGCATAGTTTGATAGAAGAGGGAAAAAAGGAAGTCTACGAATAATATACGATTAGGTTGCTTTAGAACTAATATTAAAATTTGTTTTAAAACCCTCATCTACAAACTCACTATTTCA
The DNA here is from genome assembly GCA_963580275.1 of Crataegus laevigata. Taxonomy (NCBI): domain Eukaryota; kingdom Viridiplantae; phylum Streptophyta; class Magnoliopsida; order Rosales; family Rosaceae; genus Crataegus; species Crataegus laevigata. The sequence goes on along the minus strand of OY756953.1, from coordinate 9,108,109 downwards.
TTAAACTACAAATACAAAATAACAAAACTGTTAGAATAGGAAGACGACAATGTGGTTGGAGTCAATTTCTTCCTGAGGACAATCCATCTTCTTCCTCGTGTTTCACAATGCAGGCTTGAGGTGGCCGGTAAACTTTTTACACTGTAATCAGGATGGGCACATGACCACTCTGGTACCTTAGTGGCCCCTCCCTTGACAAAAAAGAGGATTTTGAACCTCAAAATGCTACTTCCATAAAACAACTCAACCGCTAAAACTGACGACATATTGAGCAAGTAATGATGACATATGATAATATTGTCAAGATATCCAACACTGACGAGATACTAACCGAATACTAATGACATACTTACTGAATAATAACAACGTATCAACTGAATACACTTTTTAATTGTAAATTTTTGTACAAAGTAATTTTAAACCAATTTCATAATTAAATCTGGCGTCTCTTAAGCACCCCACATTATCTCCCCTTTTTAATTTACCATTGTATAATTGTCATAATCGAAATTAACATTCTCTTTATTATCATCTAAAAATTAGTTTTAGAAAAATTCATTCTAGGCTGCTTAGTCATCCATATGAATAAAAAATATATTAACCATTTATCATGATGATGCTAGATGTTACCAGAATCGTCAATTTATTCGATACATTTAAATTATTAAACGATATTTAAGTTAAATGAATTTATCTAAACATACCTTTAAATTATTATTATTATTATTTTGCTAACTATAAAATAATGTTACGTTAAAGGAAAAAGGAACTAGGGAAGTATTGTATTGTATTGTATTGTATTAAAATCAAGTCAGCCCAAAGCAAACCAATCCGGCTGAAAGCCTTTGGGTCGGGCCAACACATTACAAGTTCTGGAAGTCCATTGCATGGGAAGCAATGGTTAGGAGGAGAGAAACGATCCGAAATTATGGCGGGAGTTTTGACGAAGGAACATCGGGCCAGGCACTTGACCAAAACCAACAACGTGGCAAATGACGGAGCCATGTCGCTCCTAGAGCCGCGGCGGCTGTGGTAAAACTGTTCCAACGACGCTAAATTAACCAAAACACAAGCTTTCTCACTCTCCATCTCTCTCTCTCTCTCTCTCTCAAGACGCAGAGCGCAGAGCAGACATGGAAAAATCTGAAAGAGCCAAAGAAAGAAAAGAAAAGAGACTCCAAGAAATCTCCCTCCTCAGAACCATTCCTTATTCCGATCACCAGAGGTTGGTTTGCTCTTACTTTGCTCGTTTAACGGATAGAGTAAAAAATGATGACTATAGCTGTTGTTATCTTTGTTACTTTTGCAATTTTTTCGTGGTCGTAATTGAATACAGAACTGAACAAAAAACCCAGTTGTGATTTGTCATTTGTGCATTGGATGTTATGATTTTTGCAATTTCTTCATGTTTGTGAACACAAAAAAAAAAAAAAAAACACATTTGTGATTTTGTGCATGGTGGAATGCATGATCTTAATTTAGACTCTAGCTGTTGTGATCTTTGTTAGTTTTGCAATTTCTTCATGTTCATGAATTAAGAACAACAAAACGATCAGCCCAATTGTGATTTGTGTATTTGGGCATACATGTGTGTGACTGTATAGGTGGTGGTCAGCAGAGACCGTTGCGGTGGTGACTGGGGGTAACAGGGGGATTGGGTTTGAGATTTCGAAGCAGCTTGCGGCACAGGGGGTGACTGTTATACTCACATCCAGAGACCACAGTGTGGGGCTTGAAGCGGCTAAGGTCTTCCAAGAAGGTGGTTTCAATGTGTTTTGTCATCAGCTCGATGTGTTAGACACGGCGTCCATCACCGAGTTTTGTGACTGGTTGAAACAAAACTATGGTGGGTTGGATATTCTGGTGAGTTGATCAGATTTTGGTCTTTGTAGATAAACTGTTTCATTCCATTCCCAGCTGTACTTTGCCGTTTTCCATATTGGTTCTAATTTTATGCAATTATTTTGCTCCCATTTCAATCTTGCAGATAAATAATGCAGCTGTTAATTTCAATCAGGGTTTTGATAATACTGTCGAGTATGCCTCTCAGGTTATTACTACAAATTATTATGGCACCAAAAATATGATTCAAGCAATGATCCCCTTGATGAAACCTTCAGCTGCTGGAGCTCGTATTGTTAATGTGAGCTCAAGATTGGGTAGAATAAATGGCAAGCGGAGTGTAAGTAACTTGGTTTCTTACATCTTTTCTTTTGTATTCATAAAAAAATTCATCCTTTTTATGTATGTCTATGTTGCGGGTAGGGAAATTGGAGAATGTTGTGCTCAGGGATAGGCTAGATCGCTACTCTTCGCGGGGCAGTGAGATCTTTGGTTGCATGTTTGAAAATAAATAAGTTGTGTTTTCTAAAAGGCCAAACTTGATGGATTTCAGAATAACCGATTTAGGTTATAGAAGTTAAGAAGAGGGTTTGTGCTCATCTGAGTGCTAGCAGAGTGTTAACCTTTCGACCAAAATTTGACCAGAAGTTTGAGAACCGGCCTTTATATTTGTCCCAATGGCATCAAATTCCTAGGAGGCCTTATAGTTCGCCCAGGTTATGCTGCTGGATTGAGGAACACTGTTGAGAAACCATGGGTGAATGATATGAGGTGGATTTGGTGCCGGAACAGGTCAGGAAAGTAAGTGTCTAGCTGCTAGATGAAGCATCTCTGAGAGGCTTGCTAGATTTCCAGCTGCCGTCGGGTTTTCTAATCAACACTGATTTCTCCCTGAGGGATATAATTAGCGTGATGTGAACCTCCATTGCATGATATCATTTGATGCTATATATCTATTGAGAATATATCAGAAGCTTAACGAAACTTGTTCATCTTTCCCCGACCATATGAACTAGCACAGCTTTGCTACCGATCTAATCATTTTTTTTCTTGACAGAAAATTGAAGATGTGCGTTTGAGAGAGAAATTTAGCGATTTGGACACAATCACTGAGGAACTGATTGATCAAACAGTTTCCAGTTTTCTACAACAGGTACAAGATGGCACTTGGGAATCCGGTGGGTGGCCTAAAACGTTCACTGACTACTCGGTATCAAAACTTGCAGTCAACACTTACACCAGGCTGATGGCAAAGATGCTATCCGACAGACCAGAAGGCCAGAAAATTTATATCAACTGTTACTGCCCAGGTTGGGTGAAGACTGCTATGACAGGTTATGCTGGGAATATTTCAGTTGAAGCAGGGGCGGACACTGCAGTTTGGCTTGCCTTGCTTCCAGACCTGGCAGTAACGGGGAAGTTTTTCGCTGAAAGGCGTGAGATAAGCTTCTAAGGTAGTCTGTCTAAAGACTAACAAAGTTTGTGCAACAGTTCAATTGCGTCATTACGGACTTCACATCCGTTACAGCCCTAACGCCAATGAAAATTCTAATGTAATCGACATCTTCCGAACTGCAATATGCCGTGAGTGAATACCTTATGAATTATGTTGAAGAAGGGAGCCAGTAACTTACTGTAGGGTGTAGACCGATAGGATGGATGCTAGAATGTATTTGATGTCCAAAGGCTATGCGATGTGCTTCTGTGTCATCGGAAAGCTGGGATTTTTAAAAGCACCTTTTTGTTCCCAATCGTGTTTAGTTATTGGGGTTCGAGATTAAGTTGGGAAGTCTTCACTTAGTGATTGTTATGCCACAGTTTATTTTGTTTAGGTTTTACCTATCAATGCAAGTGATTTTTCTATGTGCATTTGAAGAATTTTTGGTATCATGTTGGGAAATAATTTTGATAATCTACTAGTAAATGTCTAAATCCTGCTCTACTATTGTTCTTAGTTCAATTATACTTTTTGTGGAGATATTGTTTTTTATATAAGCAATATTGAAGAAGTAAAAATCGAACAACTAACTGAGTTACAAGTCTCTTATCAATGAGGTATTATTTATAAGTGTGCTATATCTATAAATATAAAGAGAGATCACAAACAAGATGAAGTTTTTATAATCCCAAAATTGCTATTCTTCCATTAGGATTTAAAAAATAAATAAATAAATAAAAAACCACTCGTGTAGCGGGACAGTAGATAGTTAATAAGTTTTTTATTTTCGAAAATATGTTTTCATAAAAAACCATAAGAACTAAAATAAGTAAAATTAAAGAAAAAAAAATATATATATATATATATATATATATTATCATATAAAACAGTTTAATTATACTTTATTCCTGGAGTGCTATCTCGCTCATCAGTATCATGCTCAAGCATTTCACGCCATAAAAGAGCGAAAGACGTTACCTAAAATTTCTGCCTAAGTTTATTTATTCTACACTAAATTATGCATGTTTTTTTTTTTTTTTGTCAAACAATAAATTTTATTAGATAAAATATTAGTTTAGCTACCAAAGGAATTTAAACACACGTCATCATACAAAAATTCAATATTTTTTCACCATTGTGGTAAAAGACCACTCGCTAAATTATGCATATATGAATTAGGTTATTTGCTCATCAATAGTTTTATATCGTAATGTAAAAATAATATACATCTTATCTTTCACCGGTAGTCATTCTTTTTCTGTTCGGATCGTGCCACATTATCAATTTATTTTCCAAGGATCTAAAACGAGGTTTTACGCATGTGAGATTTCTTCTAAGTCTCAACCCATGCAAGAGCTGCACGAGATTTTTCACAATTAAAATTTTGTCCATACTGCTTAATTTCTTTCCGGGTAGATGGTTTTTTCCTTCTTTTTCTTGACTTTTTGGCCTATAACGACCCGTCCCTAATTTTTTATGTAATTTCCTCCCCGAGTGTGTTAATTGACATTTATGCCCTTGTAGAAAAGTGACGTGAACGTGGTTATTCGACTTTAAATTATTTTTCTCGTTATCGTAATTAAAAAGTACTCATTGTTACGAACGCGTGAGCGCGAGTTAGACTCGAATCGGACTTGTAGAGAAAAAGTTATGTTTCGTTAAAGTACGTAAACAACGGGTAGAATTGTATACGTGCGTGTTAATTTTCATTACTAGAAAACTTCTGTTTTTGATAGTGTACGTAGATTTCGTTGGATTTCAAAGTGTACAAATCTTTTCCTTTTTCCTTTTAAAACTTGTCTGTGACTTACCTCACCACCAATTATTTTGCTACACACATTATTGCACCCAATCAGATCTCTCTCTCTCTCTCTCTTTTTCTTTATGGACCAATCAGAAAGTCCTCTCTCTCATCTTCGTCTTCTTTCTCCCTCGCCCAAGTCTCTCCCCTCTACACACACACACACACACCATCATCAAAACTTGCAGATCGAACACAAAAACACCACCATCGCACTCTACCCACAAACCTAGTCGTAGAAGCCGATTCGAAAATGATCTAGTTTTGACTGTCAACTCAGAAGCTTCGACTCAGTGGTTTTTACTTCGACGTGTTTCTGGCCGTGTTGCACGATTTTGAGAGCTTTGGAAACACTTACTCGACTTCCCGTGACCACTAGACTAGGTTTAGAGAGAAGACGACGTAGAAACCCACGGTTTTGGGATGACGAACTTAAGGCCGAGACTCTCGAGTCAATTTTGATCCAGTTTCGTCCACCTTTTAGACTCTCAAGAGGTACGAACTTTTTCTTCTCGTCTTGGGCTTCAAATCCATATAAAGTTGTTTAAAATGGTTGAAAAATGAAGAAGTTATTGAGTTTTGAAATTTTTCCAGAAATCGGCGAGATTTTTCTAGTTTCTGACAAACTAGACGGCAGCAATGGTAGAGGTTCACTGGAGAAGAAGGAGAATATTCTGTCAAAGTTGACAGAATGTTCTAACTCCGTTACTATTTAATGGAATATTCTGTCAACGCTAACGGAATATTCCTGTCTTTTATTAGTCTCTGCCAACATGTGCCTACCCGTGGCACAGCGTGTGGCCGTGGGCTAGGCAGCACGTGAATGTGCGTCCGGCCTCCGACCACCGAGTACTTGACATGTGTGGGTCCGTTATGTCAAGTAAAATATTTTGGTATATTTAAACCCTCCGTTTGAGCAAATTATAGGAGTTTTTCCTAGCTTTTTCGTATATGTCCTTATTAATTAATTATTATTAGTTGTTTCGCATATAGGGGAGAATTAACCTGATGACGTACAAGGACAAGCGAGGCTAGGGGCTATGATCCATCGATGTATCAATGAGTGGGCATTTGTTTTCATATATATATATATGAACTTAATAGTTTCCACATATACTTTTGAATTGATTTATGCATATGATGCCATGATTAAATAATGTTATAAGAAATGTTGTACTGTTATGAAATGCTAAAATAATCCTACGGGATGCGCATGTAAGTTTATTATGTTGACTAGAATTATTGAATCGCTATGGCATACTTATATTTGTGTAGTCTGCTCATCCTTGCTACACCCCGGTGTTAGTGTGATGCGAAATATATAAGCACACAAATTAAACCCTCTTTTTACCAATTGTAGCAAGTATGTAAGTAGGGATCGTTCTAGGCCGGGGATTAAGAGGGATTGCTAAATCACTTGAAAACTGACTCAAAAACGTAAAAACAAAGTTAAAACACTAAACTAGACTCAAAGAATGCAAAACTATACTTTAAAATACTAAAACAAACCAAAAGACTCAAAACAGCAAGAAAACACTCAAAACTGCCTTAAAACCACTTTCTGGGCAGTTTTGAACACTAAAGAAGAATTTGGACGAAAATAGTTATAACTTGACTCAAGACACTTAAAAACACAAACTAAATTGATTTCTAACTAACTTGACACTCAAAGTAAAGGGGGAATTGGTTTTGACGAATTTGAAAACAAAACAAAAACTTTGTAATTAAAACAGATTGTAAAACGAATTTGGGTGAATTAAATAGATGGAAGGCTAGCTAAGGGGTTCTTCTCCACACATGTTATACTTGCATACAAAACGATTTCTAATTGCTTTTCAACAAACCATGAATTCTCAACGCCCCAAGTTAATTAGGTCCGCTTAAATTAACTTTCAGATTTCCCTTATGTCAATGAATTGGACGGAAAACGCGCATCACAATCAAATTATTCCTCAAGAGTTCTCTATATGAAAGCGCATACTAAAGATACAATCAAAGATCATTACGTTCAATGGAAATCATAAGCATTGACGAAGCAATCGTTACTATGAATTGCATGAAACTTATGCCAAGAATTTACTTAACGCGATTGTGATCAACAACCTTTACTACTTGTGAATATAAGTTCATAACGATTAGGTGAAATTCCCTTATATCCTAGCATTCAATTTATCCATGCAAACTAAGCGGGCCCTCTTAAACAACATACACAAATCAGTTTTAGTTCAAACGGATAAGTAAATTGAAATCACAATTTATGAATCACAACTAGAGGTAATCAAATCATATAGCAAGCATGGACATGGTTTCGAATTACCCCTTAGCTACGGGGGGGATTAGTTCCTCATGATAGCAAATAAACAAAGAAAACTAAATTGAAACATTAAAAACCAAGATAGACAACACCTAGAATTGCTCCAGTGATTCAATGCTTTGAATGGCATTCACGACTCCAAATGGCACCTTCTCCTTCCTTCCTTGAATAATTGCGGCACAAGAGGGATTTTTGTGTGGATTTGTGGTGGTGGATGGATGTAGGTGAATTATGGTAGAGGGTGGTGTAGGGGGTGGTGTCTAAATGGTGTAGCAAAGGATGGTATTTATAGGCTGAAATTCGCAGCCCCTATGTAGCAAAGGAAAAGGATTTAAAGGCCTAATTTGTATAGGATAATAACACACAATCCTTGAAGGAAAAGGCTAAGGCTTTTAGAAACCCAGGGGGAAAGGAATAATCAGGTTTCTAGAAGTTCTAGAAAGGTTTGGGTCGTCACTTTTGTAGGACAAGGGATAAGACCTTCTAGAAAGGTTGTTTTGTGGCTGATTCCTAGAAAAACAAGGGATAAGGTGTGGCACCTTTGTAGGAAGGGATAAGGCTTCTAGAAATCAGGTTTTAAGTCTCCAAATAGGAAAAGAAATCCCTTTTATAGCTGAAATCTTTATGCATTAGGATTAGGAAAGCTTGTCTTGGTCAATCCTTCTTCTTCTTGGACTTGGATTACTTTCTTTATTGCTGGAACTTTGAAGCCAATGGGGTTTTAACTTTCCTACATCAAGTAGGAAACCTTGTTCAAGTAGGAAACTTCAATCTTCTAGGAATCCCAATTCAACTAGGAAACCTAATTCAACTAGGATTCCATCTTCAATTAGGGGCTTTTTCCTACTTCAACTAGGAAACCTTGTTCAAGTAGGAACCATCATCTTCAAGTCTTCAATTTCGTCCATCCTCTTGGCTCCAAGCATATGATATCCATTCCAAGCTCTAATTTGCTCCAAAAGGCTCCAAAATGCATCCTTTTGCATACTTTGCCCTTAAAACCTGAAAATACATAAAACTAGCTTAAAAGACTACTTTACTAAGGAAAAACACTATAAATGCACAAGAACAAGCTAAACTAAGGTGCATAAATATGCCCCTATCATAGTGCTCACCCAGGGCCAAGGCCAGTCTTTCACGTGTATGTTCACATCCGCACTACACACTCGCCTTGGATCCAAGTAGGTGACAATCATATCGTACAAGTTGCAATAGTCAGCTTCAACTCGTATGTGACCGCGAATAACACTAGTCTTCACATGATTATAGCACTAAAACGTACATTATGATTACACTAATCATGTCCTACAGGTTGCATTAGGCAACTTCGACTTATGTGCTAGCATAGATTGATGAGCATCTGTTCCGTCGTATAGGTTGCATTAGGCAACTCCGACTTGTGTGCTAGCATAGGTTGTTGAGCACCTGATTTTACTTATATTACTATTGAGATATGGTGATGTGGCATACTTCTGGATTTACTATTGATTTGCATTTGATTTCATACCTATATGTAGTATGATGTTCTGGACACTATACATGTTTTATGGCGAGGGGTTAGTATGTTCAGAAAACAAATGGATTTTATAAACTTTTGTTTTTGCCCACTCACCCTTCTGTTTTTCTCCCCTTCAGGTCTTAGATAGCTGATTTACTTTGTGGCATACGAGGAATATCTAGCGGTTCTGACATAACCATAAATAATGCAGGGACTTTTTCCCGGTTGTGTACTAACTAAGTACTTTAATTAGTTTCGATTGCACTACTTATGTCATCTATGCTCTGAACATTTGTATTCTATGGGTTCTACTCACTACTGCGCACTCACTTTATTAGTTTAAATGAGTTATAATTTCGGTTTTAATTTATTCACATTGTTATTACACTTTTGGTTACGTAACCTTCGAGTGACGGCCAGCATATCTTGATTCCGGTCGAGGTATGTCAGTTTGGTATCAGAGCATAGGTTTTGGTAGTCATGCATTCCTCGTCTATGCTATAGGTTCTAATAATTTTTTATTTCTTATGTCAAAATCATGCCATCTCGTATAGCACCACATGTCCCTTTTGAGACTAATTTTCTCAAATTTGGTCAAATCGGTGAAGTGATCGCCAGCGCCATTCAGTCCACACTTCGTCTTCCCTAGAGAACTACCCTAGAAACCGCATCTCATCTTTAGATAAATAATTTCTTTGGAAATGAGGGACTTGAGAAATCCGAGGTTTGGATCGACCATGTTGAGAAGACTTTCCGAGTTTTGCAACGACAGGGGAATCTTCCAAATGAGAGACGGGTCGAGACAGCGACTTGGTTCTTCCGTCTATGAGCTAGATCATGGTGGGCTCAATAGTCACGCCCGTTGTGTGCTAAAGATGCCACAAATTGGGATATTTTCTGGCTTCTATTTGAGGCTAGATTCACACATCCAGAGTACAAAGATCGAAAGATAGAGGAATTCACAAAGCTAAAACAAGGTAAAATGTCAGTCATAGAGTACCACTGAAAGTTCACCGACTTAACCCGTTATTGTCCCGAGATCGCTGGGATTCCCAGAGAGATGCTCCATTATTTTAAGAAAATGACTCGAAAACGACTACATTCTTTGGCGACTTCTACTCCTTACTCTACCTACCAAGAATTCTTTGAGGTTCTGCTTCGTGTTGAAGATTTCGAGAATGTTCCTGATGATGACGATGATGAAGAGGATAATAACAATAATGCTCAGATGAATAATAACAGGGGGTAGTCATCTTTTGGCCCTCGAAGGACTTAGAATTTCACGAGAAGTGGTAATAGTTCTGGATCGTCGAGCGGTGGTTCAAGTTCCAATATGTCACGAATAGGCAACAAGTCTACATGTAGTTCCCGCTTTCAGAATCAGAGGAACCGTAGTAATTATGGTGCTCCGCTCAGTCGCATATGCAATAACCGTCATTTCAATGAGTGTAAAAAGGGAAGTATTGAGTGCTATACTTGCAATCAGATGGGGCACAAAGCTAATCAATGTTCATATAGTTAGCAAAATCAGCCTTCTATACTACCACATGCAGTTCATCTCCAGCAGATTCAAGGACTTGGTACCTATCAACAGACAGGTTATGGCGGTGCCTTTCATTATCAAGTTGACATACCCCAGTACCAGGGATGAGCATATCAATACCCGCCTGAGGTTCCCTATTACCAGGGTGGCTATCCATAATACCATGGGGTTACACGTCGTATCAGGGCAGCGGAGCCCAATGGTACCATGGAGGACAGTCCCAGAATTTTGATGTAACATCTAGCAGTGGTTGTTCTATCAGGTAGACTAATTAGACTAATTAAGGTTGAGGCAATCAGGGACGCAGTAACTAAAGAAACAGGGGTTGTGGAGGTCAACAACAACCATAGGGTCGTGTCAATCACATCACCTTACAAGAAGCTCAGCGTAACCCCGACTTGATTGTGGGGTACGTTGAATGTTCTTAGCCATTTTGATAGAGTATTAATTGATTCGGGTGCTACTCATTCGGTTATTTCCTATACTTTTGCTCAAAAGACTCAACCTCACCCAACTTTCCTTGGTTATGAGTTGGAGTTCTCGATGCTTATAGATGAAGTTTGCTATGTTAGTTGGGAGTATCGAGGATGTTTCGTTCTCATCGAGGATGCACAATGCCAGCTAATCTTGTTCCCTTGGACATCGTTGATTTCGATGTTATCTTGGGCATAGATTGGTTAGATTACAATTGTGCCATGTTGAAATGTCATCAGAAAATTGTTACCTTCCATCGATCGGGCATGCCTATGGTAACTTTTTTCGATGAACGTAGCGGTTTGAAACATGGTGTGGAAGACTACTCAGCTCATGTAGTAATGAATGAAGAGACTTCTACTTGTGTGGAAGACATTCGGGTAGTCAGACACTTTCCTGACATTTTTTCCGACGATTTACCTGGCCTACCACCGAATCGTGAAGTGGAGTTCACCATCGACCTAATTCCAGGTACCAATTTTATTTCCCTAACTTTTTATCGTATGGCTCCTGCGGAGTTGAGAGAATTGAAAACCTAGTTGCAAGAACTTGTTGAAAAAAGGTTTATTCAACCGAGCACTTCTCATTGGGGAGTTCCAGTCTTGTTTGTGAGGAAGAAAGACAGGACATTGAGGCTGTGTATCAATTACAAACAGCTGAATCGGGTGACGATTAAAAACCATTATTCGTTGCCTCATATCGATAATCTTTTAGATCAGCTTCATGGTGCTTGTGTTTTCTCGAAAATCGATCTAAGGTCTGGCTATTATGAATTGAAGATCAGAAGTGATGATGTTCCAAAAATAGCCTTCAGAACTCGATATGGTCATTATAAGTTTCTTGTGATGCCATCTGGGTTAACTAATGCTACAGCAGCTTTTATGGACCTAATGAATTGGGTATTCCATCCATACCTTGACAGGCTGGTAATTGTCTTCATCGATGACATCTTAGTGTATTCTAAGAACAAGGTTGACCACATTAGACATTTACATCTGGTTTTGAATAAGCTAAGGGAGAATCAATTGTATGCTAAATTTAGTAAATGCTAGTTCTAGATGGATCCAATGTCTTTCTTGGGACACGTGATACTAAGTCAGGGTGTTCTCGTGGATCCTTAAAAAGTAGTAGTAGTGGAAAATTAGGAGCAACCTCAGACTATCACTGAAGTACGAAGTTTTCTTTGCCTTGATGGCTACCATCACCATTTTGTGAAAGACTTCTCAGTCATAGTCCTGCTTCTGAAAAGGTTGACCAGGAAATGAGTTAATTTTGAATGGAGTGATGGTTATGAACGGAGTTTTCAACAATTGAAATATTGTCTCACTCATGCACCTGTCTTGGCACTTCCTGATGACAGTGGGAATTTCGAGATCTATAGTGACGTCTTTCTGAATGGTTCAGGCTGCGTTCTGATGCAGCATGGAAAGGTGATCATTTATGCTTCACGACAATTAAAGCCTAATGAGATGAATGATCGGATCATATTTATATACATTTTACATCAAATGTACTCATCTTTTCTTAGTTAGTTCGTTATATTTTGAGCTATTTACGTTATTTTTATGTTTTATATGATTTATCAAGCAAAGAAAATAAAAATTGAATAAGTGAAATTTTAAGTGCTAAATTCGTCAAAACTACTTACTCACTTATTTTCTTTGTTTATGTTTTCGATTCGGTTTGAGTGATTGTAATTTGGTTGGTTTGTTTTATGTGTTAAATAACATAAAAACAAAATGATTAACAGAAGGTGGGCTGGCAGGTTTTAAAGAAAAGAAACAAAAGAAAATTTTAAAATGGAAAGGCATTGAGTGCAAGGGCTGCCTTTGAAGGCAGCGGTGGAGACAGAATAATTAAAGCTTGGAGCACCGACAGAAACATATGCTGCTGGGGCAGTTGGCCAAAGCTTCACGGGGAAGAATTCAAAAAGAGAATAATTGAGAAGTGAAGCCGGCGCAAAAATTGGAAATCACGAGGCTCGGAAAAATATAAATAAAAGGCAGAGAAGGCTGCCTTGCCTAGAGGAGAAGCGCTGAGTGGGAGAGAGCCGAGAGCTTGAAGGCCTCGGGAGGTTCTGCCATTTGGCAGACTTGAAAGAAGGGAATTGAGAGAGTAATAGGTTGCCTTGCCTGGCAGCTTGGGCGAGAAACCAAAGGAACCGGGAGAAGAGTGTGAGGTGTCACCGAGAGGCAGCAAGGCTGCCATTGAGCAGCCAATTGAAAGGTGAGACCTGCGAGAACGAGGTGTTGCGAGGGAGCTGCAATTGACAGCTTGCGAAGGGAAGCCTGGGAGAGGAACATAAGCTGAGCGCACGGGAATTAAGAAGGCTGCCTTTGGCAGCGTTGAAATTAAGTCTCGGAGAAGGCACACCACTTGGCAGCAACACAGGGCAGCGCCCATCTAGCACAGAGAGCAATCTCATTTGGTTCTATTTTTCTCAAATTCATGTTTAATTTAATTTGCTTTTCAATTATGTTAAACATGTGGAATTAATTTCTGTTTAGTTAGAGGTGAATTTTGAAACCATGGATATATGTTTATTATAATTTGATTTACTCCAGTTATGAATTTATGAATGTTGGATGTGGTTTACTTTTCTGTTTTGATTAAGAACTTGTTTATGTATGTGGGTTGAGGGTCGACACTTAATTTGCATGCTTAGACTTGATGCTAGGATATAAGGGAATTTCACCTAATCGTTATGAACTTATATTCATGAGTAGTAAAAATCGCTAGTCACGATTGTGTTTAGTAAACCCTAGGTTGGATTAACATGCGTATTCCATAGTTATGAATAGGGGTGGGTTCAAAAAACCGAAAACCGAAAAAAACCGAAAACCAAACCGAACCGAAGCCGAAAAAAACCGAACCGAAAAAAAACCGAACCGAAACTGCCTAAACCGAACCGAACCGAATCTGGTTGGTTCGGTTTCGGTTTTTGAGGTCCGGAAACCGAACCGGACCGAACCGAACCGAAGAAAAAAAAACTATATATAAATACAAAAAAAAATGTTAACGTCAGGGTTTGAACCCCTGACCTGCAAGGTGAGGTTAATCACTGCAAGCCAACTTGACTAAAGGCGCTGAGTTGTTATTATTGCACCCGTAAGCTATTTATAGGTTTCTTAAATTTATAAAATTTCTTAACTTTACAAACCCTAGCCGTCTCACTCTCATCCCATTTCCCATTTTCCATTTCAGATCTCAAACACTCACTCTCTCTCTCCCCTCCGCTGCTTCCTCTCTTCTGCCTTTGCTTCCTCAGTGTCTCTCTCTCTCTCTCTCTCCTTCCTCTCTTCCTCCAAATCACTCTCTCTCCAGTCTTCTCTTGTCCTCCTCTTCTTCCAAACCATGATTTTCCCTCGCCCCTTTCGAATCGGAACCCTCTCCAAATTGGAAGATTATAATCCGGGTTTTCCAATCTCTCACTGTCTCACAGGTAATTTTCGAATCGAAACAAATATGATTTATAATTTTATATTGTGATTTACTGAATTAATATACTATATGATTAATCAATGATTTCTCTTTTGTTCATATATGTAATTTCTCTCATGTTTGTTCTACATATTTTGTTTTCAATTTGATGCGTTTTGCAGAATTTATTTTCAATTTCATGGGTTCTGTAGCTTTTCATTTTGCAATTTGTTTTGGGTAACTTCAGTTATGAACACTATTAGTTGAGGTTTCATTGATTGTTGTGTCTTGTCGAACTCTTGTTTTTGTTGTTCAATAGGTTACCATTCAAAGGTTGGAAGCAAATGTTGATCCGAGGTATATACAAATGTTGTCGTTATTTTCTGTATTTGTTGGAGTTTTCTATTTTATGTTTCTGATTATTGATTCTGTTTTGTTGGAGAAATTTTGAAGAGAGGTAGAAGGCGGTGAAGAGGCAAATGTTAACTCCGAAGATAGAAGCTTCACGAACCTCTTAAGCAATAAGGATACTAATGAAAGCGTTTCAATTGTGAGTTTCTCACTTAAAGCTTCAAATTTCATACGTTTTTGTATTGAAAAGCTTTCATTTTGTTGTTATTGTGTTTCAAAACCACTACTTCTTTCCGTTAAGATGGTTGCAGGTTGGGCGGATAGGTGGTAGTAAAATTCATTTTTCTTCAATGTAAAGATCTTCTTTCAATTGTTTTGAAAATTTTCTTGTCAATTCAGATGAGGGAATTAATAGAACCACCCAAATTGTTGAGCTCAACCGCAGAGCATCTTTCGGATCGGACATTACATTGTCAAGTTCTGACAGCGGCTCTGGACTTGGTACTCAACAAGAACTTGGATCAAGAGACCTCAGTACAACATAAACCTGATGTTTATGCCCAAACAAATATCTATGATGAGCATCAGCGGTCACAATGGGCATGGTGTGTGTGTGTTGTGTTGTATTTGTGTGTGCGTGGTGGGTGTGTTGTGTTGTGTTGAATAACCGAAAGAGGATGACTCTGAATGTAAACTTTCATATTTTCATTTTTTTTTTTAAATTTTTTTGGAGGAGGACAGAAAAAAAAACCGAAAAAAACCGAAACCGAACCGAAAAAACCGAACCGAAAAAAAAACCGAACCGAAAAAAAACCGAAAAAATTTGAACCGAACCGAAATTTCGGTTCGGTTTCGGTTTTGGGAAAAAACCGAACCGTTGAGAACCAAACCCAGCCCTAGTTATGAATGCCTAGTCGATGTTTATGATTTCCATTGAACTTAATGATCTTTGATATGTCTCTCTATCATGCGTATTCCATAGTTAGGGAACTTGATAAGAATAATTTGGTTGTGATGCGTATTCCGTCCAATTCAATGAATCTAGGGAAATCTGAAAGTTAATTTAAGCGGACCTAATTAACTTGGAGCATAGTCATTCATTCGTTTGTTGAATTCATAACTGGGAATCAAATTGTATGCATATGTTCATGTGTGGATAAGGACCCCTCTAACTAGTGTCTCATCATTCTATTTCATAAAAATATGTTTTCTTTGAAGTTTGTTTTTAAGTTTCTGTTTTAAATTCAATTTCGTCAAAATCAAACCCCCCCCCCCCCCCCATTATTATATTATATTATTTAGTTAGTTTTCATTGTTTTTAATCTTTTAATTCAATTTCCGTCCATTTTAATTTCCTAGTGTCTATTTAAATTGTTTTCATTATTTTGAGTCATTCTAAGTGTGTTTTGAGTTATTAGAGTTTTTAGCCTATTTTTGTGTCCTTAAGTCTTGTTTAATATTTTTAAATTAATTTAGAGTAGATTAGCAATCCCTCCTAATCTCCGGCCTAGAACGATACCCTACTTACATCTATACTACATCTGTCAAAAAGAGGGTTAAATTTGTGCGCTTTTAAAATCCCGTCAATGAATTGCCTTACTTATGCTCTTGAATTGGTAGCTATCGTTTTTGCTTTGAAAAATTGGCGAAACTAACTTTATGGGGAAACGTGTCGAATCTTCATTAACTATAAAAGCCTCAAGTATTTCTTTACCCAAAAAGAGCTTCATCTCTGGTAGCAGAAATGGATGGAATTGAACAACGATTATTACTGTACTATCGAGTATCACCCGGTCGTGCGAATACTATAGCAGATGCTCTCAGCAGGAAATTTCACGATCAACTTAATGCTCTTTATGTATGTCATGTTCCTCTTCTCGCTGACCTGATATCTACTAGAGTGGCTTTGGAAGTGGATCACCAAAGAGCCCTACTTGCCAACTTTCAAGTCAAGCCAGTTTTGTGGATCGTGTTCTTGAAGCCTAGATAAACGACTCAAAATCTCAAGAGTTAAAGTAGGTAGTGTTGAATAGCAATAGGGGAGATCTCAAGATTCGAATGCCTGATGGTATACTTATGCTAGATGATCAGATGTATGCACCGAATGTAGAAGAACTAAAGAAAGAAATACTTTATGAGGTGCATATTTCCGCTTATGTGATGCATCCTGAAAGTACTAAGATGTATCATATTATCCGACCTTTCTATTACTGGCCAGGAATGAAAAAAGAAATTGCGGAGTACATGAGTCGTTGTTCGATCTGTCAACAAGTCAAGGCTGAAATAAAGAAACCATTCGGGTTGCTGCAACCACTTCCCATACCTTAGTGGAAATGGGAAGACACCACAATGGATTTCATGTATAAGCTACCTCGTGCACGTAATGGCTATGACGGTATTTGGGTGATTGATCGACTTACCAAGTCATCGCACTTCCTACCTGTTCGTGAGAATTACCCATAGAATCGGTTGGCTAAACTTTTCGTCTCTGAAATTGTCAAGTATCATGGGGTTCTAGTTAGTATCATTTCTGACCGGGATCCCATATTTACTTCGAAATTTTTGGTAGCTTTCTAATAAGCTTAAGGATTGAAATTACTCTACAGCACCACCTATCATGTTCAAACCGATAGGTAGTCAGAGAGAACTATTCAGACACTGGAAGCCATTTAGTCATGCAGTTTGGAGACATTTGGCACAAGCGCTTACCTTTGATAGAATTCGCCTGCAACAACAACTTTCACTCTAGGATTGGTATGTCATCATTTTAAGCATTGTATGGGAAACCATGTCGTACCCCGCTGTGTTAGTCCAAAGTAGGTGAAAGAGTTTTGGTTGGTCCTAAAATTGTGGATGAGACGACACAGAACATTCAGGTGATAAAGGCTAAAGCAGCACAGGATTGACAAAAAAGTATAACAGACATACATTCGACCGACAGAGTATATAAGGTTAGAGACTAGCTATTTTTAAAGCTGTCACCATGGAAAGGCATTGTACGATTCAGAAAAAAAAAAAAAAAAAAAAAAAAAAAAAGCTAAGCCCTTGTTACATCGAGTCGTTCCAGATCATTGAGCAAGTTGGTGAAGTTGCTTACCGACTTGATCTACCTCCAAAGTTGTCGAGAGTGCATAATGTATTCCATGTGTCCATGCTACGGAGATATGTCTCAGATCCGTCACATGTGATTCATCCTCAGCCATTAGAGATTAATCCAAATTTGACTTATGATGAGGTTAGTGACGATTTTGGACTAGAAAGACAAAATTCTCAAGAATAAGACCGTTCGTATAGTGAAAGTTTTATGGAGGAACCACTATATTGAGGAAGCTACTTGGGAGACAGAGGAGCACATGCAGGATCTTTATCCACGTTTGTTCTTTAATTATGATTTTAAGTAGTGTTGAAATTTTAGGGACGAAATTTTCTTAAGGGGGTAGATTGTGACGACATGTCCTAAATTTTCTATATAATTTCCTCCCCAAGTGTGTAAACTGACATTTATGCTCTTGTGGTAAAGTGACATGGATGTGGTTATTCAACTTTAAATTATTTTTCTCGATATCGTAATTAAATAGTACTCATTGTTACGAACTTGTGAGCACAAGCAAGGGTCTAAAATATCGATGATATCGGAAATATCGGTAGTTCAAAAACACGGAACTTTCGATGGAAATATCGAGATATTATCGATATCGATAAAAATTGAATAAAAACCACATAAATTGTAAGAAAAACGTGGAAATTTTTATTGAAACGTTGCAGGATGTTTATTTAGTCAATTATCTATTAGTTTATCACAAAAAATTGGAAGGAAATGCATTGCATGATGGATTTAACTGATTTAAGTTGATTATATAGCGAGCTGGCAAACATTGTGAGTGTAGAAAATATGAAAATATTTTAGCATATTTTCACAAAAACATAAGTGATATGGTGGTCAAGGTGTCGAAGGAGTAAAATGGGAGGGGTTCGAATCCCCTTGGTGTTTTTTTAAGTATAGAAATTTAAACAACACGGAAATTTCGATGGAAATTTCGGGATATTATGGATATTTTAGACCTTGAGCACAAGTTAGACCCGAATCGGACTTGTAACAAAAAAGTCACATTTCGTTAAAGTACGTAAACAACGGGTAAAATTGTACACGTGCGTGTTAATTTTCAGTATTAGAAAACTACTATTTTCGATAAGGTACATTAGATTTCGTTGGATTTCAAAGTGTACAAATCTTATCCTTTTTCCCTTTTTAAAATCTGTTTGCGACTCACCTCACCACCAATTATTTTGCTTCCAACATTATTGCACTCAGTCAGATCACTATCTTTCTCTTTCTTTCTAGATTAATCAGAAAGTCCTTTCTCTCTCTCTGTCATCTTCTTCTTCTCTCTCCCTCGCCCGAGTCTTTCCCCTCTGCACATACACACACCATTGTCAAAACTTGCAGATCTAACCCAAAAATACCACCATCATACTCATCTTGAACCCACAAACCCAGCCGTACAAGCCAATTTGAAAATGATCGAGTTTTGACTCATCAACTCGGAAGCTCCGACTCGGTGGGTCTTACTCTAATGTGTTTCCGGTCGTGTTGCACGATTTTGGGAGCTTCGGAAACACCTACTCGACTTCACATGATCACTAGCCTAGGTTTGGAGAGAAGATGACGTAGAAACCGGTGGTTTTGGGATGACGAACTTAAGGCTGAGACTCTTGAGTTGATTTTGATCCATTTATGTCCACCTTTTGGACTTTCAATAGGTACAAACTTGTTCTCCTCGTCTTGGGCTTCAAATCCATATAAAGTTCGTTAAAAATGGTTGAAAATGAAGAAGTTATTTAGTTTTGAAAATTTTCCATAAACCAGCGAGATTTTCTCAAAATCTGACGAACCATACTGCAGTGCCGACGGAGGCGAGCGGCGACAGACAACAGAGGTTCACCGAAGAAGAAGAAGACTATTTCGTAAATTCTAACAGAATATTCCTGTCTTTTGTCAATCTCTGCCAAGCGCGTGCCTGCGAGTGGCCGTGCGTGTGACTGTGGACGCATGAAGGCGCGTCTGGCCTCCGGCAGGCGAGTGCTTGACATGTGTGAGTCTGTGACGTCGAGTAGAAAGTTTTGGTATATTTAAACCCTCCGTTTGAGCAAACTATAAGGGTTTTTCCTAGCTTTTTTGTATATGTCCTTATTGATTAATTATTATTAGTTGTTTCGCATATAGAGGGGACTTACCCCTAGGACGTACAATGACAATCGAGGCTAGGGGACTACAATCCATCGACGTATCAATGAATGGGCATTTGTTTTTGTATATATATATAAAAACTTTATAGTTTCCACAAATAATTTTGAACTGATTTATGCATATCATGCCATGATTAAATAATGTTATAAGAAATGTTGTACTGTTCTGAAATGCTAAAATAATCCTACAGGATGCGCAGGTAAGTTTAGTATGTTGACTAGAATTATTGAATCATTATGGCATGCTTATATTTGTGTAGTCTGCTCATCATTGATGCACCCCGATGTTAGTGCTTGCTCAGGGCCAAGGCCAGTCTTTCACGTGTATGTTCACATCCGCACCGCACACTCACCTTGGATCCAAGTAGGTGCCAGTCCTGTCATACAAGTTGCAATATGCAACTCCAACTCGTATATGACTGCAAATAACGCTAGTCTTCACGTGATTGTAGCACTAGAGCATATATTATGATTACACCATGTCCTGTCCCACAGGTTACATTAGGCAACTCCGACTTGTGTGCTAGCATAGATTGATAAGCATCAGTTCAGTCGTACATGTCGCATTAGGCGACTCCGACTTGTGTGCTAGCATAGGTTGTTGAGCACCTGATTTTACTTATATTACTATTGAGATATGGTGATGTGGCATACTTCTGAATTTACTATTGATTTGCATTTGATTTCATACCTATATGTAGTATAATGTTTTGGAAACTATACATGTTTTACGGCGAGGGGTTAGTATGTTCAGAAAACAAATGGATTTTATAAACCTTTGTTTTTGCCCACTCACCCTTTTGTTTTTCGCCCCTCTAAGTCCTAGTTAACTGATTTACTCTGTGGCGTATGAGGAATATCTGACGGTTCTGACATATCTATAAATAATGTAGGGACTTTTTCCCGGTTGTGTACTAAGTACTTTAGTTAGTTCCGACTGCACTACTTATGTCATTTATACTCTGAACATTTGTATTCTATGGGTTCTACCCACTACTGTGCACTCATTTTTTTAATTTAAATAAGTTCTAGTTTCAATTTTAATTTTTTTACATTGTTACATCACTTACACTTTTGGTTACGTCACCTTCGAGTGACTGCCAGCATGCTTTGACTCCAATCAGGGTGTGTCATGGCCGGTGAAATTGCACCACGTGAAAATACTGCCAAAATAAAAATAAATAATAATCATTAATCAATAAGAATAAGGGAAAGTCGTGATTATCCAAAAGAATTATCAAGGTCGACTCAATTTAAGATTAATGATAATATCACCGGCTCTAGAAAAATAGCGAACAAATCATACTCAAACTCTCTTTTAAGTTTGTTTTATTTAATTTCTTTTATTTTATACATTTTTTTAGTTCGTTAACAATACCTTTAAATTTCAACTACGTTTCCATGGAGTCCCAGTAGCATCAAAACCGGAGCATCCCTCTAACAAACAATGGAGAATAATAATCATAACATAAGAAGTAGCAGAGCTGTTCTTCTGACCAACAATGGCAGTGATTTCCACGGCGGACACAGCGGAAGTTATGATTCCTTCTTCAACTCAATCCTGTCGGGGTATTGTCTTAAACCCTTGGATGAAGAACTTGTGGCTTACTACTTGAGGTGGAAAATCGCAAATGTACTAAAGAGTCAAGTATTGAGTCATCAAGTTAGTTAGATGTTTGTTATAATCCTTTTGTAAATTGGTAGATTAGACTAGGACATAACTGTAATTGTAAGAGTAGCATATTATATATATATATATATATATATATATATATATATACACACACACACTGAGGCATCATTGTAATTTAATAAACATTGAATGAAACAAAAGAGGTATATTCAAAAACTGTGTATTCTTAGATTCTACATGGTAATATCGCCAACCGCCTCACTGCTTCTTCGATCCCACTGAATCCTTCTTCTCTGATCTTTTGCTCCTCTCTGATCTTCTTCTCCGGTGTGTTGATTGAGTACTTGTTCTACTCCAATTCAGATTTCTAACTTGTTAATCTTGAATCTTGATAGCGTCTCCGTCTGAATCCTCTTCTTCGATTTAGTCAGTGCCTGCTCGAAACCCTAATTTTTCTTCTTCAAACCCTAATTTCTCCCAATCTTATGCTTCTTTCACAATCCAGAATATTGGAAGCATGGTTCCAATCAAGCTTCGACGATCAAATTATCTGTCATGGCGTGCTTTATTTGCACCGATCCTTCGTCGTTACAAGCCCCTTGGTATTGTTGATGGCATTGAGCCTTATCAGTCGCCCTTTTTGCCGGATCATTTGCTTAATCCTGCCTTTAAGCATTGGTATGAGAAGGACCAAAATATACTCATCTGGTTCAATTCGATTCTCTTTGAGGAAGTCATTTCGTTCACCGTTGGTGTCTCGTCTTCTAATGATCTCTGGCTCAAACTTGAGCAGCGATTTGGTGATGTCTCGAATGCGCATATTCATTAATTACATTCGTGACTTTAGAATATTCAAAAAAGCTCTCATTCAATGTCCAATTACCTTCAGCAAATCAAAAAGATCTCTGATTCTTTCCTTACTGTTGAAGCCTCTATTACTGATCGTGATCTTATTGCAGCAACTTTTGTAGGCTTCCTTGATGAATTTAAATCATTCAATAATTAAATTTTGCTTCATCTTTCATCCACTTCCTTGGATGAATTACATGGCTTGTTACTTATTAAGGAGTTATTCAAGGCGCATCGCACGAAAACTGCCTCTTCTGAGCCTTTTCAGGCGTTCTCCGTGCAAGCCTAACCGCCATTACTTCTCACACCACCAAAAGTTCTTGCTGCTCAGAATCATGTCACTCAGTCACTTCAGCACTCATTTCGGTATAATTATAACTGAGGCAAGCACAATCGTGGTAATAATCAAGGTTTTTGCTGTTATAATCATGGTAATTATAACTCTAGATTCCATCGTGGTTCTTCTTCTTCTGGTCACAAAACTCCTTGTCAAATATATGGGTCTACCAGCCATGAATCTATTAATTGCTTCAATAAAATGAATCCAAATATCTCAAGCAAGGTTTCTCATGCTAAACTTGTTGCTATGTGTGCCCATTACACTGCTAAGCCATCAACTTCTTGGCTTATTGACTCGAGTGTTACATCCTCTATTACCAATGATATATCTAATATACAATCTTATACTCCCTATCATGGTGAAGACAAGGTGTACATTGGAGATGGTAAAGGTCTGTCTATAGATCATGTTGGCACTTCTATTTTGCATACTTATGCTTATTCCTTTAAATTGCAAAATGTTCTTCCTGTGCCCCAAATGCAACATAGTCTACTTTCCGCTTATCAATTTATCAAAGATAATGATTGCTCATTAACTCTTAACATTCATAGATCCTTTGTCAAGGATCTTTTTACGGGAAAGACGATTTTGTGGGGACAAGTTAAAGATGGATTCATTCCTCTTCAAAGTTCATCTTCCATTTGCAAAACTACTCCGTCCACTTATGTTGCACTAGTAAGTACTCCTTCCAATGTCAAAATCTAACACAGTAGGCTTGGTCATCCCTCTTTTGTTATTTTTCATAAAGTTCTATCTACAAATAAAGTTATTGTCCAAGGCAAACCCTCTCTGGACTTCTTCTAGAATGATTGTGCTTTCGCAAAGAATCACAAGCTTTCATTTGCAACTTTTCACTCTGTGTCTACTAAAAGTCTTAAATTGTTGCATTGTGATGTCTGGGGTGAAGGACTATTTTGAGAATACATGTTCATTTAAGTAACATCATTAGCATGCAATTAACAAATTAAAGGCAGAATCATGCTTTTCATGCACTTAAAACAAAACATTACCCATGAATGTTCAAAGCCTAGTAGTTTAGTGAATCAATACACAACTCAAAACAAAGTGAGTTGAAATTATACCTTTGTAGATTCCTCTTTGCATAAGCAAAGGCTAATCACCCAAAGAGAGGGCCTTCATTCCTTGCATCTTAGATCTAGGGATTTAGATGGAAGAATGGGTTCTCTAAGTTCCCAAAATTGAGAACCTCTAAGTTTCTACACCAAGGTTAGATTGGAGAAGAAATGAGTGACCTTGGAGGAGTAGGATTGCTAGATAATCCCTCCAAGGTGGCCGGCCATTTCTAGAGAGAAAGGAGTTTATGTTTTCTCCAATTTCCCCAAAAGAAAGCCCTTAATGAATTTTGGCTATAAAGTCATATTTATACCTTAATTCATTTGAGTGGCAAAATTGTAAATAAGTCCAAGTTTGCTACCCTCTCTAACATGGCCGGCCTTAGGGATTAATTGGGCTATTTGGGCCTTTGTGAATCATTATTCATTAAGTTGTCATACAACTTAAGTTAATGGACTTGACGTTCGAAGCTCATTGGGCCTTAAGGTCCAAAACTATCCCGAGGTCTTTAACGAACTTATTCGTTTGATTAATTAACATATTAATTAATCCTTGCCATAAATAATTAAACCATTTAATTATTCTTACTCATCTCCGTTGAATCTTCAATCTTTACCTTACACGGTGTACGATCCATTAGGTTCCTTTTAGCGAGGCAGTGGGCGATTAAAACTCTTTTCAATCGATTGTGAATTTGAAACTTACTTTCAATTCTCCCTTTAGTGATTACACACGTTTAGGGCTTCCACAAACCATGAGTGACACCTAGCAGCATATCATGGTTACCCAAGCTAATCAGAAGAGGTGGAGAACCTATTCAGTTTAGGATTACAAATGCAATACGGTCATTCTCTAATACAATACTCTTGACCACATTGTTTGATTTGATAGTTTATTCATGTCTACTATCCAATGTGAATCTTGTGCTTATATGATTCCCTTGAATGTGATTTGGAACACATTCCTAAATCTCATTCATACTCTGATCAGAGATTTTAATCATATCATAGAGTATTCTCCCTCAAACGGTTTGAAGGTTAGAGATCCCTTGTTGCGCATTCACTTGCCTCCATGGCTAAGTGGCTTAACCCCGACGATGCCGTGGACACCCTGATAGAGTGACATTTGACATAATCAAAGATCAAGGACATAACCACAAGACAACTGTGATGCCTCAGGTCAAAGGACTACTTTGCATTATCCCAACCATGAGTTCTCATGTGACATGAGTATGAGAACTCCCCGTTGATCGTGTTCAGTGAACTCATTCTCTATTGAGCACCTACATGCTTGTCTTGGTGTCACTCACACCAATGACTCGAGACCAGTCACTCTCCCTGAGAGAAGACATAGCACATACTGATCTTAATGGACTGTCAATGCCCAATTGGCAATCCTATGATCAGGAACGTTTAGGATGTGTCTACGAAAGAATGGTCTCATGAATCTAACTTCTTTAGATCGCATTCTCCCAATCACATATTCCTTGGACTTATTGTTCAAGCATATAACATTTATATGAGACGGCTTAAAACAATAATCTTTGCCCTTCTATTAAACTTGATTAGTTTAACATGTGAAATGTCCGTAAAGTATCATCATATGATTGGTTTTAGGGCACATTTCCAACATGGGGGCCATCTCATGTTGTTTCAATAAGTGGCTATAGGTATTACTTGCTTATTGTTGATGATTACAACAAGTATAACCGGTATTTTCCTCTAAAGTCATAAGTCTTTTGTATTTTTCAACATTTATGGAGTACAAGACTTATGTAGAGAACACTATTGGTAATAAAATAAAAATAGTTCGCTCTAATATAGGGGGTGAGTTTACTAGTCATCAGTTTCAAAATTTTCTTAAACTTCATAGCATTTTACAACAATTTAGATGCCCTCATACTCCTAAGCAAAATGGATTTGTTGAAATGAAGCACTGTCACTTGGTTGAAACTGCAAAAACACTCTTGGTTGCATCTAAAGTCCCTCATGTGTTTTGGGTTGAAGCATTTTCCATAGCTACTCATCTGATTAATAAGCTTCCCATTGGTGGCTTATTGAAATCTCCTTGGGAACTTCTTTTTCGTACACCTCCAGATTACTCTCGGCTCAAAAAATTTGGATGTGGATGTTTTCCTTGGCTCAAGCCTTATACTACATCCAAGTTAGATGGTAAGAGTAAACACTGTGTATTTTTAGGGTATAACCTTCAACACAAGAGGTATTGGTGTCTTAATCCAGTTACGCAGAGAATTTACATCTCAAGGCATGTGTTATTTGATGAGACTAATTTTCCATTTCATTCTTTATCACCTACCTCTACTGTTACACCAAGTTCTTCTAATAGCCCTTCACAAGTGAACCCCAATGTTACTCTGTAATTTACTATACTTGCTGCCACTAATGCCCCAGTTGCATAGTCTGTTCTCTCTACATCTTCAGTTGCATAGCTTGTCACTTTGGATGCTAATATTTCCCCTACACTACTTACAGTCTCTCAACCTATAGTATCTCCATTACCTGCAACAACTAATATTCATCCTATGATCACACGGTCTAAGGTTGGAATATCTAAACCCAAAGCCTACTCAGCTACCAAACATCATTTGCCAAAAACTATTGATTTTGTCCCTACCACTTATCTCTAGTCTTCGAAACATGCTCATTAGAGGTCTGTCATGAAGGATGAGTATAATGTCTTGCAGTCCACAAGTACCTGGTCTCTAGTGCCTTTTCAACCTCATCAAAATATTGTTGGTTGTTAGTTAGTTTTTCGAGTTAAGAAGCATCCAAATGGGACTATTAATCGATATAAAGCCCGACTTGATGCCAAATGCTTTCATCAGCAAGCTGGTTTGGACTACAAGAAAAAATTTAGTCCAGTAGCAAAGCCAGTCACAATTTGAATTCTTCTCTTTCTAGCAACTCAATACAATTAGTTCCTCAACCAATTAGACATCAGTAATGTTTTTTTACATAGGGATCTTCATGAAGATGCCTATATGCAACAACCACCAGGTTTCAATGATCCAACTACCCCAATCATGTATGCAAACTTCAAAAATCCTTATATGGCTTGAAACAAGCCCCTAGGGTTTGGTTTGACAAACTATTTGTTGTTCTCCAGTCTTTGGAATTCCATCATTCATAATTTGATGCTTCTTTGTTTGTGATCAAAGCACATGTTCTTGTTATTGTATTGGTGTATGTCGATGACATACTTGTCAGATGTCCTAATCCTTTAACTTGTCAACAATTTATTCAGAAATTAGGTATTGTCTTTCCTGTGAAGGATATAGGACCCTTGCATTATTTCTTGGGTCTTGAGGTTCAAAGATCTTATGAAGGCATCTTTTTACATCAAAGCAAGTACCTTCTTGACTTGTTTCAAAAGACACATATGGAAGGTGCTAAACCGTGTGTCACTCATCTCAGTTCACTCAAGCTTGATCACACTGGTCATTCGTTAATAGATCCAACATAGTACCAATCAATTGTAAGAGCACTGTAATACTTGACTTGGACACAACTTGATTTGTCTTTTGCTGTCAATCAGGTTTGTCAATTTATGCATGCTCCACGAGAATCACATCTCCAAGTAGCCAAACAAATTCCCAGGTTCCTTAAGGCACAGTGAGTCATGGTTTGTGGTTCAAGAAAGGTGATATTCATCTCAGTGCTTACTCTGACGCTGATTGGGCTGGTTGTATATTTGATAGACGATCTACTAGTGGGCATTGTATATTTCTAGGATCCAATCTTATTAGCTGGAATGCTAAGAAGCAACCAATTGTTGCTCGCTCCTCCTCTAAAGTAGAGTACAAATTGTTAGCTCACACAGCAGCCGAAATAACATGGATTTGTAAAGTGTTTAAGGATATTGGTCTTCATCTTCCTCAAGTTCCTCATATTTGGTGTGATAATATTTATGCAATTTCACTTGCTTCCAATCCAGTTTTTTATGCTCGAACCAAGCATGTTGAACTTGATTATCATTATATCTAAGAGTTGGTGCTGGCTAATCTTCTCAAAGTCCAATATGTGTGCACTCAGGACCAATTAGCTGATATTCATACTAAATCTTTGTCTAAATATAGGTTCTTGTACTTGCAATCCAAACTTACACTTGGACCTTTGGATGCATCCAAGTTCAGCTTGAGGAGGTGTAAAGAGTCAAGTATTGAGTCATCAAGTTAGTTAGATGTTTATTATATTTCTTTTGTAAATTGATATATTAGACAAGGGCATAACTGTAATTGTGAGAGTAGTATATTGCTTAATTTAATAAACATTGAATGAAATGAAAGAGATATATTCAGAAACTGTGTATTCTTAGATTCTACATATACCGCTACCTTCAAATATTATTAACGAAGTTGAACTGTACAAATTCAGCCCTGATGCACTAACAGGTTCGTTTTAAATTTTTAATCCTTGGTAACTATTTCGTTTTCATTCTATATTAATGTATTTGTGTTTGTTTTACACTACTCTATGATGGAATGTATCGTATTGCATGTGTGTGGATGCAGTCAGGATTTCCTGACCAATTATTTGTATCTACATGTGTTTTTAGATGTGTATTTTGCTTCTTGGCGCATGTAGAATCAGATAAGGGTGCTTGAGAAGAATGTTATCATGATCGGTTATAGGTTTTAGGCGAGACTCTCTCTTGAAAAAGACATATATATATATATATATATATATATATATATATATATATATATATATATATATATATATATATATATATAGGGAGCGGATTTATGGCACCATGTTTTTTACACAAGATTTGACACAAATTTTAGACCATTAGGGTGTGTTTGTTTGGCATCACTATCTTTCACTAGACTAGACTGGATTAGCTATCAGTGAAATCCCGTGTTTGTTGCGTGCACGGACTAAAGTTAATGAGACTAAAGGGGATTTGCTCTGATTATCTCCCTCACTAAGAGGTCTTAGCGAGTGCGCCCCGAGACCATGGGACTACTAAGCTCTTCATCTGGTATGTCCTTGTCTCATCTCATCCATTCTCTGCTCTCTGTTTTCTTGAGCACCGTCAACAACCATCACACCACCATTCCCAACTTCAGCAAGATACACTGTTAGCCCAACACCACTTTCTCCCTCTCGCCTCGAACCCAGAATTTCAAATGAGGAAGATCATGCTTTCTCTATTGTCCGTCCTGCTCTAACAGTCCTCTTATTCACCTCCAAACAATATCTCATTCTAGCACTCCTTGATTCAATTCCTCCGAGTTTCTGGAGGTTAATTCTTTGATTTCTTGTATTTTTTTTATTGAGGGGTTTAATTTTGTTTGGTTGGTAGGAAAGCTGAGAAATTGGTTTCTATCTAGATCCAAGGAAAGCAACCATCCTTGGCAATTTTTGGTAGAATTGCAGGGGAAGAAGAAACGAAATGAAAAGGCTTGAATTTGTTGCAGGCCATTGATGGAGAAGATTTTTTTTGGGAAATCGGTGGTCAGGGATTTTTTTTGGAGAAATCTGGAGATCATGCAGCTTATGGAACTCTCTAGATTGAGTCAATGAAAATATTTGAATCAAAAAGTAATAAAATAATTAAAAAGTAGTAAAAAAAATATTTAGATTCTAAAAATAATTTAGTCCGTGATTTAGTCCAATACTGCACCAAACTCTTCACTATTCTTGTCCTGATTAGTCCATGCCAAGACAGTCCAACTTAGTCCCTTAAACTAGTCCAATCCGAGATAGTTCGGTGCAACAAACGTACTTTTATATTAGCCCACTTTTAATGGTTGAGATGTCATGGTAATTAATTATCTTTTTAAATATTTAAACAAATATACATTAAAAATAAAATTTGAAAATTTTAACTATGACTTATAGCTCATATGAACAATTAAAATCTGATGCCCGGATTCGCGCTTATATATATATATATATATATATATATTCATATGAACAATAAAAACCAATAAAGCAAAAGCAATATCTCATCTAACCACCAGTAGAAACCCTAGAAGAAATTGAGAGAGAAGAGTAGTTCTAATGGCTTATAGCTCAAGTGTTTAACACCATTTACCCTACATCAAAGTTTTAAGTTCGATTTACCCCTAAAGTATTGAATTGTTACAATATCTTGAATTTAGGCCGGTCCTATATATATATATATATATATATATATATAACTAACACCAATGATTTGTTGGATTTGATAGACAACGGTAACTTTTTCTCATG
Organism: Crataegus laevigata; assembly: GCA_963580275.1. NCBI lineage: Eukaryota > Viridiplantae > Streptophyta > Magnoliopsida > Rosales > Rosaceae > Crataegus > Crataegus laevigata. Next base: position 9,078,064 of record OY756953.1, on the reverse strand, counting down.
ATTTCTTGTTTGATATTAGGTTGTAATTCCTCAGAGTTAATTTTAGAAAGATTATATTCACACACCCCAAATTACTTCTCTCACACCTTTTTAATTTTTTAATATTTTCTACACACCACTAACACTTGATAGAAAAATATTAAAAAATTAAAAAGGTGTGGGAGAAGTAATTTGGGGTGTGTGAATATAATCTCCCTAATTTTATTGTTTTTTTTTTTTTACAATTTGTAAGCCTGTAGAATTTTGTTGATCGTGCGTAGCGACACACAAGCGTGATGTGGAAAGAAGAGAACATGTGGTACTTTTTCACACCAAGGGATAAAAAGTATCCAAAAGGGACACGTCCAGATCGAGCAGCAGGGAATGGATACTGGAAAGTTAGTGGGGTCAAAAAAGATATGATGTTGGTTTTAAGACATCACTAGTTTTCTGCGAGGGGAAGTCTCCCAACGGTTAAGAAATCTGAGTGGCTGATGCATGAATTTAACGTTGAAGCTCCTCCCAAGAAGGCAGACATAAATAACATGAGGATTTGAATATATTTAGATATTTTTACTACTATTTCTTTGACAAGAGTAAAGAGCTATTATTGTCACTCTACATTCATCATGCATTCGAAATACAAGAGAAAATTTACTTAGAAAAACGGCAAAGCGATGGCCAATGCCACCACTTGGGCTTTGTAGCCCATCATCCCAGGAGAAAATCCTAACCAACCTTGACCCCGTTGGTCCACCGTAGACGACGAATCGACGCCGGGAAGTTTTAGTCACCGATGGCTTTGTGGGAAAAATTGACCATCTTCCGTCCACTTTTGGACTTCTTGGCAGGTATGAAAGTTGCTCCACTCACTGAGATCTTCATTTCTGTGAAGTTTGAGAATTTTTGAAATAGTTAGATTTTCCGGCGAGTTGGGGCGGCGCGTACAGCAGTGCGTGGCCAGTGGGCCGCCAATGCTATTTTTAGGCTATGTCAAATGTCTTGAATTCAGCTTTGATATTTGAATGACGTAGGTTGATCGTTGGACCTAACTTCGTTACAATACGTTACTTGATAAAAATGTGAATCGACGATCCGACCGTTGGATCGTCACCAAACTTGGATACATTATAATGCGTAATATTTAAGGATCATAGGAATTTACGGATCGGGATTTATAAGCTAGTAAAATAAATGTTAACCGTCACTTGGTTTTGGGCAATTGGCGGAGATCCGACCGTTGAATCGTAATGAAATTTTAATATGTTATTCTAGAAGTATATTGTGGATCTTTGGGAGTTTCGAATTGAAAATCTGATATGCGAAACTTCCGGGTCAAGTTATACAGGGTTGTAGACCCTACCGTTGATCCTTGATCGACGATTAACTTGTGGTCAATGGGTCTCGAACTATTTTAGAATGTCCTTGTGGATGTGTTTTATGTGAATTACGTATTCGATTGATAAGAGTTCTGAGATGTGATTCGATAATTGGTCACAGGCGCCAATCTTTCAGGACGCCTCGATGCGTGCACTAGAGAATCATAACGTGGACTCCAGGTGAATGGATCTTTTACTTTTTATTGTATATATTATTGATAGTTCCATCGACACTTTTAAATTGATTTAGGTATATTACCTTCGTATCATTAATGTGAATGCTTGAAGTACTAACAAGACGTCACATGAACTACGAATGGCTTAATCCCTATTTAGGGTACGTAGGCAGTCTAACAAGACGTTAGATGAAGCCATACGAGAAATGAGATTAAATAATTGAGATAGTAGCCTTGTTTAGGGAATTGAGCAATGTGAGGGACATTGGTGAAAAATGTGTGTTGTAACTTTATATTTTGGTGATTAATAGTTAGTACGTCATATTATATAATTGGAAATACTATGAAATGTTTAATTTTAGATTGCATCATGACATATTCATATGTATATAACTTGAAGTTAATCATTCTGGATGCTTTGAAGTGCGAAGAGGAACGCAGAACGTACAGGTAAATTCAGGTGAGTTATAATGTTAATTGAAATGGTGAGTTATAGCAAGACCCTAGTTATGCTTAAAGCAACCCCGACATCATCGTACAGGTTGCCATAAGTCGTAAATTTCATATGAAATGCAATTAGAGCTCATAAACCTGCACCCCGATGTTAGTGCTCCCGCCCGTGGCCAGGGCACAGTCCTTCACGTAATGTTTACCTCCCGCACCTTATGCTCACCTTAGATCCAAGGTAGGTGCACAGTCCTGTCGTACAAACCACTATAGGTGGTTCTGACTCGTAGGTCACCCACGATTATTCGCACAGTCTTCACATGATCGTAGCACTTAAGCGTACTTACTTACACCCAGTCATGTCGTACAGACCACTAGAGGTGGTTCCGACTCGTGTGCAAGGATACTTGATGAGCTATGGATCAGTCGTACAGGTCACTAGAGGTGACTCCCGACTTATATGTTAGCATTGATTGATTGATGAGATATGGATCAGTCGTACAGGTCATTAAAGGTGACTCCCGACTTATACTTATATGCTAGCATTGATTGATGAGATATGAGTACAGTCGTATATGTCACTAAAGGTGACTCCCAACTTATATGCTAGCATTGATTGATTGATGAGATATGGATCAATCGTACAGGTTACTAGAGGCGACTCCTAACTTATATGCTAGCATTGATTGATGAGATATGAGTACAGTTGTACAAGTCACGTTAGGTGATTCCTGCTGATATATCATTTTATATTGATTAAGTTCATCTGGCCTACTTGTTAATGTATGGTAGAGTTGATAGACATGGCATACTCGTGGTTTTGGTCATTCTTGAGTATGGTTTGGATATATAGATATGTATGTATGTATGTATATATATATATATATGTAGTATTGTCCTATAAAAAATGATACGGGATTTACAGTGAGGGGTTATTACTGTTAGAAAGATAATAACTTTGGGAAGCTTGGTTTTATTGCTCACTCACACTTTCTGTTTTGTGCCCCTCCAAGTTATAGCTGCTGAGTTCGTATTGACGAGGATCTGTGGCTATTCTTAGTATTGTTGGTTACTTCTAAGGGTATGATTCTTACCCACACTACTGTACTTTACTTATGCTCTGACATCGCGTGTGAAATGGGTTCGCTCCCGCTCACAGCGCACTCTGGTATTTAGACACTTTTATGTTCAAATTTATTCACATTATACACACTATCACATTTTATGGCTTCGTCACCTTCCAGGTTCAGCCAGCACAACTCGATTACGAGTCCAAGTGGACTCTGTGGGTTGGGGTGTGTTAGTTTAATTGTAAGATCCCACATCGCCCAGTGAAGTGATCCTTATATGTATATTCACATCTCTACCTAGCACGAGGCCTTTTGGGAGCTCACTGGCTTCGGGTTCCGTAGAAACTCTGAAGTTAAGCGAGTTCGCGCAAGAGGAATCCCATGATGGGTGACCCACTGGAAGTTCTCGTGTGAGTTCCCATAAACAAAACCGTGAAGGCGTGGTCGGGACCCAAAACGGACAATATCCTGCTACGGCAGAGGTTGGGCCCGGGATGTGGTGGAGCCTAGGTCGAGATGTGACAATTTGGTATCAGAGCCAAACCCTGGCCGTGGTGTGCCGATGAGGAAGTCGGGCCCCTTAAGGAGGGATCCCACATCGCCCAGGGGAGTGATCCTTATATGTATATTCCTATCTCGACCTAGCACGAGGCTTTTTGGAAGCTCACTGGCTTCAGAGTTCCGACGAACTCCGAAGTTAAGCGAGTAGCGCGCGAGAGCAATCCCATAATGAGTGACCCACCGGGAAGTTCTCATGTGAGTTCCCAGAAATAAAACCGTGAGGGCATGGTCGAGACCCAAAACGGACAATATCGTGCTACGGCGAAGGTCGGGCCCGGGATGTGGTGGGACCCGAGTCGGGATGTGACATTAACTTCTTTGCTTGGAAAAATTTTGTGTTCCTCCCAACACTTGACATAATATTTTCTCTCTTGCAGCTTGATGACTGGGTTTTGTGTAGGGTATATATGAAGCGTAATAAGGCTAAGAAATTGAAAGCTTCAAACTAAAGTCATGATGTTAATCAAGTTCAGGAATAACAAGACAATGGACATGATTATGATAGAAAAGATCTTCTTCCTCACAACCCCGACGAGTATCCTCATCCTCCTCAAAACTTATATGATCATCCTCCTCAAAACTCGTATGATCACACTCCTCTTCAAAACTCATATGATCATAGTACTCCTCCTCAAAATTCTAATCATCAATTTCCTCCTCAAAACCCTAATCATCAATCTTACTTAGTTTCTAACCATGATGGATATAACACAAACCCCATGGGTACGTAAGTTAGACATCTGCATTTAAATTTAAATTTTGAATCTCCTACATCACTAATTTTTTGAGTTACCTACCAAATTATGTTTTAACTTACGAAAGTGATTATTCATGTTTGGAACAGGTTATGACGGTTGTATTGAAGCGGATCAACCAATAATCCTTCCCACCACAGAATGATCAACACTTTTATCTTCCATACCATAATTCTCAGCAATTGGCTGGATATCAACCTCACCAACAATTATGGGGTTGATAACCATAGGACAATGGTATGACGATTGGCTCGCGAAGCCAATGACTTACCCTTTATAACTTGTCATAGCTGGGTACTAAATATATACTTTTTGTGGCTTTAAAGTCTTAGTACCCTTACATATATTTTTCTTGATTGGAATAGTGTTTTTAAATTCTCCCTTCCTATTATCCTGAAAAGCTATCTATTGGACTGGGAATTTTTTATTTTTAATAACTATTTTTTAATGTTTTAAAAAAATATATATGTTGGCAACAATTTTATTTCTACTCTGAGCTTAACACTGAAGAATTCTTCTGTGACGATTTTGAAGACTTTCTTTTCTTATAAAACTTTGTTTCTATGTTTTCCACATGCATTCTCTCCCCGAATCTTTCATGATGTGTCGCATGTTCAACCGATGAATGTTTTTTTAAATTCTGTGATAAAAAGATTGGCACATAATATGTTAGAGCATACTAGGCATATAACTCATGTCCTTTTCATTAAAATTAAAAATGGAAACTTTGGATGCGATCTCTAGCTATCAATGTTCTTTTACTAAAATCTTGTTGGTTTTCAGTTTTTTATCGAAGTCCCTGACATTAATGAAATAATGTATTTCTATGTAGGTTACAATATTTTTAAATTAAAATTTGAAGTTTTTAGTTGTTTGTTTGAGACTTTAAATAAAATCCATAATTTGTGGGACTAAAAATAATAAAATATAAATTATACTCTCCAAGATGTTGTGCTTATATATATAAACATAGGTACAATCATCAAAATTATAAAAAAAATTTAAAAAAATTAGTGTACCAAAACATGGGTACATTCTTCAAAACCACGAAAAAAATAGGCTTAATAGTATTAGTAAATTTCTTTGATTAAACTTGACACAGATACATTCTCAAATCAACAAAAAAAATATACACATACAAGTTTAAAATGGATTAGAAAAAAAATTGAATGGGTTTTATATAATAAAAAAAAACATTAAAAAAGGGGTACATTTTATGTTTAAAAAAATTGAAAAATTATATGAATGGCAAAATTTAAGATTAATTTTTTTTTATATAAAAAAAGAATTTTTTTTTTATAAAAACTAAGGGATACTGACACACCCGTACCCGAAAGTAGGGCATGCTGGCCGTCACGTGAGTGTGACGTAGCCATGTGCGCTGTGCGGAAGCTAAGATCGATAACTTAGTACGAATAAATTAAAAACGAATTCTAGCAACCTAAATAGGAATGTGCTAGCGATGTTACATCACTTATACATAATCAGAGTGTACTAGGTCAATGCAGTCAAGCATGAATAAAAGAGTTTTAATTACACCAATAATGCCCTACATAAATCAAGTCTGTCAGAGAAGCCGGAAGATCCTCGAAGTGCCAACCCGGAATATAGGCTATCTAGAACCTGGAGGGGCGAAAAATAAAAGGGAGTGGGTCAGCAAAAACAATTCTTTTCAAAATCAATCTTTTCTCAAAAGTCTAGCCCCTCTCCGTAAAACCTGTATAATTCCCAGAAAATAATACGTACATATATATCTCAATCTTTCTCAGCATAAAACATTATCAAATATCTCAATGTATGCCGTGCAATGCAATTCAATAACCATATCTCTACTGCTTGTATTCTCAGCCCTCGGCTGTAAGTATAGCTCATATCATTTCTATCATGTCAGCCCTCGGCTGTAAATATAGCTCATATCATTTCTATCATCTCAGCCCTCGGCTGTAAATATAGCTCATAGCATTTCTATCATCTCAGCCCTCGGCTGTAAATATAGCTCATCACATCTCTATCTCATAATCGTATATACTCTGCACATATATCCATACCACATCTGATGGTCTACTCATCATATCATGTATAATCAAGTAAATATGCTCTAGTGCTACAATCACGTGAAGACTGTGCGAATAAACGCGGGTCACCTACATGTCGTACCCCCTACTAAGTGGTCTATACGACAAGACTGTGCACCTAACTTGGATCCAAGGCGAGCATGCGGTGCGGGAGGTGAATATCACATGAAAGACTGTGCCCCTCTCTGGGCGGATGCACTACTATAACTGTGCAGGTCTATGAGCTAACAAATCATGATATCTGATCATGTCACATCATTTCTCATCTCTGTTCGTTATCAGATCATTTCTCATCTCTGTTCGTTCTCTACTATGCATGTACCTACCTGGTACTTACCTGGCGTCCTCGGCACCAACATATGCATGAAATGTATAATTAAATACTCATGCATCAAAATCAAGTCATATGCATAGCTTAAAAACGTACTTTGCATTTAAAATGTGATTCTGGGAAAATCATTATGTATATATAGGTTATACGGAAAATAATACTGCCCACTCACTGGTAAGTCGCTGGATCGTAACCCCCGCGTCGAGCCTGGCTACGCTCGTCCTCGGTATATGTCTCACCTATATGAGAAATTATTGAATAAACGTTATTTAACGCACCTACACATAAATACGGGAATAACTTCTCATACGTAGCTCAAATTTGGCATACGAATATATCACATCGACCTACTCGACGTCACGGACGTCGAGAAATTTTTAGAAAAATTTTTGGAGGCCTCACGCGCCCCCACGCGCCAGCACAGCCACGGACACATGCGCAGCGCGTGCATCCCACGCGCCGTCTACCTTGGGTCGCCGGAGCTCTCGCCGGACTGAGTTTTCCGGTGGCCGGAAAACTGGGAAATTTTCCAAGCTTCGTATCTTGTTCATTTTTCATCCTTTTTGACCCATTTTTGTTCCTATGTGCTCCAAATTAAGTGTAGAACATGAATATACCTTCAAAAACGTCGAGAACCAACGAGATTCTCGTCGGGAAATCTCCAAAAACCGGCCAAGCTCGATCCACGTGATCCCGACGTCAAAGCTTGTCAAACGAACGTCTCCGAGCATCTAGATGACCCAACAAACACTCCAGTGATCTCCGATTCTCCTAAAACGCATCGTATGAAAAGTTGATGAATAGTGCCAAATATAAACCTTGAGTTTTGGACGTGAAATCGTATGAAATCTTACCTGAAAATGGTACCACTGAGTTCGTATAGACCTCAGGAGTCGAATGGGGGTGTTGGTTGCTTCGATCCGTGAAGATTTGGTGGTTTGGTGGTTCGTCCGTACAATTTTTGGCGAGGGAGAGAGAGTGTTCGTGAGAGAGGAGAGAGAAAGTGAGGTCTGAGAGTGAGGAGAGAGACACGTGAGAGAGAGAAGAAATTGTGTGTGTGTGGTCCTAAAATCTCCACACATGCACACGCACATAACCCCGAAGGGGTAATTCCATCATTTCACAATTAATAATTAATTATATCGGGACGGGTCGTCACTAATACAAACATATTCTAATTTTTTAAGTAGTAGTAAATATTTTTAGTTAAAAGCAATGTTATTAAAAAATTTCAACCAAATGTTCAAAAGTTTTAATTTTATTTTTATAGAGTTACAAAAAAAAAAGGTAATCTAAACATATGCTGCTAAATCTAAAAACGAAAAATTTAACTTAAATTATACAATAAATTAGTCATAATAATTCCCTTTCCAAAAAAAAAAAAAAATTAGTCATAATAATTTAGTAAGTAAAATATCAAAGCCAAACATCTCCTTTTAGGTACGTTGCCTTTTCTGAATTGACGCCAGAAGCATCTGGACTTAAAAAGGCCACGATGCCGTCGGGGCGGGCGGTCCCTTTTCATTGTTGATCTAATTTAGGCCCACAAATTGTATCATTTCTGTACTCCCTTCTCTCCCCTTCCGTTGTCATCTGCGAACACCAGTAAAAAAAAGAAAGGAAAACATGGGAAGCTTGAGAAGAAGCCTGATCAGCCTCCACCGAGCCCTCAAGTCCACCGCTTCCATCTCTCCCGCCGAAACCCATCTCAGGTATTCCCTTCTTTCATCGATTTTCTCCCTCATTTGCAATGGCTATTCGTAAAGGCGGTGGCTTTATGTAGTGTGAATTGGCTCTGATTTTTGTTGGGGTGTGATTTCATTTTCCAGGCCTCAATTCGGATACGGTTTGGTTCAGCGTTCTTATTCCGTTAACAATGGCAGCAATCTGGATATCGACCTCTCCAACCAAGAGAGCAAAAGGCGGCTGTTCAACAGGTCACTAATTCTTCTATAACCATTTCGTTTTCAGTTTTCTGTCACGTAGTTACCTCTATACGTAACCAAATATAATTGGTTTTGTTGCTTCTGAGACGAGAATTGGTTTGGGTTGCGGAACAGATTGATATACAGGAGCAAGCAGAGAGGGTTTTTGGAGCTGGATTTGGTTCTGGGGAAGTGGGTGGAGGAGCATATACATTCCATGGATGAACAGGGAATTAAATCTCTTGTGGATGTCCTTGACCTAGTAAATTTCTTATCACCACTTTGATCATTAAAATCTTCTGCTTTCGGTGCCCTTTCGAATGCTTGATAGTTTATGCTGTGATTAGTAAAGAAAACACTGCCGAATTTGTTGTTTTTTCGTTGGAATTTAACTAATAAGTTTCTGATATATGCGAAATAGTTTAAACAAGCTTTCTGCTAAGACTCAAATCTTGTATAGTAACAGCCCTAATGTGAGTTGATGTTAATTGTCATCGTAGACTAATTGAAAGTGTTGCATAGGCAACACCAGCTCAGATGTGTTTGTTCATGGTCGTTCCCAGCATAAGTTAGCAGTGTATGTAAGGTCATCCGTCTTTGATGCCGGAATTATATTTGTTATCCATCTGAGCGTTTAACTGACATATAGGGATGTGGTGCTTTCAAGAGTAGGGTGACCAGCACACTATTTGTAATGGCGCTAGCTTCTTCAGTTATTTAGAGCTTTCTTGTTCGCTGTTTCTCAGTCAGTCTTGTGATATATGTTGGCAATACATAGTTGTTCCACTTGTCAATAAAAGAGGCTTTGCATTTTCGGTTGAGTTTTCAAGCACTTGAAATCAAATATTAAGAAACATAAAATGTTTTTAAGTCCCTGGATTTTCATCATCTAACAGTTGAAATAACGAAGATTTAGAGTGTGTAAGTAAGTGCCATGTTTCCTGTTAACCTCGGAACTTAGCACTTAGAGCATGGTCAGTTCACTATTCATGTACTTGATGTAAGCATGGATGGAGGCAAGATGTACGGTTTTTCTAGAATTGATACTACTCAAATTGCAAAGTCGAATGACAAGGGGGGAACTTTTGCTCGATTTTTCATTTTCCATTCTACAGGAAAACCCAGATTTGTGGAAGTGGTTAAGTGGCCAGGAGCAACCCCCCGAAGCACTCCAAACTAATCCTGTGAGAACTGATATCTGAATGTTCAAATTCCATTTGTTGCTATGTTCTCCATAGGCACCGTTTTCATTCAAGTGATCTTTTTTTGTAGGTTTTTACTGCAGTGCGCAACAAGATCATGAACAACCTGAACAGCTATACTGCTCCGGAGACACGAGCAACACCTGGCCAGCCATGGGTTAGAGGGTGGGATGATATAAAGAAAAGCCAGGGTGGCCCTTTCACCGGGAACCAGTAGCTCTGCCATCACCTTTTCAAGTTAAATTTCTCTATAGTGTGTTGATTTGTGTAATCAGTTAGCGATGAAAAATGCCAATTAGAACTTGCAATGCCGAGTCTTTAGTTAAACACCGGCGGATTCAATAAACCCAAGAGGTATGGTTCTCATTTCACAATTTAACATATTGATAATATAGTCGATACACTTTGGCATGCGTTCCAGAATGAATGAAAGAAAATAAATTGTGTAATCAAATGGTGCAGTTATTAGAAAACTAAATTATTCTTTTGCCTCTTTGCTTCTTGTAAGTTGTAACTAATCAGAATGGGCTGTCGATATACCATGCATAATATAAATATCATTGTAGGTAAGAAAATGTACTAGCACAAAGTGTTTGTAACTCAATTAGTTAAAAGTAACTATGCATCCGAGGATTCAAGTTCGATTTTTTGCTCCCGATAGCATGTTATTGATGTTGGTGCATTATCGACAAAGAAATACTAAGGATCTAAAAGACGCTCGCTGCTAGTCAAGCGGTGGGCTAGGGACACGGTGAAGATGCACAAAAGCAACAACTAATAAAAGGGAACAAAACATAACAGCACATAATGACTCAGATGTAGCGAAATGCGAGTAAATGCATAAAGCCTAAATGTATACTCAAGATCCTAACTTAACGGTTAAACTAACGAAAATTTTGATTTTGGGCTTGATTCTCAACGGACTTCACCACAGGGGCTTAAATCTAATTTTTTTATACCACAAGGACTATTTTTTGAATACTCTATTACCACAAGGACTATTTTTTCAAATAGGCCTTTAATGTTTAGTAGTGTCAAATTGGAAGGATATTTTAGTAGGGTAACTCTTTTTCAATAGTTGAGATCGAGAGTTCAAAAATATGACGTGTCAAACTATCTAGTAAGAGAATATGCATTGTATATATGACAAGCAGCCATGCATTTTTGTTAAGGAATGTTCTTAAGTAATGGTAATGCACATATTTTTATTTAAATCTTGAAATTTTAATAACAAATAAATGGTCTTTATTACCATCACTATTTTAAGTGTCGTGAGCAAATTTATTTTGCAAGATGAAACTCCTACGCCACTTTATCATGTCTTTGGACGGAATGGTGACTTCAACGTGGCAATCATTGAATCAAAGCCGACGGCCGATGTTGGCTTTACCGCATCCAGATAAACGGTCTCGATGATTCGACCCGACCCAACCCAACCCACTTGATCAATTTCCAATTCTATAATATCACATTTCAATTTCAAATACAGAGAAATTTAGAAATAGAAAAAAGGAAGAAGGTGTTTAAAGGATTATCTAGATTTGTGGGGTGTGGCTGAATTCAATCGAAATGGTACTAGTTGCAGCAGTAGCAGTAAACACACAGAGTGATTGAGATTGTAATAAAGGAAATGGTAATCGGGTCGGAGCCCGGTAGCGGCAGCTCCGATTCCGCCGGAGGATGGAGCGTGGCTCGCGGGCTCGTGGTGAAGACGCTGGTGATGATAGGCGGAGCTCTGCTGCTGAAGCGGCTCACCAAGTCCACCACCCGGTGGGACCACGCCCGCCTCGTTTCCCGCTCTCTCTCCGGCGAGAAGTTCTCCAAAGACCAAGCTGCCAGAGATCCTGATCACTACTTTAACATCAGGTGGGTCCCCAAAACCCAATTGGGCCCCAATTCTTCCTTCCTTTCGTGTTCAATTCAATTGGGTTTTTTGTTGAAAGGGTTTTGTGGTTGAATTTTACATGATTTCTTGATTTTCTTGCAGAATGGTAACTTGCCCAGCAGCTGAAATGGTGGATGGTTCTAATGTTTTGTACTTTGAACAAGTAAGCTTATTGTTCTATGCAAAATTCTGTAATTTTTTTGCTGTAAAGTTTGGTTGTTTTGGATTGAGTTTAAGCTTGAATTTGTGGGGTTTTGGCAGGCTTTTTGGAGGACTCCTCAGAAGCCGTTTCGACAAGTATGTTCATGCCTTCGAATGTCAATTCTTGGCCAACTTACTTGCCCATTGTTTTGTTCTTTTGAGTAACTGTTAGTGTTTCCTGGTTGTAGAGATTTTATATGGTGAAGCCTTGCCCGAAAGAATTGAAATGCGATGTCGAGGTGCGTGTATAATCCGTTTTACAGTTTAGTTTGAAGAGCATGTTAATGTTATCTTAATCTGTGTGAACTTCTCTTTTCACAGAGTATTTACTAAGTAAATTGTTACTAGCTCTCTTTTACTTAATGCACTAGCATGAAACTTGAGTGTGCGAGATGTATCTTGGGATTCTCTGAGGTTCTAATATATTGAATTTTTTTATTAATGAGCAGCTAAGCTCATATGCAATCAGAGATGCGGAGGAGTACAAGAATTTCTGTGATCGCTCGAAGGACCAGCGACCGCTTCCTGAAGAAGTTATCGGGGTTAGTCTATTCGCATCGAAATCATAATCTTAGCTTGTCAATGCATACTTTTAGATACTCTGGTATCAAACAAATTATTGTGGCTTGCAAATGCAGTTTATAGTTATGGTGTTGAAAATACTAGTTTTAGTTTATAGACGTCTTTTAACTTGCTAACTTCAACCTGATATAACTTCTTTAGCATTGAACCTTTCAGAGAATGGATCTTATTTTAAAATGTTATCTAAGATGGTCTTAGTGAAAACTTCGGAATTTCACAGGCCTGAATTCTTTTTAAATCCCTTATTTTCGTAACAGTCATTACTAGGGACCGTTGATGTTATATAGCCTTGCCTGTGAGGCTTCAGGCCCAAGTGTGAGTAAGCACTTAAAAATGCTCTGGAGTTGCTACATCATCCGGGAATTAGATTGTCTGATATTTAACCATTTAAAAACATTTATAGATATGCTTTCAAAGTTTTTTATTAAAACGTATCTCTGTCTGCAGGACGTTGCAGAGCATTTGACAACAATACATCTGAAACGTTGTGAGCGTGGGAAACGCTGCTTATATGAAGGTTCAACTCCGCCTGACAGCTTTCCTAATTTATGGGTAATTCTTGTAGTCTTGGTCAATTTTTTTCCTTTTGTTAGGACCTTGTTACGAGTCCATGGATAACAGTTGGTTGCTTGATAGTTAACTGCTATGAATCAAATGACTGTTGCTGGGTGATATATCGTTTTTCCCCGTTGGTTACAGAATGGAGCAGCGTACTGTACTTCGGAGCTTGCAATTCATAAAAATAATGAGATACATGCCTGGGATAGGGGATTTGATGGTGATGGAAATCAGGTCAGTTTATCCTCTTAGTCGCTCTATAACCCCCTTACTGGATGCTGTAGTGTGGTAGTTTTCCCGGGAGTAAGTCAAAGTGCTTTGTATTGTTACAGGTTTGGGGTCCAAAGGAAGGTCCGTACGAATTCAAGCCTGCCCCGGCCTCTTGTACCAACGACATGTTCTCTTCTTTAAACTTTCCCATTCAGCAGTCTATGGAGAAGAGAATAAAGGGCTCTTTTGTCTTGCAAGAATAATCACCTGATACCTGTATCCATCATGTGTAAATGCTCAATTTTGTAGCTCAACTCTTTTAATGGTATTTCGTATCATAGTTTAGGTTTCAAGCGAAATTCTGGTATCCGCCACTGTGCCAGTGTATGAGAAAGATCACTTAATGCCTAATGGACCGAAACATAGTGCGATTGCCGAGTACTTCGTTGGTGTGGGATTCACAAACTTCAAATTAAACGATGGAACAATCACCATCATGCTTTCAATGAAATTATGACAATCCAAGTCACGCTACAAAAGAAAAAGTGTATAATCTGATACCTTTTCACGAAATCCAAATTTTTACAGTCATGAAAATCGGCATCTCGACTATAACAAAATTACTACAGTAAAATTTGGAGGATTGGCTGAAGAGGAGGTAAAAAGTCAGTGGCTACCAAGGTTTCAGGTCGCCCACTGGCCCTGCGGTCCAGTTTAGGATCTTCTCACCCGGCTTCAAGAAAACATCAGGGCCGTGTGGCAACTTGCGCGCAAGTCCGTTTAGAACTTGATGGAAAGCATCTCCTGCTTCGGCAGGTTGTGGGAATAACATGGCTTGCTTCATTGAAGGGTTGGCGAGCAATCTCTGCTTTCTCAATATCAGTTCAGGTGGGATGGAAGTGAGTATGCTGTCCAAGTTGGGGACATCTTTCTCATCTACAAACACGCCAATCTCTTCCCAAGGAATGGCATCGGCAAAGGGTAGAACAATGTCGTCTGCTATGATAACAGGAATGCAGCCAAAAATCACTGCTTCAACCAATCTTGGACTCCAAGGAGCCCAGCCGAGAGGGCATAAACAAAAGACTGCTCGTTGCATGTCCTCATAGTATGTGGTGGGGTGCTCGGTAGAGATGTCAAAAAGTGGATTGTCTTTGAAGTTCTCCCACACTGCTGCTCGTGCACCTCTGTAAAGTACAAAAAGTTAGACCACCTCCTGCCCTGACCTATTTTCATATTAGTGTTATCTAGCAAACCAAAGAACACCAAACTCTCGTTTCTTATTTCAACAGCTATCAGAAGTTAACTTCTAGTTTAGAAAATGAAATGCCGTCACGTTGTTTAACCTCATAAACGGCATATCAACCAACGGAAGGATGTATTTTGTGCGTTCAAACACTATGGGAGACTTAGACACCATTTTTGTTAACATTCACATATAGGTTATGGAAGAATTACCTTGCATAATAACCACCTTCTGGGTCATTTCCCACGTCATAAAATAATCCTCGGAAGTAAACAAAGATGGACCTAGGAGTTTTCTCAGGAATTAGGTGGGTTTGCATCTTCTGTGGAGGAGCATAAGGAGGAACTGTTATTGAACCATCTTTCAAGCAAACATGATTCTTTTGTCCAAAAGTCTGAACCAAAGTTGCACGTTGGAGCATGTGAAGAATTCCTCTTTCAATCGCCTTCTCTTCCTGCAATAGTCATACATGGAACCAACTCAGATAATTGACATGCTCAAATACAACACATGAATTTACATCATGAAAGAAGTAAGCTCTACAGGCATATCAGAACAATCTAACATAACTATTCCAATTGGTCCAAATTACGGACCTTCCGAATGCTATGAGAGTATTAAGAAGAAGCAAACCAAGCTTCTAACCTGATAATGAAAACATGCTCCGAAGTCATGAGGCACTACAAAAAAGTGATCAGCACCTTCTGTCCGGTTCCAGTAAGGCCAATTTGAAGAAATGAGTTGTATTGCACTCCTCATCATCCGTGGTGACTTAAAAGGCAAAGGAAGGCCATTGGGGGTCAGGTCACAAGTGGTGTAAACAGGAGTATAAAACCAATCTGCTTCTTCAGGATTAAGGGTTCGGACGGGACTAGACAGGAGAAACCGATGCATAAAGATCTCAGCTGCAAACATATGGTTGAGGCATCTGGGATCCTTCTGAAGAATCTTCTTGTTGTA
Organism: Crataegus laevigata; assembly: GCA_963580275.1. Lineage (NCBI taxonomy): Eukaryota > Viridiplantae > Streptophyta > Magnoliopsida > Rosales > Rosaceae > Crataegus > Crataegus laevigata. The sequence continues at coordinate 9,062,522 of OY756953.1, read as the reverse complement.
TTTGCTTGGAAGCTCATACACAAAAACTTTCAACCTTCCTACTGGGTCATCGTCCAAAACATCACCAGCACTACCTACATTTGGTGCAAACAAACCATACTTAAGTGCTCATACACTTATATTCCTCAGCAGATTCTGAATCTACATACAATAAACAGACTTCTAAAGACCAAATCCAACAAATCCAAAAGGATCAAAACCGCATAATTCTTGGTCCTTGGAGTTCATCAACATCGTCACAATGGCATTATTATGCAATTGCCGCCCTCCTGGGAGCTACAACTCCAGCTAAACAACACAGCATTTACTACGTATATAACTTCGATTATTGGCGGATCAAAACTAAACTCGTCTCCGAGACTAACCTCATTATTGTCAAATCAAAATTAAGAACAACGTGGAAATTAACAATGATAAGAACTACATCAACATCCAACATTCCATATGTCCAATTGAACATCAACAGATCCATAAGATATACCAAACCTACGAACACCCCATCAATCAAAAGATTCAAAACCAAAACTTCAAGTGATCAAAACCCAGCTAGCTGTAAAAGGCAGCAAAATGAAATTCGAAACCGAAAAATGGCAAAAACCCAAGAGCAATCAAGTAATGTAAAATAAAATAAATAAATAAATAGTCTCTCTGTCCCCTACCTGAAATTCTCTCAGTGCGGGCCTGCTCCCCTGTACCAAACCCCACCACAAAGGCAGCAACAAGAAACCCAGCAAAACCCAGCTTCCAAATTCTCATCTTTTTTCCCCAATCCTTCTCTTTCTTCAGCTACAAAACCAGCAACCCAGCAAAAGTGGGAGGGTCCTGAAGGATATGACCCCAAGAAGGCAGATGGGTTCTTTAGCAATCTGGTAAAGGTGGTGGTTGGGACGTTGAAAGGTGGATTGGTTGGATGATTCCTTCAAAATTGTTGGGCTTTATTTTCCGACTCCAAAGACTCCGGCTTTTTGGCTTCAGCAGCAGAGAGCAAATTGACAGAGAAAATGAAGAAACAAGGACAATAAGATCTCTTCTGGGTTGTTTGATGTGTATTTTATTTAGCGTCCATGGAGGTTCGATGGCAAGTCCATCTCAGTCACCGACACCCGAAGACCAATCCTCCCAACCTGCTCTTTTCTGATTCGAAATTTACCAAAATTTACCAAATAATTCCTCTTTTTTGGTGAACCCAATTATTCCTTTTTGGTCAATGAAATAAAATGGAAGTCGTTTCAAAGTTTTCACTTTTTACCAGCAAGTGGAAAATAAAAGAGACCATTATACCTGTTTTACCCGGGAAAAGAAAAGAGGCCACTGTAATTTTGTAACTGATAAAAAATGGGTCGACTTTAAAGAGTTTAGCTAAACACGCTAGAACAATATGTTTTATTTCTGCTCTGAAATTTGAATTCTCCGTTTTATGATTTAGATAAACCAATGTAAGATATTTTTCCAAAAGATCACAAATTATTAGGTGGGGATTATAAAAGCTCTTCGTGACCATTATAAAGAGAGATTATACTCACACACCCCAAATTACTTCTCCCACGTCGTTTTAATTTTTTAATATTTTCTACACAACACTAACACTTGATAGAAAAAATATTAAAAAATTAAAAAAATGTAAAAGAAGTAATTTGGAGTGTGAATATAATCTTCCCGTTATAAAAGCATGCAAGAAGGATTTGCAGATCCTTGAAAAGTGTCGTTACTTTTGCAATGATTACGGAGTGCATTTCTTAATCCTCCTATGAACTTTTCCTGATTCATTTTTTATTAGTTGAAAATAAAAAGTTTATGATAAATTTAGAATTCTCTATCATCTCGCAATTTTTAATTAACAACTTCAATACTTTATTCTTCTCCGCAAGGAGGTTTTTATAAGATTACAAATGAGCAATACTAGGAAATAAATCAAAATAATCATTTGTCTACAAAACAAAGAAATCTACACCAAGATGTGAAATCATAAGTTTGCCAAGAAGAAAATAAGGTCTAATTTGAAACTTCGTAAATTCAACATCTCCCTTGACATGGGACCACCACGAATTAAGTGAGCCACAAGTGTCGGAAATCTTCACAGATACACTGAAACTAATGCCAATCTTTTTTAAAGCTCAACAAATTACAATCCGTCATAACTAACGTCTCTTTTCGAATGCTCAGCTGGAACTAGCGCCAATCTTTTTAAAAGCCCAGCTAGAACAAATGCCTCTTTTCGAAAACTCATCTAACAAATCATAATCCTCGGAACTAACACCTCTTTTCGAAAGTCCAACTAGAACTAACGCTACTCTTTTCGAAAGCCCATTTGGAACTAACGTCATTTTTTGTAAAGCCCGATCAATAAATCTCCTGATATGGTGTAATCAACGCCTCTTTTCGAAAGTCCAATTGAAACAAACGCTAATATTTTTGAAAATTCAACTAAAACTAACGCCCCTTTTCATAAGCCCCACCCAACCACCAAATCTCTTTTTCTGCAATTTTTTTTTCGTTCTTCTTGTTTTTTTTTTCTTTATTTCTTTCCCAAACTCATAACTAAACTACATTAAGAAGAAAAATAAAATAAAGCACATAAGGCTCTCCATGATAAGAAACGGTTCCTATCATGCCAATTTTTTTTTTTCTCTTTTCCTGAGGCAGCGACAGCACAACTTTTTTTTTTCTTTTTTTTTTCTTTTCTTCTTCGTGGCAACAGAAACTTATCTTCTCCTAACAATTGTAGACGATCTTTACCCTCAGGTTCATGGCTTGTGGGTGCACGAAGAAAATTAGCTTCGTACACCCACAAGGAAGCGCTCACAACAAGGTTCAACCAAGAATCGAATTCTGCTATGATACTAAGTTGAAAATAAAAGGTTTAAGATAAATTTATAATTCTCTACAATCTCACAATTCTAAAATAATAACTTCAATACTTTATTCTTCTTCATAATAAGGAGATATTTATAGGATTACAAAGTAGCAATTGACACACCCTAACCCGAAGACTAGGACGTGCTGGCCGTCACGTGAGTGTGACGTAACCATAAGTGCAAGCGGAAACGATAATATAACCAAATACGAGCCAACGAAATGCAAAAACCCACTTAGCAGATATTAACAACCTAGCGTTTTAAGTACATAAACGGTACTAAACACACATAAACAGAGCATAAGCATCTAGGTGCAGTCAAGTAGGACCATAACTATTTTACAACACCCTCGGGTGAACCCTACATTTATTTAGTCTTGTCAGAACGCCGAAGGAGTCCTCGTAGGTCACCAACGCTTCAACTATCAACTAGAACCTGGAGGGGCGCAAAACAGAAAACGTGAGTGGGCGAAAATCAAGCTTTTTCAAATCATTTCATAAATCCACATTTATAACCCCTCTTTGAAAAACCTGTATACTTTCCCTGAAAAATAGTATATAAGCATATATATATATCTCAACCATCTCAATCAGAAATTTCATAACATATTCAATAGAGAATGTACCATGCCAAGTTCAACAGTTTAGTATGAATGCATTAACATAATACAAATCAGGTGAAAGAAAGTAATCAACCGGAGACCCTCTAATGGTCCTGTACGGCTGAATCTATAGCTCAAAATCTCGTCTTGCCGGAGTCACCAACTGTGACCTGTACGGCCTTCTGCACATAAGTCGGAACTACCTAATGTAGTCTGTACGACTTAATGGTTATTATTACGCTCTAGTGCTTTTCTCATCTTTTCAATATTTCTAGTTTCTAGTAAAATTTCTCTTTGCCAAGGAGAAGACGCGGGTTCGATTCCCGCTATCCGCCCAGGATAATGGATAAATATATTAAATTTCATAGCTACTAAATGCACACCTCTCGTGGCAGGGCCAGGTTACGTCCGCCGCACCATTTCACATATATGCATCATACAACAATTCATAATATTCATGAAATTCTATGCATGGCAATCAAAAACACATTTCATATCTTATTTCAACATACTTTTCATTTACGTTTGATTTCTGGGAAAAATCTAGTATATAGGTATAGATAAAAAGCAAATGCCCACTCACTGGTATGTTGCCGGGTCGTGACCCCCTTGACGCCCCTGGTTGTGCTCGTCCTCGTTATAAGTTCCACCTAAAGGCGAAACCGCTAAAACAACGTCATTTAACGCACATTTAACGTACATAAACCAAACTAGGCAATTAATTCCTCATACAATGCTCAATTTTGACAAATGAATACTCTAACGTGATCTACACAACCTCAGGATCATCCCCATATTTTTAAAATAATTTTTGGACCCTTCACGCGCCCCCACGCGCCTGACATGGCACGGACCTACGCGCCCCCACGCGCGGCCCACGTGCCTTGCACAGTGCTGACGTCAGCCTTGCACAGTGATGACGTCAGTTGACGGCGTCAGGAATATTCCTGGAATATTCTGTCAACTTTAACGGCGTCAGGTTAACGGCGTTGGAATATTCCGTCAGAGTTGACGGAATATTCCTTCTCCGTCGTCTTCTCCGGCGACTGGTTTCGCCGAAAAACTCGCCGGAAAACTGGGAAATTTCAAACTCACTATTCTCACTCATTTTTCGTCCAAATTTCTCGAATTTTATACCAAATTGAAGCCCTAATCATCTACTATCACGTTGGACTAGTTTTAGGGTCTAAAAACTACGAGATCAAACCTTTTAAAAATATGTAAATTCGGCCTACCTTCGAACTAGGTGATCCAAACGTCCAATCCTTCCAAACGAAGCACTCCAAGCTTCCTTAGAACCTCACCAAGCTTCCTACAAGCTTCAAATTCCCAAAAACATAAGGATTCACGTGTGCATGAACAGTGCACACTCACGGGGACTTTTAGAAACTAGGGTTTTTGAAATGAAACTTACCTGAATTTGGTACCTACGTGATCGTGAAGTCCTCATGGTTGCAATGGTAGCTTTAACTCTAGCGTTGGTTGATGTTTTGGTTAAGTTTGAGTGTTGAGGTTCACGGTGGAGAAGAAGAGAGGGAGAGAGAGACGAGTGTTTGAGTTTGAGAAGAGAGAGAGACAACCCATACGGGTTTTAGGGAAGGAATTAAGGGGGTGGGATCCAATTGGGGTCCTACCCTAACTTAACTACAAAATTATTACTACAAACAAATAAACCTAAGTCTAAGTTATTAACCAAAAGAGTAGGTACTTAAATTAAAATCAACATCACATTACACACCTTAATCCCGACTCAAGGGTATTTTTGTAATTTCACATCTTCGGAACTAATATTTTCCGGGACGGGCTGTAACACAATACTAGTAAATAAATCAAAACAACAAAATCTAGACCAAAACAAATCATATCAAACCCCTAATTAAATCATATTCCTAAAATATATATTTTTTATTTTCCAACATTACTAACCTAGTCTAAACCCTTGGGAATGTTATCTACCTCCATGCTGTACCTTCTCAATGTTGTATGACTATCTCGAAAAGTTTTACTATCTTCGCCAGCCTTCAATAATTATTTCTGCAAAAAAAAAAAAAAAAAAAAAAAAAAACTAATTCGAAAATCGTTTGCGCGTTTGATTATCGATATGATACGCATTTTCTAATAGAAAAACAATTAGGCTCATCTATTTAACGATTTCTAATCTGGTGATTTTGCACATGTATAATCTTTCAAAAATTAGTCTATATTTAAAAAAATAAAAAGGTAAGTATAGCGATTGAACAAATAGTTCGTTCAAAAGAAAGTTAAATTTTATGGTGATTTACCAGCACAGAGAAAAAAATACCTAGCAGCAATCGCGTTGCTGGCCCTTGCGAAGGCTTGGGCTGGCAGCATCCTCACCTTTCCTCCTCCTAGCTATTTCCCCCTTCTTCCTACACCTTCCACAATTGCCTCTCCCCATCTCCCTCTCCTTCCTCCTTCCTGCTTCCTTTTTTTTCCTGTTTATCCTTCACTTTTCTTTTCCTTCTTCACTCTTCTCAGCTTTCCTCTGTGTTTTTCTTAAATTTTCTTGGGCTTGGTCCCAATTTTTGTCTCAGATTTGGGTTTTATACCCGTTTCTCGGCGTCTCGGGCTGCGTTTTCCCATTTCTCTCCCACCTAACTTTTATTGGCATGAGTTAATATGTAGAAAGAAAGGGAACGTAAATATGGTGTAATTGATTCACTCGGACTCGGGTCTCGATGAGGCCAGCGAAACAAATTTCTCCTCCTGATGAGCCTCCTCCTTCTCCTGCCCTCAACCTCAGGCCCCATGGTCTCTCTGACCCCCCTGTTCGTCTTCTCAGCCGAAATCCCAAAGCCGATGCTCCTGTCCATCCCCACCACCCCTTATTTTCTGCTCCCCTTCCCAACCATTGTTCGGTGTCTCCTGCATCCGATATCTCCACCACCTTGCCTCTTTTGCGAAATCCCAGCTCCCAGTTGGGTAATCTCCAATATTGCTCTCGCCTTGTGAATGGGCATATTGTGAATGGGATCTTCCTCCACCAAGAAGATGCTCCGGAATGCCCTTCCAGTTCTACGAATCTTGATCTGGTTGTGGGGGGTAACGGCGACATGTCGTGTTCTAACGGTAAGTCTACTTCTAATGGGGCCCATCCACAAGATATTTGCCGTGGCTCAGATGTGATTTTGCACCCCTTACCAAGTGTGGGTCCCCGTATCTCGACTAGGACGCCCATAAGTCCCCAGATAGTGCAAATGGAGCAGAGTTTTCCACCTTTGCAAAAAGATAAGTCCCATTTCCGTGCTAGTATCTGTCCCTCGAGCTCGGGACCTGAAAATCTCACTTCCCTAGAGCCTGACCTTGTCACGAGCCTGCCTGGATCTTCTCCTGCCTTGGCGGTGCATCCCAGTGGTAAGTACTCGGATGCCGTTTGGGGTAACAGATCTCGTCAAACTGGGTCTCTCAACCTCCATTACCGTCAACCAAAGGTTGTGGGAAATAGGAAAGTGGTATGCCCTCCTAGTACTGATGCGGCTGAAGCAGCGAAGGAATGGCACCACTGTCTTGTTGGGTATTTTATTGATAAGAAACTCCCATTCTCTGCTGTTTGTATTTTGGCAAAAAAGCTGTGGGCAAACAAGGGTCTTGTGGATGTTCTTGCCAATGATAATGGTTTCTTTTTTTTTCAAATTTAGGGATGATTCTAGCTGCGTTAATGTGCTCGAATCTGAGCCCTGGCACCTTTCAGGGAGGATGTTGGTCCTTACCCGGTGGAAACCTGGTATGGTGCTCTCTAAAGCCTCACATGTTAAAGTCCCTATTTGGGTTAAATTTTTCAACGTTCCTCTTGAACACTGGAATCATGAAGGTTTTTGTCATATTGCTAGTGCTGTTGGCAAACCCCTCCATGTGGATTCTCTCACGGCATCGAAGAAGCGAATCTCTTTCATGAGAATTTGTGTGGAAATTGATGCTTCTGAGCCCCTCATTGACTCTTTTGATCTTGTGGTCCAACCTGAAGAGGAAGGTGAAATCCCCGTGTCTGTGGAAGTTACTGTTGAGTACCAATGTAGACCTCGCTTATGTCTTCACTGCAAAACCTTTGGCCACCTCGTATCCTTATGTCCCCACTTGCCTAAACCTGCCACTACTGAAACAACCACCTTGCCCACCTCAGAAATTTCCCCACCCCTATCCTTGTGCCTCCACATGCCTAAACTGGGCTCAACTGAAATACCCACCATACCCACCTCAGAACCTACCCCACCCTTTCCTACTAAGTCTCTTAAAAGTCTTGATTGCTCTGATATCTTTTTAACTCCTAAAAAGAAAGGGCGTAACAAAGGGGTGACTCCCTTACCTACCACAACCTCTGTTACTCAACCACATTTGTCCCCTTCTAGCTCGAAGATGATTCCGCTCCCATCTGAAGTCGACATGGCAGTGTCGAACTCCTTCGGGGCTCTTGATCACCTTGACCGTCTTGAGATTACCTCTGACTCTGAAATTCAGGCTACTGCTTCTCCGGATACGTCACGTTGGCCAAGTCGTATATTGGGTAGGAATGTTGATGCCCTCCCTCCCAAGGGGCTTCGCCAGAAGAAGAAAAAGAAAAAGCATAACAAGAGCAAAGATGCAACCAGTGGAGTTGTTGGTAAGGGTATTAATGCCCAGGCCGTGTCTTCGTCACAACGTAATGATTAATCTAGCATGCTGGAATGTTAGGGGGCTTAATGGGCTTCCTAAGCAATTGGAGGTTCGTAAGTTCATCGATATGAATAAAATTTGTTTCGCTGGCCTCATCGAGACCCGAGTCCGAGTGAATAATTTTGAGGCTGTTTCTGTATCCATTTTTCGTAATTGGAAGGTCCTCAACAATTACAATTGTCATGAAAATGGCAGGCTTTGGGTGGGTTGGAATCCTACTGTGCTTCATGTCTCTCTTGGCTGAGACTGATCAAGTTATTCACTGTCAGATTCAAGTTATTGATACCGGCCACAATTTCTTTGCCTCTTTTGTTTACGGCTCAAATGACGAAATTCTCCGTAGATCCCTTTGGGCAAATCTTTGCTCTTTCGGGCTCTCCATTGGGGATAGTCCTTGGATTGTTCTTGGTGACTTTAATGTTGTTCGGTTCACTGGAGAAATTAATGGGGGATTAAATCTTAGGTCTAGTGCTATCATTGATTTTGGTGAATGTTTGCTTGGTGCTGGCCTGGATGATTTGAGATTTTCTGGTCAACTCCTTACTTGGTGCAATAGACAGTTTAATGGCATGGTTAGCCACCGCAAATTGGATCGTGTCCTTGTTAATAGCTCTTGGTTATCTCTTTACGCCTGCAGCTCTGCCTTGTTTCTCCCGCCTGGTGCCTCTGATCACTGTCCTGGGGTGGTCTCTGTGGGTATCACCCAAACTCATAGAAAATCTCCATTTAAATTTTTCAATTTCTATGCTGATCATGAGAATTTTTTGCATATTGTTGCCCAAGCTTTTAACACTCCTATCCAAGGTTGTCATCAATTCCAGGTTGCTAAAAAGCTTAAGCTTGTTAAAGTGGAGTTGAAAAGGCTCAACTGTGACCCTCTTTATCATGTCTCCAGTGCGGCTAAGGTGGCTAAAATTGCCCTTGATAACTGCCAGGCAACTTTAGCCTCCTCGCCCACCAACTTGCATATGGTTGAGCTCGAGCAAACCTTATTGAAGAACTACTCAGACTGCCTTGTTAGGGAAGAGAACTTTGTTAAGCAAAAATCTCGTGTCCATTGGCTGGCATGTGGCGATACGAACACTGCTTTCTTTTACAACTCTATAAAGAAGCGTGCTAATCGGAACCGTATTGCCTCTATCTGCAGAAGGGATGGGTCTGTTACGTCTATAGAGAATGAGATTAAGCATGAAGCTGTGGAATATTTTCAGAGCCTTATTGGCAGTGTTTTTGCTCCTCCTTCCTCTGAAGTCAGTCTTGCTGACCTTGTCACAAATTCTATATCTACTGAAGCGGCCAATGCAATGACAAGGGAGGTCTCTGGTGATGAAATCTGCAAGGTTTGTTTCAGTTTGAAGGCTAATAAGGCTCCAGGCCCGGATGGCTTTAATGCCCTTTTCTTTCAGAAAGCTTGGCCTATTATTGGTGATCACATTATCCTGGCGGTTCAGGAATTTTTCAATTCCACCCGGTTACTTCGTGAGCTAAACACCACCATTATTACCCTTGTGCCTAAAGTTGCTAATCCTTCTTCTATGGAAGATTTCCGGCCTATTTCTTGTTGTAACACTCTTTATAAAATTATCTCCAAAATTATGGCTAATAGAATCAAACTTGTTCTCCCTGATATTATTAGTGATGCTCAGTCTGCTTTTGTTGGAGGGAGACGTATTGGGGATAATATTTTGCTTGTTCAGGAGCTTTTCCGAGGTTATCATCTGAACAATGGTTCTCCTAGGTGTGCTATCAAGGTGGACATCCGTAAAGCCTATGACACTTTGGATTGGGATTTTTTGCTTGGAGCGCTCTCAGCCTTTAATTTCCATCCGAGGTTTATTCAATGGATTCGGTGTTGTATCTCTAGCCCTTATTTCTCTGTGGCGGTTAACGGAGAGTTAGTCGGTTTCTTTCCCGGGAAACGTGGTCTAAGGCAAGGTGACCCTCTTTCTCCTTATCTTTTTGTTATTGCCATGGAGATTTTTTCCCTGATGATGCATGCTAGGGTTGCTGCTTCCTCCTGTTTTCGTTTCCACTGGAGATGTGACGAGATGTGACAAGGTCAGGCTTAGTCATATGGCCTTTGCTGACAATTTGCTTCTCTTTTGCCATGGTGACTTTTTATCTGCAAAGGTTATCAAAGAGGCTTTGGATCAATTTTCTGTCTTGTCTGGTTTATTTCCAAATGCCTCTAAGAGTAGCCTTTTCTTTTCTGGGGTCAAAACCAGAGAGAGAATGAGAATTGTTGATTGCTTTGGTTTCCAAGAGGGGTCTCTTCCTTTCAAGTATCTTGGAGTCCCTGTGATCACTTCGAAATTGAGTTATGCAGATTGTGTGGCTTTACTTGAAAAAGTCGATAACCGTATTCGAAGTTGGGAGCATAAAACCTTATCTCTTGCCGGGCGCCTACAGTTGCTGATCTCTATTTTGTGTAGCCTCCAAGTCTATTGGGCCTCTCACGTCTTCCTCCCCAAAAAGATTACAAAAGACATCGAGCAAAAGTTCCGTAGGTTTCTTTGGTCTGGTAAGGCCTTAGGTTCTTATTTTGCTAAAGTTTCTTGGAGGGAGGTTTGTTGCCCTAAAGATGAGGGGGGTTTGGGGATTAAAAATCTCCACGCTTGGAATTTATCTCTTATGGCTCGCCATATTTGGATCTTCGTTGGTGGTGGGGGCAGGGCAACTAATGGGAATCTGTGGTCTAAGTGGGTTAATGCCTACTTTCTTGAGGACAAGAGTTTTTGGAGCCTTTCTGTGCCTTATATTTGCTCCTGGAATTGGAGAAAACTTTTGAAGCTTCGTGGGCTAATTAAGCCACATATTCGTGTCTCAGTTGGGGGTGGTTCCTCAACTCTTTTGTGGTATGATAATTGGCATCCTCATGGTCCTCTCTTAGACGTCTGGGGTATTGAGGTAGTGTTGGCTTCTGGTCTCCACTTAAATACTAAACTTTCTTCTGTGATTATGGCCTCTGAGTGGTGTTGGCCTTTCACCACTAACCCGGCTTTCCGCTCCATCCAATTAGACTCCCACAGTATTGTGCCGTCTTCTCAGCGTTTGGATTCCTCTATTTGGTCCCCGAGCAACACTGGTATGTTCTCTTCGGCCTCTATGTGGAATTGTATTCGTTGTGTGGCTCCGAAAGTTCCTTGGGACCATTTGGTGTGGTATAATGCTTCTATTCCGCGAGCTAGTTTTGTTCTGTGGTTAGCTACCAAGATTAAGCTAACTACGCTTGACCGTATTGGTCGGTTCTCCTCTCGTGGCAACCTCAATTGTGTGCTTTGTGACTCTGGCTTGGAATCTCATTCCCACCTTTTCTTTGACTGTCCTTTTACTGAGGGGGAAGCAGGTGTTGATGAGGTGTGGGGCTCCTTGGTTGCATCCTCCATGGCCGTCCTTTGTGGACTTTGTGGCAACCCATTGGCGAGGGAAGTCCCTTCCCGTGGTTGTTAAAAAGCTCTCCCTTGCAGTCACAGTCTATTGCATTTGGTCTGAACGGAATAACCGCATGTTCAACAATTGTAGGAAAACCCCTGCTACTCTTCTTCAGTCAATCACTAATTTGATCCGGTGCCGGCTGTGTACTTTGCATGTTAAGCCCTCTACCATCAACATGACGATCCTCCGTAATTGGAATGTTGTTACTAGTTAGGCTATAACCTTCCCGATGTTTTCCCATTCGTGGGCTAGTTTTTGGTTTGGGATTTTAGTTCCCTTCCTCCTTGTTTTAGTTCTGTGAGAGTCTCTCTCTGCTTGTTTCTTGTTCTTTGGGCTTTGCCCTGTTTATATATATCTTTACTTACCAAAAAAAAAAAATATGGTGTAATTATTAGTCCTTTATTAGGTAGGTTTTATTTGTGTCTTTTATTGTTTTCTTTGAGAACAATGATTGTATTGTGTGTGTGTGTATGTATATATATATATTCGAATATGGAATACTTGAAAATTACCCCGTAAATTTTTATTTGGCATTTGAGTCTAACTGTAACCCTAAAAAAGTTCTATCGTGCTGCTGCTGCCGTACTCAATCTTGCATATTCGCATTCCTTGCTACGTTTTGTGCAGCAAACCGAAGGTTCGTGTGTGTGTAATATGTTGCATTGTCATGGCAGGAGGTGATGAAAGCTTGAAACCGAGGATTGAGGGTCATGCAAAACCCAACAATTCGGTCTTGAGTTCTGTAGTGATACAGAACGATGCTTCTACCGTACCAAGTGCCTTAAAGCTTAATGGATCAAATTATCCTCTTTGATATTAGAGATGCATATTGTTGGGCATGGAAAAAAGGGGTTCGTGACGGGAAGTATCAAGGAACCCAAGGAAGAAAGTGCATAGTATAAAACATAGGAAACTAGGAACGTTATTGTAAAAGGGTGATTGATTAATTCCATTGATCCTACCATCATGGGTTTCTTCATCCATCTTTGTACTGCAAAGGAAATATGGGAAGAAGTTGCTCAAATGTATTATGATGAGTCTGATATCTCTCAGATTTATGAGTTAAAGGTGAAATCGTTCTGACTCCGACAAGAAGGGTGATATCTCTAAGATTTATGAGTTAAAGGTGAAGTCGTTCAGACTCTGACAAGAATGGCGTCATTTTGGTATATATTATGCCAATCTCAAAGTTGTCTGGCAAGAACTGGATCAAAGAAGACCAATCAAGATGGAATGTGTTATTGACTTGAAGACATTGCAAGAAAAAATTCAATTGGACCATGTTTATGCTTTTCTAGCAAGACTTAATGACATATTTGATAAGGTGCTTAGTGATATTTTGAGAGCTTAACCTTTACCATCCGTCAAGAAAGTGTTTTATGTTGTTAAGTGAGAAGCACAACGTCACGCTACTATGATGGGAGGAAGTAACGTAGGTAATCAAGGAGGAATCCTGACACCCTCCGTGGCTATGGTGTCACAGCCACTTTCTACTAGGCCGATCATATGGCTCATCATCTTCAACAATCTCTCGCCCATTTACTCGAGAAAATAAAGATGATCTGAAGTGTAATTTATGCAGTCAAACCTATCATACTGAAGATACATGTTTTCAGAAACATTAAGTTCTTGAATGGTTCCCTGAGTTGACGGAAAAATTATGTGCAAAAAAGCGAGCTGCTAATGGCGCAAGTGGGAGCCGTGCGTCCATAGCTGCTGCCGCACCTGGTAACAAAGTGGTCGTGCCCACACAAGGAGTTCCATGTTAGACTTTGTTGACTAGGACCAATCCTAGTGAATCATCGTCCAATACAAGTATTGTTAGACATGTTCTTTTAGCCTCTGACATTATGCATCATACAGGTTGGATTATGAACTCTGGTGCAACCGATCATATGACATTCTATAGAAATCCATTTACGTGTATGACAACAACTCATCAAAAATGTGTAGTAACCGCGAATGGCACCACTTCCTAGGTCATTGGGGTCGACATTATAAACATCACGATGTCCCTCTCCCTCCACCACTTCTTACTTGTTCCATCATTGTCTCATCATTTATTATCTATCCCTCAGGTAACTGAGCAATTGAATTGTGTTGTACTTATGTATCCGTTTTTTTTTGTTTACTTCAGGATATTCAGACCAATGAGATAATTGAGAGTGGCACTAAGAGAGAAGGATTGTATTATGTGGATGATGTCGTTTCTGGCAAAGCTAATGTAGTTTGAGCATCCCATACTAGTAATCTATAAGAAGTTTGGTTATTGTATCGTCAGTTAAGGCATGCTTCATTTGGTTATTTAAGACATATGTTGCCTAGTTTATTTACTGAAATAAAATAACTTACATTACGAAGTATGTATTCTTGCGAAGAGCCATCGTGCTTCGTTTTCTCCTAGTATGAATAAAATATTGTTTCAATTTGATCTTGTGTATTCAGATGTCTAGGAGCATTTGCCTGTTAGTACTGTTTTAGGGGTTAAGTGGTTTATCACATTTATGGATGATTGCACTCGTATGACATGGATATATGTGTTGAAAAATAAAAGTGATATTAGTATGATCATTCGGTCTTTCTTTCAAATGGTTGCTATACAATATTCCTCTGTTATTAAAGTTCTCCATTTTGATAACATAGGTGAATATATTAACTCTAAGTTATCTTCTTTTCTCCGTGATCAAGACATTCTCCATGAGACAACTTGTCATCATACCCCCCCCCCCGCGCAACAAAATGGGATTGCTTAGAGAAAGAATCGTCATGTTATAGAAACCGCTCGTGCATTGCTTATTGTTGCGTTCGTACCTAAGCGTTTTTGGCATGAAGTTGTCACATATGAGGTGTATGTAATTAATCGAATGCTCTCTCGAGTTGTTGAATTTTGTACCCCACTCCAAGTATTGACGGAACATGTTCCTATTGTATCTACCAATACTCTTACTCCTCAGGTGTTTGGGTGTGTGGTTTATGTTCATATTCACAAGATTCATCGTAGTAAACTGGATCCATGTGCTATTCAGTGTGTCTTTGTTGGGTTTGCATCCCAACATAAAAGTTATAAATGTTACTACCCTGAAACCCAACACATGTATGTGACAATGGATGTTACTTTTTCTAAATCAGAATATTTTTATTCTTCGATATCCTCACATTCAAATCATAAGGAGAGAATGCTAGTATTTGTGATCTTGATGGTGATTTTGGGTGGTTGGATGTAAAAGAAGACTTGATAATTGCTTCAGGATGAGTGAACAGTGACAAACCCGTGCAAACTGATGCAGCTGCAGGTCTTCGACTGCCATATACCAAGAATAGTGCAAATCAGTAAGGCCTTGCTGAAGAAGAATGTGCTAACATTCAACTAGCTTCCGCCGAAGAAGAAATAACTCCACAACATGTTGCTACCAAGCCTAGTACTGTCGAGTCTGCTTCCCCCTCTCTCTCTAGCTCAACAATGTCGTCTTCCAATACATCTTCTCTGAATATCCCTAAGGTAAGTACCATTGATGCTCATGTAACAAATGATGTTATAAGTACATATAAGCTACCACCAAGGCAAAATCGTGGTGTACTCCTAACAGGTTTTCTCCGGAAAGAAAAATGAAGTATCAAATAGCCAATTATGTGTCATGTAATGCGAAGTCAATTCAAGTACCAATTCGAGTAGAGGATGCTTTGAAGAGTCGAAAATGGGCTGAAGCTAGCAATGGATGAAAAGATGATGGTACTAGATAAAAATAATACATGGAAGGTAATGGAACTACCGAAAGGAAAAAAACTAGTTGGGTGCCGATGGGCTTTCACAGTTAAATACAAGGCTGGCGGATTACTAGATATGTATAAAGCAAGATTGGTAGCAAAATGATATACTCAAACGTATGGTGTTGATTATTAGGAAACTTTTTCTCCAGTAGCCAAGATGAATATGGTATGTGTGCTTATCTCGTTAGTTGCAAATTTGGATTAGCCATTGAAACAGTTTGATGTAAAAAAATGATTTCTTCATAGACATCTGGATGAGGAAGTATATATGGATTTTCCTCTGGGATATGATGTTGGAGGGTGAACTGAAGTATACCGATTGCGAAAGTCACTTTATGGGCTTAAGCAGTCACCTCATGCATGGTTTGGGAGGTTCACTCAGGCCATGAAAAAGAATGGGTATTATCAAAGTCATTCTGATCATACACTATTTGTGAAACGGAGAAGTGGTAAAGTAACAACCTAAGTATTTACGTGGATGATATGATAATAACAGGTGATGATTCAGATGCGATTATCAAACTAGAAAAAAAACTTGCTACCGAGTTTGAGATGAAGAATTTGGGTGATTTGAAATATTTTCTAAGAGTCGAGGTTGCTCGTTCATCCGAAGGTATTTTCTTGTCTCTACGAAAATATGTTCTTGATTTGTTAAAGGAAACAGGCATGCTTGGGTGTAAACTTGTGGATACTCCTATTGTGGAGAAACATCACTTAGGAATTTATCTAGATCAGGAACCGGTGGATAAGGGCAAATATAAGAGATTGGTAGGGAGACTAATTTATTTAGTTCACACTCGTCCAGATATAACTTATGCTGTGAGTGTGGTGAGTCAATTTATGCACTCACCAAGTGTGGATCATATGGTTACGATTATGTGGATTTTAGCGTATTTAAAGTCTGATCCAGGGAAGGGAATTTTGTATAAGAATCATGGTCATACATTGTTGAGGGATCTACTGATGCTGATTGGTCAGGTGATTTGACTGATAGATGTTCTACATCTGGATATTTTACATTTGTTGGAGGAAATTTAGTTACTTGGAGGAGTAAGAAACAAAAGGTGGTGTCTCGATCTTCTGCGAAAGCCGAGTTTAGAGGCATGGCGCTTGGAGTGTGTGAAGTTCTTTGGTTGCATAAGTTGCTTTGGGGTCTTGGTTGCATAAGTTGCTTTGGGGTCTTGGTTTCAAACAGATGAAGGCAATACATTTGTATTGTGACAATAAGTCGACATGAAAGATTGCAGAGAATCCGGTACAATATGATAGAACGAAGCACGTAGAGGTTGATCGACACTTCATTAAGGGAAAGCTTGAGAAGAAGATTGTGTCAATACTGTTTCTGAACTCAGAAGAGCAACTTGCAGATATTCTTACTCATGCCGTGTGTAGTAGGGTGTTTGGTGACTCACTTATCAAGTTGGGCATGTGTGATATCTATGCACCAACTTGAGGGGGAGTATTAGTATGAGTCAATATGTAGAAAGAAAGGGAATGTAAATATGGTGTAATTAAAAGAGTCCTTTATTAGGTAGGTTTTATTTGTGTCCTTTATTGTTTCCTTTGAGAACAAGGATTGTATTGTGTATATATATTTGAATGTGGAATATATGAAAATTACCCTGTAAATTTCTATTACTTTCTCCCCTATTCTTTCTCAAATCCCATTCAATCCAGCCATAAGCTTGCTCTTGAAGTGTTTGATCTGATTGGTTCTCTAGATCCACACCTCACAACCCATTGCCTTACTGGCTTGCTAAAAAATTTGGCAAAATGTGAAACAATTTGTGTCGTAACAAAGGTGTTTTACACACACCCTTCGAACCTCTCCTTTTTCTTTTTCTGTTTGGTTCTCTAGTTCTCTTTGCAGGTATTGTTGTTGGATCTCAAGGGTTCGATTTGGTTCGGTATTTTAAGATTAATATTCTAGTTCGTGTGTGATTTTTGATTTGGTGCAAGCATCGTAGGTGTGGCGGGCTGCTCTCCGGTGTAGGATTTTTCTTTATTGCTTTGTTTGTTTTGCTAGGCTTAAGCATGGTTGGGCCTCTCTAGATATTTTGGATTGTTGCCTTCCTTCTATTTGGCCCTTTGTTATTTGTACTTCATTTATTAATTAATTAATGTCCTCTTTCCGACAAAAAAAAAGTTTGCCGGTGATCATTTATTCAACATGATGAATGCCATTAAATGTAGCTCAACCCCTACCTCTACTCTTGCCTCGTGGAGTTAAATTGTTGGGGGCCTTGGTGTCAATTCCTTTTCCTTTTTGGACAATAGGGAATGTTTCACGCCATCACTTTGCCCTTTCTGTGTGGCAAATAGAGAGAGAGAGAGAGAGAGAGAGAGGAGATGAGTGCTTCTGTGGTTTTGATGAACTCTGCTGATAATGTGAAGGAGTTGGAGTTGGAAACACAACAAGTAGAAGAAGATGAAAATGTAAAAGCTGCAGCAGTAGAAGTAGTAGGAGCATCGCATGCAGACGACAGCGAGTTGGAGGAGCTGAGAAAAAATCGTCTTATGAGAGTACATGTGGAAGCCCAGGATCCTTCCACGAAGGTCAGAGAGACTGATCATAATCTTATTATATTTCTTCCTAATCCGAACCCTAGCCTTAATCATTTCGTTAATTAATTTCCAAGATTATTATATATTCTTGTTTAGTGTTAATTATCTTTGTTTATTTTGGATATGAAGAAATTGTGGCGTACGGTTGTCTTGATGTTTGAGTTTCTTCTTTTATCTTTGAGGCGGGATTTCATGAAATACTAACATGCAATGCATCATTGGCAATTTTGAAGAAGCTAACTCCAGCGTAATCAATCGTTATAGTTCGAAATCACACTCCAAATAAAATAGGGCTATAAAACTCGTGAGTGTTTCTCAGCAGAACTGCTTGCTAGCTATTTATATATGCTTGAGGGAATGCAGGTAGTGTCTAAGATGGAGTGCAAGGAAACCATGAAAGATGAAGCAGAAGAAGCAGTGACACTGACGAGAATTCGTCGTGTGAGAGAATTTGTCGAAGGCAAAGATCCATCGTCCAAGGTGCTGTCTTACCGGTGAAAACAATACTTGCATATTTTTTAATTAGTAAGAATCACGAAGTCTTACAAAAAAAAGGTGAAAATAGTAGTTCTAATTTCAAAAATGAAATTAATGTATAGATAGTTTTTGGCTTATGACGTGATTGACTAGTGAGTTAATCACTTCTCACAATAAGCTTGAGTACAAAGCCAAAAATTGAAGGCAACGGTAAATGAGAAATTAGTATTCCTTTACTTGGAAGGATGGCTTGATTTACTTGAACCATGTCATGCTTTTTTTGCCCGTGCTGATCTTCGGGCGCATTGATCTTGTATTCTATAGTTTGCATAGCTGATTTTGGGAATGCGGTGTGTAATTGTGTGCAGGAAGTGGATGATCTGACGATAAGAAGGGTCCTGCGTGCTCGCAATTTGGATATAGAGCAGGCATCTGCAATGTTCCTCAAGTACTTGAAATGGAGACGCGATTTTGTTCCTAAAGGTTCGGTTTCTGCTTCCGAGATTCCAAACCAAATTGCACAGAACAAGATGTTTTTACAGGGATCAGACAAGAATGGATGCCCCATAGCAGTTATCCTTGGTTATAGACACTTTCAAGACAGCCTCAAGGAATTCAAGCGTACATTTCCATATTTTTTTCCGAAATCTTCATATAATAAGTAACATTTCCTATGGCTCAGAAGAAATCTGATGCGTCTTCCAAATCTAAAAGTTGTATATTTTTGTATGTACAGGTTTTGTAGTCTACGGTCTCGACAAGATATGTGCAAAGTAAGTTTTTTTGTAACTCAACCGTGTTCCTAAGTGATTTATTTTTCTTTTTGCCAATTCAAAGCTATGTAATGTAAGAGCGCAAGGATATGCAACGTACGAAACATGTATAGTCCATAGATGATATGTTTTATGTGCTGTATTGAACTTCATGTGTCAGGATTCCGCCAGGACAGGAGAAGTTCATTGCCATAGGAGATCTTGAAGGCTGGAGATATTCAAACAGTGACCTCCGAGGTTACCTTGGAGCTCTTTCAATTTTGCAGGTATCTGTTCTGCTGCTTAGCATTACTTTTCTATGTACATACAAGATTAAACAAACTTGCTACTCAGATAATATACAAATAACTTCTACAGCGAAAGTGAAAACAAAAATATACCAGAAGGATAAAAATTGTCTCATAACATTCATGATTGTCCACAAATTGTTGCAGGACTACTATCCCGAAAGGCTAGGGAAGATGTACATCGTCCATGCGCCTCTCATATTCATGAGGGTTTGGAAAATCGTTTATCCTTTTATCGACAACAAAACTAAGAAGAAGGTAAAATTAGCAATCTGCACAAGATGTTATGTAGCATGAGTGTATACAGCATATCATACTTCAGAATTATGTAGCATGAGTGTATACAGCATTTCATACTTCAGAATTCAGATTATCGCACTTCTCTGTGTAGATAGTATTCGTCGAAAACAAAATGCTGAAATCATCTCTGCTCGAAGAGATTGATGAGAGCCAGCTTCCTGAGATATACGGAGGAAAACTGCCGTTGGTTCCCGTCTAGGATGACAAATATTGATGAACCATGCCAAGAGGAGAAGTGAACAAATTAAAGCTCATGTTTCTGCATAAATCTCATTAAGTTTGCAAATGTATGGATAATATACATATAAATATGCTCTACAACATATGATTGTGTTCAAACTTGAAATTAAAATAATGTTCAACTCTGCTCAATTTGTTAGAAGCTTTTTGGAGGTGTTAAAATATAAAACTGCGTGGATTTCATGTGCTAATTTCTTTGAGTATGCGTCTTGGAATTGTAACAATTAATAAACTACATAGACTAAATTAGTAAATCGTGACAAATGAAATTACAAGGACCGAAGTGGAATATTGCGCATTTAACTTCTCTCCTCATACCCTTCTCTATGTTTTCTTAACTTCTGAATTAAATAAATTAAAGATAAACGCATCAGGAGAAAACGAGCATATGAAATCACTAACTTAATACAACTCACAAAATATTGTAGAAGACAATACAGATGAGCAAAAATTAAAGTGGATTACTGGGTCCATTTATCTCTATTTCAAGTTGAATAATAATGGAATGGGTTTGGGCTCATCCATTTATCGTCGTGGGACAAGTTCTATTGGAACCCAAATTTACTTGTAAGAGATAATTAAAAAATAGAGATTTTGGATTCGATCCTTAGTCACTAACACTCTTTAAACTAAAATTTTAATGGTATTTAATTTTTTTTTTATCAAAGTTCCTTGACTATGAAAATCTCATTATATCAATATTAATATGTATATTTCTATATACTTGACATTTATGATATTTATAATATATATATGTGTGTGTGTGGGTGGGGAGGGGGGGGGGATATAAATCCTAAATTTAAAGTTACAATGTAATAATATGTAATAATATGAAACGGCTACAATAAAAAGTTTTCAAATTTTTTATTGAACAAATGAATAAAAACAATGTAATAATATGAAATCATAAATAGCAAATGAATGTATCCATGGTATTAAAATTTTGTAAATAAGCTATATAGTAATGTACCCAAAAATTGATATGGATACATTATTTTGATTGAAATTTTATGATACAAAATGTAACATCCCACATCATCTAGGGGAGTGATCCTTAAATGTATATTTTCATCCCTACCTAGCACGAGGCTTTTTGGGAGCTCATTGGCTTCAGATTCTATAGGAATTCTGAAGTTAAGCGAGAAGGGGGCTAGAGCACTCCCATGATGGGTGACCTACTGGGAAGTTGCTCATGAGTTCCAAGAAACAAAACCGTGAGGGCTTGGTTGGGACCTAAAGCGGACAATATCGTGCTACGGTGGTGGAGAGGGCCCGGGAAGTGATCCGCCCCGGGCCAGGATGTAACACAAAATCTTAGACTTAAATTTTATTAATTTAAATACTTTGATTGAAAGACAAAATATTAAATTTTAGTATTAATTTCTCCCTATAATCTTACAAAAATTGATCATTCGTCTTATTTATCAAATTTTCTAGAATCTTAGACTTAAATTTTATTAATTTAAATACTTTGATTGAAAGACAAAATATTAAATTTTAGTATTAATTTCTCCCTATAATCTTACAAAAATTGATCATTCGTCTTATTTATCGGATTTTCTAGTTTTTCACAAAATAAAATGTTTTATTTTATATTTTAAAATAAGGGTACATTGGAAATTGAGACAAATTAAAAAAAAAAAGACTACAAATAAATCATTTAAAGAAAAGTGCACAAAAAAAAAATAAATGGGTACAAATTAAAAGTAAAAAGAATTTTAGTAAAAATTAAAAAAAAATGGTAACAAATTAAAATTTGGTACAAACTAAAAATAAAAAATATGATACAAAGTATAGCCATATAAATATACCAAATGCAACGCTTTCAACACTAAATTAATATATTTTAGAAATTTAATATAATTATGCTAATATCTAAATATTTTATTTTTGAAATAATGACATTCATTAAAACCTAAGGACCTTGATAAAAAAAAATTACAAAAAAATAGTTTTAATCAATGTAATAGAAGAAAGAGGGTTGTGAATCTAATTTCTCCTTAAAAAATATATAAATTTCCCCTTTCACCCCCACCTATATCTACATCGCCAAATTTTTTAGTGCAACTAAGTGAATATCACTTAATGTGTCTCTCTATATTCACGTGAGAAGAGAGATAAACATAAAGAAATATACATTTAGTTGCACCTAAACTTCTTCCCCAAAAAAAAAATAAAAAAAGGATAACCCATGGTGCCTCTAATGTAATTCTAGTAGGCGTGTTTATTCCACTATATTATAAGACCATCTCCAACCATTGGAGTAAAACCTAAAATTTTTAGCCCAAAAACAGCTTTTTTGCTCCAACCCTTTTGACCCAAAATTTTAGCCCCATATTATTAAATAATAAATTTAGGCTTTTTTTTAGATTAACTTTAAAAAAAATTATGTAGACCATCCTAAATTTATGAACATTTTAACCTAATTCCGATAACTATTGAAACATTACTAAATCGACACATCAAAGTGGGCAACAATGAGTACAATAATTATTGAAGGCATCTAGAATAATATACACAATAATTAATAAGCCATAAATTTAATACAAACGATAATTAATAAGTCAAAATTTAATACAAACAATAATTAATAAATTATATAAACTTAATACAAATGACAATTAATAAACCACATAAACTTAATACATAAATATAAAACTAAAAAAAAAAGTTTGAATGTAGGCCGTTGGATCAATCAACAGCCCAGTTGGTCTTGGTTGTTGGATCACTAACGAAGCCGTTAGGCCTCTTGCAAATGACCGACACGCCCATGTGGGTAGGGTCGTGCCGTTAGCTGGGCTTGGCACGTTGGACGCGTCTGCGCGTCCGGGCCTGGCACTGGCCTTCAACCGCTGCTTTCCACTCTCGTTGGTGGGCCCCACTTGTTTCTTTGGCCCATTTTATGGCCAGAATCTGGCCCAGGTTTGAGTTATAGCACTTAACTTCATTTAGAACTAAGGTTGGAATGGAATTTTTTTTTTCTGGGGGAGTGGAGGGGGGGAAGAGATGGGGGGAGGGAATATAAGGGAAATTATAGGACTTACTCCAAGAGTTGGAATTGGTCTAAGGGGTGAAACCAAAGTTAGAGTAAAGTGGCCACTTCTTGTAGTTCAAATTATGTTAAAATAAAATATCGCTGAAATAAAAGAATTATAAAATAAAGTCATAAAGAATTATTATTCAAATAAATTGGTACAAAAATCTGAGAATAAATGGGCAAATTAAGTTGACCTGTCATCAATCTCCAAAAAAACTCAATGTGGTTGGTTACATCATACATGCATCGCATTTCAGATTGTTAAATACATGTGATATTAATTATTTACAAGATGTGCAAAATGAGTTAAGTCTCACAAGAGCTTAGTCATAATAATTTGGTATAAATTTGTGTTTGGCGAGAATCGAATATAAGACCTCTCACTTACAAGTGAAAAAAAATACTATCAAACGTTGCATCGAAGTTTAGATTTATATATAGAGTTCAGTGCAAAAATAATTACGTTAACATCTAATGTTATATTCGGATAATTTTCAAATCATATAACGTGTTATACTTGAAATTGCTGATAAATGAAGATGTAATCGTATCTAATGAGTAGTGCATTGGATAAAATCATGTGAAATAAAAAATGGTGAAATGACACTTAGTATTACGGTCTAGTGTGTTCCTCTTCATTTGTAAGTGAGAGGTTTTATATTCAATTCTTACGAAATGCGAATTTGAACCACATTATTGCTAGTCATTGTGAGATTTTTCTATATTTATTAGAATCTAAATATTTTTTGTTAAAATGTTCATAAAATTAAATTATAATAGTCTACATAATCTTTGAGTTTTTAAAAAAACTACTTTAAAAAAAAGTATCATAAATTCATTCATGTTGTGGTCTATTTTATTTGACATGGGTAAAGGGGGCTGGCAGCAAGAGTGTAGAGAGAGCGATGTGTTTGTAGAATAGTAGGAGAATATGTGTGTTGTTATCCCTCCTGCATTGTGTCTTTATTTATAGTAATAAGATGAGAGAAGATATTCCTTCTTCCCAAAGGAATAGAAGTCCATATAGGAAAGGATAACTAGAATCAAATCTAATCTAGGATTTACACAATCACAGTTAAACTAGGAAAGTTTACAACATTCCCCCTTGAGTGTGTAAATATTCAAGGTAGATTCAACATCATGCAGAAGTTGAGGAAGTCGACTCGTCGGCATTGATTCCAAGGAACAACGCTTATTCTCAATAAGGTAGGAACTTGCATAAGTAAGTAAGTCTCACTAAAAAATCCTAAGGCTATGGCAAAAACCCGAGTAGGGACAAAATCCATAATCTAAGGAAAAATGTGTGAGAAATGCAAGAAGTAAAAAAAAACGTCTACGGGACGTCATCAGGGATATGACTAACCCAAGGTAGGTGCCTCATTAAAACCTAGTTAGGTAGGAAAAATCCAATAGAAAAAAATGCTCCTATTCGTAGGGAAAAATTTAGGTCAAGCAAGTATTCATAATACTCCCCCTGAGTTTGACACAATTCAAAAAAGAAATAGCAATGTCACAATTCAGAAAGTTTACGCATACCAATTCCATGAACAAGCTTCTAAAACGTCGTCTTCGACAGCGATTTGGTGAAGAGGTTGGCCAGATTA
The DNA here is from genome assembly GCA_963580275.1 of Crataegus laevigata. Classification (NCBI taxonomy): domain Eukaryota; kingdom Viridiplantae; phylum Streptophyta; class Magnoliopsida; order Rosales; family Rosaceae; genus Crataegus; species Crataegus laevigata. Next base: position 9,037,909 of record OY756953.1, on the reverse strand, counting down.
TCTTGTGAACGGATTTACGTGACTTCAATCTTCTGATGCTCTTGTCGTTGATGTGAAAAGAAAAACTTCGGCGCAATGTGATTGGTGTTGCCTCCTTTGATCTAACTATTCTTGAGTTGTTCGATGCATGCTACGTTGTCTTCAAAGATCGTCGTCGGGACATCAACGGCGGGATAAAGATTGCAGGAGCTTCGAATATGACACATTACTGCTCTCAACCAAAAGCATTCCCGAGTTGCTTCATGTAAGGCGAGAATTTCAGCATGGTTAGATGAATTGGCAACTAAGGTCTGTTTAATTGACCTCCAAGAGATTGAGGTGCTTCCAACAGTAAAGACATAACCAGTTTGAGAACACGCCTTGTGTGGATCAAACAAGTATCATGCGCGCATAACCAATAAGGCAAGAATTGACTCGAGAAGTGAAATGTACGGCATCACTCGAGGATCCGTAAGGATAGAACAAGCCCAAATCTGTAGTACCCTTAAGGTAACAGAAGATGTCTTTCATGCCAGTCCAGTGCCTACGTGTAGGTGCATTATTATATCTTGCCAAAAGATTAACAGCGAATGAGATGTCGGGTCTAGTGCATTGAGCTAAGTACAATAAAGCGCCTATCACACTTAGATAAGGAACGTTAGGCTTCAAAATATCTTCATCGTCGTCCTTCAGACGAAATGGATCTCATTTTGCATTTAGCGTTCGAATGCCATATGAGTACCTGAAGGCTTCGCTTTATCCTCATTAAAGCGGCGCAACATCTTTTAGGTGTAGTTCGATTGATGTACTAGGATTCCATCCGAACAATGCTCTATCTCGAGACTGAAACATTATCGAATCTCACCTAGATCTTTCTTCTCAAATTCCTACTTCATGTGCGCGGCCGTTCTCGCTAGCTCTTCAGGAGTTTCGATGAGATTCATGTTATCGACATATACTGCAACAATCGCAAATCCAAAATGTGACTTCTTAATGAACACACAAGGTTATATTTCGTTGTTCACATATCCCTAACTAGTCAAATACTCACTCAGACGGTTATACCACATTCTTCCGGATTGTTTCAAATCGTAGAATGATCGCCTCAGCTCAATTGAGAGCGTGTTCTAGGGTTTAGAAATATTTGAACTAGTCAATGTAAGTCATTTTCATGTAAACTTCCGTATCAAGTTCCCCATAGAGATATGCAGTTATTACGTCTATTAGCTGCATACTAAATTTTTTAGAAACTACCAAACTGATAAGGTAGTGAAAAGTAATCACATCCATAACGGGTGAATAAGTTTTGTCATAGTCAATCCTGGGGCGTTGTGAGAAGCTTTGTGCAACAAGACGAGCTTTATAACGCACAATCTCATTCTTTTCATTATGTTTCTGAACGAAAACCCACTTGTAGCCAACGGATTTCACTTGTGGAGGAGTAGGAGGTACAAGTCCAAACACCTTACGTTTCGTAAGCGAATCGAGTTCGACTTGGATTGCTTGATTCTAGTTTGACCAATCAATTCTATGTCGACATTCATCAACGGAACGCAGTTTAATGTCATTGCTTAACATGATCTTAGTAGCTACTCCAAATGCTAATGCATCATCGACAATCATCTCATTTCTATGCCACACATCATCTAAGCTAGCATAATAGACCGAAATCCCATGATTCTCAGGAGGAGGATTCGTCTCTTCAATGACGCTTCTATAATCTAGAATTTTCTCATGAGTTAAGTAGAATGAGTAAGCAATAGTCGGATTCACGGTCGGTTCTTCAAAACCTTGTGCCATGGATTTCCTCTTCCGAAGGTGTGAATTGTAATACCTTGAAAACTTACTTAACTATATGAAATATATTCATAATTATGAATATGTGGAGAAAAGTCGAAAATAAATTGATTTATGGTTACGGAAAATTGAATTGAGGTTTTATATGATTTTTTGAGAATTTATAATAATTTATTTGAGTTTAGTTTTAAATTAAACTACTTAAGAAGGTTGATGTTTGAAAATTAATTATTTAAAATTCATGAACCATTCAAGGTCACAATTTATATTTTTGAATAGAGCTCGATCTTACGAACACATAGGCGCAAACTGTTTGTGAAACGGAGTTATAACGGAAGAGTTATTAATGTTTAAAGTTAAGGATATTTTTGTAATTTTGGCTTGAATTAGAAGGCTCCATATTTCTGAAGCTATTAGTTGTGATGCCACGTGTGTGGTTGAGATGCAAAGGAAATAAGGGTAAAGAAGGAGGTGGAAGATCAGAATGGAGGAGGAAAAAGAACGGATGAGAGGGAAAGACAATGAGGGAAAGGAGAGAAGAAAAAGAGAGGGGAAGAAACGAGTCTTCCTTGACCCGTGTAACCCGGGCGGCGTAAACCATGAAAACCGGTGGTTTCCCAGCTAATTTCTAGAAAATTGAAGCCCCTCACCACTGAAAAACATTTCCTATTCTTCCCTCTACTGTTTTCATCAAAAAATTGATGGGAATATGCCTTGGAAGTGGGCAAAACCGCACCGGTGGATGCGTGGGTTATTTACCAAAATCCACCATTTTTGGAAACGTTCTTTACAACTACCACCACCAATAGACTCCTTTTGAGGTCTGGAACAAAGCCCAAATAATTTTAAGGGCGGTGGAGCACCAGAGGTGACGAATCGAGGCCACCCAATTATAGGGTTATGGCGGGTTCGAGGTAAATTGGAGCCTTTCTAGGTCAAAATGGACTTGGCCACATATATAAAGTTTGCTCTACTCTTTGAGATCTTCATTTACGTAATTTTTTTAGAAATAGTTAAATTTTCCGGAGAGTCGGGGCGGCGCACGGCCAGGGAGCCGATATTTTATTTTTATGTAGATTTCATTATTCTAAATGTGTTTTTGAGGTCTAAATGATGTGGTTTGAATATTACTACGATTTTGGTATGTTGGATTAAATGAATATTTTCGGTTTTGGTTTGAATTTTGGAATTGTGAACTACAAATGGCTTGATCCCTATTTAGGGTACGTAGGTAGTCTAACGAGACGTTAGATGCAACCATAAAATAAGTGAGATTAAATAATCAAGAATTAGTGTTTAGATGGAATTTGATCTAAGAGAATGAAATGGTTCTAAATTGGAAGTAAATTGTATATCTTGGTAAGTGAATAATGGTTATAGGTTCTACATGGAATAAAGGAAATTATTTGGAGATTGATGACTAATATTAGCGAATTCAATTGTTAAATTAAAGATATGTTTGACATTTAAGAAAATATGGATAATTTGTATTAGTAGGTAATATTGACTTACAGGGATGTGATTAAGGTAAATAAATTAACTACGTTTTTAAGTTGGGCATACCATAATTAATTCCCGAAATATATTTATATTTCGTGCCGAGGCGTGACATGAATCCTTTGAACCAAAAGGCTTGCCACGCTTTTGTGTATGGGCAGATCGGTGAAAGTATCTTGTCACGCGTACTAGATCAGTGAAAGCATCTGGCATGCTCTGAGCTATGCTCTAGAGATCTAATATGCGTTGCACTTCAGTTTCAGACTGAGTGGTGTAGAGATCTAAATGAGACAAAGTGGGAGTCATCCACGATAATTTGCATCGTTCATCACGAACGTTGACGTTCTTATCTCTCCCTAATGATGGGAAGACTGTCTTATAAAATTAAGAATCTGCGAAACGAGTAGTAAATAGATCACCTGTCAAAGGTTCTAAATAACGAATAATCGAAAGAGAATTATATCTGACATAGATTCCCATCCTTCACTAAGACCCCATTTTTGTACGTAAGGGCGGCGAGATCAGCACATATACTGCACAACCAAAAACGCGCAAATGCGATATGTCAGGTTCATATCCGATAACCAACTGAAGGGCACTGAATGGTTGTGTTGCAATAGGCCTCAGGCAGACCAACTTTACTACGTGCAATATTTGCAAGGCCCCAGCAGTGATCAGGAGCTTGGTACATATGACCAACGATTGAGCAATCATTTGTAAGTGCTTAATGAAAGCCTCTGCCAGACCGTTCTGGGTCTGAACATGGGGTACTAGATGTTCAACTTCAACCCTAACCAACATGCAATAGTCATAAAAAGTTTTAGATGTGAATTCTCCAACATTATCATATCGAATAAATTTGATCGTATAATCGGGTTGGTGATCCCTGAGCTTGATAACATGAGCCAACAGTTTGGAGAATGCAGCGTTCCTTGTGGACAACAAGCACACATGTGACCAACGTGTGGAAGAGTCAACCAAAACTATAAAATATCTAAATAGTCCGCATGGAGGGTGAATCGATCCACAAATGTCCCTCTGAATCCGTTGTAGAAAAATGGGAGGATTTGAATAAATCTTGTCATAAGAAGGCTGAGTAATAAGTTTTCCTATAGAACATGTTTGACATGCGATTCCTTGGATCAAACCTAAACTTCGGGTTAGTGGATGACCGTGTGATGATTTGAGGATTCAACGCATCACTATTCATCCAGGATGTCCCAAACAGTCATGCCAAAGTGTAATTTCGTGTGCAGTCCCAGTACAAGGGCCAGCCACATAATGGCATTCTATGGGGCGTATGGTCGTAGTATACAAACTAATCGGGATACGCTCCATTTTCTCTAGAATACGTTTCTGGCCATATTCGTAGGAAGTTATGCACATAAATTCAACTCCGTTTTCTACGTGGGTTTCAACATGGTAATTGTTATCTCTAATGTCCTTGAAACTTAACAACGTTCTTCCGAAACATGGAGAATAGAGTGCCTCATAAATGGTCAAGATTGTACTATTGGACAACATTATATGTGCCTTACCGTATTTCTATCAGGTTTGATAAGCCTGAGAGGGTTGTCAGAGGTGCATTCTTAGGTATAAAGTTAGTGAAATAGATGCATTCACGCAAGATGGTGTCAGTGGTTGCACTATCTGCCATACAACTAACTTTCCCACTAGTCATACCTAGAATGAAAAATTAATTTGAATTGGTCACATGCATAAAAGTTCTTAAAACAAATATCAATTCAAGGTAATTTCATTTATTCAAGGATGGTAATTAATTAAAACTTAAAATCCAAAAACAAATCACCAACCAATAATCCAAAAATAAAGGAAAATTGTTCAAAAATCAACCAAAAACAAAGGAGGGGTTCGGCCACTTAGTGGAATTCGGCCCCAATTGTCTTATTTCAACAAAAAAAATAAGTCCATGTCTAAGATTCTAATCTTCCATAGGGGTTGTATCCTCTTGAAAGTCGGAAACCTCTATCTTTGAAAGTCTATGCGGGCCGCTTCAGTCGAGACAAAAAAAACAAAAAACAAAAAATAATTTGTTTTTTTTTTCCAGTCGGCCCAAGACAGTGGGCCGGGGAGGGGGCCTAAAAGGGTTTTTGGGTCACTGCAGGTGAGCCTAGGGCAAAAAAAAAGAAGAAAGAAGGCCAAGAAGGGTTTAGGCCTAAAAAATGGGCATGAGTTACAAATCCAGTCGTGCTAGGTGTGTATCGCTGGGGAAGAACACCAGATTTTGTCTTCGGCTTGGGGACGACGATGCTTCAAATGAGTCTGTGGGTCGTTGAAGACTTCAAATATGAACGAAGATTTGAAAAAAAATCTCGACATTCCTTGGAAAACCCTAGGATTTTGAATTGGGTTTTCGAAGAAAAAAACCAATGAGATTCAATTGAATCTCGGTCAATTGATGTCGAGGACGGACTTCAGGCCGTCAAACACGGTGACCTGAGGTGTGAAGATGGGCTGCAGGCCATCTTAGTACGGTAGAGACGCCATGGTGGGCGTCGGGGTGCGCTAGGTTTTAGCCCGGAGCACAAGGCTCCGACTTTGGGACTTAATGTAGGCTGCAAGCCTGGCGAAGGAATAGGCTGGGCCATCACAGGCTACTGGCCTGGTGGCTTGCAGCCTTGCATGGTGCAAGGGCAAGGGTTCGAAGAACCTTAGGTTTCCAATCACAAATTTATTTATTTATTTAATTCAATTATATGCATATTCAAAACAATAATATGTTAATTTAATTCAATGTGATGCATATACAAATATATTTGATTCAATTCATAGCAAATATCAAATTCACATAATTCAACAATTATGATTATGATGCATACATAATTTATGTAGAACCTAAAATACGTAAAATGTAAAGTTGGGTCATGCATCATGGTGAATATTCATGCTATCAAGGTTGCAAAAATATCGAGATAAAACCGTTGTTTTGAAAGAACTTGATTGCGTGATGATATGGATGAACTGGTTTGATGCAGAAAAATTCTTCAACGTCAGAGTCCTAAGCGCAGCGGTAGGAGCGTGCTGATAACATGTTGTGGTCTATTTTATCTGACAGGGTTGAAGGGGGCCGACGACAAGAATGTAGAGAGAGATGTGTTTGTAGAATTGTAAGGGAATATTTGTGTTGTTATCCCTCCTACATTGTGCCTTTATTTATAGTAATAAGATGAGAGAAGATATTCATTATTCCTCAAAGAATACAAGTCCATATAGAAAATGATGACTAGATTCAAATCAAATCTAGGATTTACACAATCACACTTAAACTAGAAAAGTTTACAACAATTCTTTAATAATTTCGGCCTAATGATCAGAAGGGTTGGAATAAAAAAACTATTTATAGATTTTTTTTTTTTAAAGTTTTTAACCTAATGTTAGAGATAATTTTTGTATAAATAACATGGTTTGTTCAAAAAACTGGTGAATAAAAACTGAGAGGAAAAAAAAAACATAAATAAAATTAAAAAGAAGAAAATGGTGGGTAAGGTGAGGTAAAAGGAAGAGTACTGTTTATGACTCAATGTGAGAAGGAGCGCTCCTGCTCCAGGACCTGAGTGCCTGAGTCACCGCTTTATTTCGGTGTCGTCCCAGAACCACCATACACTACGTGTCAACCCTACATTGGCCCGTCCCATCCAATTACCTTCTGTTGACCAAGATTATATATTATACTGTTAAGAAGAATAAATTTTTTAAATTAAATTTGCAAATCAAGTAATGTGATTGTTGATGATTGAATTATTACTTAAACATTGATTAACGTGTTTATTTTTTAAGAAACTTTAATAAAAAGTTTTTAGTACTGTTCACTTTAACGAAAATTCACATTTTTACACTATAAAGTCAATTATATTACTATTCATTTTGTCTTTTATTTTGTCATTATCTTTAAAACTCAAAGTTTTCAAATCATTTTAATTAGTTTTTCTTATTTTTTTATTGGTAAAACATCATTTGATTTGCAAATTTAGTTTAAAATTTTGACTTTCTAGCATAACTCTTAGCATCTCCAAATGAGATGTCAAAAAATAAATGTAAAATTTTAATTTGATGGCTGATGTGATAATGTCAGATTTTCTCTTTTTTCAACCGATATGTTTTTTTTGTTATAAAGGATATTTGTATGACTCCTTTTAAAAAGAAATCAATTTAAATAAATTTTCAAGATCTATAATTAGTGCATTAATAAGATTTACACAATAAAATAATTAAAAATTATTTGACACCATCTGATCATTTTCTCGTACGTCAAATTTGACATATGAAAACTCATATGTCAATCCACATAAGATTGACATATCGGTTGGAGTTTGCTCCTACTTTTAAATTTGATTACATAACATTTCACTTAGAATTTGACATCTCCATTGGAGATGGTCTTAATGTTACCAACGAGATCCTCTCTAGATCATTTTGGTGAGAATTTTGAAAATTCGTAAATCATATCTGTTCATCGTAAATTGTGTGTTTAATTTTTATTATATACTTTTTGTATTTAATTTTAAATAAAAATATTTAAAAATAATTTTTAAAATCTCAAAAATTCTAAATAAGAAAATTCAGCAAATATCCGTATTCATCTTGGTAACGCCGATCGTAAATTTCTAATTTCTCTCCTCCGTTACATCGCGCTTCATCATTCATCAATTCACCAGTAGTAGCCCAGCTGGCAGTGTTCTCTGAGCCCCACCACATCCCCTCTTCTGCACTCGACACGCGTCCAGGAGTGCTTCAACATCGTATCGTCGTCAGGCCACCTGTCGAGATGGGGAAGGGGAATAGGTAGGCGGAGGTGCAGCTGATCGTGACCCCCTTTAATGGGGCTTTGAAAGTACAAAAGCAGCCTTGCAGTTCTGAAGCACCTACCCAACTCGTGTACTTGCCCTGCCAAATTATTAATTTCATTTCTGCCACGGAAACAGTAAACCATATAATACATTGTGTACGTGGTACGAAATTACGGTTATGCCCTCCATGCATGCTTGGCCCGCTGGAGCAATGAAAGGTTCAAGAATCTCTACAGAGATATGGTGGTTGTGTGTGTCACGCTGCCCTAGATCGAGTGATGGGTGTGATGGATCTGATGATGATGCGATGGTTTAAATTACCATGTATTACACAAACACCAATCTTAATCTTAACATTCCATTTGACCAAAATGGGGTTTTCAATTTTTTTTGCCGTGACTAATTTCCCACACACAATCTATAACTGTCAAGATTTTTTATTACCAAGTCGAGAAATACTAAGAAAACGCTTTTTAAAGTAGAATTATTTGTGGACTTTTTATTATCTCATAATTTAACGTTAATTTTTATATGAATATTATAATAATGTATTAAAAACATAAGGTAAGTGAGAGTCCATAAAATATCTCACTTTTAGGAGAATCTCTTTAAAACTGTTTGTGTGTTTGAATCATGTCACAGATTGTGGACATTTGGATGTTGGTGAGTAGGAGACTAAAGGAGACAAGTAGCTATGCAACAAGAAGCAAGCAAAGTAATGTTGGACAAGTTACTTCATTAGCACTTTGAGGAGATTTGGCTCTCCTTTCACAAAAGGATTCACTCCTCTTTATAGGTGAATATTTTTTTCTCCAAAAGTTACGGTAACATATATCATAACAAATTATTAACTTTTACGCTCAAGTCTCACCATACTAACACATGAAACCTAGCTTAAGCGAAATCGAGGTTTTGTTAATGTCAACGAAGTTCTATGGTATTCGTGCCTTTGTATAGAAAGGGTTTGATATGTTTGTAAATAAAATCTACTCATGTTTTTTTTAAAAAGTAAGTTACGTATATGAATGGATTAGACTATTATTTGTATAAATGGAGAAAAATCTCAATAAGAAAATTTAGATTCTTTCTTGGTTCATTCTCTCTCGTAAACTTCACTTCATTCAACTCTACTTGTTAGAGGTTAGGATAGAATGACTCCGTAAAAACTGTACGAACTTTTAAATAACTTATTTTACATGTCCGACCACGTAATGCCGCTACTAAAATTTGTCTAGTAAGAATGACCATGTAGAATCCAACCTTAAGTTCGACCAAAACAAAAATCCAGCCTTAAATTTCAACTCAAATCTATCACAGCCATGCATAGATCTTCATAGGCTAGAGCTAACAGACATAACAAGTTAAAAGTTCATTGGGTAGTGGGACCAACTGGATATGGACCCTAACAAGTTAAACGACACCTTCAATATGATTGTTATTATTTGGTTGGGTTTGGAAGTGTCAAGTTCGAATACAAGTATACGAACCCAGGTTTGTTTGTACCTCGGGAAACACTCAAACAAAACACAAGGGTAGTTTCGGAAGTATGAACAAAAATCGTCTTGCTTTTATAGGAACAGAACACTACAAGCTCCCCCAGCAAATAGTCTCTGTTCACATTGTGCTGTGTGGAGTTGTGGAAAATATGGATCCAGATACCTTCTCTCACAACTTGTTCAAGTGGGGCCTACGGGGCATGGTTGTGCCGACGAACCGGGTTCAGCTGGAAGCAGCCGTGCCACCAGCAGCGGCAGCTGCTGCCGCGGCGGCTGGTTGTACTTTGCGGCCGCCAGGTGAGCTTGGACTTGGAGGGCTTGAGGACTTGTTCCAGGCATATGGGGTCAGATACTACACGGCGGCAAAGATAGCGGAGCTTGGGTTTACTGTGAAGACCCTCTTGGACATGAAGGATGATGAGCTTGATGACATGATGAGCAGCCTCTCTCAGATATTCCGCTGGGAGTTGCTTGTTGGGGAGAGGTATGGCATCAAAGCTGCCGTCAGAGCCGAGCGTCGCCGCCTTGATGAGGAGGACTTTCGGCGGCGCAACCCTGTCTCTGGTGATACCACTACCAATGCCCTTGATGCTCTCTCCCAAGAAGGTACTATACCTATTTACATGAATATTCTTTACTTTTGTGTCTCAGATTAATTGTAGTAGGGTTTGTGAGTTAATCTAGGGTTTGATTACATTTTGATATAATTTTATTTTAAATGTAAATTAAAAGTGTGCCAATATAAGATCTTCCAATGGGTGATAAAAAGAAATTTTTTTTGAAATGTCATAAAGACATATATACTTATTTTTAATTTGTCATATTAAGTTCTCTAAAATTATTAATTTGTCATGTTATTTTAAGTTAAGTTTTCTATTCAAAATAAATCACGACTTATGTTCAGGATTATTTTGGACGTTTCAACACTTCATTACTCCATTCAATTCATAATTAATTTGTCGTATCACTCAAACTCTAACTCTGTTAAGTTCTCTATGAGAACTATAAAAATTAAAGGAAATCAATTGAAATGTTGTGAACGATAAGCAATATTTTCTCATTACTCAGTGCCTTAATTTGATTTTTAACATGATCATGCAATGCAATGGACTAATATTTTTTGATGTAATAGAATGAAATGAAAGAGATGACCATGATTGACCACGTTTTTTTAAGGACATAGTTGACCATGTGAATTCTTAAAGTTTGCAATTAGCTACAGCTCATGTTAGCGAGTCTAATGTATTTTTTTGGTAGCTCAATATAAGTTTTTCAAACGAACACAACATGTTTATTAACTAGCCAAATTTAAGGGTTTGTACTAAGTAGAAGTAAAGAAATTGTGAAAAAGAAGGTCAAAAGTCTGATATAAGCATGAACACAAGTCATGAGGCACATGACTTATTTTCGGTGAGAAACATAACTGTGTTAGGGTGAAATGATAAATTAATAATATCGGAAAATTGATATGATAAACCGCTTAAAATTTTAATTCATATGACAATTTGAAACTGTATATATAATAACATTTAAAAAAAAAATTCCCAAACGATTCCTGATCAAGGAGAAAAATAGGTTGTAAAACATTACTTTTGGTGTAATATAACATGCTCGATCGAGTGCATGAACAAATCGAAACCATTATTTTATATTTCGTAACGTAACATGTCACATTGTGTGAAAATAATTATGATAGACTTTGATACTAGAGCACTGAGCTGTTATATGTGGATCGGGATAAATGATACGTGGTGCATATGGGATGTGCAGGGCTGTCGGAGGAGCCGGTGCAACAAGAGAAGGAGATGGTGGGGAGCGGAGGAGGGGCGGCGTGGGAGGTTGCGACGGCAGGGGAGAGGCGGAAGAAGCAGCGGAGGATGAAGAAGGGGCAATTTAGAAATTGTAGTGCTGGAGGGCGTCATAATAATGATAATAACGAGGGTGTGGACGACGAGGACGACAACGACATGGACGACATGACTGGGCATGGGAACGGTGGAGGAGGGGGAATGCTGGGAGAGAGACAGAGGGAGCACCCGTTCATTGTGACGGAGCCTGGGGAGGTGGCGCGTGGCAAAAAGAACGGCCTCGATTACCTCTTCCATCTCTACGAGCAATGCCGCGATTTCTTGATCCAGGTCCAGAACATTGCCAAGGAGCGCGGTGAAAAATGTCCCACCAAGGTACGAAGTTTTACCCATCTCCCCTCTTTACGTACGCTGATTTCTACTGTGGCAATTAATTAACAGTAAAAATTCTAATGTTAGTCATTGAAATCAACACAAATATTAAATGGTCGCGTTTGTAATGGTTTTAGTTCTATAGTTTCCACATAGTTATAGTTTCGTTCATGTATTGCAAGTCGCATCGACATAACTCCCGACAATTTGCAAATTGCTGTAATTCCAAGGCACCCGTCAAATTTTGTTGAATTCTTGTATGAAGTCCGTCAAATTTACCATTTCGTGTACCACATACATAACGATCTGGTACAAGGTATTAACGGAAGTTGAAGTTTAGGGATGTCCTCGAGTTGGAACAAAACGTACAATTTCGTTTTGCATTTGTTTACTCTTTACATTATATATGCAGGTGACAAACCAAGTGTTTAGGTATGCCAAAAAGGCAGGGGCAAGCTACATCAACAAGCCGAAGATGCGGCACTACGTGCACTGCTACGCCCTGCATTGCTTGGATGAGGAGGCATCGAAAGCGCTGAGGAGAGCGTTCAAGGAGAGAGGCGAAAATGTGGGGGCTTGGCGGCAGGCATGTTACAAGCCTCTTGTGGCCATTGCAGCAGGCCAAGGCTGGGATATTGATGCCATTTTCAATTCCCATCCCCGTCTCTCTATTTGGTATGTTCCCACGAAGCTTCGTCAGCTTTGTCACGCGGAGCGCAACAACGCCACTGCCTCTAGCTCTGCCTCCGGCGGCGGTGATCACCTGCCCTATTGAGCAAACTTTATGCGCATCAATATAACTCATAAACCACTTCTTCAGAGAGAGTTCGAGTAACGAAGGAGTGAATTTTATGTGGTAGGCTGGAAGCCTAGAACAAACTTTGAATCAATATTTTAGGATCCTGTTATGATCTACTATTTAAAAAGACTAGCCATTATAAATGTTTTTGCAATCTGCCATAATGAAAATGATACTTTTTTTTTTTTTTAAATTACGAGTGCAAGGGAAAGATCGATGTCCTCAGTCCACCTCAACGATAAACTCGAGGTTGCCCTTCCCAAGCAATATAGATAAAGGCGGCAGACTTCATGCTCAAGACCTTCGTCAAATTTCAATCGCTACCATTAACAAATTTTAAGTAATTCTTCATTTAACCTAACATAACCAAGTAGATCTCTTCACCAAGTCTGCCAAAGTCCGCCTTCCAGAAGCTTGTTCAGGGTATTGGATTGCGTAAATTATCAGATTTGCAATGTATGTAGTTTCAAGAGGAATTAAGCCGAAATCAGGAGGAGTATCTCAAAGCGTACTCAATTGACCTTAGGTACTGTTTGGTACATGGGACGGGACGGAACGGAACGGGACGGAACGGAACGGGACGGAACGGGACGGGACGAGGCGTTCCGTCCCATGTTTGATGCGCCTAAAACTGGTGGAACGAGTTGTTCCACGAGACGAGTTTTTGGTGAATTTTCGTTCCGCCTCACTCTCCTGGAACGACTCGTTCCACATCCGTAGAACACAAAATTATAACCTCTCCATCTCCTTCTTCTTCCTCCTCGTTTCCATCAGAGGGCATCTTTGCTCCCTCTCTATTCCATCCCATCCTGTCCCGTCCCGTCACGTCCCATTCCGTTCCGTCCCGTCCCGTATGCATACCAGACGGTACCTTAATGCACTCTTTTTTCCTTTAACTTTTCAAGCTAGGTTTTTGTTACATAGCAATGAAGGGCTTAGCAGTAGGCCTGGGCAAAAAATACTGAGAACCGAATCGAACCCATACCGAACCCGGTCGGTTCGGTTCATTCGGTATCGGTACAAAATCGGTTCGGGTTGGTACTTAGTCGGTTCGGTTTCGGTTCTATGTTCAGTAACGAATCGTACCAAATTAGTTTTGGGCAAAAAACCAATTTGGGCTTTTTTTTATTACAAAAATTGAAAAATAGGTCTTGTTCCTTAAAGGCCCAAAACCGAACCGAACCTATAAGGTTCGGTATTAAATTGGTACAACTATTCATACCAAACCGAGCCGTACCAAAATTTTACTACGGTTTCGGTACCACCCCGGTACCGAACCGTGCCCAGACCTACTTAGCAGTGCACTCTATTTGAACCATCTCTCTATTGTTGCACCTTCTCTTTAAATTTATTCTACTTTCAAATTTTATATAATAATGTATTTATATTAAGAGATAAGAGAATAAATTGATTTTGAACTAGCTATCTACAAAATTCTGAGATGGGCCAGCTCACGGCCCAAAGAATAAGGCTAAACTCGCGTCGGTCAATCGGGCCTTGATCTTTATTACAGGCCTACTTACTTCAAATGACATAAACGACTCCCCGTTTGGTAAACACCAGAACAGTTGCTTAAATTCAAAAGCGGGAAAAGCAATTCATTTCAGTGCGAAGATTCCCGCCAAAACATGGTTAGGCATCGGAGATCATCTGAGACGGCGACGCCGCAGCTCCGATTGAAATTCAGAAGAGTCGCGTGCGATCACGAACAGATGAAGATTACATTCCATGATCTCAAATCTCAGATCCGAATCGGTCTCCTCCAAGTATCCACCTACCTAATTTCTCTCCTCAGTTTTCAATTTTTTCGCACCTATTTCTTAATTTAATGGAATTAAACTGCTTTGTGTAATGATGGAGGCCGAAGAAGTGTTTGCATCGCTCGCAATTCCGTTGATGAAGCTTGTAGGTCTGAAGACGGCTGAGATGGCGACGGGGGGCCGATTCTCCACCATCATCATCCAAACAGACACCGATTCTCTGCATCAGGTTTCAATTCCCAAACAATCCAATCGCAATTTTCTAAAATCTCTGAATAAGAAATTTTAAGCTGAAATTATTTGCAGAATTTTGGATCCGACTCGGGGAAATTCGGATCGTCGGATCAGAACTGCCGTTCCGCGAAGGAAGAAATCTACTCCGCTAAAGCCGCCGCGGCAGGGAGGCTCGTGATGGAGAAGCAAAAAGATCAGCTGGTTCAACTGGTAGGAATCCTGAAGCAAATCGAGACTCACGTCAATGCTCGCCAGTGCCACATGGTCAAAACCCTCACTCACCGCCGACTCTGTATCCAGAAGTTCTTCCGCAGAGCCGTGGATTATCTATCCTCCATTGACCGCGTTGACCACCGGACCTTCCAGATTGCAATCATGAAGCTCCTCCGGGCGGTGTTTGACGAAGTGGGCGCGGTGCTGGGGTCAGTAGAGACCGATGTGGAGGATCTTCTGGTGGATTTGGGTGAGCAGATGTGCGATCCGATGGTGGAGTACGTGGAGGGGGTTAAGGCTGATTTGAGTGAGGGGAGTTGCGTGAGGTTGTTGGGGTTGGTGAAGGAGATGGCTATGGAAGTGGGAGAGGCGAGGGTTGAGATGGAGGCAGCGAGGAGTAGGGCCGCGGTTGCAGAGGCTAAGAGAGTTGAGGCTTTCAGTAGGCTCCGGGAAGCAGAGAACAATGAGTGCAAGTTGAAGGAGTGCCTCAAGTTTTTGCCCGAGCCTCATAAGGCATCTACCAAAGTAAAGCCTTCTGCCCAACAGAAGGTAATCCTTCTCTTTCTTTCCATTTGACTGATTGTCTGTAGATTCAATACTGGTTGTATGTATTCTTGTAACACTATTCTTACTAAGAGAAGTGAACCATGACCAATGCTATATCAGAAAATGTTATCTAATTTGGTTAATTGCTTAATGATATTCTGCATTTTTGTCGTCCAATTTTAGTAGCATTAGAAAATTATGCCAGAATAATATTGCAGCTTCAGTTAAGAGATGTGAAGCATGACGAATGCTGCTTAGAAAGTGTTAGCTAATTCAGTTAATTGCTTAACAAATTAGGCATTTTCGTCATTTAGATTGGATAACTGGGAAGAATGCTAGAATGATTGGTCATATTCATTACCATATGTTTTTTATTGCATAATGATAGAACTAGCGCGTCATTTAGTCATAATAATTGATGTAATAAGTACGCATCAACAATTGCATCATATAATTAGTCGAAAGATGTCTTGGGCATATGCCCTTTGTTAGCATTTCAATATCATCACACGTCTTTGTTAGCAATTTGAATACCCTTATCCCTAATTTTCAAGATCAAGCAAAACATTGTGACATTGCCTCTCTATTTATCTTGATGTGAAGTTTTTGAGCATGGAGAAGGAAAAAGCAAACGATGAGGTGCTGCTGTGGGAGATATTGGAAAAGAAGAGAGAGTACCACACACCACAGAGCCCATTTGGACCCAAAGAGCTTCTTTCCTTTGAGCCAAATAATAAGCGCCAAAAATCAACCAAGGTAAAACCAGCAGCGGTAACTTCTACGTATTCACTGCGATCAAATACACCGCGATCGGATGCTCGTATTCCCTTGGGCTCATCTCCTTCGGTAACAATTCCGCGAGCTGCTTCTCTCAAGCTCAAGCAAATCAGCTCTCCGAAAATGCTTCGCGCTTGAAGGTATGGATTTTCCTGTTGATTTCAGCATGAAATCAATGGCTAGGATTGCTTACCAAAAAACAAATGAATGGCTAGGATTTGCACTTGGCCAATGAGCATGCATAAAAGAAGAAAATATGTTTGTGTGCTGCTTTTGTCTGTTTAGAGCTTTTAGTAGGTCAGGCCAGGAGATAAGGAGACATGATGATAGAGAACCAGACAAACTTTGGTGCTGCTGTGCTGTGGTTTATAGAGCTTTTGGATTAAGAAATTAAGATGTTGGGGATGGCAATTTTATATTCTGACACGAATATTTTTATATAATCCCCACCATTTGATGATGGCGAAGTGCCGGAGTGGGGGTTGCGTGGATCAAACCCACCGATTCCCTAGGTTTATTGAGAGTAGGACTATTAGTTTATTGATCTTGAGAATTCTCGCGGGGAAATATCTTCCATGCTGTTGAAGGATTTTGGTACGTCTTTTTACTAGAGATTCTATCGTATAGTCCTTTGTATGTTCTCTTTATTATTTTTCTCGTCACGTAATTTAGAGTTTTAGATAAATACGAATTTACATTTAGATTAAGAAACTAATGTTAGACTTAGAAAGTTCAATTTCAACATGTATATTTTTATATAATACCCACCATTGATGATGGAGAAGAGATTGTACCATACTGCTGAGGATTGTGGTATGTCCTTTTTACGAGATATTTTAGCATACAATTGGTGGTATTTTTTTTATTTTATATATTTCTGATCACATGATGTTTAAATAATTACCAATATTGATGATAGGATAGCTCATTATATCTTTGTTAATTATGAGAATTGTCATGTGATTATTTATGCTGCTGCTAGCCTTTTGCATTGCCTTTAACAACTCATGTTTGTTTTGTTCCTTTTGTTTCCATTAATCTCTGTTCGCAGATTTGATGCAGCGGAAAACTTCACGATTCACTCTCTGATGTATCATGTGAGTTTTAATCCGTATAAAAAAGGTTCAACTTACATGTTTCAAGTAAATTTGGATTACGTTTCTCTTGTAAGACTATTTTTAGTAATAAGAGCGATTGGAAATACTTTTAAAAAGCTCTTCTATTAGAAATATATAATATGTGCTTCTTTACATGAAGGTTTCTTGAAAGAAACGTATATCAGTTGCTCTTTCCAAATAAAACTTCTAGTACATTTTTAAATTCATATACACTTTTAACTTCTCTAAAATATGATCATAAGACTTGTGTGGCACTCCTTCGATAATCTTTTTGTATTTTAGAATTGATATTCATCACCTTGTATAATCTCACTATTTCACAAGGGGAAAAATTTATTGTTCTCAACTTACGAGCTTCCTTAGATGCGCCCTTGACTTTCAATTTGGTTATAAATGCAAATAAGAAGAAACTTTCTTTTATAAATATCACAAAATATTTACACTAAAGAATGAGGTGTTTACATAAGTTACGCAATGGTTAATTATACTAATTTGATGTAAAACTTGTCATTCACTGAATCAGAGGCCTATAAAACTTACAATAGGAGAGAAATAACACAACTAAACATCAATAATGTTATTTTGGGAAGAAAAAAAAGTTTAGGAATGAAAACTTGGTTAAATAATAAATTAGAAAAATAAAAGAAAAAAGAAAGGACCTAGATTTGGAGAGATTTTTTAATATGATCCGAACACGGAATGGTACACTAAATGTTGCTATACAAATAGTGGGATATATAGATTTGATAAGTAAACCATTCTATACATGGCATTAGTCCTTCGATACGCAGTTATTTTCAACAAGGAAAATGTAGACAATGTCGTATGGTCAAGCATTAGGAAACAAATTAAATTAGAGAATGATGTGGCAGACATAGATAACGATGCATATACATGTGGGTGCAAAAGGTTGTTTTTCAAAATATCTAAACTACTTATTAATTAAATTTTGTTTGTCAATAAAACTCTATACAATTATTATTTTAACATTCTCATCAAAACTAAACACACAAAAAAAGGAGTGATTTAATAATTACATACAATACAAATTTTACCGTTTTTTACAAACCTCTAAACAACACCATATTTAAAAATAAAAATGTAAGAAGGTTTTTCGGGTGCGTTTGTTGCACCGGACTGTCTCTGACTGGATTAGTTACAGGAACTAAGCTGGACTAACTTAATGAAGCGTTTGGTGCAGTGTCAGGACTAAGGAACAAACTAATAGCAAATTTCAATATTATATTATTTAATTCATATTTATTAATATCTTACATTATTTCATAAATATTTAGTAATATTTAATTATTAGGTTTGTCTATTTTCTCATTCTAGAAACCTTCTTACATTCCCAATCGTGTTCCTTTCATCCCCTCTTTCTTCCTTAATTTTCTCCGCCCCTTTACCTTTGTTTTCTTCCTAATTTTTCTTTGTCCCTCCCCATTTTTTTCGTCATCCCTCTCCCTTTTCATCTCCATTTTCTTCTTTTGTTCTCCGTTCATCTCCCTATTTTCTTCCTTTTGTTCTCTGTTCATCTCCCTCTTTTGACGAAAGAAATTAACATCAAAATAAAACCTAGAAGCTGTTCATCTCCCAACTTCATAATCAACTGCAAATCTTCACAATCAAACCACAAAGCAAGAAGGAGATTGAAAATATAGGAGTTGGGAGTGGGTTACATGTGTGATTGGGCCGAAGGTAGAAGATGGGGGTTGGATCTGGTTTGCGGTTTCTAAGTTTTTGGTTTTCTAGGTGTTGTGATTGAAAATTTCAAGCTTACCTCACTGTAGATTTTTTGGGTTTCTAGTTTTCTGGATGTTGTGTGATTGAAAATTTCAAGCTCATCAAACTTTCAAATTTTTTTAGGTTTTCTGAGATTTTGGGTGTTGGATGTGGTTTTGAAAATAGAACGTTTGCAAATTTTTCTTCTATTTTGTTTTGGTTTTGTCGGATTTGGTCTTGAAGATGGTTCTGGGAAGCAAGGACGAAGTAGATGGATGTGCTAAGCGGGAGGGGGAAGCCAAGGTCTTGGCGTGTAACAAACACAGGACTACTCTGCCAGTTAATCCAGTCCAATCTAGTGAATGCTAGTGAGTGCAACCAAATGCACCCTTCAAGTTTTACTGTTTTTCACATCACAAAGTGATATCAATATTTTTTTACAAAAATAATCTACAAATTTAATTACATGTGTGTGAGCATACAAGTAGTATTATTAAATTGAACTTTTTTATGTTTGCTATTAATTAAAATGGTAAAATATCTTTTTAGTGAGTTTTTATCACAAATGATTCTTAAAATTGAAATCAATCAATATAATTCTTAAAAATGAGTGCCACAAATCAATTTGATTCTTCTGATAAAATTTTAATTATATGATAACATGTCATATAATCGGATCATATAACGAAATAACTACATTAATTTAAGACTACATTTATCAATCTAGTAAATAAATATCAACCAACTGACCAGCATTTATTGCAGCGTAGATTCAGGGATATCAATGACTTTAAAATGCTACTTTTTGGATATAAAAATCTATAGACCTTTTTGGTAAGGCATTAAGCTTTTCCACAAGAAATAATTTACTAGCAGATAATGAAAAATAATATGCACCCTTGACTTCCAATAATGCCCATGTCTAAACTTCCTAACTACTACCGTGCCATTTCAAAAATAATTCCCTTTATTTTCCTTCTATTGCTCCAGAACTTTGTACCCATACCTAAATATTAAATCTGATCATGTAAAGGTTATTTTGTTATCTGTTGCAAAATTCATCACTTGTTTTCTCTTACATTTTTACTTTTTAACTGAAAAGACCACAATTTGTTTCCACGTGATATGAGAATCAAATAACGAATATACATTTCGTATTGAAAGATAACGTCACATACCAAATCAAGTATTCAATTGCAAACTTGTCGAATTTTAGGAGATAACAACATATATCATAACAGACAGGTTTAAGATAATTTGATTAGAGTTCGTAAGCGACCCTAATCATTGACAATAACTGCAAACTTATCGTTTATAGAAAACATTGATATGCCATAACAAATACATACACTTTAGTTCGACTAGAGTTCATAAACAACCATAATCATTGACAATAATTGCAAACTTGTCGTTTCTCAGGAGATAATGACATATACCATAACGAACGTGTATTCAAATAGTTCGACTAAAGTTCGTCATCAACCTTAATCATTGACAATAACTGCAGACTTATCAATTATACAGAAGTCCACTTTAAAAGTTATATCATATTTAACCTATTTATGACACTAGAATATCTAACAAGCATCGCTATCAGGTGAAATATTATCAATTATACATCTTCGTTGCTCGTGTGCTGATTTAGTATGTATTTTGTTTCTTAAACACGTCAGTAACAATATGTACGCTGCATCAACTCACTTAATAATACCAAACAAAAATTCATATATGTAAATTGAACTTGTGCATTTTTTTGTCATGGTAATTAGTTAAGGACCTAAAATGCTTTTAAAAAAGTAAAAGGCCTAGGTTTCTCTATAGTCCAAGTAGATAAAATAAGAACATGGATCCATGTATTCTAATTCACCAAATTCATGTATCTGGGGTATTGAAATTGATCCAACG
The DNA here is from genome assembly GCA_963580275.1 of Crataegus laevigata. Classification (NCBI taxonomy): domain Eukaryota; kingdom Viridiplantae; phylum Streptophyta; class Magnoliopsida; order Rosales; family Rosaceae; genus Crataegus; species Crataegus laevigata. Next base: position 9,017,078 of record OY756953.1, on the reverse strand, counting down.
ACTATAAACAGGAACTCACTTTAAAAGTTATAATAACTTTAGCCGTTTGATTAAATTTCAAATGGCTAAATACATGAATTTGGTGGATTATGATACATGGATCCGGAGAGGATCCATGTTCATAAAAAAAAGTCTATCCAGTTAGAAATCATGATGGGTAGAGTTGTCATTTCAACACTAAAATATCATATATTAAGGATAATGTTATTCATACACCTGTTTTTACTTTTTATATATCCTTGTTAACTTTTAGTCATTGGTCTTCTCCAATTTATTCGATTCGACGGTCAAAATTGAGAGGATAATATGAGAAGTAAAAATAGATGTGTATCTAGCATTCTAGCACTACCCTATACTAATCTAATTGTAATTCTTATTTCATTTTGTAAAAGTTAATTCATTTATTGGATGTAGCAATCCACGCAACTATTTTTACTTTTTATATATATATATATATATATATATGCTTTTAATTACCAAATCGGATAGGTCAAAGAAGATCAATAGATGCATGTGAATAACACTAACCCAAATATTGAGAATAGTAAAAGGAAAATTGTATTTTATCATTGCATACTGCCAGAAACGGCAAAATGGATATGGCCACGATCAGACAAATGAGGCACACGCAACGTTCGAAAAGCAAGTCAAAAGCGGGATTGGCATTTGGCACCAAAATTTCAAAACCCATCAACCAAAACCCTTTCCGTTAACTCCGCCTTACGTGGACCACTCAAATTTCGTCAACACAGGGACTTGAGACGCACTGCGGCGCACCCGATTTCCTCCCAAATTTCAAAACCTTTCCAAAAAATTTCAATAACCCGCCGTCGCCCAAAAATCTCCCCCCTTATAAAGTCCGAGTCGTTGCCGATTCCACCACTCACTCAACGCCTTTCACTCCACATTGTCCTTACTCTCTCTCTCTCCGCCCTGTTATCGTGCGCACCCCCCAATGGCGCAAGTTAGCCAGCTTCCCTGCGACGGAGACGGCGTCTGCATGCTCTGCAAGGCGACTCCGCCCGACGCCGAGAAGCTCACCTGCAAGACCTGCGTGACCCCCTGGCATGCTCCCTGCCTCTTGGCCAAGCCCGAGTCCCTGGCCGCCACTCTCCAGTGGGAGTGCCCCGACTGCACATCAATCTCCGGCGACGCTCCGTCGCACGTCCCCGCCGTGAACGCCGGCGTGGACGGCGGTCTGGTGTCGGCGATCCGGGAGATCGAGAACGACACGACCCTGACGGAGCAGGAGAAGGCGAGGAGGAGGCAGGAGCTGATGAGCGGGAAGGCGACGGTGGAGGAGGAGAAGAAGGGGGCGAAGGACGTCTTGGATGTGCTTGGTGGGATTTTCAACTGCGTCTTCTGTATGCAGTTGCCGGATAGGCCTGTTACGGTTCGTCTTCTTCCTTTTTTGATTAATTTATTTCGAATTTTAATTTTTTTGTGATTTTTTTTTGTTTAATGCTTTAAAATGTTGGCGTATTTGGATGGTGATAGTGCAGGTTTGGTTCTTCTGTGCTGTATTTTTTTGGGAATACCGTTTTGTGTTTATTTTTTCAAAATTTGTTGTCGTTTTGGCCTCACATTCTCCCCCTGTTTCTTGAATGCATTTCTGCTGTTCTTCCATGGAAATTCTGTTTTCAGAGTTCATCAATCTTTAATTTTTCTGGGTATTTGAGTAGTTGGTATTAATTTAATTGTTAAATTTATTTATATAATTATAGTTTTGCTTGTGATTACTTTTTTTTCTCAAACAAAGTTGGATTTTTTGCTTCAAAGATAAGATTTTTAACTATTTATGATGGTGGGTGAGAGTTCCGATTCATTAATTGTAATCATATAATCTCTTCAACTTCTTCAACAGGTTAAGTTGGGTTCTTTAAATAAACCCAGATGTCGAATTGATTAGTGGATCTAATACATTGTTCTTCGATATTTTTCAGCTTTTGGTGTTCCCATTTTAAAATTTCTTTATGGTTTCACCAAAAAAAATTAATGGTTGGTTGGTTTGGTAACGCACCACTTGTTGTTTTCTTTGCTTTTTATTCACTCTGATCCTGAATTTCGGGTTTTGTGGTCCCATCGCCTTCCTTTGATGACGCTTTACCCTTTTTGTCTTTGTGTGTGTAAATTGGTTAATTTCTTTCTTTGTTTGCATCTGAGTTTTCAATCCTATTACATCATCTGCATATTCATATGTCTTTACAGGGTTTATGATTATCTACATTGTTTAGTTTACTAATATTCTAATTAATTTATCATTTGTATTTAATCTTATTGATTGGATGCATTGATAGTATTGTTGGTCCACATAGTTTAGCCATGTTCATGTATTAGCCTATGTTTAAGGTGATCAGTCCAACAGTTATGAGTAAACTAGGAAACTCCTTGAATAGGTGAATGGAGTGGAAAATTTTGGCTTTTGAGATATTTTGTGTTTCAGGCTTTGAATTTAGCGTGCTTTCATAATGTTGGTGTCTTTGCCTCCGAGGTGGAGGGTTGTTAGTAGATTGCTGTACTGATATAGATAAATTATGTTAATAATGACATGTGTGCTCTTAAATCCAGACACCATGTGGACACAATTTCTGCCTGAAGTGCTTCCAGAAATGGGTTGGACAAGGGAAGCGTATTTGTGGAAAATGCCGTGGTCAAATTCCTCCCAAGATGGCAAGTAACCCCCGAATCAACTCTTCACTTGTATCTTGCATACGTACGGCTAAGTTGTCAAAAGCAAATGCAAACGTGGGGCCTGCTCGGGTTTATCATTATGTACAAAATCAAGACAGGCCGGACAAGGCGTTCACTACAGAACGTGCACAGAAGACTGGAAAAGCTAATGCTTCAAGTGGCAAGATATTTGTCACGATTCCAGGAGATCACTTTGGACCCATTCCAGCAGAAAATGATCCAGAGAGAAATCAAGGTGTTCTGGTTGGTGAGTGCTGGGAAGATAGGCTTGAATGTAGACAGTGGGGTGCACATTTTCCCCATGTTGCTGGTATAGCTGGGCAGTCTGATCATGGTGCACAGTCAGTTGTGCTTTCAGGAGGCTACCTTGATGATGAGGATCATGGAGAGTGGTTCTTATATACCGGAAGGTTTGTCATTGGATTGACCACTTAAACTGCGCCTTCTATTCCATTTCTCTTTGAAACTTTTTTGTTCTTTATTTTACTTTATTTATATTTGCTGCCTTGTTTACATGGATATACATTGCAGTGGTGGAAGGGATTTGAGCGGTAATAAGCGAACAAACAAGAAACAGTCTTTTGACCAGACATTTGACAAATATAACAAGGCTCTCCGACTCAGTTGCCTGAAAGGTTATCCTGTGCGGGTGGTAAGGTAATTGCAATGTTCAAAACTCCCTCTCTAATATCCAAAACTTATTGTTCTATTTTCTGTCTTTTGTACGTTTGCAGTTAGATAGACTGTGTTACGACTATCAGTTAAAATTTTGTTACAATAATTTCCCTTGAGCATAATGTGTTCAAGATTTCTATTATCTGGGTGTTCTGCATCATGATTAATGTTTTGTATCTGTTGCCTTCCAATTGATAATTAGGTCTCACAAGGAGAAGCGTTCCTCATATGCCCCTGCTGATAAAGGTGTTCGGTATGATGGATGCTACAGAATAGAAAAATGTTGGCTTAAGGTTGGAGTCCAGGTAAATATGTGCTTTCCCAAATGATGGCATCGCTTCTTGGGTTTCTATATTTTCCTGAAAAGATTTACTGATAGTCTTTTTGTCTATCTAGGGGTTCAAAGTCTGCCGGTATCTTTTTGTCAGATGTGATAATGAACCTGCGCCATGGACGAGGTTTGATTTAGTTTCTTTTATTCATGCCCTCTTCTGTAGACCTCTTTACTAGATCTTTCCAACTTGAACTGCAGTGATGAGCATGGGGATCGACCTAGACCTTTACCTGATATTCCTGAGCTGAAGGCAGCAAAAGATATAACAGTGAGGAAAGAAAGCCCATCTTGGGACTTTGATGTAAGTTATCCTACTTTTTAAAACTGGATTTGGAATATTTTGTTTTAATGCTTTTCAGTCTTTAGGGGAACATAATGCACCTGGATAGAGTGTAGTCACTGAATACTTAGTTTGCCATTGCGCTCTGATATTGTTATAGGAGATTTTCTAAATTATACTGTACAATGTTATCAGGAAAAAGATGGTCGCTGGACATGGATGAAGCAACCACCTCCTAGCAAAAGACCTATTCTAGCATTCTGTCCTGAAGCTCAAAGGAAGACAACAAAAGCAATCAAGAAAGCACAAAAAATGACTGTACGACAGAAGCTCTTGAAAGGTCTCTCTGTGTGTGTGTGTGTCTTCACACCCTCAGCCCATCTTCTACATGACTACACTCAATCAGTATTATTTAATCTTCCTTTGGTCTTGACATTTGTAATCAAAATTGGAAACTACTTAGACTGCTGTTATGGATTTGGTAAGGAGGTTTGGTAGGGAGGTTGGAGATACTTAGAAAGCAAAATATTGGTTGGTTGGCTGGTGGTTTTTTCTACAGACTTAAAATTAATCTAAACTCTGCCAACAGGTTATATCATTTCATGCTAATGCATATTTATCTTTGTCTGCAGAATTCAGCTGCCAAATTTGTCGGGAGGTGATGACCGCACCAGTAACCACACCATGTGTTCATCACTTTTGCAAGTCGTGCTTAGAAGATGCTTTTGTTGGCAAGAGTTTTGTGACAGAAAGAAGCAGATGTGGACGGTCTCTCCGAGCCCAAAAGAATGTGATGAAATGCCCTGCCTGCCCGATGGATATCTCTGATTTTCTGAAGAATCCTCAGGTTTGTTGTTACTTGGGCCTTTTTCTTTTTGTTTCATTGGAATATAAGATCATTTTTCTTTCATTTTTCCCCTTTCTGATTGATGAGAAGATGGAAGTGACAGTAAGGTGTGCTTTTGATTAATCCTGAAATATTAGACTGCTTGAAGGTAGAATGCTCTTTCGATTTTCCTCTTTTATCTTCTCAGAAATGAATGAAACGTTACCTTATTGAAGTATTAACTCCTTGGCAAATTTGTTTACTGTATCTTGTGGGATTAACCTAACAGGTGAATACAGAGATAAAGGATATGATCGAGTCACTAAAAGCTCAGAATGAAGAGGAAGAGAAGGTGGATCCAACTGAGGAGTCGAGTGAAGAGGATGAGGATCCAAATGAGGTGTTAAGTGAAGATTCTGACAATGAAACTGCTGATCCTGTGTCTGACGAAGCAAGAGTGAATGGCAACGGGCAGACTTCACGAACAAAGTCGCCCACAAGGAGTCCCAAACGTCTGAAGGTTGATGCTGGTAATTCCTCATCAAAGACTGATGATGATGGGGAGGCAAAGGAAAGTTTTGGTGCCCAGACTGATGGTTTGAAGGGAGATCCTAAAGAGTGCAAATCTGATGCTCCTGTTGCAAAGCGTGGGAGGAAACCTGCTGCTCAGGGCGGTGCTGGAGCAAAGACCCGAGGAAGAAAGAGGACTGAGGAGGAAGCACTGGGTGATGAAGGAAAATCTTCACCATCAAGTCCTCTGCAGGTGCAATCTGATGAGGATCCAAAAGAGAGCGGGAAGCCAGCTGCAGAGTGTGGGAGGAAGCCTGCTGGTCAGGACGGTACTGGAGCGAAGACCAGGGGAAGAAAGAAGGCTCAGGAGAAAGAAGCATCGGGAAATGAAGAAGGAAATGGCTCACAGTCAAGTCCTCAGCAGGTGCAATCTTTTGAGGATCCAAAAGAGAACAAAAGGCCAGCTGCAAAGCGTGGGAGGAAGGCTGCTGGCGAGGGTGGTGCTGGAGCAAAGAAGGCTCAGGAGGAAGAAGCAATGGATGTTGATGATGGAAATGTTTCACCATCAAGCCCTCTGCACGTGAAAGCCGATGATTTGGAGTGATCAGTTGACTTGTGCTGTAAGTAATGTTGAACTTCTAAGTGGTATTTTGGTGATGGTTCTACTTGGGAGAAGTGCTGAAGTGTCTATAGACAGGCTGCTTTGCTTTTGGTTTTAGTTTTATGAACTTCTTATCGGGTAATGCTTGCCCATGGTTGGTTCCATCCTGTCCCTATGTAGGTAACTTTTGTGGTTATCAAGTTCTTTGGTTACATTTTTTTTTGGAAAACACTTTGGTTACATTTTTTTAGCCTCATTCGTTTGCTTTGGTTCATTACAATTTTTTTAATCTCCTTTCTGGCGCATGATAGTTGGGTTATTTGAAATTACTATGAAAATAACATGCTTTTTATTAAAAAAGGAGACCAGCTTGGTGTAATGACAATTTACTTTTTTGATAACGGGAAAGACTTCAAAATTGATAATTTTGAAAGTGTTTCAGTCTTTTTCTAGTCATTATTGTGGGCCTTCAAAATTGGCAATTAAAAAAAAAATAAATAAATTCTTGACTTGACTTGAAATCAAAACCTATTTTTGTATTCTCGAATTTTGAGTTTTCAAAAATTCGGTTCAGGATAAGGATTAATTTTTATAGGCCATTATTTTGGGATCAATGAGGGCGGGGTAAAGTTTGCAGGAGTTTCAAATATAACCCACAATTGTTTTCAACCAAAAGTACTCTCAAGTTGCTTTATGTAAGGCGAGAAAGTTATTAATCATAATGAAAGGTTTTAATATATATATATATATATATATTTTTTTTTTTTGTGAAATGTTTTAATGAAAGTCAAATTCTTTTTGTGATACCTCACTTTTAAATTGACTATCATGGGGACAAAGCTATTAATCATAATGATGTGGTGAAGACCATTATTAATTACAGTTCAAATTGGATTTTTCTTCATTTGTTTGTCATGTAGGGCCAAAAGTGTCATTTTAGTTTCCTTTGGTTGCATCAACCAATCATAAAGCGCCACATTGACATAAATGTTATATTTTTAAAATTTTGAGAACTGCAATTGAAAAAAAAATAAAAATTACAAGGTTTATATTATCAAACTAGCCGTCATCAGGCATATACCACTTTCTTGCCTCAAGAATCCAAAATAAAGATTTGAAAAATCACAAAGTAGCTCACCACATCTAGATTAATTATTATGCAAACACTGAATTTGGTTTGATAATCAATTATCTTGTGAACACTCTTTGATACTTTAAAAAAATATTATTAATAATGAAAAGGAAAAAAAATAATGGAATGACCTTTGTACTCTTGTATGTGGATGAATTTTGATATAAATTTTAATTTGAACTACGATTGATAACGAATTTTACTACAAGGTTAAGATTAACAATTTTTTTTTTCAGTGGAGGGGTCGACTTAAAAGTAGTGTCTCATCACAAGGATCATGAAAAAAAATTTGGCCTTTAATGAAATTTTTTATGGAAGATGTTTTTAGTGGTAATTTGTATTAAATTTATATATTTTAAAGGTTATTACTTGGTTTCTCATTCCTTGTTTTCTATTTACATGTTTTTTTTGTTTTAATAGTAGCCGTGTTTCACCGTTTTAAAGATAACTACAAATGTATTTTTTCTAATTAATTAAAAAATGTAGTGCTATTTACACACCCATTTGTACCTTGTCAGATCAAAAGAATTCAAGAAAATCAATGATAAAACAAGAATAGGTAGAAAGTAAAAAGGGAGCTTTAATAAAAAGGGCTTGGACCAACAAATATTTAACCAAAAACCATCTTAAAATGTTATTTAACCAAAAGGACTCAAAGTTTAATAAAAAACCATCCAAAACTATGTCCACGGGCCGAATTTAAAAAGCCCAACAAGCTACAAACCTAAACTACCGTAAATACCCCTATATCATTCAATACTCTCCGACATTTTTCACCACCTTCCCCCCACGCCCCCCCCCCCCCAAAAAAAAAACGAAAACCGCCATAATCCCTCGCTGTTCATAACGAATCAAATTCCCCCAGTTTCAAAAACAAAAAAAATCAAAGTTCAAATCACAGTTGAAAAGGAAATCACTCATTGAAACAAAGCCGGCGAAGCAAGTCCCCAGAAGTTCAATGGCAGAAACCGGCAAAAAAGTTGTGCAAAACTTACCAGAACTTTCGTCGGAACAAGACGGTGACGAAGTGGTGCAAATTTTACCACAACCTCCGTCGGAACAAACCGGAGGAAGAGAAGACCAAAATTTACCACAATCTCCGTCGGAAGTGCAAAACAAACCACCATCGTCAGAACAAAAAGCCGAACAAGAGGTAATAGTGTTAATGTTAATCATGTCTAGGAAATAAATGATTTTTTTTCCACTTTTTTTTAACAAAATGCGACATCATCTGGAAAAGTTAACAATATCTCTAGAAGAATTAACATTGTATCTGGAAAAACTAACACTGTATCTGGAAAAATTAACACTGTCTCTGCAAAAAATAACACAGTGGAAAAACTAACAATGTCTCTGGAAAAATTAAAACTGTATCTGGAAAATCTAACACTGTTTCTGGAAAAACTAACACTGTTTCTAACAATATCTCTAGAAAAACTAACTGTCTCTGGAAAAACTAAAATGTCTCTGGAAAAACTAAACTGTCTCTGGAAAAAATTAAAACTGTCTCTGGAAAAATTAAAACTGTCTCTGGAAAAATTAAAACTGTCTCTGGAAAAACTAACACTGTCTCTGGAAAAACTAACACTGTATCTGGAAAAACTAACACTGTATCTGGAAAAACTAATACTGTCTCTGGAAAAACTAACACTGTTTCTAACAATATCTCTAGAAAACCTAACTGTCTCTGGAAAAACTAAAAGGTCTCTGGAAAAACTAAACTGTCTCTGGAAAAATTAAAACTGTCTCTGGAAAAACTAACACTGTCTCTGGAAAAACTAACAAAAAACTAACACTGTCTCTGGAAAAACTAACACTGTATCTGGAAAAACTAACACTGTATCTGAAAAAACTAACACTTTCTCTTCAAAAACAAACACTGTATTTGGAAAAAATAAAACTCACTTGAAAAACTAACACTGTATTTGGATAAACTTAAACTGTGTCTGGAAAAACTAAACTGTATCTTAAAAAACTAACACTGTTTCTAACAATATCTTTAGAAAAACTAACTGTATCTGGAAAAACTAACACTGTATATGGAAAAACTAACACTGTCTCTGGAAAAACTAAACTGTCTCTGGAAAAAATTAAAACTGTCTCTGGAAAAATTAAAACTGTCTCTGGAAAAACTAACACTGTCTCTGGAAAAACTAACACTGTATCTGGAAAAACTAACACTGTATCTGGAAAAACTAATACTGTCTCTGGAAAAACTAACACTGTTTCTAACAATATCTCTATAAAAACTAACTGTCTCTGGAAAAACTAAAAGGTCTCTGGAAAAACTGAACTGTCTCTGGAAAAATTAAAACTGTCTCTGGAAAAACTAACACTGTCTCTGGAAAAACTAACAAAAAACTAACACTGTCTCTGGAAAAACTAACACTGTATCTGGAAAAACTAACACTGTATCTGAAAAAACTAACACTTTCTCTTCAAAAACAAACACTGTATTTGGAAAAAATAAAACTTACTTGAAAAACTAACACTGTCTTTGGATAAACTTAAACTGTGTCTGGAAAAACTAAACTGTATCTGAAAAAACTAACATTGTTTCTAACAATATCTTTAGAAAAACTAACTGTATCTGGAAAAACTAACACTGTATATGGAAAAACTAACACTGTCTCTGGAAAAACTAAACTGTCTCTGGAAAAACGAACACTGTCTCTGAAAAAACTAACACTGTATCTGAAAAAACTAACACTGTATCTGGAAAAACTAACACTGTCTCTGGAAAAATTAACTGTCTCTGCAAAAATTAACACTGTTTCTGGAAAAACTAACACTGTCTCTCCAAAAACAAACACTGTCTCTGGAAAAATTAACACTGTTTCTGGAAAACCTAAACTGTCTCTGGAAAAACTAACATTGTCTCTGGAAAAACCAACACTGTATCTGGAAAAAAAAAAGAACCAAAACATAACTGTTTCTTGAAAAAAAAGAACCATATTCTTCTTGTTCTTCTTACACAATTATAATTCCAAAACCTTATTCATTTTTACAAATACAGGTAACCAATAAAATCAGAATGAAGACTCTTGCACACAAAACAACAGTGAACAAGAAGAAAATTCAAGTGCGTAAAAAGAAAACTCCAGATTCAACTGAGAAGAAGAGAAGAAATCGGAGTACATATGTCCAATATCGGTGCAATATGACCGGTATTTCAGACTCAATGGAAACATACAAACCAATGCTTGAAGAACGCAAGGATGTTTGCGAACAGTTGGAAAAGACACCGTTCTGGAGTCTTATTAAACTATACATGGATGACTACCTTCTTGTCAACAAAAGGAAGAAAAAGGCTGATACGGACTTAATGAAGGTTATAAAGTGCTACGACCCCAGAGAGCAAAAGTTTAGATTTGGAGATCGCAATGCAAGAGGGATAACACCTGATGATGTTGCGCTAATCTTTGGACTGAACAATGATGGAGTCGAACTGCCAAACACCGACAAATCCTCGAAATCTGGTAAGGAGGACAGATTCATCGAGAGGTACTTTCACAATGTTGAAAGAGTGAAAAAGACACACATTCTTCAAGCATATAAAAAATCACTCGTTTACAAAACTCCTGAAGGTGCAAAAGATACGGCTTCCATCATATGTGCACATCTCATCCAGTCATTGTTGTTTGCAAACTCTGGCACATACATCACATGGAGCTTCCTGCAAATTTGTGGGAGGTTGGACGAAATCAGCAAATATAATTGGGTCAAGGGTGTAAGAGACTACCTCTTCAAAATGATAGACAAATCTTACAAAAAGAAGAGGGAAGGAGGATATGAATCAACAACCAGCGGTTGCACCGTTCTTATTTTGGTAAGAATATGCCGAATGATATTTGTTAAAAGTATGAAATTTTTGTTATCTGGAAAAACTAACTGTCTCTGGAAAAGTTAACAATATCTCTAGAAAAACTAACTGTATCTGGAAAAACTAACTGTCTCTGGAAAAACTAATACTGTATCTGGAAAAATTAACACTGTATCTGGAAAAATTAAAACTGTCTCTGGAAAAACTAAAACTGTCTCTGGAAATATTAAAACTGTCTCTGGAAATACTAAAACTGTCCCAGCAATGGGAAGATGGGACCCTACAATGATACACCAAGCAATCAGAAATGTCAAAGTTGAAGATATTGAGGTAATAACCAATAATCAAAATCATTTTCACATAATGGTTAGATTTTACATTTCTATAAACAATTCAACTTTCAAAAAACTATAAACAACCCTAATGTGTGACTGTATGCAGATTGCCGGTGAGATTCTTCCTATTGAAAAAGGAAAGGACAATTCCAAAACTGGTGGAACAAAGACAACGACAAAGAAAAGAAAGAAGTCGAGTACTAAAAAACATGACCAACGTGAAAATATTGAGGTAATGACTAATAAACATAAATAGTGAGTTATATTCCAGACACAGTTACTTATAGTACAGAAACAGTAAACATATAAATCCAGAAACTTTGATACCTGCATACTTTATTGCACTATAAAATCCAGAAACAGTGACTATTAACTATGATACCTGCATACTTTATTGCACTATATATTCCAGACACAGTTACTTATAGTACAGAAACAGTAAACATACAAATCCAGAAACTTTGATACCTGCATACTTTATTGCACTATAAAATCCAGAAACAGTGACTATTAACTATGTGCAGATTACTGATCTTACCACTAAGAAAGAAGAGGATTCTTCCAAAAATGCCAAAGAAAAGACTGTGACAAGGAAAAGAAAGAGGACTGCTGCTGCAAATGATATGATGGAACCTGATGAAATAAGTAAAACAGATCAAGGACATCAGTTCAGCACTTTTGATGAAGCCCAACAACTATTTGACAAGTTGTACAGTTAAGAATTTCTGAAGCTTGATCCAAATTATCAAATTCACATCCATGGTATTGACACAACAATAACTGATGAGATGTTCAACCAATTTGAAAAATGTACGGGCATGGAACAAAGGAGGTATATGGTGTTCAAGCATATGATGATGCATGCAGTTGACAATCTGCAAACAACTTCTGTAGTTTATGGTCAAACAATTGGAAGACTCAGAAGAGACATCGAAAAGCTTCAAGAAGAAAAAGAGATGAACAAGAAGAAAATTAGTGATATGGGTGATGAAATCCAGCAGTTGCAGTTGAAGAACACTGAAGCTTCAGGAAAAATGAATCTACTTCTCAATGACATTGGAATCCTGAAGAATAAGCTACAAGAAAATCAAACAAAAGACAAATCAAATCTCATTATTATTTTTTTCTATTTTTCAGAGGGACAAAATAGAAGCACTGTACAGGGATTACAAGGCTGACCAAACTCTCAAAATAGAGATTGAAAGATGCTTGACTTGTGCACAGCAAAGAGAAGACTCGTAAGTACAAAAATATAGTTTCATGTCATTATTTGGCCTCTTTTTCATAAACCCTCTATACCTATTTTCCTTTGGATCCAGAGACTCTGCCTATTTTATCTCCTTATCTATCATACTTATTTGTTTCACAAAAAATGCAGATTGGATTGCGGCATATTTGTCATTCACTTTGCAAACCAACTTCACGAGGGTAACCCAATACAATCCACTTTTCAAAAGGAAGAAGTATTTTTGAAGAGAGCTTCAATTGTAACTACATTGGTAAATCATCCGCACAGCTATCCAAATGAACTGAAAAGGTTGCTTGAAGAAAAAAAAGTTGCTAGGAAATATGATTACATAGATGAACTTTTTGGAGATGATGATGATGATGATGACATTATTTCATTGTAATTAACACTAACATTATCTCTGGAAAAACTAACAATGTCTTTGGAAAAACTAACACTGTCTCTGGAAAAAATTAGCACTGTCTCTGGAAAACTAACACTGTCTCTGGAAAACCTAACACTGTCTCTGGAAAACCTAACACTGTCTCTGGAAAAACTAACAATGTCTTTGGAAAAAATAACACTGTCTCTGTAAAAATTAACACTGTTTCTGGAACACTGTCTCTGGAAAAACTCGGACAAGCAAATTGAAGTGATCGACTTCACTTGAATCAAAAGCATATACAAAACAGAGGTAACAAATCTTACAAAAAATAACACTGTTTCTGGGAAAAACAAAAGATAAATTGTTTCTGGAAAAGTGAACAAAAACTGAAACTGTTTATGAAAAAAAAAACCAAAACATAAAACTGTTTCTGGAAAAACTAACACTGTCTCTGAATAAAAAATAACAGTCTCTGGAAAAACTAACACTGTCTCTGGAAAAATAACAGTGTCTCTGAATAAAAACAAACACTGTCTCTGGAAAAACAAACACTGTCTCTGGAAAAATAACATTGCCTCTGAATAAAAACAAACACTGTTTCTGGAAAAACTGAAACAAAAGCAAAAATTGTATTTCAAAACGGGGAAAAAAAAGTGAACAAAAACTAAAAACTGTTTCTGAAACAACTGTTCGCTGTTTCTGGAAAAATGTTCAAATTATCATTAACAAACCCAAAAAAAAATGAAAAATATAAACATCAATATTAGGCGCCGACTTAAGGTCATTCTAACATAAGAATGAAAATATACCATTTTCATGCTCACAAAACCTGAAAACCCAAACACTGTTCAACTTCCTTGAGCAAAAAGTCATCGATACTCATTCTTCGATTTCAGAAAATCATACGATTTTCAACTCCGGCGAGCAACTTCCGGTGGTCGACTTCACTTCAATCGAGCATATACAAACAGAGGTAACAGTTTCTTACAAATTTTCTCAAATAATTTAAGAATATCATCTCACTTTATATATAAGTTAGATCTTCTTGAATCAAGCGTATAAAAAAATAACATGCATGATCGGCATTATTCATCTGCAATATAAATTAAGAATATCATTTAACTTTATATATAAGTTAGATCTTCTTGAATCAAGCGTATAAAAAAATAACATGCATGATCGGCATTATTCATCTGCAATATAAAAAACACTTTTACAATGCTCATGAAAATTTTCTTACCCGACATTAAATGTTAAAGATCTAAAAAATTTATTGTCCTTTTGGTTGAAAAAGTGTTGAATTGAGAAAATAAATTTACAAAATCTAGTTAGAGCATGTGTGACAGTGATTATAAACTACAACTTTTGCATTGTTCAGTTACAGAAACATTGTGTTATTCTACCCCATTTTTCAGAAACAGTTCACAAAATTAGCTTCATTGTATTGTATATCAAAAAAATAAACATTTATCAGGTCATATAATGTTTTAAAATTACACATACAGTGCTCCATTTTTGTGTTCTTTAAAAAACAATTTGTACTCATATTAATCTATATTAACAGATGGCTTCACTTAAGATAACTATACAAGTGCCAAACTCAACAAGAACTAGTGTCAAAGTGATATCGAAAACAGCCAAAAGTACAAAACACAGGAGAATACTCGGAGAAGTAGAAAGAATATCATACACCAAGAAGGAAACTATACATCTCCAGATTGAAAGCAGTATAGATGAAGATATCATTGGAGACTCAATACAAAATAAACAGACAAAAAGGCAAGGGCAGCGGAAAAGAAAGACAGAACCCAAAGAAAACAACAAATGCAAAACAAAGAGGCAGAAGAAAAATTCTCAAATACTGCAACCAACAACAGCGATTAAGAGGAAGAAAAAAGAAACAGCCAAATCTGTTTCACAATCAAACAAGGAACATATTCAAGAAGACATGATGAATGATGACAACATTGTAGGACTGCCGAACAAAAAAATTTCATCAGTGCCAAAAGAAAAACAGCAAGAAGAGGAAGTTCAAGCTCTGAAACACAAAGAGGATCTCAAGAAGAATGATGTGCAATCCAAAAAGCAAACATCCAGAAACACAACAACCAAAGACAAAAATGTAGTCCTACCAAACACTCCGTCATTCAGTTTGAATTTAAAAGAGGAGAATTCATCACAGTCCAGTGACTTTCCAGCAACAAATCAAACATATAGTGGTGTGAACTGGACACAATTTCCAGTTTACAAGATACTGCAACCAGATGAAAGAAGGAAACTAATTCAGTTCTACTCGATAAATGACATGTGAGTCCTACAAAACAACTCTTAAATAATGTTTCATTACACTCCCATAACTTTATAAGCACTAAATAAATATAACATAACTAAACTTTATGCAATTTACTGCAGCGATGAATACTGGACTGCTGAAAGAACAGATTTCAACTATTCAAGAATAATGGTGTTGAAGGAAGACCTGCACGGTTTGATGTCAAATGGGTCTATATCAACTCAGATTGTTGACTCTTTCTGCTACCTAAAAAGAGAAAAAGAAAACATCAACAAACAAAAGAACTTCTATGTCTCTACAGCAATTTTTGTAAGTATATAACTACTTTTGCATCATATAAACTTTTTGTTAACTAAACTGGAAAAACTAACACTATTTCTGGAAAAACTACACTGTGTCTGGAAAAATTAAAACTGTCTCTGGAAAAACTAACACTGTATCTGAAAAACTACTTTTGCATCATATAAACTTTTTGAGCAATTTTTGTAAGTATATAACTATTTTTGGAAAAATTAAAACAGTTTTACTTCAATATATAATTTCTGTTTAGAGCAATTTTTGTAAGTATATAACTACTTTTTCATCATATAAACTTTTTGTTAACTGCGTATTTTATAAAGTTAAAAACATAACACAACTAATTTCTATGAACCTGTGTATATATACATATAACAATATCAAAACGTTGTGCCTTGTCATATTATGTATCAATGAACAGTGTGGCCTATTATGATTTCAATCCATAAACACCGTGCTAATTTTGCTCTGAATCCATAAACAGTGTAGTTCGTAGTTGGTTATTTTCCAGAAACAGTATGCTATAATAGTTTATAGTTGGTTAGTTTCCAGAAGAAGTATGTCATATTATCATTTGGTTTTTTTCCAACAGAACAACATCAATGAACAAAGCATTCAAGAAACTGTCCAAAATAAAGAAAAACTCTACAACCAATTGATGGTCCAATATGGAAAAGTGTCGAATATTTTCTTCCCATTGTTCCATTACAACCATTTCTCATTGGTAGTTTTGGACACAAAAACTAGAGAAATGACTCATTACAATTCAGCTCGTCAAACCTCAAACGATGAAGATCTGGAATGTGATTGCTATTGGGAAAATGCAGCAATAGTGGTAAGCAAAAAAACCGAAATCACAAATCTCTTTCTTATATATTTCAAGGAAGTCTCTTATTAGTCTATAATAACTTTGTGCAGGCAAACTTTGTTCAGTATTGGCTTGATAAGGCAAGGGAAACGCCAAACCATTCAAAACTTACGGATTCAAACCAAGAAACAATGAAGAAAATCAATTCAATAAAAAGTGACTTTGAATTCCAAGTCAAGGAGGACAGAATATGTGCACAACAGAAACCAACAGCTTACGTGAAAAAATTTAAAACAGTTTTACTTCAATATATAATTTCTGTTTTGTGCACTTTCATGAAACATTGTGCTTTTTGAACTACTACTCTCTTACATATTTTGTTTGCGTTTAATACTCATGCTCATTATAACTTAAATTTGTTTGTAAATCAGTTTGGATTGCTGCTTATTCGTGGTTAGCTTCATTGACCAACTCTCAAAGAATCAGAAAATCCAAGAACATATCCGAGATTATCAAGTTTTAAAAGCACGGAAAGATATCCTCGTCGATTTGATGAACCACGAGTTTAGCTGGACAAAAGAACAAGAAGCTTTTGTAGCAATCTCACAGAAACTGACAAGCATTGGGCATTAGAATCAAATTTGATAATATAGATTATATGTAATTCTCTTCTCAACTGAATGTACTTCTTAAGGTTCACGATTTACTTTTACTATGGTTTAACAAATATTTTTTTTCAAACATGTTTGATGCTACTCAATATATATATATATAGTCTCTACAAATATTTTTAACAAAAAACTAATAGAGTATCTGGAAAAGCTAACACTTTATCTGGAAAAAATCTGGAAAAACTAACTGTTTCTGGAAAAACTAAACTGTGTCTGCAAAAACTAAACTGTATCTGGAAAAATTACAACTGTCTCTGGAAAAACTAACACTGTATCTGAAAAAACTAACACTGTATCTGGAAAAACTAATACTGTCTCTGGAAAAACTAACTGTGTCTGCAAAAACTAAACTGTATCTGGAAAAATTAAAACTGTCTCTGGAAAAACTAACACTGTATCTGAAAAAACTAACACTGTCTCTGGAAAAACTAACAATTTCTCTTCAAAAACAAACACTGTATTTGGAAAACTAACACTGCCTCTGGAAAAAACTAACACTGTCTATGGTTTAACTTAAACTGTGTCTGGAAAAACTAAACTGTATCTGGAAAAATTAAAACTGTCTCTGGAAAAATTAACACTGTATATGGAAAAACTAACATTGTCTCTGGAAAAACTAACACTGTCTCTGGAAAAACTAACACTGTATCTGAAAAAACTAACACTGTCTCTGGAAAAACTAAATCTGGAAAAACTAACACTGTATATGGAAAAACCAAAACTGTATCTGGAAAAACCAAAACTGTCTCTGAAAAAACTAACACTGTCTCTAGAAAATGAAAAATCAAACTAACAATTAAAGAAGTAAATTGGTATAAACGAAAAGTTATATAATCTGAATCATCAATTGAAAACAAATAAGCAATCTCCAAAGATTAAAATCTATTACATATCACAAATAGCTCCGATCTAAAAAAAAAAAAAATACAAGAAATTAACCATCCTGGATAACAACTTTGCATGAAACCTTGTTATGTCCCGAACCTCCACATCTGCTACAAGTCACAGTCTTCTTCATCCTACTAATTTCACCGGCAGATTTAATCCTAATCTTCTTTGGCCGTCCAGATGGAACCTTAGTAGTAGGAGGCCTCACACCATTCGTAAAATTATTAACATTAGGCTTATCTAAATCTGAAACTGGATTCATAACAAACTGATATGTTTCCTGATAAAAAGATGTCTTCCAGTAATCTTCAATATACTCAAACACATCACGATTATCATGCTGCAACACCTGCAATGCATGAGAACATGGGAAACAATTGTGCTGCCATTGAACACAAGAGCATGTCATATCATCCAGACAAACAACAAAACGATTCCACTCAGTCCTAACTTCAAAAACATTCATGTCAGAACGACTAATCCTCCAATGCATGCCCTCTTTCAACAGCAACTTCAGCTCATTTTCTTTCTTTGGACACAAAATTGTATGAATTTTTTGACCGAATAATTTTTTCTCAGCCATACTAACCATCAGCCGAACCCTAATGTCTTCAAGAAGATCCATAAGTAGCATACAACGGCTATTCGACACCATGGCATTAAAAGACTCTGAAAGTGCATTACTCATTGATCCCCATCTCTTACCAGGAAAGTGAGCAATAACATAGTTCTCTTTAGGCAAATCAGCTAAGAAATTAGTCACATGCCCTCTCCCATTATCCATAAATTCAGCAATGCAATCATCAAAATCTGATGCAGTGCATGCATAAGCACAGTTTGCTAAAAGATTCATCATCTTCTTCTTTAGTCCTTCAACAGCACCCTTTGGAAATAAACTACTAACATTCTGTTTTAAATGAACAAGACAATATGAATGTGGAGATTCAGGAAAAATTTCAGGAATACACCTCAGAATTCCGTCATGTCTATCCGACATAAATGTAATCACCCTCCCTTGAGGCCTCAATATACGAGATAATATTGACAAAAACCATCTCCAATTTTCTATTGTTTCTGAATCAACAATAGCATAAGCAACCTCGAAAATCTCTGCAAAAACAGAAAAGGAATAAAGTACTGTCATGTGTAATACAACTGTTTCTGGAAAACCCAAACCAAAACATAACACTGTTTCTGGAAAAGTGAACAACACTAAAACTGTTTTATGGAAAAATGAAAAATATACTCACCATCATTGCCATTTTTTGCACAGCAGGATAAAAGTGTGCCCTTGTATTTGCTCTTGATGAAAGTGCCATCAATGAATAACATTGGGCGACAAAACATGAATCCTTTGATCCATGCATCGTAAGCAATGAACAATCGAAGAAACCTGTTTGACTCTGGTACAACTTCAAGCTCAAATACAGATCCGGGATTGCTTGCAAGGTTAGATTCTATATACCAAGGCAACAACTTGTAAGAATCAACAACGTCGCCGTTTAGCTCAGAAACTGCCTTCTCTTTACCAAAGTATGCAGTAGAATAATCAATGTCTAGTCCGTAAAACTGTTTTAGATTTGAAATGATTTCCTTCGGTTTGATAAATGGATTTGACTGAACATTGTCCTTAATGATAGAAGCAACAAACTTCCGACCAACAACTTTGTTTTTCTTCTTCCGGATCATTCCCTTACATGTATGCACATTGTGCAATTTCCGAATAACAAAAAAATCATTAATCGAAGACTTTGATGCATATACACGCCAAAGACAACCATTAGATTCTTTCCTAGAACACTCAACGCTAATCCGACTCTTATCATTTTTCAAATATTTGAACTCAAACCCACACTCAACAGAAAACTTATTCAACTTATCACGAAAATCAGTACAACCTCCTTTAAAAACTTGACCCACGGATTCAATATAGTTTTCCCATTCACAAGTCATGTAGCTATGAATACCATGAGGACCATACTTCCCTAAATGATAATTTTCACTAACAATCGCTGTAGAATCTGATGTATAGCACGAAGAAGATACACTATCCGTATGTAACTCAACGAGATCACCCCCGCATTTGTCAAAAACCAATATTTCTACCAGAGATTTTCCAACAACACCAAGAACTAACAACATGTTCTTAACATCGGCATCACAATCCAATAGACAAGTAGATCCTTCACTCAAAGAATATCTCAACTCAAAACAACCTGGTCTCAGACCTTTAAACCTAGAGCAAAGATCAACACAA
This sequence comes from Crataegus laevigata, assembly GCA_963580275.1. Classification (NCBI taxonomy): domain Eukaryota; kingdom Viridiplantae; phylum Streptophyta; class Magnoliopsida; order Rosales; family Rosaceae; genus Crataegus; species Crataegus laevigata. The sequence continues at coordinate 8,997,044 of OY756953.1, read as the reverse complement.
ATCTGATTGAATGTACATGTTGATGAAATAGAACTAATGACGGATACACCACCATAAGTAAACTGAGCTAGTTTACCATTCTCCATAACTATACAACACAAAAAAAAACAAAACAAAAAAAAAACATAAGCAATATTAAATGAACATATAACAATACCACTGTATCTGAAAAATAAAATAACAAAATAATACTGTTTCTGGAAAAAACTGAACAGAAACTAAAACTGTTTATGGAAAAAGAACATAAACATAAAACTGTTTCTGGAAAACCTAAACCAAAAGATAATACTGTTGCTGGAAAAAATAAACAACATCTAAAACTGTTTATGGAAAAACACAACCAAAAGATAACACTGTTTATAAAAAACACAACCAAAAGATAACACTGTTTATAAAAAAAACACAACCAAAAGATAACACTGTTTCTGAAAAAACAGAACCAAAGGATAATACTGTTTCTGGAAAAAACTGAACAGAAACTAAAACTGTTTCTGGAAAAAACTGAACAGAAACTAAAACTGTTTCTGGAAAACCTAAACCAAAAGATAATACTGTTGCTGGAAAAACACAACCAAAAGATAACACTGTTTATAAAAAACACAACAAAAAAATAACACTGTTTCTGGAAAAACAGAACCAAAAGATAATACTGTTTCTGGAAAAAACTGAACAGAAACTAAAACTGTTTATGGAAAAAGAACATAAACATAAAACTGTTGCTGGAAAACCAAAACATAACAATGTATCTGAAAAACGAGAAAAAACCTTCTGCAACTCATATACAATAATCAACAAAAATAATACGAAATTGAATAACATGCAGATCTCAAATTTAATAAAGAAACACAAATTGAATAGCATGCATATTTCAAATTTATTTTATGCAGAAACAAACGATGAACTCTGCCGGTCATTCGATGAACTCCGCTGACGAATAAAAATTGAAAAACAGTACTCGAATACACTTGTGACGATGATCACATTTCAACGAAAAAATACAAAAACATAAATTAAATAGCATGACGATCTATATTTTTGTTTTAACGAACAGAACAAGCTCTGCAAAACAAAGATATACTCCATTAGCGATGAAAATCTGGAAAAAAAATACCTCGAATACAGTACGAATAATGACAGACGATCTGAAAAGCAACGATCACAGTCAATTTGATCAGCACTTCAAAAGTTCAAACCACTATCACGTTCAAATTGATAAGAATTCGAAAGTCTGGTTCTCAAAGCCTTCAACCACTCCCGGCAAAAAAGAGCTTAACAAGAAATCGAACTGAAAAAAGTTTAAAACAACTCAACCTACAAAAGTTAGGGGTAAAATCGACAAATCAAGTTTTTTTAATAGTTGGCCCATTTTTAGTTGGGCTGCTTTAATATGGATCTTGTACTAATCATTAAACAAAACTTATAATATGGTTTTTTATTAAAACCAAAACTTTTCAAGCCCTTTTTATTAGTTTTCCTAAGTAAAAATAGATATGTAAATAGCACTTTAAAAAAAATAATAATTAAAATAGTATTCTAACATGCTTTTACTCGTTTTCTTACTGAAGCCCAACCCGGTATTTAGGCCCAATCCAGTTTCTTTCTTTTTGTGGTTGGCTTCTTTCCCACGGCGTACGACCTCTAATCTATCTCCCTCTCCCCCCTTTTGTATCTCTAAAACCCTAACCCCTCTGTCTTTCAATCACACCAAAACCTGCCATCATCAAATTCAATCTGTAAGTCTCTCTCTCTCTCTCTCTCTCTCTCTCTCTCTCTCTAATTGATTTATGTACATCGATTAATTGCTTCTTTTTTCTTCCAAATTTTTCTGTTTAGGGTTTATCTAAATATTTATTCAGATTGCACCTGATGTATGATGCCTGAATTTTTTTTTCCGCAAAAAAAAAAAAAAAAAAAACTGCACGAAAATTATTGTCCCAGAATTCTCACATCGATGAGCAATGTGGAATTTGGGTTTGTTAATTTTACCCGAACCGATTTTTATTTCGTAAAGAATTAGGATTTTTCATCTAAGCGTAGTACTAGTAGCATGCGCCCCCTAATGTTAGGATTGTATTTAGTATTTGTGTCCATTGTGCTGCTGCAGGTTTCTAGGGTCCTGACGGGTTGCCTCTGTTGCGAAATTTCGTGGGTTTATTTGCTTCTTCGTTGGTGATGGTATGTATTCTAGATGATGTTTGTCTTATGATTTATCAGTTTCTCCTTCTGCTTCGGGCTATCACGCAAGGTTGTATCTGCTAAATTTTTCAGTCTGTTAATGGTACATGTATTTATGTTGTTGACCGTTTGTGAGAGAGTTGCTAGTTTTGTTTCGATTTTTGCCACTGAACAAGCTCTCCATTGAATATCCAGCTTGCCATAAACATCTAATAATGTATCTTATTAACATTCCAAAACTTCTAAATTAAAGAATATGGGAAGGAACAATAGCCCTCCGGTCCACACGAATGAAGAAGAAATGTTTATACCAGCATTTAGAGGAAACCAAATCCCACAATGATTCCCAGAGTGAATGTTATCCCATAAACACACTTCCTACCTGCTATAATCTCAATTATCTTTGTATTTTGTTCCATCTGCAGCACCCAGAAGACAACCGAGGCTCTATAATTAGACAGGACTTTTATGTTCTTCCTTCACCAAAACTGCAATCTTTCTCATGTAGTTAAGTTGTGCTTTGTGTGTGCAGGCTGCAAAAGTTCTTGCCAATGTGCTTGTAATGGGCTCGGCAATAGTGGGCAGGGCTGTGCTCCGTGCATACCAGCAGGCAATCTCAAGTATGCTCTCTTGCAATCCCAAATCTTAGCTAAAACCATGTGGATATTTTCCCATTAACTCTACTTCATGTTCAGGTTTCTTGCATCTCTGCAAATCACAAGTGTAAGTTCTATCTGGATTTTAAGATAAATTTCTTTGTGTTATCACTGAATGCAGATGCCTCAAAGAATGGTGTTGCTAACGAAGCAGTAAAGAATATTAGGAGAGCTAGCAAAATAATGGCTGAACCAGAGGCAAGGCAGGTTCTAGGTGTCACAGAGCGTGCATCATGGGAAGAGATCTTGCAGGTTTGCTCTATTTGTTTGTCTTTATTTATTTATTCTCTGTTGTTTTCCCTGCATGTAAATGTCATCGTAGAATTTTCTGAGAAGTGTTAATCATTTGAAAAAATTTCTTTATGAAGAGGTACGACAGCTTGTTCGAGCGGAATGCCAAAAATGGAAGTTTTTATCTTCAGTCAAAGGTCCATAGAGCTAAAGAAGTCTTAGAAGGCGCTTATGCAAAGAAGTCTCAACGGACTCCGGATGCATGACTTGCAGGCTCACAGTATTTTTCGCTCTCTTTACATTATTCTCGGCATTCAATGTTAGGGCTGCTGCAGTATTCTTTTGATCTCCACAAGGTATGAAAAATTGATGGTTACCTGCTTTATTGCTGTCTTATTCTAAATCAAGCTACTGTATTCCTGTTGTATATGCTATTAAACCTCTGAGATTTCGCCACCTAAATGTAACGTTTCAATGTTCTCCGGATCCTTTGTTTCGTGATTTTTATTTGCCCGATTGTTATAGCTCGAATATATCAAGTTTATGAATTCCCAACTCTCACAATTAGCGTATTGCGATATGAAAAACTCCACTGAAGCGATAACAAAATTTCCACCATGAGCAGGCTCTCTGTGATGAGCTCTTTATGTGCAACAATTAGCATAGTGTGTAGTTTCCACCCAGTTTTTAGGGTTTACTGGGAGAGAAAAGAAAATCAAGATACTATTCCGGCCCAAGTTCGGTCCGGCCCAACACCAACTTGAAGTCGGACTAAATGGGCTCAACTTAATCCTATGTCCAATAGTTTTGGGGCTGGTCCATCGCATTGGCAACTCTGCCTTTTTTCTTGTTAAATATGAAATTTATAACCATTGTACATTGACGGATTCAGGATTGTAATATCGGTTGGTTTTAATAAAAAGTTAAAAAAATAATAATTTAGTCGAAAATAATAACATTGAAAAATTCAACGAGAGGCTACAAATTTTCATTCATAATGTTTGTGTAAACAGCATTGCAACTACAAAGACTAAATTTGTTCACATCAAAGTTTCATAATAGAAAATTGGAATTTGGTAAAGTGAAGTCTAAGGTTTAAAGTCTGGGATATGCTATCTACATATTCTATTTTACTTTTTACATATTCCTTGATAATTCAACGATCGAAAATTAAAAAAGCACGTAAAAAGTAAAATGGAGCGCGAATATTACATCACTAAAGTCGTTTGGACTTCTATTTTTTTGTTAAATGGTTTGAATTTGAAATGTGAATTGGTTGTGGTTTCACGTGGTTCTAGAAGATGCTGTGAAGTCTTTTGGGGTTTTAATGAAGCGAAGTCTAAAGGCGGTGCTGCGTGCACGTGGCATTATATATTTTTGTTTTTTTTAATGACTTGACTAATGATGTAGTTTTGGCTAAGCCGTTGATGCTCTGCCCCTTCACCATAGTCAAGAGTTGGACGGTCTTCCGCTGTCCTAGCAGCCACTTTTCGCGCTTTCGGATGGTTCCGTGCCCACCCATATTCCTTCATGAATCTGTCTATCTATGCAATGCACCCGGTATTATATTTCTTTTTATAAAAAACTAATTTTCATCATATCTCTTACATGAAAAAAGAGAAAAGAAAATTGAATTCTTGTCTGTGGACCTGGGCGACCCTGGTCTGTGCGGTTTTTTTTCCGGCTCACTTCGGCATGGTACAAGATCGGTCCGTTCAGTGCTTGTTGGTTTGGTTTCAGTTTTAGGTTTGATAACGAACCGTACTGAATCAATTTTTTTTAATTTAAAAAAATGGTATAACAATTGAAATCTAGTATGTAGCACCTGCAGGACAGCTACCAATACTCGTTTTGTTTTGTAGCAAGAGGCGAATGTGAAAGCCGAAAGATTTGAAAATTTGGGGGCGACCAAAAGAGTAAGAGCCGGCCCTGAAAAGGAAGCAGAGACAGAAGCAGTGGACCAAAAAACTCGAACGGTTGATCCATATTTGGCAATTTGGCGTGGAGACTGGAGCGCTCAAGTCAACAGCAGCCGAGTTCTTTTCCTTTTCCGCCAAACTGATTTTTGCCACTCGTCTCACGACTCAAACGTGGAGTGGAAGACTTATTTTCCCTCTCCTCCATTTTTTGTTTTAGCAAGGACTTTGACTGCAGCTTACGTTTATATTTTTAACGGTAATGTTAAATAGACTAAATTTATAGAGGTAATGTTAGAGAGACTAAATTTATAAATTAAATGACATGAAAGTTGATGATTGAATTATTACTTAAGTGTTGATTAACGTGTTTATTTTTTTATTTGTAACACATCATTTATTTTCAAATTTGGTATGAAAATTTAGTTTCCCTAGCATTATCTTATTTCTAGACCAATTTTTGTAAATTAAATGACATGGAAGTTTATGATTAGATTATTAGTTAACTGTTGATTAACGTACTTATTTCTTATTGGTGACATATCATTTAATTTGGTGACATATCATTTAATTTGAGGGACCAATGGTAATAGATTTTTAGTTGAGAGACCATTGCACCAATTGAGTTAAAGTTAAGGGATCATAGCTACAATTTACTCAATAATTAAATGATCAACTACCAACTTTTCATTCATAATCTTTGTACAAATAACATTATAAGCTACAAAGATTGAATTTGTCCACAACAAGGTTTCGTACTTTGAAAATATGTTATGATAGTTTCATTGTCAATATAAGAAAGAATAGATTGATGATAATTTGGAACTATCCAAAATTGAAGTTGAACTATTTGGAATAGGATTGTTTGAACTAATCAATGATGATTTTCGCTTATAATATTGTTTCATACTTCCAATTTCTACACATATCAAATAATCAAAACAAAAAATTATATCAATTTATGAAGCTAAAAAATATATATGAACTACCCAACACATGATCAAAACAATATAAAAAGATCATAACAAATTAACAATAACTATAATCTATATTATGAATTCAAATTTTCCATCCAATGCACAATAATTTTAACATACAATATGATTAATTTAGACTAAAATAGAAAATTTAAATTTAGAAAATAAGGGATTAAGTGGTGGTGGAGACGGGAGAGAAGTGAACCACGTGGTGGTCGTGGAGAGGAGGCAGGCAAAGGCATGGCGCAGCTGTTGCCGGGTGGTGACTTGAGGATTGATTGGGTAAGGTTAGAGGGAAAAGGGAACTGGAACTGGGAATTGCCCAATTGGAGAAAATGAATGCAAAATGGGAAAGAGAGAATAGACTCTCTTTATTTATTTTTAATTAAAAAATGTCTCCTTCACATGGCTTAATAAGAAGGCTCGCTTTTAATTATTCTGTTTTAAACGGCTTGGTTAAAAATGGCATCCTTTTCGTAAAAAGAAAAAAGAAAAAAAAAAGAAGTCTTCATCTCCTTCGTTAATCATTTGCAAAACCTGCAGCTACTAGTTTGTCGCTAAACTTTTCTCCTCCACCACATACCTAAACTCGAGTGGTCCTCAGAGTTCCTCACAACAACTTATCCAAACTTCCAAAATGATACCAGAACCATCTATGTCCCTTAATGCATCCGCTGACATGCATATGCTTAAAGAGGCGCTCCATTGCAATTCCTCGATCTTTCCTTAGGAGTTCTCGTGCACTTCACGTGTATATTTTTGACGGAAATGGATGAGCCATATCCACTGAGACTTTGCTCCAAGTTTGAAGTCAAAAGTGCGAGGAATGTTAATAGAGATCATGAATTTTTGATGGGTGATGTTTTGGACATGGCACATACCATTATTGGAATAGTATCCGGGTCATAATTCTGAAAACTTTTAGGTTTCGACGAAAAAAAAAAAATAAGAAAAGGGAAAGAGAGAGAGCTTAGGTAGTGGCGGTTCTTACCTAAGACTAAATGGATCCATGTGTTGAAGTTGAACGCTTACCTAAAAAGAAAATTGAGAAAAATATTTGTGAAACGCTCGAGCTTCTAGTAGTAGTAGATCCATATACTTACAATGATTGTTTAAAACTTACTTTTTGACTTTGGATATGGCAGCCTGGACTTTAGAATAGATGAAAACTAATAGGATAATATTAAGGAGATTTAATTTTTTAAATTAAATTTATAAACTAAATGATATTGTTGTTGATGATTAAATTATTAATTAAGTGCTGATTAACATGTTTATTTTTTTATTAGTGACACATAATTTGATTTGCAAATTTAAGTTAAAATTTTGATCTCCCTAACATTATCATAACTAATATCATATAAAAACTAAACGTCTCTACAAGGATGATTAAATCGTTTATTATCATAAGTTTAAGTAACATTATTATTTTTATTTGAATACACAAAACAGACAAACTTGTCAACAAATGCGTCAATTTTATTGGTTTAAACAATCATTTCTCTGAATTGACAAAATCAGCCGGTAAAAAGTAACAAGCCCTGTCAGATATTGTGTATGAGTGAAAGTGCAAGGCTAAAAAACGCGTGAGACCCTTGTAATTAGTAACCACACATTGCATATATCAAATCGATGCCAGAGCAGCCACAATTTTCAGACCCAGTTGTCGTGTTTAAACTCCAAGATGTTGTCACTCACTGCCGAATTCGATGACAATCCTCTCATTGAGTACACACGATTCATATACAGATCGATCTTTTTTTTGCAAAAACAGATCGATCCATCTCTAGGTTTCTAAGTAGTTAATAAGCTATATTTATAAAACTCAAAAAGCTATAATGTGCATGCATAGATCTATATATTATATGGTTATAAAACCATGACCAGATCCGACGGGTATAATTATTATAACTTTAAATAGACCTCCTGTTTGTAGCCGTTGGGTTTTCGTCCAACGGTCTTGAATTTTTGGTCAGGAGGATCCTCTCCTTGGGCTCAGGAGAGGATCCAAGTCCCTCACTTTTTTCGTTTGTCAGGGTTTGTACTTTCCTTTGGGCTCTATATAATGTATATATGTGCACAAAATTCATGCAAAATGCATACATACATGGTTAAGTTAGCAATCTTGGTTGATTAATTAACTTCGTTTCATACATCATGGAATTTCTCTTAGACCATAATTATTGCATGCAACATATATGAGTTGATTCATGCTTTGCTCAAATTAACTTCGTTATTCCATATTGATAAATCTATTAATCTAAGGAAAAATGTGGAAAGCTCCAAGTATTTTTTAAATGTGTATTTTTTTTCTCATTATGCACGCTATGTATAGAGTGTGCATGAGTACAAAAGATTTGCGAAAATCACTTCCCATACGTAAGGTTGCACACATGCATGGGAAATTTATATAGCTTCTTGTCAAATTAGTCCTCATCAAATACAAACTGAAGTGAACTGTGATGAAAAAGAAAGTTGTTTTAGTCCAGAAGAAACTAAACAAAAATAAAAAAAACGAAAGAAAAACACACATGCATCAAAATTATATGAGCCATATACTCTCCTTAATCGTTCAGTCTCTCCAAGCGTTCACCCTAGTGATTAGTTCACTATTCATCATCTTGAGTGACCTCTGTCAAAGTCTTTCCTATATTTATAAGGAGGACCTGAACTCGAACTTGAAGAAGAACCAAACTGCATCGAAAAGCTTCTGAGCTCTACAGCTTGTTGAGATGGCATGGAGGACGACGATGTAGATGTGACATTATTATATCGTGCATAATCGAAAACATTGGAATATGTTGGTCGAGAAATATTAGCCTCAGGAGGAATAGTGTTCAAGCTGTGTTGTAATTGAGTAGTTATTGTGAGACAACCTGACTCAGAGCTCCCTTGAACTACTCTTTCGGGGAAGTTGAGCTTAGCTTTGCTTCCTTTGAACCTGAGAGCAGCTCCATCATAAGCTAGAGCTGCAGCCTCGGCTGTGTTGAAAGTGCCGAGCCACACTCGGGCTGCCTTATTCGGATCACGAATCTCCGCCGCCCACTTTCCCCATGGTCTCCGCCTCACTCCTCTATAGTGTTGTCTCCTCAAATTCCCTTCACACAAACGTATATTATTAATTTATTAAAAGAATAAAAAACAAAAAAGAATCATTTCATATATAGGCGGTGACGGTACCTAAATTAGTTTGAGTAATGCTTGAGGGATCCCGTTAGTTGAATATAGTCAATACACATTGCTTAGGTTCAATTATTATACGTGGTGCTCAAGTGTTATTTGATACATCAATTATAACATAACTTGTTACTTTGTTTGAAAATGTGATTACTCTATCATTAGCTCGGAACTTTTACTTATGAAAAATATTGACAATGAAGATGATATCACAAAATTAATGTTGGGAGAGTAGAGATCGGAAAATCCTAATATGCATCACTTGTGTATTTATCTCTTCTAATATATGTATAAATTAAGTTCAAATCAGGAAAAAAAAAGAATAAATAAGTTGAAGCAATATACTAGAGAAAACACCCAAACAAATATACTTGAGAAAGGAATGCAACGGTGATAACATATAACTATAGATAATGATTTCTACACAACCTCTTTATCCAACCTAAATGCCAGAAATAAAGAGTGAGCAGAAGGAAATAGGGATGCAGAAATTACTCCTCAATCCACATAACTAATTGGTTACAGGAGCCCCTAAATCCCTTATGAAGGAGATCAAGTAGTGTTGCTGGAAATATTTCAAATAGTTGAAGAAAAAAAAATCAAATAATTAAAATTTTCAGAAAGAGAGTTGAAATGAAGATTAATTCATTGTTGATAATATGTAGGATAATACCTTGATCTTGAAATAGTACTGGTTGAGATTGAGTCTCGGTAGGGCTAGACTGTGAGGTGGTTAACGAATTTATTCCTTGCACTTGATCAAGTGGGTTATTAATTTGGTCACTATTATTTCCGATCACCTGAGCTAGAGCTGAAACCATGGCAGAAGTGTCTTGCTGAGATCGAGCTGAGTAAACAGGAAATATTTGATCTTCCTCTTTCTCCTCCGAATCAACCGAAGCCAGTGGCCTCTTCCCATGTTTTAGATCCACTTTGTGAATCTAGCTATTAATACTTTGACGTTATATATGAGTCAGGATCTGATTCAAATTTGTTTAGCTTTGCTGCGTGCATTAAGAAAAAGACAGAAAATAAGGAAAGATAAAAAGAGATGAGAGGAGAGAGGAGGAAGAAGAGAGGTGGGAGATAGGGTTTGCTACAGGAAACTCCATGCTTATATATATTTCGTCATCCTGGTGTGAACGTTTGAAGAATTCTTCCTCCTACATCATTTCTTCATTTATATAATATATATATATATATATATATATATATATATATATATATTGTAGAAATCTTGTTTGATATATTGTGTGTATCTTGTATATTGATTCATACAAAACAAGTACAAGGGAGGTCTCTATATATAGAGACCGAGCAAGATAACAGCCAGAAACAATACAAAATCTAGCTGGCAACCACTAATCGGAAGTAAACATTAGTTAATCAAACTAAACTAGATACAAGAACCTAGGAGGATAGGAAAACCAGAAAGATGGAGAAGTATGTATGGAGTAGCTGAGCACGGAATGGGAGGGATGGCACTGCCAGAGAGCAGTGGCAGAACTAGCTCCGAGAGAATCAAGGGAGGACAGTGGCGGCTGCAACTTACATGAGAGTGGATGAAGTTGCAGCTGCAACTTGTACCTTGACTCGACAGAAACTTCCTTTCAACATGCCCCCTCAAGCTGGATCGAGAGGATTGATCGATCCAAGCTTGTCTAACAACCTTTGGAACTGAGTAGCCTCTAGGGTCTTTGTGAATAGATCTGCCAGCTGGTCATGGCTTCGAGTGAAGACAGTTTCAATTACTTTGGCTTGCACTTGAGCACGGATGTAATGACAATCTACTTCAATATGTTTGGTCCTTTCGTGAAACACCGGATTCGATGCAATATGCATGGCAGCTTGATTATCACAGTGTAAGTGCATTGGTTCGGAACTTGAGAAACCAAGATCTGCAAGAAGACTCCTTAGCCAAATCAGTTCACAAGCAGTTGAAGCCATCGCACGATATTCAGCTTCAGCACTTGACCTAGCAATCACGGCTTGTTTTTTGCTTTTCCAAGTAACTAGATTGCCCCCAACGAATGTGCAAAAACCTGCTGTCGATTTTCTATCAAGGGCATTGCCTGCCCAGTCAGCATCCGTGTAACCTGTGATGTGTGTTGAGCCATTCTTCTTCATGAGGATGCCCCTTCCTACTGAGCCTTTGAGGTACCTGAGAAGCCTTTTTACCATTTCCCAGTGAAGAGAGGTTGGAGAATGCATGAATTGACTAACAAGACTTACTGCATAAGTGATGTCGGGCCTGGTAATGGTGAGGTAGATGAGTTTCCCAACTAATCTTTGATAAGTGTGAAGATTAGTTATTGTTTCTCCCTCAGTGTCCATTCTGAGCTTACTGACCAGCGGAGTACGAGCAGGTTTAGAGTCCATCATTTTAGCCTCATCAAGTAAGTCAAGGACATACTTCCTTTGATTTAAGAACAATCCCTTGTGTGAAGTGGCCATCTCGATCCCAAGGAAGTACTTGAGGACTCCCAAATCCTTGATAGCAAATTCTTTGTGAAGAGATTTCTTTAGAGCATTTAGTTCATCCATATGGTCTCCCGTGATAATCAAGTCATCGACATATATGAGAACCACAAGCTTACCAACTGAGCTAGTTCTTACAAATAAAGAGGAGTCAGCATGACTTCTCTTGAACCCTGCGGCCTCCAACACTGAACTTAGTTTGGAATACCATGCACGAGGGGACTGTTTGAGTCCGTAGATGGCCTTGTGAAGTCTGCAGACCAAGTTAGGTTCGTTCTCTTGAGGATGCCCAGGGGGTAGCCTCATGTACACCTCTTCTTCAAGATCACCGTGAAGAAAGGCATTCTTCACATCCATTTGGAACATGGGCCAATCACAGTTGATAGCAACAGATAAAAGAACTCTCACAGTGTTCATTTTTGCAACTGGAGCAAATGTCTCCTTGTAGTCGAGGCCATATGTTTGAGTGAATCCCCTAGCAACAAGTCTGGCCTTGTGTCTTTCAACTTCACCATCAGAGTGAAACTTGGTTTTGTAGATCCACCTGCTCCCTACAATTTTCTTCCCTTTGGGAAGTTCAACAATACTCCAAGTGTGATTATCCTCCAAGGCCTTAAGTTCTTCATGCATCGCCTTTTGCCAAACTGGATTGTTGCTAGCTTCTTGGAAGCTTTTAGGTTCGACTTCATTGGACAATCGACTGAGGAACAAGGCATGAGAGGAGGACATTTTCTTGTAAGTAATAGTTTGAGAAATGGGGTGGCGTGCTGTATATGCCACATATTCTTGAAACCTTGCAGGAGGTTGTCTGTCTCTGGGAGGATTCCTCCTTGGAGCCACTACTTCTTGGAGTTGGTTAGGGGGTTCAAGAGTGTCTTCAGAACTCACACGATTGTCTGTGTGATTGATAGGAGGCAGCTGAATGCTACCTTCAGGGATTTCTGCTGGAGTAGGTAGGGGAATCGTATCCAAGAACTGATCTCTCTGTGAGGTAGCCTCACAATCTTTTGTGAAATATGGAACTAACTCATCAAATCGCACATCCCTAGACACTATGATTTTTCGAGTGTCTGGATTGTAACATTTGTAGCCCTTCTGGGAGCTTGAGTATCCCATGAAAACACACTTTGTAGCCCTTGGTTCCAGTTTATCACGATGGACAGCTTGAATGTGGACAAAACAAATGCATCCAAAAGTTCTAAGATGTGCAACATTTACAGGTTTTCCTTGAAGAATCTCATAAGGTGCTTTAGACTTTAGAATGCGACTAGGTAACCTGTTAATGATGTATGTAGCAGTGAGGATACCTTGGGACCAAAACACTTTAGGTACATTCATTTGAAACATCAAGGATCTGGTTTTCTCCAACAAGTCCCTATTTTTCCTCTCGGCTACACCATTCTGTTGAGGTGTGCCTACACAGCTTGTTTGATGCATAATTCCATGCGTGGTTAAGAAGGATGACATGATATTAGAAGTATACTCAGTGCCATTATCCGATCTAAGAGTACGAATCTTGGAGGAATAATGAGTTTCAACAAGATTGTGAAATTTTTTAAAGGCATCAAACACTTCACTTTTAAACTTTAATAGATACAACCAAGTGTTTCTGGAGTAGTCATCAACAAAGGAGACATAATACCTATAACCATCAAAAGATTCTACCCTCGAGGGACCCCAGATATCGGAGTGAACAATTTCAAAGGTGTTTTTTGTTCTAGACTCAGAAAGGACAAAAGGAAGTCTAGTTGCCTTAGAGAGTTGACATGTCTCACATTCAAGTGAGTCTTTATACAACTTGGGAAACAAAACAGACAACACTTGTTCAGAAGGATGAGCTAATCTTTGATGCCACAGCTTGTGTTCTTGACCGAAACTTAGGAAGGCAGAACTTTCTTTGGGAAGGTTGCAATTTTTTGACAGGTAGTACAGGCCATTTATGTTGACTCCTTCACCAATCTTCCTCGAGGTGATTCGGTCCTGAAAACAAACATTTTGGGATGAAAAAATAGCAAGACAATCTAGGGTTTTAGTGATTTGTCCAACGGATAGAAGTTGAAACGGGAATGAAGGGACATAAAGAACAGAAGACTCAATTGTTTCACTTAACAAGTTTACTTTCCCTTTTCCTAGAATAGGTTCCCCCTTACCACTTGCCACAGAAACATAGCTAGGGTTATCTAGCTGAGTATAATTATGTAAACTGGAAGGTTTATTGGTCATGTGATCAGTGGCACCTGAGTCAATAATCCAAACATCATGTGCAACATCTATATTTAGAGCTGTGGAGAGGGTACTCATCATACCTGAGATGTCTTCTTTTGGAACTGTTTCTGAATCTGCCAGAAAACCAGCAAATTTTCCGAGTAAGGCAGTGGGATTATTTGGAGCTTGACTCCCATTCTCAGTGCTTCCCTTCTTCATTCGTAGATAAGCCGCAAAATCATTTAGCAATTCAACAGGATTGGAGGTGAATTTTACCAGATCATCAGGAGGAGTGTACGTTGCTTGATAAGCTTTTGGTGCATGAATTTGTGGTTGATGCGTTGCGTTTCTCCCATCTCTGAATGACCTATTTTCAAACTTAGGTTTTAATTCAGGATGAAGGATCCAACACTTCTCTCTCAAATGGCCACCACCATTGCAGTAAGTGCACTTCCAGTCTGACCTTCTTCCTTTGAACTGCTTGTCTCCAGCTGGTTTGTGGTTAACAGTAAATGCCCTAGCCTCAGTGTTTGGCTTGATTTCCATACTCATCACTTTCCTACGCGTTTCTTCCCTCTGCACGGTTTGACACACATTTGCAAAGGAAGGTAACTCAGGGGTCATCAGAAGGTGGCTGCGAAGATCTTCATAGTCTGGTCCCAAACTAGCTAGGATGTGGAACACTTTATCTTCATCTGCTCTCTTCCGAAGCACAGCGGAATCAGTGGTATGCGGACGATATAATTCCAGTTCATTCCACATACTTTTCACGCTCCCAAGATGTTGAACGAAAGTTTGGTCACCTTGCTTTAAACTGGCAAGGTTCCTTTTTAGTTGAAACACTCGAGCAGCGTTGTTTTGGCTTCCATACATCTCCTTCACAGCTTCCCAGAGAACATATGATGATTCTGAGTAACTGAAGAGTTCAGACAACTTGGGCTCCATGGAGTTGAGTATCCATGACATGACCAGTTGGTCATTGCACAACCATGCATCGTAGGATGTGGAGGTTGGTTGAGGTGGAGTGATGCTGCCATTAATGTACCCTAACTTGGACCTTCCTCCTAGGGCTAGCGAGACAGCACGGGACCAAGGTAAATAGTTGAATTCATTCAGCAGTACCGAGCATAACCTTTGGTTAGGATTGATCTCTCCATGGATGATGGAAGATGATGAGGTAGAGGAGCTCGTAGCCTCCGAGATTACGGGGGCTTCTTCGGCCATTTTTGGGAAGAGTCAAGAAGAAGAATTATGGAAGAAGGCTTCAGAGAAGGACCACTTATGGTTCCTGCTCTGATACCATGTAGAAATCTTGTTTGATATATTGTGTGTATCTTGTATATTGATTCATACAAAACAAGTACAAGGGAGGTCTCTATATATAGAGACCGAGCAAGATAACAGCCAGAAACAATACAAAATCTAGCTGGCAACCACTAATCGGAAGTAAACATTAGTTAATCAAACTAAACTAGATACAAGAACCTAGGAGGATAGGAAAACCAGAAAGATGGAGAAGTATGTATGGAGTAGCTGAGCACGGAATGGGAGGGATGGCACTGCCAGAGAGCAGTGGCAGAACTAGCTCCGAGAGAATCAAGGGAGGACAGTGGCGGCTGCAACTTACATGAGAGTGGATGAAGTTGCAGCTGCAACTTGTACCTTGACTCGACAGAAACTTCCTTTCAACATATATATATATATATATATATATATATTTAATTGAGTTCAATATTTATTCTTCATTATTCTTTTACACTTGGATGCACACCAATACAGATATATCCAAAATTGAGCAAGTTGGACGTTGAAGGTCACACCCTAACTCAATGTGACGCTATTCATCCAACTGTAATTACCTTAACCCTAATCCAACCAACAAATATGAAAAGTACTCGCTATCATAAGTTTAGTGCTAAGCTCTAGTTTCCCTAACATATCGAGTTTAGATTAGGATCAAACAAGAGTTAAAACTGCTATGTCTTTTTCACATTGAAAAGAAATTAAAAAAATATCATAATAAGTGCAAGTTTTTTACAAAAACACAACAAAAGTTCAATTCAAAACCACCCCCAAACCCCACACCGAACTCATGTAGCCACTTGTCTGGCAATAATTGATTCTAAGGTTTGAATAGTTAGTTGTTTTTCCCCCAAAGTTTTGGGTTTTGAAGTATAATGTTGTCAAGGACTTATATCTGCAAAATATTTAAAATTATTATGCTTCATGACTTTTCTTATATGTACTAATTCTAGCTTTGATGCGTTTACCAACACATAGAATAAGAATCATGTAGCACCCACATACAATTCATATTAATTTGTAGGATTCTTGACTTGGGAAAAATTTGTCAAAATGAATTCTAGAATACATATGATGCTTCAGGTCTAAAAATTATTTGCACACTACAATTAGAAGCTTTGTAACGTTTGACATGTGGTAAACACCCATATGTTTAAGCTTCTCAAATGGTTATAGTGTTCAAATGAACTTGTTCAACATACAAGCATATGTATATCCACCACTTGTTCAACACACGTAGCACGAGGTCGTGCTAACCTTAATGCGATATACACCGACCTTTCTAGATAGTCAATGTCTAGTTGACTTTTCAAATGGCTAGGAACTTTATTTAAGGACTAAGTGAATATGGAATACAAAGTCTCCCTGCCCTACCCTCGTTTAGGACCTTGCTTCCATACCTTAAATCATATAGACTCATTCACAATATATTAGCTCTATAATATAAAGCCAAACTCATAAATGAATAAACCTTGCCCATTTATTTATTAATTAATTTGAAGTTGTTACATAATATCCAATTACGAAATTGACTTTTAGGGCACAACTCCTACAATACTTAGTGGTCAAACTGAGCAAGCAGACAAATAAAAGTCCAACAATGAAAGGAAGGACCATGGGCGGTACTGGACCAGACCACAAGGATCAGTTGTTAAATCCACTCACGAGAGGTCGAGTGAGGTAATATTTTTTGAAGACGCACGCTCTAAATGGTTAGTGTTTTGTTTAAAGGCTAGCTAATGAAGTGTGTAAGTCCTACACATTAGCCGAGTGCTTGTAAGAGTGGTAGGAACATCAAACCAGTGTCTGTAAATGGAAGACTTGCCTGACCTCAGTGAGTGCGGGTGCGGAGCGAGGATTTGTTGTGAGGAGGGGCCTCACACAATTATAGAAGAAGACAAAACTAATAGTGGTTTTAAACTTACTAATGCAAAACATCATAATATATATATCCAAATAATTAAGCAGTCAAAATTACATATGCATAAATAATTTTATCTATTTATAGTAATCATAATTATTCTCGATGAATTTCATATTTTGAAACCATTGCATAATGTCATCTATACTACTGAAAAATATTATTAAACTCAATAGAGAGAATTACTAAAAAATTTGCAAACCCTGAAACTCAAGTAAGAGGTAGGATAGAATAGAAACAAATATTTTATAGAGAATAATAGAGTTTCACTAACCTTATTGTTCTTATTCAACAAGTTTAGGATTTGGAATGACTAAATATATGAAACAAAAGAAAAATAGGGGAATAGCTCTGCCAGTGCATGAGTGAAATACAATTTTTTTAGTTAAAAGTGAATGACGTGTTTTAATTTAATGTCATTGATTTGTGATAAATGACCATTTGAAATATTATACTTAATTTTGGAATGGGATTTGGGTGAAGAGATAGATTGGATTTGTGTTAAGTGTTGAGAAGAGTTACAAAGCAATAGATATAGGTGTAATACTAACCTTGTTTTTTCAAGTTAGGGTAAACCTAGGACTACCGTAGTGTTCATATGCCTCCACCAGTGTGTGTGTTGGTTGGCTCAGTGGTGTGCTTAGGAGGCTGTTAGGTGGAATAATTGACAAACAGAGGCTCGTCAACCACGAGATCTCAGAGCCCTGCTCATAATCCCTGACATCAAGATCACGTTGGGGCGATTCACCTTCATCTTCTTGTAAAACTCCACGTAGACTTGAAACCAGAGCTCAGCAGCGAACTGTTGACTGACCTGAGTTTGTAGAAAGTCGTCCATGTCCAGATCAAGGGTGTGGGTTGAGTTGTGTAAATACATTCATAGATGGTGTACATACATTCATCAATAGAGATTGCCTGTAAATACATTCATAGATAGTGTAAATATTTAAAAACAATCATTAGTTAGGCTTTATACTCTTTTTTTTTCTTTTCGGTAACATAAAGTTTAGGGGAGGGCAGGCTACTCCATTACAAGGTCAGGCATACCAAAAGTGTCTTTGAGGACTTATATAGATCGTCCATCAATAGAGATTGCCTGTAAATACATTCATAGATGGTGTAAATCTTTAAAAACAATCATTAGTTAGGCTTTATACTCTCTTTTTTTCGGTAACATAAAGTTTGGGGAAGGGGAGGCTACTCTATTACAGGGTCAGGCATACCAAAAGTGTCTTTAAGGACTTATATAGATTGTCGCGCAAGCTGTTTTTTCTACTAGTGGTAAGGCCTTCTTCAAACGGTCGATTTTTTCTCTCAAGGCCTAGGTAGCATCTTTGGTCGGGCTCAACTCCATGGCAGGCACGTTTGTGCTGATAATTTGTTGTGAAACTATAATTTAAGAGTGGGTGTGAGCAAGGTATTAAATATCCATAATATCTCGATATTTCCATCGAAATTTCCGTGTTTTTTTACTACCGATATTTCCGATGTCATCGATATTTCCATCGAAATTTCTGTGTTTTTTAAATTTCTATATTTAAAAAAACACCAAGGGGATTTGAACCCCTCCTATTTTACTCCTTCAACACCTTGACCACCATATCACTTATGTTTTTGTGAAAATATGCTAAAATATTTACATATTTTCTACACTCACAATGTTTGCCAGCTCGCTATATAATCAATTTAAATCAGTTAAATCCATCATGCAATGCATTTCCTTCCAATTTTTTATGATCAACTAATAGATAATTGACTAAATAAACATCTTGCAAAGTTTCAATAAAAATTTCCAAGTTTTTCTTACAATTTCCGTGGTTTTTATTCAATTTTTATCGATATCGATAATATCCCAATATTTCCATCCAAATTTCCGTGTTTTTGGACTGCCGATATTTCCGATATCATCAATATTTAATACCTTGGGTGTGAGAGAGAAGGGCTCAAATGTTTTGTGAATAGTATCACCTCTTGACTAGCCTTTATTTATACTAATTATGATGGACTTTCTTGCCCTTACAAGTAAATAAAGCCTATAAAGATTGATCTCGAAATTCTATTGAGATTCATACTTTAAATTCACACAATCACATTCCTAAATAAATACTAATAGCGAAACTATTAGATTTTTATAGTGCCAAAAATAATTTTTTTTTAAATAAGGTGCACTAATTAGCCATAACGGGGTGAGCACTCAACTGCCAAATCAACCTCCCAATACATTTTTTCTTTGTTGACAACGGGGCATCAAGTCTAAAATAAAAAAGAAGAATTACATTGGAATATCACCAAACTACTTGACTGCAATTATATTTGTAACTAGCAATTGACGATTAGAAAGACCTCTTAATAAATTTTTGTGAAAAATACTTTTGAATAGATATTAGTGTGTACAAAATATTCTCATTAAAAATAAAAAATTAGAAAGCATAAAAATGAAAAAAGAAGGAAACATAAACAAACGAGTTGAGCTCGAAAACGGCTGGAGCCGAGAAGGTGGACAAATGGAGCCGACAAAGAGCATCGTCAAAGAGAAGACGTCCAAAGGAGCCACACGAAGTAGCAGCTTAAGTCATAAATACAAAAAATATTTAATAGATTTCGTCAAAATCGTGTGTGTTACATTTTTTCTGTCAATTCAGCCGCTTTCGATGGTTCTATTTTGTAGCTTTCTATGGTTCTATTGTGTATTTATTTTTTAACAGGTCACACAGCGTGCAGGATTTGAGAGAGAGAGAGAGAGAGAGAGAGAGAGAGAGAGAGAGAGAGAGATATATATATATATATATATATATATATATATATATATATATATATATATATATATATATATATAGGGATGTGTTATCCACACACTTCATTTTACTTCTCATACACTCCTTGATAGTTTATGTCCGTTGATTTTCTTCAATTCATCTGATCAGACGACTGAAAATTAAAAAGTTGTGTGAGAAGTAAAATAGGGTGTTTGAATATCACACCCCTATATATATAATTTTAAAATTTATTTTTCAAGTTGCACCTCATATATCATTCTTGCAAAGTATTAACCAAATCGGAAATGTTTAAGACAAATTGAGTTTAAAGAAATTAACGAATACTTTGTTATATAAGAAATAATGAAATTTTATCTTGATAATTAAATAGGCAAATGATTTCGGATTGAATTGAATTTTTGTAAGGATAATCTATGAAACGAGACTTACAAAATAGATGGTTCGGATCGTTAAAGTTCGATATAAAGTGGACCCCACACCTAATCCCTAAAAAAAATATAGAATTCGAATAAGTTTAGAATTTTGATTGTGATTGATGGAGTTGTGTGAAAATATTAGCCCTATAAAATTTGATTATATTCTTTAGATGGTTGCCTGTTCATTGTGCAGATACTCAAAAAAATTGTTTATTTGTAGTTTTGAATCATTGGGGGTAATTAGAATTAATTTGGAAGGCTAGGAATTGAACTCGAACTAGAAGTTAGTCCAGCTTTTTAGTCCGACACTGCACCAAACGTTTCACTAAGTTAATTCAGCTTAGTCTAACAAACGCACCCTAAGTTTCTAGAGGGTTGCTTGGAAGATCCCATGGTTAATACTTGTACAAAAATTATTCTATTTTATTAGTTCCATCGTAATGGACCTTATAAGAATATACAGAACTTATAGGGGTGAACGATATCATCTTTTTTAATTTCGACGTGGAAGTTAGCCTAGAGGAAAAAATTTAATTAGAGGCATTCATCCTTAAATGCACAATTGAAAGAACTTTTGGTGTTTGAAAAAATAAATGGATAATGATTCGTATTCGTAACTTCTTTTTTGAAACACGTACAAATTGTTGTTGCCTCAATGACTTTGCACAATTTTTTTAGCAAACTTTCCATTACAGATCAAGAGTTCCAACTTTATGATGAGGATGATGATGAGCTATGTACTTCCGCCTAGACATTAGGAAGACCATAGAGATGAAGAGATTGTTAATGAAAATTCTACTCATAGGTGAGAGATAAATGTTGAACAAGAAAGAATTGCTAATCTTCTATGTCTTGTTAACACTTATACCACATTTGATTACCACGCAACTATAATGTGCCCCTTTATTTTTAAGAAACAAATTGTCAACTATATATATTTTCAATTAAGTAGGTATTATTTTGTTAATGATCATTAATTCTTGTATCGAATTTTCATCAACATTTTAATTATTAATTTTTTTAATCAAGTTGTATGCTGATTATATACGAAAAATACTTCTGAAAATTTCTTGATAGAAAAAAGTGCTTAATTTATTGTTACTGGATGCACTTTTAATTTATTGTTAAAAGCGCATATATACACAACTACAAAATTAGCTTATTGTGTCGGTTAGTGGTGACGGTTTTGTATTGTTACCGTCGGATAAAATGTTTTCCGACAACATGTGTCACATCCCGGCCCGAAGCGGATCACTTCCTGAGCCCGCTCCACCACCGTAGCACGATATTGTCCGCTTTGGGCCCCGACCATGCCCTCACGGTTTTGTTTCTGGGAACTCACGAGCAACTTCCCAATGGGTCACCCATCATGGGAATGCTCTAGCCCCTTTCTCGCTTAACTTCGGAGTTTCTACGGAACCCGAAGCCAGTGAGCTCCCAAAAGGCCTCGTGCTAGGTAGGGATATGAATATACATTTAAGGATCACTTCCCTGGGCGATGTGGGATGTCGCAAGATGTTTAAAATGTGTCGGAAAATAAAATAGTATTGTCGGTTATATCCGACAATAATAATGAAGTGGGCCCTTAACTCCATTAGATACATTTTTAAAATAATTTTAACCAATTATGGCGAATATATCCGACATAAGTAAGTAATGTGTCAAATCTGTCAATTATTTTCAAATTTTTTATACTAACTTTGGCGGTTATAACCGACACACATATTTTCAAATTTTTTATACTAATTCTGGCGGTTATATCCGACAGAAATTGTGTCAAAATATTATATTATTTTAAGTTTTTTTTAACCATTACTTTTGATTAAACTTTCTTAAAAAAATATTATATTATTTTAAACAAATAGTGATTTTATTGTTTATGACCGTCGAAATTTGGGTCCAGTTACCTAATCTCTGATCTTATTTTTTTTTTTTGCAATTTTTTACACATGTTATCTCAGAGTATATACAAACATATTTGACGGTTTGATTGTTGAAACTAGTTTCGTAGAATGCATATCCTATCAAATTGATAGATTTATCAAACACTTAAGAGTTAATGTTATACTTCCATTAAGTATAAAATAAGATTTATCCACTAGTATAAATATTTTAAATTGAAGATCAAATTTATTCATTGCATTCTTATAAGGTCGAGGAGTGTAGCTGTAAAAAAATCATCAAAATCGGAGCTAAAATAACCCTTAAATTGTGATTTTTCATTTATAACCATCGAAAACTTTTGTTCTGTTACCTAATCTCTGAATGTTTATTTTTTACGATTTTTTACGTATGTGATCTCGGAGTGTGTACAAACAAGTTTGACGGTTGATTGTTGAAAAACGTTTCGTAGAATCCGTATCGCATCAAAACGGTAGATTAAACAAACACTTAGAGTTAATGTTATACTTCCCCATCAAGTATAAAATAAGATTTTGTGGTATCTACTAGTGTAAATATTTTAAATTGAAGATTGAATTCGTTCAATGCATTCTTATAGGGTCGAAGAGTGTGGCTGTAAAAAATCATCAAAATCGGAGCTTAAATTGTGATTTTTCTTTTATAACCGTCGAAAACTTATGTTCTATTACCTAATCTCTAAATGTTTATTTTTTGTGATTTTTTACCTATGTGATCTCACAGTGTGTACAAATAAGTTTGACGGTTAGATCATTGAAAAAAGTTTCGTAGAATATGTATTGCGTCATAACGGTAGATTAAATAAACATTTAAGAGTTAATGTTATACTTCCATTAAGTATAAAATAAGATTTTGTGGTATCCACTAATGTAAATATTTTAAATTGAAGATCAAATTTATTCATTGCATTCTTATAGGGTCGAGGAGTGTAGCTGTAAAAAATCATTAAAATTGGAGCTAAAATAACAATTAAATTGTGATTTTTTGTTTATAACTGTCGAAAACTTTTGTTCAGTTACGTAATCTCTGAATGTTTGTTTTTTACGAGTGCAATCTCGGAGTGTGTACAAATAAGTTTGACGGTTGGATCGTTGAAAAAAGTTTCGTATAATGCATATCGTGTCAAAATGGTAGATTAAACAAACACTTAGAGTTAATATTATACTTTCATTAAGTATAAAATAAGATTTTTGTGGTATCCACTAGTATAAATATTTTAAATTGAAGATCGAATTCGTTCATTGCATTCTTATAAGGTCGAGGAGTGTAGCTGTAAAAAAAATCATTAAAACCGGAGCTAAAATAACCATTAAATTGTGATTTTTCGTTTATAACCATGGAAAATTTTGTTCCGTTACCTAATCTCTGAATGTTTTTTTTTTGCGATTTTTTACGTATGCGATCTTATAGTATCTACTAACAAGTTTGACGGTTAGATCATTGAAACTAGTTTCGTAGAATGCACATTAAATTTGCCTAAATTTTGAAGTAAGAAAAGTAATTTGTGCTAAATTTTTATTTACGTT
Source organism: Crataegus laevigata (assembly GCA_963580275.1). Taxonomy (NCBI): domain Eukaryota; kingdom Viridiplantae; phylum Streptophyta; class Magnoliopsida; order Rosales; family Rosaceae; genus Crataegus; species Crataegus laevigata. The sequence goes on along the minus strand of OY756953.1, from coordinate 8,973,367 downwards.
TTTCAAGTATTGATTAGACAATATTTAGTTTCTGTGATGACATTTTCATTGTACAATTATCTTTTTGTTTCTTTATCGCATATTTTACATGGGTTATTATCTATTCAACCAAACAATTATATTTAATTTTTAAAAACGTATTCTATTTAAATACATATTATTTATTTATTAAACCAATTTTTTTTTTGGGGGGTGGGGTTGGATTTAAAATTTTGGGGGGATTTTTTCTGCCAATTTTTTTGTCGGTTATAACCAACAGTAATGAAAATTTTCTGTCAGTTTATATTTTAAAAAAATGTTTTTGTCGATTTTAACCGACAGTAATGAAAATTTTCCAAAATAAAACCCCTCAATCTCTTCCTTGAACTGGTGCCTTCTCCCTTCCCCATTTTCTCCTATCCTCATTTCCTTCTTCTCTTCTCCCCTTTTCCTTCTCACTTCAATTACCATGGATGAACAATTCGAGGAGTAAAGTTCCGAAACCAGTACGTTTTAAATTATTTGTATTACGTTCAGTTTGTGTTTTATTTTGATTTTGAATCTTGACTTGAGATACCTTATCAAATATTCTGCATAAATTGAAAATTGGTCTTTGTTTAGAGCTTTTATGTAGGTTTTGTTTTTGTAAATATACATTACCAATGTTTTTTTTGTTATTAACAAGGAGCAATGCCTCAACGGAGAACTCGGAGTTGTGGAATCTCAAATTGTATATTTTTCTTTTGACAAAGGATTGGTGCCTGATTAAGGAAGATGAAAAGGAAGTCGAATGCAGGTATATATATATATTTTTTACAAATTGTATAATTAGTAAAAGATTATAAACATAATTAATGAACTTATATATATATATATATATGAATATATGTTTTATTTTTAGTATTATTTATTCAATTATTAGTTTTGTTTATGTTTATTTAAATTGTCCTTTTATATATATTTTTATTAATATATTTGCTGTCTGTTTTATCCGACAGAGAATGCTTTTATTTATTCGTTATTAATATATTGACACACCCCGACCTAAATCAAGGCATGCTGGCCGTCACGTGAGAGTGACGCAACCATGTGCACAGTGCAGAAGCAAGATTAATAAGAGGAATTCCAAACGAATTAAAACCAACCAACTAGCAATCCAAACTAAGATGACGTGCTAGTGCGAGAATTAAGTGTGATTACATAACTAGAGCATAAATAGTCTAATGCAGTCAAGCAGGAAAGTAATAAGTTCAAATAACACTTAAGGGTGTCCTACATGAGGATGGTCTGTCAGAACTTCCGCTAGGATCCTCGTAAACCACCAAGAAACACTACTTAGAACCTGGAGAGGCGAAAAACAAAAGCACGAGTGGGCAAAAACAAAGCTTTTCAAAATCATTTCATTTCTCAAAGTTATAACCCCTCTCCGTAAAACCTATATAATTTCCCAAAAATAAAATTTATACTCATATACATATATATCTCAAAATCATGCCAGGAAAATATGCCATGCCAAAGTATCTCTACTGAATGCCAATCGTAACTCAACGACTAAGTATAAATGCCAGGTATTAAATCAGCCCTCGGCCGAATCTATAGCTCATAATCAATCTTAATCATATAATATATCCTGCACATAAATCAATACCACCTCTAGTGGTCTGCACAACATAATTGAGTATAGGATAATATGCTCTAGTGCTATGATCACGTGAAGACTGTGCGAATAATCGCGGGTCACCTACGAGTCGAACCCACTTATAGTGGTCTATAGGACAAGACTGTGCACCTAACTTGGATCCAAGGCGAGCATACAATGCGGGAGGTGAACATCACGTGAATGATTGTGCCCAACTCTGTGCGGTAGCACTACTATCAAGGTGCAGGTTTATGAGCTCTCATCACATCACATCATTCTCATCATAACCAGTATATAAACTTACCTGACACTTACATGTGCGTCCGTAGCACCAATCATAAATATATGCAACAATTAACGCATAATAAAATAGGCAGATATTTTGCATGGCATTTCAAAACATATAAGCGTTCAAATTTATTTTTTCTGGAAAAAATAGTATGTATATAGGTATATACAGAAAACCAAAAGCCCACTCACTGATATGTAGTTGGATCATAACCCCCGCGCCTAGCCTGGCTACGCTCGTTCTCCAGATAGGTCTCGCCTATATGAGAAGCAACTATAAAAACATTATTTTTAAAGCACATAAACGAAACTTGGAAATAACTTCTCATACATAGCTCAAATTTGGTATTTGAATATACCAACGTGATCTACACAACCTCAGGAACATCCCCATATTTTTAGAAATTTTTTTCGACCACCCACGCGCGGCCACGTGCCAAGCACACTGATGGCGTCAGTTAACGCCGTCAGGAATATTCCAGGGAATATTCCATCAACTCCTAATGGTAAACGTTAGTTTTAACTGAAGGCTTCAGAATATTCCGTCAAACTTGATGGAATATTCTGTCACCTTCAACCTTCAGACTCCGGTGACCGTCGCCGTCGCCAGAAAACTGGAAAAACTTCTAAACCCTATATCTTTGCCATTTTTCAATCAAATTGCATGAAATTTGTCCTAAATTAAAGCTTATAACAAGAGGAACAAGATTATACCAATTTTGAGTTCCAATGACCACAGGATCTCGCCGGATAAGCTTCGATATTCCGGCCAAAAACTAAAACTCGTCGATCTCGCTAACCTGACGTCCAAAAACATCCAATGAAGTACTCCGAGCCTCGTGAGGACCTCCTTAAGCTCCCTGTGAGCTTGAAATTTCCAAAAACCTAAAATTTAACGTGTGCATGAACAGTACCCTAAATCGGGGTTAGGATTTTCACGTAATTTCGAGGGAGATCTTACCTAAAAATGGTATAGGCGTGTTCCTGAACTTGTAAGGAACACAATGGTAGTCTTAGGTCATTCGATCCATGAGATTTGAGGGGGGTTTTGGGGTTGCTCCATACAAAAGAGAACGAGAGAGAGAGAGAGAGAGAGAGAGAGAGAGCACGGGAGTGAGAGAGAGAGAGAGTGAGTGTGTGGTCCAAATGCCACCAATCATAAACTAAGAAAAATCTAGTTCTCATTGGTCCCAAATACTTAGCCCAAAATACAAACACATACCGACGCTCAAGGGTAAATTCGTCGTTTCACATCAACAATACAAAATTTCCGAGACGGGTTGTTACATATATTGTTTGTCGGTTATAGCCGACACAAGTTATGTCAGTTTTATATATTTACTGTCGGTTTTATCTGACAGAGAATGCTCTTATTTATTCATTATTAAAATATACCCTGTCGGTTTTAGAGCCTTAACCGACAGGAAATTCACTTCCTGACGCTGACAATTCTGTCGCTTATTATATCCGCTATTGCATCCATTTTCTATAGAATTTTGTTTAATATCTGACAGTAATCTACGTTTCTTGTCGGTTATCATAGCGACACTAATAAATGCTTTATTAGTAGTGATACAATGCAAAAATATTTATTGGTTGTTTCTCAAATAACAAACTGCTTTTTTGTAAAAGTGCTACTAAACTAGGGGAAAAACGTGCTAATGAATAAAAGGGCTTTATAGAGATAGAGTTGGAGTTCAAAACTTAATTGTTAACAAACATCGAATTAACATATACGTAGCAGTTTGGACGATCCTTCTAGCTGAATCGGTGAAGAGAGAGATTATAGATAGAGACTCTTTAATTGTTAAATATTTTAGGTTACATTCCACTCTACTTTTCTTAGGCCGGGGCTTCTTTCTTACCACACATTTAAATTGCTTTAATTGTTAAATATTTTAGGTTACATTCCACTCTACCTTTCTTAGGCCAGGGCTTCTTTCTTACCACATTTAAATTGCATGCAACGTGTGCGGTTCACATAAAATTAACAATCATTTTCCTTATCAATTCCTTCCCCCCTTTAAACAAGAAGGACGTTTAGTTTACCGCAAATTAGTGTAAACAAAATAACGAGCTTTGGAGGATGTTTAAGGGATGACCCTTCCTCCTATCCTATATGGAGTCTTATATATGGTCATATTTGACAATGGTTATGGCTTTCTGCAGCTATCTTGGTCTTTTTACGGTACTGATACTTAATGTTTATCACAAATTTGTGTACGTTCAACTTCTAGTGAGTGAGATTTCTTCTCAAATCTTTGAATTGCTCACTGATCCGTGTAATTTGGTGCTTATACCCTCCTCTGTGGGAGTGCTGTGTGTTCAATCCAAATATTGTTATTAGACCCTTGTTTTATCAATGAAATCACCACAAAAAGACGATATTTCACCGAATAATAATAATAACGAGCCTTGACAAAGAAAAAAAAGGTTCATGAACCTTGATTATTCTGTTACTAATCACTAATTAATTATGTACCTGCAAGATTTAATTAAGAAGAAAATATCATATCAATCTGAAACACGATCCTACTCAAGGACTCCTGTATGAATATAATTCGGCATGCATTTGGAACGTGGTAAATATTTATAGGCTGACTCATGCAGGTCTCGCGCCGAAATAGCCGAATTCGATGACCATTAATTAGCTAGTCGACACTATATGCCAATATATCAATCAAGCTGATATATACAGGGATGGTTTTGGTACATTACCGTACCAAAACATCTGTACCAATTGCTACTTTATTTTATACTACTTAGTTTGCTCAAAATATAATATTTTTTAATTAACTTAGAAGTGTAAAAAATATAGAAAAAAATATATAAACGCTTGTAATGACAAACTTTACAACTTTTGTGAAGAGCTTAACTTTGAAATTTGTCATTATAATCATATAAATCATAGATCAAAATTTAACCGTTGATTGTTGTTTACATTTACGCTTTATTTTTCTCATCAAATTTTATTTTTTTTCGGATTTTCTTTTTTGAAAACATGATCTATTAGACGATGCAGGAAGATGAACGGTTTGGATCGTTGATATTATGTTCAGAGTTTTACGATTAGTGAAAATATTGTTCGATGTTTATAAAGTTTCTACAAACTATATGACATCGACTCATATTTCAGTTAACCGTAAATATCGAAACGTGATATCAAAGATCTGAACCGTTCATCTTCTTACATCTGCCAAATGATCATGTTTTCAAAAAAGAAAATTTTAAAAATGAAATTCAGTAAGAAGAATAAAGCGTAGACGACAATTGATGATTAAATATAAATTTAAGGTTTATGGATTATAGTGTTGGATTTTGAAGCTGACCCCTTCATGAAAATTGTAAAGCTTGTCACTATGAGTGATTGCATATATATTTTTTATATTTTTTACACTTCTACAATAATTATTATTAATTTTATTAATTTTTTCCTCAAATAATTATATGAATAAATACATAATATAATATTAATAATATTGGTAGGTATGGTATACCACTGGTACTGGTTTTGGATACTAGTACCGTACCGAAACAGTATGGTACGGTACAAATACCGTATCATTACCAATTGGTACAAATTTTTGGTAATAATTTGGTATAGTATGGTTGGTAGGGCGGTTGATACGGTAATTTGGTAAAAAATTTCACCCCTAGATATATATGAGATTTCTTCTGTACTTATCAAAATAAATAATAATTTAGAATAATATTCCCTGGCATTATTAGCTTCAAAAACGAGTTCTGGCAACTTTTTGTGTATGTGTATCTATATATAACAGAAGGTTACTAAACCTTAGAAGGAACACTATTAGATGATTCCTCCACAACTTCTCTACTATATATCTTTTTTTCTTTCCCTGTTGGGAGTTTGGAAGGCTGATTAACTAGTAGATTAATCCATGTCTTAAAAAGTGTGCATGCGCGCGGTCACTGCAATCTCATCGTCATGGATATATCAATCTCAAAATTTGAAGGTATGTGCTGTTCTTTTTTAAACAAGCAATAGTTGTACACTAAATAACTCTCAACTAAGAGATGAGAATTCAAACTTGAGTGCGAATGAGGGATTTACACTGTTCTAGCCAACTTAACTAAACTCAAACCTACAGGTATAATAATTATTAAGGTGTGGAGAAAGTATTTCATTTTCAATAGACTATTATTTGACATACGTACGCTAGTGAAAACCTCGTCTAACAAACGGAAAACAATCATCAATTAACAACACACTTTTGATCACCTTCTTAAACCTTTGTCGACAAAAGAGAGTCTAATTCAAGAAAGAAAAAAAACAAAAATACATCACAAAACTTGAAGGATATAATTATATCTTTATTCTCTCACGATTGATCTCCCAGGGAACTTGGAACTTGGATGTGTACTGTCCTCTTGAATAAAGTACTCTTGTCAAGGTCGACGGTTCCTATTCCTAGGAGGAGGATTTGAACTCGAAGAAGAAGAAGACCCGAACCCCGGCATAGAATAGCTTAAGGGATGTTGTTGATGATCTTCTTGTTGATGAGATGGTAAGAAAGGTAATAAAGATGATGACGATGTAGTAGTTTCTGATGTCTGGATAGCAAATCTCTCTCTTTCATAAAGAGTAGCTGGTAAATCATAACTTGTGCACTCGTGACCACTCCGAAAATATTGTGCATATTGATCATGAGGAGGAGTAACAACATTATTAGGGAATGCCTGCAGTTGATATTGATGATCAGAAAGAGGGTGATGGTGGTCAGTAATTACTCTTTGAGATGTCCCAGCTGGCAAGTTTTGTTGAGTACTAGTGGCACTGAGGGAACCTAATTCAGTAATTCCTCCTTGAACTCTTTCGGGAAAGTTGAGCTTAGCTTTGCTTCCTTTAAACCTGAGAGCTGCTTCATCATAAGCAAGTGCCGCTGCCTCGTCGGTTTCAAAGGTGCCGAGCCACACCCGAGCTGCCTTCTTCGGATCGCGAATCTCAGCTGCCCACTTCCCCCATGGTCTCTGCCTCACTCCTCTATAGTGCCTTCTCCTCGCAGTCCCTTCACAAAATTAACAATGTTATGCATGTATGTTTCCAAATTTATTAAAACAATACCCTAATTACGTGCACTCAAACAGAATAAATGGTATGTTAATAAGATATTCAACACTCAATTCATCTAACTACAGGCAAGGAGATTTAGGTGCATAAAGAGTAACGCACTGCTCTAACCAATTGGCTTCAGTTCAGATCTGCATTTTAAATTGTTATTGTTAATTGTATATATCAACTATACACATTCTAATATTCATCTTTATTTGGTAGAATAGCTACATGGAAAACAATTGTAGCTCGGAAACAAGTAGCATATGAGTTATTATTATGATGAGAAAAAGAATGTAACCATATAGACAATCTACACAAATGAGCTATGGCAAACATGAAACAAATTAGACTCAAAATACAACGGACAAACTTCAGTTATTTAAACTGTTATTAGGGAACAAGGTTTCTTGGTGTAGTTGGTTATCATGTCACTCTAAAGCTTAGTACTACGGTTTAGTAGCATTCATCTTTATTTGTAAGTGATATGTTTGATTCTCACCTAAGATGAATTTAAACCACATTATTGCTAGCTCATTTTAAGGCTTAGCCCACTCCCTTAACTCTTTAGTATAGATAATATCGTTTGTTCAAAAAAAAAAAAAAAAACTGTTATTAGGGTACCCAAGCTGCTTTTGCAAATAAAAACATTAAACCTAACTAAAAACATTAACTATATGAAGATGGAAACGGAACAATATAGATGATTTGATTCTAAATCTGCACAGTAAACCATAAATCCATGTCATAAGTCGAATCATGCATGATTAATTAGGGCACTACCTGTTGAGAGAGAAAATTGATATAAGAATATATAAGACTACACAACTTCAAGTTCATGCTTCCTTTTGCAGGTAAAAAAACTGTCACAACGTATAAACTGGAATCGATCCCTATGAATATTTAACTCTAGCTACACGGGGGAACTAAATCAATTAAAAGTGGAAGTAAATAATGAATAATGAAATTGCTCAAGTACTAGCAATTATAATCATGATCAATTGTACTGTTGATCTATATTAAACCTTGATCTCGAGCCTGTTGAGGAGATTGATCATCATGCGACTCCATGGCGCTGGACTGGGGATCAATCAGTGGTGGCTCCATCGGCACTTGAACAGCTGGGGTCTGGTCGTTAGTGCTTCCAAGAACTTGAGATAGAGCTGAGACCATGGCAGACATCTCATTTTGAGATCGAGCTGATGAGCAAAACGGCTCGAAGATCATTCGATGATCCTCCTCTTTCGCCTCTGGTTCATCACCAGGAAAGGACCTCTTCCCATGCTTTCGATCCACTTTGTGGCCTTGTTAAAACCCTTTGAAAATTTATATATAAGATATTCTTGTGCTAAATCATCAAGCAAACATGCACCACAAGTATTGTTCTTACTAGCTAGCAATTAACTATCTTGTTTTGTATTACTATATAAATATGAATCAAAATCAGTAGATATAGCAGTGTGCTTTCTTTTATGCACCCAAATTCAAATCCTTCTTTTTGTGATTTAGATGAATTTAGTGTAGAACATCAATTTGCTAAGAAAAAAGTAGGAATCAGGCAAAATCAAGAGAGGAAGAGAAGAGAGAGGACAGTAGCGCAAAGAGAAGGAGGAGGAGGAGAGAAGGAGAAATGCTAGGGTTTGATAGTCATTTAATATATGTTTCCTAGCCTAGCTCTTTGATGTTGTCAAATTTTGGGAGCTGGATTGAAATGGCAAATGGTCCAACTTTATGGCCTTCTATTCCATCTTTTTTCTCATTTTGAACAAACAGCGTTTACTTTTGAGACTAATTAATTATTCCGGGTAGTTTAAATTTGAAATAATGTTAAGGAGACTATTTATTTAAACTATATTTTATAAATTATATGACCTAATTGTTGATAATTAGATTATCATTTAAATATTGATTAACGTTCTTATTTTCTATTTGTAATATATCACATAATTTACAAATGTGCTCTAAACTTTATCTACCTAAAATGTCATCAGAAGAGGAGAGGAATAGATGGTTGGACTTATCCAAAGAAGAAAAACAGGATTGAATTTGCGTATGTCAAAGCATGCAACATGCATGAATGGTAAATTATTATCTTGTATTTACAAATCATAGCATCCATTTTCCTGCTCACTTGATGGCATGTTTCATACTTGAAATGGGACAAATCATGAATAAAAAACGTCATAATATTAAAAAAATGTAAATTAGATGTGAAATCAACTACTAAACGATTGTACTAGGAGCTCACATACATTTTAATTCTGTATAGGTCAGAGAACGAATAATTTATATATTCTTTTTGGATAAATAAACGTGTGAATAATTTAAGATCGCCTACATCTACAAACATGACAATAAAAAATTGAATTGGGCTTGTAATTATTAGGCTAAATTTAATGAAAATAAATAAAAACAAATATATTAGTTAAATACCGATTCAGTTTACTCTGAACCGATTTGTGTCGTGAAATCGGAAATAAACAGAATCAAAACAGTGCGGTTCAATTTCTGTTCAGTATTTTATTCTTTTTAATCAATTTGGTTTTTTTACGAGTTTTTTTTTTAAATTTAATAAAAATAGTTTGAAAACTTTTTTTTTTAATGATAATGACAAAATAAAAGGTAAAGTGAATAGTATAAAAATTGACTTTTTAGTGTAAAAATATGATTTTTTGTTAAATGAAATAATACCGAAATCTTTTCGTTAAAATTTTCTATTTTTTTTGCTTTAGTTTGATCTGATTCTTTAAGGTTTTTATACCCACCCTTATCATATGGATATTTTCATAGTTCGGTAGCCGCTGCAGTTGCCTAAGCAAAGTACCGAGCAGCCTAGCCATACACACAGGGTACTTTGTAGCGAAATAAGATTCTCTACCTCCTATTTCTATCATCTTCCATGCCTTCCTCTCACACATTATTTTTTATCTTATTGTCTCTATAAAAAAATGAATATAAGATGTTGACGTGGCTTAATCGTGACCGTTCAAATAGGAGGACATAGAAGGGTAGAAAATCCTACTCCTTTGTAGCATCTTTAATTACTGACAAAATATTTGCCGTCATGAATTAAAATTTAAAATATTTGAATTTGTAAGTAAGATGTTTTAAATTTAATTCTCGCTGAAGACGAATTTGAATGACATTATTGTCATCCATTATGAGACTAAATGTAAATAATATCGTTGTTTAAAAAAAGATAAATTAGGTTCCCATCCTTCCTTTTGATGCTCCATTAATTAAAATCTTATTCCTTTTCAATTTTTTATCAAGATCTTTGGGTATTAATAATATCATTAATTATTTCAATAATAAAATATTTTTACCTAAAAATATTCATTTAGTGTTAAAAATGACACACCCGTACCCGAAAGTAGGGCATGCTGGCCGTCACGTGAGTGTGACGTAGCCAAGTGCGCTGTGCGGAAGCAAAGATCGATAACATAGTACGAATTAATTCAAACCGAATTCTAGCAACCTAAATATGAATGTGTGATAGAGATATTACAATACTTATACATATTCAGAGTGTACTAGGTCAGTGCAGTCAAGCATGAATAAAAGAGTTTAATTACACCATCGGTGCCCTACATATGTCAAATCTGTCAGAAAAGCCGGAAGATCCTCGAAGTGCCAAACTCGGAATTCAAGCTATCTAGAACCTGGATGGGCAAAAAACAAAAAGGAGTGGGTCAGCAAAAACAATTCTTTTCAAAATCAATCTTTTCTCAAAAGTCTAGCCCCTCTCCGTAAAACCTGTATAGTTCCCAGAAAATAATACGTACATATATATCTCAATCTTTCTCAGCATAAAACGTTTTCAAAGTATCTCAATGTATGACGTGCAATGCATTTTAATGCCATCTGAATCTCATAAGTAATGTCATGCTATGTATTTCAATAATCATATCGCTACTATATGTCATCTCAGCCCTCGGCTGTAAATATAGCTCATAACATCTCAATCTCATAATTATATGTACTCTGCACATACATCAATATCTCATCATATCATCATCATCATCATCATCATCATCATCATCATCATCATCATCACTGTATCAATAATAAATGCTATAGTGCTACAATCACGTGAAGACTGTGCGAATGAACGCGAGTCACCTACATGTCGTACCCACTCAAAAGTGGTCTATATGACAAGACTGTACACCTACTTGGATCCAAGGCGAGTATGCGGTGCGGGAGGTGAACGACACGTGAAAGACTGTGCCCCTAACTCTAGGCGTGAGCACTAACAGTATGTACAGGTTTATGAGCTAACATATCATATCTCATCGTATCTTATATGTATCAACTGTTCGTTCTCAACTATGCATGTACCTACCTGGTACTCACCTGGCGTCCTCGGCACAAACATATGCATGAAATGTATATATGAATACTCATGCATCAAAATCAAGTCATATGCATATCGTTAAAAACGTCATTTTCATTTAAAATGTGATTCTCGGAAAATCATTATATATATAGGTTATACGGAAAATAATATTGCCCACTCACTGGTAAGTCGCTGGATCGTAGCCCACACGTCGAGCCTGGCTACGGTCGACCTCTGAATACGTTTCACCTATATGAGAAATTACTAAAAATACGTCATTTAAGTACATATACGCAACTACGGAAATAACTTCTCATACATAGCTCAATTTTGGCATACGAATATACCAACGCGACCTACACGACGTCACGGACGTCGTGGTATTTTTAGAAAAAATTATGGAGCTCGCACGCGCCCCCGCGCGCGGCGCGTGCGCGTCACGCGTCATCTCTGTCACCCTTCGCCGGACTGGTTTTTCCGGTGACCGGAAAACTTCCGTGTGTGATTTCTCATTCGTTTCTCAACCATTCTTCATGAAATTTTCACCAAAATGTTCTAAATTGAGAGTAGAACAAGTCTATACCTTCAAAAACTTCGAACACCAACGAGAATCTCGACGATCCCGACGTCAAAGCTTAGCAAACGAACGTCTCCGAGCCTCTAGAGGACCCAACAAACACTCATGTGATCTCAGATTTTCCTAAAACGCAACGTATAAAAAGTTGATGAATAGTGCCAATTATGAACCTTGAGTTTTGGACGCGAAATCGTTGTAGTTCTTACCTGAAAATGGTATGGTTGAGTTCGTATGGACTTCACAAGCATGAATATGTAATTTGTTTCTTCGATCTACAAGTTTTGATGTGGTTTGTGTGTTGCCCGTACATGTGTCGTCGAGAGAGAGAGAGAGTGAACCGTGAGATGAGAGAGAGCGACTGTGAGAGGAGAGAGGGAGAGTGTCGGTGGACCAAGACCACCAATCACACAAATATCTTTCTAACTTTTCATTGGCCCCCAATAACTTGGATAATTATATAATTGGCCCAAAAATTATTAAACTCATGCATAAACGTTCGCTCGAACTCAAGGGCATAATAGTCATTTCATAACGTCGAAATAAAAATCCTGGGACGGGTTGTTACAAAAAATGTTACAATTAGTATATTTATATTTATGGCTAAATTATTTTATCATATATGTGACAGCCCATCTCGAGAAATAATTACCGTAAATGTGAATTGACGTAAGTACCCTTGAGTGTGGGTGTGTGTTTATGTAATTGGTTTAGTTTTTGGCCAATTATTTGGTACCCTAAATTATTGGGACCAATGGGAACTAAAATTTCCTTTAGTTGGGATTGGATGGAATTTGGACCACACTCACACACTCCCACATCACTCTCTCTCTCACTCTTATGCTTCCATCTCTATCTTCTCTCGCAGACTCTTTCTCTCTTCCTTCTTCGTACGGACAAGCTCAAAATGGACTCAAACCTTGTAGATCGAAGAATCCAAGGTCACCATTGGATTGCTTAAGACCTCACGAGTGCATTGGTACCAGTTTTAGGTAAGAATATCTTCGTTTTCACGTAGAACCATAACCTCCGAGATTGTCACTGTTCATGCACTTTTTAAAGTAATTTTTATGGAATTTTAAGCTAATAGGGAGCTTAAGGAGGTTCCCACGAGGCTTGGAGTACTTCGTTGGAAGTTTTTGGACATCGGATGACACGCCTCGATCCCGATGTCCTCAGGACATCGGGATGGTCACGTGATGGCCAACACCCGAGGGGTGACGAAAGCCATTTAGAATGCATGAGAACGAGAAATAAATAAGAATTATGAATTTAATGGTAATAATATGCATTTGAGGAACGTGTTCAGAGCATACAACTAATTAAAATACTAGAAAAGAAATGATATAAAATAATAAAGACCAAATGAAGTGGGTCCTACACCGAGGGGACTCAAAGATGCCAATGCAGAAGTGCCTTGATGCCGGGATTGTATGCCTCGATTCTAAACCCTGAAGGGGGCACAAAACAAACATGAGTCGACCAATTTGATATGCATAATATAAAACAGTTATCAACATACTAACCCCCTGGTTTTATGAAAACTCATATAGCATGATAAATAAAATAGGTTCTCCAAAACCTGGCATGCCGTGCCATGTGTCAAATCATTTCTCATATATAATAAACACTAGTGAAAAATGTCCACATATCCCTCCAGGCCCTATGCCATCTCTCCGTCCCTGAGCATACAGTCAGAGGAAAAATACCTCCAGGCCCTATGCCATCTCCCCGTCCCTGTGCTAATAGCCAGAGGAAAACCACTTCAGGCCCTATGCCAACACTATAACTGTCACCCGAGATGGACCGGAATCTATCCATTCATCCCGTAGCGGAAATTGGGACCACTAAGTAATACAAAACCATCAACATATATATATTGAAAATCAACTTCATAGTATAAAGTCATCTATCATCTATACTATAAAGAGGTGTTCGAAACGTATTCTAAATATCATATCATCCAGCAAATATTATATAAAAAATACAGGTTATAGGAAAAATAGTAATAATTCAAACTAGCCTCAGTAAGCATGTTATCTCACAAAACGTTTCATAAAATGTAATCACCAAATCATGCTTATCATGTATGCATTTCTACTAATAAAACATGCATTTTTAAAAGGGGTCCACTCACAATACTTCGCCGTCAAAAGCTACGCTGCTAGTGAAGAAACAATTACCACAATATATGCACCTAAGCACATAAAGGGTTCAATACAGTCAAACTCTATTCAAACGAATTTATTTGGGAAAACGGACTTAAAAATGGGTCCAGAACGTCGAAATTAGCCTAGGAGGGGTCTCGGACGAAATCTAAAAAAGTCAACCGAGAAAGTCAACGGTCAACATTGACTGGTCAAAGTCAACGTTGATCGGGTCAACGGTCAACCGGGTTAGAGTCAAACTCGAGTCAACTGGGTTTGGGTTGGATCCGGATTGGGTTTAGGTTTAGGGCTAAAAGGGTCTGGGCTTAAAGCCCTTGACAAAACCAGCCCAAGGGCCCTGGTTTAAAGAACCCAAAAGGGTTTTTGGGTTCATGTTACACGGGCCAAAAGCCCTGAACTGAAACGGCCCAAAGGCCTTAAATAATAAGGGCTAGAAGCCCTGAAGTACGAAGGCCCGAAGGCTTTTAGCCTTAGGGTCTTGGGTTGGGGTCAACGGGACTATGGCCCTAAATGAAACGGTCTAAGGCCTTTTTAGTTTTTAAATAACTTAAAAATAAAAAGTTACGGGCTGGGGGTTTTGGGCTTGGCTTGAAACGGGCCTAAGGCCCGAGGGTTTTCTGAAAAGGCCCGAAGGCCTGGGTGCGCCAGGGAAAAACACCGGAGTTTCTACAGCTCCGGCCGACTAAAAACGAGGGTCCTAGACCCCGATCTAGGTACCAAACGAAAGCACAAGGTGAGAGGAGAAGAATACTACCTTCAGTTCGCCGTAGAACGGTCGCAGATGATCAGAAAACCCTTCAACACCCACGGCCTCGCTGGAGCTGGGTTAGACTTCCACCGAGCTAATCTCGTCCTAAAAACCTTAGAAAAACCGAGAGACACCTTCAAAAACTCATCCAAGCAATAAATCAACACCCAAAGAGGAAGATTCGAAGCTTACCTTGCCAGAAAACAACAAAACTCGCCGGGGAGTTTCTGGTTTCATGTGGACCTTGCTGCGACGGGAGAATGGGAGAGAACGAAGGAGAAACAAAGATAAACGAGGATGATGGTGTGATCCTCATCGCGCAGGGGGTTGCAATGGCGTGTGTGGGTGGGTGTGTGTGCTCACGGTGAATGAGAGGGAAAGAGGAAAGTGAGTTCGAGAGAGTACAAAGATAGCAGAGAGAGCAAGAGAGATGAGAGAGAGAGAGGATACGGGAAAGGGAAACAAAATCAAGGGTGGGCCCCTTGGGATCACCATTTAAGACCCAAAACAAAAAAAAATTAAATAAAAACAGGGTAGGATGTAACAATCTACCCTTATTATAAAAAAAAATTCGACCTCGAAATTTAAAATCACTTAGTAAGCTGAAATACTAAAAAATAGGAAGAAGAATATATGTATATGTGACGAAGGAATCAAGTCAAAGCGGTTGCACAAAAGGGAAAATGCGACACCGTCGCGATCGGGTTGCAATGATTTCATCTTTCGTGCCTCCATGCCCATACTTTCTTTCCTCGTTAGTGAAAAGTAGAAACATACTTCATAAAGATATAAAGTTGACTGTGTTGCAATGCTCGATCCACCAGGCCCTATGCCAAATCGGGTCGGGTCAAACCCTGGTCAACCGGGTTTGGGTTAGATCTGGGTTGGGTTTAGGTTTAGGGCTAAAAGGGTATGGGCTTAAAGCCCTTGACAAAACCAGCCCAAGGGCCCTGGTTTAAAGAACCCAAAAGGGTTTCTGGGTTCATGTTACACGGGTCAAAAGCCCTGAACTGAAACGGCCCAAAGGCCTTAAATAACAAGGGCTAGAAGCCCTGAAGTGCGAAGGCCTGAAAACTTTTAGCCTTAGGGTCTTGGGTTGGGGTTAACGGGACTATGGCCCTAAATGAAACGGCCCAAGGCCTTTTTAGTTTTTAAATAACTTAAAAATAAAAAGGTATGGGCTAGGGTTTTTGGGCTTGGCTTGAAACAGGCCTAAAGCCCGAGGGTTTTCTGAAAAGGTCAGAAGGCCTGGGTGCGCTGGGGAAGAACACCGGAGCTTCTACAGCTCCGACCGACTAAAAACGAGGGTCCTTGACCCCAATCTAGGTACCAAATGAAAGCACAAGGTGAGAGGAGAAGAATACTACCTTCAGTTCACCGTAGAACGGTCGGAGATGACCAGAAAACCCCTCAACACCCACGACCTCGCTGGAGCTGGGTTAGACTTCCATCGAGGTAATCTCATCCTAAAAACCTTAGAAAAACCAAGAGACGCCTTCAAAAACTCATCCAAGAAATAAATCAACACCCAAAGAGGAAGATTCGAAGCTTACCTTGACGTTCTAATCTTTATTTTGAGGTAAAAATCATGAAAAATGGTTGAAAAATGAGTGAGATAGGACGGTTAGAAGTTAAGCCCAGAAACTCGCGAAGTTGTCGGCGTCCGGTGACTCGCCAGAGAAGATGGGATATTCCGTTAGTTTTAACAGAATATTCCTAACGGAGGTAACGGCGTCAGTTAGTATAGACGGAATATTCCTGGAATATACCTGACGGCGTTAACTGAAGCCGTCAGTGTGCTTGTCACGTGGCCGCGCGTGGGGGCGCATAGATCCGTGCAGTCGCTGGCGTGTGGCAGCACGTGGATGGTCGAAAAAAAATTCTGAAAATATGTGCGTGTTTGTGACGTTGTGTAGGTCACGTTGGTATATTCAAATTCCAAAATTGAGCTATGTATGAGAAATTATTTCCAAAGTTCTGTTTATGTGCTTAAATAACGGTATTTTAGTTTATTCTCGTATAGGCGAGACCTATCCCAAGGACGAGCATAGCCAAGCTAGGCGTGGGTGTTACGACCCGGCTACTTACCAGTGAGTGGGCTTTTGTTTTCCGTATATACCTATATATTGCTATTTTCCCAGAAAATGAAACTGAATGTTTATATGTTTTGAAATGCCATGCAAAGTATCTATTTATTTTATTAATGCATTAGTGATTGCATATAATTATTATGGTGCTGCGGACGCACAGGTAAGTGTCATGTAGGTTTATTTACTGGTTATGATGAGAATGAAATGATGTGATGTGAATGATGAGATGTGTTGAGAGCTCATACACTTGCACCTAGATATTAGTGCTCCCGCCCAGAGTTAGGAGCACAGTCTTTCACGTGATGTTCACCTCCCGCACCGCATGCTCGCCTTGGATCCAAGTTAGGTGCACAGTCCTGTCGTATAGACCACTATAAGTGGGTTTGACTCGTAGGTGACCCATGATTATTCGCACAGTCTTCACGTGATTGTAGCACTAGAGCATATTTATTTTATATTCAGTGATGTTTTGCAAACCACTAGAGGTGGTATTGATTTGTGTGCAGGATATATACATGATATGATGAGATTGATTATGAGTTATATATATACAGCCGAGGGCTGAGTTGATTACCTAGCATTCAATCAGATTCACATAGTTATAATTAGAGTTCAATGAGATACTTTGGCATGGCATACATACATATTTTTCAGCATGATTTCGAGATTTATATATATGAGTATATACTTTATTTTTGGGAAATTATACAGGTTTTACGAAGAAGGGTTATTACTTTTGAGAAAAGAATGGTTTTGAAAAGATTTGTTTGTGCCCACTCACGCTTTTGTTTTTCGCCCCTCCAGGTTCTAGGCAACTAGTGTACGTTGGTGGCATACGAGGATCTCATCGGATGTTCTGACAGAATTCGCTTATGTAGGACACCCTTTGGTGTTATTTGAACTTATTATCTTGACTGCATTAGATTTAGTATGCTTTGGTTCTGTAATAACACTCTTAATCCACGCACTAGCACACTATCTTGGTTTGGGTTGCTAGTGGATTGGTTTTAATTCGTTCGTATTCCTATTATTAATCTTGATTCCGCACTGTGCACATGGTTACGTCACGTTCACGTGACGACCAGCACACCCCACTTTCGGGTCGGGGTGTGTCATATATTTTTATTTTTAGTTTGTACCCATTTTTTATTTGTACCAATTCCTTTCGGTTTTAATTTGTACCCATATATTAATTTCTTTTTGTGCCCATATTTTTAAAATTTTTATTTGTATTTGTGCCCATATTTTTATCGTCACATGACATTGTAAATTAATCAATGATATTATGTTTTATGGCTAAACTTTGTATCATATATTTATATTTTTAGTTTGTACTCACTTTTAATTTGCAACCTTTGTCACTTCCTGGGCTCGACTCTTCTAGTGGGTCACCCATTCTGGGATTGCTCTCGCCCGAACTCGCTTAACTTCGGAGCTCCGACAAACTCTGAAGCCAATGAGCTCCCAAAAAGTCTCGTGCTAATTTAAGGTGGGAATGTACATATAAGGCTTACAGGATCCTCACCCCTAGGCGATGTGGGATCTTACAATCCAGCCCCCCTTAGGGGCCTGATGTCCTCGTCGGCACACTCGCACCACATGGCAAAGTGGCTCTGATACCAAATTGTCACATCCCGGCCTGAGCTCGACTTCACCATAGCACGATATTGTCTGCTTTGGGCCCCTACCACACCCTCATGGTTTTGTTTCTGGGAACAAACATAAAAACTTCCCAGTGGATCACCCATCCTGGCATTTCTCTTACCTGAACTCACCTAACTTCGGAGTTCCGACAAACTCCGAAGCCAGTGAGCTCCCAAAAGGCTTCGTGCTAATTAGAGGTGGGAATGTACATATAAGACTTATAGGATTCTCACCCTTGAGCGATGTGGGATCTTACAACCTTTTTTTAAATTCGTATTATTTTATTTTTAGCTTTAATTTGTACCCATGTATTAATTTCTTTTTGTGCCCATATTTTTTAAAATTTCATTTGTACTCATAATTTTTTAATCTTTTATTTGTACCCTAATTTATTTATAATGTACCCATTCTTCTTTATTAATGTACCACTTTGTTATATTTGAAATGTACCAATTTTTTTAACACTATGGATACATTCTTTGACCATTTATTATTTCTTATTGTTACATAGTTTTTCTCCATTTATTCAATTAAAATGTTTGAAATTTTTTAGGGGAAACTTGATATAAGTCCAATTTTTTTAGCCAATAGTAGGAATAGTCCAATTTATTAAAATAAGTCCAATTCCTTAAATTTAATTATTTAATTATTAATAATTATATATTCAATGATGATATTTATTATAAAAATCAAATTTCTTCCTAATTATCTCTTTGATTATTTCTTTTTATTTATTTATTTTTTGTTATTTCTTGTTCTTCCTCCTACTTTAAACCCCATTCATAGATTTTATTTTTAATTTTTATAATCAACCTATATCACAAGTTAATTATTTGGGGTTTTTAAACTTTAATCCTTCAAGAAGATTAAAATTTAAAAAAAAACATGGTGTTAGATTGAATATTGATTTTAGTCCCTAATGTGTCCTTAATTCAAAATAATTAATGTGCATTTTATTTAATGTCTCCCATTAAATATTTAAATTTATTAATACACAAATTTAATTTAATTTTTTACCAAAAAAGAGTTTTTCAATTTGTAACATCTCACATCGTCCAGGGGAGTGGATCTTGTTAGCCTTATATGTATATTCACATCTCTACCTAGCACGAGGCCTTTTGGGAGCTCACTGGCTTCGGGTTCCGTAGGAAATTTGAAGTTAAGCGAGTTTGCGCGAGAGCAATCCTAGGATGGGTGACCAACTGGGAAGTTCTCATGTGAGTTCCCAGAAACAAAACCGTGATGGCGTGTCCGGGGCCTAAAGCGAACAATATCATGCTACGGTGGAGTCAAGCCTGGGTTGTGGTGAAGGCTGGGGTCGGGATGTGACAAATTGGTATCAGAGCCATTCCCTGGCCGGAAGTGTGCCGACGAGGACGTCGGGCCCCTAAGAGGGGTGGATTGTAACATCCAACATCGCCCAGGGGAGTGGATCATGTAAGCCTTATATGTATATTCTCATCTCTACCTAGCACGAGGCCTTTTGGGAGCTCACTGGCTTCGGGTTCCGTAGCGCGAGAGCAATCCCAAGATGGGTGACCCATTGGGAAGTTCTCGTGTGAGTTCCCAGAAACAAAACCGTGAGGGCGTGCTCGGGGCCCAAAGAGGACAATATCGTGCTACGGTGGAGTCTAGCCTGGGTTGTGGTGAGGGCCGGGGTCGGGATGTGACATAATTTATTAAGTTTATTTAACATTATTCAAATTTGAAAGACTCAATTAATGTACCTAAATGTTAGTATCGAAATGTATTATATTAAACTAATATATTTAAATGTTAGTACCGAAATATATGTACCGAAATGTATGTACCAAAATATATGCACCGAAATGTATTAATATTAAATTAATGTACATAAATGTGTGTACCGAAATGTATTATATTGAATTATTGTACCTAAATGTTTGTATCGAAATATATGTACTGAAATGTGTGTACCTAAATGCTTATATCGAAATGCATGTACCAAAATGTGTGTACCTAAATGTATGCACCAAAATGTATTATAATGAATTTAATGTACCTAAATGAAGAAGATAAAGTATATCAAAATATATTGTATAACAAAAATTAGTTTATCTAAATGTTCACAACAAAAAATATTAAGATGAATGAAATGAAAATGAAAATTATAATGAAATAAAATTAATACATGAAAATTTAGAAAGAAAAAGATAAATAATTAAAAAAAACAAAATATAATTAATAAATGAGGTTATTAATGTATCAAGGGACTAAAATTAGATTTTAATCTTACTCATGGTTTTTATCTAAAAGTCATCTATGCCAAGGATTAAAATGTATCTATATGACAGCTTCTTTTTTATAATCAACGTGTCACAGATTAATGTGTCTTGCTTGTAGGTATATTATGTTGTTTTCCTACCTTTCAGTTAGGTTTCATATATCGCATACAAGTATAATATACACTCATATATTTGTTACTTGAGTTAAGGTAGAATGTTTGGTAGATAATTTATGTTAGTATATTAATTTTTTTGTTATAAGATATTAATTAGATTTTTTGGAGTTGAAAAATGCATAATATTAGAAGATTTTAATTGATTTTTTAATATTTTAAAGAAATATAAAATGAATATAAAAGAAATAAAAACATGTAATCAGATAACTGGACTCACTCCTAAAAACCATGTATGTTTTTGGACTTAGATCTAAAAGCCCCATTTTTTTTATTGCACCCATTTCTAATAGTATTATAATGAGGGATTTTAAATTTGTAGGATTTTAAATCTCATAAAATATCAAACCATTAATGTCAAAACTATAAAAATATAAATATTAATTAATAGTAATACCATGAGGTGTACAAAGTCAAGGGACTTCAATCAAACTTTGAATATCTTTAATGTTTTAGTCAAAGACAGTTAGAAACTAGAAATCGAATCCAAAGTATCCCTTAAAAAAATTACCATTCCTTCTCTATCGTTTTACACCAACACTTCCATGGCTCTCTCTCTCTCTCTCTCTCTCTATGAGATGTAGTAAAAGCGTTTTTAATCATTTCGAAAGCAGCCTCAAACAAGCTTTGAGAGCAGCCACTTTATGAAGATAAATTTGTCCCGAGTGAAGAGCCTAGCAAATTAAAAACCAATGCAAGTTTTCACCGGAAAAGAAAAAGAAGGCATCCATGGGCCTGGTACGTAGAGAAACGTTAAGTCTGCCAATCCGCAACGTATCGCCGGAGAACAAAAGGGTTCTATTTGTTTCAAAACAATCGTGTAAGTGCTTTCGTGCTCTACTTTCATTCATCGTTCATGTTAAGTGCTTTCATAAAACAATATAATTCGCAGCAGTGCAGCGAAAGCAGGGGGAAACAGAAAAGAAGAAAACAAAAGATTAAGCAACATTTTGAACACTTGATAAACCTCCATTTCCAAAAGCTGAAAGTACATGTACTTGTATTCTGAAACCGCTCTTCGCATCTTTCTCCAAATTGTTAATTTCAAAAGATACCGGTTCTCCAAGCTTACCGCATCCAATTGTAGAACACAAGCCTGGTGGAGAGAACTGCGGGCACTTAAAGTTTGCAGTCACACAAAGGCGGCCGCAAGGACTGTGCAGCTGCAGCCATCCCAAGTCTCGAATGTGATAATGCAACATAAAATTGTTCTTCATGACAAAATTGCATTAGGGTTTCCATGCAGCCAAAGAGGGGAAGAAACAAAAAACATTCAGGGTCATATTGCAAGAGGATCAAGAGGAGAATATCAACCTTCATATGTACAGTTCTTTACATGATCACAAAATTGGTTTGTCATCTCTTGATCGCATGTAAGTCACAAATTGAGCCGGTAGTTCTGCTAAGAGTGCCTGAACAACAGAAATTTCTCCACCTGGTGGTGAAAGGGAAGTTACTGCCTACTAATTAAAATTGGTAAGCGGATATGGTAAAAGAATATGAAAAGTCTTACTTTGTACATCTCGGAATGGAACAAACTGTACTATATCACGTGAAGCCACACGTCCAGTAGAACTTTCAAGTCTCTCGCCCTTGTCAGCATCCAAAATCTTCACAACAAAAAAGTAAAGATAATTAGTTATGTAGCATTCGGGCTTTTTTATTCACGTATGGCTGTTCAATGAAAATTATCACTTCTCTAACATAAGACATTCCGGCGCTGCAAACACAAGGGACGGAAATACCTCCATTTCTTTGAAGTCAGCTCCTCCTACTCCAACAATCAAGATAGACAATGGCAGGTCGGACGCTTTCACAAGGGCATCTTTGGTTTCTTGGAGATCTGTCACTACTCCATCCTACGGCAGTAAAATTTAGACCAAAGTTCTGATAAAATCATTAAAACTAAAGAAGCTGGGAAAATTTGAGTGAAGTAAAAGTAGAACAACTAGAGAGCACATCCAACCCCATTATGCATACCGTGATTATTAACAAAACAAAGTATTTTCGTCCACCATTTGCAACAGACTGGCTGGCATTCAATGCAGCATTTGTGATTACAGGTCCAAAAAGGGTTGGTCCTGCAAGAGACACATTTTGGAGGGCACTTGCGTATGCCGTCATAATTCCTTGGATTCCTTCAACCTGAAAGAAGTAGAGTTACATAATCCTTAATACAGAAAGCAACTACAAAGTTTAAGGTTACAAAAGCAAGTTCTGGCCATAAGTTTTTCACCTCACAGTGATGACTACTCCCGTTCAAATTGAAACAATGAGAAACTGGACCATCAATTGGTCGGGCTCCAAATCCCCAGGCAGGAAAGCGCTTGTCTGAATCATAAAACTGTAACACCTCCACAACTTCGATGATCGCCTGGAAAACAATGTCACAATCATATGGGTCCAAAGAAAGGAAAATAATTGTGGGGATTAAATTACAAAGGACGTAATTCTCACTCTCTGGTATGCATTTGGCCGTCCTGTAGGATCTATATAATGCAAAGAATCAGGCAGGCGAGAATTTCCATTTGAAGCTGGTAAGCAAGGAATATGAGTGAATTTGATAAGACAATTTAAGACGTATTAAAAGAGTCATTGTGAACAAGTTTGCATTTATAAGAGGGCAACGGTAAGAAAAGTTTAAAGCAATAAGCTAGAAATTAGAATGATCAGGGCACAAGTACAGTGCTGCAACACTTTTCTATAGCAGACAACTGAAGTCATGCAACTGCACTTCTAGTTTTGCAAGGCTCAACTTCTAGTAACAATCACTTCTATCATGATATGCATTTGCACCCAACAAATTATGATGTACAGTAACATTTATGTCTAGATAAGCACCTGTAAAATCAACAGCAACCATGAAGTTCAGCTCGTAGCCCCCAGCCAAGTAATCAAGGAAGGTGTACTGGACAGTCTCGGTAAACTTGTCGACAAATAGTTGGCTCTTTAGTACCTGCAATGAAGTCAGAGAACTAAATTTAGAGAAAGTGGGATGGAAATCCACTTAATAATATATTACCATATTATAATATTACCTTGTGGAAATCATGCCCAACAGCAGTTGGTAAAAATAAATTCTCTCCTTGTCCGCTGCTATGAAGCTTTTCCAACTCTGCCAGTGATTTCTGAATTTTTCTGTATATTCAACGAAATCATAATACTGTAATAGGAGAAAAGGAAAAGAAAGCCGATAAAAGCAGTCGCTCATCCACTCTATAGGAATTACCCAATCAGATCATGCTTGCCATTGTTATTGAAATTAAAACACTCCATTATCAATGGGCTGTCCTGCAGATTAACAAAATAAATATTAAAATGGGAAAACTATTAGAAACAATAGGAGAAGCACAATATGATCCAACTATCAACAAACAGATGAAGAAGCATTGCTTCTTATCTGCAAAGGTGCACATAAATCTTTAACAACCAAATCTGCATGTTTGACTACTTGGTTATTAATGTCAGCACATTTTTTAGTGACGGCAGCCAAATGAACAAGTTGAGTGAACTTTTTGAGTTTAGCAAGAAAAACAGGAAATACAGCCATGGACCAAACCCTTGAACTTTCCATGGGAAGTAAAGAAACAAAGCATATTCCAGCAAACTCGACCTCCACTAATTTATACATATTGCTGGTAAAAAAAAAACATGTTTATACCTTGCTTCCAACTTGTTGAATATTTATGTATACTGGTTTCCATGAGGGTTTGAGCTCATTCTTTATGACTTCTGTTTTGCAAACTGGAATTGTGATCCCACTCTCCGCAAGTCTTGATATTATCAAAAAGGGGTCCTGAAAGACCAGTCCGAAAATGTGTCAAAACATGAACTCCATGCGTGCATAACTAGTAATGCTCATCAAAGTAGATAACCAAAGATAAACAATAATAAGTCAGAAGCCCCTACACTTTTTGAGAAGAGATCCTTGTATTCCAAATCTAAACACCTTAAACTCATCTCTATCGCTGTCTTAGAGCTAACAGATTCCTCAGCGTGCACAATGAGTTTTCCACGGCCTCGGTGAGGATTTGGTCTGTCCAACTCTTCTCTATATTCAAGATTGAGGGTTAGTAACCTGTCTGATTTAGTAACTATCTGCACAAGTAGAAAGGCAAATTAACGGGTAAAAGAATCAGATGCCAGAGATTAAGGTGGTCCTTCAAATAAATAATTCCACTAGTGTATATTGGTAACCAGATACACTAGAAAGGTGAAATAAATTACTTCTTAGATTAGAGATATCAAATGTCAATTGATTGTATTATATCTGGTGTTGTGTGTGGTGTGCCTGAGAGGTGAGGATTAGATCAAGCAAGCCAAAAGTAGAATACTCTTGTCTTTGACTTGTTAGGTCCAATGAGTAAACCTTGATTCAATCTTTAATTTTATGGTTCATGTTTAGGCTTGCCCTGTTTCACAGACCACAAAACCACCCACTTAGTAGCTAAGAGTTGGTTGGGTTCAAGCAGGCTTTGCGCATATTGGTCAACTTTAACAAGTTTAGATAGAATATCATAGAGATTCAGTAGTTCAATGATTCCACAGAGAATGGTCACTATGTCACACCTCAGACAATGTGCAGGTTGCCTCACCAAGAAATTGTTGCTCCTCTAGCTGAAGCATCTGCACAAGTAAAACCGTCCATTATGAACCAGTTATGCTTACAAGCACTTGAATGAGATGCAGCAAATCTTTGTTTTAATACATATAATATGAAGCTGCCCCTACCAATGTGTCCACCTAGAAATATGCGCAAAGCAGAACAATGTTCATCCAGAAATATGAGGAGCAAACAAATACTATGATATGGCCTTTAGCTGAATGAGAAAATAACCATATTTCCTTGCCTCTTGCATAGAGAGTTATAAGAGGATACATGGATGGTCAAGTCGCTTCAGAAAAGGAATAACTTTACATGTAGGCACAACATCGTAAATTTTGTACCTTCACTTCCACATTATGAAACTGAGTGTCAACGTCATACACACGAAAGCTGTTATGAAAATATAGTTAGCCACCATGGAATCGTTGCACATAAATGTGGGACCAAAAACATTTTTTTTAATTAAAGTGGAGATAAAAGCTTTAAACTTACACCAGAGTCTGCATAACCTCAAAATGATAAGTGATATTTTGTTTTGTGATCCATTTTGGATTTAATGAATTTAGAACTACTTCAGTGCGACCAAGCTCTGAAAGTCCTCCATCTCTTCCTTTTGTATAGATAACCACCATTGGATCACTCTATAGAAAATAAAATTCATGAATAACAGACTGAAATCCTTGAAACAAAGGAAAGATTTACACAACCAAAAAATATCTAGCATGAGAGCAAAATATAGATAACGAAATAACTAGCTACGAGCAGTGTGACATCCAAAACGAGCTGCCTGACATCCAAAACGAGCTGCCATCACCAGTCAAAAGAAGTACTCATTTCTAAGGCATAAAAGTGTCAAGAGTAACGATTTTACTATCAGGTTTTGAATTCATAAACAATATGATTAAGTAAATAGAAAATACAGAAGTAAATTTAAGCACAATGCAGTGTTGAGTAAATCAACATTGTGATTCAACATAATCGGAATAAGAGTATGAGGCAAGCCAGGGTACCATACAAACATCAATGATCAAGACTCCTAAGGATTTAACAGTAGAAATGCAAGGAATGGATTCTCCTATTCATTAGAGCGACAAACCTTGGAGAGAACATCCTGATCACGCAGGTCTATAGCAGCAAGTGATATCTGCATGCAAATTGTTAACAAGAAAACTAAGTATACCATATGCAAACATTGACAGACCTCAAAATGGGAGCGAATTCATTAGTTAACAAAAAAAAAAAAAACACCACAAAATTCCATAAAAATCGTAAAATCTAGCTTTGGCTGCAGTAGAAGTCATCAAACAAACATTACATTTCGAATGACTTCGATTGTGAATCCAAGTGAACAATCCAGATTTTTCATGAACATCCAATTCTTGAGCACCAATTTTGAAAAATAATCTTACTAATTCAAGCTCGTTCTTAATGTTCTTGACTACATTGGCGTCAATGGCGTATATAACAACAGTCTTAAGCTCTAGCGCCATCAGATTTAAGTTAACAGAACTCAAAAGTCCAATCCAAACTGCTACGTGCCAATTGCTAATTACTTGCTGCTAATTGCTAATTACTAATTACTAATTACAGTTAACAGTTACAAATTTGGCTCAGAAGATTCAAGAGAAGCACAAGAGAAGCAGAGAGAAGTAACCTCGATCTGAGAGAAGAGGCCGTGGTAGCCGCGCGACCTGAGGAAGAGATCGACGGCGTCGTTCGGCGCGTCGTAGGGATTGGCGTGAGAGGCTGCGGTGCCGCCCACCGCCGACATGCCGCCGGCGTCGTTGGAAAAGCAGTTTCCCATCCCAAAGACTCCAAAAAGCTCAGCCTCCTCCTCCTCCGCCCTCCCTCAGCTCCGCTGCAATAACTATAACTTCCCTGGTAAAATGAAATTAAAATTTGGAGTCTCGAGAAAATCTCTCCAGTCTATGATTCTGCAGTTTGCTACCAACTTATTTAAATACTATTTTATTCATGCATTTTTTTTTTTTTGGAAACTTATTTTATTCATGCATTGGTCGGCCCCACATTTTGTTCCGTTGATAATGTAGGGAAGGAAAAAGGCAATAAACGCGTTTTTTGCTTTAGAAATTAGAATAAATGAGAATTAGTTGAATAAGCCGCGTTTTTCTGTCGTCGGAAAAACCCAATACTGGCGATGATCAAAGACTGAATTCCAGAAAGAGGAAAATGTTGCGACTGCTGTCCTCCTTCTTCTTCTTTTCCATCGGAGTGGAGTGGTATTTTCTCTTGAATCCACTAGGAAGTTGATGTGAACACTTTTTCAGATAGGAAAATTAGCGTGTGACTGTAATATAACATGATATATGTTGACATAATATTACAAATTTACGAAAATAAACTGCATTTTGAGTTCAGGTAATTTGAGTAATGGTTCCTGAATTTTAGTTCAATTGGAGTTTTAGTCTATTAAACTAAAAATTCGTGAGTATTTGTCTATAAACGTGTTATAATGTGTTTAAACGACTTTTTTTACCAACTCTGTTAAAACTTTTATTCAAAAGAAAGGATTTAAAAAGAAAAATAATAATATATTGAAGTTTTAACGGAATTAGTCAAAACAATTATTGCTCCACTTTAAAACAAGTTAAGATACCAATACACATGAACTTTTAGTTCATAGGCCAAAATTTCAATTGGGCAAAAGTTCAAGAACTATTGCTCTAGTTTTCTCTTTGGAGTTTACTGTTGTGTCTTATATTTACATGTATGAATAAATTATAACTGTGAGCTTGCATGAATTTCACGTAGTTTTACCATGGCAAAAGAAATTCAAAATTCCAAACTAAACAGTGTAATTAAAGATTTTTTTCTAACTTCGGCACGTATTTCAATTCCGAGATTACATGGTGAATTAAATACATCTTATTCATATATGACTTATTACATTATTGCTACAAATTATTAATGGTTCATTTATAATTTGATAGTGAGAAATTCGAACTTAAGACTCATTCGAGTATTAAGTAGATCATAGCACTCATGAACTACGACATAATCGGCAATTATTTGCATATTGGTGAATTTTATTACACTTTTGTTCTCATTCTATAATGTGTGTTCATCCTCTTGTTTATGTTATCATATTCATCTTTGCTTTAAGCACAGAAAAATAGAGTGCAAAAATTATTTCCGACAAATTTGAACGAGAGAAAGCACAAAGACTGAAAAAGTTAGAAATCACGGAGAAGTTCTTTTCCGGCTGGTACACCAACTTTTCATTATTTTTCCCTTCTGTTTTTCTTGTTGGGAGTTGGGACGGAGTTGGAAAATACCGAGTCAATATATTATATTTACAATAATAAAACTATATTTCCATTTAAACCAAATAAAAATAAATAAAAAACAAAACCTTCGCCGTTGAGATTTTTCAAAAATGTCCGAGCATACGACTGGATATCAGAATTCATCACATGTGATGTTTGCCACTTGTAGGATAGATTAATATAATCTAATTATATTGATATTAACTAACACGAACAATTATAATTCATGTATTGACTATCGTTTATTAGGTACAGGATTATAACGTTTTTTAAAACTTAATGTACGTCTCTTTTTATTTATCTCTCTTCACGTGACATATTGTATGTAAGTTTATTCTCTCAAATCTAATCTAGCAGGACAGGTTACATGTGCAAATATTGCACAAGCTCTTAAACTTTAGATTATTAATTTGCTTTTGAATTTTGAATTGAACTGCAAAAGTTGGAGTTTAAAATGGGTTTAGTTTTAGGGAGGTTTAATAAAACACATCTGGTACTGTTTACTTTTAACGAAAAATCATTTTTTTAACTTTAACTGTCACTGTACCTTTAAAAGTGACTTTTCGTTAAAAATAAAATTTTCAAGCATTTTTCTTTAATTTTCCTTTAGTTTTAATGCATATATAAAATAGTAATAATCATGAAATTTAAAGATTGTACATAATGGCGGCTTTGTTTCTTTAAGTACACACTACGAATAATGATACATATAGACAGGAATAATGATTCAATAAGCAAAACTAATTAAATGATTACACTAATTAAAAATAAAATTTTGTTTTTATTAAACAAGAAGAAAAAGAAAAAGCAGAGACACCAAGTAGACATGGCCAGCAAAAGTGAAAAGGGGATGCTGGCATGCATGAATCCGGATCGTCTTTGTGAGGATGAGAATTCGTGAATCACATCTGTTTATTGTAAATCGTGTGGTAAAAAAATATTTTAAATATTTTAATTTAAAATTAATACAACTAGTACCTGACAAAAGCTGACCGTACGATGTACGATGAACAGATACGATTTATAGATTTCTAGGATCCTTACTAAAAAGATCTGGAGATGATCTTGTTGGGGCATGCATAGCTGTTTAATTAGAGGTCTACTGAATGCTAAAACAAATTTTGGTCTTCAAATTGTCACATAAGCCCACAAATTTGTATTCGAAAAGTCATATTTAGGGAAGCTATTGGAAATGCTCCAAGTTAATATTTTTAAAGCATCTCCAACAGTTTCTTTAAATGTGACTCTTCAAATACAATTTGTTTACTCACGTGACAATTTAAAAATTAAAATTTGTTGATTCACAACTTTGCTACAGCAGACTCCGCAAATCTTAGTACTTCTTTATTACTTTCATCTTTGGAAAAAAAAAAAGTTGACAACGACATTCTTATAATAAAAAGAATGTTTGAAGAGCGAGATAGAGAGTCTCTAAATTTTTTAAATTTGAAGACTTATTTGATAACTTTGTTGGAGCACAAAAAATCCAATGTGACACTTCAACTTGAAGGCAGATTCTCTGCTCTCCCACTTTTCATACACTTCCATCCTCTCCTATTTGTACAATCACGGTTAAGCCATGTCAACATTTTATATTACTATTGATTTTTGTCTTATTATCTCTATAAAAAAAATCAATATAAAATGTTCACATGGCTTAACCGTAACCGCACAAATAAGAAGATGATGAAAGTGTATGAGAAGTGAGAGAGCAGAAAATCTACCTCCCTTCAACTTTACTTTTGTGGAATCTCTTGGAGATGCTCTTAGTGCAAAAAGCACAACATAATAATCCCCCATTGTCCATTACTGTGAATATGTGATGTGTGAGATTCTCTTATGTATTCAATTGATCACATCCCAATTATTGATGGTGCGTTTTTAAATACGTGACAAATATTTATTGAACAATAATACTACTGAGACTCAATCTTGATAAGAGAAATATATTCAATGTGTACGGTGCACCCCACTAACAGAAAAAAACTATTGCAATGCTAAACTTAGGGCATCAAAAGTTGATAAGATCGCAAGATAAATGACACTGTGAGAGTGTCCTAACCAATCATATATTCTTATATGAGAATTGGACTATCCAAAACAACAAAAATTAAAAAATGTCATCGACGTGACAAAAGCCTTTTTGGTCCATTTCATCCTGGAATTTTAGTTGGATACACGTGATCGAAGGTGGTGGACATTTGCCTTATTGTGTTTTAAATTTGGATGTGTTTATCTGTATCATTATATGATTTATATCATCACATGATCATATGATTAGCGGATAATGAAATTTTATCATCTTGTGTTAGATCACGTGATTAAAGTGAGAGAAAATTTGATCAGTATGAAGAGAGAATGACTTAGATGAAACGAGTTTAACATAATGTAGCGTCTCAATTCAATAATGTATTGTCATGTATATATAAGTTTTTCTTTACAATGTCTTGGAGTCAACGAGCATTGAGGTCAACCACCAGACCATCGATGGTGGATGATCTACTTCTCTGTCTGACTCTGACCCCATTTCACATGCTACATGTGAATCCACTTCCTCTTCCCAACCATGGCTCCTCATTGGTTCAGTCTTCCTGAGGACCCCATGAGCTGATGATTTTGCCGTTGCAGAAGATATTCAGTAAAGTTGTCTGATTAGTAAGGCTGTCTGATTAGGACATATCTATATTGAATGAATCGTGAAAGGTCGAGTGAGACGAAAATAAATACAACCTGTAAAAAAGAATCCTGCATATAACATGGTCGAAGTACCGTTAAGCAAAGTTTTTCTCCATGACAAGATGGCTGGAGAGTGGAAATACAATGGATAGGTCAAGGTCAAGGTCAATGTCAATTTCCCCATTTCCAAATGATCCATGCTTGCACGATACCATACCAGTTGGTGAAAACAGGGATTGAAGATGTCTCCCTCCCACATGCTAATCGAAATGATACGAAATAGTGCTGATATTGAGAATATTGTTTGACCTCATACGAAATCCGCTTTTTTTTGTTTTCATCAACAATCGAACGAATCGAAAACAAAAGTAGAGATCCATCTGCCAGCCAAGTAAAATGAGTACTAGAATGGGAATTAGATTTCGGGTTGAATTCTGCAGCATCACTTCTAAGCTGATCCACAAAACATCCTGCACTAATACAATTACCAGAAGAACGAATCATCTACTAATTGTATTTTCCATCTTAAACACGAAGCATCCGTTTAAATGTAGTTTTTTGCATCTTAAAGATTCAAGACCAACTATTCTGCAAGGGTACATTAGCAGCCTTTACCACCTGAGCTACAATGCTAATGCATCATTCCTAGTAACTATTCATAACTAACTGATATATCCTTCTAAACCGAGTACCTGAACTAAATAGGTGAAGTGATAACAACCAGGCAAAGCTATGCTCCTTTTACCAGCATGTTTGAGATGTCCAATTAACCGGTCGACACTAGGTTAGTAGGTTGGGGCGGAGTTCAATGATGAAGAGTCCCTGCTGGAAGCCCAGGTGCTTCCAATGTTGTTGAGGTGTGTGGTTTGTGCAGGTGATGAAACATACTGGACTGTAGGCACTTGATAGAGGTTGCAGTATTCGGCAGCATTCCCCTGCTGTAAATTAGTTCCAGTCTCCGTCTTCAAAGGTAACTGATTGTACCCATATCCCAAGCTCATTTGTTGATCAGTAGGAACTTCATCATGTGTGGCCTCGTGCCTGTGATAGCTGCAACACAAGGACCGTGATAATTTCAGTTTAATAATAAAGACTCGTCAAAACGAAGAGATGTTCTAAGAACTAACAACAAAGTTTTGACAAGAGAGTGTGGAGCAAATATCCGGGATGTTGTTTTTACGCATGATCACATGCAATGAAACTCTCCGCTTAACAAATCAAATATAACAGTTACCAAATTGCGTAATATGTTTTGTTTCTTTCAAAGGAAAGTCACCCAAACCTTTCCTACATTAGTAAATATTTGTATCTTTACGAACATGTACTGTAACTTCTCAAAGAATACTCTGACTAGCATCTCCATTTGGTGATGCAATTTGCTTGGTGGAGCAGGGAAACTCCAAGTTTTAGAAAAAAAAAAAAAAAAAGAATCTTAACTTATCTAACTTTTGGCATACATTATCCAACAAAAAATAAAGAGCATCCTTTGGGTTGCAACAGGGGAATCAAACTACCTAAGGATAAGTACCTTTCATATGATGTGGGTGCTTGTGAGGCAGGTAGTTCAGCCGAGTAACTGTGCGCCACTTGTGCAGAGTAATATGTCTGATTTGGAGCTGGCATAGCTTGCGGTTGCACAGCAGGATAAATGTAGCCCATGTATGACATGTATCCATAGCTAGCAGGCTGCTGGTGTATGACACTCGGTTGAATATACTGAGGCTGAGGCTCCAACATTGGTGAAGTAAGACTGCCATATAACGAAAATGCATTTGGATCCTTCATGGAAGGCAGGCTTGCTGGGGACTGAAACTGTTCCTCCGTAGATTGAGTTGGCATTGCTGATTGTGAACCTGCATTTGGCACAGCAGGTTGGTCTGCGTGATGGAAAAGACATGTGTTTCCTGTGGATCCACGACCATCCCACTGCTGAACTAGGACTGCCTGTGGAACATATTGAGGAACCAACACTTGTGGGGCTTGACTGAGACCCATTGAGTTATAGTATGTAGTGTCTGAAGGCGGCAGCCTTGGGTTTTGATCCTTTATATAGGAATTGTCATATTTGACAGGTGATTGCGTGGTAAGAGGATGAAACAGTGATAACAAATGGCTTACCTGCACAATAAAATCAACTGGAAAATAAGTATGGTTGATCAAGTGACGGCAATCCAATCGAGAAGGATGAAATGGAACTGATTCCGTTGCCAAAGAAACTTACTTGTTGGCAATTGAGAATGGGGTTAAACTTCTTGGAGCCTTTCTGGTAGTTATCTAGAATAGCATGTTTAAAATCACTCTCAGGCAAAGGGAGACATTCTTTGTAAATTCTGAATCTTACCTATACACAAAATTCAAGTGAATACGAATTAGTTCTTACTGAACAATAAAGTAAGGCGGGAAATTCTAAAGGACGACCCATTAATCATATTATTATGTCAAGCGTGGTTTGGTCCAAAGTGCATTCTCATAAAAATAAAAATAAAACTCTCTAGAGTGGCACGGTTCAAAAGCTTATTTTCTCTTCCCATCTAACTTTTTAAAAAAAGACCCTTTTGCAGTAGGACATGATACGAAAAGCAATACTAAACTTACCTGTGCAGGAAAGCTTCCACCAAAAGCCGTTCTTTCCAAGTTCATCCTTCCATCAGTGGTTGCTTCATACACCCCATAAAGAAACTTGACATCATAATCAAATAGAAACAACTTTGTGCCTGGCCGAATCCTCTCTATAACTTCCCTTCTTCCAGCAGGAAGTCCAAAAACACGGTATAGGTAGCACTCCGGTTTTGTTCTTCCATTGCACATAAATATATACCCGGAAAAGTCTTCCAGACCCAGACGGTCCTTACGCACCCCATGATCCTCGTTAGCGCAAGCAGAAGCAGAAACATGGTCATACGCATAATTTGAAGGGGCAGGAGCAGGGTAATACTTGGCACTTGTGTGGTCTACAATCGGCCCCTTGTTTTCAAATCCGTCATATCTTCTCTCAGTCATGTTGAAGACTAATAGGAAAGTAGCAAGCCACCATTTCGGCAATGCCAGACAAAGCAATATTCCATTAACGATTTCATAACTAGAACAAGAAACAGAAGTAAAAAATCTGAAACTAAATTAGCAAAATTCATAGCAAACTCCTACAAGTCCTTGAATCAGTGTTGGAGGGAAAACTAAACTGGCATAATAATTGCAATTCAACAACTCTACCACTATTTCACAGCTCTCTAAACAACTTCCAACCCAATTTTCCTCACATCACCTTGTATGAATCCGCTCGGGGATAGGCAGGGAATCCCATCTGAAAAGTAAACCCTGCCTATTGTGGTTTCAGATATCTAGAGTACTAAAAATGTCACATTTCACCCTAGATTGCACTACAAGAAAATTCTGGTTATGGTTTTATGAAAGCTTTGCTTGCATCTTCCCTTCAACCAATCACCCAAATTCAACAAAATCATGGTGTGAAATATCTCCAACTCAATTTCTTGACCTACATTTTCCCTTCTCTACAAAATAAACATAAATTATATATATATAAATAAATAAAAGTTACAAAGTTATACTCAAAATCCCATTTCAACAAATGCATCAATGTTAATCACAGCTCAGAACAACATCAACCCAGAACTTTATTTCCAATTTAACGCAATTCGACACAGGAATTCACCAACTCAGCTCAAAAGTCACTAAAAAAAGGCTAAAATTTAAGGTGAAAAAAAAGGAGCAAAAAAAACCAGTTAGACGAGCATTTAAACATTGAAAAAAAAATCAGAGCAATGCAAAAATCGTATAAAAAATATAAAAAATAACTCAGAAAAATGAAAAATTGGGACTTACCAAATGCAAAGGAGAGGAAACTTGGAGCATCGAGAATTGGAAATTTTAAGAGTCGGAAAATTTACGCGTGGCAGGAGAAGGTGAAACCCCTACGTCACGTGTCATTATGGGCTTCCCACCAAAACTAAATTTTGTCACTAGAATTGAAAATAATTCATAAGAATAATACTAGAGGAATTAAATTTATAAACTAAATGATGGTTCACTAATATAAATGAACACGTTTATCAATGTTTGAGTAATAAATGAATTATCAACTTCCATGCTTTTTAGTTTTTAAAAGGGTAAAAGATATTTTACTACCCTGATGTTTGGTGGTTTTCAACATTTAGTACATCAATTTTTTTTCATCCCAGAGTCATACCTAAAGTGTAAATTTTGGGACAGTCTCATACATCCGTTAGTCAAACTGTTAATTCTCCCGTTAAGTGATGACGTGGCGCCCTGATTGAGTGTCACGTGTCATTAAAAAAATTAAAAAATTATTTTAAAAAAATTAAAAAATTAGTATTTAAATAAATTAAAAAAAAAAATTTATTCTTCTTCCTCTTCCTTCTTCCTTTTTCTTCTTCCCTCTTTCTTTTTCTTCTTCTTCTTCTACCCAGATTTCGTTTTTTTTTTTTTTTTTTCTTCTTCCTTTTTCTTCTTCCCTCTTCTTCTTCCCTCTTCCTTCCTCTTCTTCTTCTTCTTCTACCCAGATTTCGTTTTTTTTTTTTTTCTTCTTCCTTTTTCTTCTTCCCTCTTCCTTCCTCTTCTTCTTCTTCTACCCAGATTTCGTATTTTTTTTTTCTTCTTATTCTTCTTCCTTCTTCTTCCCTCTTCCTTCCTCTTCTTCTTCTTCTTCCTTCCTCTTCTTCTTCTTCTTCTACCCAGATTTCATTTTTTTTTCTTCTTATTCTTCTTCCTTTTTCTTCTTCCCTCTTCCTTCCTCTTCTTTTTCTTCTACCCAGATTTCGTTTTTTTTTTTTCTTATTCTTCTTCCTTCTTCTTCCCTCTTCCTTCCCCAATCCCCCCGTGCCCACCCTCCCACCCACACCCAGATCTTCCCGTCGACCCGTGTCCCCCCAACCCAAACCTTCCCTTCGATTTTTTTTTAGTTTTGTTTTGCTAAATTTGGTGTGGGTTGCAGAGGAGATGAGGGAGGGTGGGTGATGCGAGTTGCAGAGGAGAGAAGGGGGGGAGGGTGGGTGGGAGTTGCAGAGGAGAGGAGGAGAAGGAATATAAAAATAAAAAAAATAAAAAAAAGACACAGAAACGGAGAAGAAGAAGAAGAAGAAGAAGAAGAAGAAGAAGAAGAAGAAGGAGAGAAGAATAAAAAAAATTAATTTAATATTTTTTAAATATTATTTTTATTTAAATAATAATTTTTAATAATATTTTTATTTAAATACTAATTTTTTAAATATTTTTTAAATATTTTTAAAGACACGTGGCGCCCAATCAGGGCGCCGCGTCATCACTTAACGGGAGAACTAACAGTTTGACTAACGGATGTATGAAACTGTCCCAAAATTTATACTTTATGTATGACTCTGGGATGAAAAAAAATTGATGTACTAAATGTTGAAAACCACCAAACATTAGGGTAGTAAAATGTCTTTTACCCTTTTTAAAATTTAGTCTCCTAGCATTACTCGAATCTACAAAGAACGGATTGACAAGTACGTCTTGGTTCAATAAAACAATGATATGAGTAAAAAAATTAACATGCAATATGTTGGTCTCCACTAAAAATACTTGCTTGCAATTTATTTTGTTTTTTTATTCCTATTGGAATTATGTAAGAGAATGCTTATTCATATTAAAATTTTCGTAATGCGATGTATTTACATTAAAAGTAAGGAATTGTGCGAGCCACATTGTATTTTTGCTCTACACTCTCAAGTGGAGATAATACTTAAATCCTATTTATCTTTGTTAGATGGGTTTTAAATTTTGAGATTTGTGTCTATCCACTGCATAGATCTCAAAATTTAAACTTATCTAACGGTGATAAATATGGTGGTAAACATCACCATCACTCGAGTGTAGTAACTGTTGAGCAAATATATTCTCTAATAATTTAGTATTGAACTCGCCTTTCACAAAAAATAAATTAAAACTTTTTACTTACAAATAAAAATATCACTGGACCGGACTGGTAGGTGATTATTTGTGATT
The DNA here is from genome assembly GCA_963580275.1 of Crataegus laevigata. Lineage (NCBI taxonomy): Eukaryota > Viridiplantae > Streptophyta > Magnoliopsida > Rosales > Rosaceae > Crataegus > Crataegus laevigata. The sequence continues at coordinate 8,935,836 of OY756953.1, read as the reverse complement.
AAAAGAAAGTACAACAACATAATAAATTAATTTTAATGACGAGAATTTAAAACGTACGTGCCTAGCAATAATGGTATTCATACAAGCATGAATTTTATCAAGTTAATTAGAATAGTGTCATCTATTCCACTCAAGTTTAAATCGTCCTCGCTAATGTTTTTTTAATACAATCGATAAGAAGTGGCGAACAGCTCGAATAAAGAAGAAAAGCGTTTCTAAAATTTTAACTGAGGGCCCATTTCAAATTATGCAAACTTTGGACTGCCGAATTATCTATCATCCGGTCCATGGGCCCAATTCTGTAAGACGACATGTCGTGTATGAGATGAAGGTTGGCGTTTGATTTCCACAGAAGCACATCAAAAACGAAGGCGACCGCTGCGTACTTAAAAATACACTCAGCATCGTGTCCTCCATTTCCTCAAAGAAATTTGCACGTAATATACTCTGATCCACTTATCAGCACCGTCCCGTCGGAAAAACTTCGTACAGTTCTCCGACATCTCGACAGCATGCCTACGCCCGACTCTTACAAAAATGCCCTATGAAAAGTTGTTACTCTTGAAAACAAGTAACAGATCTTTGAGCACCGACGTAAATTGAGGAGAACAGAGTCAGCTGGAACGTTTTATAACCATTTACGTGGTTTTGTGTAAACCAATGTTCAAATCAGAAGATATGGAAATGAGAAGGGGGCATGAGTGGAGCCATACAGCTTTGAAAACCCGCTTCTGATGAGCGCTTATAGATTGAGAAGGCCTGTTGGCGTTGTATCTGATATCGAATATGTGAATCAATGGATCTGCTGTACCAGATGAGATGTACAAGCCATCAGGAGACCAAGCCTGATTGATCAGAGCTGACTGAGATTCACTGCTCTCTTGCTTCCACCCAAAAGCATGTATCTCTGTTTGCCTCAGTCTGATATCAAATAGTCGGAGCTGCTTCTCATGGGTCCTGCATGTTATAAAATAAGTTAACGTTAATAACTTCAAGCTCGTAAGAGAATACATAGAAATCGTAACTGAAGAAAAGCCCTTCGTCCAAAATGTACACTCATATCAAGTTATTCTAATATATGATTATTAATCAAGTCTAGAAAGACAAGGGCTCTTCCAAAAGATTTCTGATTGTTAATAATACAAATACACGTCAAAAACCATGAGGCATCTTACCAAATAATATGATGCAGCATGCAAATGCATGAGGTGAACAAAACGGGATTCAGTTCTAGGAGCACTGACAAGGCGAATATCAAGACAGCATATGAGTAGATGATATGAAAATTCTAGATGAAAAATCAGTGTTTCTGACCCTGATTGAACCATGAAGATATTGAAGTCGCAAGGATTTGGCAAGACACTCATGCATTTACTTTCTATCTGATGCTTAAAATCTGCTCTTCCTGTGTTAGCGTCAAACCCAACAATTCTCTTGTCTGCTCCGGCTGATAGTATTATCTGCTTTTGGAACATCCCGGCAACTCCCATAACAGCAGATGAGTGCATATTCCTATGCAGTGTCTTTGGTTTCCATACATTCTCCGCATCAGCCTCTTTCCAGATTATAACAGCATGATCACTACCACCAGTGACAAAACAGGTATCCTCCCAGGGTGGGAAAACTATGTTGTTAATGATCCCTCTCACATGAGGCTTATCTTCAAAGAAAGTAACACGTCCTTTCTGTCGATGCACAAAAAGCCAAGAATCAGCATGTCAATTCTCTAAATTTGCAAAATTCATGGGCAGAGGGCATGCTGCTCAGGGCTCAGCGTACCCCACACAATTGGAGCAATTAATTTTAAATGTGGCCCTTACCCCTTGTGTTCTATTTAAATCTAGAACTGATACTTGCGAGTCGCCACCATCAGCACTATACACAGAAAATAGTCTGTTTCCATCAGGGTGCCAGGCTATATCTTCTGGCCATCTCCTGTTTGGAGATGCACAATCAGTAGAACTAAGTCGAGAAGCACTAGACCTGCAATTAAAAGAAACAAAAGGGACGCCAGATCAGTTGTGCAAAGTAGAAGGGCATGCCTGCAAATTTAAGAGCACTGCAAAAGTGGCAAAGCAACTAATATTTAAGACATGAGATGGAAACTTGAAACTGCAAGAATTTACAAATCCGGAGGTCATGACATGAAGACATACTCACAGGTCTGCCTTTCTAAACAGACCAAGGAATAACAGCCACATAGATACCAACACCTATTTTGAAACACAGAGATACTGCATCTCCTCAATCAATTTAGGAAATACGGTCCACCGGTCAGAATACATCTCTATCAAAGGCATGTATATAACTATAAGATCAAATACATGCTTTTACTAAATATATTTATAAAAAATAAAATAAAATAAAATAAAAAAAGGAGAAAGCTCGACCATATGACCTTATGCTCATTTCAATCCACTTTATATTGCTACCGACAACACAATTGTGAAGTTAAGAAATAATAATGTAACATGATGAATTTGAACTTTACCCCTTGGACTGAACTTGCCAGAAGTTGACTACTCCATCCAAAGCACTGCAAACATTCCAAAGCACTTGTTAATTGATCAGGTTTGCTAGCGTTTGATGCATCTTGTAGTTACCAGTTGTACGACACAGTAAGCAATATACTTTAAGCTTTCTTTTACATTTAAATTCTGTGTGTAAATTTATGTCGTTGCCCCTTGTTGGGCTGCTTATACAAATTCTTTTACCATTATTTTTCTTAATAACATAAAATATCAGGATGAGGATTCAATTTTCATTTAACAAAGTACAAGAGAATACTACCAGCTTATGAAAAAGAAAGACATATACATATTCCGAAGCAGGGCCATAATCTGTAATTAATAATTCAATACACATTAATATGTACAACTACCTGAAAGGGGGAAAGATACCTGATATTTTGAGAATTTGATATATCAGTTACAGATTTAAAGTTAGAGGCCATTTCTACCCCAAAGACAACTATTAACCAAAAGATGTGGACACAAGAAACACGGGTTAATCTTATAACCCGAGGATATAACCATATAATATATGTACCCCCACGTTTACTTCCCCCACATATTCAAAGGTGAAATCCTGAAAGAGTGAAATAAACACAACAGATATCATGGATATTGATGACAAGTAAAAAAATGTTACTAATATAATAAAGAACATATCCTTCTTCCTCGGACAGCAAACATGTTAATTACCTGGTCACAAAAAGCTGATCATTCACTGGGCACAAAGAAAGACTTCTCAACTTTCTCTTGTGCTGACTTGAGATGTGACTGCTCGCATAGCAGTTGATTTTGCATGGTTGAAAGCTAGTGTGAACCAACGGGACTAATTCTTTGTGTTCTTTCTGTTCTGAAATACATACAATTTTAGCATCATACACAAAGAAAAGCTGAAATATGTGGCCTAGAGACAGACAGTCAAGAAACAGAATATGGACAATGAGGCCAGTCAACATGCTAGAGTCTTACCAAATTTCCGTTTTTTCCCTTTATCTTGAACTTCAACGTCCTGATTTGAAGAATTTCTATATGATTTGTCGCCTTTCGTTCTGTTAGCACTAATAGACTGACTAGAAACTGATGGACTTGCTTGAGCACTAGAATTAACTGGATTTTTCCCACTAGACCCTGCCACCATTGTAGGATGGGAAACTTTTGGGCTGACTGCAGGAATGAAAATTTCTGTTTTCGATTGATGCTGGAGTCTAGAAGAACCTTCATTTAAATGTATAGGACTTGTTGATCTGCGCTCCACCTTTGCACTTTTCGTTCCACTACCCGGAGAACTCCTGGTTGACCCTATTTTGTCTTGGCGTCGAAGTCTAGCCAACTTAATTTCGGTATCAGTTAACCTCTTCTCTGTTTCTCCAAGCTGCATGCCTTTTCCAAATAAATAATTAGTGGATAATTCCCTTGGGAAGGCATCTCATAAGTTAAAACACATAGAAACGCTCATAATTTCGGGCATATCTAAGAAAAGGTTAATGCTAGGGAGACCAAATTTTTAAACCAAATGTTGTGTCACAAAAAAGAAATGCGCACATTAATCAACACTTGTGATAATCCAATCGTCAACATCCACATCATTTGGCTTACAAAATTTGGGTTAGAAATTTGGTCTCCCTAGCATTACCCCTAAGAAAATGGTATATTGTCTTCCCTCGGTGATTTGAATTTGCAGCAAGTAACTTCATATACAATGAGTTTAAACAAGGCCATTCGGCTAATCAATGGCCATCAAGGCAACTCCATACATTAAAGCAAAGTCATAAATAGCAGTGTTTATGATCAGACTCAAAATCAATGAGTTTTTTATTTCTAACTTCATCTCAAGAACCCTAAAAAGATTTCTTGTGCTGTGATCAAACCCAGGTGTGCATTTGCCATGATATTAGCTTAGGGCATAAAACCAATGCATTTAATTAATCAAAAAGCAGTCCTAATTAAACTTTGTAAACCGTTCTAATTTGGGATTAGCAAAAAGATTAAAACTTTAAAGCTTAAAAAGCATTGCAGCAGCAGGTTAATCAAAAGACTGAAACCCCTAATTCAAAGTTTATAACTTTATAGCAGCAGCATACCAAATGAATACAAACAAACAAGGAAACCAACATTTCTATAAACCCCAATATGTCACCATCGAAATGACCACAGAGGGAGGGAGGGAGGGAGGGAGGGGGATGGTGGGGTGCAACCTGAGTTTTGTAATAGTTTACGCGCTGGCGGAGATGGTGGACTTCCCTGGTGCGATGCTCGATCAGAGCGACGAGGGCTTCTTCTTGCTCTTGCCTACTATCTGGATAGTCGTTATCCTCTTCCGCCATATTCGTCTTGTTTGCGGTTTGTTTGCCGCCACCGCCGTCGTCGTCTGTGTTTTCCACCTCCTCTGTCTTGGGCATCTTCAGAGGACTCGTTCAATATTTATTTGTCTGCTGCAATCAAATATTTTGGGGCACTAGGAAAACCCAAACAAACTTTGAGCTTTCTTCATTTTCACCAATTTTTTCACTAAAAATTCATTTTGAATAATCAAATATAATTTAACATTCAAAAATCTAAATTTATTTTTATTTTGTAAGTTAAGTAGGACACCTACCTAATATTTTAGGGGCTATTTCAAATTAGTCCCAAAGTTGTAAAGCATTTCGAATAACTACTTAACGTTCAAAAAATTAAACATTTGTTAAGTCAACAGCGTTAAGTAATGACTTTATCAACATTAAGTGATGATGTTTTTAGCATTAAATGATGAGGTAGACAAAAAATTAAACTTGGTCTTTACTAATGCTCGTCTCTGGAGCTCTAATTCTCAAATCGACTTTTTCAATCAAATTAAGTCGTAAACTGGCTCTACCAAATTGTGTTGATTTAGAAATTCAAGGCTTCGTAGACAACTTGAGAATAAAACCCCGCTTTAATAATTGTTTGCACCATCACTTAAGGCTAGTGTATCTAATAAATTTTCACTTTTCAAGTCGTTAGGTAGTTATTTAAAATATTTGAGTAAATTACACAAAACTACCTCAACTATTGGTCTCATAACACTTTCATACCTCATCTTTTGAAATTGACAATGTCATACCTCATCTTTAGAATTTGGTCAATTTTATACCTTCCGTTAGCCTGACCGTTAATTTGTCAGTTAAATGCTAACATGGCTTGATCCAGACCCCACTTTCTATTAAAAAATTAAAAAAATATTTTTAAAAAATCATTTAATATATTTTAAATATTAAAATAACAAAGAAAAGTGAAAAAAAAATTCAAAACCCAAATCGTCCCCACCCCACCCCCTCTCTCTCCTCCCCCATCTTTTTCCCCTGCTGCCCAGAAATGAAACGAAAAAAAAAAAAAAAAACTAAAAATCAAAACCCAGTTCGTCCCCACCCGAGACTTGGGCTCGCACACCCATGGCTCACCGGACCTGGGTTGGGTGTCCACTGGGTACCCCGGAGCTTCCGGAGACGAAAGGAGAGAGGGTCAATGATGGTTTTGGTACCGTCGTCGGAAGGTGTGGGTGTGTAAATAGGTGCGTGAGTGTAGATCTGGGAGAGAGGTATAGTCTGTGCAAGAGAGAGGAGGAGAAAGATTGAATGAGGTGAGAGAGAGAGAGAGAGAGAGAGAGAGAGAGAGATGTTGGCATGGGTGGGAAAGGGTGGGGGGTTGCACGGAAGGGGAACGGGAAGGGGTCGAGGTGGGGGGGGAGAGATGGGAATGGGTTTTGGGATGCAGAGAAGAGAGAGAGAGAGAGAGAGAGAGAGAGAGAGAGATTTAATATAAAAATAATTTTTTTTAATTTTTTAATTTTTAATTATTAAAAATATATTTAATAATTTTTAATCCAGTTGGATTAGTGAATGGGCCCCGTCTCTAGCCACATCAGCACTTAACAGAGAAATTAACAGAAAAACTAACAGAGGTATGACATTGGCACAAATTTTTAAGATGATGTATGACATTGTCATTTTTAAAAGATCATGTATGAAAGTGTCGTGACACCCGTAGTTGAGGTAGTTTTGTGTAATTTACCCAAAATATTTTAAAAGGTTATGACCAATTTGAAATTACCTCTGAAAATTAAGTAGCTATTCGAACTTAATCCTTATTTTTAAAGACTTTCAATTAAAACTACAAAGTGTTACATGGTGACACACCCCCGACCCGGAATGTCCACTAAGACTCCAAATCAAGTTGTGTTGGCCGACACCTACAAGGTGACATAACCATAAAGTGTAGTGATGTGGAAAATGTGAATAAATTTAAATCTAAAAGTGCATAAATACAAAAGTGCGTTGTGAACGGGAATGAACCCATTTCACACGTGCCATTAGAGCATAAGTAAAGTACAGTAGAGTGGGTGAGGATTATACTCTCAAAGGTAGCCACCTATACTAAGATTCGCTAAGAATCATCGTCAACACAAACATTCAACAGCTAAAACCTAGATGGGCGAAAAGCAAGGGTGAGTGGGCCTGAAAATAAAATTTTATAAAAACCTTTCTGAAAACATTGTAACCCATCACCGTAAAACTCGTATAGTTTCCAGAAAATAATACTATGTACATATGGAAAACCAATGCACAAGGCCAGCAAAAACTGAAATATGCCATGTCATAAAGTTTCAGCACTAAAATATGTAAGCCATGTTTGAAATCAATATAAAATAGTATGTCAATCGGAGTCACCTAATATGACTTGTACGACTGGACCTATAGCTCATCAATCTAGGCTAGCACATGAGTCGGAGTCACCTAGTGTGAGTTGTACGAAAAGGCTAGGTGTAAATATGTACGTTCAAGTGCTACATCACGTGAAGGTTGTGCGATAAATTGCGGGTCACCTACGAGTCAAAGTCACCTAATGTGACATGTATGACAAGCTGGCACCAGACTTGGATCCAAGGTGAACGTGTTGTGCGAAAAGTGAACATCATGTGAAAAACTGGCCTTGGCCTGGGGCAGGAGCACTAACACTGGGGTACAGCCATGATGAGCTCTAAATAAATGTATGCATGCCAACACAATGAAATCATTTCAATCACATAATACTCACCTGAACTTACCTACGCCTCCGTAGCATCATTTAACATTTCACAATTTCATAACAATGTAACATTTTAAATATAACAATTTTTAATCATGGCATGATATGCATAACTTAGTTCAAAGCATTTGTGGAAACTATAAAGTTTATATATATACTATAAAAAGGAAAAGACTCACTCACCTAGACTCCACGCTACAACTCCCTAGCACGAATATCGAGTCGTCACGAACGATCGACGCCTAGAACAATTATCAAATTACGTCTCAGAATTATTATCGATAGAACACGTAACTTATATAAAACACATCCCCAAGGACGTTCTAGAATTATTTGTAACCCTCTGACCAAAAGTCAATTGTCAGTCAAAGGTCGACGGTAGAGTCCATAACCCTACGTAACTCGATCCGGAAGATTTGCAACTCAGATTTTTTATCCGTAACTTTCAAAGATCCACATTATGCTTCTAGAATAACATACTAAAATCTTACCACGATCCGATGGTCGGATCTTCACTAATTGCCAAAATTAAGTGGTAACCGACGTTTTATTTTACGAACTTAAAAATCTAATTCGGAAAGATCCGTAAGTCGGATTCCCAATCCATAAGTTCCTATGGTCCTCAAATATTATGTACTATAACTTATTAAAGTTTAGTGAAAATCCAACGGTCGGATTATTGATTGCAATACTATTTAAGTGGCGGACCTTAATGGAACTAAGTTCAAACGACGAAATTTCGTCAATCAGACTTCACATGTAGAATTGGAGTATCAAATTTAGCCTAGGAAGGTCAGGGGACTCCTCGGCCCATGCGCTGCCGCAGGTGGCAGTCAGCCGGCCCGACTCGCCGGAAAAATAAACTATTTCAAAAAACTACCAAATTTCACAAAATGTATATCTCAACGAGTAGAGCAAGTTTCATACTTGAGACCAAGGCCAATTTGGCCGGGCAACACCTGAAAACCACCTCGATCCGCCGAAAACCCTTGAAATGGGTGTTCTTGATTCAACTCCAAACAAGCTCTGACGCCTCAACCATTGCTTGGGCTTTGTTCATGGGGTTAAGGGGAGTCTATTGGTGGTGGTGGTTGACGGAGTTAGCTTGAGATTTGGGTGAATTCGCCACTAAGACCCGTCTCTCCCACCGTGCAGGTTTCACCAAATCAAAGCCAAAATTCTTTGGTTTTTAGTGGAAATGGAAGTGGATAGGATGCTTGGTAATTTCCAAGGGTTGAGTAGCTTCAATTCACCGAAAAATCACCGTGGAAGGCGATGAAAATCATGGTTTCCCGCCAGGTCAGGTCGTTGGTTGAAGGAAGGTCTAATTCCCTCTTTCACTTCTCCTTCCTTTCCCCTCATTTCCTCTCTTCCTGATTGGCTGATTCCATTCCTCATTTCTCTTCTCCTTCTCATCCCAACCATCCATCTCTCACTTCCTTTTTCTTTTCCTTTCATCTCAGCCACACACGTGGCATATCACATGGCTCCAGATTTTCTAGAGCCTTCTAAAGAAGTTTTAAAATTACGAAAATATCCATGACTTTAAACGTTAATATCTCCTTCGTTACAACTCCAAATTACGTTCCGTTTGCGCCCACGCGTTCATAGTGACAAATATTACGAGGATACGCCAAGAAAATAGATATTATATGACATGACAAGGCAGTCAAACAAAGTCAACGCATTTGCCTCAAATGGCATTTTCGTAAATTCACTTATTAAAATTATAAAAACCATAAAATTGGAAACTAGTCGTTACACATGGTGGATGATCTATTTTATGGAAACAAAAAGAAAATGATTTATATTTTTATTAATGAACTTTATTGGGATTTTCTTAATGATCTTGACTGGTCTTTTTATTTATGTTGATTGGTAATTTAATGAAATAATAAAAACATGAAGGCTATACTCGAGACACTGAGACAGCGACTACAACGAGAAACAGAGGGAAAAAAGAGGGAGAGATCAAGAAGGATTGACGGCGACCCCAACGCCAAAGGCAGTGGTTCCAAAAAGAGGAGGATCCAGGGAGTAGGAATTTTTTCCTTCTGGGGTTCCAAAAAAGAAGTATCAAAATACAAGAAAACATTCAACAAGAAAGATTGGCCAACCAGAAAAAGGTCCCACACGAGTAAAAGGTAAAAGTTAAAACAAGGTAAAAAAAAAGCCTTAGCACAAGTTTCTGTGAGTGCCTGCCTGTACACTGAGACATTGTTCAACAAACAAGACTCCAAAATTTTAAGCTTTGTCAAGACATTCTCTGAGCCCATAAGTTGGCTTAATACCAGAGAAAATACCAAACGGTTGCGAAGTCACCCTCTCGGTTGAGGTCAATCCGAAACCTAGTAGAAGCACTCCTCTATAGTAAAAAATAAAGTCAATAGACCACCCCTGCTGTAGAGAATTGGAGTGGTTATACTCGTAGTACGCTGGTATTAGGTTGCATGGTTAGAAATCTTGGTAGAACAAGTCTTGGTCGGATTCCTTGGAATTTTCCTCTCCGTTTGCAGTTGCTGAAGGACTCCCGTGATTATGGTTATCATCGTAGCCAGCTGTTCGAGGTTTTCCTGGTCTTGATCTGATGTTGGTACCCATGGGGAAGGGTTCCTGTTGAGAGAGAAAAAACTAGGTCAGTCTAGGTAATGTGGGAGATAACCAACCTAATGTGGGATCCTATCGACCCAAAACCCAATTTAAGATAACTAAAGACATTCCATCCCCTTGCACACAGAAGTTGTCACTTAACTGGGGCAAACATTCTCAGAACTAAAACTTTCCTCGTACCATGAATTTTGGAAATGAAAGACGAGTTACAAAAATGACGACCAATTAGATTAATGTAGTATAAAAAAGGGGAATTAGATTACTGTTCATCTCACGATATCTTACCGGATCACCAGCATTTGGACCCTCTGTGTGGAAAAGTATGGGACGGCAGCGTTTGTCCTCGTTCATTAAGCTCGAGTTCTGGAAATGTGCAATAAGAGCAGCTTTACCCTGAATACGAGCATATGCAAGTGATGCCACCTTTTCACTGTTAAACTTCTCCCATTTTTTTCCATTGAATGCCTGCAACAGACATGTAATCTAGTTTCAGTAGGTCTATGGAAAGGCGGAAAAAAAAAAGAAAAATATCACAGATACAAAAGCATTTATTTATATTGAGCAGATAGCTCTCATGCGGTCAAACCTTATAGAACGGAACAATCTGATGAGGATCGATCATGTTGATGAACGCATATCCCACATTGCATTTGTTCTGTGAGAGGTTAAACAGACAAATTTTGGATTAGAAAAATTCTACGTTCTATACCCAACAAAAGATGATATTCTAAACAATTTCCTTGCCTTAAAGTCGATTGGCAAATAAAGAAAGTCATAAATTCCTCGACACTGCTCATCAATTGCAGCAAGAAGCATCTTTGAAGTATATCTGTAACAACCGTTAATTAGTTTAGCAAAATGGCAAAATCACTACGTACAACTGGATAGCAATTTTTACGAAAATATGCAGTTTCAAGAATCCATCGTTATCACAGTACTGTAGCGGATGAGTGTAAAATAACAAATAGAAGATGCAATAAATCAGAAAAGTTGGCGTACAATATACATACTTGTTGGGAATGTTCTTGATCATCAATGTGGTGCGTCTGTCTTCCCCACGGAGTATACGTTCAACATCAAGCTCATATTGTCTCTTATCAGCATTGTTAGAATTTGCTTCATTTCTTCGGTGAGACAGGTTTCTAACACCACGTTCGTTTTGAGAATCAAAAGAGGTAGGCATTGAACTCATCGAATTCCTACCAGGAAACATGTGGCCCATCTCCTGTGAAGAGCGCTGCCGGGTACTGGTAGTCATGTCCAAGAAATTTCCACCAGTAAGAGAAAGGAGGTTTTGTGAAGAAATCTCCATAGGATGCATCTGGGGACTACCGGCAAAACGTGCAAAGCCAAGAGAACCCAAGTGAAGATTAGAAGTGTCAGGAGACTCCCCTGAAAAGGCATGCTTTTCCCAAATGGAAGGGTTAACAGCTGGAGCTGATCCTACATGGTGGTGCACAGGCGATGTACCACTCAGCATATGAGGTGGTGTCCTGTGGAATCCTGGCATTTGGGGAAAGCGATGCGCACTATGACCACTGATAAATGATGGTGAATTCTGCCACATCATGGGACTTGAAGGATGCTGCTGGTACGAGTTGGAGTTATTCCAAAGATAGGGATGAGCATGAACCGGGCAGCTCCCATTTCCGGGAGATCCAAAAGCTGTGTAAGAAAACAATGTAAAAAACAAATTCACCAGAATAATGCTGCATTAAAATCCGCATTACAAGTAATATTTCGGTTAAACAGTACCTCCTCCGTTCAGTTCCACTAGGTGACCATTTGCACTGACAGTGGATCTTCGGTCTGTTCCTTCTCTCATTCTAAGTCCCAGATTGCCATTTATGACTCCAATAGCACCAGAAGTGTTGCATGGAATACCATGGGCTAAACTGTCATTATACTCAGGAAGCGAATGAGGATGTATGCCGGGAGCACTCTGATTACCAAAATTCATGTCATCCAGAGACTGTTCGGCGTCACGAAGGCTAAACTTTTTCCCTATAGATGCCAATGCCACTGAAGCGGGAAAGGCATCTGGAACACTTGAACTCTGATGAGATAAAGCGTTTTCAATAAATGCACTCACAGGTGAACGAACTGCAGAATGTAAGCCCAGGCTAGATCCATTAACCAAGCAGTTTGATGTGACCATTCCAGGATGAAGCGTCGCTGTATTAAAAGAAAGGTAAGCATTGTATAACAAGATAAACACAAATTGAAGCAACAGTTCATAACAAACAGATTCATACCCTTGGTGCCTGTTGATAAATTGTCAGACAAACCATTACAAAATTTGAATTCATCCCGGTCCTGCTCTGAAACTTGAGCCAAACTGTACAAGTAATGTTCTTTCTTACAAAGGAGAAAATTAAGAATTTCAAACTTAAATGAGAATACGACATATTGTAATCATTAGTAAGAGTAGCTTATCAATACCCCCTCCTTGTGCCCCCTGGACGGCTCGGTTCAAGCTTGATCTGCTTTCCTCCAATCTCACTCCTATTCAACGCACGGAGAGCAGCTTCTGCGGCTCTAACATCATAAAACTCTATGAACTTGTTATGAGGCTTGCGTGGAGTCTCACGGATCTGAAAACAAAAATAACAACCACATAAGATACAAAGTTCTTTCTTTCTTTAAGAAGCAAAGCAAGATAGGAGAGGGGAAAATCGGATGCCTTACTTCTTTAATTTCTCCATAAGATCCAAAAATTTTAGAAAGCTCGTCACTAGAAACAGAAGAATCAAGGTTGAATAAAACTAGCGTTCCTTGGTTAATATCTTTATCAGAAGGATTGTCCTGACATATTGGCAAGTATAAAAGCATAATGGAACAAAGCAACATGAGAATGTATAAAACAAGACGAGAAGAACAAGGTCGCGAATATAGCGGATACAACAAAAGTGAATAGCAAGTGGTTTTCATACCTTGGGTATCGAATAATGTATGTCAAGCTTCCTATGCCTCAGTGCCTTACTTTGAAGTGCTCTTAGTGCATTTTGGGCAGCCCTTATATCATAATAAGAAATCATAACAAACCCACGATGCTTGCAGGCAGTGTAAAGTGCCCGGATATCTCCATATCGCTAACAGAACAAAGTACAGTTGTCAATTTAACTGGCTTGCACAGAACTCTCAAACTAAAATAAAATACATGAATAAATAATAGAAAAGTACAAAACTTGAAAAGTTGAAAAGGAGGTATAAGCACCTCAAAAAGAGCCTTCAATTCCAAATCGTCAATGTTGCTATTAATATTGCGAACAAAAAGTGTACGGGAAAGGTGTTCGCCATAAGGGTGTTCACCCGCAATTGAGCTATTATAAACCCCTTGATCATCTCCTTCCATTTCCAAGCCACCGCCGCTGCTAAAGAGATCAAAATCTTCAAATCCATCACCAATATTAGCATAAGCCTTATAACCTGGCTCATCTGTCATGCCAGAAAACAAGTCATTTTCATCTGGAAGGAGATTTCCAATTGTTTGTGCCTCAATTTCTTCAAGAGATTCAAAGGGTTCTTCCTCATGTTGGGAGGCACTGTTATCAGTAGACCGATGAGATATAAAATCATTCTTCAGTAATCGCACTGCATATTGAAAAAGAAAAAAAAAGAAAAAAGAGAGAGAGAGAGAGAGAGAGAGAGAGAGAGAGAGAGATGTTAAGATAATAAATATGCATATTTGTGCAGAGTAATACATCAATCAAGTAGTAGTCAGCTTAAGTCGACTCAACCACGACTTATCCCAACAACTGCAAATGTGACTACTAACCATTAGTACCTAAATAGAAGTAGCTAACAAATTAGAACATGTGCACATAAATAAAAGTAGCGAACAAATTAGAACATGTGTTATATGTGGACAAGAAGTTTAAGAAATATTTTGGAGCCAGATAATTCAAATGCGGAAACTTTATGCAAAATAACATTTGATGTCGAAATTTCTTAGACATAGAATTGAAGAAAAACTTTTTGCGAGAAAATTAAATATTTCAGCTTCTTCTGCACGCTTTTTATGAATGATAGAACTGCAGATTGATATATCTACCGACAAAACTAAAGAGTATGGTCAGCACAAGTATCTGATTTTGAGAATACAGAAAGTATCATTAACCTCATGCAACATATAGACAGGCATTTAATAGACTTCAGAAGGAAAACTTACACTTTTTGCTAAAAGTTTCGGAAAAAGAGCTTGAGAACAGACTACTTTCATGCTGGGCGCCAGTAATAAGAGTTTTGCCGCCAACCGAGCTATAAGGTGTTGGCTTTGCGGACAAGTCTGACCACAATTTTGGTTGGTGATCCACAGGTTTCCACGAGGTCTTGGAGATGCTGGGAATTCCTTCACCCACGCTTAGCCTTTCTGTTTGCTCCCCAGCCAGATTGGATTGTGGTGAATCCAAGTAATCCACCGACTGTGCCCCGTTTGGTATATACTTTTTTGATGGCATTGAAGAACCCAACATGCTGCCAGGTGTCAGTACCATTCCACTGACTCCCGCTGAAGGACAAAATTTACACAGGAGATTAGGAAAAGTTATGGTTCTTACCGTAAAATAGAGTAATTCAAATTCAAAGTATGAGAATGAATCAAGGGTATAGTATGAAATCAACAAAAATACAATTTCCATATAACAAGTTATGGCATTCAGAACTTCTGGCAGACAAGGTACCAGAAAAGAACCAATTCGTGATCCATGGCACCTTTATTTGCTTTCAATCAAAAGACTTCCAAGTTTAGAGCGTTAAACCGATTACTTTATAGAGCAGTAAGAACTTCAGTTTTGAAGTTGGGATTTCGAGCAGCCAGTTGCCATCCATTTGACCAAAATGAAGACAACATGCTTCAAAATCTTCGGATTAATTTTATCACAACTACTATTTATGTTAATTCCCTCTTTACGAGGCATGATCTAACCATGTAGACACGTGTGGCAACTCAAACCTAAGCATTGAGTGAGAGAGACTGGTTAACGCATCACATAACACGTCACAGCAGTTGGTAATAAGTTAAGGGCATCTGTTTGGTTGGGAAATTATTCCAACAGATACTGTGGTATAACTAAACCCAGATAACCACCGAAAACATAAGATAACCAGACACGAAACATAAGCTAATAGACTTTCTCAGGCAAGTTTCCTAACAGGATGCTCACCTTGGTAATCGGGCATGGTTTTCAGCTTCTGAAATCCGACTTGTCTCTGGTGAATCAAAGTTGGCAAAGTGATATATAATAAGACAATGGCAAAAAGGTATGATGTGCTAAAAATGAGGCAAAAATTTATGTTAGAGTTAAACAGGGTAAGATGCCTAATAAACACCAGTTCGATCTGTTGAATGAAACGTTGTGAAAACTTCACGAATTACTAAAAATGGAACAACTTTCATGGTAACAAGACAAAGAATTACCTCAGAAGGAAAAGGGATTTCTTCAAAGAAGTGAGAAGAGACAGATACACCCCTTTGATCCATTATTTCAAATGGCATCGTGCAGCACTCCGAAACCAGAGGATATTACCAAACAAAACCGAAGAATATAGTAAATTTTCGAGCATTCTCAATTGCCAAATTTGTCAATGTTACATGACTCCTTACCTGAAAATTAACAATAATTTAAAAACTAAGATTATCCTCAGATTATTACATAACCATAAATTTCTTAAGTGAAATTGAGAATGGCATTTAGGAATCAAAAGAAAACCGAGATCAAATTACACAAAGCATGAAAATTTACTCATTAGGGTCTAAAATTTGGAAGAATTTAAGATGTTTTTTCTTTCCTTACAACCTCAGAGAGATGAAGGAAGTGGGGGAAATAGTAAGAAAGTGAAAATGTTTGCTTACCTACCAACAACCAAACACAATTACCCCATTTGATTGCAGAGAGAAAGATAGGAAAACAAAATCAAAATTTAATAATTATGTTTTCCTAAGTTCCTCATCAACCTAAAATGCATCAAAATTGAAGTTTAAACCCTTGAACAAAATAGTGAAAAGGCAAAGAGCAAAAGATCAGGGAAGAACATGAAAGCAGTTGGAGTTTAACCCTTGAAAGTTTTAAGAAAAATGATAAAATTGAACTCTCAAGTATCAAAATTTACACAGATTAGAGGAAATTAAACAGCAAATTATAACCCCAAAAAATGGTAAAATTCACATCAAAATTTGAAAAAATAAAGAACAAGGTCTGACCTAGTAAAACAGAAGGCTCACCAGCACAATTGTTCACCATGTCCAAAATTCAGCTCCAAAATTCAGACAAAGATCAATACTTTATCACAAAAAAATATGGAAACTTGTGAAACAACAATGGATCTCAGCACCTATGCATCTGAACCCTCTTCTCCTTTTGCAGCATTGCAAGTTGTCACACTCACCACAACATTGGAGAGAGAGAGTATGAGAACAAAAACCCAAAATTCTCTTCCTTTTTCTTATGTGCTTGCTTCTACCTAATCCTTTTTCCAGCCCCCCAAAAAATAGAGCTTGTAGCCGGAAAAGGAGGGGAATTCCGGCGAGGGAGAGGGGTCCCGCCGGTGGGTCAGTTACTGTGGAGGAAGATAATACATAAAGAAAGCTGTTTTACGGATTTGTTTAATTAAGAGGTCAGAGAGAGACAGAGAGTTGGTTGGCTTTGAGGTTTGAAATAAAAAAGAAGAAAAAAGGAAGAGGAAGGAGGAAGGAGGAATGAGGAAGAAGAAGACAAAGACAAGAGAGAGAAAGAAATGGAAGCGGGTTTCTTTGTGTGTGAGGAGAGATAGAGAGGAGAGAGAGTGTGTGTGTTGAGGTTTTGCGGATAAAATCAAAAGAAACACATGAAATGGAAACCTGAACTGAAGACACGAAACTCAACTCAAAAGACAGCCACGAGGGGCTTTAAAACCGGTGGGGAGTGCAGAGTGGGGTTCTGTTGAGTTGTGTTGGATTGGATTGGATTGGACAGGACAGGACAAACAAAAATAACCAGTCTGTGACCTTTCTTCTCTCTCTTCTGGACCAGTTTTGAGTGTTTACCTTTCAGTTTTGTTTTGACGTTTGTGATCCGACCCATTTTCCACATTCACTTTTTGTTCGGGTTACTTGGTTACTACTCTTGGCTTGCTACTTGCAAGCTCGGCTTCTATTTTCTTGTCTTTTCTTTTTTAATTTTAGGGAAATGGAAATTTACAGTACCCCTAGGGCAATCTAGAGCAAAAGAATCTGTTTGAGTTCACACGATTTACAACAGCTGTTACAAAGTTGGTTTATTGAATTTGGAAGGAGAGTTTGAAACGAAACTAGGATTCTGTTTAATTATGCTCTGAAGCTATTATGCGATGAATGTCTTTCACTAAGGTATTGAGACGCCAAGGAACCTCAAACCTAAGATTAATAGCATGAATTTAGAATTATAGAATCCTCTTCAACCTTAAGCGTTTCTAAACCTATTTGCTAATGACAAACTTTAATCTATCAACGAAAGTTTGTCCTAGAACATTATAAGCGTCTTCTGTATATGCTATCGCATACATTGGTGCTACATACACATTTTGAATTGAAAAGCTCAAGGCTTCTAAGGAGTGAACCATAAAAGTTGAGTTCGAAATAAGACCAAGATACGAGCATAATGATGAGATTAAGATTGCTTAAAAAGGTCATGATTTTTCCACCCTAAAATCGTTAACAAATGAACCAAAACCTTACGGGATCTAACAAGTTCAGCTAACATAGCACATCTACTAAAGATTTAAGGGTGATGATTTTGAGAGTATTGTCCCACAATTTTAGTTTGCAAGAATGTCATGACCTCAAACTAAGAGTTCATCTTAATCCTTGGCGGGAAAGGAGTAGCAAGTAGGTATAATTTTGTAAACATCATGCCAACGAAGTAATTATTGAGCTTATTTAAATTCTAATAGTAGTTGGATGTAAACTTGTTATGAAGCAACTGAATAACGAACTTATGAACATAGTAGTCGCCGCATTATCTTAAATTGCTGCCATCTCTTTACTACAAATAAACAATGAGTTGGAGTTCCGAATTGAATATGACAGCTTACCTTATGCCATAACAAATCATATATATCTTAGCTTTTTTAATTTCATTTTCTGATACACAAACACTATCGCTAAATTACTTCTAAAAATTACTCTCAACTACCAATTAATATGATAATATTCCATTTCTTCATATATTGTCACACTTTGAAATTCATTACTCTTATAAAGTAAATTATTAACATATAATTTAATCATTTACCATACTAATTAATTGTTAAAAAAAACAAAAAAAGAAAAGAAAGAAAGAAACCCTAAAAACATGCAATTGGAAAGTGGAATACTCCAAGAATTAAGAAAAGGTTGATGAGAGAGGATCCTCGCTCAATGTTCTTTGTGAGAATTTCGGGAATCCTCAAATCACATTAGTTCATCGTATATTGTGCAGTTAGAAATCATTGTAAATTTTTATTTAAAATTGAATATAAACAATACCTGGCGAAAACTAACCGCACGATGTACAATGAATGAATGTGTTTGGAGAATCTCCAAAATTTTTACAAAGAAAATTCGACAAGAATCCTCTCTCAAGGTTGACTACTAGGAAGAGGAAGGGTGTAGGTAGTTAAACAACATCTACAGGCAAAGTATATGGATTAATTGGTTTGTTAATATTAGTTAGGAAAATTTAATTTAATTAGCTTCAAGAATCAAATATTCATAAGAAACGGTATATTCCGTTATGTTCCGTCTTCTCTAACCGGATCGGTCGAGGTGAGGTGTCATGTACGAAATGTTTTGGTTTCAACTTTCAAGAACAAATACAAACTTCACCGAATATAACTCGTACTGCGTATTCAATGCCTGAAAATAATATCTGAAAATTTTAAATTAAATTAAAATGTGCTAACAATTTTCAACATTTTACTCAAAGTATAATATTAGATTAGGCTCACTTGATTAAATTAAAAATTATTTTTAGCTACGCTCTATGCAATTGGATTTTAATTTCACTTTACTTTTATGTAACTTAAAACTCGTCATTTTACTCCTTAAACACAAAATTTGTTTCACTGTATTACAAGAACTCGACTTTAATTTTATTTTGTCCTCTGAAACTCGAAAGTCGTATACAATGCCTGAAAATATATTTGAAAAATTAAAATACAGTAAATTAAATTAAAATTGTCTACAGTTTACTCAAACAATAATATATAGATTGGTTAAAAAAAACAATAATATAGATTAGGCTCTTTTAATTAAATTAATTAATTAATCTTTTGTATGTCAATGTCTGCTTATTTTAACGATAAGGAAAAATACAGTACAGATTAACAGCCAATTAGGATTTATTTATTTACAATATACTAAACAATCACATGGCCAATCATTTACTTTCTGCATCTTTTGTCCTTTTGCTTTTGGCATTTCCATTTTTTTTTAATGTAGCTTTTATATTAATTTACACTATTAGGATAAAGATAAAGGTAATGTTAGAAAACAAAAAAAATTTAAACTAAATTTGAAATAAAATGATATGGTTGTAAATGATTGGATTATTAAGTGTTGATTAATGTACTTGTTTTTTTATTGGTGACACATCATTTGGTTTGCAAATTTGGTTTTAAAATTTAGTCTTTCTGACATTATCCGACAAGGACAACTCGATCATAGCTCGGTTGATTAAGATAATTTATCTTTGCGGTCGAGGCCTCGTGTCTAAATTCATCTCCCCTTATTTTTATGTAGATATTTTATTGCCTATAAAAAAAATTACATTATTGAAGAGTTGGTGTGACAGCCCGTCCCGAATTAAAAACTATAAACGGTGTGAATAGACGTTTTTGCCTTTGAACGTTTGTGGTTATGTGCATAATTTGGGCCAAGTTTTGAACCATTTGGGTTTCTTCCCATTTATTCAAACCTAATGGGGAACTTGAAATTTGATTTTTGGTCATTGGTGGTTAACTTAAACACACACACCCACACAGACAAGTGCACCTTTCTTCCCGTTTCTGTCTTTATCTTTCTTTCTCTCGAACTCTCTTTTCTTCCTTCTACCATTTCTGTACGAACACACTACCTTCCATATTACCAGCCACAAATCGAGACTCCAAACCCCATATTTGGACTCTTTGTGACCTGGTAAGTTTACTGGTACCTTTGGTTTGGCTCAAAACTACCTAAAACCCTATAAACTAGAGTTCACCCGTTGAGGCACTGTTCACCAACTCTTGATCGTGACATTTTCAGTGAATTTTAAGGTCATAGGAGGTCTTAGAACTTCCTTGTGAAGTTCGGGGAGTATCGTTGAGACGATTTGGACTTTGGAGGGCCGAGTTTCAGAATTGGCCAAATTCTTTGACTTTTCTCCGGCGAGATTCTGGCAAATTTTGACCTTCAAAGTGGTAAGGATGTGTTCTACTCATCCTAAGCTTCATTTTGGTATAAATTTCATAAAATTTGGTTGAAAAATGAGTGAGAAAATTGAGTTTTAAAAATTCCCAGTTTTCCGGAGATAGCAGCGGCGCCGACGCCAGAATTCGGCGACGCAAGGTAGGAGGAAGAGAATATTCCGTCAACTTTGACGGAATATTCTTAATGGAACCTAATGGCGTTAGGTTATATTTAACGGAATATTTCGGTATTTGACGAAATATTCCCTAACTGCGTCAAGGTTACCGTCAGTGTGCCAGGCACGTGCCTTGGCCGGCACGTGACTCATTGAAAAAAATTTCTAAAAATATAGGGGTATTAATGGGATCGAGTAAAGCATGTTGGTATATTCACACACCCCAATTGAGCAATGTATGAGAAGTTATTACCTAAGCTCAATTATGTGCATTTAATTGACGGTTTTATAGTTGTTTCGCATATAGGTGAGACGTACTCAGAGGACAAGCGCAGCTACGCCAAGCTCGGGGATATGACCCTTCTACTTATCAGTGAGTGGGCTTTTGTTTTCAGTAAATATATACGATTGACGTTTTCCCAGGAACTTCGTTTTAAATGATTTTAGAATCGAATGATTTTATGATTGAAATGCCATGTCGAATACCATTTATATTATGATTATGACTGTGCTGGTTGTGTTTTGGCACCATGGATGCTCAAGTAAGTCAGGTAAGTATACTTGTTAGTGATAGTGGTGATGATGAGATTGTGATATAGCTCGTAATCCTGCACCCCGGTGTTTGTGCTCCGCCAGAGTAGAGCCTAGCCTTCATGTGATCATTCACCTCCCGCACCGTACGCTCACCTTGGATCCAAGACAGATGTCAACATGTCGTACAGACCACTATAGGTGGTTCCGACTCGTAGGTAACTCGCGATTCGTCGCACAGCCTTCACGCGATCGTAGCACTGAGCATAATATTATACACCTAGCCTGTCATACAGACCACTATAGGTGGCTCCGACTTGTGTGCAGGATTCGATTGAGGAGCTATAGATTTAGCTGTATAGGTCACATTAGGTGACTCCGGCTGACGTATTATTATTAATTGCATATTATGATGTGATTAATCTCACCTGCTTAATGCTTATTCAGTTTGATTTGGGCACTTCGACATGGCATAATTCTGACTTGATATATATGAGATTATTGCTTTTCAGCATAATTTTTCGTATATGAGTAAATACAATATTTTCTGGGAAATTATACTTGTTTTATAGATAGGGGTTACTACTTGATTTGTGAAACGGTTTTGGAAAAGTTTTGTTTTTTCCCATTCACGGTTTCTATTTTGCGCCCCTCCAAGTTCTAGGTAGTAGTGACATTGGTGGCAAACGAGGCATCAAGGCTATTCTGATAGAATGCCATCCATGTAGGATTCCTTTGGTTATCTTTACAGTGTTTGTTTAATTTGGACTGCACCTAGGGTTTGCATTATGATGTTGTGGTGTTCATATTTCTGCTCTATCACTCACTTGCACTTATATCTTATTGTAAATTATCTTGCTTGGTTTTTACTTCTGCACTTCATTTCATAATTGATCTTCCACACTGCCTTTTTGGCTACGTCACCCTCACGTGACGGCCAGCACGCCCCGATAATTCGAGTCGGGGTGTGTTAGTTTGGTATCAGAGCCTAGGTTTGGCAGTCATGTATATCTTGTGAATATACTAATTATTTTGGTGTCTTCTGTCAGAATTATGCCATCTCGCCAAGAGCCACGTCCACCTTATGAACCTAGTTTCCCTGATATATCTAGGGGTGGTTCGGTATGGGATACCGAACCAAAACACTTGTCCCGATTCCCAAACCAAAATTTTCTGGAATCCCAATTTCAATACCGATCCCAAACCAATTTTTCGGGAATCCCAATTTTCGGGAATCCCAAAATATTTTTGGGATTTCGGGAAAATCGGGAATCCCAAAATAGTTTTGGACTTTTGGGTTTTTGAACTAAATTTAACATATTATGTTTTTGGACTAAAATCTAACCTTTTATATTAAAAATCTGAAATCTGCCAAAATTTGGATCATCCCAATAATGTGGTCAAGCTTGAAGGATTGGCTACATCAAGAATGCAGTACAATATATATATATATATATATATATATATATATATATATGTATATATCAATGCACCATGCCTAAATCCAATACTCCTTTTCAATACCACCCGAAAAAAAATAAAAACTGGAAAATAAATTGAACAGATCCAAAGCATTTATAGAGTACGCAACAAGAATCTAACAAAACTTAAGTCATAACATCCATGCAGCATTTTATCACATCAAAAGGACAGAATAGATAGTTTAAACAAGGGTTCAAAGTCTCCTTTACTCAAGCCTATC
This sequence comes from Crataegus laevigata, assembly GCA_963580275.1. NCBI lineage: Eukaryota > Viridiplantae > Streptophyta > Magnoliopsida > Rosales > Rosaceae > Crataegus > Crataegus laevigata. The sequence goes on along the minus strand of OY756953.1, from coordinate 8,912,881 downwards.
ATATATCTTTGTGACCTGGTCCCGATATCAGACGAAAGACCAGTTTACAAACAAGAAACACACGCAGTGAGCCGTCTCCTCTTCGTTCAACACCTTCCAAACGCTAAATTAAATTTCAAACCCAAAATTAAATTTCAAAGGGAAAACAGAAATTAGATTTCAAAACACTAAATTAATTACCTAATTTGGGGGATCGAGAGTTCTGTGACTTGTATGATTGTATCTGTGAGAGAAAATCGCCAGAGAGAGAGAGAGAGATCGCGAGTGAGCGAGAGCACTGCGGTGGTGGCTGTGTGGTGAAGGATGGAAGACTGAAGAGTGACGACGAGAGGGAGGTGGCTGTGTGGTGCGGTGTGGCGTTGCTCTTGTTGTTCTTCAATGGAGGAAATGGAAACTGAATTGGGAGAGGGAGGTGAGAGACGGAGACCCATGCGTGAGTGAGAGGAGAGACTATTTATCAGACCTAAAAAAATGAAAGGCCCAGATTAAATCTATAAAATGAACGGTTAAAATAATTTCTTATAATTAAAAAATAATATATATATATATAATATTTTTCGGTTCGGTATGGGAATACCGAAAAACCGAAAATGAAAAACCGATCCCATACCGAAAATTTCGGTTTGGTTTGGGATGATATCCCGAAAATTTTGGGAATTTTGGTTTGGGAATTTTTTGGTTTGGGATCGGGATTTTTTTTGTTTGGTTTGGGAATTTTGGGATTTTTTTCCAGCCCTAGATATATCTCAGTTAAGGGCAGCTATTGCAAATGCGATCCCGTCGACGCTTCGTCCTTCCTAGATGACCCATCTAGATAGTGTTTATAATCTGAAGATTAATAATTTTGTGGGAAATGAGGGGCACGAGGGTGCCGAAAAATGGTTGCTTGACCTTGAAAATACTTTTAGATTGATGCAGAGTCAGGGGAGCCTACCTGCAGATAAGTGGGTAGAGACGACTGCTTGGTTTTTGGGTAAGGAACCTGCATCCTGGTGGGAACAGCAGTCTAAGGAGATTCCAGAGAAGGAAGCTCTCTATTGGGAAGTATTTAAATAGTTGTTCTATAAGCGATTTATTCCTCATGCATATCTCAACAGCAAAAAGCAGTAATTCAAAAATTTGAGGCAGAAGAAGATGACGAAGAATGAATGAATATTATAGAAAGTTCACAGATTTGTCCCGCTATCATCCAAAGGTTGGGGCAAACCCAGCAGAGATGCTTCGTCAATTTAAGTTTGGTACTCGTAAGAAGTGGCGTTCAATGGCGACCATGACCCCATGTAGCACTTATCACCAGTTTTATGAGATTCTGTTACAGATTAAGGATTCAGAAAATATGCCTAGCAAAAGCGAGGAAGAAGAAGAAAAAGAAGATCAGAAGAAATATGATAAGGGTAAAGGTCAGGCGTCGCAGGAACCCGGAAGGCTCAAAGTTTCAAAAGAAGTGGGGTTAGTTCGAATTCATCCAGTGGAGGTGTGAATTCTCCAGGTCAGATGAGAGGGGGTATATTCACTGGAGGTCCGCATTTTCAAAGACAGTGAGATGCTGGCGGTTCTGGTGGTTCAGCAGCACCGTATTGTCGGAGATGTAACAGTCGGCATATTGGCGAGTGTAGACCGGGCAGTCGAAGATGCTTCACCTGTGGACAGGTTGGACATCGAGTAGTGAATTGTCCACAGAGTCAGTAGAGACTCCAGCTACCTTCTTTACCACTGCCACCAGTTCCGACCCAGCAGACTCTAGCTCTGAGTAAATATGGTCAGTTGAGTCGTGTGGGTACTTATCATTATCAGGGAGATGTCGTCCGTTATTCAGCAGTGCCATACCCGTATTATCTGGTTTCGTATTATACGAGTGGTTACTAAAGTGGATATCATCAGTACTCGGAGGATATACCTCGCATCCTCCTTATCCTGCTGGCAGATCGCAGTGGTATCCCAGAGTGCAGCCACAGCAGGGAGATGTTGTTTCTAGCAGTGTAGGGTCCTCTAAACAGCCTAATCAGGCGGGGCAGAAACGTAGTACACCTGGACGTAGTGGTCAGACTAGCAAAGGTCGAGGTGGACGGCAGCAGCCTCAGGGCAGTATTCATAACCTTTCAGCGCATGACGCTCAGAACAACCCCAATTTGATAATGGGTACGTTAAATGTTCTTGGTCACTTTGCTAGAGAGTTGATAGATTGTGGTGCTACTCATTCGGTTATTTCTCATTCATTTGCTCAATTGACCCAACCTAACTTTGTGCTTCTCGGGTTCGAGTTAGAGGTTTTAATGCCTAGAGGAGAAACGTGTCAGGTCAGTTGGATGTATCCAGGGTGCCTCGTGTTAGTAGAGGATGTGGTTATGCCAGCTAATCTTATTCCGCTGGATATTGTTGAGTTTGATGTTATCTTAGGCACGGATTGGCTACACTATAATCGAGCTAACATTGATTGTTATGAGAAGAAAGTTACATTCCATCGCCCCGGGCTACCTATGGTTACTTTTGTTGGGAAGCGTAGCGATGTGAGACAAGGCATCATTTCGGCTGTGAGAGCTAAGAAGTTGTTACAGAAGGGTTGTCAGGGGTATCTGGCACATGTGGTGTTAAATGATAATGCTCCTAGCAGTGTAGAGAACGTTAGGGTCGTCAGGCATTTTCTTGACGTATTTCCTGACGATTTACCAGGCTTGCCGCTGGATTAAAACGTAAAGTTCGCTATTGATTTATTGCCATGTACAGACCGTATATCTTTGACTCCCTATCGGATGGCTCTTGCTGAGTTGCGATAGTTGAAAATTCAATTACAGGAGTTATTGGATAAAGGTTTTATACAGCCTAGGACTTCACATTAGGGAGCCCCAGTCCTATTTGTACAAAAGAAAGATGGTACTCTAAGGCTGTGTATAGATTATTGGCAGCTGAATCGAGTAACGATTAAAAACCGTTATCCGTTACCACGTATTAATGATTTGTTTGACCAGCTGCGAGGAGCATGTGTGTTTTCGAAGATCAATTTACGGTCTGGTTACTATCAGCTGAAGATTAAGAGTGAGGATGTCCCTAAGATGGCGTTCAGAACCCGTTATGGTCACTGTGAGTTCTTGGTAATGTCGTTCGGGTTGACTAATGCACCAGCTGCTTTCATGGATTCGACATCTTTCGTTAGTGCTGAATAAGCTGATGGAGTATCGGTTATATGAAAAGTTCAGTAAATGTCAATTCTGGTTAGTTCAGGTGGCATTTTTAAGACATGTTATCTCAGCTCAGGGTATACAGGTGGATCCCCAAAAAGTAGTTGCAGTGGAAAATTGGGAACAACCCCGAACTGTCTCCGAAGTACGGAGTTTCCTTGGTTTAGCAGGCTACTACAGACGGTTCGTTCAGGACTTTTCAGTGATAGCATTACCGTTTACGAGATTAACTATAAAGAACGTTAAATTTGAATGGGATGATAGTTGCGAACAGAGCTTCCAGCGATTAAAGTACTATTTCGCTCATGCTTCAATGCTAGCACTTCCAGGCGACAGTGGTAACTTTGAGATTTACAGTGATGCGTCGTTGAACAACTTAGGTTGTGTGCTGATGCAACACGGCAGAGTGATCCCTTACGCATCAAGACAGCTAAAGCTGCATGAGGTGAATTATCCTACGCATGATTTTCAGTTAGTGGTGATGGTATTTGCATTAAAGATCTGGAGACATTATCTCTATGGCAAAAGGTGTAGGATTTTCACTGATCACAAGAGTCTCCAGTACTTGTTTACTCAGAGAGATTTAAACCTTCGTCAACGAAGGTGGATTGAGCTGCTGAGTGATTATGACTACACGATCGAGTATCACCCAGGTCATGCGAATGTAGTGGCTGATGCACTTAGCAGAAAATCTCAAGGTAGACTTAATGCTTTTCATGCGAGTCGTGTTCCTCTTCTTACCGAATTGAGGTCTACTGGAGTAGAGTTGGAGTTAGAAAACTCAGAGGTGGAGAATCGAGATGAAGCCTTACTTGGTCACTTTCAGGTCAAGCCAATTCTGATTGATCGTATTCTTGAGGCCCAGATGGATGACGACGAGACCCAGAGCCTAATTCGGCTAAGGAATGAAGGTAAAAAGAAAGACCTTCGGATTCGAGAAACAGACGACATGCTCATGCAAGAGGGTCGAATGTATGTACCGGATAATGCGGAATTAAAGAAAGCTATTGTTGATGAGGCTCACGTTTCTGCCTACGCAATGCATCGAGGTAGTACTAAAATGTATCATACCATTCGGCCATTTTATTATTGGCCGGGTATGAAGAGAGAGATCGTTGAGTACGTGAGCAGATACATTGTATGCCAGCAGGTTAAAGCTGAGAGGAAGAAGCCTTTCGGACGGATGCAACCCCTTCCCGTTCCACAGTGGAAATGGGAAGATATCACCATGGATTTTGTTTATAAGCTACCTCGTATGCAGAACGGTTATGACGGCATTTAGGTAGTGGTAGATCGGCTTACTAAATCTGCACATTTTATTCCGGTCCTAGAAAAGTTTTTCCTTAAATAGACTAGCCGAGCTTTTCGTGTCGAAGATCGTTAAAAACCATGATGTACCTGTCAGCATCGTCTCTGATCAAGACCCGAGGTTTACTTCTAAGTTTTGGAAGGAATTTCAGGCAGCCCTTGGTACAAGACTACTTTTTAGCACGGCCTATCATCCACAGACTGATGGGCAGTCCGAGATGACTATTCAGACGCTTGAAGATATGTTGAGATCTTTCGTACTACAGTTTGGCGATGCATGGCATAGAACCTGGATTTGATGGAATTCGCCTGTAATAATAGTTACCGCTCGAGCATCGGTATGTCACCGTTCGAGGCGTTGTACGGCAAATCTTGCCGTATGCCGTTATGTTGGTCTGAGGTTGGTGAAAGAGTGTTAGAGGGCCCGGAGATAGTGGACGAGCCTACACAGAACATTCAAGTGATTAAGTCTAACTGAAAAGCGGCCCATGATCGCCAGAAGAGCTTAGCAAACAGACATACCATGGATCAGGTTTATAAAGTAGGTGATTTGGTGTTCTTGAAGCTATCGCCGTGGAAGGGCGTTGTACAGTTCAGCAACAAAGGGAAGCTGAGTCCCAAGTACATCGGACCGTACCAGATCACTGAACGGATCTGCGAAGTAACGTACAGACTTGAGTTGCTTCCAGAATTATCTAGAGTGCATGACGTATTTCACGTTTCGATGCTTCGTCACTATGTTGCAAATCCATCTCACGTTCTACCTCCGCAGCTGTTAGAGGTTAATCCTGACTTGACGTACGAGACAGTGCGATTGGTAAAGGTTCTGTGGAGGAACCATTCGGTAAAGGAGACTACTTGGGAGACCGAATAGTGGATGAGAGAAATGTATCTTCGCCTGTTTTATGGATATTAGTTAGTAGCATGTATTGTATAAATTTCAAGGATCAATTTTTCTTGAGGGAGGTAGGTTGTGACAGCCCGTCCCAAATTAAAAACTATAGACGGTGTGAATAGACGTTTTTGCCCTTGAACGTTTGTGGTTATGTGCATAATTTGGGCCAAGTTTTGAGCCATTTGGGTTTCTTCCCATTTATTTGGACCTGATGGGGAACTTGGGATTTGATTTTTGGTGATTGGTGGTTAACCTAAACACACACACCCACACAGACACGTGCACATTTCTTCATGTTTCTGTCTTTTTCTCGAACTCTTTCTACTTCCTTCCACTATTTCTGTACGAATTACTTTCCATATTACCAGCCACAGATCGAGACTCCAAACCCCATATTTGGACTATTTGTGACCTGGTAAGTTTACTGGTACCTTTGGTTTGGCTCAAAACTACCTAAAACCCTAGAAACTCAAGTTCACCCGTTGAGGCATTGTTCACCAACTCTTAATCGTGACGTTTTCAGTGAATTTTAAGGTCATAGGAGGTCTTATAACTTCTTTGTGAATCTCGGGGAGTATCGTTGAGACGATTTGGACGTCAGAGGGCCGAGTTTCAAAGTTGACTGAATTCTTTGACTTTTCTCCGGCGAGTTTTGACCTTCAAAGTGGTAAGGATGTGTTTTACTCATCCTAAGCTTCATTTTGGTATAAATTTCATAAAATTTGGTTGAAAAACAAGTGAGAAAAATGAGGTTTAAAAATTCCTAGTTTTCCGGCGATAGCAACGGCACAGGCGCCGGAATCTGCGACTCGAGGTAGGAGGAGGAGAATATTCTGTCAACTTTGACAGAATATTCTTAACGGAACCTAACGGCGTTAGGTTATATTTAACGGAATATTCCGGTATTTGACGGAATATTCCCTGACGGCGTCAGGGTTACCATCAGTGTGCCAAGCAAGTGCCTACGCGTGGGTGGCGCATGACTTATCGAAATTTTTTCTAAAAATATGGGGGTGTTCGTGGGATCGAGTAGAGCATGTTGATATATTCACACACCCCAATTGAGTAATGTATGAGAAGTTATTACCTAAATTTGATTATGTGCGTTTAATTGACGATTTTATAGTTGTTTCGCATATAGGTGAGGCATACCCAGAGGACGAGCGCAGCCACACCAGGCTCGGGGGATACGACCCTTCTAAGTATATATATATATATATATATATATATATGTATATATATATATGTATATGATTAACGTTTTCCTAGGAACTTCGTTTTAAATGATTTTAGAATAGAATGATTTTATGATTGAAATGCCATGTCAAATGCCATTTATATTATGATTATGACTGTGCTGGTTGTGTTTTGGCACCGTGGATGCCCAGGTAAGTCAGGTGAGTATACTTGTTAGTGATAGTGGTGATGATGAGATTGTGATATAGCTCATATTCCTGCACTCTGGTGTTTGTGCTCCGCCAGAGTAGGGCCTAGCCTTCACGTGATCGTTCACCTCCCGCACCGTACGCTCACCTTGAATCCAAGGTAGGTGCCAGCCTGTCGTACAGACCACTATAGGTGGTTCCGACTTGTAGGTGACTCGCGATTCGTCGCACAACCTTCACGTGATCATAGCACTAAGCGTAATATTATACACCTGGCCTGTCGTACAGACCACTATAGGTGGTTCCGACTTGTGTGCAGGATTTGATTGAGGAGCTATAGATTCAGCCGTACAGGTCATATTAGGTGACTCTGACTGGCGTATTATTATTGATTGCATATTATGATGTGATTTATCTCACCTGCTTGATGCTTATTCAATTTGATTTAGGTACTTCGACATGGCGTAATTCTGACTTGATATATCTGAGATTATTGCTTTTCAGCATGATTTTTTGTATATGAGTAAATACGATATTTTCTGGGAAATTATACTTGTTTTACAGAGAGAGGTTACTACTTGATTTGTGAAACGGTTTTGGAAAAGTTTTGTTTTTACCCACTCACGTTTTCTGTTTTGCGCCCCTCCAGGTTCTAGATAGCGATGACGTTGGTGGCAAACGAGGCATCAAGGCTATTCTGACAGAATGCCATCCATGTAGGATTCCTTTGGTTATCTTTACAGTGTTTGTTTAATTTGGACTGCACCTAGGGTTTGCACTATGATGTTGTGGTGTTCATATTTCCGCTCTATCACTCACTTGCACTTATATCTTATTGTAAATTATCTTGCTTGGTTTTTACTTCTGCACTTCATTTCATAATTAATCTTCCGCACTGTGCTTTTGGCTACGGCACCTTCACGTGGCGGCCAGCACGCTCCGATAATTCGGGTTGGGGTGTGTCAGTTGGAAAGTTTAAATCTGGAACGTAATACGTTAAAGAGATATGCCCTAACCATCAGGACAATCCAGCAATTGCAACTTAAGCTACAGTTGAGGTTTTAAATTATACTTAATTATGGAAATTTTACAACTGATGTAAGTTCATTTAGAAAATTATTATGTGTAACATTTCATTTTACATTCATGCTTCACATAATGAATATAGTCCACTGTGTTTTGGAAAATGTGTTTTATCAAGTAATAATGTATTTAAAGACATTAAAACATCGTATGTCTATATTATAATACATAAATTAATAACCAAAATAAGTATGATGATGACCAATTGACTAAATCAATAAGTAACACGATTTGTGTAGATAAGTAATAGACGTGTTATTAAACAAAACACAAAGGTTTTATGAAGAAAATGACTATTAAAACTCAAATTAAGAGTCATAATTCGATGAAATCTCATGCATGCGCAAATTAAGATGTTTACAAATCATGTTTAGTTTGTATTATATTCACTAATGACTAATAAATTAAATAATTTCGTTATGTACGTACAGAAATCATAACCATTTCAATGTGGGTTGTGAACACTAAAATTTTGACAGGATAATTTGGATGTTTACATGTAATTTTTCTTCAATAATTTCAAACTATCAAGTAGTTGGGGAAATGAACATTGAAAATAACTCTAAGAAATTGAAAATAAGAATTATTCAAAAAGGAACAAGGATCCTCTATAGATCATTTTTGTGGAGATCTAGAGATCAATCAATCGTATCCGTTTATCGTAATATCGTGCAATTAGTTTTCGTTATGTACTATTTATATTCAATTTTAAATAAAAAATAAAAAATAATTTTTAATAGTACGATATAAGATAATCAAACACAATTAATTTATTCTCTAAATTCCACAAAGAAGACCCGAGAAGAATACTATTCCTTCAAAAGTTGGACTACTTGATCGGTTCGCCTACCAAAAAACAACCCGTTCACATGTAACCTAGACACAGAAACTATTAAAAATTGAACCTATATTTGTAAGAGCATAATGTGATTTTACACTCCAAATATCCAAATGAACTTTTGATTTTTTTAATAAAATGATAATCAAACTTTTAATCATAATTATGCCAGCTAGTTCCATTCTCACCCAACCAGCAAATAAAATAAAATATCTCCATCTATTATTGTTTAAACATTATACGAAATGTCAAATCTTAATAATAGTGCATTGATAATTTTAATACTTAAATATTGTAACAATGGGACGGTTGCTAAAGTACAATTCACATTATTTGGTACGATTATGAAAGCGTTTTTAGCTTGGGTTGCTTAGACACAACCTTGTTTTATGTTCATTTTTTTGGTTCACTGGTTCTCCTTTCTGGTGGTGGCTATTTGGCAATGGTGGTGCAACTATTTCGTTGGAGGAACTTGGGTCTTGTTTTTAGATCTAGAGCTTTTGGCTTAGGCATTGTTATGGACTCACTTTTGGAGCTTTTTTTTTTTTTTTTTAAATTTTTATTTTTATTTATTTTTACTTTTGTATTGGGCAGCACTTTTACTTTAATTTTGTAAATTGTTTTCTATCTTATCTCACTTTGTATATTATTATTTTTAATGAAATTAGTTGCTTGAGGAAAAAAATATTGTATCAATGGCCGATGTGGTTATTTTTGGGCGGACTTCATGTTCAAAGCCGAGCCTATTGAAATAGCAAGTGACTTGATTGTCGGCGTGGGAGGGTCCAGCATGATTATTTGAATGTGCGAGGTTTTGAGGAACTATCACACAAAAACAAAGGTTACTTTATCACAAAAATGTTACTCGCAGTAGATATCAAATTTATTATAAATATATAATTTTCTTTAGGTGAGTCAAATTGATATATATATATTTTTTAAATGAGGGTAATCGCAAAAGCACAAAACAAAACTAATTAATAATAAATTTAGATTAAAAATCTAACTGGACAAAACTAACTGAACAAAGAGAATTATCAAGTAAAAATCACTTAAATCTAAATTAAGAATATAGTTTGCTAATCTATCCCACAAAATTCCTTTTTTGTAGACATGTCAAAGATCGCATTGCCAAAATCTTGAAAGGAACTCACGACAAGCCAAAACAAAAGGGCCCAAAAGATAATTATTGCCAGCTGCTTGCAACATCAAATGAATTGTGGCTGCATAGTCTGATTTTACTAGTAGTTTATCAATCTGTAATCTCCATGCCACCCCATAGCTAAGCAATGAGAATCTTATATGCAACCAAATTGGCACAAAATTTAAAAATCCATTTACCATCAGAACCTCTTAAAACATCACCTACTCCACTAGAATTATTATTTCCCTTTTTGAACCATCAACATTAAGCTTAAACCAATCTGAAGGAGGAGCTTCCCAATGAAGCAAAGCTTCAATCTTATTGGTTTAGAGTTTAGGGTTTAGGATTTAGGGTTTAAGTTCCTAAACCTTCGATATTATTTATTAAGAATTTATATATTTTATCTGCAGACTCAATATCCTATTTCAGCTGAAGTGAGACAAATACAATTAAACAAAAGGCTAATTGATTCTTTAAATGTTTAATTAACTGGTTCAAAACATGGTTATGAAACTAAGAGTTATGATCAACATTCTACTATTTGCTTAATTGTTATCTAAAACTTCTTGTTTTTGGTGTTTCGTTCTTAGTTTTTTCAAAACTTTATACTCAAATGGTTATTATGACACGATGTTCTACGTTCAATTATCTTTTTTACCATATCGATTTCATCAAAATATAAAAAAGTAAAAGCCAAAAAAGTTCAAATTTCTTTCGTACTTTTTTTTTTCATTTGTGTAAGCTACATCAAGTTCTTTCAAGAACACAAAAATTAAAAATTAAAAACGTTAATTAAACCCCTCATTTAATCAAAATTAAGGTTCTCTCTTCCAATTCAAATCTAATTATTCATTGTTGTTCTTACTTTTAAATCTATGTACAACTTGATTGAAAATTAGTAAATTTTGCATAAAATATGCAAAAAACAAAAAAATTGTTGAAAATGGCCGCTTAGTACTAGAGTCTAGTAGTATCCATCTTCATTTGTAAGTGAGAGATCTTAGATTCGATTTTTACCAAAGGCGATTTTGAACCACATTATTGTTAACTTATTGTGAGGTTAAATCTACCTCTTTTGCCTTCATGTAAATAATATCGTTTGTCGAAAAAAAAATTTGTTGAAAAGGTTTATATGGTACAATTTAAATAATAAACAAAGAATCAAAGTCACCATCATTGACGAATTTGGTAATCAAAAGCTCATCTTCCGAAGATATAGATTTTGAGACTATCAAGGTGTCACGTCCTTAACCAGAGTTGGCAAGTAAACATCACAATTCGCGGATAATTTGGCCAACCTAATGCGACTTGTGTGCCACATAATCATTGTCAGATGATGCAGTTAATAATCACTTAAAAAAATTATTTGTAATTGCCACAAAAAAAAATGAAGAAGTTATTTTTCGATTATCATACTACATGACTTGAAATTATTTTTGACACACCCCGACTCGAAAGTGGGGCGTGCTGGCCGTCACGTAAGCGTGACGTAACCATATGCACATTGCGGAAGCAGGATTAACAATAGGAATACGAAGGAATTAAAACCAAATGACTAGCAGTTCAAGCTAAGGTAATGTACTAGTACGTGGATTCATAGTGCTTTTCCAAATCAGAGCATAAATGGCCTACGCGCAGTCAAGCATAAAGTACTAAATGGAAATAACACACGCAGGTGATCCTACATAAGTGAATTTTGTCACAACGTCCGGGAGATCCTCATATGCCACCAACGAACACTACTTAATACCTAGAGGGGCAAAAAAACAAAGTTGAGTGGGTCAGTAAAACAAATTTTTTTCAAAACCATTCTTTTCTCAAATCACTGTAACCCCTTTCCGTAAAACCTGTATAATTTCCCAGAAATAAAATATACTCATATACATATATATCTCAAAATCATACTGGAAATATCTGTAGGTATGCCATGCAAAAGTATCATAACTAATATCTCAATTGTATGCTCATATCGGAAATCTGTGATGTGAATAGTATCTTATAATCATCTCAGCCCTCGGCTGCATATATATACATATAGCTCATAACATCTCAATCTCATCATATATATACTCTGCACATACATCAATATCCTCATGTGGCCACTATCATATCACTGTATCAATATAAGAATGCTTTAGTGCTACAATCACGTGAAGACTGTGCGAATAATCGTGGGTCACCTACAAGTTGAACCCACCTATAGTGGTCTATACGACAAGACTGTGCACCTACTTGGATCCAAGGCGTGCATGCGGTGCGGGATGTGAACAACACGTGAAAGACTGTGCCCCTAACTCTGGGCGGGAGCACTAATATAAATGTGCAGGTGTATGAGCTCAAATCACATCATTTCATTCATTCGTATCACATCACATCACATCATTCGTTCTCATTCTCATCATAACTAGTATAGAACCTTACCTGATACTTACATGTGCGTCCGCAGCACCGTCACAATTATATGCAAGTACTAATGCAAAATTAAATAAATAGATACTTGCATGGCATCTCAACTCATTTCATCGTTTAAATTCATTTTCTGGGAAAACAGCAATATATATAGGTATGTACGGAAAATAAACTGCCTACTCACTGATAAATAGTCGGATCGTAGCCCTCACGCCTAGCCTGGCTACGCTCGTCCTCGGGATAGGTCTCGTCTATATGAGAAGTAACTGAATAAACGTTATTTAACGTACATAGACAGAACTTTAGAAATAACTTCTCATACGTAGTTCAATTTTGGTATTTGAATATACCAACGTGATATACTCGACATCACGAATGTCCCCAAATTTTCAAAATAAAATTTTCGGCCTCCACGCGCCGGCAACGGCACGGTGGAACGCGCCCCCACGCCCAGGGATTCCTGACAAAATTCCCTTAACGCCATTGGAATATTCCACGGCATATTCCGTTAAAACCTAACGAAATCTGTTAAACTTAACTAACGACGTCAGCATATTCCGTCAACTCTGACGAAATATGCCGTCATCTTCTACCTTGGGACTCCGGCGAGTCTCCGGTCACCGGAAAACCGGGAAATCTTGTTTTCAATATAACTTCTTCGATTTTAACCCAAAATGCATGAAATTTACACCAATGGAAAGTTGGAGATGAGAAGAACAACGTTATACCTGTTTTGGGATCTAAATCTCACGGGATCTCGCCGGAAAAATCTCACGAACTCCGGCCAAACTCGAAACTCCGTCATCTGACGTCCAAATCGAACTCAGGTGGCGGTCGAACGCCCCGACTTGCCGAAAAATTCAACTATTTTCAAAAATTACCAAAAATTATAGAATTGAAGATCTAAATTAGTAGGGTAAGTTTCATACCTATGACCAATGCCAATTTGGCTGGGAAACACCTCAATTTTACATAAATTCGCTGGAAACCCTAAATAGGGTGTGCTTCGATTCGACCTCCATGCTCACTCCGACGCCTCCAAAAGTACTTGGGCTTTGTTCTTGAGGTTGAGGGGAGTCTATTGATGGTGGTAATTGGAGGAGGTAGCTTCAAATCGTGGTGGAATGGAACCCAACCCGTGCGCCCCCTTTTGTACGGTTTTACCCAAAATTCACCAAATTTCCACCCGATTTTTACATGAAAATGGAAGAAGGATCAGTTGGCCTTGTGGTAAGGGTCATTTTGACACTAACCTTGTCGTCCAAGGTGGCCGAAGATGGAGAATCCATCAGGTCGGGTCACGGGTTGAGGGAAACCCGGTTTCCCCTTTTTCTTTTCTCCCTCATTTCTTCTCCTTTCCTCCCTTCCTCACTAGCCGGTTCCCCCTATTTTCTCTCTTTTCTTTTATTTCCTTTCTATCCTAGCCATCCAACTCTTCCTTTTCTTTCATCCTAGCCACACACATGGCACATCCTTTCTATCCTAGTCGTCCATCTCTTCCTTTGCTTTCATCCTAGCCACACACGTGGCACATCCTTTGCTCCAGATTTTCTGGAGCCTTCTAAATTAAGATAAAATACCTATTTTGTCCTCCACTTCAATTGGTAATAACTTCTTTGTTATAACTCCGTTTCACGAACAGTTTATGCCCACGCGTTCGTGAGATCGAGCTCTTTTCAAAAATATAAATTGTGACCTCAAAAGGTCTCCAGATTTTAATTAATTAATTTCCAAACTTCAAACTTCATAACTAGTTTAGTTTAAAACTAAACTCAAGCAAATTAATATAATTCCTCGAAAGATAACATAAAATCTCAATAATCCAAATATGTGGATTATAATAATTTCTAGAACAAAACTTTAAAATTTTCCAATTCTATTTCCATAATCCTAAATCGATTTATTTTCGATTTTCCACCGCATATTCATATATTTAAAACTTCAGGGTATTACATTCACCCCCCGTTAAAATAAATCTCGTCCCCGAGATTTCAACCATCGAATTTCAAAAAGAAATTTGAACTATTTCCACCATTCCTTTTATGGTGAATAAAATTACAACAACATCCATCTACGATTTTATCCAATTTGAAAATAAATAAATTAACGAAACATTCATCGTAATCCTCACAACCACATTCCTTGGTAAGGAAAAATATCAGAACTTCAAACCACACACATTGGCAAGATAGATATCCAAAATCTCAGTCACACACTTTTTTTGTCACATAATTATGGGTATTACCACTTACCATTGGTGATATTAACATCAAAAAAATTTGTTTGCCATGCTCCATATTGGCAAAACAAATATCATAGATTCCTGCCATAATTTTTCTTTCGGCTAAATCAATATCAAATTTTTTAACCATGACCATTAATAGGTAAGTGGTTATCAAAATTTTCAAGCCAAACCATTAGAATTGGCAAATCAAATACCAAAATTCCAACCAAAATTATTAAAATTTCAAATCTCATTACTAGATGATGGAAAGAAATTTAAAACCAATCCACAATACCATTGAACGAAATCAAATCCCGTTCTAAGATTCCATTCATTTCCACAATTAAAACTAAATCACTCTTAGTTTGTACTTACCCTATTTATGAGGCGGTTGTTATTTCCTTACTTTCATCTGCGGAGCCCTTGTACTATGCTTTTTTTTACTTTGTTATAAAAATTCCCACTAACAAAACAAAATTGACTAAACTTAATTTTATATTGTATAAGGAAATATTGTATAATAAAAGAATGACTTATGATGGGAAAACGAACAAAAGAAGTAAAATAAAGTGGTAGAAATAGAATGAAGCAAAAATGATTTTGTAATGTTCCACATTTATTTTAAAATCTTTTTAAAATACTATTTCCCGAACATCCAGTAGGCAATGGCTCTAACAACCAAAATTAATTAATCAACTAGATGTTAACGGATGACACGTGGATAACATATTAACAAGTAGCCACAAATACGAGATGGAGTTAGATGGGTCCCGCAGTGGGGACACATGCTGAATGGTACATGTGAAAATAATGTACACCAAAATGCATATATGCACAAATCAATAAAAGGACGACAACCACCACCCGGATTACTCAGTACGAATTTCAGGATTGTTTTTCAAACAATATATTTTGAGTTTGATTATTTGCGCTGGTGAATAACACGATAGTGGTTAGAGGAGACTGAAATTGTAGTATTCCACATCGACAGAGTGAGGGTTGTTTACTGGCCTTATATCTACATGCCCATCTCTCTATAGCAAGACGTGTTTTAGGAACTCACTGGTTTCATATCCCATAAGAACTCCGAAGTTAAGCGAGTTTGGGCGAGAGCAGTCTCAGGATGGGTGACCCCCTGGAAAGGCCCAAGAACCCAAGAACAAAATCGTGTTAGCCAAGCCCAAAGTAAACAATATCTTGCTATGCAGACTGAGATGTGACAAATTGGTATCAGAGCCAGACTCACCATCCGTTCAAGTGTGCCGACAAGGACGTCGGCCCCCTAAGGGGGGTGGATTATAGTATCCCACATCGACAGAGTGAGAGTTGGTCACTGACCTTATATGTACATGCCCATCTCCCTATAGCAAGATGCGTTTTGGGAACTCACTGGCTTCGGATCCTATAAGAACTCCGAAGTTAAGTGAGTTTGGGCAAGAGCGGTCCCTGAATGGGTGATCCCCTGGGAAGGCCTAAGAACAAAACCGTGCAAGTCGAGCCCAAATAAGACAATATCTTGTTATGCGGACTGGGATGTGACAATTTGGTATCAGAGCCACTCCCTGCCCGGAAGTGTGCCGACGAGGACGTCGAGCCCCTAAGGGTGGTGGATTGTAAGGTCCCACATCGCTCAAGAGAGAGAATCCTCTATGCCTTATATGTACATACTCATCTCCCTATAGAAAGAGGCGTTTTGGGAACTCACTGGCTTTGGATCCCATAAGAACTCCGGAGTTAAGCGAGTTTGAGCAAAAGCGGTTCCAGGATGGTGACCCCCTGGGAAGGCCTAAGAACCCAAGAACAAAACCGCGTGAGCCAAGCTCAAAGCAGACAATATCTTGCTATACGAACTGGATGTGACAGAACTACCTTTATGAGTCTTCCTGACCTCTAAAAAGGTGGATTGCCGTGACGAAGCCACCAGCTGATCCTTCTTCTTCTTTATTTTTTTAAACAAATGATATTATCTACACTAAGGCAGATGAGGTTGGGCTTGGCTTTATAATGAGCTAGTAATAATGTGGTTCAAATTTGCTTTTGTCAATATTCATTTCCCAAGCCTAGAGTTACCAAACATGGGTAAGACAACTTTTTCATTCCCTAACTCTCTTTCCCTCATACGAAATGCAACCTTAGAATGTAAAAGAAACACAATGGAATGCTTAGAGCCTAACTTTGGTTGTTCCTAAAAATTATTTTCAAATAAGTCTCAAAATTTCTAAAATTTGTTTGGTTGAATTTTTAAAAATAATTTTTTTAGTTTGAATTCAAACTTCCTTGAACAAATATTCGAGGAGAGAAAGAATTGGGAAAGAGAAAAGAAAGGAAATAATTGGTGAGGAGAGAGAAATATAGGGAGAGGACGAGGAGGATAGGGAGAGCAAAAAATTACGGTGAGAAGGTGAGGAGTGAGAAGAAAAAGAGTGTAATGAGAGAGAGAGAGAGGGGACAAAGGCTGAGTAGAGAGAGAAGACAAGGTGTGGCGTGGGGAAAGAAGAAAGAGAGGGTTTTGAGAGAAGAAAAAGTGGAAGTAGCAAAAGAAGATATTGAGGAGGGACTAAGAAACTCTAAAAGCTCACTTTTAATATTTTTAAGAAATAACCTATGTTTTAAAGTTAGTTTTGAATCCAATTTTTAAAAAGAGTTCTACCAAACAAGAATTTAAAGTCTAAAACTCAAAAAGTGTTTTTGAGTTAAAAAAAGTTGAACTCAAATAGAATTTTAAACTAGCACTTACTTATTTGGTACGAAGATGATGAGGAAGGTGTATGTCATACTCGAAACCAAAGGAATTGGCGTACTTTTTCTTCTATTTGATTGACATACTTTTTTGTTTTAAAAAATTATCATCGATGAATTTAATTTAAACAAGTTTATAGCGTTAGCATCCAACATTTCACATTAACTTAATTGTTAACTAATCTCGTGTCATGTAATGTTAAATTTTAATCTGTTAATCTCGAATTCATGGTGCCATGTCGAAAACTACCGCCCTGTTTGATAGAAGCTACTAGCGAAAAAGAGTATTTCGTTTATTAAATTTTAATCTTTTAATCTCGTATTAATTAATTTACTGCTCATTGTTTTATAAAGTAAAATAAAAATAATCGGTTTTGCAGCTTCTGACAAGTTTCCGGTAAATCGGACGGTTGTTGTGAAAGCGAAAGATAGGGAAACGTAGAAACTAAAACGAAAACGGTTAAAAGGTAAAAGGTTCACGCGGTATGGGTGGCCTCGTGAAAGTGACACCCTAATCGGCATTATTTACGGCAACCACAGCAAAACTGAAAAACATCGTAATAAATTAATAATAATAAATAAAAATTGATAATACTTCCATTATTTTTACTACATGTATTCTTCTTCACTAGTAAATGAGAGATTTTATGTTCGATTTTCGTCAAAAATGAATTTAAATCACATTATTATTAGCCCATTGTGAGGCTAAACCTATCCATTTCCCTTAGTGTATATAATATCGTTTATTAAAAAAAAACTTGTTTATTAAATTGGAATCAGAGGGAAGAGGAACTGGATAAATTCACCTAGTCCAATATGACCAAACCTACCCCCTCCGAATTTTGATTCCGTCAAATTTCAGGCCTCCACTACTTTTCGTTTTGCTTGAGTTGGTAAACGAAGGAATAATTAGGAATGGGAATGATTCTCATTCCACTCGTTCCGTTTCCTCATATGTAAACACGCACTAAAGGTCATCTTTAGAAATCTCAATTATTTTGGAGACTGTTTTGCCTCCAAATATATCAAACAAATCGACGATTATAGATATAAGTAGAATTTTCATAATGAACTGTGAATAAGTTCATATGAAACAATATGTGAATCGAATGTATTTAAAAATTATCTTTAGAGATAATAGAGACAATAAAATATTTAGATTATAACGTATGTACGGTCTAATTCACAGTGTCACGTTACTCATGAAAATGAGAGAAGTATTCTCCATATAGGAAATAAAAACAAAAAAGAGAATAATAAAGGGACAGGTGGCAGGCCAAAGCTGTTTCTTGTAAAGCTATAGGATAATTAAGCATGGGCTTCCACACTCGAAGCTGCTTATTTCTTCTCTTTTATTTTAGGACCACGCAACTGCTTGTGGCTTTTTTGTGTGGCTACGGTTCACAAAATGTGAAAATCCACAAGTGCTTTTGAATTTTGGGTGCTTTTCTGCAAAAGCACTTATAATCTTTGTAGTGAACATTTGATTACTGATGTAGGTAGAGAGGTATTTGAAGAAAAACAATGAGAGATTGTATTCACACACTCCAAATTACTCTTCCACACTTTTTTTAATTTTTTAATATTTTCTACACACTACTAACGCTTGATAGAAAAATAATAATAAAATTTAAAAAATGTGAAATAAGTAATGTGGAGGTGTGTGAATATAATCTCTCTTAATACAATTCGGAGATGTTTACGTCCATGACTCTCTCCCTTTGAATAATGCAATTCCTTTCATTTTTCTTACTTAAATTGATGAATGGTCATTCTTGTGCACATGTCACATTGCCAAAGACAATTTTGTTTGTCCAATTTGAATGAAATAATTGATGTATACACGTTTTTTTGTGTAGAAAAACAAAAATAAAAATCTTAAACGGGATACCCACAATACAATGACTCCCGAATATGCTTTTTTGATTGATTGGTATCTGATATTGGGTGTTACAATTGACATACAGCCCTAAGCTGAGTGAGGGGCACTTCCTAATTTATTTGTTTGCTCATAGGCTGCACGGTTATTTGCTATTCAAAAATATCTTTGGAGATTCATAATAAGTGAATTTGAGTTTTGTTGTGATTGCTAAATTTAGAATTTATTATCAAGCCAACTACTTAGCGTTATCGACTTTAAAATTTCTCATCAATGTAGTATCCTTTTCAGTACGATACTCTTAACATATTCAAATTTACAAGAAGGGAATCCAAATTTGGGAGCAAGATGAAAGATACGTGCCATTGTCAACTGACCCACATGCATTGCAATTTCATACGGTACCTCATGTAAGTTGTAACACTTTAAACCTCGGTCACATGACTAATTATTGCTAGACATATATTGTATAAAAAGGACCAAGAAAAAAATTCTTGAAATAATTAGGAAGTACATGTTCGAGAAAAAGTGGAACCATATAAATATATTTTGAAGAAAATATATGGTTTAGGATTATTCAATGTGACCAGAAATTCATTACTTAGACAAACGGGGTCCAGAGATAGGAGAAGATAAAACTAACAATAAGAGATAAATTTTTATAATGCAGACATATAGTTATTGTGACGATGTATACATATCAATAAAATTCGTAACTAACAAAAATATAAAGTTGAACGTTACGACAACAGTGAATTCGTGTTTCATTGCACAGGGAATCTTGAAGTGCAAGGAGGAGTAAATTCCACACGCTTGCATTTATATTACTGTTAATTTCTGGGTTTCTGCGGCACTAGATATTATTAGGGACGGAATTTTTTATCACATTACCATACCTATCGTATTACCAACCGTACCATACCAAAGTTGTGCCAAAAAATATGTACCACTGGTAATGGTACGGTATTTGTACCATACCATACTATTTCGGTACGGTACTGGTACTCAAAACTAGTATCAGTGGTATACCATACTTACCGGTTACCAATATTATTAATATTATATTATATATTTATTTATATATATATATATATAATTATGTATTATGTAATATTATATTATGCCGTTTGACACTTTGACTCATTTATTCTATTCCTAAAATCTCCACAAACCAAACACTCTTAGTCTCTCACTTTGGGCTTTGCTCGACACATTAGAAACCTAGGGCTTGTTCCGCCATTGCAGCTCTCTCATCGATTCATCTTCGTTTCTCGTTTCCGGCGACTTTGTCTTCCAAGTGAGGGCACAACATATGCATTGGGTATTACCACCTTGGATTGTGGGTTCAAATCAGCAAGCCAGTCGTCGAGCACAGCTATAGATATTTACATTTTTGTGGTTTGCTGTCTTACGTTTCTGGTTCATTTAAGTCTCAGCATGCTATAGAAATGTTGTCTTATGATTTATTAAGTTTTTACCACTTTGACATACAATAGTAAAAATTCTTGAATTAGGTTAAATTGTGTATATATGTCAAACTATATATTTTATAGGCTTTGAATTAGGTTAGAAAAAATATTAGATTTTGGCAAACTAAGTGGCTTAAAACAAAGTGGTAATTACCATTGGCATACCATACCAATCAAACTATTTGGTATACCGAAAAAATTTAGTACGGTAATGGTAATAAATTTTATCGTACCAAATATTTGGTATGGTAATCGGTACAGAGGTTTTGCTACGGTAATATACCAAAACCACCCCTAGATATTATTACTGAATCCGATTCCTGAAGGAATCCGGAGTCTGAGATTGCGATTAATGATTGTTATTGCATTGCAGCACAAAATACGTCCACCAATCAGCCATCAATAAAATTAAAGATAATTATATTACTGGAGATGGCTTTGCAGCCTGTGGCCAGACCCACTGCTTTTATTGATGGGGTAGGATTATCTCTCTTTTTTAATTTTTTTATTTAAATAATTACGTAAATATTTTTTTAATTAAAAAAAGCCAAAATAAAGAAGATAAAAAGAAAAGATGAAAAAGAGAAGAAAAGAAATTTTAGTCATTGCATTGATTGGTATATTTTGCAGGTTTCCAGAATCCATATGAAGAAACTGTACATTAAAAAGGCACGTGCCCTTGCTGCAACAGACACAGATGGGACAACTGGAACCACAAAAGGACCCTTTTTATTTTTATAAATTTTGATTTTATTTAATTTTTTACTTGGCCACCAAGGACAAAGGTTTCAAGAATTCCTGACCGATAACTGACTACTTTTTTGTTTATCTCTGGTCCTTTGTACCATAAAATTAAGTCTCTGAACCCGACAAAAAAAAGTAACCCAATTTCATCACCCTTTTTTTTTTTCTTTTCCCGAAGATTGAATTAGATTAAAGGAGATAGAAATGTTTATATTTTGAGCTAGAATATTAAACAGGAAGTCCGAGCTAATACAATCCTAAGAAAAGACGTCTTTTCTTAAACACATACTTAGCCATCGAGTGAACAACACGCTTACTCTCTAGGCATAAACTCGAACGTCACCGATGTCAGCCTTCGCACTAGATCCTCAATGTCACTGAGAATGCATTCAAAACTAAAATCATGAGACACCTCCTTCATGAGCATCTGGATGACCGTCTTAGCATCCGATTCAATGATAATGTGATCGAAACCATTAACAATACACGCCACCAGGGCATCCCTTACAGCCCATGCTTTCGCCGCAGCAGCATAATGGCAGAAGTTGGTGCCATTCTTCAACCACTACAAAAACTTTGCATCGTATAACATGAAACAATATTAGCATCACTACCCGAACGTTTTGATTTAATAATACGAGTAATGTATACGTTTTTCTTTGCATTTTATTATATTATTAAATTAAAACATCACTTAACAGTTAACTCGTTTGATGTAAATTGCACTTCGAAAACTGAAACAAATCCAAATCTAAACACATAGTTAAAATCTTTCCCCTTTGGTACTATTTATTCAACTAACCAACTCTTATGATTTTGATCCAAGAGATTTACTTTTGCGTACAAGAAATGTATATATAACATTTCTTACGATAATCGTTTCTGTGAGTCGCAATCCTCACTTAGAACAAATATTGTAAATTTGTCAGTAGATGGCATGCCCCACCCTTTTGTATGCAACAACCTTTCGTGGTAGTTAGCCTAAATATGCCTAACTAGGCAATGTCCGTGCCCGCAACAAAATTGAAAATCGGTTAAGTGGGGACATTTGCATATGATTAATACTCACACTAAATAAAATTCCCTTTATTTGGAAAAAACTAGAAGATAAAGATAAAATTTCCTTTAGACCATCTCCAATTCTTAGAGATAAAGCTTAAACATTTAAGCTATAAACCAGAAATTGTTTGTCTCCTCAAACCCTTGTGACATAAATTTTTAGCCCATGATGATTAAATAATAATTTTAGCCTAAATTTTGTTTTCAATAACTTTAAAAAAAAAAAATTTATGTAGATTATATTAATTTATTTTTATGAACATTTTGGTCTAAAAATATTTAGATTCCAATATTTTTACTATTAGATTTGATCTCATTTGTCATAGGCGTTAGATTATAAGTAAAAAACAAAAAAAAAGTTTGAAATATAACAGTTTGGTGGGTCCAGAATAATTTAAGTCAGATTTAAATACTAGGAAAAATTTAACCCAGAGATATATTTTCTCCTCATGACTTATTTTAGCACATGGTTGCAGATGGTATGGGAAGGTTTTAGAACTTATATTTTTGGAAATTTTATTTAAACCCATCTAACATATTTCTACACACAACTTACTCTTTGCAACCCATTTGATTTTTAACTAAACTATTAATATATCTTTAAACTCAAATTTAATACTTAATATACCCCATAAACCCAATTCAATATGTGGATTTATTTAATACCTAATATCTCTTCAAGCTTCGCTGCTTTATCCATGAAGATCATACTAAAAGTTTCTTATGTATGATTAATTTGCAAGCATCTTACCCAGCTTGCAAAGAAGGGCTGAAACCCCTTCGATTTCAAGTTTGTTGAACATCACAAGGTATATATGTTTATACATCATGTTTTCATTGCTCGTGTTGTCAAATTAATCTTGACTGTAATACGAGAAAACATGAATTCGCTTGAGTCTAGATAATGTTCAATATGTATATAGATGCAGAATTTGTGTTTGTTCAATATGTAACGAGGAAACATGATTACGGTAACGAGGAAACATGATTATGGTAATGAGGAAACACAACACTATAAACATGAATTCGCTTGAGTCTAGATAAAGTAACTGGTCTATATTCAATATGCATATAGATGTAGAATTTGTGTTTGTGCTGAAGTCAGACTGGGCGTTAGCCGAGCAAGATAATGCAAATGAATCATGATTTTCGCTTCAGGATGCTTTCGTTCTATATGTTGAAAAAAATTACAGTAAAGTAATTTCTACACTCTAAAAAATTGAAATCAAACAAACAAAAAATTCATAAATTAAGTCATACCTTGGTTGGAGGATTCAAAATCATCATCCATCAATAATAAAAAAAAACTTATTTTTCTCTATGAGAGTTATTAGGGTTTTAGCTAGAATGAACATAGGATAAACAAAGAGTTATCCTAGGGTTTAATTATAGTGTTTGGGTTTATTGATAAATTTGAGTTTTATTATTAATTTTATTTTGTACTTAATAGTAATTATGCAATAAGATAAAATAGACAATTAACATTTAAAATTGAAGTTGGGTGTAAAAAGAGGTTAAATGGGTTTAAATAAAATTTCCCTTATATTTTAAATTTTATCCCATGAGTTGGAGATGGTCTTAGTGGGTGGAATGATGTATTTTTCATTGGGCCAGTGGAAAAGTACCCAAATTCAGATTGGGCTGTCCCACTATAAGCCAAACTTTGGGCCAAGTCTGGGCCATACCAAAAGTCAACTAATGACTCATTTGGGAGTGTTTATGTAGAAATGATTTTACCAAATTAGGAGCAAAAGTGCTTTTCTTAGAAATATGGTAAAAAAAATTTGAAAATCAAAGTGCTTCTTAAAAATTATTTGAAAGCACCAACTATGTGCTTCTCGAGAAAGTCTCTCTATGACTTATAAGCACGTCTTAAGTTTTTTCTCCCAATACAGCTCGAAATATTTTCACAAACACTTTTTGACATTCCATAAGCAATCTCAAACAAATCATTGATTATCATTTACGGCGTTTTTAATCTTTTATTAGAAATATGTTAAATTTTTTTATTAAAGTTCAAGTGTTTCCTGAAAATCACTTTAAAGTGCTTCCTAAAGAATCACTAGCTAGGTGCTTCTCTAGAAAGTTTTGCTATGACATACGCAATTCCAAGTTTTTTTTGTCAAATTGAGTCTAAAACGCTTTTTGGCCTTTCCAGAGGCCAATCTCAAACAAGCCCTCGGTTATCATTGAAAGTGTTACTAAAATTTGCTAAAAATTCCATATTTTGTAAGCGATTTTCTTTCGCGCATAAATCACTCCCGAATGGGCCCTACATTGAACATGGATAATGTGATCGCAATTCTAACCCACCTATCGCAATTCATCACCACAAAGTTGAACAATAGATAGATATACATTAAACAGCAATGCACACAAGATAATCTGAAATGGCTTTAGCTTTTCATATGTATTTGCTCAGGATTCTTCAGAGTCACACGATGCAGAAGTTGGAGACTACTACAAGGTCAAACAAGTCGCAACGTTTCCTACATAGACATAAATTTGGCAAACTTTGGACAACAAGGATTCATCTCTCTATCTGATTTTCGGGTGTGCATTAGTAAATCATGTTAAGGCAGAGACATACCCAAGCTAAGAATCTGGAATATGTACTACACTGGTAGTTGCTTGGTCTTCCTTCTTTGATGCGTTCTTTCTCTTCCTCTCGGATTGTGGTTCTTTGGCTTTCAGATCGTTGCAGAAGGACCTCAACAAGGCGGCCAGATGTTCGTTTCTGTGTGCTGAAACCGTGTTTTCCATGAAGAATCAGTACATCCCGAGTCCAAAGAAAAAAATTCAAACAAAAAATATAGAAGACAGAACACAATAACTAGTTTCCTAAGAATTTGGGACACATTGTTATATCATTCAATCTCGGTGGAGGTGACATCAATGAGAAATATAAGGCTTGAAGAATGAAGACTCACCAGAAAGTATGACATCTTCCATGTTTGCAGTTTTACGACCACTGTGTTGAGAAAATAACTCGAGGTCCTTTGCCAGCTGTTCTGCTTTGCAAAATTGCAAATCTTCCATTAGTAACCCATGATTGAAATTTAACATACAGGACACTGCAGCAATCTAAACTATCTTTCAGAAGAACTGTTCAGCTCAGGAAATTTATGGCATAAAATTTCTTAGGGTGAATTGTACGATGCATCACAAGCAATGTCACAATTTTCAAACCATCACATAATAATATCTCTCACAATCTCTCCCACCAACAAATCTAATCGGAATTTTTTCGATACATCAAACGCAATGTCACAATTTTAAAATCATCACATTATCTCTCCCCATCCTTCCTACCAACAAATCTAATCGGATTTCTTCTGTCCATTCAAATGAAATGCATTCCTTAAAAAAATTTCTCCTCCCATTAATCCTGTGAGAACTTTCTTCAAATCCCACTTTCAAATCAGACCTATCATTTAACAATCGAACTCCAAAAACCCAATTCAGAAACTAAGGCCTTGTTTGGTACTCTACTTAAATCCAACTTTTTAAACTCAAAAACAATTTTCAAGTTTTAGGCCTTAAAAACTTGTTTGGCAGGACTATTTTCAAAAACTGAATTCAAGACTAACTCAAAAATATAGTTTATTCTCTAAAAACACAAAAAGTGAGTTTTTAGAGTTTTTAAACTTAAACTCACTCATTTCTTTTCTCTCCCTCCTCTCTTCTCACTCCAAATCTATCTCTCTTTTCTTCTTTCTCTCCTCTTTTTTTACCTTTTTCGTCTCTCCTCCAATCCGCTCTCGATTATTTCTCTCTCCTCTTTCTCTCTATCTCGTCCGATCCTCTCTCTTCTTTCTCTTTCCTTCAATCATCTCTTCCTTTCTTTCCTCATCTCTCCTCTTTTTCTCTCTCCCGCAACCCCCTTATTTTAGATCTCTTCATTTAGTTTAAGTCGTGAAATTTAAAAATTTTAAATTGCAAACCAATAAGTTTTTGAATCTTTAAGAAAATTGTTTTCAAGAAATGTTCTTAAGAAATGTTTTGAGAAATGATAAAAAATTTCAAATAGAATACCAAACAGGCTCTAATATTCCTACCAAAAGAGGCAGTCCATTTTGGAGTTTCAATCACCTCCTACTAACGAATGTAACTGGAATTGCTTCTATCCACGCAAACGACATTCATTTTTGCATCAAAATTCATTTCTACACCCAGTAACCCAATTCCTAATCAGACATTCCATTTTCCAATCAAAATTCAAAAACCCAATTCCGAAACTAAAAACCAAGCATTTCCGATTCGATTTTCAATCACACAAGCACAAGAATCTCACCACTCTGTTCCAGCCAGTTCTATCATCGATTAAACGAAACTATAAGGTCATCGCAATTTTCCCAAAATTCTTAATTGGATAGCAGAAGGCAAAAAGATCAAAGCTAAGGACAAAATACCTGTATACTTGAAAGCCAAATCGGCAATGAAAGCCATCACAGGGACCGAAATCTCCATGGCGTTTCGCTTCGCTGCAGCGAATGGGGAATTTGGTGAGTGCGTGCGTGCGTTTACCTTCGGCTTCGGCTATGTGGATGGTGGAGAGTCTGAATCGATCTATGAGAAGCTCGCTCACTGAGTCGTCTTCCTCCCTCTCCATTTTTTACTCTTCTTGCTCTCTGGGAAATTCTAGGGCTCCGTTACTTTGTACCAATTGCGCGCGAAAACGGATCAAACGCAGCGTTTCTTATATTGAAGTGGGTTAAGAAATTTATCATCTATACTAATAATATATACTAATAATATGTTAGTAATAAAATGATTTAAATTTACGTTTTACTTTACTAGTAAAAAGAAAATCACTAGACTGTAATACTAAGCGACATTTTCTCGTCTTTAGATTAAATATAAATTCCAACAACGTATGTCTTTTGCAAAGTAACATCTACAAATTAAACTGATAATTTTAGGACAGCTGCTAATAATTTCATAATTAAGTTTATCCTTGTATTATGCCCATGTAATGATGGTCGAAAAAAAATGATATCATTTTTGCATCTTCAGTTTGTCTCCAAACCCAGATTTTTGCATATCAAAAAATTAATGATATACCAAAAAATTAATCATCAAAATCTTTGATTTACTTAACACTCGGAAATCATTTTCCTTACTCAAAAAGCAAATGAGGTACACATATAGTGACCGTAACAATGATACTAAACCACGCGCCGTAACATTAGTGCAAAATGAGGATCCTCCCAGATTTTTTTTGGGAAGATTCTAGAGATCCTCAAATCGTCGCCGTTCATCGTATATCGTGCGGCTAATTTTCGTTAGATATTATTCATATTTAATATTAAATAAAAGTATTTAAAATAATTTCTAGTCGCACGATATACAATGAACGAATACAATTTGAGAATCACCAGGATTCTCACAAAGAGGATCAGGAGAGGATCCTCATTCACATTAGTGAACGATACCCTCAATGTGTTTAACGTATAATTTTAATAAATATATACGTGTTACGAAATGACTGAAGTGATAATCTGAAGCACGATTACATTGAATAATTTCTTCGTTAAGAGCACCTATACACGTGATGCGTCTATGACCTGTGTAAGGGGGATGTTGCACACAATTAATTCGCCGTTAGCCAGAAGATTAGGCTGTAAATTTTACTTAATTTGTAGGATTTAGTTCCAATACATGGCTGTAAATATTTATAGGAAGAGAATCCATTGTCCAAAAAGCACAGTCCTCATCTTTTGTAACCAAAACTTTGTGTGATAAGAAGACCATTTTGTCTCCTGATGGAATTGGAGTCTATGAAACATGAAGCTGCCAGTCTTAGACCTGACCAAGCTGACAAACAGCGAACGCCGGACGGGACTGGCAGCTTGGTCAGCGAAGACAAAACCAAAATCACGAGGCACTCTCGATGTACCCGACACGAGACCTTTGTCCTCATAGAAGGCAAGAGGGTCGTGGAGAATGTGGTCCAGAGGGGCCGGCAATCTACTTCAGCGTTGGGGACAGAAATTTCGAACACAACAACATTGACCAGCTGATCAAAGTTCTGGAAAGGAACAGCAACATGCTGAATGCGCAACTTGAAGCTTATAACATAAATTGCCATTTTGAGAGGGAACAAAGGAAGGAGCAAAACAATAGCATACTCATTGCTCACAGCAAGGTCACAAATGTTCTAGCAAGAATCATTGTTAGCTTCGTAAACTTGATTGTTTCATCTGCTTACTGCTATAATTAGCAAATTTTTGCCATCTAGCTATGCAAATCGAAAGCAGATACTAAGGGCCTGTTTGGTAGTGTACTTGAATCTAACTTTTTAAACCCAAAAACAGTTTTCAAGTTTTAGGTCTTAAAAACTTGTTTGGTATGACTATTTTTAAAAACTGAACTCAAGACTAACTAAAAAATATAGTCTATTCCTTAAAAACATAAAAAGTGAGTTTTTAGAGTTTTTAAACTTAAACTTACTCATTTCTTTTCTCTCCCTCCTCCCCTCTCACTCCAAATATATCTCTCTCTTTTCTTCTTTCTTTCTCCTTTTTTTTTTTTACTTTTTTCGTCTCTACTCCAATCCAATCAAGTTTAAGTCGTAAGATTTAAAATTTTTAAATCACAAACCAATCAAGTTTTTGAGTCTTAAAGAAAATTGTTTTCAAGAAATGTTCTTAAAAAATGTTTTGAGAAATGATAAAAAATTTTAAATAAGATACCAAACAGGCCCTAAACTTTCAGAATAGTTTCTTGGGATCGATGGCAATGAATTTAAATTTCATATGAAGAACTCAAAATTGTCATCATACATATAAGATTGATACATGAACATCTAGTATAAAGAGTACAAAGCCATACATACACGAAGAGGATGAGATTCATGAGAACGTATGTGCAAACGAGCTTTACAACCAGTTAGAGCAAAATGCAGAACTCAAATATGGCTTTTTCCTCCTCATTTAACAGGAATACCCTCGACCAGCCTCGAAAAATAAAATTATGTAGTGGTTGGTCCTCTCTTTTTTATCCTTCATCCAACCTTCTTCAAAGCCCTCTCCACATCCGCCTCTGCGTGTAGATACGCTCTTGTTGCCTTTGAAGGCCCCGGGAACAACTCTCATATCCTCTTTAGCACATCATAATACAATATCTTTGGTGCAAAACTTATAAGCAACCGATTCTCTGCCAATGAGGCAAGATGCGCAATTATCCTGTCAGCCTTGTTCTGCGAGTAATTAATTAAAACATCTAGACAGACCACCGTGTCTTACTTCCCATCCAAGCTCTCTAAATCCTTCATTTCGAATTTTGGCAGTACTGGTCCTGCCGAGAAGCCATTGCTTAACTGAAGTTGCTCTTTTGCCTGTATAAAAATCAAAAGTTTGAGATTAAACCACAACCACCAGCAATTCACATTCAAGCAAAACAATCAACCAACACAACCCAGATTATAAAACTCCAACTCCAAAACCCACATCCAAAAAAGCAGCTTTTTGAAAATTCCAAATTCACTTATTTAAATCTCACATTTCAAGCAAAACAATCACCAACACTAACCCAGATTAGCAAATTCCAATTCCACTAACCCACATTGCCAATCGGCTTCGTTCCATCGAATTCAACATTTCGCTCCAAAACCCACATCCAAAAAAGTAGTTTTTTTTTTTTTTTTCCAAAAATTACTAAGTTAGAAATTCACATTTGAGCAAAACCATTACCAACCCAGTTTAGCAATTTCCGATTCCACCAAAACCCACATTGCTAATTTCCCCAAGTCCATCAAACCAACATTCCCTCCAAAACCCACAACCCAAAAAAGCAGCTTTTTTCAAAATCAGTAATTCAAAACTCACTGCTTCTCAGCCTCTGCAACCATGGCAGCTGAAATATCAGCAGGCGTGACAATCGCCCCTTCCTTCGCCAACGGAATCGCCAAGTACCCTGTCCCACACACGGCGTCGTACACAGAGACCCCCTGAAGTGGCCCTCATTGGTCAACATCTTCATCACATTCTCAACGGTCTTGGAGTGCCCGAGCTTGATGTCCATCTGAACTCTGTTGATGTCATCCGTCTCTCCGTATATCTTTTTCCATCGGTTGAACCCGGACTTGTTGAAGTAGTCATTCACCACCTCCTTGTTGCCGCCACCGACATCTTCGGCCTGGAGGCGGCGACGCTTTTCCGGGTCGGATAGGAAAGCGCGGCGGTAATTGTGAAGCTGTCGATTTCGGCATGAGGCGGGAGGGAGAAGAGTGGCTTGACGACGGTGGTGGGGGTTTTTAGGGTGGTTGGTTTTGTTGGCTTTGGGGAGAATATGGGCCTGGGATTTGGGTTGCGGAAGTGGAGTGGGGAGGATAGTGAGGCGGATGATGCCATTTTTTGTCTTTTTTGTGTGTGTTCTTTTCTCTCCGACAGACGAGAGAGAGTGTGTGAGTGTAACTGTGTGTCCGCTGGGCATTTGATGAGCTTATCCTTGATAGGATAAGATTTCATGCTTCCTCGATTCCCGCTGGCCCCATTTTTTGTCAGGCTGTGTTTGGTTTGAGAAATTTTTTGGTGTGCCGGTCGTGCCACATCACCCTGTCTAGGCATTGCTAGTATTAACTTATAACAAGATGATCATGTGCTTCAGGTAGCCTATAACATGAAAAGAATGAAAACCAAACTAATTCAAATAAAGTAACGTCTCAAGAAGCAAAACCAAAAACCAAAGATTTAAAAAAATGAAATAAAAAAAATTGAAGTAGGGGATGATCGATACTTCATTAGTGATTATCTATTGGAAAGTCAGGATAGAAGTGATCCTCATTGGAGTGGATCAGTAATGTCACACCAATTCTCCCCTTCTTTAATTATTTATTTATGTTATAAACTTCATGTTTAACTGCGTAAGGGGAATATCACACATCCTCTACACAACCCTACAAACACATATCTCTTTATTCTCTCTGTGCCGCCAGCTCCCTTCCCCTGTCAATTAAATATAGGCACTACAAACCGAGTACCTTGTTGAGGAGGGTCCAAGAGCACTTTGGGTCGCTTTGACTGATTGCTTTGATCACCAAAAAGACATTTTTTTGCCCGAAGCAAGACATGATTGGCAACATTTGCACTTCCAAGACTTTTAGTTTGTGAATGAGTATAATTCTGAAGTTTGTTGAATCCGATCACTTCTCAAGTTCTGTAACGAGACCTAGACCGAAGAGGATATCCTGGAGAATACCTATTCTGAAGTTTGTTGAATCCAATTTTGTCGCACTTACGTACAAAAATGGGGCCTCAACAAAGGATGAGAATCTACGTCGGATATGATTCTCTTTCGATTATTCGTTACTTAGAACCTTTGACAGACGATCTTTACCGCTTGTTTCTCGAATTGTCACTTTTATGAAACAGTCTTCCCGTCATTAGGGGGAGATAAGAACGTCAACATTCCTGAAGAACGACGCGAATTATCATGGATGACTCCCACTTTATCTCATTTAGATCCCCGCACAGCTTAGTTTGAGACTAAAGTGCAGCGCATATTAGATCTGCATAACATAACTCAGAGCATGCCAGATGCTTTCATTAATCTAGAGTGAGTGACAAGATCACATATTCCAGCTGCGAATGTGCCTGCAAAGATGGATGTAAAAAATGTACGACGGACTTCCCTCCTAGAGACCCGAGACACCACTTTGGCCTATCTACGTACATTAGTGGCTAGCCAATCATCTACCTTTACACACAAGCATAGAAGACCATTTGGTTCAAAGGATTCACACCTCCGGAAGAGAAAACCCATGACACAGGCACCTACAGAGCCTACCGTGAATCTGAATGTTGCTTACTCATTATATCCAACTCATTAGGAAATTATAGATTACAGAAGCGTTATTGAAGAGACGAATCCACCTCTCAAGAATCGTGAGATTTCAGTCCATTATGCTAGCTTGGATGATGTTTGGTGTAGAAATGAGATGATCGTCAATGATGCATTAGCATATGCAGTAGCTACTGAGATCATGTTCAATGATAATATTGAACTCCATTCCGTTGATGAATATCGACGTAGAACTGATTAGTCAAAATAGAAACAAGCAATCCAATTCCAACTCGATTCGTTTGCTAAACATAAGGTGTTTGGACCTGTAGCTCATACTCCTCCACATGTGAAACATGTTGGCTATAAGTGAGTTTTCATTCAAAAGCGTAATGAAAAGAAAGAAGAACAAAATTATATGTTACCAAGCTGGTCTTGTTGCACAAGGCGTCTCTCAACGCACGGGGATTGACTATGACGAAACTTATTCACCCGTTATGGATCTGATAGACGTAGTAACTGCTTATTTCTATGGGAATCTTGATACAAAAATTTATATGAAAGTTCCTAAATGACCTACATTGACTAGATCAAATCTTTTCAAACCCCAGAACACGCTTTCAATTTGGCTAAGGCGTTCACTCTACGATTTGAAATAATCCTGAAGAATATGGTATAACCGTCTAAGTGAGTGTTTGACTAGTCAGGGATATGTGAACAATGAACTATGCTCTTGCGTGTTCGTTAAGAAGTCACATTCTGGTTTTACGATTGTTGTAGTATATGTCAATGACATGAATCTTATCGAAACTCCTGAAGAGCTCGTGAGAACTGTCAGCACCTGAAATGGGAATTTGAGATGAAAGATCTAGAAAAGACTTGATATTGTCTCGGTCTCGAGATAGAGCACCATTCAAGTACATTAATTGAACTACACCCATATGGTGTTGCACCGTTTTAATGAGGATAAAATAAAGCCTTCGAGTACTCATATGGTTGTTCGATCTCTAGATACAAAATGAGATCACTTCTGTTCGAATAAGGATAATGAAGAGATTTTGGAGCCTGAAGTTCCTTATCTAAGTACGATAGGCACTTTATTATATTTAGTTCAATGCACTAGACCCAACATCTCATTCGCTGTTAATATTTTGGCAAGATACAGTAAATCACTAACACGCAGACACTAGACTAGTGTTAAAGATATTAGGGTTATGTCTGCGTGTTAATCTTTTGAGAACATGCGCCTCTTGCATGTTCAATGATATTGGAACGGATATTAGGGTTATATCATCTCCTTCGCCCAACATCTCCTTCGCTCTTTAATCTTTTGGCATGATACTTATCTAATACGCACACGGTATGTTCTCAAACGGGTTATGTCTTTACTGTGCTGAAATTCTCGCCTTGCATGAAGCAACTTGGGAATGCTTTTGGTTGAAAACAGTTGTGGGCCATATTTAAAGCTCATGTGATCTTTATTCCGTCGTTGATGTCTCGACGACGATCTATGAAGACAACGTAACATGCATCGAACAACTCAAGAAGGGTTACATCAAATGAGACAACACCAAGCACATTGCGCCGAAGTTCTTCTTCTCACATCAATAACAAGAGCATCAAAAGATTGAAGTCACGTAAATCCGTTCACATGACAATTTGGCTGACCTCTTCACCAAATCACTACTGAATGCGACGTTTCAAAAACTTGTTCAAGGAATTGGTATGCATAAACTTTCTGAGTTGTAACATTGCTAGTTCTCTTTGGAATTGTGTCAAACTCAGGAGGAGTATCCTGAAGTATACTTGCTTGATCTTAATGCACTCTTTTTCCCTACGATTAGGAGTATTTTTCCCACTGGGTTTTTGCTACCTAATGAGGTTTTGATGAGGCACCCATCTTGGGTTAATGTCCTTGATGACGTCCCGTAGACGTTTCATTTGACTTTGCATTACTCACACATTTTCCTTAGATTATGGATTTTGTCCCTACTTAGATTTTTACCATAACCATTGGTTTTTGTGAGACTTATTTCCTTATGTAAGTTCCTACCTTATTTGAGAATAACGTATTCTTAGAATCAGTGCCAACAAGTCGACTTCCTCAACCTCTACATGATGCTGAATCTACTTGAGTATTTATGCACTCAAGGGGGAGTGTTATAAACTTCTTGTTTAAGTGTGATTGTTTAAATCTGATCGGATCATAATTATATATATTTTACATCAAATTCACTTGTCTTTTCTTAGTTAGTTCTTTATATTTTTGAGCTTTTTACTTTGTTTTTGTGTTTTATAGAATTTGTCAAGCAAAGAAAATAAAAATAGAATAAGTGAAATTTTAAGTGTCAAATTCGTCAAAACTACCTTACTCACTTATTTTTTTTGTTTATGCTTTCGATTCGGAATGAATGGCACGAAGAAAAATATATAAAGAAACACAAGGCAATATAAAGAAACACAAGGCAATAAAAGGGTGGAAGGCAACCAGCAAGAAAGATGAATAAAAGAATAAAAAGGGGGACTTCCCTTTTGTTTTTGGGAAGCACGGGGCATAAGAAAGAAAATATAAAAAAGAGGGGCTGCCTTTTGGTTTTAAAAAGAATGTGAAATGCAGCTGTAAAGGAACGACAAGCAGCAAAGGCAGCGGTGGAAAAACAGGCGGAAGAAAAGAGAAGAACTGAGTGCTGCCAGCGAGGCAGCTTAGCAGAAAAAACGAAGAGAATAAAAGGCCAAAGAAAAACAGAAGAAAGGCAGCTAACGTGAGCTGCCATTTGGCAGCTAAGAAACAAAACAGAAAAAAATAAGAAAATAAAAGGAGAGGGGGACGGACGGAAACAGGAGGCGCAGAAAAGAGAGCTGCCTCGGGGGGGGGGGGGGGGGGGTTTGGGGGCGGGGAGGGGAGCGTGTGAAGTCAGAGGTGCAGTCTTGAGAGGTGCTGCCACAATTGGCAGCGAGAAAGGCGTGGAATCAGAAGCCTTGCGCTGAGGGGAAAGGACAGAAACCGAGAGCTGCCCAAGGCAGCAGGGCGCACAGAAAACGGTGAGGGGATAGGCAGCTAAGCTGCCATCACAGAAAGGAAAGCTGCCATTTGGCAGCGAGATAGACCAGCACGGACATAAGCAGAAGCAAGGCAGCACACGGTGAAAAATTGCACAGAGAGCTCACGGTGCAAACCTTTGCACTCTCATTTCGGTTTTATCCTCTCAACTTATGTTTTACTTTTATTTTAATTTGAAAATAATGTGTAACTAAATTTATTTTGGCTAGAGGTTAATTCAAAGTCATTGATATATTTGTAATATGAATTGATTACCTTCAGTTGTGATTTCTGAGTTGTGAATTTAATTTGCTTAACTGTTTGATTAATAACTTATTTGTGTATGTCGATTAAGAATGCATACTTAATTTACATGCATGAATTTGATGCTAGAATATAAGTGAATTTCACCTAATCGTTATGAACTTATATTCATGAGTAGTGAAGATTGCTATCCACAATCGTGTTAAGTGAATTATTGGCAAGAGTATCATGCTTTTCATAGTTACGAATGCCTCGTCAATGCTTATAGTTTTCATAAAGTTTAATGATTTTTGATTGTATCTCTATTGTGCTTTTCACGTAGGGGACTTTTGAGGAATGTTTTGAATTATTGTATGCGTTTTTCCGTCCAATTCAATAACTTAAGGAAAACTTGAAGATTAAAAAAGTGTTGTTCACGGTTAATCTGGAGTGTTGAGATTTACAATTTATCGAAAGAACAACTGAAAATTAATTTATGTTGCATATGTGTCATGTGTGGAGAAGAACCCTCTAGCCAGTCCGTCGCCCATCCGCTCACCTTAATTTTATGCTTTTGTCAAATCTGTAATTTATTTAAGTTTAATTTACTTCTCGTAAAAACCAAACCCCCCCCCCATTATTAAATTGTATTATTTAGTTAGATTTCATTGTTTTGAATCATTTTAGTGTGTTTCGAGTTATTAGAGTTTTTAGCCTAGTTTTGTGTCCTTGAGTCTTGTTTAATATTTTTAAATTAATTTAGAGTAGATTAGCAATCCCTCCTAATCCCCGGCCTAGAACGATACCCTACTTACATCTATACTACAACTGTCAAAAAGAGAGTTAAATTTGTGTGTGGTTTTACAACCCATCAAAATCTTATATTAGATTTGATTTTAGTTATTCTTCCCTATTAGGACTTGTATTCCTTGGAGGAGAATGATTTTCTTCTCTCTCTTATTACTATAAATAAAGGCATTGTGTAAGGGGAATAACACACATCCTCTATACAACCCTACAAATACATCTCTAAAAATAACGGTATAAAACCTAAAGCCAAGTTCTAAAAAGCGTTACGCGATAATCGAGCGGCGAGCAAACATCTAGCGCCTAGAAGGCTAAGGGGCCTAGGCAGGTATTTTTAATTTTAATTAAATTTATTATATAACAATACAAACATATAAATAAGGGCTACAATTATTTATAAGAAAGAAAGATGATAATTCGGTAAAAAAGCTAAAATAGGGAAGAATCGGTATGACGTTACCGTTTTCTCTATTGGATAGTCGGTGGGGTACTACTGTACTATTGGCTCCATTATTTATGAAATTGAGCAAACTGAATGTTAGTCAAACATAGCAACCAATATTTATGAGAAATAACAATTAAGAACTGTTTATGGATAAACCCACACTGTTTATGTGGAAAGGGATCAAAATCGAAAATTATTTCTGGAATTTAAGCATAATAACCTAACTATTTTGTGAAATTGATGAAAAATAACCCCTGATTTTTAAGAGATCTAACAAAATATACATGATTTATTGATCTAAAACAATATAACCCAAATTAACTGTGGATTTGAGGCAAAAATAACACACAATATTGCTTGAACTATCTGTAAACACGAAAATTTCCTGAAGGAACAAGAACACGTGTACAAAATAATATTTGTATTGATGAATTTGTTTGGGTTACAATCTCTATTTGTTCCTCTGATTCTATCTTCGTAAGATATGGATTTTGTTGATGGGCTGTTGATCCAAAGGGCCGCTGGGCTTGATCCTGGGATGAACAGTGATGCGGATTTGTTGATGATGTGTTGATCCGAAGGGGCTGTTTTTGGAGCTTGATCCTTGGATGAACAGTGATGTTCTTCAGAGGTTTGATGATGAATGAAGAATGATGAACGATGAACTAAGTTCAAGGGGCTTTCGGGCTTGGTTCTTGAAGAATGGATGTGTGGATCCAAAGGCCGTCGGGGCTTGATCTTGGAGGGTGGATGGATGTTGCTTCAAGGGCCGTCGGGGCTTGATCTTGAAGAAGGATGAACGGATGAGTGATGAATGGATCTTCAAGGGGCTTTTGATCTTGAAGAACAGTTGTGTTGATCCAAGGGGCCGTCGGGGCTTGATCTTGGATTAAGAATCGGCACGTGACCAAGGTGCTTGTTGATTCTTCAAAGGTTTTGGCGAAGTTCCTTCAAGGGCCGTCGGGGCTTGATCTTGAAGATGGATGAACGTTTCTTCAAGGGCCGTTGGAGCTTGATCTCGAAGAACGATGAACGATGAACGAAGAACGAAGAACGAACTTCCAGAGAATTCTCTTCCAATTTGGGAGTAGAGAAATATATTTGTGAATTGGTCAAATGAAATGAATGAAATTGGCTTCTATTTATAGAATTTTCCAAGGCCTAATTTTGAATATAATATCCCAGATGAAATAAGCCGTCTCTGCCAGGTGTTGACACGTGTCCTATTTGACAGCTTTTCTAACTCTTTTCGAATTTTCGTCGAATCACACAATATGTGTACAATTTATGTAATACACGAGTGTTAAAATTTTGACCATTGGTCAACATTTATTTACTGAAATTTCATTGTCTACACTATCCTAAACTTAAACATGAAATTGAAAAATAGTAATGAACACATAGAATTTCAATTTTGGAAATAATTGATTAGTTATCAAAATGCAGTTTCTAATTTAAAATTGATAGAATATATGAAATCAAGAACATGCAAACAAGGATTTCAGTTTAGTACCTTTTGTTTGGAGGCAACTTGTTGCTCCTCGGGAGCTGCTTGTTCATTCCGAAGTTGTTGATCGTCGAGAACTTGTTGCTTGGCCCGAATTTGTTGTTCTTCTGCCATTGTTGCTCGTCGAAATTTGTTGTTCTCAACAGGTCCTTGTAGATTTTGGTTTGAAGTTGGAATTGGGTTTTGCGGAAAGGAATCCGAATTGTA
The DNA here is from genome assembly GCA_963580275.1 of Crataegus laevigata. Taxonomy (NCBI): domain Eukaryota; kingdom Viridiplantae; phylum Streptophyta; class Magnoliopsida; order Rosales; family Rosaceae; genus Crataegus; species Crataegus laevigata. Next base: position 8,874,497 of record OY756953.1, on the reverse strand, counting down.
GGGGCGTTTGGTGGCGGTGGATTGAATGTAGTAATCGTTATGTTTGTAACAAGGTTGGGTTATTTCCGTCAGGGTCATTTTTTGGGATAATAAATGTTATGCGGGTTGGACTTTTAGTTGAGCCTGCGTTTTTGGTTTTTTAAGGGCTTGGGTTATGTCCTTGTGATTAAAGCTTAAACCTTTTTTTTATTAAATAGTAGTTTAGGATGGTTTTTCATTAAATAAAAGTTAACCCAAACCCTTTTCGTTAACACGCTGCTGATATCTCAGGTTATAAATAGAATACTTTGTGTAATGTTATTGTATTTGGCAGAATACATCTGATCTATCAGATATAGTCAGCTCGGGAAGAGATAGAAAACCAGAAGAAGTGACTTTTGCTAACGAATATGAACTAAAAAGTTTGGCTTTCCGGGCAGAGAGGTCTTTTTTGGCATACCACTCTTTCTATTTTATTTATATACATAATAATAAACTTTTGCATAATTGTCTTTATGAATGCCATGTTCTGGGGATTGCTTCTGTGTTTGTTTTTTCAGATGACACCTATATCTCATTAAATATTGGAATCAGGACATCCCTATCTTCTACAAAACCATAAGGCCTAAAACACTAATTTTTCATGTATCATGATTACTTCTCATTAAAATATCGATGATATCGGAAATATCGGTAGTCCAGAAACACGAAAATATCAATGGAAATATCAGAATATTATCGATATCGATAAAAATAATATGGAAACCATGGAAATTGTAAGAAAAACTTGGAAATTTTTATTGAAACTTTGCAGGATATTTATTTAGTCAATTATCTATTAGTTTATCACAAAAAAATTGGAAGGAAATGCATTGCATGATGGATTTAACTGATTTAAGTTGATTATATAGCGAGCTGGCAAACATTGTGAGTGTAGAAAATATGTAATAATTAATGAAAGAAGTTTAAACACACCATAATCATTTATATATAATGAATTAGTACAATATTTTACACTTTATACATTGCATGGTAAGATACATGAGTAGGGTTATGGACACGGGTCCGTTGAAAGCAGAATTCCAATCCTGTGAAACCCCACCCCTAGATTAATTTATATTTTCACTCTTTCCCTGAAATTATATAAATTGTGCAATTGAGTCCTTTATCCTAATCTAATATGGACCCTCCATCTTGATTCTCACCCTCCATCACGCTGCCATGTGGCAGCCCACTAACCCTCACCCTATCTCTCTCCCTCTTTTCCCGAGTCTCTCTCTAACCCCTCACTCTCTCTTAGTTCTCAACTCTATCTCTCTCTCGAACTTTTGTTCTCTCACTCTCCATTTCCCTGATCGCACCTACACCCAAGCACACCCAAATTTGTCCACCTCGATGCCAGCGCAGCATCTCCACCACCCTCCTGAACTCTCCCTCCCTCTCATCCGTCTCTGGGAAGGAAGCACGGCGACGCGCAGATGATGGACACGCGAGCTTCGATCTGGGTGTGATGCAGCAGCGAGCTTCGATCTGGGTGTAATGCAGCAGCGAATCGTGATGGACACGGGATCGGCGCGGTGGACTCGGGTCGGCGCGGTGGACTCTATTTTGCGCACAGTGCGTGGGCGATATTAGTTATAATATCTCGATATTATCTATAATATCGCGATATATTAACGATAATTAAGGGGATAAATCACGAAATATCGTCGTCTAAAAAAACGATAATATCGGCGATATTTCGCCGATATTATCGATAGTTTGGTCATTGAATAACGGTGACAAGGTTCGTAGGCCTTTTATTTTTGGCAATGTGTTAGCATAAACATTGAGTTAACAATACTGACCTCTGTACTTTAATACCCTTCTGTCAGATGTATCTTGGGTATAGCTAAGTGATAGGAGCATATTTATGCACCTTAGTTAGCTAGTTCTTATGCATTTATGTTATGTTTCTTACTTAATTTAGTGTTTAAAGTCATTTTTCGTGTGTTTGTAGGTTTATATGTCAAAGTATGCAAAAAGAAGCAATTTGGAGCATTCTAGAGCACTTTTGGGCCAAGATTGGATAGTGCAAGCATGGAGGCATGAGGATGGACGAATTTGAAAGAAAAGAAGCCCAAAAATCTGATGCAAAGAAGCCCAAAAATCTGTTGCAATGGGCCTAAAAATGTGATGTAATGCTTAGCTCACCATGACATTTGAGTGGGTGATGTAATGCTTAGCTCACCATGACATTTGAGTGGATGATGCAATGCTTAACTCACCATGACATGTGAAGTGGATGACTCAAAACCTAACCCACCAACAATTCTCCATTCTTGCCGTGTATACCTACTTGTTTCCACTAGAAATTTGCATTAAACAAGTCCATCCTCTCCCTATAAATACCCATGGTAGCAACCTCATTCAAATCATCCAAGAATAAACCATTCTACAAGCCTTTCCTTGCCTCTCCCTACATATCTAAACTTCCCCCATCCATTCCTCCATAAAACCAACTCTTCAACATCATTCAAAGCCTTGTGCCGCAACAAAGAGAAGAAGAGGAAAGTCTTTGGATGCGCTTGGATCGTTGGAACGTTTAGGTGTTTTCTTTCTTTTGTTTTTTTTAATGTTTAATTTAAATTGTTGTTCAATTATGTTAAACATGTGGAACTAATTTCTTTTTAGTTAGAGGTGAATTTGAAACCATGGATATATGTTTATTATAATTTGATTTACCCCAGTTATGAATTTATGAATGTTGGATGTGGTTTACTTTTCTGTTTTGATTAAGAACTTGTTTATGTATGTGGGTTAAGGGTCGACACTTAATTTGCATGCCTAAACTTGATGCTAGGATATAAGGGAATTTCACCTAATCGTTATGAACTTATATTCATGAGTAGTAAAGATCGCTAGTCACGATTGTGTTAAGTAAATCCTTGGCATAAGTTTCATGCAATTCATAGTAACAAGTGCCTCGTCAATGCTTATGGTTTTCATAGAACTTAATGATTCTTGCTTGTATCTCTATTATGCAATTCATGTAGGGAACTTGTGGGGAATGTTTTGGGTTGTCGTATGCAATCATCCAATCTAATGACTTTAGGAAAATCTGAAAGTTAATTTAAGCGGACCTAATTAACTTGGAGCATTGTCATTCATTCGTTTATTGAATTCATAACTGGGAATCAAATTATATGCATATGTTCATGTGTGGATAAGGAACCCTCTAACTAGTTTCTCATCATTCTATTTCATCACAATCTATTTTGCTTTAAGTTTGTTTTCAAAGTTTAAGTTTTAAAGTTCAATTTTCATCAAAACAAAACCCCTTGCTTTTAAGTCTTGCTTTTAGAGTTAAAACTTGTTTTCTTTAAATCTTTTGAGTCTTTTAAAACTTATATTTTTGTCCAAATCACTTGTTAAGTTTAGAATTGAGTCTTTTTTATTATTATTTGTTGTTTTGAGTGTTTTAAATTAGTTTTGAGTTTATAGAGTCTAGTTTAGTGTTTTTGAGTCTTATATTTATTGATTAGCATCCCTAGTTAATCCCCGGTCTAGAACGATCCCTACTTGCATCATTACTACAATTGTCATCAATAGGGTTTAATTTGTGTGTCAAGTAATTCTCACATCACTAAGCTACGTTAGGTATCTATTTAGTCTGGCCATTGGTTCCCCATGCAGCTGGGGAGACAGATCCTTTGGAGTTGAAACTTTCAATTAGTTGACCTATTATCATACCATATACCAGTTTTCATGAATGAGCACTGATCACTCATATATTTCATGCATTTATACCATTCATTTCTTATGTCTTTGTGATCTTTTTGTATTAGAATGGTTGCATTTTACCTTATTTTGTGTTAGTGTGCAGTTACTTTTACTTTAAGATTAATTTCCAAAAATTGTGAAAGAAAAGCAGAAAATAATGAGAAGAAAAGCAGTGGGAGCTAGCTGGCGTGAGTGGAAGCAGAAAAGAAAAGTAAAATAAAAACAGAAAAGCTGAAGGAGCATGGAAGCTCTGGGCAGTGGGCTTAAAGAAAGAATAAAAAATAAGAAAAAGAAACAGAAAAGTAGAATAATACTTGCTGGTGGAAGACTCGGTGGGACGGAAAGGAATGGTCAGAAAAGAAACAGATAGAAAAATAGAAAAATGTGGAGGACAGGAAGGACTGGCAGAAGGAGAGTGAGAGAAAGCGACTGACGAGGAGAAACGAAAAAATGGGGGAATAAGGGGAGAGAGTCACGGTGAGAACAAAAAAGAAGAAGACAGAGGGCAGGGGACTCACGAAATAGAGAGGGAGGATAGGAGAGACTCTGGAAGACTGGGAAGAGAGTTAGAAAAATAGAGGGGGAGCTCTCGGGAGCAGAGAGACAGAGAGGAAGAAAGCAGCGTGAGGCTGCGAGGGAGAAGGCAGAGTCTCTCGCAGAAAAAAAAAAAAAAAAAAACAAAAGGCAGCAGAGGCTGCCTTGCAGAGGCAGACTCGGGACGATTGGAAGAAAGGAAGGGGGGCTTGTCTCGTCAAGTCAGGCTGCACAGAGCATGCAGGTTGCAGATCGGAGAGCTCAGATAGCTTCTTTGTAAAAAAATGGTTGTCTCTTTCCTTAATTCTTCATGAATAATTTCTTATGTACTGAAACAATTATGTGTAACTAATTTCCTTTCGCTAGAGTGAGACCATGAGCCACAACATGATTATGTAGATTTCTATTTTAATTGCTTAAGTGTTGTAATATGCTTGCTTTGATATTTTCAATTACCAAATTAAACTATCGATGTGCCTTGATGCTTAATCACCATTAGGATACTTAGAAAAGTCATTGGATGCAATTTTGAACGAATATCACGTTAAAATTGGTTGTGCTTCTTGTGATTGAGGATTGTAATTTCTCCTAAGGTAAATATCATACTCTTAGGGATTACATGGTTTAACAAAAGGATTTTCACCAAGATTAATGAATCACTCATGTTTATATTTAATCCAAATGTCATGGATAAATTGCATGTAGTGGTATGCGTTTTAGCTTGAATATCACAAGTAAAACATACACAAGGAAAACCCAACCTTCAAAGCATGTGTGTTTTCGATTACTTAAGCAATTAAATGAGCTACGTATGAGTGTTGTTGGTAAAGGTTGAACTCTAGCGCTTTGTCAATTTAATTTTCTTCAATCATTTATTTCACCTTGAATTTCTATATTTACTTGTTCTGTTTAGTTCGATCGCTACTTTTATAAACCAATCCCATTTTAGATAATTGTTTTAATCACTTTCAATAGTATTTAATTTTGCTAAATTAGTGAAGTTCTTAGAGTTAAATAAGCAAAATATTCCAAAAACTCGTAAATTGTTTATATCAGTCCCTGAGGAGATCGACCTTGCTTGAGCCATTCTATACTACAAACGACTTGTTCTCTTGCAAGATTTTTCTAACGGTTTTACCCTTGTTTTACAGGTGGTAAAATCGCTATCAAGAAATTGGCGCCGTTGCCGGGGACTGTGCCAACAGTTCCTGATCTTTTGTGTTTATTTTGTTTATGATTATATCTTCTTTTTTTTATTTATTAGTCGTTAAAAAAAAAAATTTTAAAAGTCTACCACCTTGCATTTGGTGTTGTAAAAATTCTGGTTGTGCATATCCACAGGTTTGGAAAAGTCTACCCACAGGTTGGGAAAAATTATGATTATATCTTTTAAACTTTTCCCGAGCTTTTAAATTTTTACTCAACCGCTGGGATCCTATATGGTGTTGACCTTTCCCGAGCTTTTAAATCTTTTTATTTATTTATTATTAAATTTCGTTTTTTTTATTTTAAAAAAAAAGGGCAATTAATTTTGTTCAGTTTCAATCTTTGATTAAGTGCAATAGATAGGTGATGTGAGATTTTTCTCTTTGTGTACTAATGGTTGCCAATTTACTTAAACTGTGTTTTTGATTCATCTAGGCTTATTTTCTTCCCCTTTTTGTTGTTTAGTTGGTTTATGTTAAATTTTATTTTTTTATTTTTATTTATTATTATTTTTATTGTGGCTTAATATTCTTCTTGTCTATTTTGGTTATAGGTAGTTTATGGTGATTGGAACAAGGTCCAAGAATCAAGTTCTTATTCTTTACGACCCTGAACCAGAGAAAAGTATAAGGAAGTCAGCGAGAGAGAGATATTTAGCACAAGATTCCAACTTTTGTGATCGTGAGAGCAGCACATCTATTTTCCAACCTTTGGCTCCAGTTGCAAACATGGCCCTAGCCTTACTTGCAGCAGGTCAACCTTTAAGGAACTCATTAGCAGCAAGAGTCAATGCAGTGCCAAGGTGCATTGTATATCCAGATGTGGAAGATGGGACAACCTTTGAAATCAAACCTCACATCCTCAACATATTACCGTCCTTTCATGGGTTGCCAAACAGTGATCCCAACATGCATTTGGCTGATTTTATTGAGGCATGTGACAACACCATAATCAGAGGTTTCTCTTCTGAAGCTATCAAGTTACGTTTGTTCCCTTTCTCTTTGAAGGACAAAGCCAAGGCGTGGCTGCATTCTCTCCCTGCCAATAGCATTACAACATGGACAGAATTGCAAGGAAGATTTCTCAATAAGTTCTTTCCTTCTTCCAAGACTCTTGCACTCAAGAAAGAGATATTGGCTTTCGCTCAAAAGCCAAACGAGTCTTTCCATGAAGCTTGGGAACGGTATAATGAGATGTACACAAAATGTCCTCATGCTGGGTTTGATTCTGACCTTCAAATGAACATCTTTTATGATGGTCTCAATGCCACAACCAAAAGTCAAGTGAATGCATCTGCTGGAGGGTCACTAATGTCAAAAACAGCAAGGGAAGCATTTGAGTTATTTGATATGATGGCTTCTGAATCCCAACAATGGACAGAAGAACAAACACAAAAGAGGGGAGTTTTCGAAATTTCTCAAAGTTCTCCTAATGTTTTTGCTCAAATTGCTAAAATGGAAAAGAATTTTAATGCCAAGTTTAATGCCTTAATGCAGGTTTCTTCCATACCCAATGCCCAAGAAGCTTGCATCATTTGTAGTGACACAACTCATGACATTACTCAATGCCCCAACAATGATAGCTACCCCGAGCTTTTGCAGGAGCATGTGAATATGGTGAATAATTACATGAGACCCAGGAATGACCCTTATTCCAATACATATAATCCTGGGTGGAAGAACCATCCCAATCTTAGTTGGGGTGGCAACCAACAGCCGCGGCAATACCAGCAGTCTTACCCATCAACGAGTGAAGAAACCATCCCTTGAAGACCAAATGTCGCAGCTAGCTCAACATATGTCCGCTCTCTCTAATAGCACCAACAATTTTGTCCAATCCACACAAACTAGCATTCAGAATCTCACGGCATCAATGGGGAATTTGGAGACTCAAGTTGGACAACTTGCTACCATGTTCAATGAAAGAGAGAAAGGAAGGTTCCCGAGCCAACCTGAGCAGAATCCAAGAGGTATGGAGCATTGCAAAGTCATAAGGACATTGAGAAGTGGCAAGAGTTTTGACAACAGAGAAATGGTACACCATGAGGCCGAAGTGGAAGAAGAAGAGCTTACCGAAAGTGCACAGTTGGCTACAAAGTCTCGGTCAGGGGCTAGTTCTGCAGCAGGTATTCCAGATCGTGGCATGAGTGACAAAGAGAAATCTCGACCCAACTTTGATGCAAACAAGGAAAAGGGTCTTGGCAGTTTATTTGCACCTTCTGACAAGCCACCATACATTCCACCTTTGCCATTTCCACAAAGGCAACAACAACGTTCCAATGATCAACAAGCCATTGAATTCATGAAGACATTGGCTAAGGTTCAAATCAATTTGCCTCTATTAGATGCTATTAAACAGATCCCATCATATGCTAAATTTCTGAAGGGGCTATGTTCTAATAAGAAAAAGTTCTTGGAATACGAGAAGGTGATTTTAACTGAGCAATGCAGTGCTGTTCTCTTACACAAGCTACCACCCAAGAAGAAAGATCCAGGGAGTTTCACTATCTCTTGTACTATTGGTAGTCTTGATTTTCATAAGGTGTTGATTGATTTGGGTGCAAGTGTTAACCTTATGCCTTATTCTGTGTTTCAAAAATTAGGTAAAGGAGAAATCAAGCCTACATCTGTGAGTCTTCAATTGGCAGATAGGTCTGTGACCTATCCTTTGGGTATTCTGGAAGATGTGATTATTAAAGTGGGCAAATTCTATCTTCCAGCTGATTTCATTGTACTTGACATGGAGGAAGACAAGGAAGTGCCGCTCATATTAGGCCGACCGTTCATGGCCACCGCCCGGACACTTATTGATGTGGAGGCCGGTACTTTAACCTTAAGGGTGCAAGGAGAATCAGTTGTATTCAAACTCTTTGAAGCTGTCAAGCGTCCTCTAAAGCCTGAAGAGTGTTCTCGTGTTGATGTTTTGGATGGGATAAGGCATGCAAAGATTTACAAGGATAAGACCAAGAACTTTCATGATACTTACATCCTTCGTAAAGAATTCCATCCAAGTCAGAAGGTTTTGCTAGAGGTCGACAAAGGCAAGATTGATGTGATAGCCAAATTGCCGCCACCCATTTCTGTGAAGAGTGTGAGATCTTTCTCGGGACATGCTGGTTTCTATAGAAAATTCATCAAGGCTTTTTCCAAAATTAGTCATCATCTGTCTCCGGATTGAATCAAATTGCCAGCAGCATGTCTAGCTCTAGACATTAACTAAAGCGCTTCTTGGGAGGCAACCCAAGCTTTCTATCTTTACTTTATGTTTGAATAATTTTTAATTTTCTTGTTTTGTTTTACTTTTGTTTTATGGTTTGTGTGTTTAAATCTTACTTTTCCTCTCTTTATGCAGGTAATGCTTTTGCAGTCTCTACCACAATTTCTTGCATAATTTCTTAATCACACGGGTTTCTCACACATTTTCTATGGATAGTGAGACGTGTCGAAGCAAGTTTGGGGGTCTCACTATGTTTGGAATGCATTTTTACTGTTACTCTCCTTGCCTGCACAAATTGGCGTGTTCTTTCCTTTTCTTTGTGTATCTTTATTTCATTTTGTTTTGCATTCTTATACCTTCTCTTTAATGCTTTCATTTTGTTTTGGTTATTTAGTTGTGTTATTTGGTTTATTTCTGTGAGTTTATGTTTTAAGGCATTGCGAGTAAATAGAGTTTTTTTTTTTTTTTTTACATTGATTTTTGTGGAAAGGAATACACGTGCGGAAAAAAAAAATATAAACAATAATAATAAAAGCTGAAATATTTTACAATGATGTGTGAACTCATAGCATTCATTGGTCATTGGTCAGGTGGTGCCGCAGAGGTCGACGGAGCTCCTGAAAGACGAAGAGCCAGAGTTGGAATCTCCGGAGCCGGAACGCTTGGTGCTACTTCAGAGGACGAAGGCAACATAAACCTCGGGAGTAGCGCCATGAACCTTTCATGATCGCTCTGAATCCGACCGTCCGACTCCTGCAGCTGGTCCAGCTTCCTCTTCATGCTGGTCGAGTAACTAGTTGCAAGCATGTGCAACTCCTTGTTCTCGTGCCTGAGTCCTCTGACTTCTTGCCGAAGACTGGCCACCTCCGCCATCAGTGACTCCACCTGACGAGTTCGGGCAAGCAGGCGCTGGCCCATGTTTGAAACTGAGCCTGCACTTTGGACGCTGAGGGCCAGAGATTCCTGAACGGCCAGCTCGTCCGACCGCCTGGATAGCATCCTATTGTCCCTTGGAGTGAGCAGATTTCTGGCAATCACCGTAGCGGTGATTTCATTCCTCATCATTGTGTCCCCGACTGTAAGAGGACCATTGGGGGATATAAAGGACGGATTCCAAATGTTGTTCGGAGAAGACGAGTCATCGTCTTCCCCGACATTCAAGTTTAGGCGACGGTCGGAAGGGCAAGACATTTTTAGAGGGTGTTGAGGAAGAAAAGAGTTCGGAAGGTTTAAGAGTGCAGGAAGAGTTCAGAAGGAGTAAGAGTACAGAGAAGAGTGTTTTCAGGAGGGAGTTCAAGTGTGAGGTGGAGCAGAATTAGCGCCTCTATAAAAAGAAGAAAATGAAGAAGCGCCCGCTCCTCAGAGGTTGAAGACGCGTCCTCACGCAATTCGGAAAAGCTGGGCGCTCCTTTCTCAAAAGAGCCGTTTCCTTTCTCAAAAGCTGGGCTTGACTCAGCAATCACGTGGCTTCAGCTTTTCCAGTTTTGTCGTCGCTCTCACATGCGGCTTGGAGCTTTGCGAAAACCACGGGCCGCACCCGGATTTGAACCCCGGTTTTCAAAAGATCATCATTCCAGTTTGTCGTCACTCGTCGCATGCGCAGTCAGCTTCGCGGAAATTACGGACGCGTTGTCAAAAAGCGCGTAACGGGCACTGTTCATCCATCCACCGGCTGCCGACAAATAGTGCGGGAATAGTTCCGGTTGAGGAAGAAAAAAAAATTCTATAAGTTCGACCTTCGCCTTCCACATCAAAGGCACACCCTCTCCACCTCTAAACCTCTCAACCTCTCTTCATCTCCGATAATGTCTTCCCAAAGAAAGCTTTCGAGTTACTCAGTGTTCTTTATCCCTTGGATCACCCCAGAAAACAAATCATCCAGAGCAAAAGTATTTCATATCAAAAAGGTTAAAAGCAAAAGTATCTCATATCATGCTTTCTCCTCTCCTTCATCTGAGGAACGTGGAGAAAGTGAGATCCTGATTGCTTACCTAGTCTTGCTCTCGAGTACTCATCTCAGACCCCTCCCAACACACTTCAAAAATAAACTTGTGTTGAGGTACTTCTTCAAAAACAAAAGTACCTCACAGACGAAGCAGGAGGAGTCTGGGTTGATCCAAGAGTTCAAGAAGATGCCACACCTGCGTGGAGACCGGACTACTTGAAGCATGTGGAGACAACGTGCTGATTCATCCTCAACTAAGCTGAGGAGCACTTGCAAGAAAGGAGGCCCATCCAGTTCAAGAAGAAAGCTGTGGAAAGTCGACAAGCACGACCAATTATCACCTATTAGTTCTATTCATTGTCTTTTATTGTCATTTTCAATTTTTCGTTTGCATTTTTTTTACATTTTCTTGCGTGCTTAACTGATTTATTTCTTTTCTTTGCAGGAATTTTTGGTTATTTCCACCCTTGAAGTTGATTGCAGAATTTTAGCTTGGGGGTCATCGCTTGATTTTACTGCAAATTAGGGAAGTTTTCAGTCTTAATGCTTTATTTTGTTTCTTTTCTTTTAGTCATTTTATTTTTATATTTATTTTGCATTATAATGTTTTATGACATTGGGGACAATGTCCAGTTTAAGTTTGGGGGTAAAGAGTATAAAAAAATGACCAAATTGAAAATTTTTGTACCTTCGACTACGAACTGGTTTCTTTTGTTTCCGTATTGTTGCTTTGGTTTAAATTTTTTTTTTTTATATTTATATATAAATAAATTCTTGCATTTTTGTTGTTTGTAGCTACTTCTCAATTCTATGATGAGATTTGATCTTAATTTCCTTCTTACTTTCAAGAAGTCTAAGTTTAACAATGTGTTCTTTTTGTTGTCTTTGTGTTAACTGTAATTTCCAGCAAACAACTTGAAAAATAAATAAATATGCCTAGTCTTGTCAATGTGAAACTTGAGCATGATTTAACGTTTCATATGTGAATTATGTGAGCTTATGTAAACCTTGTGAGTTTTTGAGCCTATACATGATTGAACCATTATGCATCAATCTCATTCCTTCTTGTGCGTATGATCTCATTGTACATGTATTTCTAGAACTTGCTTTATACTTCTCGACTCATTCATCAATTCATGTAATAACTTGGAAGTGATATAGGCCATCTTTGGATCGTTTGAGCCTTTCATGCCTACCTTATGTGCTATGTGTATTCGTATTAGCCCATTGAGCCTTTAACTAAGCCATTTCTTTGTTAGCCACATCTCTTTACCATGCTCCGATATTGGATTTGAGCCCATACACAGAAATCGATTCCTTATTGTTTTGAGAAAGTATTACATGGGTTTTGCTTACCTAAAGAAAAAAAAAATGGATGGAGTATATGTATTACAATGAAATGTGATTTTGATGGGTGATGTAGCTGAAAAAAAAAAAAAAGAAGAAATAAAAAAAAAATGGTGTGGCTGAAAATATGTCTGCAGAAGCTTACTTTTATTCTTAAGTTTCAATGGTATCATAAGTACAGTTTGTGACTGCAGAATATAAATTTCCATTTGAAGTTGAATTTGGGGAGTGACAAGTGCTCATGGTTTTATTATTTTGCTTTCAATTTGAATGATGTGATATCGAGGTGTTGGAATACTTCTACAATTATACTTTCTCAAAAAAAATTCTTTGGTTTCCATATCCTTTCTTTCATTATCTTATCACCTTTAACCCCATTTCAACCATAATAAAGTCCTATTGATCCAAGGTATTACCTAAATATTGATAGCGAGCTAGGTGGACAAGCAAGCATATGGCGGCATGTATAATGAAATCACTTGAGTGAAACACATTAACCAAAACATATGAGTGAATGAGCGTATGTCTTGTGAGAAGCTTACATATTTGCATATGATAATTTAAGGGAGTTTGGAATTGCATTGACAAGACTAGCTCACACATGACGTTTCAAGTTTTGTTAGAAGGAAATTTGGTTAACTATTGGATGATGTTTTGAATACTTGTGGCTTAGTTCTTGACAGTTTATTTCATGGTTAGCATTTATCTCTGAGATCAAAATTGAGAAGTTAGCTACTATGTTGTTGAGTGAAGTCTTAGTTGAGTAGTTTTGTTTTATGTTTTGTTTTGCTAGAGGACTAGCAAAAATGTAAGTTTGGGGGTATTTGATCACTCATATATTTCATGCATTTATACCATTCATTTCTTATGTCTTTGTGATGTTTTTGTATTAGAATGGTTGTATTTTACCTTATTTTGTGTTAGTGTGCAGTTACTTTTACTTTAAGATTAATTTCCAAAAATTGTGAAAGAAAAGCATAAAATAATGAGAAGAAAAGCAGTGGGAGCTAGCTGGCGTGAGTGGAAGCAGAAAAGAAAAGTAAAATAAAAACAGAAAAGCTGAAGGAGCATGGAAGCTCTGGGCAGTGGGCTTAAAGAAAGAATAAAAAATAAGAAAAAGAAACAGAAAAGTAGAATAATACTTGCTGGTGGAAGACTCGGTGGGACGGAAAGGAATGGTCAGAAAAGAAACAGATAGAAAAATAGAAAAATGTGGAGGACAGGAAGGACTGGCAGAAGGAGAGTGAGAGAAAGCGACTGACGAGGAGAAACGAAAAAATGGGGGAATAAGGGGAGAGAGTCACGGTGAGAACAAAAAAGAAGAAGACAGAGGGCAGGGGACTCACGAAATAGAGAGGGAGGATAGGAGAGACTCTGGAAGACTGGGAAGAGAGTTAGAAAAATAGAGGGGGAGCTCTCGGGAGCAGAGAGACAGAGAGGAAGAAAGCAGCGTGAGGCTGCGAGGGAGAAGGCAGAGTCTCTCGCAGAAAAAAAAAAAAAAAAAACAAAAGGCAGCAGAGGCTGCCTTGCAGAGGCAGACTCGGGACGATTGGAAGAAAGGAAGGGGGGCTTGTCTCGTCAAGTCAGGCTGCACAGAGCATGCAGGTTGCAGATCGGAGAGCTCAGATAGCTTCTTTGTAAAAAAATGGTTGTCTCTTTCCTTAATTCTTCATGAATAATTTCTTATGTACTGAAATAATTATGTGTAACTAATTTCCTTTCGCTAGAGTGAGACCATGAGCCACAACATGATTATGTAGATTTCTATTTTAATTGCTTAAGTGTTGTAATATGCTTGCTTTGATATTTTCAATTACCAAATTAAACTATCGATGTGCCTTGATGCTTAATCACCATTAGGATACTTAGAAAAGTCATTGGATGCAATTTTGAACGAATATCACGTTAAAATTGGTTGTGCTTCTTGTGATTGAGGATTGTAATTTCTCCTAAGGTAAATATCATACTCTTAGGGATTACATGGTTTAACAAAAGAATTTTCACCAAGATTAATGAATCACTCATGTTTATATTTAATCCAAATGTCATGGATAAATTGCATGTAGTGGTATGCGTTTTAGCTTGAATATCACAAGTAAAACATACACAAGGAAAACCCAACCTTCAAAGCATGTGTGTTTTCGATTACTTAAGCAATTAAATGAGCTACGTATGAGTGTTGTTGGTAAAGGTTGAACTCTAGCGCTTTGTCAATTTAATTTTCTTCAATCATTTATTTCACCTTGAATTTCTATATTTACTTGTTCTGTTTAGTTCGATCGCTACTTTTATAAACCAATCCCATTTTAGATAATTGTTTTAATCACTTTCAATAGTATTTAATTTTGCTAAATTAGTGAAGTTCTTAGAGTTAAATAAGCAAAATATTCCAAAAACTCGTAAATTGTTTATATCAGTCCCTGAGGAGATCGACCTTGCTTGAGCCATTCTATACTACAAACGACTTGTTCTCTTGCAAGATTTTTCTAACGGTTTTACCCTTGTTTTACAGGTGGTAAAATCGCTATCAAGCACTAAGATGAATATAAGTTTGATCAGTTCTATCTTTATAGCAGGTGATGATCAAAGAGTTGAAGACATTGTGTGATGAGTGCAGATCCAACAGTTGCATAGAACATGCCACAGAGATCATGGAAGAGCTTCAGGCTCCTTAAAACCTTTCAAAAAAGATATCTAATATCAACTTAACTGGTGTTGACAAGAAGGTACCACTTAGTCATTCCCTCTTCTTTAACCATTTTTAGGCAGAATCTCTATGATTTTACACAAAAAAAATTCTGTTAATCATATCAGTGTTTATCTGGTTTGTGTATAAATGTGTCGGGCAAGATAGTGAGGGTGTTTTGCATACTCGATCAGGATCCTCTCCATTTAGGTCCAAAAGTGAAAAGGTCTACTTGATTCTGGACCAATTATGGCTGTCTCTGGCTAGTCTAAGCCTGCTCAGACATTGGACTTTCCAGATTAAGAACTGGCCTTTTCCTTTTTCCTTGTGCACTAACTAGGCTTTATGGATGCTCAACTTATTATGTGTTTTCTAGGTTGTGAGAAACCGGGACTTCTTCTAACCTGTGATACTTTGCTATAGTAACCATCTTTTGGATGAGTTTTTTTTTTTTTACAAATTTATCTACAAGCCTCTCTGTGATTGTGCTCATGTTCGGGCATGTAATAGAATGTGCATAGGTCTAATATTCTGACACTTTTGTGATATGCTGATTTGGGTATTTTCTAGGTGGAGTTCTTCCTCGAGAAACTTGATGCCTATGAATCTGCAGTTGGCGATGCAAACATGAAAAGTGCTCCACGGATTGAAGCTTTCCCTCCTCATTTTCAATCAATTCCTCAAAACCCTATTGTGCTCGACCTTGCCTACAATCACATTGACTTCCCGTCACTTCAACATAGGATGAAGAAAGACAAAAGCGGCGGCTTCCTTAAAAGGTTTTGGGGATGAGTTCTCAGAGTTTTTCTATACGATAGGTTCATTACACACTCCGAAGAAGTTGAGGATTTCTGTTACTTGTACTTTGTCCTCTGCGGCCTTTGAGAAACAGTTTTTGAAATTAGCAAACAGGAATATGGAGATGCAACTTTCTTTTTTGCTGTCAAATGATGAAAAATATAACGAAACTCAAAATTTTACAGTGAAAGCGATGGTTGTTGTTCTGATGAGTTTTTGGGTTTTAGATTATTTCAATCGTTGAAGATGCATTCGATGCGACTGTGGCCTTCTCTGTGGGTCTGCCCGAACTCGCCGTGTTCAGGGCGGGTTTAGGTTTGTCGGGGAAATATCCATCTCTAGGGAAACTTGGTTATCAGATCTCACAGCATGACTACATAATACTGGCAAGTGGCAACAAACACTCGTGTCACAGACAGTGAGGTTCCTATCAATGTCTTCAGTTGCTAGAAAAAAGTTGTAGGGGCTGATTGATCGGCTGCCCAAATCTCGAAATTGTCTTGCAAAATTTATGTTGGAGAATTTCATAAACCCTATCAGCTATCAAATTTATTATTTTTAAATAGTTTTCGGGCAGGGGATTATAACTTATGGAAAGGGATCCTCTCCGGATTTCTTCCTGCTAATTCTAGGGATCCATCGGTCCGGACCATTGAAATTTGATTCAATGGCTAAAGTTATTATCTATATATATAAAGGGAGAAGGCCAGTTTGGTGAAGCATTCAGAAATGCCAAGAAAGTCCCTTTGTTTTCTTCACAATTGAAATCCAAAAAAAGGAAAAAATGAGGACAAATTGGTAAAAAAAAAAATAACTAAATAAAAAAAACTGTATTTCAAGAAAAAAAAAATCAATAAATAACTGTCTAAGAAAACAGGGTTAAAAACGTAAATATGTGAACAACTGATGCATCACATTCACTCCATCTATCGCACGTTCAGAGCAGCAGTTGCATCGGTTTACAGAACGCACATGGAACCGCCCTTTATCCCACGTTCTCGATCCCCACCGAACATACAAAAGAGAAAATTGGATGATTTTGTCCAACTCCATTTTGTCTTCCGTTCAAACCCCCCCCTCCTCCATGCTTTTTTTGTATGATTTCTTCATCTGAAACCGGCAGTCCGAAAAATAAATGTTCACACAAATTGGTGAGGATTTCCCCAGCCAAGGCTGTTGAATCCCAAAATTAACTGACTCTTCCTCCTCAGGTAATCTAAATTTGCATTTGTACGTGTTTACAGTGATTATATGAAGCTAAATTTGTTTATGTTTTGGTAATTTCGTAGTAGAAAGGCTGGAAATCGATACTGTACGTAGTTTCATTTCTGGGATTTAGTTTGGATAGTTTAAATGTGTAAGTGGATTACGTTTTGGTGCTAAGAAAAGTGGAGGTTGTTTACTGCTCTAATTGTGTGCTACATGCTTGGAATTTAGGAGCAAACTAAAACATAGTGGTAATTTTAGAAAATAAATTATTTTAAGGATATCATTTATCTCCTTCTTAATCTGACTATATTTGTACATAGCAAAGTTTTGGCGGACTTAGGTTTGTCTGATGTATTTGTGTGTCTAATCAGTAATCCAGTGAATTAAGGTTGCTTTAATCGATGAAAAGAATAAGATAGTCATTGAATTTTGAATTTTAGTGATTGGTTGATGCTGTAATTAGTTGTTTAGAGATGCAAATAGTTTGAGGAACTAGGCATCCGAGAAATCTGAGTAGTTTAGGGAGATTTTTTAAATTAAAACATACCTTTGCATCGCGTCCTCATCCAGGGGAACAACACATCTTAAGAAATTTTGGGGTGCTTTGTTGGTCGTTGGGGTGAGGATGGGGATGGGATGATTCGGTTGAAATGGATTAAAAAAAAAAAAACAATGCATGTACGCAAGGTTTCTTTCGGAGTCTTTGTTGAGTTTCTAAACTTTCCTCTGGTTTTCTAATTATTTTCTCAATAGTGAATTTTTTTACCATTTTCCTTTGAGATTTGTGCGTGTGTGTTTGTTAATGCTCTGTTTCTTTGTTTTTACAGGAAATGGAACTGCTCTCTTCCTCTTCTTGGCACCCACGTATGCCCTTTCTCTCTCACATTCTTTCATTTGGGGTCCCAAAGGTGATGCCTTTTTGCTAAAAATATCATTTTGTTAAATGGCTGATGATATTTTCATTCACTGCACATTCTGCATAGTTCAAAACGCAAAATCATTCTCTGCACATTTTGTTAAATGGCTAAAGATCATGTCTTTTGTGTCATAAATTTGATTTGGTTAATGGGATTATGTATATTGGATAATCAAAAAGCTTGAATTCTTATTGGGTTTCTTCAAATTTCTGTGAATTCGACTGAGTAATTTTGAATTATTTTTGGGTTTCTTTATCAGTTTTCTTATTGAGCCATGCACTATTGCCATGGATTTGGATGAAATTGATGGGCGGGAAAGAGGTGAGGTAATCAGGTTTTCATTAGAATTCCACTGTGTTTTTCCAGGGAGGATATAGTAAGAGTTGCGAAATGTTATGTAGTCTAACTTCTCGGATTTATTAATCGTTTGTGCTTCCTCTGAACATCATTTTTTGCTTATGAATTAAAAAATCTATATAAAAAAAGAGAAAAGGGGTGGGAAAGGTGCAAGAGAGGGTAGATTATGAATTCATGCTCCAAGTATGCAATAGGTTTTTTAATTATTTATTTTTCATCGCACATAAATTAAATCTACACAATTGTAGTTCTTCTTGGATTTGCATTGGCATCCTTCAAGTAGGTGGTGGATCATCTGTTCATATGGTTGTGTGAATAGTAGAGTTGACGAGGTTAGAGAAGTGAGTGAGTACATAATTATGGGTGTGCCAATTCGAGTTAGGACTGGAATGTCCAGCATTAGAGAGTGAGGATTTTCTGGTCCTGGAGCTCATGATTCATGGAATTGCAGTATGGGCCAGGCTGTGCAGTTCCAATTGATTCAGTTGAAGAAAGAATGATGAAATTATGATTTTGTAGAACATCTCATTTCTGTTTTCGGGTAATTTTAATTTTTTTTTTCATTCTTTCCTTGGGCAGTTTAAGGATTTGTCTGATAACCAATTTGTTTTTCTGTTTTTAGTTTTCACATTTTTTAATGTTTTTTTTTTAAACAGACAGTAGGGATAATGCTTGCATTTTTATGCAGTTGGTTTGAAGTTTGATTTCTTTCTAACCAAAAATTTGTTTACTACCAGCCCTTGGTGATAGGATACGACTTCTTCTTCAATGCCGTCATCAAATAAGGTCCATGGCGTGCATATTACTAGACTCCGAGACGGTGATGAGTGGGACGAAGATAAGAGAGGGTCAAGTGTAACAAGAACCTGGGCATTGTAAGTCTCTATATACCAAGTGTAATTAGGGTTTAATTAAGGGAACTTTAACGAAAAGCTCCCGGTACTGTTCACTTTAACGAAAAACCATATTTTTACACTAAAAAGTCAATCTTGGTACTATTCACTTTACTCTTTATTTTGTCCTTATCATTAAAACTCAAAGTTTTCAAGCCCTTTTCATTAGTTTTCCTTTTATTAATCTAGCCCTATGCAAATGGCAATTGCAGTGAATATCATCAGGTATGAAGGAATAAATGTGTGTTTGATTTTACTTATCAATGTATCAGTAGTAGAAGGTTTTTTTCATTTAAACGTCAAATTTTGACCTATGATGACCTGTGGCATATTTTAACAAATTTTGGGGACATGTACTCTTGCGAGTATCTCTAAAATTGATCCAGTTGGTTTCTCTTGGACTACAAAGCAAGACTTCTCATGACCTTTTACTAGGCACAAGTTCGTTTCTCGATTGTACACTTCAATTATTAGTTTTGTGTATTAATTACTAACTTGGTTTAATTTAATTAATGTATTATGTACGATCTGCATTGGGTATAGGCTGCCATTTGTGTCCGCAAACATCATTCTGGTGTCAACAATCAATGGGACTGGTACAACCATTGCTTTTCATAATTTTTGCCCCCAAAAAGGAGAAGGCCAAAATTCTTGGTATCTTCCCTACTGTGCTTGCTGTCTTCTCTGCTCTGGCATTGGTCTCTCTCTTTGCCCTCCACAACAAGACCCGGAAGCTCTTCTGTGGCCGTGCTGCCACCGTCTTTTCGATCATTATGTATAGTTTGCCTTTATGTACGGATTTTTTATTGTCAATGTAATTGTATGCTGACAGATATGTTCTTTTAACGCTGATCAAGATATATGAATATCTAAAGCAACACATAATTGGGGCGCGTAGCGCCCGTGATGCAAAAATGCCTCTCGCATGCGTGTGAGCGCGTGCGGAGAGGCTAGTAACTTATAAAGTGAGTCTTTGTTTGTAGCCATTAAATCAAATTTCAATGACTCGAATTGGTGGATCCCTACGATTAGGAAGAAGGGATCCAGAAGATCCCTTTTCGTAACTTATGATCTCTTAAAAAGTGGAAAGCTAAAGTTAAGTTGGTAATTATGAACTCTGCAAGAGGTTTATAACTTGAGTAGTTTGAGTGTCGACTCGTTTGTATAAATGCAAATTCTGACATTTAGGCATGTTTGGTTGGTTAGATTGAATTGGGCATTAATGATAAAATTGGATTGGCAGAGACTGTAATATAGGTGCAACACATGTATAATAATGGGTTAGATAATCCACTATATTGTGGATTTATAACTCATCATGTCCGTCATCTCACATTTTGACATAACAAACAATGAAATAAACTCGAGTCCTTTTTTTTTTTTAACAAATAATATTGTGTACACTGAACTCAAGTCCAGTTTAACTGATCACAACCTATCACATTCAGCCCACCAAATGAGGCCTTATCGACAATCATAAAAACTTTTGTAGTGAGGAGTATGGTTGTGTCAATTGTTTGGTGAACAAAACTAAGATTTTGCGGAATCTAAAGCGTTGCGTTGTGGTGGGAACTGGTCCAAAATATCACACAACGAGAGAGAGAGAGAGAGAGAGAGAGAGAGAGAGAGAGAGAGAGTAAAAAGGAAAAGGAAAAAAAAGGCGGGGTGAGATTTAGTGACATGTAATTTAATTTTTAGTGACAGCCATGAAAAATCGCAGACACCTTCGTCCTCCACAAACCTCCTGCCCCCTCTCCTTTCCAAGAAAAAAAAGGGAAAACAAGAAGCTTTTTTCGTCGACCAAAAAAACAAGAGAAGCTCTTGGCGACCACATTGCCACCATAACACACTCTCTCTCTCTCTCTCTTCTCTGTGTGCAGAAATTCAAGGCGATCTCTGTATCCTTCCAAACATGCATTTCGCAAAGCTCGATGATTCGCCTATGTTCCGCCAACAGGTTTCTTCATTTTCTAAATTTTTATATGCTTATATATATTGACATTGATCAACTTGCTTGTTTTGGTAGGCTGATATTATCGTCATAGTTTACAAATTTCACATCTTTTTTTTTCCTTCTGAATTTATGGATTATGGTTAACAATGGTGTGACATTTTTGCTTCCATTAGAGTTTGCCAGATGGTTGATTTTCTTTTTAAATAAACGCATCGCATATAGTGAAACATTTTCGGCGTAATATAGATCATTAAAGATAGCCAATGCAGCAGCCTTGATCTTGTCATTGTATTCGAACCCATGGCGTTAAAATTACTTGGGGTGAAGAAAGTTACTACTTTTCTCTGCATTTGTTGTTTATTCGATATTCGTTACTCTGCACAATCTGGACACCTGAAGTTTTGATGTTGGCTTATTGATGTATGCTATTTTGGAAACAGATACAAGGGTTGGAAGAAAGTGCAGAGTCACTGAGGGGAAGATGTTATAAGTTTTACAAAGGATGTCGAAAGCATACGTACGATGAGAAGTCTCTCTATCTCCTTATGCTTGCTATCTGAATAATGGCAACGCTTTCTCATTGAACAGTTTTCTTTTGCAGTTGTGTCTTTGTTGTAACGTCCAAACATCAAATCTTTAAGCTTTTTAGCATCCGAGAACAGATTACTCGACAAACACATGAATGCACAGAGGAAAACCAAACCCTCTTCATATGAAGAATTAAACCAAAACTTCCCCACTCAATCTCCCCCATTCAAGCCACGGAGTTTATTACTTCTTAAGAAAAATAGACGGAATTGTGAAGTTGTTTTTGTGGTTTTATAATCATCAGCAGCTGTTATATGTGTCTTATAATTTTTATCCATTTTAATTTTTCAGAGAAGGGCTTGGAGAAGCGTATGATGGTGAAATCGCTTTTATAAATGCTCTCGAAACTTTTGGGGGAGGGCATAATGATCATATTTTTTCAGATTTAGGAGGTATGTCTTTGTATGATTGTGTTCATCTATGCCTAGTTTCTGTCAGTACTTACAAATTCCGCATTAATTTTCTCAGGCCATGTTATGACCAGATTCACAACTGCATTGAGAGAAATCGCGACGTACAAGGAAGTTTTTCGTTCACAGGTACTAATCTGTTCCGGTGTCCTCAACAAAATCATAATCTGAACAATATTTGTCGATACAATCATATTTTTTCAACCTTAACCGTTTCTTCATCTCATGATGCTTATATATGATTTCTGTGTTGAAATCTCATGTTTGGTCTCAGTTAGAGCACATGCTAAATGATAGGCTGATGCACATTGTCCATGTTGACCTCCATGATGTCAAGGTACAATGTCCGGCGAAAGGTTAAGTAGGCTTGTTGACGTATGCACTATACTTACAGTAGTTGCTCCCGTTTACATTGCATTGGTTTTCGATATTATGAACTGTGTTCTGTTGTATTGCCTTTCATCCCTTTCGTTGTCTAACAAATTCCTTTTTTCGCTAAAGTATCTTATTGGTGCAGGAAGCCCGAAAGCGTTTTGACAAGACTTCACTTGTATATGATCAGGTGGTTTTCTGTTCTGACAATTTCATACGTTCGCATTAGGCGTTCAAGTTTGCAGAATACGATATTTTTCTTCAATCAAAATATGGTTTCTTGTGCAGCAAGCGTATGTGTTTTTGTTAGACTTATAAGGGTAATGTGTATTCTGTGCACACTGCACAGGCACGTGAGAAGTTTCTGTCGTTGAGGAAGAGTACGAGGATGGATATAGCTGCTAGTATAGAGGAGGTATATCCAAAATGGTTCACCTCCAAATTCAAGTACTATTCAGTCTGTTGTATAGGTTGAATTAAGATTGTTTTCCATGGGTGACCATTCAAATCTAACTTGGTAGAGAGACATTCCAGGAACTGCAGAATGCAAGATCCTTGTTTGAGCAAGCCCGCTTCAACCTGGTAAGATAAGTTTCACAACGACAATTTGGTTCAAATAAAATGCAATGCAGAAGAAGTTAATCTTTCAACATAGTCTACTAATGTATCCAGGTTACCGTTCTATCTGATATCGAGGCCAAAAAGAGGTTTGAGTTTTCGGAAGCTGTTAGTGGCATGATGGATGCTCATCTCCGTTACTTCAAACACGTATATTACACCATCCTACTGATAATTTGTGCATCGCAACGTCCACACTGCTTATGATATTGTCCCTTCCATTTGCAGAGCTATGAGTTACTGCATGCAATGGAACCATATATCCATCAGGTTTGAGATTATAAACAGCATCAAAGTTCTCTTCGGAAACTTTATGGTTTCACTGTCAAGTTAGTATCTGTTTTTGTTAACTGTAAGAGTTTTTGCTGTTTTCCGGTATAGGTTTTGGCTTATGCACAACAGACAAGAGAGAGTTGCAAACAGGAACAGATATCTCTTAATGAAAGGATACTAGAGTACAGGAGGCAGATTGATCGGGAAAGTACACAGTCCTTGAGCGGTATCCATGGTTCCCCCAGTGGAGACGGTCCACAGCCTCTCTCTCGGAAATCACATAAAGTGATCGAGGAAGTGATGCAATCTGCTGCAAAGGGGAAGGTACTTGCAGTTGCAGATATATTTCAGATTTCTTTTAGTTTCGGCACAGTTTGGAGTTGCATCCCTGTAGGTATGAATATGCTTTCAGGTACAAACCATTCGGCAAGGATATCTATCAAAACGTTCCTCCAATTTGAGAGGTGACTGGAAGCGAAGGTATTTCATCCTTGATAGTCGAGGGATGCTGTACTACTATCGCAAACCATTGACTCGGCCATCTGTAAGTCATTTGCCGGAGGATACGTTTTATAAACCTTGTTTTGTGCGTCTCCCACTGCTTACTTGATGTTAATCATACTGTTTCAGTATGGGAGTCAATCTTTTCCACAGAAGAATAATTACTCTGAAAATGGCTCCGGGATTTTGAGTCGATGGCTTTCATCTCACTACCATGGCGGCGTACATGATGAAAAATCAGTTGCACGCCACACCGTGAACTTGCTGACATCAACGATAAAGGTTGATGCAGACCAGACAGACTTAAGGTTCTGCTTCAGAATTATATCACCAACAAAAATCTACACTTTGCAGGTATTCGTTTCAAAAAGTTCTTGGGAGAGGGTGATGCTGGATTCTTACCAAATTTGACGCCTTAAACATATGGCAGTCGATTCTAAATTTTTTCGGTGATGCAGGCAGAGAATGCACTTGATCAAATGGATTGGATTGAGAAAATCACTGGAGTAATTGCTTCACTATTGAGTTTCCAGACATCTGAGAGGGTAACTGTTCAGAATCTGCATTCTTTAAAACATGAAACCTTTGAATCTATAGTTGTTGAAAAGGTTATCGATTGTTTGGCAGCGTCTCTCGAGTAGCCCTACAGGAAGCGATGATCAATTCTCTGGAAACGAGGGTAGTTCATTAGAAAGGGCTCCTGATGCTGAGCCGACAGCTATTCCGGAACTCTCACCTAAGATCACGGCTTGTAATTATCTCCGAATGTCTAAAAGTTTGCAGCCGCACAAGTTCAAACCGAAAAGTGAGAAATTGATTGACTTACTGAGAAGAGTGTGTGGTAATGAAAAATGTGCTGATTGTGGTGCACCTGAACCAGATTGGGCATCTTTGAACCTTGGGGTTCTTATTTGCATCGAATGTTCTGGTGTCCATCGTAATCTCGGTGTACATGTATCAAAGGCAAGTTGTCTAGTTTAAGATTTATTCTGTGAAATGGTTATGGATGTCTCCGTTTGTTTATTAACGCATTGATGCAGGTTCGGTCACTGACACTTGATGTGAAAGTTTGGGAACCTTCTGTCTTAACCTTGTTTCAATCCCTGGGAAATACTTTCGTAAACTCGATTTGGGAGGAGATGTTGTATTCAAGAAGTTCTTTGCAGGCTGATAACATGCCTATAGGGTAATTAAGTACTCCGTAAATCTATATGATTGGAACTGATGTTCTTGTTGTGCTAATAACTCGTTAGTTCGTGCAATGTAGTTTCTCCAGTGCTGATAGAAATGAGCCGTTTCTTATGATAAAGCCATGTTATGACGATCTTATTTCGACAAAGGAGAGGTATATTCATGCAAAGGTATTCTTCTAAATAGTCTGCTCACTCCTTTTTGTTTCAACTGTATAATTTCGATAGGATTTGTTGTTCGGAACCTCTGAGATTTCTCTCTACTTGCAGTATGCAGAAAAACTTTTTGTTCGTCGTACAAAAAACAATCAGAAGCTCCACGTAACGGGGCAACAGTTGTGCAAAAGCGTCCGAGCGAATGACAAGAAAGCAGTTTACCGCTATATTATTGGTTATGAAGCAGATGTTAATGCTAGATCAGTGCAAGCATTAGATGGTATGCTCTTATAATCTGAAAAATGAAATGCAATTGGTTGAACAGAAATGACCTGATACCAAATGGTCGCTTTGCAGATCATTCCGAAGACAAGCCTTCTTCGAGCAACTTAAATTCCGTCACTAGAAGTGAAATTCAGCCCCCAGAAGACAGCGCTGAGGACTGTTCCCTGCTTCACCTAGCTTGCCAAAGTGCCGATATTGGCATGGTAGAGCTACTTTTACAGTATGGTGCTCACGTAAACGCTACTGATTCAAAAGGTCAAACACCGCTGCACTATTGTGTTATCAGAGGGAACATTGCTATTGCAAAGTTGCTTCTTACGAGGTAAGCCTTTGTGCATTTGGGACTCATTTGGGGTTGCTTCTGTATGAAGCACTTCTGTGGAAAACTGCTTCTTCTAGAAGTGCTTTTATTAAATGCTCGGCTTGTTGAATTCAATTGCAGGGGAGCTGATCCTCGAGCCACTGACAGAGAAGGTAAAACACCTAGTGGGCTTGTATCAGAATCCGCCTCGAAAGACAATGGGATGCTGGCTCTTTTAATAAACTCCGGCAGATGATGTTCTAAAACCGAAAAATTTCACATACTAAACACGAGAACTAATCGAAAATGTGAGACCGTTTTACCTCTTCGAAATGTAGGATCAGTTTAGTTTTGTGGGTTGAGGTATATAGAGGCAGTTTTATTTGGTTTGCATCTGTTTATGTACTATTTTGTTCTCTATAATTTGGTTGTGCATAAAAATAGAATGTTAGGAGGTTTTAGCAAAAGTTATTTTTTTGTTGTATGTGGATGATCAGTTTTTTAAAGAAATGTCGATTGGAACTAAGCGTTTTAGCTTTCTCTTTCTCGTTGTAAAACAATTTTATGTATCTTAATTTTAACTCATTACTCGTTTCACGTATCTTAAATCCAACTCATTACTGCCCACTTTCACTGCTTTAGCGCTCCGCACTTGGCTACCCAACTTGTACCGTGGGCACGATAACTAGTACACCATAGGTGCGTTGATGAGTCGATTTTATATTATATATTTAACCCTATTCTTAGTATATTTTGGAAGAATTTTGATACTTTGAATTGTATTTCCAATATAGGATTTTCGACTTCCTTTGGAGCAAAACATGGTCAAATGGACGAATTTTGGAGTAATTCCAGTTGGAGGACGTTCGTGAGTAACTTAACTTGATCATATCAAAATATCATAATTTTCTTCCTAGTGATGATTTTCTGGTGACAAAATAAAGGAGCAATGCGCAGTATTGGAAAAATGACGTTTCGGGCTTGAATTGTGTTTTTAGAGCACGAGATGATCTCGAATGGGTTGTGTCCTTCTGAAGATGTGTTCGGAACGTCCTGATCTTTAAAACAAGTTATCTTGGGCCGGATTTGGAGGAGACATGAGATTAAAACGTGGTTGAACAGTTCCCTTGCAGATTTCCTAGTTTAATTAGGACTTTATTTTCTTATTTATTTTATTATTATTATTAGTTTCCTAATTAGAGAAGAAGACCAAACACTAGGGTTTGGTGTGGGATTTTTAGTTAGGGTTTATAAGGCTTTTGCTTTGCCAAGTTTTGGGGGGACTGAGTATTATTCAACTTTTGGAGACAGAGAACTTTGTTAGGGTTCTTGGAGATTTTCTATTTTAAGGTGTTTTCTATCCTTGTTTTTAATATTTTGTTGATGGTTCTTCGTAACTAATTTTTGTTTGCTAGGGCGAAGCCTTGAACCTTAGCATGAATATGTAATTTTATTAATTTTCTTATGAATGGATGCATGCTTGCTATGAATTATTAATCACCGTTTTAAACTGTCTAATTGTTTTAATGCTTAGCTACCATTAGGATTTTTAGATAAGTAATTTGATGCAATTTTGGTCGGAAGGTTCCCTGAAATTGACACTGGCTTCTTGTGATTGATAATTGTAATTTCACTTAAGATGAACACCACGTCTTAAGTGTTGCATGGTTTTTCAAAGGGTTTTCATAAAGCATAATGAGTCTCTCATGTTCAGATTTGATCCGAACGTCCGGACGGGTTGCATGTTAGATATACGTTCTATGTTGGAGGTTCTAAGTAGAATATAAATTAAGAAAACCTAACCTTCAAAGCATGTGTGTAGAAATTCATAAGTAGTTGGTAAAATTGTATAGAATTGCTAAGGGGACGGCTGAACCCTAGGCTTTTACAAATTGATTTTCTTTAAATTGTTTTACTGTTAATTTCTATTGTTTTTATTAAATTCGTTTTTATTATTTAAATTTCCAAAATCACCATTTTCCAAATCTTGATTTAAAT
Organism: Crataegus laevigata; assembly: GCA_963580275.1. Taxonomy (NCBI): domain Eukaryota; kingdom Viridiplantae; phylum Streptophyta; class Magnoliopsida; order Rosales; family Rosaceae; genus Crataegus; species Crataegus laevigata. The sequence goes on along the minus strand of OY756953.1, from coordinate 8,847,002 downwards.
AGTTAATTAAGAATTAGTTTAAATACAAATTATTCATTCAATCCCTGTGGAAAACGACCTTGCTTGAGCTCCTATACTACGACTACCTTGTACTCTTGCAAGTATTTTTGTGTGTTTTTATCCCTACTTTTGCAGGTGATAAAAATCTCTATCATGCGTCCTTCCTGATCCTCTCGTACTAGGAAAAGGTCCTCGCAATGCGCAATGCTCTAACGCCCACACTGAATATGAACCGAACTGTCTCACGACATTCTGAATGCAGCTCACGTACCACTTTAATGGGCGAACAACCCAAACCCTTGGAACATACTACAATCCCGGGTGGTGAAGAGCCGACATCGAGGTGCCAAACCTTCCCGTTGATGAGAGCTCCCCCCAAGGTTCAAAGTTAACTGTTTAAACTAAATTGTCCATATCAAATGTTGGGAAGAAAAATCTTATACAATACTGGTGACGGTTTATAAATCAAATAATCTGAGCAGAAAATGTAACCTACGATAAACATAAAACATCACATAAACTCTCATTACTGAGAAGAGTTTCAGTAATAAAAAGCATAAAAGCAATTTAGAAGCACTTTGTTGAACTCAATCTGTCCAGAAACACTTCAGATTGCTGTATCATTTGAGAATTTGCATAACGGTAATTAAAATTTAGAGTAAATGACAAAAAACTACCTCAACTATTGGTGTCATGACACTTTCATACCTGATCTTTTAAAAGTGACAATGTCATACCTCATCTTACGAATTTGCGACAATGTCATACATTCCGTTACTTGGCCGTTAATTTTTTTAGTTAAATGCTGACGTGGCTTGATTCGGGACCCACGTTTTATTAAAAAATTAGTAAATTATTATTAAAAACTTAAAAAAAAATTAATAATATTTTTAAAAATACCTCCTCTCTCTCTCTATCTCTCTCTCTCCTCCCATCTTCCTGCAGAAAGAAGAAGAAAAAGGAAGAAGAGGAAGAAGGAGGAGGAGGAAGAAGGAGGAGGAGAAGAAAGGAAAAAAAAAAAAAAACTCAAATCTGGGTTGCTCCGTGCGGACAAAGAAGAGGAGGAAGGAGGAGGAGGAAGAAGAGGAAGAAGGAGAAAGGGAAAAAAAAAACCCAAATCTGGGTTGCTCCGTGCGGACAGAGAAGAAGAGTAAGAAGGAGGATGAGGAAGGAGGAGGATGAAGGAGGAGAAGAAGAATAATAAATGAAAAAAAAAAGACAGAACTGGGTTGCTACGCGGGGGGCGCACCTGGGGGGGGGAAGCAGGGACGAACGCCCTTTTTTTTTTTTTTTAATAATTTTTTAATAGAAAATGGGCTCCAAATCAAACCACGTCAGCATTTAACTGAAAAATTAACGTCAAACTAACGGAAGGTATGACATTGTCACAAATTTGTAAGATGAGGTATGACATTGTCACTTTTAAAAGATCAGATATGAAAGTGTCTTGACACCCATAGTTGAGGTAGTTTTTTGTAATTTATCCTAAAATTTAATATGTAAACAGCTGAGATGCATCATGAGTAAAACGTTAGTTAGTCGTTTATATAATCTGACTTGAGATACAAGAAAGTAGAATGTTCAAAATAGATCCTCTTTACATTGACTCGAAAATATTTTTTTTCGTATCTAATCTGCCTTCGTCTGAATGATACAAGGGCGCTTGCTACATAATATCAGCCATCATTAAGAAGAGAAGTAAGTTCCAAACACATGAGCACGAAGAAGTAGAAATCTTCCAGCATGAAAATATCAGCGAACCAAGTTGCTTCTTTGACAAGCAAAATTGCTAGTTACCACACTAGTTTAGGTCTGTTACCTGTACGACCACCCCACGGCATTGTTTCCTGGTCTTGCTTTTATCACCCGTCTTCATATCATCTGGATTAACCCACCACACCGACCTTCGAGTGTACTGACTACTTCATATCCTGCCACTGTTGTCCCCTTCCCCTCCTCTTTACATCACTGTCTGTTTCAAACCAAAAAAGAAAGTTCCATAAAATTCTCAAGAGGTTAAAATTAAACCACTAAACTTTTCCAAGCAATTCTGCAGTTAACTATTAAGGTGCACAGGTAAAAGGTTACCTTTCTAAGCATTGAATCCACCCCTTTGCTTTAAGGAGAACACAATCACTGGTTAAGAATGAGGAAGCTCCGCATTGGTAAAAGCGAGCTTTTCCATACCACAACTTGCGAACTCCACCCTCAGGCCAGCATTTGAATTTGGTTGAGGGAGCAATGAATAGGAAGAGAACCAGAAATTCTGTCTCAATCAACTAGACTTGTCCCTGATTGCCATCTTTCCTTGCTTTCAACATATTCCGGAGCTAACCTCACTTTGGTCATCATGAATTAAGTCATCTAAACTGGAGGAATGTGAAACCCATCCAAACCTAAGCATGCTCTCAAAAACCCTTGCCGCTTTTTCCACATTCCCTAATTTGTAAAATCCACGAACTAATGTGCTGCATGTCGCAAGACTGAGCACAAATCCATGTTCTACCATTTCATCAAGTGACTTCATTATCTCAGAAAATTCTTCCCTTTGGAATAGAGTACTTGTCAGTGCATCAACCACTGCACTGTTGGAGATTGCACCATTGACCAAAGTTTCATCCACCAGCTTTAAACATTTTACCAAATCACCTTCTTTGCAATAAGCATCAACCATCATACGATATGTAACTTCATCAGGCTTGAGTCCCCTCGCCACCATCTCATCAAAAAGAGCAAACATCTTATATCTGCTTCCCGTGCTATTGTAACCGTGTAAAAGTGAAGTATATGTTAAAATATTTGGCGTCAGATTCCTTTTCTGCATTTCCAGAAAGAGCTGTTCTGATTCCCTCATCAACCCCTCTTTGCAGAGGGAAACAATCAGAATCGTGTAGGTGACATGATTTGGGGTCACATGCTTGTCCACCATATCTTCCAACAACTGGTTAGCTTCCACCATCCTCCCCAATTTGCAGAAGCCATCAATCAATGCATTGAAAGGAGAAGTGGCCGCAATGCCCTTCCCCACTATCTCCCGAAATAAAGACACGGCCCTCTCCATGTCACCTGCCTTGCAGCATCCATCAATTAGGATGCAGTAGATGAAACTATCTGTAGAGATCCCACGTAGAAGCATCTCATCTAATAACTGAAATGCCTCGGTTAATTTTCCGGATTTGCTATATCCGTCCATCATTGTAGCATAAGTCACAGCATTAGGAGACAAACCCTTTCTGGAGATTCCATCAAACAGTTCTCTGGCTCTATCAGTGTCACCTGACTTACACAATCCATTAATCAAAGCATTATAAGTAACGATGTTTGGATCAACGCCTCTCCGGCACATCTGTTCAAGAAGTTGGAAAGCCTTATCCACATTTCCTTGCTTACAAAAACCAGATATGAGAGAGCTGTAAGTAAAAACATCTGGAACCAGATCCTTGCCAAGGAGCTCGGAGAAAATCCCCATTGCTTCTTGAATTTTTCCATTCTTTGAGAGACCATGAATAATGACACTATAAGTTTTGATATCTGGGAGCACCCCTCGTCCAAGCATACATCTAAACGTAGAATATGCTTCCGTTAAGTTACTGTCTTTGCAGTGCCCTTCAATCAGGGCTGTATAGATAACATCATTAGGAGCTATACCGCAACCCAACATCTCCTGGAAATACGTATTTGCAAGTTGCATTTGCCCCTCCTTAGAGTAGCCATGAATAAAAGCCCCATAAGTATACGCATTAGGCTTTAATCCTCTGTCAACCATTTCCACGAAGTAAATCCTGGCTTCATCCATTTTCCTGGCTTTACAGAGGCCAATTATAAGAGAATTGTAGCAAAATGCATCAGGCATGACTCCCTTTTTGGTCATTCCTTTTAATACTTTTATTGCCTCTTCAAACTTTCCTTCCTGGACGTGACCTCTAATTACAGTTGTGTAGATAACGGCACCTGGTTTCAAACCTCTGGTAATCATTTCCTTCAGAAGTTGATTAGCCCCTTCCATATCTCCACGCCGGCTTAGGCCATTGATTATCGCTCCACAAGTGAACACACCAGGTGCAAAGTTCCTCTTCTTCATCTCATTAAGTAACTCACAAGCCTTGACCATATTTTGCTCTCGACAATACCCGTCAATTAAAAACTTGTATGTCTGGGCATTAGGTCTAGTGCCCATAACATTCATCTCATTCAGGAGAACTTCTGCCTTCTCCATCCTACCAACTTTACACATCCCAGCAAAAATTGCATTACATGTGGCATCGCACAACTTAAAGCCTCGAGCAATTGTCTCATCTTTGATCCTCAGAGCCTCTTCCAAGTAACCTTCTTTCATCAACCCATCAATCAAAGCAGTATAGCAGGCGCTGTCAGGACTCAAACCTTTATCATACATGTATTTCAAAATCAACTTTGTTTCCTCTGGTCTCTTCTGTCTGCACAACCCGTCAACAAGTGCCGAATAAGTATACCTATCTGGGACCAATCCCTTCTCCACCATAGACTTCTTTACCGCTAAGGCTTCATCAACATCCCCAGCCCTACACAAACCACCAATCACCACATTATAGGTACTTAAATCTGGATTACCACCCTTCTCCTCCATCTCTAACAGAAACCTCTTTCCCTGCCTGGCATTCCCTGCCCTACAATGCGCATGGATCACATTGTAGTAAGTGTAAAAATCAGGTTTCATTTTCGCCTCTAACATCCCGTCATACACCTTCCAAAACAACTCCATTCTATTACACTTCAACAAATCATTCAACAGAGAATTGCAGCAATCCAATCTGGGCAAAATCCCAACTTTCCTAAGTCCCAGAAAAACATCAGCAGCCTCATTCAACCGCTCCGCCGCCTTAAAAGCTCTAATCAGAATCTCAAAAACAATCTTATCAGACCCACCACACTCACCATCTCTAAAACAACTAACAACAGAATCCAAAACTTCGAAAACTGGTTTTCGGGTCTTAACCATTCTATCTAACACAGCATTAGCCTGCTCAAACATCTTGGAATTGCACAGAACAACAGCAAGAATCGAAAACGAATGCAAATTTTGGGGAAAACCCAGGTGGGTATCGGTCCATAAGAAGAAACTAAGGAGGCGTTTTGGGTCACCAACCTGGTGGTTCTGCTGCAGAACGGCTCGGACCACATGTGGGTTCAGCTTCCTGGGGAGGTCCGATGAGTTGAGAACGAAGTGCCAGTCGCTGTGGTTTCTGAGGACGGTGGAGATTTCTCTCACTGTTTCGTCGTCGTCCTGTTTGAACGTCTCTGATTGCTGCGAGGTGGTGGTGCAGTATTCGATGTGAATCAAAAGTCTTGCTTTTGCAATACTAATTCGATTGCTCAGATGAAATGCAAAGAGATGTCCATGAGAAAATAACCCCATTTTTTTTTCTGATGCCCAAATGGTGAGCCACTCAGCTATGGCAATGGAGGCATGAGATGAGAGCAAGAGGAAGGAGAGAGAGAGAGAGAGAGAGAGAGAGAGATTAGGCTGGACTATTTTGTAAAGTTATAAACTTTGAAGCCCAATTCATAAAAAAACCCAATGAACCCAAATGGCCATGTACTTTTTCAGGTCCAAATTCTCATCTGCGTTGGCTGCTGCCGGGTTTCCTTCTTCTTCTTCCTCCCCAAAGCTTCTTGAACTCGTAACCTCCATTACTGCCCTGCAAACAACAAACCCTCCTTGAATTCTGTAGAAAATTCCATGGATGCTCTGTAATTTTCCTATCTAATCAGCATCAGGTATAATCTCTTTTTTTTCAAATTGTTTAATGGGTTATGCAATTTGGAATCGTATATTTAATGGGTAATTTTCTTTTATTTATTTTTCAATGGATTTTTGTGTCCCTTCGTTTCTTGAAGGGGATAGTTTATAATTTTGTAATGTCTTAAATGAGAAATGTGAAATTTTGCTGCACAGGAAAGTGATACAAGCCAGCAGGTATGAATTGGGTGAGGCAGAGAGTTCTGGTTTCAATTGGGAGGCAGAGGCAGCTGCATACTTTCGATGCGCCGAGCGAAAGCTTGAAGACGAAGATTGCTGAGTTGGGGAAAATGAGGAGGAGAAGAAGCTCAAAGAAAGATAAGCAATCGGTTTTCGTCGAGGTTCCAGAGTCGATGACCTACCTCGACACAGCCACCATGCCCCAGATTCTCACCGCCGTTGGCATTGCCCTCTTCGCCAAGCTCCTCATGATGGTAAGTAAAATTGAATACATTTGCCTGTCATTGTTTCCACAAACCCATTTGTTTATTTGCTTCCCGTTTCCTAAATGTTGTTGCTGTATCGTAATCTCCGACTAGAATTTGCATCTTGTTGAAAATTTGGCAATAAACGGAATAGCTTACCTCGTTTGTTAGCGAACATTTTGGATTTCGTTGGTTAATTATATTTAGTGATTAATGTAACTGGTCTTTCATGCTGGCAGTACGACGACTCGAGGTCACAAGAATTGATCGAACGCAAAATAAAGAATGCTCCTGCTGGGCAAGGCACTGTTAGGATGCTCTCCCGAGAGGAATGGGAAGAAATTCGCGAAGTCAGACCGAGGACTCCGTTTGAATCCAAGCTTGCTCGTCCAAATGCACGCTTAAGAACTGGAGAACCATTACGCATGGTGAGGCACAAATTACTTTTTACTCTTAAACGGTGCTGCATATCAGTCATTCTGATCATTGGATAATAGCGTAGGATCAGTCTTGCTTTCCTACACTAAATTGCAGTTTTATTTTGGTAATATGCGACTAAAAATGGTATCGCATCTCAAGTTGTAAAACTAATGGCACCAGCTGAACACGAAACTTTCCCCCAAGCTGCCATTTACAGAATTTTGAGTCATAGTTTTAGCGGGTCTACTTATGTGCACGAATGTTAGGTTACTGCTGGTCTTTCTAATGCACATTAATGTTAGGTTGCTGTTGGTTTTTCTAAGGCACGCGAGTGTTACGATACTGCTGGTTTTGCTAATGCACATTAATGTTACGTTACCCATGGTTTTTCTAATGGACATGAATGTTAGGTTACTGCTGGTTTTCTAACATACGTGAATGCTTAAGCAACCACGTCTTTGATTGTTATTTTTTGCCTTTCAATTGACCATTTAGCACTTGGATATTTACATTTGTAGGTTTGCACTGGTGACTAATTTGCTGAATGTTTAGGTTACTGCTGATAAAAAATAGTATGCTTGTGCTTCTCTTATGTTTTGCTTCCGAGCAGTAAAAGAATGTTTGTTCACATGTTTTTCGCAGGAGGATTTAAAGGATTGGACGATTGACGTGCTCACAGATGCATTTGCTCGGGTTGAAGAAAGTGTTAGGCACACTTCCAAGTGACTTTTCTCCGTCTTTTGAGCATGTCACATGGTGAATATCAGATTTTTTTCAACACTTTGATTCTCTATACGATATCAATCATACACAACGCCTACGTATGCTAAATTCTGCGTGCTTACGAGCCTCCTGAAGATTAGCATCTACGAGGAGCTTCTGAAAGAACATCTTGCAATCATGTGGATTTGGTTTCTGGTATAATTTTGTGCTGCTTTAATGTAGAAAATATACTTCCAAAAACCATCACAAGGCAATGGTGGCAAAGGCATGTGGTAAAGCATGCGCTCAGCTTGCACACTCCATGTGATGGTAGGCAGAGCTTGCAGAGCCAAATGTGTACGATTTTGTTCAATTTGTTGGACCTATTTGCTGTATTATGTTTTGCTTTCCAAAGGCAAACTCTGATATCTTGGGCTGCAACTGATAAAGCATTATGTTATTTTCCATCTTCATGGTAAAAAGTAAAACCTCCCTCTTGAGCTGTTACGGTGGTAGTATTTCAAGTCAATCAGGTGGTGTCATGGATTTTAACTTTCTAATATGGCAGTGTGTCATTGATTTGAGATGTCAGCAAGCACAACGACATTCTCATTGTAGGTGAGTTATTTGATCGCGAGGGTTTCTAGATCAAATAGAGAAGAGCAGTGATCTCTGCACACAAATCTAATATATTCCCCCCGCTCCCTCCTCCGCCTCCTCCAACACCAATAAGTTTATTCACCGTGACAATTTACCACTTGCTCGGTTAGTTGCAATTATGCCAATTGAGTGATCGAGAATCGGAGACAAGAATGTCAGTGTGCAACATCTTTCACTGAGTTGTGTGTTTGCCACTAGCCTTTCAAATTGAATTCAATTTTTGCCCTTTCAAAAACTCAAAAGATCTGTCCAAACCAAACTGTAAATCCAACTCGTTCCAGGAAGAGATTTTATTCAATTTTTCCGATTTACGTGCACTTTTTATCGTAAGAATTTTCTCCTCAAAAGCCCCTCATTCGGTCTTTCCCCGATCAGTGTTTAAAATATTAATGAAATTGTCGATATTTTCGTTGAAGTATCCGAAAAATCAAGAATCTATATAAAAATGAGGGGGGAAATGCAAATTTCACTCTATATTAACAAAATGTAAGAAAATTAATAAATATCGATGATAAACTACTTTTAAAATCCTCTACTTTACTGAATTCGAGCGTAAAAGACGGATAAACTGTTTTAGCAACAAGCACGACGGCGGTTAAAAACTGGCTATCAACTTATATCCCTATTACTTTATAAAATTAACATCATTATTATTAGAAGCCGACGTGATCTGGTAGACGTACGAAAGCATGCAAATTAACTTGATTAGGGTTTTGTATTTAGGGTAAATTAAGGATACATGGCTGTATGCTCCCCCCGGAGAAAGTAGAAAGTAGAAAGTAGAAAGGGTCAGGCATGCACGTTTATCACTTCAAATATGAACAAACAAAAAGCCTGCAAATTTTATGCTTTCTTTGACCAGGCCCTGCCCTGCCCTGGCCCTCACTCCATTTCATAAACTACGAAGAATGGAGGATCCTCCTCTCTTTTTGTTTTTTCCAATTAACTTTCATGCTCCTTTTGTTTGTGTGATCACGGTTAAACCACATTTTTTATCTTATTATCTCTATAAAAAAAATATAAAATATTGACGTAACTTAACTGTGACCACACACACAAACAAAAAAGTGAATGAGAAAAAATGAGAAGAGAATCCTCATCTATGAAGAATAATCCATGTTTAATTTCGACACAAATAGCATAAATATACACTATTATGTACTATGTTGGAAAATAAGAAACAAAAATTACTTTTGCTTTTTAGCGTTTTCTTTTTACTTTTCTTGCTAAGATTTTCCAAGCATATATATACATATATACACACACGTGTATTGCAGGTAGCCAGAGCTTTCTCTGAGATTTTGAAAATTTTGTTGTAAATTTATAAGGGGCCTTTTTAAGATGGTCTTCTAAAAATAATTTAAATATATTGATGTTAAAAAATAATAACTAAAACTAAAACAAATTTAAAATTCACTAATTATCAATATTGCAAATATGATTACATAAGAAGTAAAGAAAGCTACAAAAATATGCATTACTAAATAATTAATAATCAGTTTAATTTTAAGATACCAAGTGAACAAAACATTCAAAAAGTACAACATTGAAGTTTCATTTAAAGATGGTTTTTCGTGTATTCTTTACTACAAAGTCGGCAATTAAATTGTAGTTGTAAGCACTAATAAAGGATTATTAAAGGTCCCATTTGAATTTTCCCATGCATCGATACATGTCAAATTAGTTTTTGATATTTTTAATAGGTACAAGTCTAATATTTATGTGTGTACGTAACAAAATCCTTGTTAAAAATAATTTGATTTCTTCAAACTTGCCTTCAAATTTTTTTATTTTTTTATTTTTGCACTATACAAGGAAACAACTATATAGAATTAGAATGATCTGAAAAGAAACTATAAATACAGATCAAAAAGTCTAATAGTTGTCTCAGCCTTACATGCAAGCAAGAAATGTAAGATCACACATCGCCTAGGGAGTGATCCTTATATGTATATTCTCATCTCTACCTAGTACGAGGCCTTTGGGAGCTCACTGGCTTCGGGTTCCATCAGAACTCCAAAGTTAAGCGAGTTCGCACGAGAGCAATCCCAGGATGGGTGACCCACTGGGAAGTTTTAGTGTGAGTTTTCAAAAACAAAACTGGAAGGGCATAGTCGGAGCCCAAAACGGATAATATCGTGCTCCGGTGAAGTTGAGTCCGAGAAGTGATCCCACCCGAGCGGGATGTGACAAGAAATATGAGAATATTGATGCTTAATTAACAACTAATTACGCCAAAAACGTGCCACTTCGAGGATTATTGGGCCTCCTGCACCTTGTTTTTTATATTAATTAAATTATAATTAATCTAATAATCTCAAGTTGACAGTTCAAATCTCTATCGGCATATTATTTTATGAGCAAAAATTAATATACAATTTTTTCATGCACGAAAGACAGCAATTTATGAACAAACCGCCCTCCTTAAACATTGAAATTTGAGAAGGATTGGAGCTTGTATGATTAAAAAAAAAAACAAATTACGCATCTGATGGATATTTTAAATAATGATTTGCTTCAAATTTAGTACTCAACAATGATGGTATCTAACCAGCACATCTTGTAGCTGTCGAGCTCTAATTTATGGTTTATTTTTCTTCTTATTGTTAATGCGTATTTAATTAGTTGGAGTCTTTGTGTGACTGGTGATTATATATAATTAATCACAGACCATTCATAAAATAATGGGATTTAAAGGTTAATGATAACAAAAAATATGCCTACAAACCCTAGTTCCGTGGTGGAGGAAGTAGAATATATTGGATGCCTCCCTAGCTGCCTGCTTTTATGGCCGGTAATTTTTATATATTGGCTTTTGTCAAAGGTTTTCCTTTTTGTTTCTTTTATTTATAAAGTGCTTTTATTAGAAGCACTTAAGTATTTCTTAAAACTTTTAACTATTTTCTATGTATTTGAAAGCCCTTTTGACATTTACTATATTTAGAAAACCCTAATTAAAAGTAAAAATTACAAAGTTTGGTTGGATATTAGAAAGCACTTTTGACATTGCTTAATACACTTGCAACACGTGGCCAAAAATAATTAAAATCACTAGAAAAGCACTTTTGACATTTACTATATTTAGAAAACCCTAATTAAAAGTAAAAATTACAAAGTTTGGTCGGATATTAGAAAGTACTTTTGACATTGCTTTAACACACTTGCAACACATGGCCAAAAATAATTAAAATCACGAGAACAAGGAAGGGCATGCATGTAGGGTCCATGGCATAGAATTTTCTCAAATCTACGTGACACAATCCTCCTTTCCCCACAATGCCACCCACCAAGCAGAGAGAGGATGTGCACGAGGTTTCATTAAATTTTTAATTATTTGTTGTTAATGTTTATCTCCTTCTAATCACACCTTAAAATTTTGATTAATTAACTAAAGATTAGGTACCATTCTTTTCCAACACACATCGAGGCCATCGCTATCACAAGTCACGGTGGTCGCCTTTCTTTCTTTCCATTTGTTTGTTCTAGTCACACCACTTAGGAAGGATTGAATGGTTTTTTATTTGTACTAATCTCCATTATTCACATTACATATCACTACCCTCAACTTACTCTTATTAATTTTCAAATTTACTTTTGACGATAATCGAATTTAAAACATTTCACTTATAAATAAAAAAGAACATCATTAAACTGTACTACTAAGTGACACATTAAAAATTTAAAACGATAAATATGACGTGGTACTCTTGATTAATGACGTATCCCCATAACATTCCATCCCCACCTATCCGGAGTCACGCACACCCGGTAACCAAATTTTCAGAAACCGTAAAAAACGCTTGCGCATGCTGGCATTTACCGGAGAGACCCACGTGTCTCCTAACTGACCTCACATCCACGTGGCAACGCCTAATTCGTCTATTAAAAGCAGTCAGTTCCCCCATAAAGATCCTTAACTGGTTTGAATACTCATTTGAATTCCGCAAACCGTAATTTAATTCCGTCTGAGGTCCGTAACCGCCATTGGGGCTGTGATAAAGGTGAGTGAGATATCCGGGTGACTTTAGCAAAAAAAATGGATTTAAAAAATAAAGAAAAAAAGGTTAGGGGTAAATTTGGGATGTGAGAGAACGACATGACGAGGTCTGGTCTGTGGGTTAGGGGTCAGGAGGGAGGAGTATTAGGGGAGTGCCCAAACTGCTAAGGGATAGGAGGCAGAGAAGGGACGGGCCCACAGCTTGGATTAGTTGTAAACTAATAAGGAGACACCTTGTGGGGATGGGACACGGTCATTTACTTTACTGTGAGAAAAAGGGCGGCCGGATTTCTTACAGCTTCACCAGTCAGTCAAACATTTTTCCATTCCCCTTCACCCCTCCCTCGTGTTGGGACCACCGTAGTACGGTGTAACCCTTTTTTCCGTTCGGTTTGATTTTTTAGTATGAATAATATTTGGCTGTTTAAAAATGAGTGTAAATTTTCTTTTTTAAATTTTTTTGTGTCGAATTATAGAGATTCATGTTTATGATTAGAACTGTTCATATTATAATTACTTGCTAAAAGTCATCTCTGCAAAAAATGAATTAAAAGTAAGTTCATTTAGTTAATATATTGTAGCAACTATAATAATTCTGTTTTTTTTTTGTTCAATTCGATGACTAAACACCTTAGTTTTAATTGATTTTTTCAGATCTTATCTTTATAGAGTAATTTGTAATAATGGTTCCGATCATTACCATGAAGTTATATGAATCGGTAACGAATAGTTTTGAGTATAATTTTTTTTTTTTTTGAGTAACCAAGTATTGTTCTTTTAGTATTTGACGAATTAGGATTTCAAGAGAATAATTATAACATTGTTTTTCAAAATTAGAAAGAAAAAACAATTGGCTCATTTTGTATTGTGTAATATTTTTAAGGACATATCTCATTTTTTTACCCTAATGTTTAGTGATTTTCAACATTTAGTACATCATTTTTTTTTCATCCCAGAGTCATACCTAAAGTGTAAATTTTGGGACAGTCTCATACATCTGTTAGTCAAACTGTTAGTTCTCCCGTTAAGTGATGACGTGGCGCCATGTGTCATTAAAAATATTTAAATAAAAATAATATTAAAAAAATTATTAAAATTATTATTAAAATAAAGGACATATCTCTTTTTTTTACCCTAATGTTTAGTGGTTTTCAACATTTAGTACATCAATTTTTTTTCATCCCAGAGTCATACCTAAAGTGTAAATTTTGAGACAGTCTCATACATCTGTTAGTCAAACTGTTAGTTCTCCCGTTAAGTGATGACGTGGCACCCTGATTGGGCGCCACGTGTCATTAAAAATATTAAAATAATTATTTAAGTAAAAATTGTGACATCCCACATCGCCCAGGGGAGTGAGGCCTTTTAGGAGCTCACTGGCTTCGGGTTCCGTAGGAACTCCAAAGTTAAGCGAGAAGGGGGCTAGAGCACTCCCATGATGGGTGACCTCCTGGGAAGTTGCTCGTGAGTTCCCAGAAACAAAACCGTGAGGGCGTGGTCGGGGCCCAAAGCGGACAATATCGTGCTACGGTGGTGGAGCGGGCCCGGGAAGTGGTCCTTCTTGGGTCGGGATGTGACAATTAGTATCAGAGCCTATCCCTAGCCGGAAGCATGCCGACGAGGACGTCGGGCCCCTAAGGGGAGTGGATAGTGACATTCCACATCGCCCAGGGGAGTGATCCTTAAATGTATTATTAAAAAAAAAAAAATTCTTCTCTCTTCTTCTTCTTCTTCTTCCTTCTGGGTTCGGTTTCTCTCTTTTTTTTTTCTTTTTTTTTTCTTCCTCTTCCTCCTTCCTTCTTCTTCCTCCCTCCTTAAATGTATATTCTCATCCCTATCTAGCATGAGGCTTTTTGGGAGCTCACTGGCTTCGGGTTTCGTAGGAACTCCGAAGTTAAGCGAGAATGGAGCTAGAGCACTCCCATGATGGGTGACCTCCTGGGAAGTTGCTCGTGAGTTCCCATAAACAAAACCGTGAGGGCGTAGTCGGGGCCAAAAGCTGACAATATCGTGCTGCGGTGGTGGAGCAGGCTCAGGAGGTGGCTGCGCCCGGGCTGGGATGTGACAAAAATAATATTATAAAATTATTATTAAAAAAAAATAATATTAAAAAAAATTTCTTCTCTCTTCTTCTTCTTCTTCCTTCTGGGTTCGGTTTCTCTCTTTTTTTTTCTTTTTTTTTCTTTTTTTTTTCTTCCTCCTCCTCCTTCTCCTTCTTCTTCATTCTTCTTCCTCCTCCTCCTTCTCCTTTTTCTTCCTTCTTCTTCCTCCCTCCTTCTGCGCACCCACCCAGATTCCGATTTTTTTTTTCTTCCTCCTCCCCCTTCTCCTTCTTCTTCCTTCTTCTTCCTCCTCCCTTCTCCTTCTTTTTCCCCACTCCTACGCCTGCGCACCCACCCAGATTCCAGTTTTTTTTCTTCCTCTTCCTCCTTCTCCTTCTCCTTCTTCTTCCTTCTTCTTCCTCATCCCTTCTCCTTCTTCTCCCCCCTCATGCGCACCCACCCAGATTCCAGTTTTTTTTCTTCCTTCTCCTCATTCTCCTTCTTCCTTCTTCTTCCTCCTTCTTCCTCCTTCTTCTCCCCCCTCCTGCGCACCCACCCAAATTCCTTGTTTTTTTCTTCCTCCTCCTCTTTCTCTTTCTTCTTCCCCCTGCGCACCCACCCATATCCCATATTTTTTTTCTTCCTTCTTCTTCCTTATTTTTCCTTTTCTTTTATGGGTTCGTTTTTTTAAAAATATTATTTTTATTTAAATAATTATTTTAATATTTTTAATGACACGTGGCACCCAATCAGGGCTCCACGTCATCACTTAACGGGAGAACTAACAGTTTGATTAACGGATGTATGAGACTGTCCCAAAATTTACACTTTAGGTATGACTCTGGATGAAAAAAATTGATGTACTAAATGTTGAAAACCACCAAACATGAGGGTAGTAAACTGTCATTTACCCTAAAATAAAAATAATATTAAAATATTTTTTTCTTCTTCTCTCTCCTTCTCCTTCTTCTTCTTCTTCTTCTTCTTCTTCTGGATTCGGTTTCTCTCTTTTCTTTTCTTTTTTTTCCTACTCCTCCTTCTTCTTCCTTCTTCTTCCTCCTCCCTTTTCCTTCTTCCCCCTCCCTCCCCCACGCACCCGCCCAGATCCCAGATTATTATTATTTTTTTCTTCCTCCTCCTTCTTCTTCTTCGTTCTTCTTCCTCCTCCATTCTCCTTCTTTCCCCGCCCCCCTGCGCACCCACCTAGATCCCAGATTTTTTTTTCTTCCTCCTCCTTCTTCTTCTTCTTCCTCCTCCCTTCTCCTTCTTCACCCCCTCGCGCACCCGCCCAGATCCCAGATTTTTTTTCTTCCTCCTCATCCTTCTTCTTCTCCCCCTGCACACCCACCCAGATCCCAAATTTTTTTTTCTTCCTCCTCTTTCTCCTTCTTCTTCCTTCTCATTCCTCTCCTCCTCCTCCTCCTTCTTCTCATTCTTCTTCCTTCTTTTTCCTTTTCTTTTCTGGGTTCGGTTTTTCTTAATATTATTTTTATTAAAATAATTATTTTAATATTTTTAATGACATGTGGCGCCCAATCAGGGCGCCACGTCATTACTTAACGAGAGAACTAACAGTTTGACTAACGGATGTATGAGACTGTCCCAAAATTTACACTTTAGGTATGACTTTAGGATGAAAAAAACTTGATGTACTAAATGTTGAAAACCACCAAACATGAGGGTAGTAAACTATCCTTTACCCTATTTTTAAAGTGTCGATAACTGCGATCTAAATTAAGGTCAAATCTTATATTGCATTTGTAGCTTACAATGACTTGCTCATTCTCTGTGACTAATGTTTTACGTTTCATTTTGTCTACATCGACACTTTGCCTAATATCGTCATATGCACATAAGCAACTAAATGTAGCAGTTATTTGATCAACTACTACCGTCTATGGACGGTGTCTCTAGTAAAATTATATAATTCAAATATTAGATTTATATGTTTGGATAATGTTGGCTCTAAAAACTACCTAGCCTACATGGCGCGCAGGCCGAGTAATTAACAAACTAACTATGTCCTTCAAATATGTGCAGGGCGTGGCAACTCGTCGGCCGAGGAGTAAAAATGCTGATGTGCTGTGTTGATGCACGCGGCTGACTCCTGCGTCCTGCGACTACGGCCGAGAAAGGAACACGTCTCGACCTCTGGGTCCTCAAGCTTGAAGACAAGGCTACCAATTACAAAGTTTACGGCTCGTCATCGTTCGATGCGGCCACAGTAACTGTATTTTGTGAAGGTGAATTCACGCCAAATTGATAATAGAGTATAGGGACACATATACTCAAAGCGGATGAAGGTTTTGACGGTGAATGTGGTTCGACCGTCCGAGTGCCGAACTCTGAAACCCACTTGTGAGTATGTGATCATAAAACAACTCGGCGTTTGAGGCGCCGAGCCCAACAATTAGTAACACCTCACTTCGGCGAGAAGGCTGGTGAGATGACCTATGTCGACAGGGATCCAAAAATCCTTGTTGGGCGAGACTTGGATAGATAACCAGTAGACCTTGTCGCAGTGCTGTTTATCCAAACTAAAGATGTTACATGTTGTCTTCACAGTGCTGTTTATCCAAACTGAAGATGTGAAGGCACAAACAGAAAATAAAAATCTCAAAGGTATTTAGAGGTTTCGCGTAGAGCGAGAATTTGCGCAGGGCAGATTTGTGTGTTGAGTTGGAGATCACCCTCCCGTCGCCGTTGGTTATGTATTTATAGTAGTTGAACCTCCCTTGACTGAATCATAACTCTACTCGGACTAGGACTCCCTACCCCGATCAAACTCTATCTCGACCACTCCTGCTTCTACTAGGACTTTGAACCTAACTCCTCTTCTGGCCATGTTCTTCCTTGCCCATGTGTCCTATACTTGCCGAGACTCCCTATTGCACTTGGATTCTTCGTCCGTCTCACGACTAAACTTAGCTTCCTTTATCTCCATCCAGACGACTCCTCTTCCTAACGGGACTTGGCCGACCCAATTTATTCGGCCCACAAACTGAATATCCCATAGCACCTTTCCAACTAAGCCTCTGGGCTGAGAAACACTTCTCGCCCAGCCCAAACCATTATTTTGGGCCCAAACAGATAGTATAATATAGTTTAACATAAGCGACCCTCAACTTATTTAATTTAATCCTTACTCATCTCCTTGCCCACTTAAATTATTTGGATTAACCCTAGAGGCTAGGTTACAAGCCTTACATTTACCATGACTTTAGTAAGCAATAATAATAAAGAGATGTACAAAAACATACATGTAACTGTCGTAACATGTTGAAATGACCAACTCCGAAACTTAGATTCGGATTCTCTCGTCTCCCATCTTCCTTCCACTCAAGTTCTCTCATATTTGAAATCTTACGATTAAGTTAAATCAACATCTTGTATTAATTTTTTTAGAAAGATAAAGACAAAATAGAAAACAAGAGGAAAAACAAGGAGATAAGTTGATTTGAAGGGAAGAAAATTCTACCTCCGAAACTTTGAGTCTAACAGCTAACATGTCCATAATTTTGTAGACGATTGAATACAAATTGAACTTCTCCCGAAAAATGGTGACTTAAATTGGGAAGTAGAGCACCACTTCACTTTTAGTATGTTGGCCCGTAAATAGCCTAACTCCAAGTTAGGCGATGTAGGCAGACTTGGTCTTATAGCGCGACTCAAAATACGCACGTTTTATTCACTTTTGTTATTGTTTTATAATTTGGAAGGTGACTCGTCACACTTGTCACTGCCCAATTTATGCAAATTTGGCTCCAACAAATGCACGTTTGGGTTCCATTTATCTTTTGTACATCACATGCTATTTGTACGGCAATTTTAAACAACAATTATTTCCAAAAAAATAAAAATAAAAACTTGTACTTAATTTCCAATAGATTAGTGTACATTAGCACAACACCGGCGGAAATTAAATTCTAAACTTATTTAATCTCAAATTATTACCTCACTTTTTTCCGTCAAATAAAATTTTCTTTTTTGTTATAAGGACAATCTCACTTATAATATTATTGTGTTTATTAAACTGTGTTGAAGTGTCGAGTTTGTGACCTTCACTCGATTACTCCGGTCACTTAGTGATAATAATATGTAAAGAGATATAAATAGGGAGGCAAACACAAGATATATGTGGTTCACCCTAAGTTTAGCTACGTCCACGGGGTAGGAGAGTTCTCATTACTAGTGAAGAGTTTATACAAATACATAAGGTTCAAGCATAATCATCATTAGTGGGTTATAATGACGAGTTTAAGTACAGTAATTCATCCTTAATTGTAGGAGAAGGTATTCTTTTATAGTTGAGGAAAGTCTCCGCCTTTAGTCTGCGTTCAATGTGGGACTCTATGAACTTTATTCTGATGTTGACATGTGTCGTGCTGTGATTGGCCTCTTAGGTGGAGGAAAACCTTGTGCTTTGGCATGGATGCCTCAACATGAATCCCTCAGTGGGTCCTTAAAGGTATGAAGTTGACCAGTGCTTGGTAGTTTCAGAATTGGTCAAGTTTGGTACAAACAAACTATAATGGAAAGTATAAATCCGTCATTTACCATTACGCAATCAGGCTTATAATGCCTAATTAATTATTCTTTCAAAAAGTTCTGCTCTCCTAAGGTTCTTATTTTGAGGACTTGTGAGGATCAAATACAAATTAACCACACGATTACTAGTTTCTATCCAAAAGGCTTAAAAAATTGACAACTTAATAAAGTAAAACAAGAAAATGAGTTTTTCTAATGGTTCGTGAATTTTAAATGTTAAATATTTTAAAATTTAATCTAACTAATATAATTTTGTAGCTGATATGACAGATTCTCAAAATGAAAGCTTTAGTAGCGCAGGACTGTCTTTCAAAACCATAACTACAAGTCCACACCTAACAACTAGTACACGAGAGATGCCTAAAGTAGCCCACCAACGCCGCTTGCATTGAAACTTCTGCAGGATGGGGTTTTAATGTTTTATGTTCCCGAATATTAGATTATTCCTTTCATTCCAAGAAAATACATCAATTGCTTTTGCTCCACTCATCTTTTCTCTATTAATTTTCTGAAATATAGAATAAATAATTTAGATGAAATGATGCAGAAGTTACTTAAAGTTGTATAATCGGAGACTAATCCGAAGGCAGACTATATAATTTTGTTATAGGCTGCAGAAGGTACCAACCCAAAGGAAGAATACGTTTTAAATTTTGTAAAAAGTTCAGTGCTTTGTGTCATTATTCCTACAGTATTGTCCTCACTATTGTTATTGCATGATTTTGTTTCAATTTATTAAGCATTTTAAAGTTTATTTGAATGTTTAACTGACTAATACAGACTCAAATGTTTATCTGAACACTCGAATCGAGTTGTGTTGGCTGACACTTGAAAGGTGATAAAGTCATAAAGTGATGGTGAGGACAATACTACATGACTTGTGTGCCATCATTTGTTAATGAGTATTGATTTCTTATGTGATAATGATTAAGATTTAATGACGAGATACTTATTGTAGTTGTACCCTATATCATTTGACGTACTTGTGCTGCATAGTATCTTACTACATACTAGGATTATACTACTTTGAAAACTATATACTTGTTTTATAGCGAAGAGTCATACGTTTTTTTTAAAGGTTTTCAAAATTTTATTTTATAGGCCCACTCACTTTTGTTTTTCTCCCATCCTGGATTTAGTGGCAAAGTTTTAGTGACAATGAGGACTTCTGGCAAAAGTTGACATGTAAGAGGTTGCTCATGATGGTATAGTCATTACTATGTTTTAATATTGCTTTGTAATAAGGTCTAGTACTACGGTCTAGTGGTATTCCTCTTCAATTGTAAGTGAAAGATCTTAGGTTCGATTCTCGCCCAAAACGAATTTGAACCACATTATTACCAACTCATTGTAAAACTTAGCACACTCCTCCATTCCCTTAGTAGATAATATCTTGCTTTGTACTTGTACTTTGACATCACTTGTGTAATAAGAGTTCTACCCCACTCACATGCGCACTCTAGAATTAGTTATTTAAGTTTTAAATTAGTTGCACTTTCCACATCACCATCACTCAGTGGCTGCAAGTATCGGCCAACTTAGCTCAATTTAGTATCTATGTAGACATTCTAAGTCCGGGCGTGTTACTAACTATAAGGCCTTTCGCCTTAATAATATATATATATTATTTTTTTTCTCTTAAATTTACTATTATTAATGGGAGGGTGAAGGTTCGAAACTATCAGTAAATGAAATTTTTTGAATTTAAAACATATGGATAGAAACTTAACACCATATTTTTTTAATAGTGAACCATATGCGTGTCTGGTTCAATAATATATAGGGAAATTTTATTCAGACCCAATTATCCTCTTTCTACATCCATAATGAAAAAGAACAAAAAAATTAAAATATAAAATTCCAACACTAGAAAACCTGGATAAATTATAGTGTAGTATAGTAATACCACGTCATCCGTGATATTTCCTTTCAAATTTCGCCATGTGTCATGTTTTTACACAGGTGGAATTTAATTTGATTTTAATCTTTAAAAAAGTTAAAAAATGACAAGAAAAAAAGAACAAAATAGATCGTGTTCCTAAAGTTTTTGCCCCATCCGACACAATGTGGTAATCCTCTTCCACACACCGCCGCATCTCTTTTCTTCACGATTTGGGGATTAAAATTGAAAATGATCGGCATCCGAAAGAATGAGGACGCCGGCTCCCAAGCGGTGTGAAGGCGTTTGGAAATACATGCATCGTGGCTGATGGGTTTGCTTGGCTGAGTCGGACTTATCCATTCAGCGTGGTTCTGGTTGAATTTGGAGAGTTGGTAAAGAAGAAAACGAGATTTGATTTGAAGGTTAGACAATTAGATTCAATTTTTGTTTTTGTATGGTTGCGAAGAAAGTACAACATTACAAGTTACTACTGGGTGGTTAAGATTTGAAGGGATAGGGTGGCTGAAGTTGCCTATTGCTTATTATTTTCTTTTTGTTTTTATTGGGTGTAGAAAGAGAATTATTGAACACATTTGGAATTTCAAAATAAAAAAAATAAGTTAGGTGTAGAAAGAAGATAAATATGTCTAAATAAAATTTCCCTAATATATATTAATCTCTTGCCACATATCTACGTATGTGAGTTCGTGAGAAATGGCTTTTTCATTATTTACTTATAAAAAAAATTACTTATTTAAGTATTATTATTTTTATTGAAATAATTCAAAACCGAATGAATGCAACCGCTTACTAACCCGCCAAGTGATTACTATTATTTTTTTTGGATTTTTTGTTTCTTTTAATTTATGGAAAAAGGGTGTTTGGGTATTACTCTTAAACGGGACCGGGATTCACTTTTGCCCGGGACAGAGATTGAGATTCCTCCGTTTGTTGTTTTAGATCATACACGTCTGTGCACGTGGGCCTCCAATCACTTTCTTCTCCAATTTCTACTCCTTCGCCCTCCCATTCTTCAACCTGTCCCCCAGCACGTGACTTGTCAATTGCCATCCTTCTCAACTATTAAAAAGAGCTCAACAATACATTATAATTTGCTCGTTATTCACATAATTCAAATTAAAAACTTTTGTTTACAAGTTTTTCAGAAGGTCTCTACCCAATGCTTGACTAACATAAATTTATGTAAATCTATACTTAGTTTTTTATGTAAGAGTCATTGTGACGATATCCTAGTGTATATATGTTTCTAAGTTCGATGCTGGCTGGATTCTATGTTTCCATCAATCTATATTTAGCATAATTATATTTAACCTTGTAATTAGGGTCATGATGGTGTACAATGGTGTATATGTTGTAATTATAGAGGGGAATCATGAAGGGTCAATGGGGTCAGCCGATTTTACCAATTTCGGTGAACGCCTATAAATAACCTGAATGCAGTTTCTTTGAAGGTTGAAGTTGTCCTTCACACATGCACTTCAAATTCTTGATAAAATGCGACGTCTTTTGATCCAGGTCACTTTATTTAAACAAAAAAGTAGACCCACAAGCTGAAGCACACCCAAACTCAATTCCAATTCCAACTTAAACTCTAACATCCAAACTCCTATCACCCCGCTCCATCATTCTGGCAATTGTTTAATTTAATCTTTCAAATTTCAAAGTAAGTTCTTCATAACTTATTCAAATTAAATTTTTAATTGTTATAGTGAATTGGTTGAAAATTTGTTTCTTTTATCAATAATTAGATTTGATTATTGATGTAGATCATATATGATTATTATTTAGATTAATGTCACTTAATGCAATGAACCATGTAATACATATATAAAACGTTTAAAAATAGATTTTCAAATTGGTCCAATTACTTTTTAATTTCACTCCTCATTTTGTCTTCAAAAATCCATTTTACACCTCATTTATAAGAGCATCTTCAAATGAGTTGTCAAAAGTCCACATCAAGACAAAACTAATGTTTTTAAACCGAAATGCCAATTTCTATGTGGCATGAAGTGGATTGGCAACCAAAATACCAATTATATGTGGTATGACGTGGATTGACAGTAAGGAAACTCAAATAATTTTAATTAATTGTTAAATACTTTTTATTATTTTTTATTAGTTTAAAACATTACCTTTTTGTTTTCTTTCATTACCAATGTAATGTTTAAATATTTTTATGGGTAAATTACATTTTACCCCCTCAGATTTGGGGTTGATTTCAATTCCTTACAACATCTTTAAAACATTTCACTTTCATACCTTACCTACTATTTTATTTCAATATAATACATCCGTTACATTTTTCATCCATTGATTCGTTAAGAGCTGATGTGGCTACCACATTTGTGGTGACATGGCTGCCAAATTTGTGCCACTTGACAAAAAAAAATAGTTTTTTATTAATTTAAAATATTATAATAATTTACCATATTTATTATTTAAAAAAAATCCAACCCAGAACCCAGAACCCAACTTCCCCTGACCCACCTCCTTATCCTCTACCATCTTCACCTCCCCCGCAACCCCTACCTCCCCCGTAACCACCCACCTTCTCCCTCTCCTCCCTCTTCACCTCCCCGACCTTCGTCCCTTCCGTTCATCACCAAAACCTCAACTTCTCCCTATCCGTCACTTTCCCTGACCGCAGATTGGAATTGAGGTGTTAGAGTCATCGTCCACGGTGGTTTGTGGCCATCGTCGACTTTTGAGCAGGACATCGACTCGTTCCACTCAAACGTATAGGCATGGGGGATCGATGAAACGTAGTGCACAACGGCGAGGCTAAAATTAGAGGCGAGTCGTGGATTTTGAGAATCGAAGAGCACGAGGAAGTGGTGTCGGCTTCGCCTTCTAATCAGAGGGAGCAGGGATGGAGTGAGAGAGATAAAAAAACCCTCGTCTAGTCGTCGTTCGGCTTTCCTACTGTTGCTGAGCTCAAATTGTTTGTTCAGAGAAGCCACTTGAAGACCCAATATCGTGTGAAAAGCTTGAATTGGTTGATGGTTTTCCCCTTCCTCATCTATAATTATTTAGTCATTTTATTGGTTTTGAGATATGGGTTTTATTCTGGTGCAGAGGTTTTTAAAATCCGCGTTGGGAAACTTGCAGGCATTGTGGAGTTACTAGAGAAGAAGCTAAGGAGAAGAAAAATGGAGAAGAAGATGTGGGCTGGTATTGCATGAATTCATAGCGTCACACATCCAGATGCGCTCGTGGATCATTGCGTCGCAGGGCAAGTAGAGAATGAATCGGGAAAGGACGATCTTGCAGGAGTCGCAGAGCTTTGAGAGAGGAGAGGGAGTTGCAGAGCTTTGAGAGAGGATATGGAGGGGACGAAGGTAGGGGAATATGGGTTGCCGACAAGTTCGCGATGGCGTGGGGGGGTTGCGGGGGCGTCGGCCATGGAGAGAGAATGGAAGAAGGGTTGTTTTGGGGTTACGGGGGTGGAGGGATGAGGTGTTAGGGTTGCATGGAAAGGGAAGGGCTCGAGAAGAAGATATGCTTTTTTTTTTTAATTTTAATAAATAGGGTAAATTATTATAATATTTTAAATGAATAAAAAATTATTTTTTTGTCACATGGCACAAATTTCGCAGCCACATCAACTCTTAACGGATCAATGGATGAAAAATGTAATTGAGGTACTATATTGAAATAAAATAGTAGGTGAAGTATGAAAGTGAAATGTTTTAAAGATGTTGTAAGGAACTGAACTCGACCCCAAATTTGAAGGGGTAAAATGTAAATTACCCTATTTTTATACATGTTAGCTCATTTCCTTTAATTACCAATACAAAGAAAATAAATATGAATTTTTATTTTATGTTTAAAATTTGATATATTGGGTGGAGAGTAAAACTTTAAAAATGTCAAACTATCACATAGGCCGTTAAATTTAAATTATGTTTAAAATTTGACATCTCTATTGGGAATGATATAAGGATTCACACCAGCTTTTTTTTTTTTTTTTTTTAACAAAACTTTTGTTGGAAATATAATACTACTTTTTTAAAAAAAAAACCAATAGGAGATGAAACGAATGAGCATCGAATTTGTTAGTCACGATATTCGAAACTACATCCATCCCATTACAAATAAAGGTAAATATTACTATCATTCCACTTAAACAACCAACTTATTCATTTATATACATCCAATACATAATGATATTCCATTCACTTTGAACAATAGTAGTGGAAAAGTAGAGCATTTCTTAATTTCATTTATGTGTTTGTTTAGAAAACAAATTTATAAATAAACCAAGTTCTCTATAGCTTTGACACATGTACACAATTGTATCACTAAAAAAAAAATATTAATGGAAAAGTGTAACCCTAAACCTTCTGTTGAAAACAACATAGGTCGCTGGAATTTAGTGCAGCAAGCAATATGAATGAATATATAGAAAAGCTCATGTTCTAGATGGCCTGTGTTAGCACATGGTGTGACAACAATTAGGCTTTACCTCTAAATCAAGCCAAATTGTATTATTCAACCTAAATCTAATTGTAGTCATCTCTGTTTTTGGATCATTCTTTTTATAAAATTGAAAATCTTAATGGTGGGCTAAAAGCCAAATTACTCCCCAAAATTTTCCTCCAAACTCACTCCAATGCAAGGGGAAAATTCGGGCTAAATGTTAAATGCTAAACCAAGGCCATATTCCCCCCAGAATTTAGCCCAGAAATCGGTGTGGGCTCCACCGAACCGAGTGAAAATATTTATCGGAATTAATTTTTTATTTATTAAAATGTTCATAAAATTAATTTACGATAATCTACATATTTAAAAAAAAATTTTAATTTAAGAAAAAAATAGCCTAAGTTTATTCTTTAATAATCCCGGGCTAAAATTTTAGGCTTGAAACGATTGTAGTAGAAAAACAGTTTTTGGGCTAAAATGTGACATCCCACATCGTCCAGGGGAGTGATCCTTAAATGTATATTCCCATCCCTACCTAGTACGAGGCCTTTTGGGAGCTCACTGGCTTCGGGTTCCATAGGAACTCCGAAGTTAAGCGAGAAAGGGGCTAGAGCACTCCCATGATGGGTGACCCACTGGGAAGTTGCTCGTGAGTTCCCAAAAACAAAACCATGAGGGCGTGGTCGGGGCCCAAAGCGGACAATATCGTGCTACGGTAGTGGAGCGGGCCCGAAAAGTGATCCACCCCGGGCCGGGATGTGACATAAAAGCTAAATTTTTCGGACTAAAATATTTGGCTTTTAGCCTAATCATTGGAGATGGTCTAAGATGCATCACATTTGTGTTCCAAAACTAAAAATGAATAATGTTCACGATCTTATTATTTGTGAACGATGTTCAGTTTAAGTAATTTTGTTAAAATTTTCGTCTCTAATTTGCCCTTTTAAATTTTATTTTGGATGGACGTTCTAACCTTGTTCCCAAAAGAATGATTGCTCCAAATTTTGACAACTTTAGGGATCGATACTCGTATAATTTTAGTCTGGAGACTAAAACTCTTGAGCCAAAATTCAGGAATCAATATTCTAATTTTCTCTTGTTCTTGAGCTTCAACTATCAATACATAATAATAATAAAAAAGACCCAAAATTACAAATGACTGAAATATAAATAATACAAAATTAAGTTGTAAAATGTCACAATCAATACCTAACATTGTTCAAAAGTTACTCTCACCAATCCAATCCAATCCAAGAAGAAAAATGGCAATACAAGTACAAGATTTGGGTACTTTGACTCCATAGAGTAGGGATTCCATAATAATCATATGTCATAATCCAAATTTAGTGTCATCCTAATCTAAGGTTGGCGTTTTGCCTTCTTAACTAAGGAAATGATTACATGAAACGCAAGGCGGGAAGGCCAAGTCCATTAGAATTTTGAACCCATTTAATTTCTCTTAATTTAATCTTATCATATACACCCAAATGTTTATCTTCTCGTACGAGATTTATAACTAAAGTATTCAGAACATTATTTTTAAGTTATTGGAGTTAGAGCACCTTCAGTGAAATCCTTAAATAAGGACAATTACTGTATAAAACAAATATAAAGATAAAATGAATCTCTAACAGATCGAAAGGTGAGTCCCTTAAGTATAAGGACTTACCAAATACATAGTGTATGTCCTCACATACAGAGACTGTATAGGGACAACCTTGAGTATAAAATGGCGCCTACAATCTTGACTGAAGTTTTTAATGCTTTTAATTAATTAAAATAAAGTTAACAAAAAACAAAAAAAATGTGCACCTCAAGTGGAAATAGGACCGCAATCTTGATTGAAGATTTAATGCTTATAATTGTAACGCTTTTAATTAATTAAAAAAGGTTAACATAAACAAAAAATATACACCTAATCAAATTAATCACACAAAACCATAAAAAACTTCAACTTTAGGGTTCTACTATAAGAACTATTCTATTGGAGGCAATATTCCTTTAGAGACACAAAGATTCCCGGTAAGTCTTTAAATGAATACTCAAACGTGGTGGTGGGAGTTCTTGAATAAGGATTTCCATTGGAGATGCTCTTTGTATAGTGGTCAGGGTAGGTAGGTTTATGAGTCGGAGTAGACTAAATCAAGAGTTTGAAACCCTCAAATGTAACAGAAAAGAACATTTATTTCTCAATTCGACGTCACGTGTATAATCATTTTATTTGGGTGATTAGGGGGGGTATAGTCAAATTAGGATTTGATGGGATTTTAATGGAATTTAGGATCAGGGTTCGATAACAAAGTTTGTTAAAATAAAAAAAAATCAGGGTGTAGTCAATTAGAATTTTGAGAGAGGATTTTAACAAACTTTGAAATCATGGTGTAGCTAAATTAGAATTTAAGAGGATTTTAAAAAATACTTCTAAATTCATGGGTAGTCAATTTCGTTTTTAAATAAGTTCACCCAAATCTAGGTGTAGTAAGAATACCAAAGATTTGTTATGATTTTAATAGATTTGAAGGTGAGTGGTATAAATACCAAACGCTATCAAGAATCTAACCCTGCCCGTTTGATTTATTTTCACATTCATCACAGAAGTGGAATAGTCTTCCTCTCTTCGAATTCATGTTTTTGATTTGATTATTTTTCAATTGTATTGATTCTCTGTTTGATGGCAGGAAAAACCATATATTTATGCAATGAAAAGAGAAAACCTAGAAAAATCATTCAGACCATCTCCAATGGTGGGCTAAAAGCCAAATTACCCCTCAAAATTCCCCTCCAAACTCACTCTAATGCAAGGGGAAAATTCGTGCTAAATGCTAAATGCTAAACCAAGGCTAGATTCCCCTCCAGAATTTAGTCCAGAAATCGGTGTGGGCTCCACCGTACCGAGTGAAAATATTTATCGGAATTTAATTTTTTTTGATTAAAATGTTCATAAAATTAATTTACGATAATCTACGTATTTATTTAAAAAAAAAATTAATTTAAGAAAAAAATAGCATAAATTTATTCTTTAATAATTTCGAACTAAAATTTGAGGCTTCAAACGGTTGGAATAGGAAAACTATTTATGGGCTAAAAGCTAAATTTTTGGGGCTAAAATATTTAGCTTTTAGCCCAACCATTGAAGATGGTCTTATAGTGGATTGTGAATTTCCAAATACACATCAATTTCTCTCTCTATTTTTTTTTCTTTTTAGAAAAAAATATTCTACATTTTACTATACATGTCAATTTCTATATGGGAGATTATATTCACACACCCCAAATTACTTATCCCACACATTTTTAATTTTTTAATATTTTTCTATCAAGTGTTAGTGGTGTGTAGAAAATATTAAAAAATTAAAAAAGTGTGAGATAAGTAATTTGGAGTGTGTGAATATAATCTCTCTTTCTATATTTTTACTGTAGTAAAATAAATTTTTTTTTTTGTTGGTAAACTAGTAAAAAAATAAAAGGAAAAAGAAAAAGTTAACCACGGTTTATGACAGGACCCCTCCTCCTACCCTCCTACATCCATCCAAGCCTGCCCGTTAATAGCACGACAACGCCACTTCCCAATAAAAACACAACAACTTTTCCCACTCCCTAACGCCGTTACCTGCTCCTCGCTCCAATCCCCAATAATTCCCCGACACCTGGAAGCCATAACCGACGCCGTTACTTCCCCGCGCACTCGAGCGACCGAATCAGGAAACGACACCTGGGAACGGAGAAACGCGAGCATCGTTTCGTACTGTCCCCCGGCCGCCTTTTATTAATTGAAACACGTAAGCGAGCGGTCGCTGTTATGGGGCTTGCGTCGACCGGGTGTAACCGGTTGGTAAGGGCGACGGTCACCGGAGACTACGGGTCATCACCCGTACTTGGTTAGAATTTGACTGCGGTTGAAAATCATTGCACGCTGTTTTGACCACTCAGGGTTGGGCCTTTCTATTTTTCAGACACTCAGCGACTCACAGAGAGAGAAAGTAGAGAGAGAGAGAGAGAGAGAGAGAGAGAGAGAGGAGAGAGAAAGCTTGGAGCTGCTTCCTGCATGCACAAAGAGAGACAGCGGGAGTGAATTGCAGAGAGAGATAGAGTGGAGAGAGAGACGGACATTGACGGTCGAATCGAGAGTATTGGTTGAGAATTGACGGAGCTCCGCGTCGACGGCTGAAACGAAGGGGTTTTCGTCGAGCTGTGGACGGACGACGAGAGAGACAGGGTTGGAGTGGTGGAAATTTGAGCCCTTTGTATCTGGTTTGAGCTTTTGGGGTTAGAGTTTCGATTGAGGTCTGAGAGAGAGAGAGAGAGAGAGGCGGAGACGTGGATGCTTGTGGTGTATTGAGGACTTTGGGTTTTAGGCGTTTAGATCTTAGGTTGGGTGTGAAAGTTGAGAAGTTGCAGCGGCGGAGAGTTTCAGATGAGAGATCTGTGCTGAGCCTTTGAAGAAATGACGTCATCGGAGGTTTCGGTAAGGGACAATTGCGGCAATCAGAGGGGGGAGAGCTTCTCGTCCGGCTTCAGCGACCACAACGACGCGAGGAACGCCGGTGAGGGGCATAACGGTCATTCTACTGTTTCCGGCGCCGGTAGAGGTAATTCCGGCCACTATGGTTTCATTTCCGCCGACAGATTGTGGTCTATTAAGTATTCCATGTGCAGCGGTTTCTGATTGTTTTTTTGGGTTATGTGTAGATGCTGAGACGGCGCTTTACACGGAGCTTTGGCACGCCTGCGCAGGGCCGCTTGTGACTGTGCCGCGTGAACGGGAACGTGTCTTTTATTTCCCTCAAGGACACATCGAGCAGGTCGGCTTTCAATTTCTCTATTTCACCAACTATGTTTGGGCAGAAGTCAATAGTTTCAAATGCTTTCATTTTCTACCAGTTTTCGTTTTGGGGTCAAAAGATGTACATTTTTTTCATGGATTTTTGATTGTTATATTTGTTTATTTGTTGGGTTTTTTTTAGCTGATGCATATGCGGTTTTGTGTTTCTGGGTTTTCGTTTGTTGTCACTAATTGTGTCCATTGGGTTTTCTGGGTTTGAAAATATAGGTGGAGGCGTCGACTAATCAGGTGGCTGATCAGCAGATGCCAGTTTATAATCTTCCATCGAAGATTCTCTGCCGGGTTATCAATGTATCATTGAAGGTAGTGTGGTGGTTGATCTTATGAAGAAAACTAAGAACTCTGGATTTAATTGTTCAGCTACGTCTTTTGTACTCAAGTTATTTAGCTTTGCGAGTGAATAATATGTTTCTTTCTACTGAATTATAGGCTGAACCAGACACTGATGAAGTGTTTGCACAAGTCACTTTACTTCCCGAATCAAATGTAAGTTGTTGGCTTGAGGTTTTTGATTTATTTTGGGCTGGTAAAACTGATTGTGGGTTGATATTCTGATGGTTTGATGTTCTTTTAAATTTTAGCAAGATGAAAATGCTGTGGAGAAGGAACCTCCCCCTCCTCCACCACCACGGTTTCAAGTACATTCATTTTGCAAGACCTTAACTGCTTCCGATACAAGCACCCATGGTGGATTTTCAGTGTTAAGGAGGCATGCAGATGAATGCCTTCCACCACTGGTTAGTTTTTGTCAACTTTTAGTTTGTTGTATTTATTTTTTCTTCGTTTCTGAATTTGATTCATTGTGGCTGTTTCTGGCTTGTGCTTTGGCAGAACATGTCTCGCCAACCCCCAACACAGGAGTTGGTTGCCAAAGATTTGCATGGAAATGAATGGCGCTTTCGCCATATCTTCCGAGGTAACTTATATTTATTTGATGCTTATCTTCCTTTGCATTTCTGTGTATTTTTTGTGTTACCCAACCACTCTTCGGACCATTGTTTCTGATACTAGTGAAAGAAAAATTTACAAGGCAGTGAAAGAAAAATTTACAAGGCACTTTTGGCAGTATAATTGTTGTATAATAAACATACTGTTGGGAATGACAGGTCAACCACGGAGGCATTTGCTGCAAAGTGGTTGGAGTGTTTTCGTTAGCTCCAAGAGGCTTGTAGCAGGAGATGCTTTTATATTTTTAAGGTTAGTGGATTTCTCACAAATTGAGATTCCATGAACTTGCTGTTGTTATTTATTTTTGTTCTGATATTGGACCACCATGTAACTTCCTAGGGGTGAGAATGGGGACCTTCGCGTTGGTGTTAGACGTGCTATGAGACAGCAAGGCAGTGTTCCATCTTCTGTGATATCCAGTCACAGTATGCATCTTGGTGTCCTCGCAACCGCATGGCATGCCATCATAACAGGAACCATGTTCACTGTATACTACAAGCCAAGGTGTTGTTTATTTGTATTTCTCAGCAATTAGTTTAGAGGTTTCAAATTACTATTTCAAATGTACTGTAATAATTGTATTTTGTTTTGTTTGTAGTATTTGATTTTTATGATTTGTTCGATTTTGTTTTTGAAGTAGTTTCAAATGTTTGTTTACAGGACAAGCCCTGCTGAGTTCATTGTTCCATTTGATCAATACATGGTGTCTGTTAAAAACAACTATTCTATAGGCATGAGGTTTAAGATGAGATTTGAAGGTGAAGAAGCTCCAGAGCAGAGGTATGTTTGGTTGATGCTGAATTCTTCCTCTCTGTTTATATTAATTACCTGAAAATGTGTAATGAGTTTATCTTGTCATAGGTTTACTGGCACCATAATTGGAACAGAAGATGCTGACAACAAAAGGTGGCGAGATTCCAAATGGAGATGCCTTAAGGTAGGCAAAATTCCTTGGGGCCGCAATTCTGTAGTTTTTTTTGGGTAAGCTAAAACGAACATTCTTATGTTTCTTAAAGGTGAGATGGGATGAGACTTCTACTATTCCCCGTCCTGAGAGAGTTTCGCCTTGGAAAATAGAGCCTGCTCTTGCTCCTCCTGCACTGAATCCACTTCCAATGCCCCGGCCGAAAAGACCTCGTACAAATATGGTGCCATCATCCCCAGATTCCTCAGTCCTTACTAGGGAAGGTAAACCCATATTGACATTGTAATATTTTTAGATACCTTAAATTCTTTTATGCAGAACATTTTTACTTTTCTTGCCCTTCGAAAAAGAAATAATATTTTCCTCTTTTGTTACTTTAGTAGGTTCGTCAAAAGTAAATGTAGACCCTGCGATGCCTGGTGGGTTTTCAAGGGTCTTGCAAGGTCAAGAATTCCCGACCTTGAGAGCCAGTTTTGCAGAGAGCGAGTCTGATACAGCTGAGAAATCTGTTGCAAGGCCACCGTCGATGGATGAAGAGAAGATTGATGGGGTATGTGCTTCAAGAAGATATGGTTCAGAGAACTGGATGTCCTCAGGGAGGCATGAACCAACCTACACAGATTTGCTGTCAGGCTTCGGGAATAATGTTGATTCCTCAAATGGCATCTGTCCACCTTTCATCGATCAAGGTGGAGTATCTTCTAATTCAATGAGAAAGCATTCAACGGATAAGGAAGGGAAATATAACTTGCATTCATGGTCCATGTTACCATCATCTCTGTCACTTAGCTTGGACTCTAATCAGAAAGGCCGTCTTGGAAATATGTCATACCAAGCCCAAGGGAATTCTAGATATGGTGGGTTTGGTGAATATTCTGTTATGAATGGGCAGAGAGTTGAGCACCCACATGGAAATTGGATGATGCCTCCACCTCCATCACCTTTTGAGAATCAGGCGAATGCAAGGGAAATCATGACGAGACCACAGATGTTACTAGACAAACACGAAGCTGTGAAGCCTAGAGATGGAAACTACAAGCTCTTTGGTATTCCCCTGATAACACCAGATCCTGCGTTGTCACACAGAAATGCGATGAATGAGTCACCTCGTAATAGCCTAGCTCATACTTTTGAGTCTGACCTGAAGTCTGAAAAATCAAGGGGCTCAAAATCAACAGATAATCCCGTGGCGGTTAGCGAGCCAGCTTTGCAAACTTCTCAGCAACATATCAGAGATGCTCCGGGTAAATCACAGGGTGGTTCAATTAGGAGTTGTACCAAGGTATTTATCTTTTTTCCGGACTATTTTCTTAGGCTTTATTTGGAATTCTGTTGACAATACGAAGGCCTATCGAAAACCAAACTTAATAAAATTGCTGTTGGTTCCAGGTTCACAAGCAGGGTATTGCACTAGGTAGGTCTGTTGATCTTACCAAGTTCAACAACTACGAGGAGCTGATAGCTGAATTGGACATGTTGTTTGAGTTTGGTGGTGAGCTGTTGTCCCTGAAAAAGAATTGGATGATCGTGTATACTGACGATGAAGGTGATATGATGCTTGTTGGAGATGATCCCTGGCAGTAAGTAGTTATCTTTCATCAATCTGCAAGATTACTCATTTGTTGCCTTTTAAGATGAATATAGTTATTTTATATGAATCTTTTGTGACCCAGAGGTTTACTAAGTAGCAATGTTGTATGATTGGTTCAGGGAATTTTGTAGCATAGTTCGGAAGATTTTCATCTACACCAGAGAGGAAGTCCAAAAGATGAACCCTGGGACTTTGAATGCACATGGAGAGGATAATCTATCATCGGGTGCAGAGGGTGTGGATGCAAGAGTGGGGAAGTCTCAACCACTTCCATCTGCATAGAAGCGTCAAGCCTGGTTCTCGAGATTTGTAGGTATATGACTAGGTATATAATTATCCTTGGATTATAATTTCTTTTTGTTGTCCCTTCTCCTTTTTGGCCATTTCCATCACGCGTCATTACCGGAAATGTGTAGAGTTTTGGAGGCAAGATGACAGTCATGGTGCTTTTGTGAGGGTCCTACTAAGCCATTCAAATATATGAAGTAGCGGAGTTGGACCATTTATCTATTGGACTTTGTAATTCAGCTGACAAGTCCCCCCCCCCCCCACCCCCCCAGATAGGTGGCGATTCTGATTGATCTAGTGTTGGACATGTTCTGGAGTTAGTTAATTTGGAAGTGATCTGGTCATGATATAGAGTAGATGAATATGTAATACCCCTTCCCTTTGGTTCGAGCAAGGTGTCGTGGGCCTAGCTTCTTGCAAACAATTCCACATTGTACATAGGCTAGTCGACCTCATTTTCCCGACCTTGTAATGTAAAGTAAGTGCACAGATTATCTTGTGTTTATGATGTTTTTGGTTAAGGAACCCATTGCTTTCGGTTTTATTATTATAATTTGTTTGGGGTCGTAAATCGAGCATGTCTGGACAGCATTGTTAAAAGTCGAAATCCTGTGGAATTCCTTGTCTTTGTCAAAGATTTGGCTATTTTTTCAAGTAACCAGTGGATCCGGGGATGAATCGAGTTTTATGCACTCGGTTCTTCCCCCGGACTTTTCTTTTTCCTTGCCTTTGCTTGAATAATTCAAAGGAGAATCGAGGGATAGAACAAGCAGAGGAGTGTCGAAGGAGAAAACGGGCAGTGAAAACCGCTGCCCTTTTGAATCTCGGAGCGGTATGAGTGCGCGGAGTTTTGAGACGCTTATTTGTGAAAGGCATTTAATGTGAAGGGGTCAAATAAACACTTGAAATATTCCAAAAGATAAAAGTTGGGTGGCTGAAAATATTCCAAAATTAACATCAAAATGTGCGGAGTTTTGAGACGCTTCATTGAATATCTCCCATTTTGTTGTAAGTTTGACTGTGATGCTAAAAAACAAACTGTCTCGGCATCAGCGGTGTTTTTCGGAAGGATAGAGTCCGATCAAATGTTTCCATTTTTCGTTCCAAAATTCGGAATTGAATTGGATTGGATCATAATTATCAAATTCGGAATATTTGGCATATTTGAAAATAAGTTTTCTTTTATTGGAATAAGTTTGTAACAATATGGAAAATTTGAATCGGAAATTCAGAATTCTCTGAATCTTTGAATGGATTCTAATTTCCGTTTAAATTTCTCGAAAAATCATCGGATTCGGACTTCTCAAGTTCAGATACAAAATTTTTACCTTGAGAATCGGAAACACCATTCCAACTTGCAATCCTAGTTGGTTGTAAGTAAGCAAAAATGAACTCGTCTCGTGTACGAAACCCGTATTAAAATAAGGTAAGAAAAGGATAAGAGGCAAAGGCATACGGGTATGGATACGGACACGACGGAAAATACTAATCGTACGTACTGTACTTGGAATATTCAGAACGATACATGACCAAGGAAAAAGCATATGCCAAACAGAAACATCTCCCACCTCACAAACCTCTTCCTATTATTTGTTGCCTTGGGACCATTTTATGGGTCTCATTCTGCTTTCATGATCTTACGTCACCACAAAGCCAGCTCTGGACTGGAAGAAGCCCATTTGTTTAATTTTCTTTAAGCCCAATTACTTACCTTCGTTTTGAAGCCCAATTATATTATGGATCATACAGGATGCGGGTACGGGTACGGTTATTATTTCTTAGTTGTTCCGGGTACCGGAAACACACGTGCGCTGAGTGCTTTTGGTTTTGAGTTAGTAGAATGAGATTTTTGAATCGTATCAATTTAGCTGTCTGACGGTTTGACCGTGTAATTTTTCATCAAATTAGTAATTTAAAGAGTCTTTTGAGTTTTATTTTTGAATTGACGTAGAAGTCACACTTGTACTATAATTTTTCCTTAATCAATCCGTGTATCAAAATTATAATCAATCACGTAGATTAAATAGTTTGAAAGCATGCATAAATGTTACCATTTATAAATTTCTGCCAATGTGAAACTTGAAAACTTGTGGCCCATTTTAAATCACACAAAACATGAAAGATGCAAAATGTCTTTAATTTTTAACAAAAAAATTGACATTCATCTAATAAAAGCACTTACAAGTAACGGTGTTTTCTTTAAAAAATCAATCCTAAAAAAGCTTGTAGAAAACCATTCACCACAGTAGTAGGATAACAGCACAATTATTGTAAAGGGCATAACATTTACGGGGTAATTCGGTCACAAAATTATTTAAAAACTGGAAAGAAATATCTGAAAATTTAAGAAACAATCAGAAAATCCAGGTCTGACTGAGCTGAATTTTCTGATGGTACAAAGCAAAACCTACAGCTACAAAGTTTAAGTTCCTTCAAAAGCTGCTAATTAAACACTTGATTGAACGAAACAATTGAGCTCTGGCAAAACATATACAAATTGCATGTCTCCTTCCTGTCTTTGGTTAAATCAAACTTCAAGTTGTTGTTTTGCTGCAATCTACATCATGCCATGGAACCCGATCGAATCCAGAAGTACCGCCTTTATCTGATCTGGGTGGACGTCTTGGCCTTCCTTGCATTGCTGAAAGATATCAAGAAGTTAGCTGAAATGTTTCATCATCTGTGTAGCGTGTTATGTTGTTAACAGTCAATATTAACTATTGACTACGTTTCAAGATTTCTGATAACGTAACATGTTAGACTGTCTGGTGGGATAGCATTACCCTCCTTACCAATGTTAGGCAACTATGATACTAGTGGGATGCTGTATGTATAAAGAACTGATGAGTGTAACGAATGATACCTCGGCACGGAAGACATCCATAGCAAAACCATTGAAACAGCTGATGACAGCTTGCTGGATGTCTAACCCAAGGTTATCCAAAGTTCTCATGGTCGAGAGCAAGAGACCTGGCCTTCGGCTGCAGAACATGTGGATGTTAACTGCTCGTCCTTCTCGCAGCCTAACTTCAACCTGCATATAATCATCGACATCAGAACAGAGTTGATCTGAACTGATCTAAAGTGAACACAGTTACTCATTTCCTTTCGCGTTTTTAGCAAAAAGTAAAGTCACTAGAAAAGTTTCCATGTTAAGAGTAAAATCTAATTTATACTTATTCAATCGAGGAAGTGCAAAAAGAAATTTCCAAGCATAGAGGATGTTACCCTTGCAGCTTGGCCATTTGGGCTAGGTAATGAGCCGGGGCAAAGTTCTTCCTTGATACGGTTTGGCAGAGTAGCCGGAGTGGGTGTCAAGGGGTGGAAATTTCCGGTAGGTGTCAATGCAGATCCGGGAGGGATTGATTCCAGTTCATTGTGGAGGCTGTTGATCCTCTGCAGAAGTTCCTTCAAGTACTCAATTGCATCCCCAAGGATTGAGGCCCTGTCCATCTGATATCACACGCCGGAATGTGATTCAATTCATACAATATTCATGAAACACAAGAAAACAAAGCTCCGAAAGCGTTTTCGTAGATCCTCCAAATAGCGACTTACTAACTAATCTTTCATCTAAAATGGCTTAAAGTTTGAACGTGAGTGAAATTAATGCCATCTTAAATTGAATCAAGTAATTTGGAGCCTTTTAAATGATGCTACTTGTACAACAAATGAAAAGGCTAAAAACAATTTGCTAATGAATTTTTAGGACCTGATTAATCACCTAAAACATAACATCATTGCATATTCAAATTCACGAG
Organism: Crataegus laevigata; assembly: GCA_963580275.1. Classification (NCBI taxonomy): domain Eukaryota; kingdom Viridiplantae; phylum Streptophyta; class Magnoliopsida; order Rosales; family Rosaceae; genus Crataegus; species Crataegus laevigata. Next base: position 8,809,745 of record OY756953.1, on the reverse strand, counting down.
AAAATTGTGTAAACGATGTGAAGTAATTCTTACTTTGCTAATTTTCGGAACAACGGATCTCAGCATGTACAGCCTATCATTGAGCTTCTTCCGGCGGCGCCTCTCAGCCATCAGATTCTTGGCAGGCAACCCTTTCTTCTTCCCCTTATGACCCCCTCCTCCACCGGTAACAGTACTATTCGCATTCGAGCTGTTCCCACCATTCTTGGCACCGTCATCAGCCTTAGTGTTCTCAGTAAACTCATCCGAATCATAGTTCAAACCCGAACCATCGAAACTTAGATCATCGACATCATCTCCGCCGCTCATTTTCCTCTTCTTCTCATTCTGCACACCCATCTCCCTCTTCCTCTCATCCCCTTCATTCAAAACCAGGCCCCCTTGTGAGCCCAAAACACCCAAATTCCCTCCACCATCGCCTAAGTTTTTCCGAAGCGCTGCTCTTTTCTGGAAAAGAGTTGGCTGTACTCCCACAGAAGGGAAGGACTCAAGTGGTCTCAGTAACTTAGGCCTATTGGGAAACAAAGCATTTGCCGAACCATCATCCACACCTCGAAAACCCGAAAAATTTGAACTGTTTTCAAGAACTTGAGGCATGCGGGTAGTCGAAAACTGTAAATTAGAACCCAAATTCTGAGCATTCATCTGGTTATTCGAGCTCAAATCATTGAACCCAGATAAAACCCCACCTCCCCTGTTCATCATACTCGAACCGCCACCCGAAGCTTGAGTGTCAAGAAACCCAATGTCACAGCCCAAATCGAAGCCATGATCCAAAGGGTTGTTAGGAACAACATTAAGCAGCGAAGACAAGTTGGGATTTTGAGGCATGTAGTAATGAACCTGATTCGGGTCGAGATTGTTGAAAACCGACGACGACGGCGAGCAGGAGGAGGAAGAGTCCACCGGGTTGAGCAGCAAGCTCTCTGGGTCGGCAAAGCTCGGCGAGAAGCTGATGTCTCTGACATCTGAATGGCCCTGGATGCTGTTATTCGCCGCCATGTACCAGTCGTCTTCAACCTCCAGCATCGATTTGAAGGTCGACAGAGAAGAACCCATCTCGTCCTTGTTCTCGGTGTTGCCGGCAGTTGCAGCGGCGGAGGTTCTAGTCCAGGAAACAGAGTCTCTGTCCTCCCTGTCGTCCATCCAAACACCACCGTTCAGCCTCGGCAGCATTCTGAAACGGGTTTTCCTTTCTGGGTTTTTCTCGGGAAAGTGACAGAATCAGCAGAAACCAAAAGGGGTCGATTGACTGAAGGAAAAACAAAAAAGTGAGAGAGCTTTTAAGGGAGGAGGAAATGGAGGTTGCAGAAGGAAAAGGGCATAGCTTTATGGCGATTTCTTGACACGACAGCCTCTGGAAAACGTTATACTCTAATCTAATCTTATCACCATTTGGATTTATGTGATGATTACTGTGAGACAAAAAATAACTGAAAACTTTGGGGATAAGCTTTCATGGCATTTCCTTCCTCCTTTCCTGCTCGGCTTTTTGGAGAACTGGGTTTTTTTTTTCCTGCGATTCTGGGATTTGCAGGAGAAGCCCAACTGGTTTTGGAGGTGGATTGTGTGGTGTTTGTAGGGGGTTTATGTGAGTCTAACCATGGCATCTGGTTTTAGAGGAGTTTTATATGAACGTTAATTGCATATTTACAGGTTTCACACGTGTTAGGGAGAGCCTTCTTTCTCCCTCTAAAATTTGTTTTTAATTCTTCAATGCAATATTTTTATTTTCTTTTAAAGAGGTTGAATATTTGCTTGGTGCTTGCGCATTTTGTGCAACTCACTCTTATGCGTTATCCAGGTCTCATATGTGTGTCAAGTTAGATTATTAATATATTGTACTGACGTTTGTGGCGCCACTGTACGTTTTTTAATCGTATCTTGTTTTGAACATATTTGCACCATCCTTCCAAATTGTAAGTTTTTCTAGTGTTCTAACTAAATTTCTTATCTCTTAAATAATCGTTATATTCTTATGCACCTAACTCTTATACGTTACACACGCCTCACATGTGTGTTAAGCTAGGTCATTTGTACATTGTACCTACGGTTATAGCCATTAACGTACTTTCCTTAACTTGATTGGACTATATAAGCACTTTCCCTTCAATTCATACGTTTTTTGTTTAATTGTTCTTGTTGAAATTCTTATCTCTTTGTACTCTTTTGCACCTAATTCTTATGCGTTACACATGTCTCTCATGTGTCTTACGCTAGGTCACATATTACATATGGTAGACTCTGATGTAAGTTATGTAACGAAGGTAACATATATTTAGCCTAAATACTTCTCAAGTATCCTTATCAATCATAGGTAACTATAGTGTGCTCCGATCCTCTAAATTAGAGAAAATTTCTACCAAATAGTCTAACTCTAGCTCAACACACTTACCCTATCCCATTGTCACTAAAAGCAACTTACACGGCACATAATACCTCATTAATATTGCACATGTGTCATTTAAGTCATTCTCTTATGTTCTAACTAAAAGGCGCTAGATGCTAGTCCAGAGGCATGTAGGGACCTAATGCCTAGGGGACTAGGCGGGCATGTGTGAGGGCCTAGGTGGTTTTTTTATTTGGTGTCTAGGTCCATGCCTTGTCCTATAGGGCTCGTTTAGGGCAATAGATGTGATTAGATTAGATTTAAGAACCAATGTTTAAGGTACGTTGAAGTAAGAATGAAAGTAGATGTGAATGACTTCGCAATTTTAATATCTTACTATTTTGTGAGGACCGAAAGAGATTAACTTGACAAAATTTCTTTCTTGAACGTACCTTAAATTAATTTAGCATGTTATCCAATCCAATCTCATATAGACACCAAACGACCCATGTGTTCATAAGACACGCTGCGTTCGATCAACATAGATGCCAAAGTTATTTTGGAATCAAACTATTCAAGAAGCTACTCAGAGTTTCAAAAGTATTTTGTTCTCAGGCATAAATACAGCTGAAAGCCAAGCCACTGTGTGTGTTTGTCTCTCTGCGTGGGTGTGTGTGTTGCAGTAAATAAAGGAAAATAGTGATAGTTCTATCCCTTCGCTTCAAAATTTGCGTCAATAAAAGCCGATGCATGTCAACAATTGGAAGGATAGACTGGAATTGTATTTAAGGTGTGGTCAGTGGTCTATATCGATACCTGTCCCTATTCACAACGTGATTAGTAAGCTGTATATGTTTTTTCTGCAATACACACACACACACACACACACACACACACACACACACACACACGCTATATATATATATTTCTGGGTTTATGTCTTGCATTGATCATGAGCAAGAACATGCAGCTACGTGCCCCAACATATATCAAACATCACATGTCACAGAAAATGTGCTTTATAGTTGTTAAATCTAAACACATAATATGGATATATTGAAATTGCAGATTAGGGAAATTTTAATTGGAGTATCTGCAACACCAGTTTACTTCTAATCTCGCTGCAGAACCACTTTTTTTTACTGTTTTTCCTGTTCTTGAACAAGGTAGGTAACTATTAGACAAAAGTAAGGTGGCTTGGTATAATTACAAATGCTTATAAAGGTGATGCTGCTGTTTCACCAACTATTTTGTTTGCTGCATGTTTTACATGTTCTTGGTAATATTCTCTAACACATAATTTTCTTGGGGTAAATCCCAATGTTAATTTCTATCCTGTCCCATGCTTATGTTTTCACAATTAGATCTTTGTTTTTATCCTTTTCGAAGTTTGAACTACAATTAAGTTTACAACTCGTCTTATGCTCATCCTTTACCACTCGACTGTTGTTTAATTTTATATCCTATCTCACTGCCATCCTTTATCACTCCCCCTTGTTTTTACCCTTTTCAAAAGTTGCAACTACATTAAAGTTTACAACATGCCGTACGGTCATCTTTTAACACTATTGTTATTTAAGTTTACAGCTTATCAAACGTTCATTGTTTTATAACTCATTTACCATTTTTAAATGTGTTGAATTGTTTTTTTAGTTTATAACTTGTTTCATACTCATTCTATTTACACTAGCTTGTTGTTTGACTTACATTTTATCAAATGCTTATCCACTTATCCATTTAGCACTCCATTGTTGTTTTTATCCTTTGTAAAGTTTGAACTACATCTCAACAAGTTCGTCATCCTCATCATTATACTCCTCGATTGTTGTTTAAGTTTACAGCTCGTCTCATGTTTATCCTTTACCGCGTGACTCTTGTCATAAACTTTTAATATCCAATTACTACTAAGAACTCCCAAAGGGCGGCCTTATTTGACCTTTGAATTACAAATCTCAAGCATATGTAGTTGAAACATAACTAATTGAATAGGAGGAGTAGTAGTAGTAAGTAAAGAGGAGAAAGAGAGAGAGAAAGATGGGATTGAAATTGAATTGCAGCAGTCGCAGCCACACAGAGAGAAAGAGAGGGAATAATTTTCAGAGGTAATAGAAAGAGAGCCAAGGATCTCGTGAGCTTCTTTCTATTCACCGCACCTACCACCCAATCAAACCTTTCTTTACCACTCACCTTTCTTTTGGATTTTCAAGATCTTGTGGTTGCTCAACGGTTACTTCCTCCTACCTCTCTCTCTCTCTCTCTCTCTCTCTCTCTCTCTCTCTCTGTGCCCTTGCCCTTTGGTCTAGTTTGTGTTTTGTGTGAGTGCAAATTCATTCACCCTCCCTCCCACCTTTATTTCTAATGTACTAATCAAAGTCCCCCACCTTTATTTCTAATGTAATCAAAGTCCCCATCCCCATCTAGAGTGAGACAAACTTTTATAGAAGTTTTTTGGTTCACGTCATTCGTAAAGTCTTCACAAAATATAAGATCTTTAATTTGTATTTTAGTTTCACTGAAAATGACACTAATCATATTAAATGTGAAAGTTACTCTAATCGCGTAGCCTTACACAAGTTTATCTCCAATCATATTGTTCGAATTTTATGAATTTAATTTCTCTTTGGAATAGGGCCGCAAGTTTTTGAAGTATATTGAAAAAGGAAAAAAAATCCTCTCCGAATTCACTTTGTGTTTAAATTTAAATAAAAAAAAGTCAAATGATTTCTGATCGTATTATACATCATGAATGACTAAGATGTAAAAATCCCTAGGATCTTCACAAAGTGAATCTAAGTGGGATCCAATTCCTTGAAAAAGTACTTGAGGAGAAGATGGCTATGTGGCAATGCCATATCCATTACATTATCCTATAAATGTGCATGTTGTTGATGAATTTTAAACAATTAATATGAGATGGTATATATATTGACTTCTATCAAGATAATATTTTATTTTAAACTGCTCTAATTTGATCGATTTATGTCAAGCAAACTAATTCAACTCATCTAGAGGTGCAACTTGAATCGATGGATTGGTTTGAACGTTTTCAACCCCAACTCTAAATGAGACCTTCATCTTTTTGGAAAGAAAATCTCAAGTTAAGAAATACCCAATCTAATCAAATTTGTGTCGAGCTTTTTTTTTAATTTTTAATTTTTAAATTATTGTTATTAAGGAGTGTGAAGAAGGTTCAAAATTATTATAATAATTTAGAAAATGGAGAGTTCCGAATTCAGGACGTATGAGAGAAAACTTAATATCATATCTACTAGAATATTAGACTATAATAAAGGTGTAATCAATGTAAAATATAAACAACACACTATCGTTGTAAGCTAAGGCCTTATTTGACCCTTGAATTACAAATCTCGAGCACATGTCCTGTGTTCAAAACTCTCTATTCTCCTAAATTATCTTAATAGATTTCTAACTCTCCCCCTCCTCCTAAAAATGGTATTAAAAAAATAAAATAAAAATACCTCCAAAACTTAGAATTTTTTTAAAACTTGAATTCAAACGCTTATGAAAGCAATGGCATATCAAATAAATGTGTAGAAAACAAAACCTTATTTACATAGGGACCCACTAAATCTATAAAAATAACTTGAAGGACTAGTGAAAATTAAAATTATGGACCCCAATGAAAGTGTAATCAATGTAAAACGTAAACAGATGCAAATGTGGAAAGATAGAGGGGTCGACAAGAATAATAATATTGCAAATGCAAGAGGGAAAAGGCTAAGCTGCCTTTAATATTCAAGGACTATCCTCGTGAGCTAATGGACATTGTACCATTGGCATCCAAAGTCTGCCCTTACTATTTAGGGTTACCCCACACTACATTATTACTTGCATTGGAAACGTTCTTTTTTACTATCACATCCCAACTTAGAAAATTATTTACACGGACATCCCATGCTGGCCATATGCTTTTGCAATTTGAACATAACGAGCTATGTCGCTACAGAGTAATTTGGGTTGAGCAGCCCAGCTTAGCCTTCCTTCGAAGTGGCCAACAAGTCATCTTTAACCGATTCGGTCAGAAGGTCATAGGGCAAAAAAATAGCCCGAAATGACATGAAAACTATATCAAACCGAGGGCTAGGCCAAATGGCTCGTGGGTTTCACCGGGCCAAAAATACCAAATCAGGCCAACCAGCTGACCCAATCCAGCCAGCCTTAGGCCAGCCCAAGGTTTGAGTTGCAACAGCTAGCTGACATCAGTGTGACGCCAGCTAGCTGACATCATGTAGCCGTTGGATTTGAATTATTATTATTATTTTGGGGGGACAAAATTTTAGAAAAAATAAATAAAAAATTCTAATTTTTTTTTCCTATAACTACCTAAGCCATTAAGCAATATGGAAGATCATTAAATAACATCAAACTTAAACAACATTAAACCAAGGTTCTAAAAAACATTATGCGCTAGTCGGGCGGCAGGCTGGGGCCTAGCGCCTAGGTGGCTAGGCGGGCGCCTAGGCGGACTTGGCGGATTTAAGTAAATCCATTATATTTTGTGTAAATAAGTGTCTGTTTATACTTAAAATATATATAATTTCATCATAAACTACAAAATAGAATGACATATGTATTATGAAGTATTAGAACATAATGAAAACATGGGGAACAACCATATAGTGTGTGCTCATTTAAGTATTTAATAAGTCTCTTACAATTTATTGAAAAAATTAAATGCAAATTAAAAGTTATCTATTTTATGTTTAAGTGAGTCGCAACCTAGGCAAGTGCATAAGCGGGTCTGGGAGGACTAGGCGGTTGAGGCGGGCGCCTCAATTGGTTTGGGCACTCTTTCTTAATTTTCAAACGCCCATGCATTAATCGGGGCGGTAACCAGTCACCTAGCGCTTAGGCGGGGATTTTTAGAACAGTGCATTAAGCAATATTAAACAATATGAAACTTAAACAACATTAAAAAAACATTTAACAACATTAAATTTTTTTAACAACATAAAGCTTAAATGCCTATTCCATGCTTCTTTTGGCCCAAAGATGTGCAACAAGATCCTGTTGTAGGTACTTGTTTATGACACGTGAAAATATCATCCTATGACGCCTTATGTAGTAATTTAAACCGATGTTACCCGTTATTGGATTCAAAGGCAAATTAGGCCCATCAGATATTTTTGCACGAGCCCTCCTTGATCTATTTGGATCATCTTGGTCGTCATCAGACTCTCCATCAATATAGCTATCTCACTCATCCTCCACAATCATGTTGTGAAATATGATGCACGACATCATGATGTAGTTCAATTTTCTCAACTCCACCCTCTTGCCAGTTCTTTATTGATCTTTCACCATGCTTGCAGGATACCGAAAGCTCTCTCAACATCTTTTTGATATGCCTCTTGGTAACCACCTTTAGGCGTCATCCACAGGGTTTGCAATTACTTGGACAAATTTTGCCCACTTTGGGTAGATGCCATCTACTAAGTAATACCCCATATTGTACTAACGCCCGTTGATGTAGTAGTCAAGTTGAAGCGATTTACCCTCCGTCAGGTTATTGAAGAAGGGTGAACACCCAAGAATTGTAATGTCATTTTGGGATCCTAGGACTCCAAAGAAAGCATGCCAGATCTACGAGTCAAATGACGCAACCGCCTCTAACACAATAGTTGGCTTTCTCAATCTTCTGCTAAAGCCTTCTTGCCATCTGGTGGGACAGTTCTTCCACTGCCAATGCATGCAATCTAATGACCATATCATGCCCGGAAAGCCACGGTCTTCAGCTTTGCGAAGGAGCCAATCCAGATCTTTTTAATTTGGTTGACGGATGTACTCTTCTTTGTAAAGCTGAACAACTGTGTGACAGAATTCAACAAGATTATTAAGGCATATAGACTCAGACATAACATATATATCATCCATCGCATTAGTTGGGGAGGCATATGCCAGCATTCGGAGTGCAATAATAACTTTCTGATAAGGTGAGAAACCGGGACGGCCTGCTCTGTCCAGTTTATGTTAAAAGTATAGATTGACATGTTGGACATCATGAAGTAAACGCTTGAAGACATGACGCCTCATCCGGAAGCGATGTTTGAAATCCTCTTCGGTGTACCCCGAGTTAGGGTTGAAGTAGTTGTTCATCAGATTCTCATACGCCATCTTCCTATTTCGTGGCTTGTAACCGTGACCAGCAATAGAGCCACCCCATTAAGGTTGTTCTTCAGTTGCTTCACACGTCATGACCCCAGCCATGGCTGCTATATATGATGTATTGCGCCATGCTTCATCTTCTTTATCGGACTCCTCATCTTCTCGTCTCATCTGCGCCCACTAATCTTCTAATTCAGAATTGGATAAGGACCCCCAGTTGGAATTTGAAGAGGATTCAAAGTTGGAATTCAATGCAAACTTGAATTGAAAAAGATATTGAAGATGGCAAAGCTGAATGTGTGTGAATTATAGGCCAATATCCACCCTATTTATGGATATTGGAAACTGAAGATAAGAGGTCTCGCACAGATAAAATTACTATCTAAAATTCCCACAACCAATTACATCTTGACACATGGCACTCAAAATCCTATCCGAAAAATTATTGAGATTACACATCGACATGAAATATAGAGAGTTACTCACTTATCAACAAGGGGCACTCAAAATCTAAGATGTAAAATTATTGAGATTCCTTATCGACAAGAATTCTACAAAGTTACTTACATATCAACAAGCGCCACTCGAAATCCGAGACATAAAATTATTGAGATTCTTTATCGACAAGAAATTTGTAAAGTTACTCACATATCGACATGTGGCACTCGAAATACGAGACGTAAAATTATTGAGGTTCCATCTCAATGAAAAATTGTTGAGGTAGTTTAATTTAAGTAACCATATTAATTCAATTAAAATAATAAATTATGTTTAGCTTATGGCCTTTTAGCCCTTTCGGTTAGAGATGATTTTTTGTCACATGGCTATGTTTGGCCTATGACCCTTTGGCCCCTAGGTTGGAGATGGTAAGAAATATGACTTGGTACTGTTCATTAAAATATTAATTTATTGGAGGGCTATAAGGCTAAAAGGAGCCATTTGGCCTTCTTTCGGTTAGAGATGGCCTAAGGAGATCGACATAACGATGAAATTTATTGGTGATGCACGAATTGGTATGGATAACGCTCTCTTAATCTTACGAAAAATTACTTTGCCATGTAGTGAGCAACCGACCACCATCGTTTAGGTTTGGTATGATTTCGTCCTCATCATCCTCTTTCTTAAACCTAAACCTCAAGCCTCTCTGACTTTTTTCCTCTGTCCTTCCACTGATCCTTGGACTAGAGTCTTTCTCAAAGCTCACAAGCAACAGATTGCTTGAACTCTATAGGAGCCACCAACCTCAAATCAAACCCGATGAAAGAAATTAAAGTAAAAGTGTCATATTTGAGCCATGAGCCTGGGACCATCGTGGTCCTTTCATGGCTCTGCCTCTAATGACAAAGTTTGGTATGGTAAAGAGTATCACTATATTCACTACAAGGGTAGTAACAGTATTAATTGTAAGACAATCTAACATGTCATACTGTGAGATGTTACAATGTTACATTTACAACAAGAACAAATCATTTCAATCGGAAGTGCTAGCTTGTCGAAATCCGAAATAAATGCTATGTTAGTTGTATCTTACTCGTAAACTGTCTTAGGGTTACCCAAAATGGTGAAGATGAGTGAGAAATAAGATCTAGAGTAAGTTAACAAGTCCAGAGTTCAGTTTCCTTCCTAATGCCATGATTCTCGTCCCTTCATATGTGATCTTAAATTCCTCATCTCAGTCCAATGACTCCAAACTGCAAAACTCCGCCCAAAAAACAAGAGCCCGTAATAGAAAAAAGATTGTTGATTTGGGCCAAACGTAAAAGGCCCGAAAACCCACAAACATATCTTGGCTGGCCCACTTTTGGATCATCTTGAATTTGACATAGATTGACAAAGTGGGCTGAGTCTCCTTGGCAATTTGCCCAAAAAAATCTAGCACCTCCATCATAAGCCTACAAGGGTGCATATGTTTGCCTTCATTAAACTTCACTAGACTAGACTTGATTATATAGATAAGAGTAGTCCATGTTTGTTACTTGAAGCAGATAACCTAAGTATTTTGTTGTATATCATAGGTTCTTTTTTCCATTTTTTATTATCTTGCTTTTTAGTCCAGCATTGCATCAAACGGTTCATTAAGTTAGTTCAACTTAGTCTATTCTAAGCCACTACAACTTAGTTTTTTAAGCTAATTCAATTCAAAATAGTCTGGTACAATAAACGCACCCACACAAATAAAGAACGAGTGTTTTGTCCACAAATGAATAGAGTAAAAGTTTGCAAAACAAAAGGAAGAACGAACTTAGAAAAAATCACAATTATGGTCGCTGGATTGACAATAAGGCCAAGGCCAAAACTAAAGGCTGCCGACCCCAATTAGAAGAAATTTTTAGTTGTGACGGGAACACGAATGGTAAATAAAGTGTTTTTATGTAAGTGTTGGAAAATTTTAATTTTAAAGTTATTAACATTTTAACACATACATCCCACCATTTATACAAAGACATGTGGTGTACCACTTCGTGTGACGGTCACATAGAAAAATCTCTCCCCAATCAGCATAAATATTTCCTGATATTTTTACACGTACAAACAACCAAACGCATCTTAATCATTGGAATTTGTCAAAGGAAAGGCCACCAAATCCCGCAATTCAATTTGTAATTTTCCTCTCAATTATTTACAATATATTTTATAATTGAACTGCAATAAGGAAATGAGAATCTCAGAAATGAAAATCTCAAATTTTCTACTTTGGCGATTAACTAGATTATCTCAATTCAATTGGACTAATGTTCTAATTTAAAATTTAATACAAGATATTTCTACTTTAAACTACGTTAAGGGGGGATATTTAAACCCATAACACATCTAGTTAACGAGAAATGCGCTAACCAATACGGCAATCCACCACTTGTTGTTCTAATCGTTTAGTAAACATAAATATTGGGACTAAACCTTCTATGGAAAGGCCTGAAAAATTGGACAACAACCCAACATATTGTTTGGTCAAACCACTGAACTTAAGAAGACTAAGGGTTGCTAGGTAGGATTGTTAATATGAAAGTTTCATTAATTAGTATTGTTCATCTGCCTCTAATGAAAAAAAAAAAGTTTTTTTGAGAAATATGTGTAGAGTTGCTTTTGCTTTCTGGTGTTTTGGACCTATGATTTTGAAAAGAAAAAAATAAAACTTTTTTTTTATCGTTTACCAAACACAGTTAAGGCTGTATCTTTTTTAAGAAACTGTTTTAAAAAAAAATTAAGCAACCCTAAATTAGCCCTAAAAGCCCATACATCAAAACTCCTATAGAAAATAGTTTTTCATTAAAATATTTTTAGAAGAATGTCCCAATTTTAATCAATAGTTGATGTGTTTTTCTAGAAAAGCACTTGAAAATACTTTTGTAAGTATTTTCAATTTCTATTATAACCAAAAAAACAATTTAAATTTTTTAATCAAAAGTTGCTTAAAATGTATTTATTTATTCTTTAGCCATCATAAAATAGTTCCATGTAGGCGCACCGCAGGAACTTTATATATGATAATGTGAGTTGTGAAATTTACCAAATAATTTCACAAATGAGCTAAAATTGCAAGGAAGAATACTACTAGATTATAATATTAAATGCTAGTTTGGAATTGTCGTGTTTTATTTATTTATTTTTAAAACAACTCTGTTGTGCTTTATAAATAATCAGTTGTAAAATAAAGCGTTGAGCGTTTGATAAATTGTCTTTTTATAAATTTTGTAATAGGTAGAGCAATGTAGAAGCGTAATGTATAAATAATATAATTGTATATAATGATAAAAATTAATATAGTAGTTGGGGTGGTGGCAATGATAGCAATGGCAGGGCTAGTGGTGGTGGCAGTGGCAATGGTGGATGTGTCTAGTGCTACCAATAATGAGGTGTGGTGGTTAGGGAGGCGACAATTGCGTAATGTTGGTGGTTGCAGTTGTTGTTGTGGCAACGAAAATGGTTGTGGTACTAGCAGTGGCGGTGGCTGTAGGCGGCTGATGGTGATGGTGATGGCAGCAACAATTGTAAGGGTATGGTGGTGGTGCCAATAATGGGGTGTGGTGGTTGGGTGAAGAGATTAAAATGGTGGTAAAGGCGGTACTCCGACGATGGTGGTTGTGGTGGTAGTGGTGATGGTTGTGATGGTGGCGGTAGTGACAATTAGGGGTGTTGTGGTTGGGTTGCAGAGGTTATAATGGTGGTAGAGGCGGTGGCAGCGAGGATGGTATTTGTAACGGTAGTGGTGGCGATTGTGGTATTGGTGGTGGTGACAATTATGACGATGGTAACAACAACGATGGTGCTAATGGTAGTTGTGGTGCTAGAGGTGGCAATTGTGGTTGTTGTGGTGGCGGTGGTCATGGCAGCTACAATGGCGGTGGTGATGACGCTTGTAGTGTCAGTGATGATAGAAGGTTAGTGGTTGTAGTGTTACTGTTAGGTGGTCACTTTGTTCTCCGAGGGAGAAAATGTCATTTTAAAAAATTGATACGGTATTACAAGAATTAAAAACATTTATTAAAGGCTCAAATTCGTTTTTTAAAGGAAAACTAATGAAAATGATTTTAAACTTTAAGTTTTAACCAAAAGTCATCCTATAACTTTATTTAATGATAAGGACAAAATAATGAAAAAAAAAACCAAACAAAAAACCTAGGTAAAGCGCGTGTAATACTTCATCATCGCCTCATTATTCTTCATCTCCTTCTCCTCCATCAACTCCCTGCCAACAACGCCTCTCCTCTTTCTCTCTAACAATTTTATATTTTCCAATATTTTCTTCGTATCTGTATTAGACTACTGCTTGTGCACAAATTTAGTCAAATTCGTCCCTTGTAGATTATATACACAAAAGTAGGATTATGAACTTTCTATTGTTTTTACACATATATATTATTATATAACTGTTGCAGTCCTATTTAGTATAGGAATGTGATTGTGTAAATCCTAATAGATTAGGAATGTATCTTATATTCCTATTAGGAGTAGATTACTCATTAAGTATTGTAATCCTTATGGGAAAGGGTTTGTCCTTTCTACCACTATAAATAGAGGCACAATGGGGTGAATTAAAACACACCTCACAATTAAATCTTTCTCTCTTCTCTCTAAAGTGGCCGGCCTCCCTCTCCCTCTCTAACCCTAGATCGCTCAATCAAATAGGCCTACAACACGTTATCAGCATGCTCTTGCCAGAAGCTAAGGAATTGACGCATCGTTGGAGGAGGCTTTTCATCCACCAAAATTCAAAGGCTTATTTGTTTTCTGCTAATCAGGTACGCTTAAAATAAATGAAGATATTTGAAACGTCCACGAAGCATGAAAACATTCCCCATGATGCATGAACCCCTCTATGTTTATATTTTCCTTTCGATATATATATATTGTATATGTTCATATATTTGTTTCATGCATTGCAAAATTAAATTGCTATGTGGAATTTGTGAGTCAAATTATAAAATTAAATTAGAAGCAAATTAGGGTTTTTCCCTAAACCCTAAAGGATTTGAAAAAAAAAGGGGGCAGGATTTGGTGCGGCACTGCACCACCCCAGTGCAGCCAGGACACCAGGCTTCGGCCTGAATTTTTCCCGCTGGGCCTGCAGCCCATGGCCTTCTCGGCCTGCACCTAAATTGATAGCCTTGCGGCTGGGTTGTCCCGTGCACACTTAAGGCTAGCTTTTGCTGGGCCGATCCCCCCCTCCCCAGTTACACGCTGCCAGCCCACGTGGCTGGGCCACTCGTGCAGCCCCCCTAATTTATTAGGCCCTGTAAAAAAATTTCAAGGCACCCTGTGCCTTTCCTTTTGCACGGCACCCATGCCCAAATTATTTTGGGCATATTTTTCAATCCACATGCTATATTTTAATACTATTTAACCCGTATGATTATATTATTTTGCTTCTATAATCGACCCTGTATGGCCCGATGTATTGAATTAATTAAAATTGACCTGCAGTTCATTAATCTGATTATGAATCCAAAATTATTGACCTGAAGATCATTTTTGGACATTAACGATTCAATAATTTATTTTTATACTTTGAACCGTCACATACTTTCGTAGTAACGAAGCTCTCACACTTGAGTTCCCGAAGAACCTCAAATCCACTATATGTATATTTGTATATTGCATTCTGTGTTTCTTGCAGGAACCTCTCATTATGAACTAATTGTTCATAAAACTAAATTGAACCTGTAGTTTCAAATTTAGTGCCTTTGAAACCTGAAGTTTTCATTCAAAACATACCACATGAAACCTGAAGCTTTCATGCATTATTTAAACCACTACATGTCTAAAGAACCTGTATGTTCTACGATATATGTCTATGGCTTACCATATGACTACTCACGTTTTTCTCCCTCTGTTTTAGGGACATGTCGAACTTGAACAAGCTCGATTTCTCCGCTCTAGAAGTCTCTGGAGGAAACTATCTGAAGTGGGTTCAAGACGTGAAGCTCCATCTAACTGCAAAGGGTATTAGAGCCACCATCGAGGCACCCGTCACCGGAAAAACTGTTGACGAAGCTCAGAAGGCTACTGCAATGATCTTCATTCGAAGACACATCCATGATGCACTGCAGACCGAGTACCTCGCTGAGGAGGACCCACGCACCCTCTGGCTTGCTCTGGCTGACCGTTTCGATCACCAGAAAGACATCTACTTGCCTGAAGCAAGACACGATTGGCAGGATCTTCGCTTCCAAGACTTTAAGTCTGTGAATGAATACAACTCTGAAGTTTGTAGGACCCGTTCATTGCTGAAATTCTGTAAAGTGGAACTTACCGAATCAGATCTCCTGGAGAAGACCTATTCGACCTTCCATGCCACCAATATTGTCCTGTAGCAACAATATAGGGCACAGAAATTCACCAAGTTCTCGGATTTGATCTCTGTTTTACTTCTCGCTGAAAAGCAGAACCAGCTTTTGATGAGAAATCATCAAGCTAGACCGACTGGCTCGAACGCTGTGCCTGAAGCACATGCAACATATTCTGGTAGCCATAAACGACGACAGAATCGTCGTGGTCGTGGTAATAGGCAGCAAGCTCCACCACGAGCCCAAGGTCAACAGAGAGCCGCACCTAAGGGAAGGATTGCGACCCAACAGCGTCCACCACTAGCCCCTAAGGTCCCAAACTTCAAGAACAAGGGCAAAGCTCCCGGTCAGTCTGCTTCTACTGACCTGGACAATTGATATCGTTGTGGATCAAAGGATCATTGGTCACGCGTATGCCGAGCTTCCCCTGAGGCTATTGCCAAGTATCATTCACATCGTGAGTCTAACTTTGCAGCTGTGGATCGTCAGGAAGATGCAACCACATCCATGGAGATATCGGATTTTCAGGAGGCTTCAGCCCCTATGGAAGAATAATTTAGACATGTTTTTAGGGTGTTTACCCCTAGTGGCCGAACCCACTAGGAGTGGCCGGCCCTACCCCCTATTTATCTAGGTTTATGGTTTAAAATTTTGAACAATTTTCCCAAGTATTTGGAATAATTTGTTTGGTTTTGATTTGTTTTGAATTATGGATTATTATTTAAATGGATATTATTTTTCTCGAATTGCTTAATTGAATGAATGGACTTATATTTATGCATGTGACCAATTCAATCAATTTATTTCTAGGTATGTCTAGTGGGGAAGTTAGTTGTCTGGCAGATAGTGCAATCACGCACACCATCTTGCGTGAAAAACACTATTTTACTAACTTAATACCCCAGAAATCTCCTTTGACAACCCTCGTAGGTTCATCCAACCTGATTGAAGGATACGGAAAGGCACGTATCATGTTGTCTAATGGTACTATCTTGACCATTAAGGAGGCACTCTATTCTCCACGTTCCGGAAGAACGTTGCTGAGTTTTAGAGATATTCGAGATAATAAATATCATATTGAAACCACTGAAGATCATGGTTCTGAATTTCTTTGTATCACTTCATACGAATATGGCCAGAAGCGTATTCACGAGAAGTTGGAACGTCTGCCGAATGGGTTGTACATCACAACCATTCGGGGCATAGAAGCCCACAGTGTGGCCGGCCCTATGCCTGAGTTCCAGGACACTTTGTTGCTTTGGCATGACCATTTGGGACATCCTAGACGTGACATGAAGCGCTGTATCCTCAAATCATCACACGGGCATAAGTTACATCCTCATGTAGGACTCCCACCATGCAAAGCGTGTTCTTTGGGGAAGTTGAATACTCAACCCTCATATACAAAGATTATTCACAACCCCCCTAAATTTCTTCAGAGGATTCAAGGGGACATTTGTGGACCAATCCAACCAATTTGCGGACCATTTAAATATTTTATGGTGTTGGTTGATGCATCGACACGATGGTCACATGTTTGCTTGTTGTCCACACGCAACGCCGCGTTTGCTAAACTCCTAGCTCAAATTATTAAGCTAAGGGCTCACTACCCTGATTATCCGATTAAGTCGATTCGATTGGATAACGCTGGAGAGTTTACGTCACAGACCTTTGACGATTATTGCATGTCAGTAGGGATTGATGTGGAACATCCTGTACCCCATGTTCACACCCAAAATGGCCTGGCAGAAGCTTTCATAAAGCGCCTTCAAATGATAGCTCGGACTTTGGTTATGAGAACCAAACTGCCGGTATCTGCCTGGGGCTATGCAATAATGCACGCAGCCATGTTGGTCCGTCTGAGGCCCACCGCTACCCAACCACATTCACCGTTACAGTTGGTCACTGGATACGAGCTTGACGTCTCGCATTTACGGGTGTTTGGGTGCGCCATTTATGTGCCAATAGCGCCGCCGCTACGTACCAAAATGGGTCCTCAGAGAAAAATGGGAATCTATGTCGGTTATGATTCGCCATCAATTGTTCGATACATAGAACCCTTGACAGGAGATCTTTTCACAGCACGTTTTGCGGATTGTCACTTTGATGAGACAGTCTTCCTGGCGTTAGGGGGAGATAAGCATGCTAACGTTCCCGTAGAACGCCGCGAATTGTCGTGGTATGCTCCCACTATGTCTCATTTAGATCCCCGCACTGCTCAGTCTGAAACTGAAGTGCGTCGAATTATAGATCTTCAGAGCATTGCTCAAAGCATGCCATATGCTTTTAATGATCTAGCTAAAGTGACAAGATCACATATACCCGCTGCAAACACACCTGCAAGGATAGACGTACCCCGTGTACGTCAATAACCCGCCTGGGAAGGCCAGATCGTCCCCGAAGGAGGGGAGGCCGCAACTTCCACGCGACACGGTACATTGGCAGCTAGCCAATCATCTGCTCCGACCCTGAAGCGTGGCAGACCACCTGGTTCAAAGGATTCACAACCCCGGAAGAGGAAAATGGCACCAACTAGTGACCCTAGTTGAATCCGACCATCGCTCACTCATCCGTCCCAACGCATGAGGTTATTCTAGATTACGGTGATGTTTCAGATGAAACATGCCGGCCTCTCGAGAATCGCGAGATTTCGGTCCATTACACAGTATTGGATGAGGTTTGGAATAGGAATGAGATGATCGTCGACGACGCATTCTCGTATTCAGTAGCTACTGACATCATGCTTAGCGATGACATTGAACCACGTTCCGTCGATGAATGCCGACGTAGAACCGATTGGTCAAACTGGAAACAAGCAATCCAGGTCGAACTCGATTCGCTCGCGAAACGTAAAGTGTTTGGACCAGTCGCTCCTACACCACCACGTGTGAAGCCCGTTGGCTACAAATGGGTTTTCGTGAGGAAGCGTAATGAGAAGAATGAAATAATGCGATACAAAGCACGCTTCGTAGCGCAAGACTTCTCTCAACGCCCTGGAATTGATTACGAGGAGACGTATTCTCCCGTAATGGACGTCATAACGTTCCGCTACCTAATCAGTTTGGTAGTTTCCGAAAAACTGAATATGCAGCTTATGGACGTGGTAACCGCGTATCTTTATGGGGATCTAGATACGGAAATATATATGAAAGTTCAAGAAGGACTTCCATTGACTGGCTCAAATAGTTCTAGACCACGGAACACTCTCTCAGTTAGGTTGAGGAGGTCACTCTACGGATTGAAACAATCCGGGCGGATGTGGTATAACCGTCTGAGTGAATATTTGACAAGTCAGGGTTATGTGAACAATGAACTATGCCCATGCGTGTTCATAAAGAAGTCACATTCCGGATTTGCAATCATTGCAGTTTATGTCGACGACATGAACCTCATTGGGACTCTTGCAGAGCTTGAGGGAATTGCTGCACACTTGAAATCGGAATTTGAGATGAAGGATCTTGGAAAAACTCGATACTGTTTCGGCCTGGAGATCGAGCATCGTTCGGGTGGAATCTTAGTACATCAATCGAACTACACCCAAAAGGTGTTGCGTCGTTTTAATGAGGATAAAGCGAAGCCTTCGAGTACACCAATGGTCGTTCGGACTCTAGATGCTAAACGAGATCCCTTCCGTCCAAAGGAGGATGATGAAGAGATTTTGGAACCCGAAGTTCCTTACCTGAGTGCAATTGGGGCTTTATTGTACTTGGCTCAGTGCACTAGACCCGACATCTCCTTCGCTGTTAATCTTTTGGCAAGATACAGTAATGCGCCCACACGCAGGCACTGGAATGGTGTTAAAGACGTTTTCCGCTACCTTAAGGGTACAACGGATTTGGGCTTGTTCTATACCCACGAATCACCGAGTGTTGCCGCCCCTTACGGTCCTCGGGATGATTCTCGCCTTGTTGGTTATGCAGATGCTGGATATCTGTCTGATCCACATAGAGCACGTTCTCAAATGGGTTATGTCTTTACCGTTGGAGACACCGCTATATCTTGGAGGTCTACCAAGCAAACACTAGTGGCTACTTCGTCGAACCATGCTGAGATTCTCGCCCTACATGAAGCAACGTGTGAATGCTTTTGGCTGAGAGAAGTTATGGAACATATCCGAAGTACTAGTGGTCTTACATCAGTCGTTGACCTTCCTACGACGATCTTTGAAGACAATGCCGCATGTATCGAGCAGTTAAAGAAGGGATACATCAAGGGAGACAACACCAAGCACATAGCGCCAAAGTTCTTTTACTCACACCAGCAGCAGCAGCATCAGAACATTGAAGTCAAGCAAATCCGTTCCCAAGACAACTTGGCCGATCTCTTCACCAAGTCATTGCCCAAGTCTACTTTCCAGAAGCTCGTCCAAGGAATCGGTATGTGTAAATTATCTGAGTTAAATCACTTGTAGTTCTCTTATTTAGAAGTTATGTCTAACTCAGGGGGAGTATCTAGAAGTATACTCACATGATCTTAATGTACTCTTTTTCCCTACGATTAGGAGCATTTTTCCCACTGGGTTTTTGCTACCTAACTAGGTTTTAACGAGGCACCCATCCTGGGATGATCATACTCCGTTGAGTTCACTACCTTCGTCCAGTTCGACGAGTGTTTAGACATTATGCATACTTTCTTACTTTTCTCTTTAGTCTATGGGTTTTGCCTATCATGGGTTTTACCATAGCAAGGTTTTTATGAGTTTTTACAAATGCATACTTCAACATAAATTTGAGACTCGCGAATACCCGTTGTGCCGATGACTTCATCAACTATTCAACCTTATCTGCTGAAGATCTTATGCGATGATGCTTTGAGTATTTACACACTCAAGGGGGAGTGTTGCAGTCCTATTTAGTATAGGAATGTGATTGTGTAAATCCTAATAGATTAGGAATGTATCTTATATTCCTATTAGGAGTAGATTACTCATTAAGTATTGTAATCCTTATGGGAAAGGGTTTGTCATTTCTACCACTATAAATAGAGGCACAATGGGGTGAATTAAAACACACCTCACAATTAAATCTTTCTCTCTTCTCTCTAAAGTGGCCGGCCTCCCTCTCCCTCTCTAACCCTAGATCGCTCAATCAAATAGGCCTACAACAATAACTACATATATAATTAATCTTCATCTACCGTTACCGTTAAGTTTTATAAACAATGTAGTAACGTAAAGTTTCATAAATAGTGTAGTATCGTAAAGTTTCATAAATAGTGTAGTACCATTAAGTTTCATAAATAATGTTGTACCGTTAAGTTTCATAAACCGTGTAGTACCTTTAAGTTTCATAAACAGTTTATTTGAGGACGTGTGGGTCTGTGCGTCAGTTTACTTTTTATTTTTTATTATTATAATTTTTATAATATTAAAATTATGTATTTTTCATTAAAATTTAAGTTCTTCGTTTTTTTTATTAAAATTAAGATTTTTTCATTAAAATTTAAGTATTTTTTATTAAATAATGTTATAGCATAGTTTTTAATTAAAAATTGACACAGCCCGACCCGAAATGTCGAGGCGTGCTAGTCGTCATGTGAGGGTGACGTAGCCAAGTGTGCAGTGCGAAAGAGCAAATATGAAAGATGTGCGGAAACAGAAACCAAGCAGGATAATTTACGATAAGATATAAGTGAGAGTGAATGATAAAGCAGAAATATAATATCACAACATCAGAGTGCAAAACCCTAGGTGTAGTCCAAATAAAACAAAACACTGAAAATGATAACCGGAGAAATCCTACATGGATGGCGTTCTGTCAGAATTGCCTTGATGCCTCGTTCGCCACCAACGTCACAGCTACCTAAAACCTGGAGGGGCGCAAAACAGAAAATGTAAGTGGGCAAAAACAAAACGTTTCCAAAACTGTTTCACAAATCACGGTAGTAACCCCTATTCGTAAAACAAGTATATTTTCCCATAAAATATCATATGTATTCATATACCAAAATCATGCTGGAAAATGATAAATCTCAAATATATTAAATCAGAATACGCCATGTCAAAGTACCCAAATCAAACTGAATAAGCATCAAGCAGGTGAGATAAATCACATCATAATATGTAGGCAATATCAATGCATCAGCTGGAGTCACCGAATGGGAGCTGTACGGCTGAATCTATAGCTCCTCAACCAAATCCTGCATACGAGTCGGAACCACCTATAATGGTCTATACGACATGCTGGGTGTATAATATTACGCTCAGTGCTAGGATCACGTGAAGGCTGTGCGACGAATCGCGAGTCACCTACGATTCGGAACCACCTATAGTGGTCTGTACGACATGCTGACACTTGCCTTGGATCCAAGGTAAGCGTACGGTGCGGGAGGAGAACGATCACGTGAAGGCTAAGCCCTACTCTGGCGGAGCACAAACACCGGGTTCAGGAATATGAGCTATATCTCAATCTCATCACCACACTATCACTAACAAGTATACTCACCTGACTTACCTGAGCGTCCACGACGCCAAAACATAACCAGCATAAACATAATAACAGTATCAATGGTATTCGACATGGCATTTCAATCATAAAATCATTCGACTCTAAAATCATTTAAAACGAAGTTTTTGGGAAAAACATTATATATATACTGAAAACAAAAGCCCACTCACTGATAGGTGCAAGGGTCGTATCCCCTGAGCCTGGAGTGGCTGCGCTTGTCCTCTGGATAGGTCTCACCTATATGTGAAACAACTATAAAATCGTTAATTAAACGCACATAACCGAACTTAGGTAGTAACTTCTCATACATTGCTCAATTGAGGTGTTTGAATATACCAACATGCTCTACTTAATTCCACGAACACCCCCATATTTTTAGAAATTTTTTTCGATGAGTCACGCGCCCCCACACGCCGGCCAAGGCACGGCCACAAGCGCAGGCACGTGCCTGGCACACTGACGGTAACGCTGACGCCGTAAGGGAATATTTCATCAAATACTGGAATATTTCATCAAATACTGGAATATTCCGTTAAATATAACCTAACGCCGTTAGGTTCCGTTAAGAATATTCAGTCAAAATTGACAGAATATTCTCATTTTCCTACCTCAAGTTGCCGGAGTCCGGCGCCGTCACCGCTGCTATCGCTAGATTCTGGGTAACTTTTCAAAACCTTGTTTCTAGCTCAAATCAACACCAAACTTCATGAAATTAAAGCCAAATTAAAGCTTAGGATGAGAAGAACACATCCTTACCACTTTGAAGGCCAAAACTCGCTGGAGAATTTCCATGTAAATCGGCCAAAACTCGAACTCGTGATCCTGACGTCCAAAACACCTCAACGATACTCCCCGAGCTTCACAAGGAAGTTCTAAGATCTCCTATGATCTTAAAATCCACTGAAAACGTCTCGATCAAGAGTGCATGAACAATACCTTCGACAGAGTTTCATAGTTCTAGGGTTTTCGAAGGTTTCGAGCTAAACCAAGGGTACCACTAAGTTCTTGAGCTACCAAGGAGTACGAAGGTGGCTTCTAAAATCTCGATTCATGACTAGATCAAGAGGTGCATAGGTGTCCGTACGAAAATGGTGAAGATGGAAGAAACGTCGAGAAGGAGAGAGGTAAAAGGTTACTGAAAATGGGTGTGTGTGTGTGTTTGAGTTTACAACCAATCACAAAATCCAACCCCAAGTTCTCCATTGTGTCCAAATAGTTGGGAAGAAACCCAAATGGCTCAAAACTTGGCCCAAATTATACACAACCACAAACGTTCAAGGGCAAAAATGTCCTTTCAAATAGTCGATCAATTAATCTAGAACGAGCTGTCACAAAAATAAACTCAAACCCAAGTTTTTTTCATTAACGTTCTTATTTTTTTAGAGAAAATTAGAATTCCCCACTCTTTTATTTACATAATTTTTATTAAACATTTGTTGCTTTTAAAATTTTGATTAAGACGCTTTAACTAATGTCCACCTAATCATTTTTAAATTTATTTTATTTGCATGTCATTATTTTATTTTTTTTAAAAATAAAAATGCTTATGTTGATTTCCCACTTTATCCTTTTAGTTGATAAGGTGAATTTTTTTGGCTTGTCAGGATTTATACCTTTTTTTAGGGATATTATTAATGGCTATTAACTAAATCACCAATATTATCTATAAACTTTGAATTTTGAATTTTTTTTTGGCATTAGGGTTTATACCCCTTTTATTGGCTCGTTCACATCATAAAATTATTATTGAAAGGGTTTTATTCGCAAATGGTCCCTAACATTGATCAAACACATTATTTTGGTCCCTGACATTGAAAATCAATAGAAATGGTCCTTGAGATTGTCCATCATCCATCATTTTGGTCATTCCATTAAAAACTTTTTGGGCAATTTTCAAAGCTTCGTAACTCAATCGTTTCTTAACCAAATTCGACTCATAATATATCAAAATGAAGATAGGAAAGTGTAGAACAAGATTATACCCATTTGGAAGCCCAATGGTTGCCAGAGATGGCTGGAAAATAGCCTCAAATGTGATTGGCCCGCAGAAAAACTGGAAAACTTGCCAGAAACTGGGTAAACTTTAAACGTTCATAACTTCTTCAATACTCAATGAAATTGAGTGATTCAAAAATGAAAATCATACTTCTCAATGAGAAGAATAGAATGGTACCTTTATTGACTGCTAATTCACTGTGGTTTGGCCGAAAAGGGCTCAAAATTGGATAACCATTTTCGAGTTAGCCAATTTCGAGCTGTTTTTCAGCCAAACTACGGCGAGTTAGCAATAAAAAAAGATACCATTCTCTTCATCTCATCAAGAAGTATGATTTTCATTTTTGAATCACTCGATTTCGTTGATTATTGAAGAAGTTATGAACGTTTAAAGTTTACCCAATTTCCGGCGAGTTTTTCAGTTTTTCCTCGGACCAGTCACATTTAAGGCTATTTTCCGGCCATCTTCGGCAATCATTAGGATTCTAAATGGTATAATCTTGTTCTGCACTTTCCTATCTTCATTTTGATATATTATGGGTTGAATTTGGTTAAGAAACGATTGAGTTACGAAGCTTTGAAAATTGCCCAATGAGTTTTTAACGGAAAGACCAAAATGATGGATGGTGGACAATTTCAAGGACCATTTCTATTGGTTTTCAATGTCAGGACCAAAATGATGTGTTTAATCAATGTTAGGGACCATTTTTGATTAAAAATCTTATTAAAATATAAAAGTTGTTGATAAGAATGATGAGTTTGGAGTCTTTGGACAGTGATTAGTGCTATCTGGCATGAGATATATAAATGTGAATTTTAAATTGAAATCAATTTGAAACGTGCTCAGGTCAATTTGAAATGTACCAATAACAATTTGAAACGTAGCAATGCTAAAAAGAAACGTAGCCATTTCACCTTGAAACGTTCAATAACAACATGAAAACATACCGATGCTAAATTGAAACGTACCCATTCTAACTTAAAACTTACTAATATATTGGTTTGAAATGTATACCAATGCTAAATTGAACCTACCTAATACAAACTGCCCTTTAAAAGAAAATGTACCACTAAATTCTATTTCCCAAATGTACCATGGTACATTCAAAATTAAATATTTGTTTACGTATCAAATGACTTGTCACAGCTCGTCCTGAATTAAGGCATATTTTAATCCCTGAGTATGTGAAATGACGAAAATTCTCTCAACGCTTAGTGACGTGGATGTATATAATTGGTGTTAAATAACTTGTCTCCCTAGTGTAATTAATTAATACAGATTGTTACAAGTGTGTTGATGCAATTTTGGATTGAATCGGATTCGTAGTGGAATTGTTACGAACGTTAAATTTATTGGGCTAGTACAGATTGTTACAAGTGTGTTGATGCAATTTTGGATTGAATCGGATTCGTAGTGGAATTGTTACGAACGTTAAATTTATTGGGCTAGGAGTGTGAAATTATATATGTCCACCAATCATTTTTCTACCCTCAACTTTGGAATCAATTAAAATATTTTTGGTGGACCAATTACCTTATTTCCTAACTTCTTGGACCTAATTTAAATTGTAGGGTTGTTTAGGTTTAATTGGTGGCCCTAAATTGTAGCCCAATAGAGATTGTGGCAATTTGAAATTGCCTAATCTGGATCCCTTACACGCACTCACACACACATACACCACCTCTCTCTTCCATCTTTTCAAACCATCTCTCTCGTTCGTATAACCAAACCCTCATATGTCCAGATTTCATCAAAACACCTTGGATCGAGCTTGAAATTCCTATAGTCATATTCCTTTTGAGCTCCTGAAGCTATTGATACCAGTAGTTAGGTAAGTTGGCTTCGGGATCGGAGAATCCATAAACTCCGGCGAGGAGTTGATTTTGATCCGACGTGATTGTCAAGGTTTTAAGGTCTAAAAAGGTTCCTAACCAACTAATTAGGGACCCTAGACTAGTTTTGGAAGACTTGACACGTCGGGAGACTCGAGTTAGATGAGTTGCATATTCGGCCAGTTGTGTCGAGCTAATTTCTGACCTTTTTCGTTGGATTTAGAACCTCTAAGAGGTAAGAACTTGTCCAACTCATTGAGGGCTTCATTTTGACATAAAAATCATGGAATTTGGTTGAGTTTTAACTGAGATATTAAAGTTTTTAAATGTCCCAATTTTCGGCGAGAGCAGCGGCGGTCAGCGCCAAACTCTAATGAACTGACGAAGGAGAATGAGGAATATTCCGTTAACTTAATGGAATATTCCGTTAACTTAATGGAATATTCTTAATGCTGTCAGTAACTATAATGATATATTCCAGTATTTAACGGAATATTCCTTAAAGCTGTTAGAGAATCCGTCAGTGTGCCAGGCACGTGCCTGTGCGTGAAGGTGCGTGGGACATTGAATTTTTTTTCTAAAAATATAGGGATGTTCGTGGGGTTGAGTAGGCCACATTGGTATATTCAAACTCCCTAATTGAGCAATGTATGATAAGTTATTGCATAGTTGTGGTTTTATGCTTAAAATAACGTTAAAGCAATGGTTTCTCATATAGGTGAGACGTTTCCCGAGGACAAGCGCAGTCAGGCGAGGCTCGGGGGTTATGACCCTGCAACTTATTAGTGAGTGGGCTTTTGGTTTTTATATATATCCGTACATATATGCTTTACATTTCCCAGACATTGTTTCAAAAGGAATTTCATTTTAAATGCCATGTCTATTGCATCATACTTTAGTCTATGCATTAGTATAGATATGCATAATGTTGCTTGATGTTGCGGACGCTTAGGTAAGTTCCAGGTGAGTATTTTATGATGTTAGTGATTATGGTAAGTATAGTTATGATTGGTTGCATTTAGAGCTCATTAACCTGCACCCCAGTTCAAGTGCTCCCGCCTGTGGCCAGGTCACAGTCCTTCACGTGATGTTCACCTCCCACACCGTACGCTCACCTTGGATCCAAGTTAGGTGCACAGTCCGGTCGTACAGACCATTATAGGTGGTTCCGACTCGTGTGCAAGTGTATTTGATGAGCTATAGGTTTAGCCGTACATGCCACAATAGGTGGATCCGGCTGACATATTACTTTTCATTTATTCACTTTACCTGGTTTACTTATTTCTATTATGCTGAGATTTGACATGGCATATATGTGGATTGTGCTATTTCGAGTTTGATTTCGATATAGCTATGTATTCTATTTTCTGGAAAATTATACGGGTTTTACAGCGAGGGATTATTACTTTTGATAAGTGAAAGGTTTTGAAAAGCTTTGTTTTGGCCCACTCATACTTTCAGTTTTGCACCTATCCAGGTTCTAGGTTGAAGTATTTGTTGGTGGCTTATGAGGAGTCGACGACGATTCTGACATATTATATCTAATGTACGACTACCTCTGGTATTGTATAATTAGTACTTGATCTTCTGGATTGCACCTAGGTTACCTATGCTCTGATTATGTGTAATTATACTTAATTATTGTCACATTCACTTGTTTATTCACTTAGTGTAAATTATTTAGGTTGGTTTTTATTCACTCCCATTTTCACATTATCACTTCCACACTGCGTACTTGGCTACGTCATCGTACGTGACGGCCAACACGCCCTAATTTTGGGTCAGGGTGTGTCAAATTGCTATCAGAGCCTAGGTTTGGCAGTCTTGTATATTTTGAAAATATTCTAATTATTTTGGTGCTTTTTGTTAGAACCATGCCGCATCGTAGGGAGCCATGTACTTCACCTTAGTCTAGTTTCCCTGATGTTGCCCAATTAGGATAAGCTATTACCAATGCCATTCAGTCTTCACTTCGTCTTCCCCAGAGGACTGCCCTGGAGATTGTGTATAATCTGAAGTTAAATAATTTCGTGGGTAATGAAGGGCATAAGGGAGTTGAGCGGTGACTCAATCATCTTAAGAAAACTTTTCGATTGATGCAGAGATAGGGAAATATTCTTAAGGATAGGTGGGTCGAGACGACTACTTGGTTTTTGGGTGAGAAGCCTGCATCCTGGTGGAGATAGGAGACTTATGAGTTATCACCGGAGGAAGGTGATGATTGGGAAGTTTTTAAGCGATTATTTCATAAAAGATTTATACCTCCAGAGTATATAGATCGTAAGAAACAAGAATTCACGCACCTGAAGCAGGGGAAAATGTCAACCAATGAATACTACCAGAAGTTTATTGATATGTCTCGTTACTGCCTTGAGATTGCTGCTAATCTTATAGAGATGCTTCGCCGTTTTAGGTTGGGTACTCGCAAGAAGTGGTGTTCCATGGCGATTACGATTCCTTGTGCTACTTACCAAGAGTTTTATGAGATTTTTACTGTGAGTTGATGATTTAGAAAACATGCCTAGTGATAGTGAGGATGAAGAAGAAAAATATGGTAACCAGAAGAAAAGTAATACCAAAGACAAGGGTCAATCATCTCAGGGACCTTGCAAAACTCAAAGTTTTAAGAGAAGTGGAGTCAGTTCCAGTTCTTCGAGTGAAGGTTTGAGTTCCAATGCACATATGAGAGGTGGCAGATTTTCAGGAAGTCCTCGGTTCCAAAGGTAGAGGGATTCTGGTGGCGCAAGTGCTCATTTGTGCCGTAGATGTAATAATCAGCATTTTGGGGAGTGTAGGCGAGGTAGTAGCAGATGTTATAATTGTGGTCATATGGGGCATCAAGCTTTTCATTGCCCACAGAACCAGCAAAGGCCCCATTTACCCTCCATACTACCAGTTCTGATCCAGCAGGTCCCATGACCTAGTAGTTATACCCAGACGGGTCATGAGGGTGCTTATCACTATCAGGGCGACCTAGCCCCATATTCTGGAGGGCAGTACCAGTATCCACACGACCCGTATCAGCATAGTGGTTACTTTCATTACCCCTATGGACTATATGTCATATCAGCCATTTTTAGCAGGTGGGTCACAATAGTGTCTTGGAGGACAATTCCAGAACGTGGAGGTTACTTTTAGTAGTGTGGGGTCGTTGAGGCAACTTAATCAGACTAGTCAGGGACGTAGGATGCAAAAACGTGGTAATTAGGCTAGCAGGCTTAGGGATGTATCCACCACATTACGATGCAGGATGCCCATAATAATCCTGATTTGATTATGGGCATGTTGAATATCCTTGGTCATTTTGCTAGAGTATTAATTGATTGTGGTGCTACCCACTCTGTTATTTCTCATACGTTTGCTCAATTAATGCAACCTAATCCTACACCTCTTGGGTACAAGTTAGAATTTGTGATGCCTAGAGGGGAGACATGTCATGTTAACTGGATGTATCCATGATGTCTTATGCTAGTGGAGGTTGTGGTTATGCCAGCTAACCTCATTCCGTTAGATATTATCGAGTTTGATGTCATTTTGGGCACATATTGGTTACATTACAATCGTGCAAATATTGATTGCTATGAGAAGACAATCACTTTCCATCGTCTAGGATTACCTATGGTTATATTCATGGGCGAACGTAGTGGGGTGAGGCGCGACATTATTTCTGTCGTGAGCTAAAAGATTATTAAAGAAAGGTTGTCAGGGATATTTGGCCCATGTAGTGCTAAATGATAATACTCCTAGTAGTGTGGAAAATGTGTGGGTAGTCAGGCATTTTCCTGACGTATTCCCTGATGATTTACTGGACTACCACCAGACCGAGATGTGGAGTTCACTATTGATTTACTTCCAGGTACATACCATATATCTTTAACTCCTTATCGAATGGCTCCTGTTGAATTGAGAGAATTGAAAATTCAGTTATAGGAATTAGTCGATAAGGGTTTTATTCAACCTGGTACCTCACCCTGGGGAGCCCCAGTTTTATTTGTATGAAAGAAAGACGGGACCTTAAGGCTATGTATTGATTATTGGCAGTTAAACCGGGTAACGATTAAAAATCGTTATCCGTTGCCGCATATAGATATTTATTTGATCAGCTTCGAGACATTTATGTGTTTTCTAAGATTGATTTGAGGTCTGGTTACTATCAGTTGAAGATTCGAAGTGAAGATGTTCCCAAAACAGCTTTTAGGACTCGATCTGGCCATTATGAGTTCTTGGTGATGCCATTTAGGTTAACTAATGCACCTGCTGCTTTTATGGACTTGATGAATCGAGTATTCAAACAGTACCTGGATAGGTTTGTTATTGTCTTTATTGACGATATTTTGGTTTATTCCAAGTCTAAAGCAGAGCTTGTTCGACATTTCACTTTGGTATTAAAGAAACTGAGAGAACATCAATTATTTGCTAAGTTTAGCAAATGCCAATTTTGGTTGGATCAAGTTGCGTTTTTGGGGCATGTTATATCGGCTCAAGGCATTTAGGTAGATCCTTAAAAAGTAGCAGCCATTGAAAATTGGGAGCATCCACGAATTGTCTCGGAGGTATAGAATTTCCTTGGTCTAGCAGGCTATTATAGATGGTTTGTTAAAGACTTTTCAGTTATAGCATTACCATTGACGAGGTTGACCAGAAAACATGTTAGATTTGAGTAGGATGATAATTGTGAGCAGAGTTTTCAGCAATTGAAGTATTGTCTCACTCATGCACCTGTTCTGGCACTTCCAGATGATAGTTGTAATTTTGAGATTTATAGTGATGCTTCGTTGCATGGTCTGGGTTGTGTGTTAATGCAACATGGTGAGGTGATTGATAAGCTCATATTTATATATATTTTACATTAAATTCACTTGTATTTTCTTAGTTAGTTCCTTATACTTTTGAGCTATTTACTTTGTTTTTGTGTTTTATAGGATTTGTCAAGTAAAGAAAAGAAAAATAGAACAAGTGAAATTTTAAGTAATAAATATGTCAAAACTTATTCCTCACCCATTCCATTCTTTTATGAATTAGGTTGTGAAGAAATTCTGGATATATATCCGGGAGAACAATTTGCAAGACCCAAAGAACAAACGAGATATAATATGTGATGAGTCATTGCGTGCCTTTTTTGATGTTGATTGCATCAATATGTTTCAAATGAATAAAGCTCTGTCCAAGCACATGTTTGCAACAGGTTGGCAAAAAGAAAGAAAAGTCATACAGGTTAGCATGTGAGAAAAGAAAAGCACATAAAATAATACAAAACAGCAGCATCACACGGATAAAAAGGGAGGCAAAGGGAATAAACAAGGCAATGCACATCAAAGCACAGCATGGCTAAAAAAATAAAAGTAAATCTGGCTGTTACAGATAAGAATAATAAAGAAAAGAGAACGTGAAGGACAACTGCCTTTTTGTTTTTGGCAAGGCAGCGAGTCAAAGAGAAGAAAGCCATGAATAGATTAAAAAAAGCAAGGCAAATCAAAAACAAAGAGAGAGAGAGAGAGGCACGAAAATCAGACAGAGAAAATCAGAAGAAAAAAAAAGAAGAAGGAGAAACACACGGCATAAAGGAGTTGGTTGCGGACAGACAAAGGAGTTTTGAGAGAAGGCAGCGAGCCAATGCGAAGAGAAGAATAGGGGGTTGCCCTTCTGTTTTTCTGAAGGCAGAGACCAAAGAAGAACAGAGAGCTCGAGAGCTCAGCAAAAGGGAAGGAAACCAAGAAGAAAACAATCTTTGCACTATCCTCTTTCGGTTTTATCTTCTCAAACTCATGTTTTACTTTTGTTTTAATTTGAAAATAATGTGTAACTAAATTTGTTTTGGCTAGAGGTTGATTCAAAGACATGACATATTTGTAATATGAATTGATTGCCTTCAGTTGTGATTTCATGAGTTGTAAATTCAATTTGCTTAACTGCTTGATTGATAACTTATTCTTGTATGTCGATTAAGAATGCATACTTAATTTGCATGCATGAATTTGATGCTAGAATATAAGGAAATTTCACCTAATCGTTATGAACTTATATTCATGAGTAGTGAAGGTTGCTATCCACAATCGTGTTAAGTAAATTCTTGGCAAGAGTATCATGCTTTTCATAGTTACGAATGCCTCGTCAATACTTATAGTTCTCATGAATCTTAATGATCTTTGATTGTATCTCTATTGTGCTTTTCATGTAGGGAACTTTTGAAGAATGTTTTGAATTGTTATATGCGCTTTCCCATTCAATTCATTAACTTAAGGAGAACTTGAAGGTTAAAAAAGTGCTATCACGGTTAACCCGGGGTATTGAGATTCATGGTTTATTGAAAGAACAACTGAAAATTGATTTACGTTGCATATGTGTTATGTGTGGAGAAGAAACCTCTAGCTAATCCATCTATCCATCAATTCACTTAGTTTTATGTCTTTGTTTAGAATCTGCAAGTTATTTACTTTGTGTTTTGATTTTCGTCAAAAACCAATCCCCATCTTTAAGTTATATTAATTTAGCTAGAATCTGTTTAGATTTGTGTTTAGTTAATCTTTTGAGTTTATTTTCGTCCAAATCAGTCCCCTAGTGTCTAATTTGGGTCAATTTGATTGTTTTGAGTTGATTTGAGTCAATCTAGTTTGTTTTGAGTTATTAAATTTTAGTTAAGTGTCTTTAGCTTAGTTTTGTATTTTTGAGTCTTGTTTAATATTTTTAAGTCAGTTAGGTGCATTAGCAATCCCTTCTAATCCCCGGTCTAGAACGATACCCTACTTACATCTATATTACAATTGTCAACAAGAGGGTTTAATTTGTGTGTTGTTTTACATCGCATCAGTGATTGCTTATGCTTCGCGACAGTTAAAGCCTCATGGGATGAATTATCCTACTCACGATCTCGAATTAGCAGCTATTGTTTTTGCCTTGAAAATCTAGAGGCATTATCTTTATGGGAAAAATGTAAGATTTTCACGGATCATAAAAGTCTTCAGTATCTTTTCACTCAGAGAGATCTAAATTTTCGACAGCAAAAGTGGATAGAGTTATTGAGCGATTATGATTGCACAATTGAGTATCACACTGGTCATGCGAATGTGGTAGTAAACGCACTTAGTAGGAAATCTCAAGGCCGAATTAATGCTTTATACGCTTGTCACGCCCCTCTTGTGGTAGATTTGAGATCCACTAGAGTGAAGTTAAGGGTAAAAGATCGAGATGAAGCTTTACTTGCTAATTTCCAGGTTAGATCAATTTTAATTGAATTAAAAAATAAAGGGAAAAAGAAAGACCTTAGAATCCGAGAAACTGATGATATGCTTATGCAGAAAAATAGAATGTACGTGCCAAATAATGCAGAATTAAAGAAAAGTATTCTTGATGAAGCGCATGTATCGGCTTATGCAATGCATCCAGGGAGTACTAAGATGTACCATACTATTCGGCCATTTTATTATTGGCCGGGTATGAAAAGAGAAATCGCTGAATATATGAGTATGTGTGCCATTTGTCAGCAGGTCAAAGCTGAAAGGAATAAGCCTTTTTGGACGGATGCAACCACTTCCTGTTCCACAATGGAAATGGGAAGATATTACTATGGATTTCGTGTACAAGCTTCCCCGTACGCGAAATGGTTACGATGGCATTTGGGTGGTGGTAGATTGGCTCACTAAGTTAGCAGACTTTATTCCAGTGCAGGAGAAATTTTCTCTAAGCCGATTAGCTGAATTGTTTATACCGAGGATTATTAAATATCACGGGGTACCTGTTAGTATCATCTCGAATCGGGATCTTA
The DNA here is from genome assembly GCA_963580275.1 of Crataegus laevigata. NCBI lineage: Eukaryota > Viridiplantae > Streptophyta > Magnoliopsida > Rosales > Rosaceae > Crataegus > Crataegus laevigata. Next base: position 8,776,469 of record OY756953.1, on the reverse strand, counting down.
GGTTTACTTTTAAATTCTGGAGAGCATTTCAAAAAGCTCCTAGTTTGAGGCTATTCTTTAGTACGGCGTATCATCCTCAGACAGATGAGCAATCTGATAGGACTATTTAGACACTGGAGGATATGTTGAGATCTTCTGTATTGCAGTTTGGCGACGCTTGGCATAAGCGTATGGATTTGATGGAGTTTGCTTACAATAACAGTTACCATTCGAACATTGACATGTCACATTTTGAGGCATTGTATGGTAAATCTTGTCGTACGCCTTTATGCTGGTCAGAGGTTGGTGAAAGAGTAATGGTGGGCCCAAAGATTATGGATGAGACTACCCAAAACATTTAGGTCATTAAATCTAACCTGAAAGCGGCTCAGGATTAACAGAAGAGTCTAGCAGATAAGCATGCCACTGATCGGACGTATAGAGTCGATGATTGGGTATTCTTGAAGTTATTACTGTGGAAAGGTGTAGTGCGGTTCGGGAAAAAGGGTAAGCGAAGTCTTAGATACATGGGACTGTACTGAATCATCGAACGAGTCGGTGAAGTTGCTTACATGCTTGAGTTGACTCCATAATTATCTAAGGTGCATGATGTTTTTCACGTTTCCATGCTTCGCCATTATGTTTCAGATCCATCGCATGTGTTACCTCCTTAACCACTGAAAATTAATCTGGATTTGACTTATGACGAGGTGCCAGTGACGATTTTGGATTGGAATGATAAGGTTCTAAGAAATAAAACTGTGCGCTTAGTGAAAGTGTTATGGAGGAACCATTCAGTGGAGGAAGCCACCTGGGAGATAGAAGATCGTATGAGAGATATGTATCCACGTTTGTTTTACGAATATTAGTGTTTGTGGTAGTGTAGAATTTCGAGGACAAAATTTCCTTAAGGGGGTAGGTTGTCACAGCCCGTCTTGAATTAAGGCATATTTTAATCCCTTAGTATGTGAAATGACGAAAATACCCTCGAGGCTTAGTGATGTGGATGTATATATTGGTGTGAAATAACTTGTCTCCCTAGTGTAATTAATTAGTACGGATTGTCATGAGTGTGTTGATGTGATTTTAGATTGAATTGGATTCGTAGTGGAATTGTTACGAACGTTAAATTTATTGGGCTAGGAGTGTAAAATTATATTTGTCCACCAATCATTTTTCTTCCCTCAACTTTGGAATCAATTAAAAATTTTTGGTGGACCAATTACCTTATTTCCTAAGAGGTAAGGACTTGTCCTACTCATTCAGGGCTTCATTTTGACATAAAAATCATGAAATTTGGTTGAGTTTTTGACTGAGATATTAAAGTTTTTAGACTTCCCAGTTTTCGGCAAAAGCAGCGGCGGCTGGCGCAAGATTCCGGCGAATTGACGAAGGAGAAGGAGGAATATTCAGTTAACTTAACAGAATATTCTTAACGCCGTCAGGTAACTATAACGGTATATTCCAGTATTTAACAGAATATTCCCTACCGCCGTTAGGGATTCCGTCAGTGTGCCAAGCACGTGCCTGTGCGTAGGTAGCGCGTGTGGTCGTGCCTTGGCTAACGTGTGGGACATCGAAATTTTTTTCTAAAAATATGGGGATGTTCGTGGGGTTGAGTAGGCCACATTGGTATATTCAAACTCTCCAATTGAGCAACTTATGAGAAGTTATTGCATAGTTGTGGTTATGTGCTTAAAATAACGTTAAAGCAGTGGTTTCTCATATAGGTGAGACGTTTCCCAATGACGAGCGCAATCAAGCGAGGCTAAGAGGGTACGACCTTGCGACTTGTCAGTGAGTGGGCTTTTGGTTTTTATATATATTCGTATATATATGCTTTACGTTTCCAGACATTGTTTCAAAAGGAATTTCATTTAAAATGCCATGTCTATTGCATCATACCTTAGTCTATGCATTAGTATAGACATGCATAATGTTGTTTGACGCTCCAGACGCTCAGGTAAGTTCCAAGTGAGTATTTTATGATGTTAGTGATTATGGTGAGTATAGTTATGATTGGTTGCAATTAGAGCTCATTAACCTGCACCCCGGTGTCAGTACTCCCGCCTGTGGCCAGGGCACAGTCCTTCACGTGATGTTTACCTCCCGCACCGTACATTGACCTTGGATCCAAGTCAGGTGCACAATCTTGTCGTACAGACAACTATAGGTGGTTCCAACTCGTGTGCAAGCATATTTGATGAGCTATAGGTTCAGCCGTACAGGCTACAATAGGTGGATCCGACTGACATATTACTTTTCATTTATTCACTTTACCTGGTTTACTTATTTCTATTATGCTGAGATTTGACATGTCATATATATGGATTTTGCTATATCGAGTTTAATTTCGATATAGTTATGTATTCTATTTTGCTATATCGAGTTTAATTTTGATAAGTGAAAGGTTTTGAAAGGTTTTGTTTTTGTCCACTCACACTTTCAGTTTTGCACCCCTCCAAGTTCTAGGTATGAGTACTTGTTGGTGGCTTACAAGGAGTCGACGGCGGTTCTGATGGACTATATCTAATGTAGGACTACCTCTGGTATTGTATAATTAGTACTTGATTTTTCTGGATTGCACCTAGGTTGCCTATACTCTGATTATGTGTAATTATTCTTAATTATCGTTACCTTCACTTGTTTATTCACTTAACCTAAATTATTTAGGTTGGTTTTTATTCACTCCCATTTTCACATTATCACTTCCGCACTGCGCACTTGGCTACGTCACCTTACGTGACGGCCAGCACGCATAGGGATGGACAAATACCCATTGGTTATGGGTAACTACGGTTATCCGCCCATTTAAATTTCACGGTTACGGTTATGGGTAACCGTTTAGATAATTAAATGGTTATGGGTATAACCGTTTATCCGTAAAATTTAAATGAGCGGTTATGGGTATTAACCGCGGTTATAACGGTTGCCCGTTTACCCTTTTATTTTAATAGATATATAAAATTTAAAAAAAAAAAACTCAGCAGTCCTTGTTCAGAGTCACGGCTCCTTTTCTCTCCCCTACACCAACATTTCTTTCTTTTACGGGCAATTCTCATCGCTCGTGTAATAAGCATAAAAATTTGAGATTGATGCAATTGTTGGAGTCAATCACCATTTTGGCAACGACAAACAAATGTCTGAAGAAACAGAGAAGAAGATGTGAAAGCATAGAGATGTAATATCAGTAGAGAGAGGGAGAGAGGAGTAAGAGGAGAAAGAAAGTCTCTCCATATTTATTTGAAATTGTTATGGATATCCATTTGATGAGTTGTGGAAAATAAAATTGGCAGAGAAAGTAGGTTGCAGAGAATGTGTATGTATAGGAGATGCATTTCAGAGATCATAATTCAGGCTACAAACAACAGCACCACCTCCTTCAGTCGCCGCGGTTATGGGTATTAGCCGCGGTTATGGGTATTAACCACGATTATAATGATTACCCGTTTCCCCATTTATTTCAATTATTAGAGTTATATACGGTTATGGTTAAAAAAAATGTAAATAGGCGCAAAAATGGGTAAATGGGTTAAAAAATGGATAAACGGGTAAACGGGTATGAATAAATGGGTAAATGGGTTAAATATTACTTTAAATACAAAATAAGTGTTACAGACTAAATTACCATTACGTATCATGCAAAAAAACTACTACGTTACAAACTCGCTTTACATGCCGTACCAAATATATATACATACCAAAGTGTACATTAAATAACGTACCAAAGCACAAGACAAAACGTACCTTTTTTTTCATAAGAAAAACAAACTATATGATGTGTTTGTTGGAAGTTTTTAGTACGAATTAAGAGGGTTAGAAGAGGAGTGGAAGACCCTTTTTTTTTTCATAAGAAAAACAAAATCATGCACGAGGGACATAAGTTATCATCGAGGTGGAAAAATTTTCAGGTAGGAAATAATTATGATTAATATGTATTATGAAATTCAAATGCTTCTTATCTGCAGGGAGGATATGTATTATGCAGTATTTATTTTGATTCAAACTCTGAGATATAAGTTAGGCAAGAATTTAGAAAACCTTTTTTTTTTGTTATTGTGAAGAATTTAGGATTCTGGGCATCAGTGTTTTGCTTTGATAAAATCTATGGCAGGTTTTGTAATTTAAGTACTATAAAATGGGCAAATAAAAATCATGTGGCACCAAAATTATAGAAAAATGTTTAATTAAAATTTTAAAGTGAATAGATATTTAGTCTAAAAAAATTTAAAAAATCAAGCGCCTATATCAAAACACCTTTTTTTTAAGGGAGGTTTAATAAAACACCCTCGGTACTGTTTACTTTTAACGAAAAGTCCTTTTTTACCTTTAACTGTCACTATTCATTATACCTTTAAAAATGACTTTTCATTAAAACTGTCACTATTCAGGCCCTTTTCGTTAGTTTTCCTTTTTTTTAAAGTAGCTTTTAGGAAAAACAAGGAATTGGATTCCCTTCTGAGCATTAGGTGGGGATCTTACTGAGCAAGAATTGTGGACCGTTGGATGAAAATTTAACGGTTATAATTATTATAACTTAAAGGAGACCCCATGTTTGTAACCGTTGGATGAAAATCCAACGGTCTACAGTTCTTGCTCAGTAGGATCCCCACCTAATGCTCAGGAGCGGATCCAATTCCAATCTGTAAGTCAACGAGAAATTGTGTGAATGTTACTGGAGTCCCTCTCTTGGCCCGAGATATTTCGTTGGATGACGGTTTTGGCCCTGATACGCTTCGACTTCATTCGCCAGAAATATTATGGGTTTGTATTTGAATATCAATACGTCGCTGTTTTGGTTGTAAGTAACTTGTAACACAGCAGTACACGAGACCAATCGCTTAAGCTTCTTTCAAATTCTTCTTATTTTTCCTTCACAGAGTTTTTTTTTTTTGGGACTCCAATCATGTTTTTCACGTTAATTAACATTATTATAATCTTTTTGCCACGTAGTTCCTGTTTGGTATTGTTTTGATTTTCGGAAATGGATCCCCATTAGGTGGGGATCCTACTGAGCAAACCTTACAGATTAGGCTGGTGGGCCCACTCGAAGCCACAATCTCACACTTTTGTACGACGTGTCGTAACTCGCTGCCGTCGATCACTCGCTGTCGTAGGTTAGCGGTGTCGTGTACCCGACGGTGCATGAACGCCGATGCACCGTCATGTTGAAAAAAAAAAGGCCGAGAGATGGATAACATCAATTTATAGAGCCAGGAGGAAAGCAAGAGAGAGAAACAAGAGAGAGAGAGAGAGAGAGTTTTAGAGTTTTAGAGAGAGAAAGAGCTTCTCTTAAGACCGCACCTTCTGTCTCTTGATCTTTCGGCCGACCATATCATACTAAAAATAGGGTCTCTCTCTTCGTCTCCGAAGAAAGACCCCTCTCTCTGTGTCTCTCGAGAAATTCCATTTTTTATATTTCAATTCGAAAGTTTATCCGGATAACGGCGTTTTAGGTGAGCTTTTCTTTTCAATCTGATTACCCTTTTGGATTCACTGCTTCTGTGTGCGAAAAGTTTGGTTTTTTTTTTAAACTTCTTCTTAGGTTTATCTGGATTCTGGGTTTTCTGGGGTTTTCCCCTTTCAATAGATTGTTCTTATCTGTTGTTAATGAAATCTGCATCTAATGTTCGAGTTTCGGATTTGTTAATGTTATTATGTTGTTGCTGTAGTATGGGTATCTGATGTTATTGTGTTTTTGAGGTTTTATGGTCTTGTTTGAATCTGGGTATCCGTTGTTTTTTGTGTTTACTATGTTTCTGAACTTTTTTAAGGTTATATGTTTGTAATTGTCGTTTAGTTTTGATGTTTGAGCTTGGTTAGTCACTTGTATGCTGGGCTCGGAGACTGAAATGGATGAAAGACTGAAACTTTATGTTTCGTTGATAGCAAAAATGGAGTGAGAAAAGGATTCCTCAGTTTTATAATTATAGTTACCATTTGGTAAGTTGATGCATATGTTCTGTTTTGTTGGGTGATAGGACATTCCTATATCTTGACTATCAATCTTACTAGTTAAATGTTGCTGTGTAAATCTCCGTAGTTTGATGCACGTAGCATAAGTTCTAGTATTGGTGAAGTCTTTTTTTTGAGTTTGTGTCTCCATTAATGTCTTGAACTGTGAACTAAATCTTTGTTTGGTCTTTGCTGAATGTGGAATAGGTTGGAATCATGGCTACGAATCTGGTTCAGTCTACTTATATTCCTAGTGTGGCAACGGGGAGAAGGCTTGGCTACTCTAAAGGATCTGGGAATGCCAGAAGGACAGTCATGTTGTGTACTTTACGAGCACCTGCATTGAGAATGAGCTGTTACACAGGGCTCCGGAGTGTTAATGCTTTAGATATTAGCGTAAAGCCCAGGCGAGACTTATTTTCTTCTGTGAAATTCGCAAACACTAAACGGCGTGAACGAGCTAGCAGATGTGTGCCTAAAGCCATGTTTGAGCGCTTCACAGAAAAAGCAATTAAAGTAATTATGCTTGCACAAGAGGAAGCAAGGCGACTAGGTCACAATTTTGTTGGCACGGAGCAGATACTTTTGGGTCTTATTGGTGAAGGGACTGGGATTGCTGCCAAGGTTCTCAAGTCCATGGGAATTAATCTTAAAGATGCACGAGTTGAAGTGGAGAAGATAATTGGAAGGGGTAGTGGATTTGTTGCTGTTGAAATTCCATTCACTCCTCGTGCAAAGCGAGTTTTGGAGCTGTCACTGGAGGAAGCGCGCCAACTTGGTACCTTCTGTTTTTTTCTCTTCCTCCTGTTCACTAAATGCCTCGAAAACATTGATAGAAACTAATAAGAAGCATCCTTTTTCTCCTTGAAGGGCATCCTGATTTTATGTACTGGGTTTTCCTAGTAATTTAGATGTGTAAAGCTTCACTTGGAGCAAAATAATAGGCTGTTTGGCGTCAAACTTAATCCTTGTGGAGTAAATCGATATTTCAATTGAACAGCTTTAAATTTGTGTAGGATCATACATGAAGTTGAAGACAGAAATCTGATCTCTACACAAATTGATAGCTCTTATTTATTCTTTTGCTTCTCTGCTATACATTCAATTTTGTGTTAACTAAACAATTCATAAATGATGAATTTCAGGTCATAACTATATTGGATCCGAACATTTGCTTCTGGGTTTGCTTCGGGAGGGTGAGGGTGTAGCAGCTCGTGTTCTTGAGAATTTAGGTGCTGACCCTAGTAACATTCGCACACAGGCAAGTGTAGCATCCTTGTTTAGTTTTTCTTTTTGAAGAGTTCATCATTAGAACTGAAAGTAACCATAAAAACTTTCTTGGTGCGGGCAGGTTATTCGTATGGTCGGTGAGAGCACAGAAGCTGTTGGTGCTGGTGTTGGAGGAGGGACCAGTGGTAATAAAATGCCGACTCTTGAAGAATATGGGACCAATTTGACTAAGCTAGCAGAGGAGGTAAAAATTAACTCACTTATTCCTTTTCCTTTATGTCATGTTGTAGAATTGCTCTGCTTTAGATTTTTTGATTTTGAGATACTTCTTCTTCGATTCACAGGGTAAGTTGGATCCTGTTGTTGGAAGACAACAGCAAATTGAACGTGTCGTCCAAATTTTGGGTAGGAGGACTAAGAATAATCCTTGCCTTATTGGAGAACCTGGTGTTGGGAAGACTGCAATTGCAGAAGGTCTTGCTCAACGGATTTCAACTGGTGATGTTCCTGAAACAATAGAGGGAAAGAAGGTGGGTGAGAGTTTATTTATAATTCTTGGCAATGTCACGTGCAACATTATTGTGTTTACAACAGTTGGTATCAATAAGTTAAACTTATTTGGAACTGTTCCTTCTATTTCAGTATTTCTAGTTATATCTTGAAAAGCAATGTAATAATACATTTGACCTTTTCCCTTCCTTGAAACTCTTCTAGGTTATAACTCTGGATATGGGTCTTCTTGTTGCCGGTACAAAGTACCGTGGAGAGTTTGAGGAAAGATTGAAGAAGCTAATGGAGGAAATCAAACAAAGTGATGAGATTATTTTGTTTATTGATGAGGTGCACACTTTAATTGGAGCAGGAGCAGCAGAAGGGGCAATTGATGCCGCAAATATACTAAAACCAGCTCTTGCAAGAGGTGAACTTCAGGTAATAATTGTGATATTAAAAAGTGATGCACGGATAGAAAGTATATGAACAGTTTTTCTTTTTTTGACCTGAACCAATATCGAGCATATTAAACAAACATATTTGTTAACTGTAGGATGCAATTACTGATTTTTATTGTCTGGGAGTTGAGCTTTACATTTGTTTTGTGCTCATTGAATTCCTGATGATTTAGGAATGATATATTTGCTACATTATATTAGCTTACTATTGTTTATATTTGAATCCAAAATCCAAATAGTAAGTTTCATCTCTATTGGTCCAGTGCATTGGAGCCACAACTCTTGATGAGTATAGAAAGCACATTGAGAAAGATCCCGCCTTGGAAAGGCGATTCCAACCAGTCAAAGTTCCTGAACCAACTGTGGATGAAACCATTCAAATTTTGAGAGGGCTTAGGGAGCGTTATGAGATTCACCACAAGCTCCGCTACACTGATGAAGCCCTGGTATCTGCTGCACAGCTATCATACCAGTACATCAGGTAGGCATCCTTTACTTCTATGTGCAATGTTGCTATTGCTGGATGCTGTTGATGCTTATTCAAAATAGTTAAAACGTTGATAGTGTTTGATGAATACATATGTCTTTTATTATTGCTTGCATTCCCTCTGCATAACCCACCAGTGGAAATTAGTTGGTCTCTACTTTTCTGTTTGTTTTGTGATGGTGCCTAGCTACCTATCTCTTTCCCTATGAATGTGTACTTGTATAGTTTTGTTCTGACCGATAATTGTGTATGCTTCAGTGATCGCTTTCTGCCTGATAAGGCAATTGACTTGATTGATGAAGCTGGTTCTCGAGTTCGCCTTCGTCATGCACAGGTATGACTTCATTTCTAAGTTCAGACATCCACCATCTTTTTATTCTCAGGGATTGCTTGTATTGATGGGGACATACTAAATGTTTTTCACAGCTACCTGAAGAAGCCAGAGAGCTTGAGAAAGAGCTGAGGGCAATCACTAAAGAGAAGAACGAGGCTGTTAGAAGCCAAGACTTTGAAAAGGTACAGAACTCTGTTTCTAAATGCACTTTGCATCAGTATACACATTCGATTTTTAAAGGGCATGTATGTGGATCTGATAAGGCCACTGTGATCTTGGGTTGCTAAAACGTACTGAATGAATACAAGTAGCTACTAGAAATAATTCTAAAATTTGAAGTTCTTTCTGTTGTAAAATTGATGTCAGAGTTAATGAGTTTCTGATGGTAGATTAAAATTGTCAAATATCTTTGTCTGTTATGCCTGTGGCTTAGAAAACTTGCATAAGTTAAGCTGACAATATGCATTTTGGACAGGCGGGGGAGTTACGTGACAAAGAAATGGACCTAAAGGCACAGATCACAGCTGTTGTTGATAAAGGCAAGGAGATGAGCAAGGCAGAGAGTGAGGCAGGAGATGTAGGTCCTCTCGTGACTGAAGTGGATATTCAACATATTGTGTCCTCGTGGACTGGAATTCCAGTTGAGAAAGTGTCAACCGATGAATCAGACCGCCTCCTCAAGATGGAAGAGACCCTCCATAAGCGAGTTATTGGTCAGGATGAAGCAGTCAAGGCTATTAGTCGTGCTATTCGCCGAGCCCGTGTTGGACTGAAGAATCCTAATCGTCCTATTGCCAGTTTCATCTTTTCTGGTCCCACTGGTGTTGGGAAATCTGAGCTCGCTAAAGCTTTGGCTGCTTACTACTTTGGTTCTGAAGAAGCCATGATTCGGCTTGATATGAGTGAGTTCATGGAAAGGCACACTGTTTCCAAGCTCATTGGTTCTCCCCCGGGTTATGTTGGTTACACTGAGGGAGGTCAGCTGACTGAAGCCGTTCGACGCCGTCCTTACACAGTGGTGCTTTTTGATGAAATTGAGAAGGCTCATCCGGATGTCTTTAACATGATGCTTCAAATACTCGAGGATGGAAGATTAACCGACAGCAAGGGCAGAACTGTGGATTTCAAGAATACACTTCTGATAATGACATCTAATGTTGGAAGCAGTGTTATTGAGAAAGGAGGCCGGCGCATTGGATTTGACCTCGATTATGATGAGAAGGATAGCAGTTACAATAGAATTAAGAGCTTGGTGACGGAGGAACTAAAACAGTACTTCAGACCAGAGTTCTTGAACAGGTTGGACGAAATGATTGTTTTCCGACAACTCACCAAGCTGGAGGTGAAGGATATAGCAGATATAATGCTCAAGGAGGTTTTCGAGAGGTTGAAGAAGAAAGAGATAGAGCTTCAAGTGACGGAGAGGTTCAGAGATAGAGTGGTTGACGAAGGATACAACCCGAGCTACGGAGCCAGGCCTCTAAGAAGAGCTATCATGAGACTCTTGGAGGACAGCATGGCCGAGAAGATGCTTGCAAGGGAGATCAAAGAAGGTGACTCGGTCATTGTGGATGTCGATTCTGATGGAAACGTGACCGTGCTCAATGGTAGCAGCGGTTCTCCCGAGTCCTTGCCAGAGCCGATTCCCGTTTGAAAAGTTCACGTAGCCGCATTTCGTTGATCTTTTGGCATATGTTTGTATTTTTTTCATTTGCACTTTTGCCATTGAACGTAGTCTGATTTACGGTCATCGGAAAGGACCAGTCGGTAGCGGTAACTGAAAGCTGTTTGTTAACGGTTCTAATGCTCAAGCTGTAGCAGTATCACAGAAAAATAGCATCTGCATAGTTCAGTTTCCCAAATATTTTAGGGTTAAAGACTTCTTTTTACACTCGTGTGGTGAATTTGGTGTTGGTATTTATAATAAAAGATTTTTAACACATTCGTGTGGCTTAACTGTGAAACTTTTTAGCTCTCAGAGAAGCTCTGTGCTTATATGTTTGACATGAAGATTGATCAAGTGTTAACCAGTTAGTAGTAACATAATACCACTCGATTAGGCTCGCCTTATGGTCTCTTGTAGTTTGAATTGACATTTGTTGGGTTATTATTAGAAGATTCTCTCTGACAAAGTTTACTAGACGACGGACACAGCATTGCAGATAAAAAAAATGAAATGTTTACCGAGACAATGATTTTTGATTTGAATGAATTTTTACGAGAGTGATGGTACAACTTTGATTATTCGAGTTACTAACTATTTAGCGTTCGAGCACTTCCTTTACATGTATCATTAACACGTAAATGAAATCCATTTTGAGTTCAAAGATAAGTTGCTGCTGTTAACCATCTATGTACACGTGTTAGACAGTATACGCTCACAGATGCAGGTTAGGTCAGTGTGCCTGTCCCTTTAAACCTACGTTCGAATCCCTTAACGCGTAAATTAGAGTACATTATAATATCACACTGTCAGGATATGGCACTGCCAACATACACCCCTAAATTGTCTGATAATCTACTTATGATACAATTGAACTTGAAACCCAGATGTACACATAAACCCACACCACCATTCTCCTTGATGTACAGGGCAAACCCAACAATCCCTATATTTATATCTACAAGAATGGCCAGCCACATTTATGCAACAAGTCCACCATCTCCCAAAGCACCTCATACAAATAAAAAAGGAGGCTTGGAAATCCCTAAACTTCCACATCTGAATGAGACCTCTGTCTAGGGCTGACGCTTCCGCCTCGGCTAATTTTTAGCGCTGTCAAAGCCTTTTGTATCTCCATTGTCATTGCACTATCGACACTACCTGACGATAGCTTCTTGTGTGATTTCTGCAAATGAAGCTTAAGCGAGCTGCTACTCAGACCTGCATTTACCCCGCAGATTGGGCAAACTTTCATTGTAGGCTTCCGCTGTTGCCACTCCATGGAAACTCTCCCGTGAAGTTTCTTATCCAGATCCACTAGGATCTTTGCAAAACCATCATTTGGTTGCGCCCGACGATGAACTTGTTTTAGAGAATTCCACGCCTCTAATAGAGTGCAATTCCTGCACCATAGGAAGATTACTTGGCTAAATATTTCTCGAAGTAATACTGTTGGAATCATAATTTACACCAAGTAAAGCAATACGGACATCGAAGATCGGTTGATGCCACATGTATGAGGAGTATAATAGATTTTACTTACTTTCTCAGCATTAGGTATGCAAGCACTAGGGTGGCACTTCTACTTTTCCCCTCGAAGCAATGGACGAGAACCTTCCCTCTTTTTTGTTCAACAAGATCAATAAAACCGATAGCTTCATCAAAGATGGTGCTGATGTTTGTATCGTCATTGTCGTATATCTGTTCAAAGAGGGTGTGCAGTCTAATCAGAACAATGCAGGTGCCAAACAATTTACGAACACAATGAAATACATGCAGAGTTAGGGTAAATGTTTAAAACATTCAAAACAGAAACATCACTAAAACAAATGGAGAACATGGATTATGGGAGAGAAGATGTCATTAGATAATGTTCACATGGGCTTATTTGGATGTGTAAACACAGATGAGAAAGAACCCTTACAGCAAAATTCTTGTACTCAAATAGATCAGGAAACTGAGAATCTGCTTGTCCAATTTCATTGGAGCACAAACACAATACATGAGTAATTTCTAAGCGTTGCAGCGTGAATACAGATCGTGCAGCCAGGGCCCCACCGATGAACATGCAACTTGTAACTCGAGATGGCCTCTCTGTATTTGCAGCCCCAGATATCAATGCAATCCTCTCAAGAATGTGCTCAAGTCTAACCTGTTAGTTATAGAGAAATGTTTACAAGAAAGAGAAAGGAATGGAAGAAAAAGCATAGAAAAGGCAAGAAGGGACAAATATACCTTCAATTCGTAAGCATCGACAACACCATTGTTGTCACTACCCTCAAAAAACCCAGAATTAAAATTGTTGTCTTGACATAGTTTGATAGCATCACACTTTAGCATTTCATTCCACTGTTCCAGTTCTTTGTTTGATTCAGCATCAACCTGAGCATGGTAATATATTGAATTTTAGGAGAAATTATGCATAACGAAAGGACTTTTTGTTTCCTCATCTACGGTATCGTATAAGAAAAATTTCAGTTTGCTTGAAGTATGTCCAACCTTGGCGTATTTATGGAAATCCCGAAGCTTTGCTGTCAAACGCAGACTACGGAGGGGCTCCGCACTTCCTTTAGAGAACCTCCCATGCAAACTATCCCTTGACATGGGCGAGCTGCAGTCATACCCTTCTTTATTTCCGGAATATGAAGACCTTGGGGCAGTTCTCTGTAATTCGGAATCACTAAAATCAGGATTGTTCTCATTGGTAAGTCTTTCCTTACTTGGTGGAGAAGGACAATGAACACTTCCAGCAGCATGAGAGGGAGACTCAGGAACTGCCAAATCCTCTTTGTCAGACTCCCCTGAGGATATTCTATCTATAATATTGAAGAATATTCGTAACAAGTTCTCCAGTTTTTGGTGAAGTGTGAGTAAGAATATATGGAATCCCTGCAGATCCCTAAGAGCAGCTCGGAATCCACTACGAAATTCTTGAACAACCGAAGCCATCTCAAACGCTGGCATATCAGATGTATCAGTTTCTTGTATGGTAGAATGTCCTAACTTCCCTAATGTTATTTCATGCAACACATTAGAGGAGTACTCAGAACTGTTGAGTAGTAACTCAACCAACCTAGGATAAATTTCCTGGTCATTTGTGCGCTTTCCAGCAGGAGGTCGACGAGGAACCCCAGAGTCAATAGCCACAACTGGAAAATCAGAATGCACTGCATCATCCGATAGTGCACTCTTTATAGATCTTGGTGACTCTACAATATCTGAAAGATCAGAAGTCTGTGGTACCAATATGGCATTATGAGTACCTAATTTGCTATCTACTGAAGTTGCCCTTCTATCCTTATGAGGACCTCTGATTACTCTTGGTTTGTATCGCTTGATTGCAGAATCAAAGGATTCTCCCAAACTATCCATATTTCCCAAAGCCATTTTGTCAGCCAACAATAGATTTGCAGAATTTCCACGCCATCTGAGCTTATGGCAAGGAAGCCTATCCTCATTTCTGATGACAAGATCCAACATCAAGATCCTACCAAGAGCAGCCGCTGTTTTTTCTGCAGTTTCCCTCGACTCAAATACAGTTGGGCTTTCAAGTAAAGGAGATCCGTGAACATAGCTGTAAAAATTAAAGCTTTGGTCTTCAGTACACGTATGAAAGGTCCAGTTATCTACTATGAAGCATTTTCTGGTAGAGCACCTCATGGAACGTGATGCTTCCTCCTTTAGTTTCTGTTAAAAGTATACAAGAAGAGGGGGGGGGGGGGGGGGGGGGGGATGGCGCGCAAAGAACAGGTTCTAGAAAACCTAGGGGAACAATTTAACAGCATGCAAAAGACCGGGCAATCAACAAAAAAATTTTGCTGTGACTAACTAGTCATGTGCATGCTAGATGGTGAACGAAGCATAACATTTCATACAGAATTAACTTTTTGTCTACATTAGAAATAGAGACACTAAGATGATAGTTAGACCTCATGAGCAAAAGGCATCGGCTAAGTTCAAGAGCTTCCAAAAGTTCTGAACACGTCATTTCCCCACATTCATCTCCTTCTGCACTTGCTGCATCTTTTGCTTTCTCTGCAGCTTCCTTAATCTGGAGCCACTCCAAGCTACAAATATGAATGACTCTGGCCTGCAAAATCCAACAGACAAAACATATATGTATTATTGTAGGTATAATATTATCACATGAGTGAGTTGAGTGACAATGCACTACCTGAGGAGTTCGAACTCCTAGCCACTTTGCAAATTCATATCCAAGGCGTTCAGATTGCGTGGCCATCCTTGATGATGAAATCTTTATAACAGCCGCCACTTCCTTAGTAGAAGCATCATCATTCCCTGGCTGGTTGAACAGGCCAAAGAAGACAACACCCCCCGAATTTACAGTTACCTATATGCACACAACTGAAGAGATGACGGGGCAGCACATAAGAACATAAATAATTACGCACATATTTATTCTGTAAATCAATCCAGTAAACATAAACAAAATTCCATATCATGTAGTTCATTTAGATTGCACACCTCAAGAGCTTTATTCATTTCATCCTCAGAATTGTCATTGCTACTACTATGCTCAGTGTGATGAAGCGACGAGAGCCTATCCCAGGAAAAATAACTCGACTCAATATCTAATGTAGCAGCTTTACCAAGTCTTTCCCAGAGATTGACTTCCTTGGTTTGCTCACAGGTAAGAGAACCTTTCCAATCATCAACAAAGTCTCCTACACTGAATGGCAACCGTGATGACTACTACCGAACATTGTAACCACATTTCTTCGTATGATAACAAAAAAACTTGAAACAAACCTCGAAGGCATACTGTCAAACCTTGGAAGGCGGTGGGGGAAGCCAGACGAGTGATACTTAGCACTCCGTTTACGAACCAGTTCCAGCCATTGCGTGATTCTATATGCCGGCCCTGCGGCAATGTCACCCAACATATACAAGACCTGCATTCCAAATACACCCCCAAACAACCATGATTAATTTTCATCTCTCTTTTCTGTAAAATTCAGTCACTACATGTCTTTAAATGCAAAATTAATACTACAACACAAGCACTCAAAGAACTAAATAAAAATGCAGTATCGTATAAAAGTTACTAACCCGGGAAGTGACGGTGAGAGGCAAAGGGGCCTCAGGCTCGTCAGATCCTGGGTCCAACTCCTTGTATTCCTCCTTGTCCTGTAATTCCAGCATTAAACAACAACAATACGAAATCAGAAACCCCAAAATGTTTCATTTCTTGATTGAAATCCAAAAAAAAAAAAAAAAAAGATGCAAAATTTAAGCAGTGCACAGAAAACCCAGATCCCAAAACATCAGAAAAACACGAATGGCATTCAAATTAGGCAAAATCTGAGATTTTAAAGATCTGGGTTTAAGAAAGAGGAAGGAAATATAAAGGGAAGGGAGGGAAATACCTGGAGCTGCAGAAGGTTGGTGATTGCAGGCTCCTGGCTTTGCTCTTTTGCCATAATTTTATTTTTGGGATATTTGGGGTTTTTCTTTAGAAAATGAAAAGAATGGGAGGAGGGTACCACTCTCTCTGTCTGTCCTTGAAGCCAGTTGGGAGGAGAGAGAGAGAGAGAGAGAGAGAGAGAGAGTGCAAAGGAGGACAAGTATAATTCAAAAAAGAAAGAGGAGTGTGCTTTTTTAAGAAAGAGAGTGCGAGATAATTGGACGTTGGCGCCTTTTCAATTTTTTTTTTTGTTGTTCTGAAAACCATACGGTGTTATACGGTGGAGAGAGAGAGAGAGAGAGAGTGGAAATGGAAGATGGCGGTGGTTTTGGTGGCGGTTTGGCGTGCAAAACTGAAAGTAAGATGAGGCTTTGGGAAGGGGAATTGGTAGTGGTGGTTGCTTGAAGATATGATGAGGATCACACTCTTTTGCTTTTGGGTTTGGGTTTTGTTTTGTTTAATCAGACTGCATGAGACCCAATGATTCTCTGTTTATCTTTCTTTACCTTTTTTAATGATTGTTTACATTCAATTATTTGTTGAACTTAATTTAATTTAATCAATAAAAAATTAATTAATTAATTTTAAGTTTTTGTACTTTGTCCAGATCTCCAACGGTTCTTTTCTTGTTTTGGGAAAAAACTAATTAAAAAGGAAATGTGTTAAATTTTTCTTAGCAAAGCTTGCATTCAAGGAAATCAAATCTCATGCACCCAATTCAGGTGTGGTCTCTCTGTGGCCCAATAAGTGATTGACATAAATTAAATTTATGACAACAAAATTAAGAAAAGTTAAGATAATAAATGTGTCAATCACTTATTGAGGTCACAGAGAAGCCACACCCAATTTAGATGCAAAAGATTTGATCTCGCATTCAAGTTAGGGAGATTTTTGGTATTATATATATTGGATGACAAGTTTGATAACACCTGATTATGGTGGGTATATTGTGTGTTTTAACCCAAACTTTTTTTTTAGTACATCGATATTTTTACATTAAAGAGAAAGGAGTTTGACTAAATCATAAATAGGCAACCTAATTTGGTATCGAATTTTCTATTTACGAGATTCGAACCTAAGACCTCTCACTTTCAAGTAAAGAAAAATATCACTAAACCGTAATACTGAGTGACTTTACTTTTTGATGTAAAACATCTTCGTATGGAAAAAAAAAGTCTTTCTTTGAGGAACGGTGTCTTGAGTTGAGACTAACCTATGAGAGAGACTTAAATATATCTCTCATTATGTCATCATGATATCTCAAGTCAATATCATATTATTCATTCTAACTTTTTTTTCATATGAAATTGCGTTATCGGACGTAATAACTACCCTTCTCCAAATCTAAAAAAAAAGTACCCCTTCTCCTAAAGAAGAAGAATTAAAAAAAGGGACCCAGATCCTCTCATGATCCAAAAAATTTGAGCCTAATGATCAAGTGATCCGGACCGTTGAAATTTGATCTAACGTCTCCAATTATTATAACTTTAAATGGCCCCTTGTTTGTAGCCGTTGGATTAAATTTCAACAGTCCGGATCGCTTGATCCTTAGGCTTAGATTTTTTTGGGTCAGGAGAGGATCTGGATCCTTAAAAAAGGTCTTAAAACAAGTTTGTAGAAAAGGTAATGTTAGGGAGCCTAAATTTCTAAACCAAATAATATAGATGTTGACGATTGGATTATTACTTAAGTGTTGATTAACGTGCTTATTTCATATTGGTGACACATCATTTAGTTTGCAAATTTTGGTGAAACTAATGCAAATTGAACTTTTCCCATAAGGGTAATGTCAGGGAGACTAAATTTGCAAACTAAATGATGTGTCACCAATATGATTGAGCACGTTAACCAACGCTTAAGTAATAAACTAATCATCAATTTTGTTTTACATAATTTTTTTTTATTTATTCAATTTTAAGGCTAAAAAAGGAGGATAAAGGGTAGTGTCAACGATCACTTCCCCAAAGTTTCCCTCGAGCCTCAGATATTGGCTCAAGCGAAGGGCACAAAAGAGTGTTTGAATCAATCTAAATGATTCCACCAAAACAAGCAAAGAAAAAAGCCTCTTCAACTTTTCCCATGACACCTTTTTACAAAAAATTTCCAACCCAACAGTCATCACATTTACAAAATCGACAAAACAAACACACAAAATCTCCCTCCTTTCTTTTTGCTGTCGAAAGATCTCTTCAAACTCAAACACTACGGACCTAACAATTGTATCAGAAAACTTCAGGCAGAGGCCTGCCGTCCAGAAATGACTTAAACAGCCTCAGTGATCTCTCTGGCTGTGAGAATGGAGCTTCGTGGGAGGCACCTCTGATGGTGGCAAATGAGAGAATGTTTCCGTAAACTTGAGTCCACCCACCAACCTGGACGGAACAAGAAGAAATCGTATAACACCCGATTTCAGTTACTCATTTTTTGTAACAAATAAATTCTTAGAATGGCACAAAAAAGGGTGATCATAAGCATTGCGACATAATACCTGCTTCCCCTCGAACCAAACTCGATAAGGGACAGTGGTGTTCAATCCTAACTCCCTTGCCAATCGATAGACCAACCTTCGGCTTCCCGTTAATGGAATTACAGAATCCTGATCTCCACTGAATTGAGAAATTTTGTGAATTAGTTTCATAGCAGCTAGGGGTATCTATATATCATGTGAGACTGAATTATTGTTACCTGTACACCAACACTGGGATGCCTTGCTTCACAAGCGATCCAACTAATGAGATTGTAGGTATTTCCAGGTTGAGCACTTGGTAATCCAAAATGCTATACGATCAATATATGTAGCAAAAGTATGAAATTTCCGTTAGTAGCTGCAGAAATTGTATTTGTATAGAATTCCCACATCAGCTTTTTCTTTAATCTCAAGTAAAAAGAATTTACTTGCTGCAAACATCCCATCTCCGAACTCCAACAAGCCGCGCATGGAGAGCCTTTTGCACATCTTTCCGGTTCAAATAATTCACAGTTTTGTCTTCAACACACACATCTATCCTCTCACTCATTTGCTGCAGTCACATAATACGAAGACTTAGATGTAAATGAGAAAAAATTTCAAAAAAATATGGAACTGATCTCCGTGCGCTCCTGTTTATTGATGTTCCTTAATATCCTATGATTTATTAATTCCAAAAGCTAGAAAAAAGGAATGTGCGGGCGGAGAAAATGGGTGTAACAAAAAGTTAAAAGGAAGAGAATTAGGCTTACATTGGGGCTTATAACCTTGGATTGTGAGAGCACAGATGAAATGCAGACATCTAGGGTTACATCATATTTGTCCACAAATTTACTTGTTTCTTTGCTCACTTGGCTCATAACCCTTGAGCAAACAGGTGACACCGAGTCTCTGTAGTACTCGCTCACATAGCGCGAATAGTTACAGGCAGAAGTGAACATGTTGTATGTTGAATCGGATATTAGCCCGTGAGACCAGAAGAACTCCGCTCTCGAATTAAAGTCCGTGGCAAATTCTAGAACAGGATTTCCCAGCTGCAGTAAGAGAAAATATCCATATATTAGCTGATTCAGCTTTCTGAATGACGAATGTTAGTTTCAAACTTCCAGGAGAAGTGCTTCTACTCACAGCAATTCCTTTTAGACCGAACAGCATTTCCTTTCTGTTGATTTCAACCATAAGCTTTGCTAGTTGAGGGATGTAGTGACCTGGAATTAATAATAAGCATAAAAAGAAGAAAATAACAATTAAGAAAGAGGATGAAACAGGAAATTCAAAACGACTCTCGGCAATGGTTATTTGCAGTACCTGCATAACTTTCTCCTGTTAGAAACAAATCCCTGTGCTTGTACTGGGGGAACTTGTTGAACCAGCGTTGCAAGAATACAAGATTGTCCCTCGCTTGAGAAGTCAAATGCAGAAACACAAAATATCGTAAGTTCTAAATTATGAATTAGGAACAAAGAAACATAAAAAGGAAAAAAAAAAAATGAAAAGAGCTTTGTTAATTATACTAGAGTTTTGCAGCTTAAGAGTTGGGAGCTCTTGGGGGCAAAAGGCAAAATCTCTTTTCTCTATCTCTCATATCATGTGATATGATATATCTAGGGAGCTGAAAGCAAAAGCTACAGCGAAATTTCAGCCGAGAATTACAGTTTAAAATGTCACTTCTTGAAAAGCCTAACCAACTTTAATGCAGTCCACTTGGAAAACCAAATTTTCAAAAGGAGAAAAGCAGAAAGAAAGAAACAAAGGGATGAACAGATATTATTGGAAGTGACAGCACGTGGACAGTGCACCTGTTGCCTCATCATCCACTGCTATATAGGAGGAGCTTGATTTAGCATAAGAGAATCCCACTCCAACTGGTGTCTCTAAATACAACATATTTGCCTCTGCATTATATCAATTGCCAAAATTATGAATGTGTTAATTTCCAAGTCATGCAGCTTAGCCACACCGAGCATCGATCTTCTTAACATACGAGCGATATTGGGGAAGGGAGAATTGAGCGCGGAGAGCGGAAACTAAAACGGATCATTACCTCTATTCCAGCTGTACTCGTTTCTAACCAGAACCTCACCATCTGGTCTAAAAGGTCCATTCTCAGAGAATGCTCCTACCCCAAGAGAAGAACAACCGGGTCCTACATGAAAACAAAGTTTAACCCAACAATGAAGGAACCGCATTACATGTGTGAGTTAGGCCAGTTAGTCAGGGCAGTGTGATGGCTCTTTTCACTCAAGTTTGAATCCCGCACATAGATTAGAGTAATTTAGAATATAACTGTCTCAAGAAAAAAAAAAACATGAAGGAACCGCATTGTAAATTCAATTCACATTGAAGGAAGTAAAGGGGAGTGATTAGTTACTGACCTCCATTCAACCAGAGGACCAAAGGCTTTGAAGCTGGAGTGATTTCGGCTTCAGCAAAGTAGTAAAAAAGAGCTTTGTGGTTGTGATCGTCCACGGTAATGTAACCAGAAAAATGTTGGAATCCGACACGGGGTTGTCCAGGAAGGCTGGTTATCTTGTGATCAGGATGGTGATGAGAAGAGGACTCAACGGCCTCCATGGAAGAGCAGAGCTGAAGAAAAATTGCTGCAGCCATTGACATGGCCTTCCATGTTTCAGAAGAACACATTGTTTCGGAAGTAGGGGGAGAGAGAGAGAGAGAGGTGTTTAAATGTTGGTGGAGGGCATGAGGTAAGGCACTGTATAGATGGAGAGATACTTACCTAAACCAATGCCGTTGTAGACTTTGCAGTTGTATTTTCAAGTCATGTATTTTAATTTTCTCGCACAATAACGTGTTATTAACTTAAGATATTACTATAGCAACCTCCGTTACTGTAAACTACTCTAATCTAATAAGTAAGAGGACGGACGTGCCAACTGGCGTGACCTACATGTGTAATGCCATACCTTGTTTTATATTATGATTACATTCCTAGCTTTTTGATTGCAGGCCTGAAAGATGAAATAGATGTGTGAGAGACAGAATGACTTGTCTGTAGAGAGTGAGTCTGGTCTGTACTTATTTGGTCTTTTGAAAATCGAAGAGAGCATGATGGAATCTATGGCCTTTGCTTTACAATAGCTCTGAATTAATTCTCAGAAATTTCAGTTTTGTTGTTTCTGCAATTTTCTTCTTCCTTTTCAACTAAACAGTCTTGCAGTCTTGAGCATGAGGAGATTACTTTCCATCTCAGAAAAATGTGTGGAAAATAGCATATCATATATATATATATATATATAAAAATTTTTTTCTTTAATTTTCTGATATGAATATATTTCTTTGATAGCATCATGAAGCATGAGAGGTTTGTAGTTTCCTTTTGGTTTTCCCAAAAAATTGGCTTGATTTGATAACTTTTCTTGATCTACAAGTACAATCCCATATCTAGTTTTCTAATTAAGAGAATATTTGAAAGTCGATATAGGATACTGACTGTCTTATTGAAACATGTCTCATATCAAACTCTTATATTGAATTATTCTGTTATTAATTTAGCTGAAAACTTCTGCGACGAAAACTCGCACCCGTAACTTTTCCAACACTTTGTTCCACGGATACCAACTTCTGAATTGGGAGTGGTCAGATTTGAAGTTAAACCAAATTATGGTTGAATTCAAATTTGAAACTTAACAATGAAATTGAGAAGAAAAATACCACTGAGTTACGTGGTAGTTAGTTCACAAATGCTATAGTTTGATTGGAGACTTATCATCAAGAGCTCTCAAACATTATCTTTATGTATTTTTCTGCAAAAGAGTGTTAAAAAGTGTTCTTGTAAGAATAATGATGTATTCAACTTTTGGTAATGTTGTCATTTTCTTTTCGTATTATATATGAATTGAACACTCACAAGGATGCAGGTCCACAGAGACACCACATGTTCCCCATCATAGAGCTTCACAAACAAGAAGTAATTTTGCTTCTAAATTCTAATGGGGCCCGATCGGCTTCCTTTCCTTCTCTAAAACTCAATTGTTAAAAGAAAGAAAAAAAAAACAACACACTGCAGTGCGTGGCATTTCTAACAAATGATTTTGCGTCTCACCCAATCACTGAGAAAAATGGTCATACGAGATTATATGAACTTCACCCTTTGCATTTTTAAATCTAAAAGGTGGTAGTAGTTAAAAGGGTGCCTTTGTTGGCACTAAATTTCGTGAGATTTTTCATCCAAAATAAGTTTGTATTTTGTACATAACTTGTGTTTGCGGTTATTTACGACATTTTAACTCTCCATTGCCCTTCTAAAAAGTTGCCCGTAACAAAACAAAAGTCTTGGGTTTCTGCTAACTACAAAATGAAAATGATTATGCAATGGAATAATATTTGTTATTCTAAAACAAAAAGGAAATTTAGTATAATGACATGATGTAATTGTGGTCGAGTTTCTCTGTAACAATATAGTGCTCAATATATATATATATATATATATATATATATATATATATATATATATATATCACATGTTCTTGAAGTACAGATGTCCTCTAAAATAATGGTATAAAAATGAGGTCAAATGTCCATAATAACTCTGAACACATGTCATGTGCAAATATTTTGGATGGAATATTTAACAGTGGTAAGATAAGATGACAAATTAACAATTTCAAAAAATTGATATGATGCATGACAAATTAAAAAATGTGTATAAGTTTATGTGATATTTCAAACATTAAGTACGAGATAAACCCAATATAGTTTTAACGTAGCAATTTTGTAAGTACACCCATTTGACCTCCTCTACTTGACACGTGCCAGTGCCCATTTAACCCAATATAATTTTAACTTAGTGATACTATCAGTATTTGGCTTTGATTGGTTTAACATTTAAGATTGTAAGTCGATAATTTTAGTTAGTTTTTCATTTTATTCTAAATGAAACATCATACGAGATTAGCTCTCTAGCGGAGTCACATTATGCAAGTGTTCACCCTCGACTATGAAGGAGAGGATCAACACTTTAGGGTGACACCCCTTTGGTTTATCAAGAACAAAAAAGATACAACACGAACTCGAATTTACAAACAGTTGTATTTTTCTTTCAAATTTAACATCGATAATCTATAATATTCTTTTAAGATCTCTTCCGATAAAGTAAATACTAAGTGAAGTAACCACAATTGACGAAATAATGGATAGTTGTTCTCAATGCTCATCTTTAACCTAGATATTCACTTATAATGTTTAAGCATAAGATAAAATCTTCATCACGAAGTCATTGCATTTGATATCCAAGTAGATTCCATCACTGGGCCATATGGCATGAATAGACAAATCACATTCATATATCCCATGCTTTGGTTATGGCAGAAACATGGTCCCAAGATATATACATTTCATGAATATGGATGGTCTTCTTCATCGTTGCTTCAACCCCTTGTCTCTGATTTTTAAGGTCATAATTTTGGCATCTAACAAACGCTCAACATTATCAATTAGCTCTTAGGTTAATGGTTGTTTATAGGGACGGAGTTAGAAACTTTCTTTAGCGAGGTGGCCTTCTTAACCTCCAAACTTGAGGGGTAAAAAAATCCCGATAGTAGAATTTTTTTCTATAATTCTATTGCTTTTCTTTTCTTATCAAACTTCATTAAGCCAACTTGTAGACATTTTTTTTCTCACAATGATAGCTTATTATACGTATTACTAAAAAATTCCAACTAAAGTACTTAAAAATGATAAATTCTAATTCTATAAGCATCCAGAGTTTTTTTGCCTCCACAAAACTTCAGTTGGGACAGCTGCTCTCAGTAGGTCTTAGATGCTTCTATTCTTAATTGTTTATGATATCAAAAGAGGCTTTAGATTCGAATTTCCGTTTCTCTGTGAATAAAAATTAAAAATAATTTTGAAAAGGTAATTCGATTGTATCATTTCATAAAAAATGTTAAAATTCATTGATATGTCTAGAATTATAAAGAAAGAAAAAAAAGTATGAAGAATGAAAAGTGTTAGGAGTATCACTGTTGGAAAATGTGTCAGAGTAGAGTTTATATACTTTTATAGACCACTGGCATGCGAGCAATGTTTTCACCTTTTTTTCCTTCCTTTTTCTTTTATATATGTCAACCCCTTTTGGTGAAATTTATAATTTTTATATACAAAGTGGAGAAAAGCTCATCAACTTTTCTATATTTAAAGGAAAGGGATCCATTTCTCTTAATCCACAAAATTAGGAAATTCGCGCTGTTGAGAATTGATCAAACGGTTGAAATTATTATAACTTTTAAAGTAGGCCCTTCTTTGTAATCGTTGGATCAAATTTTAACGGCACAGATCTTTTGATTTAATAAAATAGGAGAAATGAATCCAAAGATGATCCGTTTCCATATTTAAATAACTTCATAATAATAATAAAATAAAATAAAAATTTTGTCATAAAAAGGAAAATATTATTGAATTCCTTGTTTTAAGGGCAGGTAATATAAGTGCCACAAATCACAACTTGTGTCCACGGAGCTGGTTGACTTGAACTCGAAGAGAAGCTAGCATATGACTTTGCTTCCTTTTGTCTACCATGTATGTCATGTTCCTCAATTTAGGGGCGCTGTAAAGCATGTTAGCTTTGACAGGAGATGCTTATGTTGTTTTCTGTTTGGCGATTGCCTTTTCCCCTTCTTTTTACTAAGATTTTTGTTATCTACTTAGAGGAATTCAGTTTTTCAGAGCACTTTGTACTAACACAATTTTTTTTTTGGAAACTGTGCTAACACAAATTTTTAACATCGCTCAACTAGTACGTTACTCTTTTGGAGTGGTAGTTTGGGTCTTCGGACTAGTACGTTACCGACCCAAACACAACATTAGTGCTCCAAGCATCTAGGTTATAACTTTGAGGGGTCCCAGTGTAAAGGTGCAAATTATTTTGAGGCATTTTGTCAAGTACTTAGTAGGCGTATTATTGAGCCCCTACCGAGACCCCTTGCCTAGTCTTCTTGACAGTGCCTCATACCAAACATTGGGAGGGCACGAAAGACCTTCACTTGTGTTTCGTAGGCTCCAGTGGGTCGTGTGACTCCATGGTCCCCATGTGGATTGGCCCATACACACCACATTTCAAACTGCCGTTGTGACGAAAACTTGAATTTATATGCTAAACCTAAGTTACAGATTATGAGCTCACTCCTAACTCCTCCCCGTCACGATAAAATCTACACAACATGGGCATTATCAACATAATCTTGCATACTACATATGAAGCGGAGAATGCTATCGTCAACCAGCACGTGTGCAGTCCACATGTCAACAAATAAGATTGAATCGTGATTCGTAAGTGACTGACGCTAACAATCCCACAAAGATGGTTGGCACCAGTAAATCCTCTGAAACTGAAAATATATTTACGACAAAAACAAATTGCGATTTTCTATCCATATAAACAAGAGCAGAGGAGGAGAAATGACTCTCGATTCACAAACCCTCACAAGAAAAAAAAAATGGTAAGTTGATTACATGGAAAAAATGGAGTGATATCCGTACAAGAATCCCAACTCAGTTTAATTATACAGGGAACTCTAGTGCTTATGCGCCAGAGAGAAATGCTAGCAGTTTGGCCAAGAACTTTTATGTGAAAAGAAGTATAAAAAGAAAAAAGAATTGATATAACAAACAATCTGAAAGCGGCGTCTATCACGAAGAGGGATCAAAATATGCTGTATCACGACGAGGGATCAAAATCTGATGCAGCAGATTTGTAAGCCGAGATGGGCTGATCGATTTCCTTGCGAGATGCTTCCCAAAGTTGCTGTTCCATCCCCAGCTTCCTCAGCTCATATAAACCCCGCTCCACTGCCACAAGCACTTATACGTTTATTTACAGCAACATGTGATAGAAACCACATAATTTGCAAAACAAACAAGATTCCCAATCAAAATATTTCCTTTTCTCCGTTTAATTCTGATCAGGGTCATGGCATTATTTTAGCAACTCAACTAACGAATTCATTGATAGCCCATCATTAGTACAATTAATTACAGGCAAGGCCAGCTGGTCTGATGAGTGCCACTGTTGATTGACATTTGATAATGACGAAAGCTTACCATCCACGGCATCGTGGCAAGTTGGTGTTTGTGCACTACGGCTTATCCATAGCTGAAGCCGGTCGTCTACGATATCGTCTTCCACACCATGTTCTTTAGCTCTTCTCCAAAAGTAAGTCAGCCAAGCCTGCGATGTCAATGGAGTATTCAAACAAATGTCAGCATGATAGCAGAACGAGAGAATATATGGGATTTTCGTACATTCAAGGCGGTAAACCAACTGACCACTTTGAAAGAAATATCTTCAATCTCCTCATCACCAAGATCTGCAAGAAAAGAAAGACGGGATAGTGATAAGATTACCACTTGTCATCAGTTTAAATCTATCTATAAACTTGATGTGATTTTATCACAAGACTCAACCTGAAGCAGGTAGACTTTGAACTACTTGCTTGGTCTTAAATATCCACCAAAACGCAAAGTATTTTGGTCAAAAACGTATGATCACTTTTGGGCAGGGGGAGGAGGGTGAAGAATATAAAAGGTATCGTCATATGATAAACCATTCTCAGATGCAATTTTATTCTGTTACCAGTAAACTTTCCCCAATATTCCTTGTACCAAAAATTAAAGAACTCAGGAAACAAAATAGTTCCATTAAAAAATTTCGACAGAGAGTCGAGGTCACCTTTTCTAGTCAATCACATGCTTTCACCTAACCCCGCCTAAAACAAATGGCCAAAATTATACTAATCATAAGTTACAAGAAAAGTCACCCCGCAAGATGGAGGCTTTGGGAAATAGTTATACAATTATTTTCTTGTATGATTTAAGATTTGTGTGCGTTGAGATTCCTTAATTTCAACATATATGATAGTATGAAGATACATTGTGCAACGGATCAAAATCTCTCTTACCAAATGCCTCCATGAATTTAGGGTCGCCGGGTGATTTGGAATCTGAAATTCAAAGGAAAAAGTAAGGTAAGCATTTTTAATGAGATTCGCTCTGCTCCAGTCCTTAAAAACCTTGGACAACTCTAGGATAGCCAACTTGAAAGAGTTTGATAGCAGGAATAAAATGTTGCGCCAAACAGCATTTGAACTATTAAGCATATGGACGTAACTATCAGAATAGTTTACCAAATTAACATAATCAGAATGACAACAAATTAATTATAATGCCAGGGAATTGGTATAGTTTAAAATCCAGAACATGAAAAGAAAGATGTACAGGGCATATGACTATGAGAAAGAGAGTTAACTAATTAAATCCATTTTCTCCATAACATCTCCAAGCTATCGTACGAAAGAAAGCATGTTTGACACATTTTCACAACGAAAATAGACAACCAAGCGTGACAAGAATGGAAGGATAATATCATGCAATAATAAAGTTCGCTTTTGCCCCAGAAAGGGGGAGAACAAAACTCCAGAATAATGAGACAATAAAGAAAAATACCTAAAATGGACTGTCGAATGGAATTAGGACGCCTATGTTTGGCCAATGCAATTGCAACAGCATCCTCAACCTAAAAGAAATGCAGTGCAGAAATTAGAAGTTGAAAACCGGATAATAATATAAAGTATATATTGTCTTCAAGAAAAAGATTTTTATATTGTCTTAAAGAAAAAGATTTATTTGTCAAAGATTAGGAATCGACCTTTAGAGAAGATAATTCCCTCATACCCATTTCCACTGAAAGCATACTCTCAATATTTCCTTCGCCGGTGAGGTCGGTTAAATCCCGAGCTAGCTTATTTCTATCTGGATCATCAACAGCTGGTAGACATCATACAGTACAAAAGTTTAATCGAGTGTATCAAATGAAAAACCAAATTAGATAAAGAGATACCAAAATCGTTTTCTTTGATATAAGGAATGACTAAACTAACTTCTTCCCCAAGATTCCTCCTTTGCCTTTTGTCCAGCAGAAATGACAACTTCAAATGGTAGAGGAGCTAACGACGACCAATGCTCATGCTTTGACACTGCTATATCTGCACATATACCTAAGCACAAAAGAAAACAGCAAATGAAGCAAAATCTAACAAATTATAAATTTACAACTTGATTCATTCAAATCCATATTCACATGTAAACATATATAAACACACTTCACCATACACTTTCTTGATGTTATGACTAAAATGGAATGCACAATGTTGAAATTAACCAAATCTCCAAATAAAGTGAAAAAAAACCTCAGCAAGCTGATATATCAGATTTAGGCATGCAATTTATATCCTCATTCAAGAAGGAGAAGATGGAAGGAAATAGAATACCATGTTGCACCGCTAAACCCCAGTAACGAGCAAGCCAACATCTCTTCAAAACAACTTCCTCCTGAAAGATAGATACAAATATAAACTTAAGAGGGTGAAACGCCAAAAATAAATCTCACTTGAGTATCAGTAGACAAACCATCTCTTCTTGTGTTAAAATCATTCTTTGCGTCTTTGTGCGAAGAGTCCTTGCTTCAGATTCTGCTTCTCGAAGCTGTTCAACTGCTGCAGCAGCCCCGTCTTTTAAATTCTGATTATAACAAGAGAATAAACTCATGTAGCTATCACATAAATCAGAAACACTTGATTAAGATCTAAAGAATGTACCTCAATTTCTGAACGAAGAGTTGCAATTTCCTCCTCTTTCCCATCCTTGTTTTGCTTGGCAGCAAGAAGAGCAGCCTGAACAATCAATAATTTTTAGTCTAAAGACAGCCACTGTCTGTGTCATTTTAACAGAACAAGTTTCAAAGATACCATTATATTACTAAATGCTATATCTATGCCACATCTAATTTACCCTCCCAACTTACCTCTCTTGAACGCAAAGCTGCTTCCTTCCTGCAGATGAATCATTTAAATAATCAAAACCAGGATATCAAATAATGGCAGAACGGATGTAAAACAACTCAACATTACCTGCTCAATAATTTGGCTTCCATGCTTACACCTTCACCCAGATTAGCAACCTATAGTGAACATAAAAAAAGCTGAATCAGTACCACTACCTTCTTTGCGGTAAACTTACGCTAATATTGTCAAAACCATAAAGGAACATATAAGGCATGATAAAAAGAAACACCTGATTTTTTAAACGGCTACATTTCCTGATTTACAAGCTATACAGTTAAATCAATATGAATAAAAGGATTGACCTGTTTCTCAAGCTCCTTTGCTCTGGCCTCTGCTTGCGCATGTTTTTCTTCAGCAAGGCGAAGCTGTAATGCATATTTAGGCATATATTTCACAAATAGAATATAACCGGGTCATGTTCTGTGTGTGCTTGGTTATGAATGTATGTCTGTATTAGGATGTAGAGTATTTGCATAATCTTGTGTGTATTAGAAAGTAGAAGAGCACACCTTCTCGAGTATAATCCCATTATCTTCTTGCAGCATATCAAGCTGCAATTACAGTACATGTTAGTTTCAAGAATCAAGACTTGCTTAAAAATTTACACTTAAGGTTCCGCAAATACCAATCTTAAAATTAGAGTAATAATGCATATCCTTAAGTACAGGTAAAGGTTATGTGCGTCTGTTATGAAGACAGCATTTGAGGGATGAAAATGACATACTTCGTCACGAAGCGCAGAAGCCTCACGCTCATCTCCTGGGGCCTTTGAGTTGAGCTGTCCAATATCTGGCGTAAACCTGTCCCTGTAACAAATTAAATATATTAGCTACACATACTTCCTAAACTTCGATAACATCAACTAGCTACAACAAAGCAAGTGAGAAATAGATATCTTCGGAACTTGCCTTTTATCTCTATTCCTAGTAGGAGGATCAATGGGAGGTATGGTTGCCGGAGTTTTAAGTGAGGGTTTGCTCGGCGGTGGCACTACTGCCGCTGAACGAACTGATATAGAGGGTCTCCCAGCTGATGTGGAACGAACCGATGTTGTATGCTCTACAAAGTTCCTACCTAACTAATTAAAATACCAGAATTCAATCAGCCATAAGATCACCACATGCAAATCCTCTTACAAGCTTACCATTAGAACGTTAACTAAAAGTCAAAATAATTAACTTAACAGTTATTATGAACAAAAATCTAGCAGGAAAAATAATTAAAGTTCAATTCCACTCGAATTTGACTAAAATCTCTATAAAATTAAGCTCCTACTCAATCTAAACACAACCAACTAAGCACAATTCAGATCTTAAAACAGCATTAACGAAATTAAACTAGATAAATAAATAAATAATTCAATTCCACTTAATTCAGATCACGTATTTATCAGCGTAGATTCTGAATTACCGCAGGAGACGGAGATCTATTAGGCCGAGTAACCGAAATCGCCGGAAGAGGCTTTGCGCCGTTAGTAAAACCATTTCCGGACAAAGAAGACTGTGCATGACGCGGCTGAGCGAATTGGAAACCGAGATCGTCGTCGTCGTCTTCGTCGTCGCCGGTGGACTGAGAAGCCATGACCTGAGCTAGCCGCCGAGCCGCGGATTTAGCGGCGACGTTTTGATTTCGCTTGATGGTGGAGATTCCGGTGGCCGAGGGATTGAGCCGGGAGTGAGGGTGCGCCGGCGACATCGCCGGAGAAGAGCCTGCGCTGCTCGATCCTCCGCTCCACTGGCGCGAGTACCCCGGACTCGCAGGTCTCCACCGATCCATCTATTTATGTGTGTATTGCTGTGAAATGAAAGCTGATATTTTTCTCGAAGTTAGATTTTCTCGAGAAAATCGGGGGGTGGACTGAGAGGGACGAGAGAAATAGGGGAAGGTTGTTTCCCTTTGAGTTCGGGGGTCCGGAGACAAGTTGTGTGGGGTTGAAATGCGTATTGCTCTATGCTGAGAGCAAAACGGTGGCGTTTGTGCTTTTGATTGACGTTGATGCACGTTTCGCGGGAGAGGATGAGTGGAAGCCGGCGGTGACGTGTCAAATGATGAGGCGTGGGCCCGGAACTTTGGTGGCGGCCGATGCCAGATATTTCGGATATTGATTCATTTCGTCGGCGATTTCGGACACGTAGACATTTTGCTCCGGGGAAAGGACTAATGTGGGGACTAGACGAGGTTCATGAAACGTTGACGTTTTCGTGTGGAGAAAGCTTTGGACAATGAGTTGTTAAGACTAAATAATTAATCCAACCACACCCGCCAACATGGAAGAGAAAACTCAAGTCAATCAACAGTTCACGATTGTTTTTAATTAACTAAGATATATTTTTAATCGAGCTTGATTAGTCAAGTTTAATATGCAGTCATGTATTGCGTTAGATGCAATTCATTGATTAAAGTAAAATTGATATTGTAATATTTTTTATTTAACGGTTTAGAGTTGTTTTTGTACAATTAGATAGTGACGGATCCAGAATTTTGACCTTAGCAGTCATAATGTAAAAGGCTAAAAAAAAATGGACGAAAATAACATGAGAAATTAAACAATAACACTCTTCATTCATAAATCATGGTGAAAACAACATTACAAATTACAAAGTTTGCCTAAACGTTGTTTTGTAATCAGGTCATAAAATATAGCTTTACTATACTTTATGGTGAGAAAAATGTGTTATGCTCTTGCACGATGACGTGAGTTTGAATCCTGTCATTAGCTAATATAACATTTAACTTACTAACACTATTGCTTGACTCAAAAAAAAAAAGTGAGGGCCATAATCCTGTGAAACATTCCATTAAAGTTAGTAAGATAAAGCAAGAAACGACAACGTAGAACCAAGAAAAACAGAGTTTCGGCATCGGTCTTGCGTGAAAGCTTCTGTAACTTCACACCTCCTCCGTGGATGCATTAACTATACGTCGTTTAACAAAATAAACAAACCACCTGGACGTAGCTCATATATAACTCTAAGCGTAGGTTGGTCCCATTGTCTAACATTTGGAGGGTCCCCCGGAGGATCTTCATAGATGTTTTTCCGGCCTCCGGAGGGTTCCAAGACCACCTTGGTCCCTCTATGGTTCGGCCTCTGTTTAGACATGCATCTAACGGACTTTAATTAGTTCCCACTTTTTCATGTTTTGCACTTTGATTAGAGAATTCTTGTTTTAGTGAAGCACAAGCAACTTTGACGAGAGAGATTTACCACGTAGACGTATTAAGAGATAAGTTATTTGTTTATAATGCCATATGGACGTATTAAGAGAGAAGTTAAATCCTCTCAACTACAAGTGGTGGATTAGCCCAACGGTAAGTTACTTTCTCTTCAACCATTGCATTCTAAATTCAAACTAGATTAGTACAGAATATTGCTTTCCTCAACAAAATTTCTGTTTCAACTTTGACACGGCCGGAATTATGATAAGCTCTATTTGTTCACAAACATCAAATCAAAGGCATTCGAATCCAGAACTTGCAAACCAACCTCACGAAATCAAACAAGAAAAAGTCGCAAATTTAATCAATGAGCACATAACCAATAAACTTAACTAGTTCTAATTAATTAAGCAGCTGACTTCTTTTCAATAAGCTTCTCTATCAAATCAGCTGCCTCTTGGACCGTGCTTATGTTCTCAGAGCTCTCCTCTTCAACGCTGATATCAAACTCTTCTTCCAAATTCATCACTATCTCCACCTGTAACAAATCATCCAAATTATTTCTTCGAATAAAGTACCAATGTACTGGCGATATTCTCGAAACTTGATGGCGCTATTTGAGAACATTGCTATGTTAATATGCACATAGAACTTGAATTTGATAAATTTGGATAAGGAAATTGGACATACAGTGTCGAGAGAGTCGGCGCCAAGTAATGCAAACTTGGAGTCGGGGGAGACTTCAGACTCCGGAGGCAAAGCCAGTTGCTTCCTCACAATCTCCACAACCTTTTGCACTGTCTCCGGCTTGGCCTGCCCGTTTATGTGGTTTTAATATAACTTGTTACTCTCAAATTTGCAAGTAATCTTGCCTTGCAACCAATTTTAAACGAGAGAAATAGACACAAATCGATATACAACCGAGGAAATGTCAATCTTTCGAGAGACACAATAACTTTTCAAGTTTGAAAAAACTTACAGCGAAACAAATTTGGAGACGAAAGGTCCTGAAGGATGAGGAGCCACTCTTGACCCATCCATTAGAAACCAACTTTAAACTTGAACTTGTTCTTGTTACCTACATTATAAGTTCACAAGCAGATATTGCCTCATGTATTTTCACTTTTCAGCACATTTTATTGGTCTAAAAAACCATCAATTAGGCAAATAATTCAAGAAATTCCAAAAATAATGACTATAATGGTTAAATTCGTATGAGACACAGAGGGTACGGTTATCTTGAGAGGCACTACAACAACTTGACGCAAGATTTTTTCGAAAACAAAGCCAAAATTTTGAAGAGAACCCAAGTGAACAAGAAGCTAAACGTTGACTTGAGCACACAAACTTCGGTATAGTAGTACTAGGAGACCAAATGAGACTAAAATTATTGAAGACTTAAATGGGACAAGTTCATCGTCACTATGACATCTCGAGTAGTCAATGTAGATTTGTATTAGTGGTTTGAAACGCTACAATGACAGTCAAAACGTTTTATGAAAGTCTTTCTCAAAATTAATAGCAAGAAGAGTGAAACTAAGCTAAACCCTGGTACCTGGCTAGTCTTGATTGGCTGGTTTTGAAAGGTTTGGAACCTGCAGAGAGAGGTTGCTGAAGCAGAAGCCATTGGAGCTCACAAAAGCGAAGCACAAAAACTTGGTTACTTGAAACAGAGATATGGTGAAAGTGAGCTAAATTATCCCACTGGAACAAAGCCCTATCTACATTTACGTGGCAGATACCCGGACGTCATGGTGGGTCCCCAAAAGCCAGGTACAAGTTGCTACATGGGACAAATTAACAACTAGGCATCCAGCATCTGTTAATCCTTTTAGTTTAATTATCGAAACCAAACGGTGAATTTGAATCACATTATTGTTAGTTCATTGTGAGATTAAGTTCACCCTTTATCCTTTAGTGTAGATAATACCGTTTGTTAAAAAAAATAAAATAAGAGGACATGTTAGAGTAAGATGAGTTTTTAAAAAGTATATTAAAATTCTGCAACGATTACTAATTTAAATGCACGACAATTAAAATTAAAGTGAAATTTCGTCTAAACTACAAGAATTTACTATATTTGTAGGCCATTATACTAGTGAGACATCGAGACTTATATAAAACATATAAGACAAAAATAGTGATGTCTCAAAATCATCATGGGTCACAATATTTTACCGTGTGTTTTAGTTTTCTCATGTAACATAATGTTAGGGTGTTGATAAAATTTATCTACTAAACTATGAAAAATGGTTTTCTTGACATAAGTACACCATCAATGTGATGCTAATAATATAAGGGGTGTGCTATCCATATTCCAATTTTTACTTCTCACATACTCTTTGTTAATTTCTGTCATTTGATATTCTTCAATTCATCAAATTTGACAGCTAAAAATTAAAAAGGCACGTGAGAAGTAAAAAAAAAAAACGTGAATAACACATCCCATAATATAATATACTATAATATAGTATATAATAGAATTCATAGCGAACTAGGATCAATTTACCTGTACCATAAAAATTGTCATCACCAAATTGCAGGATAATCATCACTTATTAAAAAAATGATATTTTTAGCAT
Source organism: Crataegus laevigata (assembly GCA_963580275.1). Taxonomy (NCBI): domain Eukaryota; kingdom Viridiplantae; phylum Streptophyta; class Magnoliopsida; order Rosales; family Rosaceae; genus Crataegus; species Crataegus laevigata. The sequence continues at coordinate 8,741,384 of OY756953.1, read as the reverse complement.
ATTTTCCATACCTGTTCGCCCCCTAAATTCGCCATGGGCCTTGCGGGCATGCTAGGAATTTGCTCGAACAAGAAACTGGTGGGTGCGAGTGTGCCACTACTAGATGCCACTAGCAGACGAGATTTGAGTGATTGAGATTGCGTCTGAGTTCGACTTCTAACCAAGAGATTGTGCCATTAAGTGGGAGTGACTCAAATTAAGGTTCTTTCTTTGCCTTAAAGATAAGGACTTTGCCTATGTGGAGAGATGTAACAATAAGTAAATGACAAGCTTGCTGGAAGTGTAAATCACAGAGGAAAGTAAATGACTGGTATTGTAGATTGCTTGTAATTTAAATGACTGGAAATGTAGTTGTACATAAATGTAATTATCTAAAAGTACAAAGGGATGCCAAATACAAGGTTTGAGCTTGTTCCCAATGGATCGGGCAAGTTGCTTTAGTCTTGTGGCAATTTCTAGTGGTTTGGGAAATGGCTTTGAAGGTTGTAAATAAAAATACAAAGAAAATCGATACTACCAAGTGAGCAGCACAGCTAAAAAAAGTAAAGTAAATGGTGCTTGGCTAAAAGTAAGCGTTTACAAGGAAACTGAGGAGCTGATTTGAGTAGAGTTGCTTGATTGATTGATTGGTTGAGTGTCCTTAATCCTTTTGTCTCTACTTCTTTATATAGAGAATTGAGAGAGCCCATTTGCTGAGAACATTGAACTTGTAGAGATAAGCTCCACTTCCAGCTTGCATATGAAATAATATTAAAAGAGGCCAACTCACATTTCCACCACATGTCTATTAATCCTACCTGCAATAGATTAATATTTAAAAGAAGTAAGTTGACTTCTTTCCTTCAATGTCCATTGCCCAAATGTCCGCATGTTGCCTTCCAATCCAGTTGCAATAGGAAAGAATGCAATTGTATTGATTAAGCAAAGCTTTTGGCACACCTCTAGGAACACAAATTCTCTCTGGATCCATTATACGGGGATCCTAGGAATCTCCACATCTCAACCATACATCGTGAATTGTGCAGTCAAAAATCATTTTACTTTTATTATTTTAAATTAAGCACAAATAGTACCTAACGAAAATTTACTGCATGATATACGATAAACGGCTGAGATGTGGGGATCTCTAGAATCCCCACATAATGGATCTGGAAAGGATCCGCGTTCCACCTCCACCACCCAAACAAAAGGGAAAAACATTATTTTAATTTCAAACCATCCCACTTGATACAGCCAAATATCTTACAAGTTAGCATTTTTGCACAATAATCCTCCAAATGCCATATTTTGACTTTAGGCCTAAATATGAAACTCACATGTGTATTATTCCTCTAATAAATATGAAACTCACATGTGTTAGTAGGCCATGCTACTATTAGATAGGTGATACAAATGTGGTATGAAAAAATGTGTGTTTTTGTCACCATTCTTAATTGGTGGTAATACTCATTACCCTCTTTATCACTATTAGATGAGTTTAAATTTTAAAATATGTGTTTATGCATTACACATATCTCGAAATTTAAAATTATCTAACAAAAATAAATAAGATAGTAAGCATCATTATCACTTGGAGTTGATGAACAAGGGATGTGATATCCACACACCTTTTTTTATTTCTCTCACAACTTTTTAGGTTTCGACCGTCGGATCGGATGAATTGAACAAGATCTAATGGACAGAGTGTAATAGAGGTGTGTGAGAAGTAAAAAGGGGTGTGTGGATAGCACACCCCGATAAACAAATATACTCTTATTCTGTTCCTTTTTTATGGGGTCAAAAGGAAGAAGATTCTTTCATCTTTCTAAGTCTGAATATTCTTCGGACCATTTGGAAGAAACGAAACGCGTTACGTCCTTGCTTACCGTGAAGGCCGCCTTCTTGAAGGTCTAAAACCAATAATTTGAGTGTCAGACAAGGCTTTCAAATTTGACTAGGTCAACTTGGTTTTTCCGTGAATCACAGTAACAAGGTGTTATAAATTGCGCCCTACGCACACGTTTTTCGACGTGTATTTCTACCACCGTTTTAAATCTGTCTCTCCCATTTCTCAGACAGCTCAAAAATGGCAGATTCTCTCAGCAACGCTCATCGTCACTCTCTTGTCCCAAGCTTCTTGTACTCTTCTTCTTCTTCTTCAATGCGGGCGAGTACTGATGCATCGCCTCCGTCGGTTTCATCATCGTTGGCGGTGACTTTGTTGTCGAAAAGGGTGGTGGTTCCGGCGCCTAAAGAGAAGGTGGAGATGTACTCGCCGGCGTTCTATGCCGCGTGCGGTGTAGCAGGGATGTTGAGCACCGGATTCACTCACACGGCCGTCACGCCTATCGATGTCATCAAGTGTAATATGCAGGTGATCAGCTTCTTCGCTTTTTTTTTTCCTTCTGGTTTTTGAAAGTATGAGCAAGCATGCAATATTGTAGTGTTCATTTATCGATTCTATGAGGTATTCAACGCCAACTCAATTTTCATTTGGTGTTGGAATTCATGATTTTCGTTGCAATTTGTTTGTTGTTTAACAAGTTTGGAAGCAAATAGTAAGCAAAATTTTGTTGTTCTAGCGTCACGTAACTTGACAGTCATTAATTACGATTCACGAATAAACGGGTTTAAAATACATTCAAATATAAACAAAATAAAATATCAAATCTCCGATCGAAATTTTATTTGCTGACTAGATTTGAATTTTTGTGATTAGGAGTCAAATTTGAAATCAACTTCAAATTTATTTTTAATTAATATTAATGATAGACCCCTTACTCCACTTGCATTTCAGTCATAAAATTTTTATTTTAACAGTTTTTTTATTATAATAAATACAACCATTTAAACCCTTGTATTAATAAGAAAATAACTTTTGATAATTTGTTTGAAGAACAAAATTTAACATAAGACTTTAGATTGTCACATCAACTCTCAATTGTAATTTGACTGTTTTAATTTTACATTTTTTTTAAAGATGATCTAATGCTCTAACAATATTAAACTTAATTTTGAAATACCTTTTTAACATGGATGAAATGTAACATTTCCTATTAACATTAGCTATCGCCCCCCACAATTTAGTTAACGTTAATTGTAACATCACTTAGTCTGACCGACTCTACATTTACACATCAAAGTGCCCCATTTCATATCTTTGCAAAGAGAAATGCTATTCAGACTCTCTCAACACATGTGCAAGCAGCTCACACTTAACCAACATCTCTGATATTTCTTCTTTATGGTGCTACAATGAAACTAACTGCCAACATAAATTTTAGGGTAAATTACAAAAAACTACCTCAACTATTGGTGTCACGACATTTTCATACCTGATCTTTAAAATGTGACAATGTCATACCTCATCTTACGAATTTGTGTCAATGTTATACCTCCGTTAGTTTGGCGTTAATTTTTCAGTTAAATAGCTGACGTGGCTTGATCTAGGACCCACTTTTTATTAAAAAATTAATAAAATATTATTAAAAACTAAAAAAAAATCATATAATATTTTTAAATATTAAAATAATAATAAAATATAAAAAAAATTAAAAAATTGGCCCTTTCCCCCGTGCCCCCCCCCTTCTTTCTTCTCTATCTTCTCCCCCATTTGTTTCTTCCCCCCATTGCTTCTTCCTCTGTAACCCAGAAAAACAGAGAACCAAAAAAAAAAAAAAAAAAAAAAAATACAAAGGCATCCCCCCCCCGCTCCTCCCCCCCCCCCCCCACCCACCCACCCTTTCTTTCTCTCTCTTCTCCCCCATTTCTTCTTCCTCTGAAACCCAGAAAAACAGAGAACAAAAAAAAATAATAATAATAAATAAATATAAAGGCACCCCCCCCCCCCTTTCTTTCTCTCTCTTCTCCCCCATTTCTTCTTCCTCTGAAACCCAGAAAAACAGAGAACAAAAAAAAATAATAATAATAAATAAATATAAAGGCACCCCCCCCCGCCTGCCCACCTTTTTTTTTCGTTCTTCTTCTCTCTCCTTCTTCTTCTTCTTCTTCTTCTTGGGCCGAAACTGGGTATGATTTTTTTTTTTTTTTGTTTCTGGGTTGTAGGTAGAGAACGGGAAGGGGACGAACTGGGGGGGGGGACGAACTGGGTTGAGGTGGGGGGTGGGGGGTTGCACGGAAGGGGTCGGGGTGGTTGGGGGGAGATGGGAATGGGTTCTGGGTAGAGAAGAGAGAGGCGAGAGAGGGAGAGAGAGAGAGAGGGAGAGGGAGAGAGATTTAATATAAAAATTAAAAAAATTAATTTTTTTAATTTTTAATTATTAAAAATATATTTAATTATTTTTAAATCCAGTTGTATTAGTAACTGGTCCACATCTCTTGCCACGTCAGCACTTAACAGAAAAATTGACGGAGGTATGACATTGTCACAAATTCGTAAGATGCGGTATGACATTGTCACGTTTTAAAGATGAGGTATGAAAGTGTCGTGACACCAATAGTTGAGGTAATTTTTTGTCATTTACCCTAAATTTTAAGACAAAAACTACAAGCGTCGGCAAGTCCCACTCAAACTTGTTTTTATACAGAGTTTGAATGGCGGTCTTCAAACGGACATTGCGGCGTTACTCATGTTGATTCTCAGCTTACTGAAGTTTGCATGCCTCTGAACCCTAAACCCTAAACCCTTCTTCAGATTGACCCAATCAAGTACAAGAGCATCACATCCGGATTCAGAATTATGCTCAAGGAGCAGGGCATAAGAGGTTTCTTCAAAGGCTGGGCACCGACTTTTGTTGGTTACAGTGCTCAGGGAGCCGGCAAGTACGGACTCTACGAGTTCTTCAAGAAGTACTACTCGGACATTGCAGGCCCCGAGTATGCAGCCAAGTATAAAACATTGATCTACCTGGCAGGTTCTGCATCAGCTGAAGTCTTTGCCGACATTGCCCTCTGTCCTATGGAAGCCGTCAAAGTTCGTGTCCAAACACAGCCCGGTTTTGCCAGAGGCTTGGCTGATGGCCTTCCGAAGATCATCAAATCCGAAGGCGCTCTCGGGTATGAACCGAAAAAACCACTTGATCGAGGAATAGTGTGTTTGAAAAGTTTTGATTTGATGTTGCTAATGAGTTTTCATTATGTTGTAGGTTGTATAAAGGCTTGGTTCCGCTTTGGGGACGTCAGATTCCTTGTGAGTTGAACCCTTTCCGTCCATTTTTATTCTGATTCAGGACTTCCCCCGCGTTTACTGATATTGATATAAAAATGGTCATGATCTCTACAGATACTATGATGAAATTCGCATCTTTCGAGACCACTGTCGAGCTCATGTACAAGCATGTAATCTCAAGACCCAAAGAGCAATGCAGCACACCCTTGCAGCTGGGTGTGAGTTTTGGTAGTGGGTATATTGCTGGTGTGTTCTGTGCTGTTGTCTCACACCCAGCTGACAACTTGGTCTCCTTCCTCAACAACGCAAAGGGAGCAACCGTTGGTGATGTGAGTGAACATGTGTGCTTGGCTTCCTCTGCGTTTACTAACACGTACGGAATAATTAGTTTTTAATTTCATTGTTATATCTTGCAGGCTGTGAAGAATCTGGGACTATTAGGTCTTTTCACCCGAGGCCTTCCTCTGCGTATCGTCATGGTCGGAACCCTAACCGCAGGTCAATGGGTTCTCTATGATGCTTTCAAAGTTCTTGTAGGGCTGTAAGTTTCTGCTCTATCCGTCATCGTTCATTTTGTTCTTCCAAAATGCTGTGTTTTTTTGCCAATGAAATGTGACATGGTGTGCTCAATTGCTTTTTTCAGGCCGACTACTGGTGGTCATGCCGCCGCCGAGGTTGCCAAGGCTTGAATCCATACCGGATAGCTGATAACCCCTTTTCTTAGCTCTCGGAATTTTTTCAAAGTGATGATTCAGTTTAGGATCATTGATCCTGCATTACTATTTTCTACACGATCGTATTTTATAAAGTAATTTTGTATGTATAATTCCTATTATACTGCTCGATTTGATACGAAGGGAGATTTCTGGGGTCAATTTCCCCATTGATGAACATGTAACATAGAAATAAAAGTTACCTTGAATTGAGGCAATATCCAGGTCTTCAATGACTGTTTAATTGTCTACGGTCAGATGAATGAACTGCCAAGAGCTCAAATGAGGAGGGAACAAAGAGAAAAATATGATTCCCATAAATTTACTATTATAAGATTTCGAAAATTTGTTCTCATAAGTATTCATGTTTGCGAATTATCACGATTTAGGGTAAGAGGATATATGGTATCAAACACAACTCTTGCGAAAATATGCCGAACTTCCGGCAGGGCACCCTCAGCTAATGACCCATAATCAATCTTGCTGCCCTGCTTCGGGATGAATCCCCTCTCTGCGCCCAACGTTACGCAGCTAAAAATCCGGCAGACTCTCAAAGAGAACACCCACGGGATAAGTACCTGTGATTTGAGATCAAATCAAATAAGGCACGCCCTTTGCAGTTTCTCAGTAAATGAGATGAAGAGTTACTATATCAGCATGCAACTTCATCAGGATGAGAAAAATAAAAGGAAGCACTCACTAGATCTGAATATGGTGCTTGTGGGTACCCTGCCATTGCCCGAGAGACTATTTGCTCATCAGTCATATTATTGAGGGCACGCTTAGGAGATGCTGCGAGATTCACAACTTCATCTCTCAATGCTCGAGGGTTCAAATTCTGACTTTCTATTAATTCGTGAAAGCTAACATCGTGTACTTTAGTGACTCTCTTGGCTATGCTTACTGCTTCTAACAAATCTCCACCAATGTGGATTGCAAGGCTAAGCGCAGCCACCACCAACGAATCCCGAGGTTGTTCGGATAGTGCATTGTGGAATGCTAAGATCGCAACCCTGGAAGTGTAAACCTGTGATGAGTCTCATTTGGTCCAAATTGTAATCAGCTTGAAAGAATTCCTAAAATCTGTAATATACAAGGGAACATGCAATTTAATATGCTTAGACTGCTCAGACCCAAAAGAAAAAGGAGCAAACAAATTACGAAGAACTAGGTTGAAACAGCAAGAATAAGGCTCCATAGATCTAATTCCAAGCAGAGCTCATACCGTGCAAGTATAAACGATTAAACGATTTCAATGTTTTATCTTTCCAATTTCCTGCTAACAAATGAGCATTCTGTTTTTGAGAACATCTTACCATAAGCTACTGTGGCATGGCTTGTCAGGCGAAAGAAGTTTATCCAAGTTACAAAAAAGGGACTGCATGTGGAAAGCCAAATAATTAATGAAATCATGCCCATTAAGGCAACGCCTCTTCAAACTATAATCACTAATGAATAAGCGTGTAACAAGTAACTGAATGATTAAGCAACGATAATTACCAAAAGCATGTTAGTTCTTTTGTCGCGTCTTCGAAAACCATGGCGAGCAAAATATGCTGCCTGCAATATGATACCGTATTACAACTAAGTGTACCATGTGTGGACAAGTAGAAAGTTTATTATGAGACCCGTACCTGGATAGGAAGAAGTAGTTCTAGGAGTCCAAATTTCCATAGTAACCTTAAAGAAGCTTCAGCAGAACCATACGCTAGCATGTAGTTCATTTCCATGAGAAGCCTTCCCTAAAGCATGAAGTAATGAGAAAGTAACTCAGAACTCTACAATATTGAGTGAAATGAAAGTCAAAGAGCTCTTGGAATACCTTATCAAGCCTAAGAACTGAATAAGATAAACTTTTAACAGAATGCGCTGTTTCCTTGGAAAAATGAAATCGTAAACGGGCAGCAATTCTTATTGCACGTAGAATGCGAGCTGCACAAAATGCAGAATCTGATTTTAGCAGCTCCACAAACTGCATTTAGCAATACCCATGTATACACAAAATAAATCAAACTGCAAACACAAACTCACCACAATCCTCTCGAAAAGAAGTACTTGCAGCTAGGTATCACGGTTTGGACCTAGGCCCAAAGAAGATGATGTGAGGACAACGTATTTGCCATCTATTTTAGGCTAAAATAATTTAAGAAACCACAACTGCTAAGAATACTAGCACACTTTAGCTTTTCTAATATCTTCAATGCCTCCCATGTAGTCGTACACTATCCTTGCATAAGGATCAAACATCAACCTGCAAAAGACAAAAAGGAAAATAAAAAGAAGGAAGAGTTTTAAGTGCCAACCTTCAAGTAAAAAAGGGTTTTATAAGCAACCCATTAATTGTAAAGTCACGCTGCGAACAATTCCTCCAACGCAGATAATCCTTGTCGTCACAGTGATTTGGTTTCCCGAAATCACTACTTAAGTTTCCGCCAGACTTTTGTGCGGAGATGCTAAAACTTGAGACCTGGTATGAGCGCAAAATTAACATTACATTAGAACAATGTACATTAAAACTTGTGCTACTTACTATTACGGTTTAATAGTATTTTTATTTATTTGTAAGTAAAAGATTTTAAGATCAATTCTCACTAAAAGAAGATATGAACCAAATTATAATCCATTGTAAGACTTAACATACTCTCCCACCTCATATTATAGATAATACCATATGTATATAAAAAAAAACAATTGTGTTAGGCTAGTTTCTTCATTTTTTTTTAATTTGTAAGGGCACGGTCTGGTTTGGATCAGTGTTTCCGCAAAACCGCAACCCAACAAATTACAATATAACATTTTAATTTGGCTCAGTTTTAACAAATATCTAAAAAGTATAACTAATATATATGATATTATCTAAAAACTCAAATTAACCAAATTAACCAATTCAATTTTGTGGCAACTATAAACTCAAAACGTGGACCTATATTTAGAGAAAAAGGGTTGCATTGAGCCCTCATCTTAGGAGCCCATGAGCCATTTAAACGCCGATGTTGATGGGGATTTCCGATTAGAGTACTTTGGATTAGGCCTGGCAAACGGGTCGTGTCTGTCGTGTTTGTATCGTTTTTGTATAACACCTGTTATCTTAACGGGTCGTGTCGTGTCACACCTGTTATCTTAACGGGTCCTTAACAGGTCGTGTCACTTTACCCAACGGGTAAAGTGACCCGACCCGTTATGACCCGTTAAGAAAAAAAAAATATTTTTTAATTTGCACATACTACACATTGCCACATAAATATTACTTCAAAACATTAAAACATTTGTCGTTTAAGTACTATATCTACACTCGAAAATAAGCTCCTAATAAAAAAATAATACATACACTACTAATTTATTACAAATATTAAATGCACAAGGATATGAAAAATGAAAGAGTTTTTGTTTTCAAGGTTGTAAGTCTTTTTCAAAAGTTTAAACCTCAATTTACAAAATCTTCAAATTACATCGATCATGATGAAATTGTATTGGAACTTTGGCTTGATCCATTGCCTTCAAGAATTATGTTGATGATGTTTTCAGTAAGATTTTCCACGTCAAAACTCTCTTCCGCATAAACTAAGTATAGAAAAATCAAACATTAAAAATCATTCAAATTATGAGAAGTTTAACAAAATAATTATGAAAAGAAATAAAATAATAATGAAATGGATGGCTGAGATTAAATCTCAGCCGATCCAATGGTCATCAATCTTTAAAATTTAATTTAATATATATAATTATTATAGTTTTTAGGGGTATAAAATTATTAAATTAATATATATAATTATTATAGCTGATTCATACTTTTATTAAGTATATAACATAAGATTTTGTGATATCCACATCCACTAGTGTAAATATTTTAAATTGAAGATCGAATTCATTCATTGTATTCATATAGGGTCAAGGAGTGTAGTTGTAAAAAATCATCAAAATCGGAGTTAAAATAACCGTTAAATAATGATTTTTCGTTTATAACCGTCGAAAAACTTTGTCCCGTTACTTGATCTTTGAATGTTTGTTTTTTGTGATTTTTTACTGATGTGATCTCGAAGCATATACAAACAAGTTTGATGGTTGAGATCGTTGAAATTAGTTTCAGAGAATTCGTACCCCATTAAAATGATAGATTCACTAACACTTTACTTATACTTTCATTAATTATAACATAAGATTTTGTGGTATTCACTTGTATAAAATATTTTAAATTGAAGATCGAATTCTATCATTAAATTCATATAGGGTCAAGGAGTATAGCTGTAAAAAATCATCAAGATCGGAGTTAAAATAACCGTTAAATCGTGATTTTTTGTTTATAACCGTCGAAAAGCTTTGTCCTGTTACTTAATCTTTGAATGTTTGTTTTTTGTGATTTTTTGTTGATGTGATCTCGAAGCATATACAAACAAGTTTGACGGTTGGGATCGTTGAAATTAGTTTCGAAAAATTCGTATCCCATTAAAACAATAGATTCACTAACACTTAAATAGTTTATTTATACTTTCATTAAGTATAACATAAGATTTTGTGGTATCCACTTGTATAAATATTTTAAATTGAAAATCAAATTCATTCATTGTATTCATATAGGGTCAAGGAGTGTAGCTGTAAAGAAATCATCAAAATCGGAGTTAAAATAACCGTTAAATCATGATTTTTCGTTTATAACCGTCGAAAAACTTTGTCTCGTTACTTGATCTCTGAATGTTTGTTTTTTGTGATTTTTTCCTGATGTGATCTCAAAGCATATACAAACAAATTTGACGGTTGGGATCGTTGAAATTAGTTTTGGAGAATTCGTATCTCATCAAGTTCAATGAATCAATGGTGTGTATTGTATATATATATTTATTAAGTAGATTTAAATCTATTTATTTATTAATTTTCATTTTTCCCTCTTTTTTTTTGTTTTCTTTTCAACTTTTATTATAGTTTTCACTTTTCTCTCCGGTAGCCTACCCATCTTTCCCTAATTCCCTCTTTTTTTTGTTTCATTTTCAACTTGTTTTATCATTTTCATTTTACATCTCCTTTTCTTCAAAAAGGACGGCACTTGAAAGTTGAAATGGAATCAAATGAATCATGAATAATGGATTGTCCGATTATGGTTGGACTTGGATGCATGCATCATGCTCATGGATTCATGCATATTATTAATTAATAATTATTATAGTTTTATAAAATTTAATATATATATATATAATTATTATAGTTAATTAACTTAATTTAATATATATATATATATATATATATATATATTATAGTTTTTAGGGGTATAAATATATATAATTATTATAGTTAATTAACTTAATTTAATATATATATATATATAACTATATATTTATTATAGTTTTTAGGGGTATAAAATTGTTAAATTAATATATATAATTATAATAGTATTTTTTAGGGTTATAAAATTATAAAATTAATATTCTGCTTATCGTGTATCGTGTTTACCCACGTGTATACCCGAATCAACCCGTTATCTTAACAGGTGCTATCGGGTTACCCGATAACGACCCGATTCATTATCATGTCGACCCGAACACCTGTTAATTTCGTGTCGTGTCGTGTTGTGTTATCGGGTCGTGTCAGGAATTGCCAGGCCTACTTTGGATGCATGGATTCAGTCATAAAAATTACACATCCCAGTATATATCTATATTCGCAGACTTTCCAGTTACAAGTAAAGAAAAATTATACTAGACCATAGTGCAACATGTTGTTAAGTGTAGTTACGCTCCTAGAAATTAATCTTAGGTCGGTAAAATCGTCAATAATAATAAAATAATCGATGATAAAACTAGCCGTAGACATCGTTGAATAGGTACCAGTAGTTAATTGGTCAATAAAATTGTAGTCTAGTAGAAGAAGAAAAAAAAGTAGAAAACATGATTGAAAGTTGGAACACGATAAGAAAGAAGAAGAATAACTAAAAGCCAAATTAGGGGTAGGGAAAAGATAGGTGTAAACATTGTGATGTTACACAAAAGATAGAAGGGCAAGCAACAACCGCAAATATAACGATGTTACGTGCGTGCATGCATGCATGCATGCATTGCTTTCACTGCAAAACGTTAATATACGAACATCTTTTTAATTCACGATTTTCAGATCATTTTTTCTTCAATTTTTTATGGGAGAAGTTTGTCAACAGGCCACAGTCCAATATCCGTTCACGCGTACACAGCATACTTCTCTCATGCAATGTCGAATTTATATATGCAATTTGCAGGAAGTTTCGCAGAAGAACACTTCAGTTTGATCAACTTGGATAGATCGACGTTGTTGTTTCTTGGAAATAAATTTTGCTTTTACATCTCGTATCATAAAATCGAACTGATCCAAGATATGACGCACAAGTTTATGTAAAAATTCAATCTGCTGTGTCCAAAGAAAATTAATTTGGACTTGACCCTTGACTGATTTCCATACGATTAGGATCTATTTAGATACGGGCGTGCATGGAGATTGCGACATCTGATTGTCATATAAGTAGATCTGACTTCTATTAGAGATGCGATTTGTAATGTCAGTCATAAAAATAGAAATTATTTTACGTATGACTTGGACATCAAGTGTTAATGTGGACAAGTGATCGGCTAGACCCTCTTAATTAAGAGCACTTCCACCGGAAGCAAAAGAGGCTGGCTGTAATACTTAGAAATTTTTTTTTAAATAAATATTCATAATTATGAATATGTGAAAAGAATTGAGAATTTATATTAATTCATTCAAGTTTAGTTTTAAACTAAACAAGTTAAGAAATTTGAAGTTTGGGAATTAATTATTTAAAATCAGTAGACTGTTCAAGGCCACAATTTATATTTTTGAATAGAGCTCGATCTCACGAACGTGTAGGCGCAAACTATTTGTGAAACGAAGTTATAACGAAGGAATTATTAACAGTTGAAGTCAGAGACATTTTTGTAATTTGACCCTCAATTAGAAGAATCCAGATTTTCTGGAGAAAAATGAATGGCCACATGTTTGGCTAAGATGAAAGAAAAAAAAATTAAATGAGCATGATGGACGGCTAGGATGAAAAAGGTAGGATAGAAATGAGAGAAGGAGGAAAGGAATGGGGGAGGTGGACCAATGGGAGGAAGAAGAAAGGAGGGAAATGAGGGAGAGGGGAAGCGGGGGATCCGTGACCCGCCCCCTTGGTAACCCGACTCGGTCGGCTTTCTTCTCGATTCCGATGGGTTTTCACCCATTTTTTCCAGTGAATTACATCAAATTACCACTTGGAAAACCCTCCATGACCTTTTCTCTTACACAAATCGTGAAGCTAACTCGTCAAATTACCACCACCAATAGGCTTCCCTCAACCTTTGGAACAAAGCCCATGCATTGGTTGGGGCGTCAAAATTGTTTCAGAGAAGAATCAAAAACACCCAAAAACAAGGGTTTTTAGCGGTTTGTGGCGATTTTGAGGTGCTTCCTGGCCAAATTAGACTTGGCCACATGTATGAAACTTGCTCCACTCATTAAGATCTACAATTGTGTAAAATTTGGTAATTTTTTTAAATAGTTGAATTTTCCGGCGAGGCGGGGCGGTCGACCGCCACGTGCAGCGACGCGTGGCTAGTGGGCCAACGCTACCTTTTTTTCATGCAAATCTTAATATTCTGAATTCATATTTGATAACCATTTGATGTGTTTCGATTGTGAAAGTTAAGTTTGGATGTGACCTAAACTAGAAACATTTTCGGAAATGGAGAACAGATTAAATGGTGAACTACGAATGGCTTGATCCCTATTTAGGGTACGTAGGCAGTCTAACGAGATGTTTAATGCAGCCATAAAACAAGTGAAATTAAATATTCGAGAATCAATCTTTTGTTTAGAGGTTGCTTGGTAGAAGAATTTGAGGAATGAAATTGATACAAAATTGATTGTTTTGGTAATTAACATGGATAATTTAGCAAGAATTAAGTTGTTTATAGTGTTGAATTGTGATTACTTGTAGTAAACTAAACAAAAGTTTAGTTTGGGCCTATCACTAGTATGATTATTATTTTCTGAAATTAAATAAATATTTCTAGGGCGGGGTGGGGGGCGTGACAAAATGGTATTAGAGCAAATGATCCTACTCTGTAATATGCAATGTTCTTGAATTTTTGTTGGTGTGAATGATGATATGTATTATGGTTGCATGATTTTGTCAATTTTTGTGAATAAAGTGATTTGCATGTGACAAGTATATATATATATATATATATATATATATATATATATATGTGTGAGATAAATATATGATTGGTTTTGTGTGTTGTGGTGCTATTTCCATGGTGTTTATGAAATTCCGTTAGTGTAGATTATGAATTTCATTGACATCGCATTATTTTATAAATTATATAAGGTGAAGGGACTTATGTGAAATGCCTATATTGTCAATTTCTATGAAATGAAATTGATTATTTGATTGTGAGGGAATTTACTTGAATATGAGCATATGATTAAAGTTCTGGATTAATTTTGAATTGAGTTGATATAATGCTATGCATTACGGAAAAAAATTTGAATCCAAAGATAATTGTGAAATGGTGACAAGTAGGTGGAAAAGTTGTGTTATACCTGGACAATTGAGAGAAATTGATTTGGGCACATTGACCCGTGAATGTGAATTGGGCACAAAGACCCAGTGGATGTGATGGGCACAAAGACCCAGTGAATGTGAATGGGTACAAAGACCAAGTGAATGTGAGATTGGGCGAGAAAGGTCCGTGAATGTGAAATGGGGCGAAAAAGGCCCGTGAATGTGAAATTGGGCGATAAAGGCTTGTGGATGTGGAATTGAAAAGAAAAAGAAAAAGAAAAAGAAAAAGAAAGAAGAAGTAAAAAAATAAAAATAAAAAAAAGAGAAGAGAAAAGGAAGAAGAAGAAAAGAAAAAAAAAAGAAAGTGTGATGTGTATTGGTTAGGTATATTATAATATTTTCCAGTTTATTAGTCATTGATTGAGATAAAAGAAAATGGTGGTGAAATCTTTGTTTTGACAATGTTATGTGTGGCTAGAAATTTTAAAATTTTGGCCAATGATAGTTGTGGTTGGAAGTTTTAATATTTATGGAAGTTATAGTGATTATCAAATGGAAATGAAATAATAAACTGTGGTTATGGTTTGCCCATTTTAATCAAAATGGTGGGTGGACATGAATGAAATTGGGGAATGAAATTTGAGTTCGTTTAATATAAATGATTTTTCAGTTGAGTTTTTTCCTTTGATGAAAAGAATTGATGGGAAAAGTTGTAGTTACAAACTTGATTTGGTTTGGGTTGCCATTAACGAATTATGGCGTGAAATTTTTGATATTTTGTTAGCCACATTAGTCATGGCTTGAAACTTGACGTTGATTTTGCCAAGATTGTTTATGACCAAAATCTCTAATATTAGTGTTACCAAAAGTAGTTGTAAGTGACATTTTCAATAATTATGGTGTAAAATTCCAAATAATGAGACTGGGATTTCGTTTGAGGACTCATCGAATGAAAATGAAATCATAAACTGAGGTTATGATTTTGTTATTATAATTTGAAATGGTGGAAAAATCATGAACTTTTTTTTTCCTTTTGTCATTGGGTGGATATGAGAAAAATTATGGGATAAAACATCGAGGTTGTTTAATATAAATGACTTCCTAGTTATGTATTTACGGTTGATGGAAATAATCGTTGGAGGAAGCTTGTACATACAAATTGGATTGGTTAGGTTACGATAGCCAGGAGTTATTATTGTTATAATGGATATTGCGAACAGACTTGAGGAAGAACACTTATTTTCATGACTATGTGATTAGTAAGGATTAATTCCGTTGACCGTTAAAATCGTAAAATGTAAATTTCTCTTCTTTGGTTGGCAAAATGTAAATAGTGCTCTGGAAGTGTAGCTCACTAATTTATTTGAGCTGTAGTTACATTTTGAAACAATTTAAAAGAGAACAAATTGACAGAAAAAAAAATAAAGTTTTAAATTTACTAAGGATAATTTAGTTAATTGTGGATATGAATGAAATCCTAGAATGAGATTTTGAGTTCGTTTAGTATCGATGATTGACCAATTGTATTTTACATTCAATGGAGAGAATGGATGAGGAAAACTTGTAAATACAAAAATTATTGCTTGGGTTGCCATATTCAAGAGTTGTCGTTGTTGGATTCGATATCACGAATGGAACCAATGAGGAACACATCTTTTTATGGCTATGCGATTAATAAGGTTTAGTTGGGTTGGCCAATTGAGTTGTGTTATATATGAATTATATAAATTTATCTTCTTTGGTTAATGGAATGTGAATGGTGCACTGGAAGTGCAAGTCGCTAAATTATGTCATTTGTGGATGCACTTAAAATCGATTGAAAAGAGAAACGATAAAAAGGAAGATTTAAAAAGCTTTAAATTTACTATGAATAACTTAGTTGATTGCGAAAATAAAGAAAAAAAAATCATAGAGTGGAATTTTGGTTTCATTCCATGCTTACGGTACTGCGAATTTGGTTTTAAACTTATTTCCATTACTCAGTGAGTGTGATTGGAAATTTCCATGTTTTGGTTGAAATTCTTGATATGTGTTTGTCAATTCAGTTGGGATGGTTGAAATTTCAATAATTACTTAGCCACTGATGATTTAGCCTGAAATTCTGATGTTTAAACTGGCTGAAGATGGTTATGGCTGAAATTTATTATATTGCGGTCATTATGCTAGTTTGTATCTAGCCTATGGTTGATGGGGTTTGATGTTCTAGTATATATCCAGCCAATTATGCCTGGAATTTATGATATTGGTTTTTGCTAATAATGAAAATTTCTAATGTTGGTATCGTCCGTGGGTGTGATTAAAATTTGAAGAAAAATCGTAGTAACGGTTGGATATAGCCAATGATGGTGAGTGATTGTACAAATGATTGTGATTATTATGTTAGTAATTATTTGGCCAATGGTGGATGTAGTTCAATAATCTGGGATATATTTAGCCAATAATGGGTTGCGGCTTGATGTTAATGTTTAATTTTGCCAATGTGTATGGCTAGAATTTTTGATATTTTGTCTTGCTAGTAAATGTTGCTGAGAATATGAGCGTATGGTGAAAATCATTATGATTTTATTCACTATAAATGGAACGGTGGAATTTGTTCTAAGTTCCTTTTCGTTACTCAATCGTTGAAATCTCGGGGATGAGATTTATTTTAACAAGATTTGAATGTAATAACCTAAAAAAATTTAAATATATGAAATGGATATTCATAATTATGAATATGTGAAAAGAATTGAGAATTTATATTAATTCATTCAAGTTTAGTTTTAAACTAAACAAGTTAAGAAGTCTGAAGTTTGAGAATTAATTATTTAAAATCAGTAGACTGTTCAAGGTCACAATTTATATTTTTGAATAGAGCTCGATCTCACGAACGTTCAAGCACAAACCATTCGTGAAATAGAGTTATAGCGAAGGATTTATTAACCTTTGAAGTCAGGGACATTTTTGTAATTTGACCCTCAATTAGAAAACTCCAGATTTTCTGGAGAAAAAGGAATGGCCACATGTGTGGTTGAGATGAAAGAAAAAAAAATTAAATGAGAATGATAGACGACTAGTGTGACATCCCACATCGCCCAGGGGAGAGGATCCTAGCACGAGGCCTTTTGGGAGTTTACTGGTTTCAGGTTCCATTAGAACTTCGAAATTAAGTGAGTTCGCGCGAGAGCAATTCCGTGATGGGTGACCCACTGGGAAGTTCTCGTGTGAGTTCCCAGAAACAAAATCGTGAGAGCGTGCTTGGGGCCCAAAGCGGACAATATCGTGCTACGATGGAGTCGAGCCTGGGTTATGGTGGGGGCCTAGGTCGGGATGTGACAATTTGATATCAAAGCCAATCTCTGGCTGAAACTGTGTTGACGATGACGTGGGGCCCCTAAGGGGGCTGGATTGTGACATCCCACATCGCCCAGGGAAGAGGATCATGTAAGCCTTATATGTATATTCCCATCTTTACCTAGCATAAGGCCTTTTGGGAGCTTACTGGCTTCAGGTTTCGTTGGAACTCCGAAGTTAAGCGAGTTCGCGTAAGAGAAATTCCACGATGGGTGACCCACTGGGAAGTTCTCGTGTGAGTTCCTAGAAACAAAATCGTGAGGGCGTGCTCATGGCCTAAAACGGACAATATCATGCTACGGTTGAGTCGAGCCCGAGTTGTGGTGGGGGCCCGGGTCGGGATGTGATAGCTATGATGAAAAAGGTAGGATATAAATGAGAGAATGAGGAAAGGAATGGGGGAGGTGGACCAATGGGAGGAAAAAGAAAGGAGGGAAAAGAGGGAGAGGGGAAGCGGGGGATCCGCGACCTGTCCCCTTGGTAACTTGACTCGGTCAGCTTTCTTCCTGATTCCGATGGGTTTTCATCCATTTTTTATAGCGAATTACATCAAATTACCACTTGGAAAACCCTCAATGACCTTCCCTATTCCAATTCCACCCAAAATTAGGAGGAATTTGGTGGTATTTGTAGGGAAAAACGCACGGTGGTGCGTTTGGGTGTCTGGTTGAAATACATAAATTGTCAAGCTAACTCGCCACCACCAATAGGCTTCCCTCAACCTCTGGAACAAAGCTCATTCATTGGTTGGGGGTGTCGAAATTTTTTTGGAGACGAATCAAGAACATCCAAAAACAAGGATTTTCGGCAGTTCGTGGCCATTTTGAGGTGTTTCTTGGCCAAATTAGACTTGGCCGCAGGTATAAAATTTGCTCCACTCATTGAGATCTACAATCTTGTTAAATTTGGTAATTTTTGAAAATTGTTGAATTTTCCGATGTGGTGGGGCGGCCGACTGGCCAGTGGGCCAATGCTGCTTTTTTCATGCAAATCTCGATATTTTGAATTCATATTTGATAACCATTTGATGTGTTTCGATTGTGAAAGTTAAGTTTGGATGTGACCTAAACTAGAAACATTTTCAGAAATGGAGAATAGATTAAACGGTGAACTACAAATGGCTTGATCCCTATTTAGGGTATGTAGGCAATCTAACGAGACGTTTGATCTAACCATAAAACAAGTGAAATTAAATATTCGAGAATCAATCTTTTGTTTAGAGGTTGCTTGGTAGAAGAATTTGAGGAATTAAATTGATACAAAATTGATTGTTTTGGTAACTAACAACATGGATAGTTTAGCAAGAATTAAGTTGTTTATAGTGTTGAATTGTGATTATTGGTAGTAAACTAAACAAAAGTTTAGTTTGGGCCTATCACTAGTATGATTATTATTTTCCAAAATAAAATAAATATTTCGGGGCGGGGCGTGACACGAGCACCTAGTGGAAAAAACAGACTGGGACTCAGCCAATCCACTCCAGCCCGTGGAATAGACTGACACCCAGCCCAAGCCAGTCTTCAGGCTAGCCCAAAATCGACTGACCAAGGGACCGGCCCGTTTGTTTTTATGCGCCTGGCGCGTGGCCTTCAAGCACACGTGGGCGCGAGTAGCAGACAAGAAATCAGAGGCGGGGCTCGTTGGCAGGTGCACTCAAATTTCACCCGGCTCGGCGACGTGGCCCACTCTATGCCGTTGGATTTCCATTGATAAAAAAAATTTGAATTTTACTTTTAAACTGGACCGTCCGATCACAGATCAACGGTCATGTTCCCACCCCCCCCCCCCCCAAAAAAAAGGCCCAACGGTCAGAATTATGACCGTTGGTCATGTGGCAGCTCGTTGGTAGTTGGATTTGAATATTTTTCAAATCCAACAGTCCAGATTAATTAACAACATTAAAATTTATTAAAAATTTTGAATTTTTTTTAAATACAGAAAAAATTAAAAATTTAATTTAATTTTCCTATAAATTCCTAAACCCTCATCTTCCACTTTACACCATATTTCAATATTTTCAACAATTTCTACCAAAACTTTCATATACTTTTTGTGTGAAAAATACCAAAAAGATCATCTTTAATTTTTTTTGTCCATATAAACCATACATCCCTACATCCATCTTTATCGTTTTCAAATCTTAAGTTCTTACAATGTCTTCTTCAAGGAGTGTATAAACAGTTCGAGGACCAATAGAAAAGATTGTTGGGCACAACATGAAGAATTGGTCAATGTCTAGAAAGGTGGAGATGGCGATGAGGCTTTTGCAATGGAGGAGGATGAGAATGATTACCATAGAAGGTAGAAGGCCTCACATTCCCGCCGTGTCATGGAAGCTGTGGGTCAGATAGCCAAACTCAGACGTGTCGCAAACCTCGATAGAAGAAGGAAAAGACGAGGTAAAGATATCTTGGAAGATTATTTTATTCCCAACAACATATTCCCTGATCATGTTTTTAGATAGAGTTTTAGAATGCAACGAAGTTTGTTCGACAAAATCATGAGTGTTGTTTGCAACCATGATTCGTACTTTGTGCAAAAAAATGATGCTTTTCATGTTCTAGGTCTGCTTCCTGAGCAAAAAATTACAGCTGGCTTGTGAATGCTTGCATATGGAGCATCTGCAGATCAAGTGGATGAGATCGCGAGGATGCGAAAAATAACTGTTCTTGAGTCCCTAATGCGGTTTTGCTTTGCAATTGAAGCCCTCTACACTGGAGAGTACCTCTGGAAACCCACGCCAACGGACGTACAAAGGCTTATGCGGAAGAGTGAGATGAAAGGCTTCCCTGGCATGATTGGAAGCATCGACTGCATGCACTGGACTTGTAAAAACTGTCCAAGTGCGTGGCAAGGAGTGTATGGAGAAAGAAAATGAGCAAAACGTATCATTTTGGAAGCGTTGGCTTCATTTGATACATGGATTTGGCATGCATTTTTTTGTGTTCCAGGAGCTCAGAATGACCTAAATATCCTTACCAATCTCCAGTCTTCGACGAAGTGCTGCAAGGAAAAGCACCCAGAGTCACATATTCAGTGAATGACCATACATATGAAATGTCGTACTACCTTGCAGACAGTATTTACCCAAGGTGGACAACATTTGTCAAAACAATCACACATCCACAAAGTGAAAAAGAAAAACACTTTGCAAAATGTCAAGAAGGGTGCAGGAAGGATGTGGAATGTTGTTTTGGTATCCTGCAAGCTCATTGGGCGATTGTCCGGTCAACTGCCAGAATGTTTGATGTTGAGGCACTTCGATCCATCATGATGATGTGTATCATTTTCCACAACACGATTGTCGAAGATAAGTATGATTATGATGCCGTCGACGAATACGAGCCGGACACAATGAACAACTCAAGATGTATCTATTGTGCTCATGACGGCACTGAAGAATCTGTGCAACACGAGCCATTGGAACGGGATAGACGTTATAATGAATTGGTCGCTCAATGGTACACTTCATTACAAAAGCCATAGTAGCATTGTACCCGTCAAAATGACTTGATTGAACACCAATGGGGATTGCAACAAGGTCAAGATAATTAGTCAGAGCTTATGTAATTTTATTTTAATGTGTTTTTTTTAGTTTATTTGATGAGTTTATATAATTTTATTTTAGTGTGTTTTTTTAAGTTTATTTGATGAGTATGTAGTTTTATTTTAGTGTGTTTTTTATAAATTTATTTGATGATGTAATTTTATTATGATAATAACACGTGGCGTGACGAGATTGATTAAAAATCCTATCCAAAATTAAAACTATTTATTTATTTATTATTTTATAAAAAAAATTAATAATATTTTAAATGGGTTGGGTGCCAATACATTTTGTAGGGGTGGAGATCGTTTGTGCCACTGCATTTTTAGACTGATTGCCAACGCATTTTTTTAGGGGTACAGATGCTTTGACCTATTACTGTTCATTGGGGTCTATTACTATTCACTGAGTGGATAAATGAGTTGGGTGCTGGTACATTTTTTTTATAGGGGTGGAAGTGCTCTAAGTTTCAGTGTACTAACAAATCAGGTTGACAAAATTGCACATGAAATGGCTAGCATGGCATCTAATTAACTGCGTACTATCTCAACACGTTTAGTAATATTTAGTGGACAAGATTTCAAAGAAGATGACTACAGGTCCTTGATTTGTCCGATACAGTCGACAGATAGAGTCATGAACTGACATTTATAAGAGCCAGATAAAATGCATGCCGACACTATATTATATGCATGAACTAACATATATAAGAGCCAGAGAAGATGCATGCCGACACTATATTATAAGTTGATTAGCTATATATATAAGAGCCAGAGAAGATGTATTAGACACGTAATTGCTAATTATTAGGCTAATCTATCATATGCGTTACTCCAAAGAGCTTGCATGCATTTGGGTTATTAATTAACAACCGCACATATATGTATGGATATCTAAAACGTTGCATGCATGCTGGACTACTACCTTGTAGAGCATATGTAAACAAAATACCATAGAGCGGCGCTATTCACAAATTTCTTTTTACGTCTCACATTCCTTGTTAATTTTTGTCTATTAATCTTCTTCAATTCATTAAGATCCGACATCCAGAAATTGAGAAGATCGTGTGTGAGAGGTAAAAAGAGGCATGTGGATAGCACCACCCAATATCATATTGAATGTAAGGATAATTTAATTTTGCAGATTTTAACAGTGGCATCTTCGTTAGGAAAGTTCTTCTCTCCTTAATGATAGCCATGCAGCTATAGAACTTCCAAGACCTACCAGATCATTTCCACAAGTCGATAATGATGTTTAATTTCCCAATTCGTATTTTTCATGTTCTCCATCTTCAATTATTTCAAGTTTGATTTTAGAATTTTTTTTCTTATGCATCAGTGTTTACCATATCTTTGATCGTTGGATTCTTAGTCGTTGAAATTTTAACAGCACAATCAATTTTTCATTCATCCAATAAATGTCATACACTGCAACATAGTAGATTTCTGCCGATCTTATTTGCTCATGAGTTTGGACTTCTTAAAGTTTATTGGGTGCCAAGCATACATGCACCGGCTTTGTCTTTATTTGCAGTACAAGAGTATGAGAACGTGACAATATACCAGAAGGACCACCGCACTACACGCGTAATAGACTCAGTTACAGTCAATCAAGATGCTATTTACACCCATCAATATACATGCACCCACCACAACCAACGCAGCACCAACCAACCAGAGTTGCAAAAAATTATCCAAAGGGCTGGACGAAGGGACATCTGCATGTTTTTTTAGGAGGAAGAAGAACAAGAAGAAGAAGAAGAAGGGAAAAAATAAACAAAGCAAGGAAAATGTGCTCAAAATATTATGGTTTGGCTTCTGGTTAGGTCTAGCTAGTTAACATGTTCCATTTAATAGAAGATCACAGTCGTTTAATTAAGCAAGAACCGGCCAAACTAGCCATTTAAAGAGGTGGACGGCCAAGATCTAATCAGTTTCAGACCGACAAAATTTTGAGGATATATTTTTCTTGCATAGAGGAATTGATGGGATGGAAGTCTAGGGTTCGAATAAATGATGAGGTTGAGAGTTCAAATTTTGTCAGAGAATTCAGGCAGAATACCAACTTAAGTGAAGTTAGATCTTCATACATATAATACTAGAGCAAATTAAAGAAAATGAAGTTATTAAAATAGAAAAGTATTAGAGAATATCTTCGATTGGAAATAAAGTATTATCAAATTCGTCATTTACAAGAAAAAGAATAATACTAGACCTTAATATTAAGTGGTCTAACAAATGATATTTATATTGTTAATTTTCTTTTTAGTATAACGATATATTTTACACTAAGAGAAGAGAAAGTTCGGCTAAGCCAAACAATAGGCAACCTAATTTGGTATCAAATTCTCGATCTACGAGATTCGAACCTAAGACCTCTCATTTACAAGTGAAAATGAATACCACCAAACTGTAGTCAGTGGCGGATGCACTAAGGGGCAAGGTGGGTCAGCTGACCCCCCGAACTTCAGTGAACGTCCATGGACATCTTAGGTGCTGACCCTCCGAACTTCGGTGAATGTCCATGGATGACTTGGGTGCTGCCCCTTTAAAGGTTGGAGTTGCCCTTCATATATGTCATTCAACTACTTGATAAAATGCATTAGAGAGGTGTTGCCCCTTTATAGTCTAGTCCTAATATTATTTATCTCTGGCTTGTTTGTTGGTTGTGATTACAATTGTTGGCAGAAAAAAGAAGAAGAACAAAGTATAAAACTATCCAAAAATGCAAAGTAAATGAAATGGTGATCTCAGAGAATAACAAAGCATCATCATTCTTGGACAAATATATTAATGGGATGCAATGATATCAAACATTGTTAGTGTATTCAAGATAAGTGTGTTTCTTTGTTAAGCGTTTATATGGGAGCAGCCTTGGAACATGTTAGTTACCCACGCAAATGAGGCATTAACAGGTGTGCAATATGCCTTTCCAAATGACTTCAGGCCTACCAAGACTCAATGAAATGACAATATGCATGCTATTTTTGTTAAAAAAAATTTGCGCGCTGCGCGCACTATTCTTACTGACCCCCGTAATATTATTTTCTGGATCCGCCACTGACTGTAGTACCAAGTAACATGATATTTATATTGTTAAACTAGTGATGCTCACCTAAGGTCCTCATTTTGAGGACGGTTGAGGTCTTCTTTAATAAGAATTACTAATCTAACGATAGATTAACTTATATAAGCTTAAACTATCTCTCTTATACCTAATCAAAATCCACATTATCTTTCTCCACCTAACAACAAAATTCTCTATAATTCCTACTTACCCATGTACAACCCAAAAATAAGAATCCACGCCACCACCCTCGTACAACGCCATCACCAAACCTCCCTTGTACGTTTGCCACTACCTCACCCTTCTCATTCTCTCAGGTCGTCTAACGCATTGGCCCGACACAACCCATTCGGTTATCTTTCTTTTTTTCTTTTTCTTTTTTTTTCAAAAGGGGAAAAACTAGTGGCAAACCACGATTATTCACTCTTTTCGGCCCTGGAGAGACTATGAGAAATTTCATCGTACCTGTTGTCACAGTTAAGCAGACTCATTAGCTCGGAGCATCGAATCCGGGACCTCCTACATTTTTTTTGTTTATTGGAAAGCAACAGTCCAATCCATTCGATTATCTTTGATTCTCCAACAAATTGTTCACGTCATCCGCCAATAATAACAAATTGGATGAAAAATAAAAAAAACTTTACGTTGGGGTTGAGATTGGCCAATTTTAAATAGTTTAGAAAGTGAATTGGTTAAAAAATGATAGTGTTATTTACACATCTATTTTACCTCCCGCACTCCCTTATTTATTTTTTATCATTGATCTTCTTTAATTCATTTGATCTAACAACTAAAGATTGAGAATAGTGTATGACAAGTAAAAGTTAATGTGTGGATAACACTACCCGTTAAAAAATAGTTAAGCAGGTAGATTGACACTCACATAATAGTTTAGGGTAGTAAAGAGCAGTTTACCGTTTGGCGAAATGTTAATTGTGCAGTTCATTTGTTGGTGAGGACAAGTGACCGCTGTCATATGTACAAAAATGAAGAGAAAAATAGGGCATTATTAGAAACGTCTGAATGAATGATGCTTTCATGGCAGTGCATGGCACAGAGAGCTCCTGGCTGAAAGATACCTTACAATTCACGAATCCAATCCAATCATGATGCTGCTGCTGCCGTTTTTATTTTTTATTTTTTTTAGCATGTCAGAATAAAAATTGAACTCTGAATTGACAAAAAACATGACAAGTCTTACTTTTGAGCTTTTTTTTTCATTTATAATTTTTAATTTGTCGAAATGATTATGCTTTTTTTTAAGGGAAGTTTAATAAAACACATCTGATACTGTTTACTTTTAACGAAAAATCCTTTTTTTACCTTTAACTGTCACTATTCACTATACCTTTAAAAGTGGCTTTTCGTTAAAATGAAAGTTTTCAAGCCCTTTTCGTTAGTTTTCCTTTTTTTTTAATTTTCATTCAGAGAGAGAAATGAATGCAAACACATGGAGGAGGATTATCTGCTCTCCTCGTTTATGTGTCATCCTGTTTTGTTTGGTCACGGTTAAGCCACGTTAATATTTTATAGAGATAATAAGACAAAAATAAATAATAATATAAAATGTTGACGTGGCTTAACTGTAATCACACAATCAGGAGGGCACGGAAGGGCACGGGAAGGAGGAGGGCAGACAATCCTCCTCCCAAACACATACATGCACACAGTACTGAGCTTCCCCTTAAGATGGTACTTCCAAAGTTGAAATAAAAGAGCAAGGCAAAAGAACCCTAAGACTTACATGACATGTACACGCACCAGCGCGTGCACTCTGGTTCATGCACTTCGCTTGTCATCGCTAGAAGGCATTCTGATTTTTTTTAATTTTTTGTCTTTTTGACAATATATAACTCAATGGTGTCAGAAATTGTTGAGATATTAACGAAATTTAAGCGTAAAAGGTTCAAATATCAACTAAATCATATCAATTATTATAAAAAAAAGTTCATATCAATTTTTGTCAATCCTTAACAAAATTCATATCAATCATTAACAAAATTTCATATTGAGTTATCAATTAAATAAAATTAGGAATTTAAATAACTAAAATTTGAAAAACTAGGGATTTACCTTAAAATTGACTGTGGTTGGTGGTGACTAACGACGACATGGAGCCGTGGAGGGAGATGACGCACAGTGGTCAGTTTGCTGGGCAGTCGAGGTGGTGGCCTACTGATGCTGCCTACTTCCAATAGGGGACGCACACACAGCCTTCTTTTTGTTCGTGGTGAGATTTGTGTGTATGATGAGGGATGAGTGGTCCCCCGTTTTATTATATATAAATTTAACCAGCGAAAACGAAGTCGTTCCTTTTTAAAAGAAATTTCCTAGATCAAAATAACGTCGTTTTGGCCTGGGTTTTAAAAAAAAGGGCGTGTTGCGCGCATCACAGCATAAGCGACACTCCGACAACCCATTCAAGCACTTTGTTGAACACCTTCCGTGCAAGTTCAAAGGGGCGAATTTCTCGCTCTTCATGACGATTTTCGACGATCGGCATAATCCACATTTGTGATTCATACCTATACTAAAATATTTTAAACTACACACGGAGAAAGAGATTCAAAATTGATTGGTAACTAATTGACATAATCCACATATATGATTCTTCTCAAAGTTGTTAAGAAGTGATATTAGATTGCTCATTAATGGTAATGGACAAGTGTTGACCTTAAAAACTACCAAGCTTACGTGGCGCGCAGGCCGAGTAACTAATGAGCTAACTAAGTCCTTCGATTATGTGCGGGCGTGCCAACTCGACGGCCGAGCTCGACTAGGGAGTAAAATGTGTTGTTGTGTTGAGTGCATTGATGACTTTTCGATCCTGCGATTGCGATCGAGAAAGGAACACGTCTCGGCCTTCGGGTTCTAAAGTCTGAAGACAAGGCTGCTAGTTCTGCGAAGTTCATAAATTGTTAGCGTCGAGCTTGGTCACAGTGATTATATTTGTGAAAGTATAAGCACGTCGCTCCAGACTATACAGACACAAGTACTCAAAAGAGATAAATGCCTTAATTGTGAATGTGGTTCAGCCGTCGAAATGCTGAACTCTAAAAGATACTTGTGAATATCCAATCATAAAATAACTCGGCATTCAATGTGCTGAGCCTAGTAACCTGTAGCACATCACTTCGCCGAGAAGGCTACTAAGATGACCTCTACCAACAAGGACTCAGGAATCCTTATTGACCGAGACTTAGATAAATAACCAGTCGATCTCGAAGCAGTGCTGTTTATCCAAACTGAAGGTGCTCCTTGGTCGGCTGATTCTAGGGCTCGAGTGCTGTTTATCCAAACTGAAGATGTCGCCGGTTGCCTTCACAGTGCTATTTATCCAAACTGAAGATGTGTTGGCGAGAAAGGGGAGAAGTATAAAATCTCAAAGGTTGTTGAGAAGTTTTGCGCAAGGCAATTTGTGTGTTGAATTAAAGGAAGCCTTGAATGATGCACTCCATTCTTTATTTATAGCAGCAAACCCTTTAATGGTGATAGAACCATACTCGGATTAGAACTCCTCAAACTAATCTAATTAGGTCTTGGTCAATCCTAATTTCATTAGGACTTTGAACCAACCCCCTTTAACAAACGAAGTTCATTCCCCGAGTCTCAGCATCTTTAACCTAATAAGACTCCTTATTGCACTAGGTCTCGACTACCCCATCTTTATCTAAATAAATCCGTCTTACAATAGGACTCGGCCAGCCCTGACTAGACGGCCTATGATAACTAGACGGCCCATGATGAATATTTTGGGCCCAAACATGGCCCCCTCGCTTCTGAGGTCCTTAGCCTATAATCATTGACTGAGTTTCGACCTTGAAGAAACGAAACCAAACCCTTGGCATACCTTCGAATGACACCGAAAAGTCTTCGAATATCCCAATCACTTAAGCGCATTTATGAAGCACGATTACACAATCTTAATGTTGTCAAATGCCTTACCACGTGGCATCTCTTTACTATATTTTTCCTTTAATGATGACATCTAAAGTGTGCGGATACCAAAATGTCTCTTCACCATTAAACCTATCACCACACGCCATAATGCTATCTCGAATCGCTAATTGTGCGAACATTGAATCGCATTTTCATCATAAAACTCACCTTCATATGTAATCACGTCGCTTTAATCCACGATCTCTTTGACTTCTTCACCTAGATTCTTAGAATATTTGCCATGATTACAATTTTTTTGGTCGAATCTACCCTTTATTTTTCAAAATAAAACCGTTACTCTTCTCTTCAAATGCCTATAAATACCGAACTCTCATTCATTCACATTTTAAGCTTTCAAAATTCTTGAATCTCTTACCATTTACCCTCAAAACCCAGAAAAGAAACCATACTTTGAAACCCAAGAAAATCATGTTCATCAATGGCAGCTAATACCTTCATCAACAAACTCGATGAGGAATGCAACAAGTGCCGAAATATCACCGACCAAAACACTACCAAAATCATCCGATTTGAGGGTGATTCAAGTGCTTCCTACCAAACTCTCGGCCCACTTTTCAAGGACGACGTCCTAGGGGCCATCATTGAGATGATGCAGGCTCATTGCCTGAAACCCTTGTTCCAAGGGTACGATTGGTCGAAATGGGAATCGGCCAAACCTCAAGGTGTTTAGCCCTCGACCACTGCGACTTGGGCCGCTTGGGTCACTTGAATGGAACTATACTTCGATGACAAATGGAAATCTCTCCACATTTTTTATGCCATAAAACTATTGACCATCTAGATGAACTTAAACCGAGAACTTGTGATGGCAACTTTAAGCTTCTGGTACTCGATCACCAACACGATGGTCCTTCCCCTCAACCCCATTGGCCCAACAGTGCTGGACGTTACGGCTATAATCGGCGCTTCTCCCTTCGGCCTCCCAAACGATATTGTTCTCCCTGGGTCTAAATTTAACCTGGATCTAAAGACAATCTTCTAAGAACGCACCGTCGAGGCTTTGACCAAACAAGACCAAAGGTCGTCGAAAGAAGATGTGCAGAAATTACACAAGAACTTTTTTTTAACTACAACACCCTGATTACTCACCTTGCTGGCTCAGAAGGTGAAGATCTTAAAAAGGGAGAACATGGGGCCTTCTTATTCTAATGGTACAACCAGTACATCTTCTATGGCAGGTTGAATAAGTGCCTGCCTGAGAACATGCCAGTCGTCGAGGCCTTAGCAAGTGGTCGTGTCCTAGCCCTCAGCCAGACCATCCTTGCCAATCTCAGCCGATGCTTCTACGAAGAAAATTGACCCTCACCAAAATGACCCGCTCTGGTTTTCCAGCTCTAGCTGCAGGTGTATTCCTCGACTTTGTGGCCAGAAGTCCCAAGCTTCAATTCTTCCTAGGCAATAGGTCTTGAGCTGGCCTCACGCCCTATTCCTCTATACTCGGTCGAATGGATCTTCAAATGTTTCTTCGGCCTAGAGGACATGTCAAATGACAAATTCCTAGTCTGTTGTCGTCAGATATACCTTTCTTCCATCATTCTTCCTCAATCAACGTGGGAATAAGCCGAAAAAGCTAATCTCCAGAAATCTTGGGGGTTGTTAATCATCGCTCGCAACCTACCCTATGGTTGCGAAGCTCATCGAGGAAGCTGGGAAGTTTACCATCCCAATTTCCTGGCTTGTCAACTGGGCTATCTCTAAGGATGCCCTATACCGCTCATTGCTTCTTGCTCACTCTTAAGCCAAGAACGTCTCTCTGGCTCTTCAGAGAGAGCATGCAAGATGGCCGAGGAAGAGTTCAAGGGGTGGTACACTAAATTCTGCCTTTAGCCAAATACTCAAGGAGCCCAATATGCTAGCATCTTTGCCCAATGGTAGGACGCTTATACTAAAGATTTCTTCAGTTCTTCGGCTGAGGAAGTATTTTAGAAACTTTTTGGCAACCGCTCCAAAGTCCAAAGAAACAGCCCAAGGTATACATCTACATCTCCTATTTTCCTATGATTATTCACTCAAACTTTACTTTGACTCAAATAGTTGAACCATAAAATAGATTGATGTGGTAGTACTGGCTGCGACCAAGAAAAAGCTTGCCCCTTCTTTGAAGAAAACCGCAGCTGCTGAACCAACCCTGCCCAGTAAACGGCCCCGCCTAGAGGCATAGACGGCTGGTGATGCTCCCCGGCTAAAAAAAAGTGTCAAGAAATTGGTAAAGAAAGGGGAATAGGAGATTCACGTCATCTCTAGCCAAACCACACGAGTAACTGCTCCTAGTGTCTCTCCCTTACTCTTGTCGTCCAGGTCTAGATGGGAGTGCAGCAAAACCTTCCAACGGATCAAGCGCCTGAAGTTCATCCTGTTACTCAAGTCGTGGTTGAACCGATTATTGCTTCATTAGTCGAAGGACCTGCAACTCCGGGGCCAAGAGTTGCTCATCAAGTCGCCCTAGTAGCTGCTGTCTTAGAGAAGGTGGTCATCACGGCCGAGAAAAGCCATCCCCTAAATCCAAAAAAGAAATCAATGATCGTTCTGGAGAAAGAAATACGATTTATTCGCGCTAATAATTTTCTTCTCTCTCTTAACTGGATTTTCAAATATTAAAAAAAAAAAATCTTTTGTTTAGAAGGATGAGAGTAGGGGAATCTCGCTGATGAGGCGCTCACTACCAGCTAAACTTCCATCCACCAATCCTCAACCAGTGGTCGAGGTGTTCGGCCAGGTCGATACTCCTGCAGCCAAAAAAGGCGTGAGACATGGAATGACGTTTCTCGCTAAACCCGAGGCGACGACAGAGATGTCAATTTATCCACAGGACCAAGATCTCGACATTCTTCCTCAAGAAGCTACTTCGGCCTTTGTAAGACTCATTTATTATTTTCATGAATTTTTCCCTTAAAGCTCTAAACCAAGAAAACTATCAAATGCAGGTGCCCAGCTGCTAATTTCACAAACAATTTTATGCACCAAAGGGCATTGTTTATATTTCCTGGTTGCCCCAACGACCATCAAACATAGATAACCTTCATCGGCTGCATGAACTAAAAGGCTACCTTAAGCACTGGGCTTGGCCATTAAGCTTTCTGCGTTTGAGCAACAAATTAGCAGACATGGCCGAAGTCTATTATCGGTAGGTCTAACACATTCCCTTTTCTGCTACCTTGTAACTTAGAAGTTTTCCTAACAATTTCCTTCATGTGCAACCTTCATGGGAGGTTGAGCTCGATGCACTACTTTGCATAACTTTTAGAGTAGCAGGGTCTTCTACTGCCACGGCCGAATCTAATGCCTTCATCAAGTTGTAAGAACTTCTATCCCTTTTGGCCTTATAAGTCATTCAACGCAAAAGCCTCGGTTCCATAGGAGTGTTCTTGAACGACCTTAGAGTCGGCGATTTACTGAGCAGTGAAAATGTTATTCATTTATCCAACGTCCTAGAGCAAACTCGGGAATATTTTATTATTTTTGAGCGGGCTCTTTGGGTAGAGGGCGATCTCAAGGTTACAATGGCCACTCAAGAAGCTATCCGACCAGAACTCGAGGCTATAAAGGCGAGGAAAGAACGACTGGCCAACCTTGATCGTCAAATTGTTGAACGCCAAAGGTTGGCTGTTGCTTCCGAGCTTGAGACGGATTTCAAATTGAGGAAAGCTCAATTGGCAGAGTACACGGTGGGGGCGAAATGGCTACAACAACTTCAGATTGACAAAAGAACAAGACAAGCTAAAGTTATAATGGGCAAAGTCAGGTGGTTAGAACTGAAGGCCGCTCTTGAAGCTTTCTTTCATTCGACCTCTTAGGATTTTGTCTGTAGTTGTATGCCGCTTCAATTTTTGTTACATTGCTTGTATCTCCTTTGCAAATTTAATAAACCTTTTATTCTTGCATTTCCCAAGTGATTGGATAGTATTTCTTTAAGAATTTTTTGTTGATTGGTAACTTGTGAATTAAACCAGTTCAATCCTTGAGGTGGTATGCCCCTTTGCTGATAACTTTATGGACGATGAACGGTCATTCCAAATTCGGCGATCATTTCTCAAATCTAGGGTCTTTAATTCCCACAAGCAACACGGTTTGCCAAACTAACTCTCCCTCATCGAACATTTTTTGTCTGACTCGTTGATTATAGGCTTGCTCAGTAATCTTTTTCTACGCCACCAATAAATTATAAGCATCAAGCCGAACTTCCTCCAAGTCTTATAACTCTTGTATCATGCCTGCTTGTACTTGGCACTAAACAAACTACTTTGTTCAATTACTCGTAATGAGTTTATACTTAGCTCGACTGGTAGCATCACGTCGTGCCCATAAGTTAAAACATATAAGGTCGCCCCGATTGCTGACCGGAGTGAAGTTCGATAAGCCCATAATGCCTCATTTAACTTCAAATGCCACATGCCAGGCTTTTCTTTTATCATTTTTTTAAGAATGCTGATTAAAACCTTATTACTTGCTTCGGCCTGTCTATTTGCCTGCGAGTAATATGACGTAGTTTGCTCGAGGTTAATTTTTAATTTTGCCATGTACTCTTTGAATCTGTCAGATGTAAAGGTCGTACCGTTGTCCATTATGATTATTTTTGGTACGTCGAATCTGGTTACAATATTTTCTTCCACAAAATTACAAACTTCTTTAGACGTTAACTCGATGTATGACTTTGTTTCGACTTACTTGGTGAAGTACTCTGCCGCAACGAGTATCCATGCATGCTTTGCTGGCCTAGAAGATGGCGTAATTTTACCGATTACATCCATAGCCCATTCTCTGAACGACCATGGTTTGGCGAGCGAGTGAAGTAATTCAGCTGGGACTCTCTGTATAGGCCTATGAATTTGACATTGTACACATCTTCGTGCGTACTCAATGCAATCTTTCAATATGCTTGGCCAGAAATAGCCGTGTTAGTGCTGTAGCCAACGCATCTTACATCCGGATTGATGAGCTCTGCAAATTTCTCTATGCACCTTTATAATTACTTGGGCAGCCTCTTGCAGGTCGAGGCATAATAACAATAGACTGTCTTCACCCTTTTGATACAACTCATTCTGGTACATTACGTAATTTATGGCATGAACCTATGTCCTGGGGTCGTGTTTACCATTAAGATCATCGAGATATCACATGATCATTTTTCTCCAGTCGTGTGGTAATGTCTTAACCACGCAGATGTCTACAGGATCTTTTTGTTCTAACAATGAAGGTAAGGACATGACTCGTGTTCGAATCACACAATCGTGTTAAAGAACTTGCTAATTAACCAAGGCCGGGTGTAATCGTCGTATTACAGGTATTACCCGGCCTAGCTCGCCCCTATGAGTAGTGTTCTGGAGGCTATTTGGGCTAGTTTGGATGTGTATGTGTTTTGACGTGGGAAATATGCTTAAACGTGGTACCATCAAATGACTCTGCCAAATAGCTGGCAACTATGTGATAAGGTGCCAGAGTACAACTCATGCAACGAAAAGTTCCATTAAGTTGGTTAATCACAAGTTTTGAACCACCGAAGACGAGTATGCGGGCTGCCCTCAAATTGTGAAGGACATTAAGGTCAATGATAAGGGCTTCGTACAATTAAAATTGAGTTTGAGAGGAAAATACCAGCGGTGTTGATCAGGAGATTGAATGACGATTCCAACACCGGCTGAGACTGAAGTACTAGAGCCATCAAAATACTTCCAATAATTATCATGTGTTTCCACCATGCCAATTTTGACACCGTTGCCCCCAAAACCATAAGGAGAGGGGTGTTGGGCTAAGAAATCGGCTAGTGCTTGGCCCTTGATGGCTTTCTGAGGCATGTATTGTAAACTGAATTCGGATAGTGCCATTGTCCACTTCTCCATTCGACCTTTTACTATTGGCCGAGTGAGCATGTAGCGAATAACATCTATCTAGGATATAACCTGAGTGACTGATGGAAACATGTAATGCCTGAGTTTTGACGCAGCAAAAAACAAAGCTAAGAAGAGCTTCTCGATGGCTGAATAATGTATCTTAGGTGGGTTGAGGTTCCGGCTACGATAAAAAATAGCTTGTTCACGCTCAATGTCGTTGTCTTGTGCAAGAAGACAACCGATGGATTTTTCGGCTGCTGAGACATACAACTTGAGAGGTTTGCAGCGTTGAGGTAGCACAAGGATAGGTGAGGTCGTGAGAGAGACCTTGATTTGTGTAAAGGCATCTTGATGCTCTTCGCGCCATTCGAATGTGTCAGAATCCTTGAGTTTCAAGAGCATGGAAAAGGCTTTCATTTTTCCCGCTGAATTAGCAATGAAACGACGGAGAAAATTAATCTTGCCGAGTAAAAATTGTAGTTGCTTCTTAGTCGTTGGTGCTGGAACGTCGATGATTGCTCAAGCTTTATTTTCGTCCAACTCGATACCATGATGATGTACCAGGAAACCCAAAAAATTGCCAACTGATACATCGAATGCACATTTGACAGCGTTAAGGTTATGTTGGTGCATACAAAAGAATGCCTGTCGAAGATCATCTAAATGTGTTCGGTAACATTTCGATTTGACTATAACATCGTTAATGTAATCTTCACCGATAGTACCAATTAAGTCATGAAAAATAGTATTCATAGCTCGTTGGTATGTAACACCGATGTTTTTCAGGCCGAATGGCATGACGACCCATTTGTACTTGCTGAGTATGCCTAAGCAACGAAAAGCAGTTTGTGGATGTCAGCCTCAGCGATAAAAATCTAGTTGTAACCAGCATGACCATCCATAAAGGATAATATCTCGTGGTTTGCTGCTGCGTCGATTAACAAATCTGAAATTGGCATTGGGTATTCATCTTTAGGGGTTGCCTACTAATTAGGAAATCTCTATTAAACAAAAGAGTGAATTCTTTCAAAACAAAATATAAGAGTGAATTCTTTAGCTTTCTTTGGTGGAATTAGTTAACAAGGTCTTGCATCTTTCTATATTTCCCGAAAATAATCCCCCACTAAGAATCCTTTTTGTATTCAAATTTTGAAAATCACTACAAATATGTAGAGCACACTTTTCTTTAAAATTGGGACGATGTTTACTAACCATTCGACGTATCGAGCTGTCCGAATAAATCCAGCCTTTAAAAGTCGAATGAGTTCATCTTTATGCCGAGTTGTACTTCAATCGAGAATTATTGGGAAGGTTAACGAAACGATTTTTATACTTTGATCGAGAATCGTTGGGGATGTTGATGGAATGGTTTACACTCAAGTTTGATACGTAATTTGTGCTCGATGAGTGTTCAGTCTAGACTAGGCATCTTATGGTAACTCCAAGCAAAACAATCCTTAAATTCCTTAAGTAAATTACAAAGCTCGGTTTTCATATGTTGGGGTAACAAAGCACTAATAAATAAAGGCCGTGGGTCTTCGACCGTTTCAACATTTAATTCCTTTAAATGGTCCTTGATTGGGGGCCGATTGTCTTCAAGCTCGGCCGGGGCAACCTGAATTTGGTTGCTTGGAAATAGCATACTAATAGGCTAGTAGTCATTTCATAGTGGATGGAACTGCGGCCTGGCACCTGTCTTGTTTGGTATCAGACATCAGGGTCGTCAATCAGGTCGGTCAACCAAGTCTCGCCAAATCTTGGTGCACAGTCTCGGTGCCTACCTCAATGGCTTTTTGAATTGAGATCCGAGTAGGCCTTCATTCTTTTTTAAAACCTTACAAGGTAATGTAACCGGCATGATCGTCGTAATAGCGAGCCTGAATCATATTAGCTTTGAATGGCTAATTATCGACTAGATGGACCACAACCGATTTGTTGTCCCAAAAGATAAGAACTAGGTATAACGACGAGGGAATGCAGCTCGTTTGATGAATCCAGTCACGACCAAGTAGTTCATTATACTCGATCTTTGAATCAACTATAAAAAATGTGGTCATGTAATTACGACCCGCGACACTTACCTCTAAATGAAGCACTCCCTTTATCTGGGACTTGTCACCGACGAAGCTACTCATGGTTACCCCAGATGGAATAAGTTCATCACTAGAGTGTCATAGTGCCTTCATGATGGATATATGCATGACGTTGGCTGTCGCCCCACAATCGACGAAAATTTTGAAACTGGGTATCCTTCAATGCGAGCCGTAACATACAACGACTTCAGATGATGAAGATTAACAAAAGAAGAGCGGGGGAATAGTTTGGCAAGAGCTGCTTTAAGTTTATCTTCTTTGCTTATTTGTCGTTTTCCTCGGTGGTCAACTTGTGTTGCTTCCTTAGCAACCACGTCACCATCCAGGAAATTTGGTTGGGATGTGGTTGGCTGAAATTCAGCAGGTAAAACGTGAATCATCTTTTGCTTTGACCAGTAATTGTTTCTGTGGTACCTCCACCGGTCCTGTTTAATTCTAATTATCATTCTCGAGCTCGCGCGACATTGGGATTTGGTCTTGTCCCTGTGGCGCTTTACAAACCCGCTCATGATAGGAGATTTGGGAGTCCATTATGTCCAAGTAAGCATCTAAAAGTGCCACATGTTCTTTTTCATCGGTCGTAAGTCTAAAAAGGGACACGGGTAAGAAAACTTTAAAATGGTATCGTAGATATCTGAGGTCCTCAAGAGAGAAATGAAGCTCATCAGTATCTATATTTGTATATAGATCGACCTCAAAGCCGAGAACTTGAGCTTCTTGTATATGTTGGAACCTAGCCTTCATCCCTGAATCTGTTGTCATTTGAATGATCTGTTTGGCATTAAGGCAAGTTAGTGCAGTATACACATCGGTAGGAAAGTGATAACTATACCATCGCTGGTGGCGTGGCTTAGGCGGTTTAAAGGTTTTCTGGTTCGCGGATGAACTCGTACTGCTAGAGTTACGCGCTTAATAATCCTCATTATAAAATGGTGTGTCAAAATCAAGGCGTCTTCTGGCTGAAGGTGGCCTTTCAATCCGTGTTTGAAGACCGAGCCTATCGAAAACTCTCTAGCGTTGGCCTGTGCCGAACACCTTTTGAGGTGTCATTGCGGCCGTGGGTGGCTGTCATGGTATTGTAGCTTGAAATGGCTTCTCATTTAGTTCAGTTAAGATAACATTTGCTTTGCACCGGCTACACAAAATCATTAGCCCATCCACTTCTTCTGTGCTGGATTCTGACATGGATTCGATGATAGTTGGTTCTGAAAAGTTTGCGGGCGGCTCATTTGAAAATAAGTCAATTTTCAGCCGTGGCTGAGAGTTCTGCTTTGGGACGTGTTGTATTGGAATGAACTCGGCCTTCCATTTTCCTTTGTTTTTTGGTAGATAAGCATCTACCATACTAACTGTTGCCGAAGGGAAAGGATCGACGTCAACTGCCATTTGTTTTTCATGAAATTTGAGCTAGCCTTTATCAATCTAGCTTTGAATGACATCACGAAATACGGCGCAATTGTTTGTTGTATGCTTGTTTGAGTTATGGTACTTACAATATGTTTTGCCTTTCAACTCTTCGGCTTTAGGAATGTTATGCTCTGGCTGAAGCTTGACAACAATTAGTCGAAAATTGCGTCGGCCTTGGTGATAACAAAAGTATAAACTTTTGATGTTTTGATTGTAGCTTCTTCAGAGGCCAAGTGGGTTTTGGCATCCTTTAAGTTAACATGAGTTAATACCTTATATATGTATGGTTTGTCGATTACTATCTTGGCCGAGTCAATGCTGGCATATTGGGATTCTTCGCCTTCGGCTGATGCATAACTAACCGTAGAGTTCTTATAAATTGTTCCTTGGGATGGGGACTTCGAGATCTTTTCTTCTCTGAGCAAATAATCATATTGCTCGACATGTTAAGCCAGTTCATACATTTGCCCCTAAGAATTTCTTTTTAATACTCTACATTCAGGCTGTTTAAAGCGAGTCTAACGAACTCAACTTTAGGAAGAGGTACTCAAAACCAGTTACTAGCCGACTTAAACCTCGTTAGGTATTCCATTGGTGATTTATCAGATATTTAACCTATCATGGCTAAATAAGATATTGACACATCCATCCCTGGTTGATAAAATTGTTCATGAAACTTCTCGACCGATTCCTCTCAACTTTGGATGGAGTTAGGTGAGAGGTTGATATATTATGCAAACGATAAGTCGGTTGATGAAAAGTTGAACAATGGTAACTTATGAAAATCACTGTTAACATATCCACATTAAGCAGTGAATCGAACAACCTATTCTAATGAAGACAAGGACGATTCTCCAGCTCCAAGGCTGAAGTCTGGGATCTTGAACCCCTTGGGGTACTCAAATTTTTCTAGATAACTAGGATATGGCTGAATGAATTTCAGGAATTTCAACCTTTTTTTAAAGCCAAATTGATCATTCTCTGAACTTCGATTATATCAACATGTGTTGTTTCTGCCTTCTGATCAAAGCCATCCGATATGCTGGTTAATCCACCATTTTTTTACAAGTCAATCATTTTAAGCTGAATGGATCATGTCTCGGCCTGTATCGTTGGTAATGGGTTACTCTTGAACAAAGGTTGTCTGATTCGATCGACGGATCCACTGTTATAGACTCTACCAGCTAGCAAATCGTGCATTTCTTCACGTATGTTATTTATTGCTTGGTTGAACATCTGCTCAAATTACCGGGATTGCTCTTTAGGTCACCGCCGAAGAAACGATCTAGTCGGTGGATCAGAAGCATCACCACCGTCTTCATCACAATCCTCGACTATTTCTTCAACAAAAATTCCTTTTGTCATTTTGGTGGGGATCTCTGCATAACGAGGTGGAACACTGAGGCTAACTTCCCTTTCTCAGTATGTCGCACTGATCGTTTCAAGTGTCACAGCAGTAAGAGGAACATGTGCGTGTAACAAGCTGTCTTGCCCTGGGTTCTGGACTGTAGGATTAGTCGTCAATTTTTCCATGGCTGTCTTCTTTTTTACCAATCGTGTTTCAATGGGCATGAACTTTGTAGCTTTAGCACAAGGTCCCACTGGGCGTGCCAAAAGGTTAACCCTAAAAACTACCAAGCCTACGTGGCGTGCAAGCTGAGTAACTAATGAGCTAACTTCCTTTTCTCGGCATGTCACACTCATTGTTTCAGGTGTCAAAGCAGTAGGAAGAACCTGTGCTTGTAACAAGCCATCTTGCCATGGGTTATGGATTGTAGGATTAGTCGTCGATTTTCCCATAACTGTCTTCTTTTTTACCAATCGTGTTTCAATGGGCATGAACTTTGTAGCTTTAGCACAAGGTCCCACTGGGTGTGCCAAAATGTTAACCCTAAAAATTACGAAGCCTACGTGGCGCGCGCAGGCCGAGTAACTAATGAGCTAACTACGTCATTCGATTATGTGCGGGGCGTGCCAACTCGACTACTGAGCTTAACTGGGGAGTCAAATGTGTTGTTGAGTTGATGACTTCTCGATCCTGCGATTGCGGCCAAGGAAGGAACAGGTCTTGGCCTTCGGGTTCTAGAGCCTGAAGACAAGGCTACTAGTTCTGCAAAGTTCACAAATCGTCGGCGCCGGATTCGGTCACAGTGATTATATTTTTGAAAGTATAAACACATTGAACCAGCTCTAGACTATATGGACACAAGTACTCAAAAGAGATATATGTCTTAACCGTGAATGTGGTTCGGTCGTCAGAATGCCGCTCTAAAAGATACTTGTGAATATCTAATCATAAAACAATTCAGTGTTCAATGTGCCAAGCCTAGTAACTTGTAACACCTCAATTTGCCAAGAAG
Source organism: Crataegus laevigata (assembly GCA_963580275.1). Classification (NCBI taxonomy): domain Eukaryota; kingdom Viridiplantae; phylum Streptophyta; class Magnoliopsida; order Rosales; family Rosaceae; genus Crataegus; species Crataegus laevigata. The sequence goes on along the minus strand of OY756953.1, from coordinate 8,701,443 downwards.
GCTAGTAAGATGACCTCTACCAACAAGGACTCGGGAATCCTTGTTGACCGAGACTTGGATAAATAACGAGTCGGTCTCGAAGCAGTGTTGTTTATCCAAACTGAAGATGCTTCTCGGTCGGCTGATTCTACTGCTCCAGTGCTGTTTATCCAAACTGAAGATGTCGCAGGTTGCCTTCACAGTGCTGTTTATCCAAACTGAAGATGTGTTGGCAAGAAAGGGGAGAAGGATAATCTCTAAGGTTGTTGAGAAGCTTTGCGCATGGCAATCTGTGTGTTGAATTGAATGGGGCCTTGAATAATGCACTCCCTCTACTTATAGCTGCAAACCCTTTCATGGCCGAGCTAGAACCATACTCGGATTAGAACTCCTCAAACTAATTTAATTAGGTCTCAGTCAATCCTAATTCCAGTAGGACTTTGAACCAACCTCCTTTAACAAACCAAATTCATTCCCTGAGTCTCAACATCCTTATCCTAATAAGACTCTTTATTGCACTAGGTCTCGACTACCCCATCCTTATCTAAATCAATCCATCTTGCAATAGGACTCGGTCGGTTCTGATTGGATGGCCCACGATGATTCTAGAAAAAGACTACTAGGCCGAGAACAACTCCAACCTCGGCCCAAAATAATATTTTGGGCCCAAACAACAGGGTACTCACTTTTAGTTGCTAAAGTCATGTTTTTGGGCCCAAACAACAGGGTACTCACTTTTAGTTGCTAAAGTCATGTAGTTTACTTAAAACTTGCAATCAAGGACAACTTGATCTTAAATTATCAACAGTCAAACAGTTGATACATGTGCCATGTAAAAATGCCGGTCTAGCGACAATGCGAAAATGTTGATCGACGGGCAATGCAAAAATAGGGTGACCACAAGTGCACAACTGACTCTGTAGCGAAAGCCTCTATTATTTGTGTTGATAGACCAGCGGGGAACCTAATGCTATATCGTATATGGCCTAAACAATGGGGGACCTTTAGGACATGCCCTGAGAATAGGGTACCCATAGCGTGGTCGGTGGACCTAATTTGTTCCTATTAAGGAAACTCGTCTAAATTAATCCCTAATTAGTAAATACGCATCCATATCTTTAATTCCTAACACATCCGTATGTTTAATTCCGGATGATTGACATGTCAATGATACAAAAGAGTACTAGTACTTTTGTTTCCGAAAAAATTAAAGAAAGTTATAATTCGAAGTCAAAGTTCAATGAACTCTTTTAAAAGTAGAACTCTCCATATACTTTATGTCACATTATGTTTTTTACACAATATTTTATAATGTTGGGACGAGAATTAGTGTTAAAATGTGAGATATTATAAAGTTCATGGAGAATCCCCTTAGCATTTCTTACCCCGTGACATAGAGTTCAACCATATATGATCTTGATTTACTTTTATTTTTTTTAAACCTCAATGGTACAAGATAATATTATTGATATGAAAATAAAGTTACACTTGGATAAAATTTTATCTTAATTCAACTCATTAATGATCTTTCACAGAACTTTTATGCAAATACAAATGCGTTCGAACCATTAGATTGACAGATCACCTTAATTTCTCTATTAAGGTATAGATCAATATTGCATGGTTTAAATACTATTTCAACACAATGCCAATTCTATTGTACTGAAATCCTTGTTTTTTTGTAAGTGATTGATTCACTTCAAATGCCATATGATTGGCCCCCATATCTTAAAAAAAAGAAGTTATGTAAAATTACAATAGGATAAGAGGCTGGAGGTATATATTTTTGGTGTAACAAGAGAAAACGTTGGACCATAATTAAATTCAAGACAGAGGCAGTACGTACTTCACCAAACTGATATATATAAAAAACATCATCATAGCTAGCTCTTTGGCTCAAATAATGGCAGAAAAATCAGAAGAAAATTAATGGTGAATGCCTAATGTTTCCTCTCTTTCTTATTTACTTCTCTTATTTTCTACTGATAGTGATATTTTCTCATTGATGGTACCCGTCGGTCGGTTGCTTTTAGTCTCAGTCTGCGTAGTGCAATTGTTTCTGCTCATGTACATGGACATTTTACTTCACTTTTAACCAAGGTATTAAATATCGATGATATCAGAAATATCGGTAGTTCAAAAATACGAAAATTTCGATGGAAATATCGGGATATTATCGATATCGATAAAAATTGAATAAAAACCACGGAAATTGTAAGAAAAACTTGGAAATTTTTATTGAAACTTTGCAGGATGTTTATTTAGTTAATTATCTATTAGTTTATCACAAAAAATTAGAAGGAAATGCATTGCATGATGGATTTAACTGATTTAAGTTGATTATATAGCGAGCTGGGAAACATTGTGAGTGTAGAAAATATGTAAATATTTTAGCATATTTTCACAAAAACATAAGTGATATGGTGGTCAAGGTGTTGAAGGAGTCAAATGGGAGGGGTTCGAATCCCCTTGGTGTTTTTTTAAATATAGAAATTTAAAAAACACGGAAATTTTGATGAAAATATCGATGACATCGGAAATATCGGTAGTCCAAAAACACGGAAATTTCGATGGAAATATCGGAATATTATGGATATTTTATACCTTGCTTTTAACCAAATAGCCAATACTGTGAGGATATAAAGATAAAAGAATCTCATATCAGTAAAAAGAAAACCTAACAAGGACTTATAAGGAGTCCCCCATCCTCACAAGTACAAAAGATGCCCCAGCTCGTGAACACTGAAAAAAGTAGATTAACGATGTTTTAGTCCTTTGCTAATCAAAATGGTCACTTCATTAGTTTTGCAAAAGCTTAGCCATGTTGTTACGTATTACTCTTGACCAATTTTTACTATATTGAAGTGCTTCTAGTACATTAGACGTTAAACGTTAAAAGTGTTTATAGATTATAAAAGCATTTTTTTTTTTTTTGTAAGAAGCATGTATCACTTTTTTATACACCTTTCAGGGTTAAAAATGCTTTTAAATACATTTTTGGAAAGTATTTGAATTTTAATACAATTTACCTGATCACTATAAAACATATTTTATTGTGAAAGACTTATAGCTAAAAGGATTAAGAGTTGCATGTGATTCTTCTATTTCACAATATTACTTGTATCAAAAGAAAAAAAGCATATTCAGTTTTATATACTTAGTCAAAAAATTAAGTAATATATATATATGGTTGATAGTATAGCTATTTATTTTTCTTTCTTTTTCTTTCATACACAACTGTATCTATATGTATATTTATGTAGAGAGAGAAAAAAGGATAGAAAGGGATTGATGAGATAAGACTGGTCAAATGTACAGAAAAAATTTGGATGGGAATGAGTTACCTAAAGATTTTATACATCTTTTGGATGTCTCCCTTCTCTCCACTTCCGGCCCCTCCTCACCTTTATATAAGCCACTTCCCACTAAGTTTCTCACAGGCAACCCACTTTTCTTGACTTGCTCCTTCTCTCTCTCTCTCTCTCTCTCTCTCTCATATAACTCTCTCAACCATTTTTCCAATTTTTCAAAAGCTCTCTCTCTCTCTCTCTCTCTCTCTCTCTCTCTGTGTGTCCAGATATACACATTGTTATACAATGGCAGCCTTTTCATACAATGACAGCCTTGACTCAATTTTCTTGCCCAACGCTCCGACTACCAATGACATCATCATTTACAGTAACTTCTCTCGATCTTTTTACCCAGCTGAGCCTTTAACCTGGGAAATTCAAGCTGATAATAATTCAAGAGCTGTTGAAAGCAGCTGCACTATGGATCATAGCTCCACTCATAAGGTTTCTTTTAGTGACAATGAGAATGAGCCTTCTGTGACCAAAAACAAGAGCACAGAGTCCTCAACTGTTGTGGATGTGGATAGGCTTGAAATTGGTGAGCAGGTCACTCAGAAAGTAACTCCTATGGACAAGAAGAGAAAATCCAGAATTGGGTCATCCTTCAATTCTTCTCAATCCAAGGTATTTATATAATATATATATATATATATATATATATATATATAGTGAATACATGGTCTCTAAGATGATCTTATATCTATCGCGTACAACAAAACGGGGTACCTGCTATAAAACTGGTCTTGTATGTGTAAAATTTCCTTTTTCCATGTGAGTTCTACAGAATTTCAGATATTAAATGATGGAAATTTGGGGGGTTTAATGGTGATGTACTCCACTAGGGTAATAAAGAGCATAAGGGAAAGAAGCAAAAGAAGATTGGTGGCGGTACCAAGAAAGCTGAGGAAAAGAAGATTAAATCAGATAAAAAAGACCAGGTGAAAGTAAGAGAAGAACCTCCAACTGGCTACATTCATGTTAGAGCAAGGAGGGGTGAGGCTACAGATAGTCACAGCCTTGCAGAAAGGGTACACAAAATATGAAATTTCATTAAACATACCCAACAGTTTATTTCCCAAAATTGCTGTTGTGCCCACCATTTTATTATATCTCATAATTGTGTAGTCTTTTTTTTTTTCTCTGGATTTTTAGGTAAGAAGAGAGAAAATTAGTGAGAGGATGAAGATGCTGCAAAAACTTGTCCCTGGTTGTGACAAGGTGGAACCAGCTTCTCTCTCTCTTGCTGACTTGTCTTTACCATATTTGTATATATTATGTAATTTTTCTGACTAGATTCGTGTGATTGGTTTTTTTTAAATTTTTTTTATAAATAAATTAGGTAACTGGAAGGGCAGTCATGCTGGATGAAATTATCAATTATGTTCAGTCCCTACAAAATCAAGTGGAGGTACAGTTTTTACTGTAATATTCAGATACATGTTAATTTATTATCTTAATTGAATATGTGATTTAACCAATTGTTTCTAAATTTTTTTTTCTTTTTCGATCAGTTCCTCTCACTGAAACTTGCTTCTTTGAATCCAATGTTCTTTGACTTTGGAACGGACATGGGTGTTTTAGTGGTTAAACCAGAGGTACATAGTTAAAAATTATCAGTTATGTTCAACCCCACTTCACAGCGTTTTCAAACACAGGAATGAAAATCTTCCTCTCGTATCTAAATCGGAATAGAGACACGAGAGTTTCATTCTCAAAAAACCTAATTCATGAACCAAAAATTACCAATGTAATTATAATTTGGTTTTTATTTTTTGCCATGCAGAGATTGTGTAGCATGGAATCACCATATCCATCTGTGCCACAATGCAACCCAATACAGTCCACACCTTTTGCTGATACATCCACCAACATCACTGCCACCACTGCCGCTGCCACTACCGGCTTCACCACAAATAACAACTATCCTTTTCTAGAAAATTCAGCTTCACATCTACTTCAAAGGCCAACTGCCTTCTCTCAGGTATATATTTCTGACTTAAATTGTTAACCCAATTTCAAATTTTCTTTTAAAAATCACTTAAAACAAATGTTAATTAATGAATTATTAATTAATACTATTTTTTCTAACCTTGAGGATCATGACAAAACATATATTGTTTTCAGGACAGTGAGAGCTTGTTGTGGGATGTGGAAGATCAAAGACAAAACTTTCATAATCCATGTGGTTTCAGCAACAGCAACTTGTGTTCCTTCAATTAAATATAATGCAAAAAAGCTGCCCCACAAGCATACCAGCATATGGTTGGCCCTCATTTCCTGTCTCATACTTAAAAACAAGTTCATAATTATTCACAAATTGATAAGATTATTACTAGTTAAATCAATGTAATACCACGTATTGTGTTTATTATAGCCTTTAATCACTGTATGAAACTTTTACTATACTCAGATGTATAAGATCTTGGCCAATGAATTATCCAGTGCATTAGATCTTTGTCAATGAATTCTTGATGAATGACCAAATTGCCAAAAATCATTTCGTATAGAATCCACCGAAACATATTTTAAAAAAAACCATAATTTTGTTATTGTCCACCTTGTTGACTTATATAACTTACAAAGCTCTCTTATTTTTTTCATTGGTCTTTCCAGTTTGTGAAGAGACTACAAGAAAGCAGCAAAAAACCGAGAAAAAGAAAACCCGACGTGGAAAATGACTCATAAACTTAAGGTTCTCTCTTTTTTACAGTTCCATTGGAGTGGGAGCTTTGAACATGAATAAAGGTCAGCAAGCAATACCGGTGGATGCAGAAGAACACAAAAGGACAACAGATAGCAACCGACCAAAGAAAGACCAAATCTTTTTCTAGATCCCTTGCCTTATGTTATCCAATGCACAAATTCCAAAGCCCCGTAGCCATATGGTGGTGGTGAAAAATTGGAACTTTAATATGTAAAAATAGAATATTATATTGACCATTAAATGTATTTGACCAATTCCTGTGGTTTCAGTTATTCTAGTTATTTCAGTTATTTTATTAACTGTGTTTTTTTTTTGCGGTGCGTGAATCGAGAAAGTAAAAGCCTAAAAGCAGGGTTGTTTGATCCTGTTGCTGTAGGATTGCAGTTGACATGACTGGTTATGCAGTTGTTTTTGGAATCTTTTTGGTATTATGTTGGCGTTATTGTGAAACTGATAGGTTTCTCTGAAAACCTGAGGTTAATTCCCCTAAATTTTCTACCCAACGCCCAACGGTTCTAGGCAGAAGCATCTGTTGAGCTTAATTACAGCAGCAGCTAAACAGTGCGTATAAGTGACCTACATCTCACTTGCCCAAAAGGAAAAAAAAAAAAAAACATAAAATGCAGATTGACTGGTATTCATTAAGGTAATGATTTCTACACTCTCAATTTATAAGTGACAAAATTGTTATATTGTGTTAGGTACTATAATGTTTTGGGAGTTTCATCTTTTGGGGTTGTAGACTCGACCTCTTCAAAATGTCATCTTTTAATTTGATGTATTTATTGTCGTATAATCTTTACTCAACTTGACAAGCATAGGTTATAAGCAATATAGTTCAGATTAAGGTGAGTAAGGTTATTGCCCTCGCTCGCCATTTTTACTTCCCTTGAAGTTGTTTAACATTCCATTGATACACTCTTAAGTACGGCTATCATGAGACAATATGTTTGATAAAATATCTTTGGGAGGATTAAGGTAAGGCAAAGAAGCTAACTAATTTCCATGTTGAGGAATGCGAGGTAGCTTGAATTTGTCATTATAAATATTTTTTTTCAAGGTTCTAAAAAATGCTAGGCGCTAGTCGGGCAGCGGGCTAGCGCCTAGCGCCTAGGCGGATTTAGGTAAATTTCTTGTATATCTTGTAAATAATTGCATATTGACACCTAAAAAAAAACTATACTTGTATGGATAATAAAATAATGATAAAATACAAATTGGGTACACTATTTCCATAAAGTATTAGATGAACTTGTAGTAAATCCATCATTTGCAAATTAGATACACCATTTCCATAAGTATACCACCATAAAACCAAAAAAGAAAAAAACACACAATTAATAAATAAAAAATATAAAAAAAACCTCCTAGGACCGCCTAGCCCCCCTAGCCGCCTCGGCTGCCTAGACCCAATCCAATTTTTCCGCCCGATTTGCCCAAAAACGCCTCGGTTGCTGGGCGCCCAGCTCCTAGGCGGCCGCCTAGGGCGTTTTTTAGAACACTGTTTTTTTTTATGACTGATACTATAAAATAAAAAAAAAATTAAGACGGCGAATGCATGAAGTGAACATTTTAACCAATTGAGTTTCTTAACCAAATTTGCTCATGTAAAGAAAAATTCAAAATTCCGCACACTGTTTGGAAGTGATTGTAAGAATTCGAGTGACTGTTCATAAAATTTTGCAGAGGACCACATTCATTGATTTCTTTGAATTGATAAAGTCACATGACAGTCATATGCTGGGCTGCAATTAAATGCTTTTACCGGAGATACCAATCAAGAAATAATTGTTCTGGTAGTAGTTAATTGAATCTAAGAATTAAACAAACCCGGGAAACATGGCAGACTATTGTAACAATGTTTCACCAAAGGAATTACAATTGTGATTTGGAGGAAAATAAATAAACATATAAAAGTTTCAGGGGATCTCAAGCACATTAAAAAAGATTTACTTAATTTAGAGTCATATGATACACTGTTGTATGTGATGCACCAATTTTATACACACACAAACTTAGTCATCTAATAAAATAAAACATGTCATATAATGATGCATGGTAGAATTTCACTTAATTGTAACATAAAAAGAGAGGAGGAAGTAAAATATTAATGCAGAGAATATCTGAATATTGGCCTCCTATACTATTTTGTAGTTGATATGGTTACACATTAAGCTATTTAGTTCTACGGTTTAAATGGTATTTCTCTTCACTTGTAAGTGAGAGGTTTTAAGTTCGACTATTACCAAAAATGAATTTGAACCACATTATTGTTAACCCATTGTGAGACAGTTACAGTAAAAAACAAAAACTAACTTAAATTAATTACTTACTAAATATGGCCCTGTAAATAGAACATATCCATAAACATAACTAGCGACACATATATTAGTATTGGAAATTCTCTTTTCCTTGGGATTGGTCGACATGCTTAAGTTGGTTCATGGAGGAAGACAACGCATGTGGTTTTTGTGTTCGACCTACTTTTTACGTTGACCCACATGTTGTTGTCATTTGCCAATCAGTCGGACACATCCACTCTACTTGCATGGTTTCACCCTAAGAATTGCATATACTTCTAAAGCACATCACGCTTGCATATACGTCTAAAGCACATCACGCTTCAAACTTGGTTAGCTACTTAAGAGCATTCACCTCATGCAATTGATGTTTTGAGTTCAGTAAGTATTGCATATACTTCTAGAGCACTTCATGCTTCAAACGCGGTTAGCTAGTTAAGAGCATTCACCTCATACAATTGATGTTTCAAGTTCGGTGTTCTCCCAATATCATTGGTATCAGAAAAAACACGTATAGTTTTATGTATTCGACAGGTTCGAAAGAGAATAAAGTAAAACCATGTTTGGCAATTATGTTGTTCAATATTTGTCCAGACTTCCAGTCCCATCTCTTGAAGTTGTGGAGCGCGGTGAGCCCAAGAAACAACTGATGGATGACTCCAACTTTGATTATTGCTTTTAATTTCTTTCCTCTTTTTTATCTTTCACAGGTGTTCATGAATCGAAAAGCATGCTATATATACAAAGATACCTTATTTGTCATTTGATGTGACAACTAATATATATAATAAACATTAACATACAACGAGATAAAGACATAATATATACAAACACATGGTGCAAAAATGTGAAATCCGTAACATTTTTTCACCCATATATACACATATTGAGAAGGTCATACTCATAAATGATATATCATGGCTATATATTGATTATTTCAGCAGGTTACCCTTATATCAAATCATGACCAATCAAAGGAGAATGCTGGCCTACAAAATTTAATTTTGTTTGGCATGCAAACCATTGCACATTTGCCATTTGGCTCAGCTGAATTAACACTACCACACCACATGATAAATCTCAAATCAAACTTTGGATAATTGATCCGAGTCTTAGTATCCTTAAGAACTAAGATATCAACGGAACCCTTTCATATTTCATTCATCTGAATCATCTCTATAAAAGAAGTACACATGCGTGTTTCCCCCCTCGGGCCGTAATAAAACATGGAAGACTTTGAATGCAGTTTCTAGCTACCAATGTTCTATGACTCAAACATTATTGGTTTGAATTTGTTATCGAAGTCTCTAACATTAATAAATATTAATTTCATGTCCATTATTATATTTTTTATCTCAAAAATTGAAAATGCAGTTGGTTGTATTAATGAGATTTTAAGTAAAATTGATAATTTGTAGAATTGAAAATATTAAAAGTAAAAAAAAATTATTAAAATGATAAATTATAACCCCAACCTTTAGAAGAAAATTCAAAATCAATAGAAAGTCATGTTGTGCCATAAAAAAAGTATGTACATATATACACACACAAAACATGTTGTATGCATATATAAATACATAAACATGAGTACATTCATCAAAATTAACCAAAAATTATTGTACCATCAAATTTTTGTTAGATTCTTCAAAACCCCACCCCAATATGGGCACATTTTTCAAAAAAAGAAAAAAAAGAGAGATGTTAGGTTTAATAATAGTAATAAATTTCTTCGAATAAACTTAACATGAATTCATTCTCAAATCAACAAAAATGAATGTAACCATATAAGTTTAAAAAATGAATTTGAAAATGTGAATGAATTTTACATAATAAAAAATGGGTACATTTTACATTTAACAAATTGGTATATTTAAGAATTGGTACTTTTAAAGATTAAAAAGTTACAAATGAGTAGATTTAAGATTAAAATTTTGAAAACCTTTTTTATATAAATTATAGTACAAACTTGTTTTTATCTTTTATCCTTTGTTTTTTATTTTGAAAATGTTTAAATTAAAAATTAACTAGGAGAATAATTACCATTTTTTAAACATAGTTTGTATTGTTGTAAACTTCTAATTTAAGTGTGATTGTGTAAATCATAGATTAGATTTGATTCTAGTCATTCTTTTCTATTAGGACTTGTATTCCTTGGAGGAGAATGATTTCTTCTCAAGTTTAATAAAGGCAATGCGTAGGGGGAATAACACACACATTCCTCTACATAACCCTACAAACACATCTCTTTGTGCCGGCCCCCTTCCCCTATCAGTTAAACATAGGCCACAACACATTATCAGCATGCTCTTAACGCTGCGCTTAAGAATCTGACAAGGAAGTTTTCTGCATTAAACCAATTCACCAATATCATCATGCAATCAGGTTCTTCCAAAACAACAGTTTTTATCTCGATATTTTTGTAGCCCTATAACATTCATCATAATGCATGACCCAACTTTACGTTTTTTCGAATTTTAAATTCTACATAAATTGTGTATGCATTATATCCATAATTGTGGAATTATGTGAATTTGATATTTGCCATGAATTGCATCATATATCTGCTCATGCATTAAATTATTTGTTAATATGCATTGAATTATAATATGAAGATAAAGAGAAAAAAATTCCAGGTTCTTCAAACCCGAGCCCGCAACTCCCAACCTCTAGAACCCAGCCCAAAAACCCTGACGCCCTTTATGGCGTCACATGCATGGCCTGCAGCCATGCCTAGTAACTACGACTACCATCCCCGACGACCTGCAGTTGTCACCGACCTTATTTTTTTTTTGAGATTCGTATGAATCTCCCTAGATTTCAAAAACCCAAATTCGAATCCTAGGTTTTTCTTTGGTTTTTGCATGTCGAGGCCTTCTCCATCACACCATCTCAGTTCCATGTCAAACATAACAACTCCTTCCGAGTTCTTTTGACTAGAACACAACCATTTTGCAGCGGCGGCGCTGGCCTTAGTACCTGGTGACCACACCCAGCAAAGCTGGGGTGTTCTTTTGGCTGAAACCTAAGCCCAATTAGGCTGACCCTCTTAGCCTGTGACAAAAAAAAAGATTTTTTTTTTTGTAACTGCGCTGGCCTGATACAGCCTAAGACCACGGCTTGTCCCAACATGTGACACCAGCCTGAGGGCTATGGTGTCCCTATGCCAGCAATGCACCAGATCCCAGTCTGCAGTTGGTGCATCAGTGCACCTACACAGCGCTGCACCTAATCAATGCCCATTTTGACCTTTATTTCTTGGACCCGATCCTTGCAGCCCGTTTGCTGCTACTTGGCTTGCAGCCCAAATACTAATTGGGGCATGATCAGCCTGTGTCTATCCCAGCCCAATTTTGGGCATGGACATCAAGGTACAAATTTGCTCAGCCCATATGTGGACTTTGGCCCATGTTTTTGGGCCCCGAGCTTAATTGTTTATTTATTTTTAGATAATTTGGGTTTTATAATTTTTTCACCCACACTTTAAATTTGGCCTGAAGTCCAAATAATTAATTCAATTATAATTATAGACCTGAAGTTTTATTTGGATATTTCCTTGTTGCATATTTCTGTATATATATATATATATTTGTGTTTATCGGCAGGACATATGAATATGAAGTTCATAATTATTTCGAAACCTAAAGTTCCTAGAAACATGCCTTGTTTGAAAACCTGAAGTTTTCCTTAAAAACAACACCCATGAAAACCCGAAACTTTTTCATGCGAATTTAAACTAATAAATGTTTATTAGAACCTGAATGTTCTACTCTTATGTGAATGGATTGATATTTTTCTCCATAACACTAACCACATCTTGTCTATCTATTTTGTGATAGGAACATGTCGAATTTGAACAAACTCAACTTTACCGCTTTGGAGGTCTCTGGAAGGAACTACCTCAAGTGGGTCCAAGATGTGAAGCTCTATCTCACTACAAAGAATTTCACACTACTACAAAATGGCATATCAGTGGCGCTATAAAAGCGACATAAAAAACCACTTAATGTCGGATTTTTGGTAAAAATCCAACATTAAATCGTGCAATGTCGCATAGCGAAACCGACGCCAATACTACCGTCACTAAAGGGTATTGGCGTCGCTTATTCACCTTAATCCGCCACTAAGAATGAAAGTATTATAAAATAAAAAAAAAGAACAACAGCGTCGCTTAAAAGCGACATAGGGTCTTACGTCGCTTAAAAGCGACATCACTACTGACAGAGACGTCAGTTTAAACCGACATTACCTAATAAATAAATAATTAAAATATCATACTTAGTGTCGCTTTAAAGCGACACTACTTTAGTTAAATAAATAAAATACTCAAACTAACGTCGCTTATAAGCGACACTAGACCTATTAAAAATAAAAAATTTAATAATCTTCATGTCAGTGAAGTACAAGAAAATAATTAAAATATCATACTTAGTGTCGCTTTAAAGCGACACTACTTTAGTTAAATAAATAAAATACTCAAACTAACGTCGCTTATAAGCGACAGTAGACCTATTAAAAATAAAAAATTTAATAATCTTCATGTCAGTGAAGTACAAGAAAATAATTAAAATATCATACTTAGTGTCGCTTTAAAGCGACACTACTTTAGTTAAATAAATAAAATACCAACCTAATGTCGCTTATAAGCGACACTAGACCTATTAAAAATAAAAAATTTACTAATCTTCATGTCAGTGAAGTACCAAAAAAAAATTGGAGCTCCAAAGTTTCCATCTTCATTCCATTCGTGCAATCATCGGAGCTCCAAAGTTTCCATCTTTCTGTATATTTTTGTTCGTTCTTCTTCGCCCAAAAAACCCTTTTCTTCTTCTTCTTCTTCTTCTTCTTCTTCTTCTTCTTCTGCATTAGTTTCCAGCGGATTTACAGATAAGAAGAGAAAGGAGTCTGAGGAGTAGGAAAGTCGGGTACTTGAGATAATTGGGAATCGGGTTCGTTACAACCCGAAACGAGCACGGCTTTCTGATTTGCACACTCTGAGTCAATGAAAAAGATGGGAACGAAGGACAAGAAGAAGACCCATAAGAACAAGAGGGCGGGAACGAAGGAAGAGTATTGAAGGAAACACTCTCAGAAACAGTAAACAATATTTCTAAAAATTGTATACCTCAAGCAGGAAGACGCCAAAGCTGTAGATGTCGCCAGCCTCTTTCTCCTCAAGCTCCCCATCGACCTCGCCTCCTCCTGCAAACAAAAAAGATTCAATCTTTCCTTATTTTTTCAGAAAACAAAATCTGGGACTTAGATTTATTGAAATGTTGAAAAGTGGAGGGAGGGTTGTGCTTAACGAACGAGGAGGAAAAACTGAAAAAGGAGGAAGAAATGGACGCACGGATGAAATGGGGAAGGAGAAGAAGAAAGACTGAAATTGGGGGAAAATGAAAGCAAAAATGAAATGGGAAAGAGGGGAGTTTAAATATGCGTACTTACGGTTTAAATTAATGTTGGTGTCGGTCTTAACCGACACCAACTTCTGACACACTTTTTGAAATTCACATAGTCGGTTTAATGCGATACTAGTATTAAAAATATTAAACTTAATGTCGGTTATAAGCGACATTAGTATTAAAAATATTAAAATAGTTTCTTTAATGCGACACTAGTATTAAAAATATTAAAATTAATGTCGGTTATAAGCGACATTAGTATTAAAAATATTAAAATAGTTTCCCGCCTAATATTTCAATGAATTCATCAATTTCCCACCCAAATTTTGGGAAATTTCCCACCTAATATTTCAAGATATCCATCCATTTCCTGCCTAATGTTTAACCCAAAGAAAAAAAAATAACTAGCTATTTTTTTGTGTTATCTAATATAAAATTTTATAATTTTAATAAATAAAATTTAACTTGAATAAAATACGTAATAAAAAACATAAATATAATTTGATTATAAAATATCATCACATGCTAATTGAAACATAGTCTAATTTTATTATATAATATCTCATCACATGCTAATATCCACGTTGTAAGGAAATTTTCATTGTCAAGTATCCAATCTTGAAGCATATACAAACAAGTTTGACGGTTGGATCGTTGAAATTAGTTTCGTAAAATGCATATTCCATCAAAACGATAGATTTACTAACAGAGTTGATTTATATTTTCATTAAGTATAACATAAGATTTGTGGTATCCACTAGTGTAAATATTTTAAATTGAAGATCGAATTCATTCATTGTATTCATATAGGGTCAAGGAGTGTAGCTGTAAAAAATTATCAAAATCGGAGTTAAAAGAACCGTTAAATCGTGATTTTTCATTTATAACCGTCGAACTTTTTTGTCCCGTTACTTGATCTCTGAATGTTTGTTTTTTGTGATTTTTGGAGTCTGCGATCTCGAAGCATATACAAACAAGTTTGATGGTTGGATCGTTGAAATTAGTTTCGTAGGATGCGTATCTCATTAAAACCATAGATTCACTAATACTTAGAGTTGATTTATACTTCCATTAAGTATAACACAAGATTTGTGATATCCACTAGTGTAAATATTTTAAATTGAAGATCAAATTTATTCATTGTATTCATATAGGGTCAAGGAGTGTAGTTGTAAAAAATCATCAAAATCGGAGTTAAAATAACCGTTAAATCGTGATTTTTCATTTATAACCGTCGAAAAGTTTTGTCTCGTTACTTGATCTCTGAATGTTTGTTTTTTGCGATTTTTGGCATATACGATCTCGAAGCATACACAAACAAGTTTGACGGTTGGATCGTTGAAATTAGTTTCGTAGGATGCGTATCTCATCAAAACCATAGATTCACTAAGACTTTTGATTTATACTTCCATTAAGTATAACATAAGATTTGTGGTATCCACTAGTGTAAATATTTTAAATTGAAGATCAAATTCATTCATTGTATTCATATAGGGTTAAGGAGAGTAATTGTAAAAAATCATCAAAATCGGAGTTAAAATAACCGTTAAATCGTGATTTTTCATTTATAACCGTCGAAAAGTTTTGTCCTGTTACTTGATATTTGAATGTTTGTTTTTTGCGATTTTTGGCGTATACGATCTCGAAGCATACACAAACAAGTTTGACGGTTGGATCGTTGAAATTAGATTTGTAGGGTGCGTATCTCATCAAAACCATAGATTCACTAACACATAGAGTTTATTTATACTTTCATTAAGTACAACATAAGATTTGTGGTATCCAGTAGTGTAAATAACAACAAAAAGTTATCAAAATTGTGCTCATGTAATCCATTCTAGTAAATAACAACCAAAAGTTATCAAATTTATCAAAATAAGAACAAAAACAAGTTAAAATAACAATTAGAGTGCAAAACAAATTAAGTTAACATAATATATTCTAATATTGTGACATCCCGTTCCAAATTTTCTATATCCTCGACGTGAAATGACGATTTTGCCCCTGACTACACGTGAACGGGTGTGTTTAGGGATTTATTTGGGCTTTGGGTGTCTTAAGCACTTAGGCCCAAATGGTTTTGGGCTTCAGATTTTATATAACACACACACACGCACCCATGCACACACGTGCATTCTTTTTTTTTTTTTCCGTTTTTCTCTCTCTCTCCTACAACTCTCTCGAACTCTCTCACTCTCCCTCACTGTTGAACGTACGGACACACTCACACATCTCGCCATCTCGACGCAGATCGAACTTAAGGTAAGCGTATTGTTAACCTCTGAGACTCCCTGAACATTTCTATGTTGGTTTTAGGTTAGAAAACCCTAGGATGAAGTCGAACACGTGGCTTAAATTCTAAGGCACTGTTCATCAACTTTGGATTGATTGCGTTTTAGGTGAAACAAAAATCACAGGGATGTTCTAGAGGTTCCCACGAGCATCGGAGTACCTCGTTTGTGAACGTTGGACGTCGGGATCACCGGATTCGAGAGTGGCCGGTTTTGGAGGAATTGTTCATCGCGATTCTAGGCGTTTTTCGAAGGATTTGAAGGTATATACTTATTCTACACTAAATTTAGAGCATGTAGGAAGAAAAATGGATGAAAAAGGATGAAAAATGAGTGAGATATGGAGGTTTGAAAGTTCGCCGGAAAATGGTCGCCGGAAAAACCAGTCCGGCACCGGCGAAGGTCGCCGGAGCTGGAGGTTAGGGGTGACGGAATATTCCGTCAAAGTTGACGGAATATTCCTCACGCCGTCAGTTAGTTCTAACGGAATCCGTTAGAAGATAACAGAATATTCCTAGGGAATATTCCTGACGCCGTTAGGGTTGGTCGCGCGTGCGTAGCACGTGACACGCGTGGGGGCGCGTCTGTCCGTGCATCCCTTGGCGCGTGGGGGCACGTGCCACAGTAAAAAATTATTTTAAAAATATCATAACGTTCGTGACGTCGTGTAGGTCGCGTTGGTATATTCAAATACCAAAATTGACCTTCGTATGAAAAGTTAATTACGTAGCTCGGTTATGTACTGTTAATGACGGTTTTGTAGTTGCTTCACATATAGGTGAGACGTACCCAGAGGACGAGCGCATTCATTCTAGGCTCGGGGGATACGACCCGTCGACATACCAGTGAGTGGGCAAAGTAAGTCAGGTAAGTATGGTTATAGTGCTTGAGATGATGATAGATAGTGATTTAGCTCATCACCTGCACCTCGGGTGTTAGTGCTCCGCCAGAGTAGGGCCTAGCCTTCACGTGATCGTTCACCTCACGCACCGTACGCTCACCTTGGATCCAAGGCAGGTGCCTAGCCTGTCATACAGACCACTATAGGTGGTTCCGACTCGTAGGTGACCCGCGATTCGTCGCACAGCCTTCACGTGATCGTAGCACTAAGCGTAATGTTATACACCTAGCCTGTCATACAGACCACTATAGGTGGTTCCGACTCGTGTGCAGGATAATGATTGATAGTGATTGAGTATGATGGATGAGCTATAGGTTCAGCCGTACAGGTCACTAGAGGTGACTCCAGCTGACATGACACTAGGGACACCCTAGATTTATATTACTTGCCTGATGATACTGATTTTCTGAGTTGGTATATCGACATGGCCTATTATTGGGATTTGATAATGAGTTTTGATGCTGAGACGAGTTTTCATACATAAGTTTACATACGTATTATTTTCTGGGAAAATTATATTGATTTACAGCGAGGGGTTATTTATGGATTTTATAAAATGATTTTGAAAAGTATTTGTTTTTGCCCACTCACATTTTCTGTTTTGCGCCCCTCCAGGTTCTAGGTAGCGGAGACGTGGACGGCTATCGAGGCACCGAGGCAGTTCTGACAGACCACCACTGATGTAGGATTTCTTTAGTAGTTGTGCTGTTTTGTTTTAAACGACTGCACCTAGGATTGGCTCTGTGACCTTTAACTATTTCACTTTCGCCCTCTATCACTTTTTATCTTATGTATATTATCAACTTGACTTCACTGCTGCATTTCATGCATAATTACCTTCCGCTGACGTTTTGGCTACGTCACTCCCACGTGACGGCCAGCACGCTTCGACCTCTGGGTCGGGGTGTGTCAGTTTGGTATCAAAGCCTAGGTTTTGGCAGTCCTGTGTAGCTTGTGAATATTCTAAATTGTAGGCATAACTATTAGAATTTTCAATTTCTATATTTCAACCCTCGAACTTTATCACGATTGCAATCTTTTAATTTTCAACACCTATTATAGTAAAAACAAATTAAAATAATAACAAAAAGTTATCAAAATTATGCTCATCTAATCCATTCTAGTAAATAACAACCAAAAGTTATCAAAATTATCAAAATAACAACAAAAACAAGTTAAAATAACAACAAATTAAAATAACAATTAGAGTGCAAAACAAATTAACTTAACATAATATATTATTATATTACTAAATATTATAAGTTAACATAATATATTCTTATATTACTAAATATTATAGGTTTATGTTATATTTAATATGTCAATTTCACATAAATACTTATAAATACTATTTATTTCCATTTTTTCATAGCAATTCAAGTCACAAAATTAAGTAATTCGACTAAATAATTATTAATTTAACAAAAATAGCAGAAATTTATCTAAATACTTAAATTAGAACTTTTAAATAAATAAACTCGTTATTATACAATTTAAAGAATAAAAACATTAAAAAGTATTTAAAAACATTAAAAAGTATTCTTACGTCGGTTTAAAAGCGACGCTAGTATTTAAAAATATTAAAAATTACTCTTACGTCGGTTTAAAAGCGACGCTAGTATTTAAAAACATTAAAAATTATGCTTCCGTCGGTTTAAAAGCGACACTAGGATTTAAAAACATTAAACATTATGCTTACGTCGGTTTAAAAGCGACACTAGTATTTAAAAACATTAAAAATTATGCTTATGTCAGTTCAAAAGCGACACTAGTATTTTAGTGACGCTTATAAGCGACAGGAAAACCGACGTTATATTCAATTAGTGTCGCAATAGTCTAATCCGCCACTATATAAGATTAAACCGACACTACCCACTGACACTATAAACTCCTTTTGTAGTAGTGTCATCCCGCTATTGAAGATGAGATGGACAGCTTGGTTGGCGAAGCTAAGAAAGCCACTGCCATGATCTTCATCTGAACACATATTCATGAAGCACTACAAATCGAGTACCTTACTGAGGAGGAACCACGAGCACTATGGGTCGCTTTGGTTGATCTTTTTTATCACCAAAAAGACATCTTCTTACCTAAAGCAAGACATGACTGGCAGCATTTGCGCTTCCAAGACTTTAAGTCTGTGAATGAATATAATTATGAAGTTTGTCGAATTCGATCACTTCTCAAGTTCTGTAACACGACTTTGACCGAAGAGGATCTCCTGAAGAAGACCTATTTGACCTTCTCTGGTACTAATACTGTCCTACATCAATAATATAGAGCTTGAAAGTTCACTAAGTTTTCAGATTTGATCTCTGTTTTACTTCTTGCTAAAAATCAGAATCAGAGGTTGATGAAAAATCATTAAGCTCGACCTACTGGGGTGACTGCTGTGCTTGAAGCACACTATAACACAAAAAAAAAAGCCCAAAGCACCAAAATAGGCGTGGTAGGAGTGGCCAGAAGCCACCCTGTCAAGGTCAACAGAGCCAATGCCCATCTAAGGGAGGAAACAAAGCATAGAAGCGCCTTAACCTCGCTCCCTTCAAGAATAAAGGTAAAGCACTTGGAACCATGGATGTAGATATGTGTTATCGATGTGGTTCAAATGACCATTGGTTCTGTGTTTACCGTG
Organism: Crataegus laevigata; assembly: GCA_963580275.1. Lineage (NCBI taxonomy): Eukaryota > Viridiplantae > Streptophyta > Magnoliopsida > Rosales > Rosaceae > Crataegus > Crataegus laevigata. The sequence continues at coordinate 8,681,881 of OY756953.1, read as the reverse complement.
CTCCCCAGAAGGTTGTAGCTAAATATCATTCCTATCGTAAGAAGTTTGAATCAAACTTTATGCAAGTGGATGAACCGGAGAGTACCAAGATGAAAGTTTTTGACTTTCAAGAGGCTGTTACTCCTATGGAAGTTAGAATATTAGACATAAACTATTTTTCTAGTTGAAATTTAGACATTGAGGATGAATTCCACCTAGTGGCCGAACCCCCTTTGTTTTTTGGTTTAGTTTTGAACAATTTTCCTTTATGTTTGGATTATTTGTTGGTGATTTGTTTTTTGGATATTAAACTTTCAATTAATTACCATCATTGAATAAATTATTTTGAATGGATATTTGTTTTTAGAACTTTTATGCATGTGACCAATTCAAATTAATTTTCATTCTAGGTATGACTAGTGAGGAAGTTAATTGTCTAGCAGATAGTGTAACCACGCACACTATTTTGTGTGAGCGCATCTATTTCACTACCTTCATAACTAAGAATGTACCTCTGACGACCCTATCATGCTCATCCAACTTGATTGAAGGATATAATAAGGCATGTATAATGTTGTCCAATGATACAATTTTAACCATTGATGAGGCACGTTATTGTCCGCGTTCTGGAAGAACATTATTGAGTTTCAAGGACATTAGAGATAATAATTACCATGCTGAAACCTATGTAGAAAACGAAGTTGAATTTATGTGCATAACTTCCTATAGATATGGCTAGAAGCATATTCTAGAGAAGATGAACTGTATCTCGATTAGTCTGTATATTACGACCATACGCTCTATAGAAAGTCACTACGTGGCCGACCCTACCTCTAAGACCGTGCACGAAATTACACTTTGGCATGATCGTTTGAGACACCCTGGACGAATAGCGATGCACAGTATTCTCAAATGATTACACGGGCATCCACTAACTCGAAGTTAAGTTTTGATTCAAGGAATAACATGTCAGACCTGCTCCATGGTAAAGCTTATTATTAAGCCTTCTTATGACAAGATTCGTTTGAATCTTCCTATTTTTCTACAAAGGCTTTAAAAGGACATTTGTAGACCAATTCACCCTTCATGCAGACCATTTAGATATTTTATGGTTTTGGTTGACGCTTCCACACGTTGGTCACACGTGTGCTTGTTGTCCACATGGAACACTGCATTCTCCAAACTGTTGGCTCATGTTATCAAGCTCAGGGCTAACTACCCTGATTATCCGATCAAATTTATTCGATTAGATAATGCTGGAGAATTCACATGTAAAAGTTTTGATGACTATTACATGTCAGTTGGGGTTGAAGTTGAACATTATGTACCCATGTTCACACATAGAACGGCTTGGCAGATGTATTCATTAAGTGCTTACAAATGATTTCTCAATCGTTGGTCATACGTACCAAGCTCCCGATCGCTGCTTTGAGCTATGCAATATTGCACGCAGCCATATTGGTTCGCCTGAGACCTGTTACAACCCAACCATATAGCGCCCTTCAATTGGATATTGGATACAAATCCCGACATATTACATCTATGTGTTTGTAGTTGTGCAGTCTATGTGCTAATTTCATCGCTCTTACGTTAAAAAAAAAGGCTTCAATGAAAAATGGAAATCTATGTCGGATATGATTCTCCTTCGATTATTCGTTAGTTAGAACCTTTGGCGGGTGATCTATTTACCGCTTGTTTCATGGATTGTCATTTCTATGAGAGTCTTTCCATCGTTAGGGGGAGATAAAAACGTCTACGTTCCTGATGAATGACGCGAATTATCGTGGTTGACTAGCACTTTGTCTCATTTAGATCCCCAAACCACTCAGTTTGAAACTGAAATGCAACATATATTAGATATTCAGAGTATAGCTCATAGCATTGCAGATGCTTTCACCGATCTAGCGCGAGTGATAAGATCACATATTCCAGCTGCGAATCTACTTGCAAAGATGGATGTACCAAATGTATGACGGACTTCCCTTCCTGGAACTCTGGGAAGCCATTTTGATCGATCCACGTACATTAGTGGCTAGCCAATCATCGACCCCTACACATAAGTGTGGCAAACCTCTTGGTTCAAAGATTCACACCCCGGGAAGAGGAAACCCATGACACAGGCACCTGAAGAACCTACCGTGAATCCAAATGTTGCTTATTCATTCAATCCAACTCATGAGGAAATTCTAGATTATGGAAGCATCCTTGAAAAGACAAATCCACCTCCCAAGAATCATGAGATTTTGGTATATTATGCTAGCTTAGATGACGTTTTGCGTAGAAATAAGATGATCATCGACGATGCATTAGCTTATGCAGTAGTTACTGAAATCATGTTGAGCGATGACAATGAACCCCATTCCGTTGATGAATGTCGACCTAAAACTGATTGGTCAAATTGAAAACAAGCAATCCAAGTTGAACTCGACTTGCTTGCGAAACGTAAGGTGTTTGGACCTGTAGCTCTTACTCTTCCACATGTGAAGTCCGTTGGCTATAAGTGGGTTTTCAATCAGAAGCGTAATGAAAAGAATGAAATTGTGCATTACAAAGCTCGTCTTGTTGTGCAAGGCTTTTCATAACGCCCCAGGATTGACTGTGATGAAACTTATTTACCCGTTATGGATGTGATTACTTTTTGCTACCTTATCATTTTGGTAGTTTTCGAAAAACTGAATATGCAGCTGGTGGACGTAGTAACTGCATATCTCTATAGGGATCTTAATACGAAAATTTATATGAAAGTTCCTGAATGACTTACATTGACTGGATCAAATATTTTCAAACCCTGGAACATGTTCTCAATTCGGCTGAGGCACACTGACATTTGATTGGTGTTAAAGACATTTTTCGCTACCTTAAGGGTACTACGGATTTGGGCTTGTTATATCCTTACTTTCCTCGAGTGATGCCGCACCCCTTTATCTTGGGTCTGTTCTCACCATATTGGTTATGTCGACGCAAGATACTTATTTGATCCGCACGAGGCGTGTTCTCAAATGGGTTATATCTTTACCGTTGGAGGCACCACAATCTCTTAGAGGTAAACTAAACAAACCTTAGTTGCCATTTCTTCTAACCATGTTGAAATTCTCGCTTTACATGAAGCAACTTGAGAATGCTTTTGCTTGAGAGCAGTTTTGGGCCATATTCAAAGCTCCTGCAATCTTTACCCCGTCGTTGATGTCCCGACAACGATCTATGAAGACAACGCAGTATGCATTGAACATCTTAAGAATGGTTACATCAAAAAAGACAACACCAAGCACATTGCGTCGAAGTTCTTCTTCTCACATCAATAGCAAGAGCATCAGAAGCTTGAAGTCACACAAATCCGTTCATAAGACAATCTGGCCGACCTCTTCACCAAATCACTACTGAATGCGACATTTCAGAATCTTGTTTAAGGAATTGGTATGCGTAAGCTTTCTAAGTTGATTGCTAGTTCTCTTTGGAATTGTGTCAAACTCAGAGGGAGTATCTATAAGTATACTTGCTTACTCTTAATGTACTCTTTTTCCCTACAATTAGGAGCATTTTTTCCACTAGGTTTTTGCTACCTAACGAGGTTTTGGCGAGACACCTGCCTTGGGTTGATCATATCCCTGATGACATCCCGTAGACGTTTCATTTGACTTTGTATTACTGACGCATTTTTTCTTAGACTATGTGTTTTGTCCCTACTTGGGTTTTTACCATAGCCTTAGGGTTTTTTGTGAGACTTACCTCCTTATGCAAGTTCCTACCTTATTGAGAATAGCGTGTTCCCAGAATCAATGTCGACAAGTCGACTTCCTCAACCTCTACATGATGCCAAATCTACTTGAGTATTTACACACTCAAGGGGGAGTGCTGTAAACTTCTAGTTTAAGTGTAATTATGTAAATCATAGATTATATTTGATTCTAGTTACTCTTTCCTATTAGGACTTGAATTCCTTGGAGGAGAATCTCTCTCATATTACTATAAATAAAGACAGGGGAATAACACACACATTCATTTACACAGCCCTACAAACACATCTCTCTCTATTTTCTCTCTATGCCGCCGACCCATGTCCCCTGTCAGTTAAACATAGGCCACAACATATATCAATTTTTGTGTTAATTATCTACTTGAGGCTTGTATAGTAGCTGATTAGCAGCTGGAATCTTATCTAACTGTCGGTTTTAATGAAAACCGAATCAAGTTTAAGAATGTTAATTAATCTTATCTAAGTTCTGACTTCCATATTCCATGATATTCCACTAAGTTCTAGAGAACTTCACTAATTTGAGTAAATGGCTAGTCTAGGCAATTAATCCTCATTATCTTCTTTTATTGGAACAATGAGAGCATCTCCAAACTCTCCAGCTAGCAAAGCCACACGTATAAAAGCAATTTATATCAACTTTTCCATGACAAGTCAGGTGTCTAAACTTTGAAAGATAATTGTCGCTTACTTTAGAAGAAGATAAAATGAAGATATATAATTAGGTTTAGAGAGATTATATTCACACTTCAATTTACTTCTTTCACATTTTTTTAATTTTTTTTAATATTTTCTACACACCACTAACACTAAATAAAAAAAATTATTTAATTTCTTTTTAAAATGTGGAAAAATTAATTTAAAGTGTGTGAATATAATCTCTCTTAGGTCCACAGCTAACTTGGTAGGTCAACGCTTTCTAAATCTGTTATGTCCCATGAAAGAAAGCACTTGGCAAACTTAGCTCCGTATACATGTGGGAATAAACTTTTATGTAACTAAAGACATTGCGTAGTGTATCTTTTAAATACTTGATAAATATTTGTCAAACAAATAAAGTCAAATAGTAAAAAAATATATATATATATTTTTTAATATTAGAGGTATCCCACCAACATTGATCTAATATCTTTTTTATGGTCTCCGGTGGGAATAAACTTTTATGTGACTAAAGACATTGCTTAGTGTATCTTTTAAATACATGATAAATATTTGTCAAACAAATAAAGTCAAATAGTAAAAAATATATATTTTAATATAGGAGATATCCCGCCAACATTGATAACAGGCTAATGTCTCCGAACAAAACGGTACGTCAAAGCAGAGTTGATAACTAGCCACAAAAATATAAAACATCCATAGGAGTTCAATTCAAATTAGGGCTCCAAACCTTTACTTGCTTTCCACTAACCAATCTTTTGGGATATGAAATTCAATTTAAAACTCATATTTAATGACAATAGATGACGACATCTAATGTTGTTATAATATTTGTATAAAAAATTGTTTGCTAATCAAGCTTTATAAAAAAAATTGTAATTGGTTGTATGAAGCCGTGGAGTTGGATACTAGACCAACAAAAGCACACCCCAGAAAACTAATAAAACACCATCACCGCCGATCACCATCGTCACCATTTGATATGTGATGTGGATGCACATATACATAACATATCCCATGCAAACACACACACAATCAAGAGCTTAATTAATAATTAACATAATTCGCGTGTTCATATTGGCTAGCAGTACAATCACAGATATATGCCTACTTGGACTTTCACTTTCACGAGTCACGACCTCTAAATTCTAGAGTGATCTGTATTAGTCAGGTGTAGACCATCAGCATCATGCCAGCCCAGTTAGACGTATACAATTCAATAGGGTTTTAACTTCTGATCTCTGCTAGCTAGTCACTTGAAGTAGAAGTCACTTAATTTGATTCGATAATTTTCTTCATTCTCTGGACAATTATCGACATCAATAATCATGATTAAATTATTTAGAAACTAGAAAGCTGCTTCTGGCATTTTGCCCCCTGCTACCAAGTACGAAGCTCTCATCGTGGGGATGATAATTGTTGGGCATCCCATTTCAAATTATGCCACTTTGAATCGATGGATCATATATATATCTATTTTGGTTCGACAAATGATACAATCAATCACATGCATGTATAACTATCTATACATATGTATATACTAAACATATATAGTTTCTCATCAAGCCAGCTGATTGACAATGGACATCAATAATAATTAGATTATGAAGGCAAAAATCAAGTTGCCAAATTACTGGAGATGATCAAGGCGTGATAATTAGGAGGCAATGAACATCACAAGTTTCTCATTTTAACATATTTAGTTATGAAATTTGTCAATTTTAATACTATTAAGATGAATTTATTCCTCCATTATGAATAGTTTAAATTTCATAATCGGAACCGTTCAATTTCTTAATCTTCATTTGAAGATCACCCATACAAAAAATCATTTTAATAAGAGATCATTTAGTCATTTAAATACATAAAATAAATTGATGGTGTAGGTATCAAGTAATATTCACGATAAATTGTCCATTTATTTGATACGTTTGGATGATAAACGATTTTTAATTCGAATGATTTTTTTTATAGGAGCGATCTTCAATAAAGATTATAAATTGAACAATTCCAATCGTTAATTTTATTCTATCAAGATACTTATTTGCAAATAGAAGATATGTGCATCCCCACATAAAAGGTGCTAAGTATTATCCTACGATTAATATGGAAAAACTTAGAACATGGTTTGTGTAGAAATGCAAACACAAATTGACCACTACTTTCGGGAAACATTGCAAGCAAGACAAGAAACATTGTTGCATTTGTTATCTGGTTTGCTTGTCACAGACAAACCAAAGCTTACAAATAAAGACTAGCTAGCTCGACTAAACCCTAAAGGCATTCACTCAACAATCTTCCTACAACCTCTCTGTGCCTTTCAAAGATAAGGACGTTAGAGACCAAACAAAGCACGATGGTTGGGGCGGTGCATGGGGGACCCCAGGGTTGAGGCCAGTGGGGCCGAGAGCTCGAGCATGGCCCCCACATATATAGCCCAACGTGAAAGCAAAGCTGCATGGTGAAGGACCCCTTGGCCATTGAATGGGATTTGTCCCTTTTGTCTATGGATGAAGAGTAAAGAAGGTGACACTGATTTAATAGGGTGGTGTCCACATCTCTCTTTGCATCTAAAGGGCATGGGCAATTTGGGCATTTTACCGAAAAGTGGACAAGGAATTAGGATTTCGATTATTCCAATTGGTTTTTTTTATTTTTTATTTCCAAGCATTCTTGTAATTGCAACAACAAAATTGTTCTATGATATTTTTTTCTTTCTTCGTTTTAAAAACGGCCTACCAAATATTATTGATGGTTATATGTAATGACATAACGAGCTCCTTGAACAAAAAGCTACATTTTCCCATAAGAATGTAGGCACTCGGCCCCCCTTTGTTTTGTTTCAACAGAACAAATTTTTTATTACATTGCTTGTAACACTGGCCAATATTTTTTAAAATGGAGCAAAAGTCCATTATCTTGTCTTGAGTTTTGCTCAAATTGTTTTATCAAGTGAGATGTAGTTAACAAACACAAAAAAATAACTTATGAAATCTAAATTATGATCGTTCATGTGGCCCTATTGACAAGTGTCTCTAATATGATGGATATTGTATGATGGACAAATATTAGTTTCGAGTTGGGTTCCAGGCTAATGTATGCTATCCCAGGTGATGAAATCGCATCATGGGTTTCTAGGTTTCCCTTAACAGATTTGATGAAAATGTTTTCCAGTGTCTATGGGATCAGACATAGTGAATGCAAACTTTAACATTCGGACTTTCTCATTATTGTAGTCTCTGATGATTTATTTAATCCTGTTAGGCTATTCTTGGATCAACCAAAAATATCTTGGCCTATTATTATTGTTTTGTGTTATATGTTTTCTTATATATTGTTAGATCGGTTTGTGATTTTATATGATTTGTGTTTCTCGATGTAAAATTGTTTACGCAATCTTACTTTTGTATCTCATTAGTCAACCAAGGATAAAATTTGAACATTTTAAATCCTAGTCATCTCTGTTTCAGGCCATGCATCTTTTTTTATAGCCTAAAAGCATTTGATGCATGTCCTTTATGATGCATGACAACTGTTTTCTATATTTGGTGTTGATTAAGCGCATGAAGTACAACTCCGTCTTGGACTGTTAAAATTTTTTTATTGTTTGAAATTAATAGGTTAAACTCCTAGCTGTGCGCTTTTCATTTTGCACAGTCTGCTGGTCTAAAGTAAATCGAACCTAAATAAATTGTTTCTTTTTGTCAAATTTATGCATGCATGTCTTGCAATATTAATGGAGTAGAGGTGTGCGTTAGCTTTTTTCATTCAATGTTTGTTCTCTTTTTTATTTCTCTCCAATTATATATGTGTTTATATTTTGTCTTCCTCTTTCTCTAGGTTCTATTTTGATCATTGGGCTTCTGCACTATTCTTCGGTGGCATTCGCACGCGGTTGCGCTTCCGTCTCTACAATGGTTAAAATTTTGTCCCTTTAAAGAACCATATAGATTGGAGAATCAAATGCATAAACTAAATTATGAGTAAATTGTGGCATATAACCCTTTATTGTAGTGACGTAAAGTAATAATGTCTATGCATCATTGTGCGGGCTTGATCCCTATCGATACCCCTAGAAAACGGATACAATATTTTGGACTTTTGATTATGTGATGTTGGCACCAACTCAAATTCAACAACTCATATTCCAAATTTTTACTTTGTGTTTAGCTTGGTCTAAACCTCGTTCACTTACGGACAAAATCACATTAGTTGGTATTGATAGTTGTGATCATGGTGCCACTTAATAATACGGTCTAATGGTATTCCTATTTATTTCTATCTGAGATGTCTTAGGTATGAGCTTCAGGAATAATGAGTTCAATACTAATTTATTCCTCTCTCATTTTAATATGAATATATCGTTGTATCAAAAAAATGTTGATGTTCATCATGGTACACAAAATCCTACTGGATTTCTTTTGTAAATTTTACTTTGGTACATTAAAAGCTCGAAGCCTTCTTTGTTTTTCCTTGTATTATTTTTAAAAACTACTGAGGTTGCGTGGTGTGCAAACCGAGCAATTAATAAGCTAACTATATCTTTTTGGTGAATGCAGGTGTGCCAACTCGTGACCGAGCTCCGTTGGCGAGTCGAATAGATGAGATAGTGGTGTCGAATGCACTATTGACTTTTGAACTCAAGTGATCAGGTCGAGGAAGGAACGCGCCACAACCTTAGGCTCTAGAACCTGAAGACAAGGTTGCTTAAATCGTTGCAAAGTTTAGGATCTCTTACACCAGGTTTAGTTACCTCAACTATATTCATGAGAATATAGGTATTCTGAATCGATATCAGGCCGTATGGACATAGGCACTCAAAAGAGATGAATGTCTTTATAGTGAATGTTGTTTGGCCGCCTGGATGCCAAACTTTGAAGTGCACTTGAGAATAATCAATCATAGAATACTTCACTTGGCTGGGAACCTAATGAAGTGACCTCGTTCGGCAAAAGAATCAAAGACTCCTCGTCGGCTGAGACTTGGATAGATACCCAATCAAACTTGAAGTAATGTTGTTGAAGGTACTTCCCAATTGATTGATTAAATAGCTCTAGTGTTGTTAATCCAAACCGAACGTGTCGCCGGTTTGCAACACAATGTTGTTAGTTCGAACTTAAGATGCGTTGACGGGAGCGTTAGGATAATTAGTGTATTTCTCAGAACATGTGAGAAGCATCTCGTGTACAGTGTTTTGAGTGCTCAATTTCATATGCGGCAATTTCGCCAAGATCTCTTCTTTAGTTGGGGGAAGAATCCGCACGAATCAGATTTTTGAGGAACATATTGAGAGAGAATTGTTTGTTCAGTTGAAGGTCATTTTTCTGTTATAGAGCACCTTGGATTTATAGGGATGAATTTCATGATGATCAAGTATGCCGAAGTAGAGTCCCAATAGGACTATGATTCTTCGGCACACATCATGATATTGTTGACATTATCTCATCACAATCTTATCTTGCCAAAACCTCATCTCTATCCGACCTCGACCTTTTTGACTTAAACTAGGATCTTGAATTTAGTCTTCTTATGCATTCGATTCACTTATTATATGATCATTCGCATGTTTTGATTTTTCGAATCTTACCAGAACCTGTTCTGATTCTTAACAATTTGAATTCAATCAGAACTCAACCGAGCCATGCCTAGATCTAATCCTTTAAAAACCCAACCTCAGTTAGGACTCGGTCAAATTATATCTTTCTAAGCTAAGGCCTAAGAAGACCATTGGGCCGAGAATCATAATCTTTCAACCAAGTTATCTCTCTTCGACCCAAACCCAGTATTTCAGGCCCAAACACCTAGTTACATAGAAAGCATTTGAGCTTTGAACTACCATAATTCTAACCTATTATCCTCCCCTTTCAACATTGTTGGAAAATTTTAGTATTTTGGTTTATTTGAATGTTTGGTTTTCTGGACTTAGCCCATTAGTATTAGGGTTTTGATTTCTTACCTTTTAGGATTAGGGTTAGTTTAGTATAAATAGCATGCTTGTTATTCACTTGATAACAAGTTAGTCACAATGTAACCTTTAGGGTTTTGTAGCCGTTTCGGCATTCTCAGTTGTTTAATAATATTTCTATTAGTTTTGTAATCTCGTTCGTTGCACACTCTAATATTCAACTTGGTATAAGAGCAGGTTAAATATTTTGAGAATTAATCTGTTTTGAGGTTGAAATCATTTTCTCTGTCTGTTTGTTCAGTAGCTAGTTAGGATTTTGTTGAAAAAAACAAAAAAAAAAGTTTGAAGGTTCTTTACTCAGCACCGCAGTGACCTTTTTGTACCGCTTTTGTCAGTCATTGAACTCGCACCGTCGAAATCGCATTCCTCGCCGCCCACTAGCCTGAACTCGCCACACTTGATTGATTTCGTTCATACCCCAGATCGCCCTCACCATCTCAGAACCATAACCACTCGTCGCAGTTGCCTCACATCTCTGTCTCAACCACCACAACCAGACCCATGCATCCACTAGTCCAAACCGCTTGCATCCATAGCATCGAATGAACCTACAACCTAGATCCCAGCCCACGCTACTGCTGCCTGCAACCCCAATTTGACCCGTCCATTTGACCGATCCACCACAGCACTGCTTCATCTCTGTCTCGCACCACCGCCACCTGCAATATGAAGAATCTGAATTTAAGGATCCGCCGCCTTGAGCCTACTTGCTGTCTTCGCCTGTTTCTTCTGTCTTTCTCATTTTCTCGTGTCTACGTAGAAAAAAGGTATGATGGTGTACTTGTTCGCCCAGAAGAAAGGAAAAGAAGGAAAAAGAAAAGAATAAGAGAGAAAAAAGAAAGGAAAAATAAAAAAATTGTTTGCTATTTGTTTTAGGCCCACACGGGCAAAATAAAAATATGGTTAAGTTGTTTTAGGCCTGTATGAATTGTCGGTTGGCCTGTTTGGAATTGTTTTGCGACTGTCACTTGAGTGATAGAACTTTGTTTTTGTTCGTTTGTTGCTCTAATTGAGATATGGAAATCTCGTCCATTTAGTGACGGGTTCTTTCCATATTCTCAACACTAGCCAATCAAGAATCAAGAACCAGTTTGCCAGTTTGCAATCAAGAATCAAGTCAAGTTGAGTCATGTTCGCAAATCAAGTGAAGTCAAGTCAAGTTTGCATACCTGCCAGTCCGCCTAACGGAGCTAGTCCGCATCTGCTTGTTTGCAAACCCATGTCGTATACCGCCATGAGTTTGACGGGGGTGTTGGAAAATATTAGTATTTTGGTTTATTTGAATGTTTGGTTTTTTGGGCTTAGCCCATTAGTATTAGGGTTTTGATTTCTTACCTTTTAGGATTATGGTTAGTTTAGTATAAATAGCATGCTTGTTATTCACATGAAAACAAGTCAGTCACAATGTAACTTTTAGGGTTTTGTAGTTGTTCTGGTATTTTCAGTTGTTTAATAATATTTCTATTAGTTTTGTTATCTCGTTCGTTGTACACTCTGATATTCAACTCTGAAGCTAAAAAAGTATAGTCTAAAACTCGAGCAGCCCATGCATCATAGGTAGAGGGTTTCGAATTGGAAAATATCTGACGGAAGAATCAAATCATCAAAATATTCTCGTAGGCTAAAATCTTCATACAATTTAGCTTAGTTTAAGGTGTCAATGGCTTTTAGGCCCATACACCAATTGAGCTAAAGTCAGGCCTGTAAAGTTGGGCCGCAATGAACTGGGCTGCATACATCTTCATTTACGCGGGTCTTCTTTGTCCTTGTTTCCCGTTAGTCGGAGCTCTGTAAGCACAAGGAGCAAGAAAGCAAACGAGTTCTTCTCGAGATCCAGAGCTCGCTCGCTCAGAGGCAGAGGTAGCAATTCGAAAGCAAATCTTCAAATTATCAGAAACTCAGAGCTGCGCGTCGCCAGAAAGTTTGAATCTTTTGAAGCCGATGAGGCTTTTGCAGTTGGCGTTCGTGGTTTCTGTTCTGTTCGGATTGGTCGCCATTCTCATCTACATCATCGGCGTCTCCGATCTCTGTATGCTTATATTTCTCCTTCTCTCTCTACAAGTGTTGAATTTGTGATGTTTATGTGTGTGGTTTCAATTCTGTGGTGCAGATGAGACGCATCGACTTACGGAAGAAGATGAGGAGGCGCTGCATTCTTTGCGCACCGGTTTCCAAAAGTGTGTGGTGAGCCTTCTGGATTTTTCTATTATATATATATATATATATATATATATATATATATATATATATATATATCTAGATATCAGTTGAAATTCTTTTTTTGGATTTTTTAGTGTATATTCTGTAAAATTTGCATGCTTTTGCTTGGTAGAAGATGGTAATTTATGTTGAATTGAGGTACTACAAAATGGGTTTTGTTTGTGTTGTCAGAAATGTTGTAATTGGGATGTCATAATTGATATGATTGTGATGCAGGCTGCAAATGGATTAGGTTTGAAAGCCGCGCTCGGCAAAGATTACTGTCAAGTCACAATGCAGTTTCCTGCTAACACCATTCCTAAATGGGTGAGTTCTTTTTCCCGGTTGAAATGTTCTGCATTTGCTACCATAATCTTTAAAATGAAAAGAAACGGTGGTAAACTCCGTTTTGTATTTTGTTTTTTTCTCAACAAAAAAAAAACTCCGTTTTGTATTGATTCATGGTCTCTTCAAGCAATGCTCTTTAGAAGTTGGAATGTCTCGGCATCTCTTTGGGAGATGTTTTGGTTGTAGACTAATTTGAGTTGCTCCCGTGGGCTTATCTATTGTCTGAATTTTATGTGTAAACAGAAGGATACCAAAACCGGTGAGCTTGAAGGATTATCGTATGAATTTAATCTTTGTGAGGCTGTGGCTACATGGGAACAGGTTAGTGTTCTATCATTTGTAGAGATTTACAAAAGACTTAAGAACTGAGATCTTTCATTACTATGTCATCAACTGAAACATGCAACTTTGCATGTCGAAATCAATTTCTTACTTTTTATATCTACCTTTTAAATGTTAGGCTTGATCTTGTTTTATGCTTTACAGTTGATTTGTTATTCAGTGATTTGATTGCTCAGGTGCGGAATAGTACCACAATACTGACCAGGGAGTTCATTGATTCTTTACCAAATGGATGGGAGGATTATGCGTGGCGTAGGATTAACAAAGGAGATCGCCTGTTAGTACTATTCAGATACTAGTTTCAGAATGAATAGTTATTGGATGGGCATGTAGTTGATTAACTGTATTTCTGTATTGCAGCAACCGCTGTAAGAATAAAACATTATGTGTGGAAAAACTTTCACTGGTACTCCCTGAAACACCACCATATGTTCCACGGATGTTTCGCCGATGTGCTGTGATTGGAAACTCAGGAGATCTTTTGAAAACAAGGTTTGGGAAGGAGATTGATGGTTATGATGCAGTTATTAGAGAAAATGGTGCACCAATTCAGGTCAAGCAAACTCTAGTTTAGGAGTTTGGAATAGTGATGTGTACTTGACTTTGAGAAAACTTCTTACTTGTTCTTGTGCAGAACTACACTGATTACGTGGGGAAGAAATGCACATTTCGGCTTCTTAATAGGGGATCTGCTAAAGCTCTTGATAAAGTCGTGGAGTTAGATGGTATGATAAATGGTCCACTTCGTTATAAATAAATATGGCATATTTGCTGGAACACTAATTATAAATTCTTGCAGAGACAAGAAAGGAAGTATTGATCATCAAAACAACAATTCACGACGCTATGAACCAGATGATTCGGGTTTGTATATTGCTATTCAATAACTGGATGTCTTGACTTAACACTCAAACTAAGTACTTGTTGCTGCATATGTTTTCTTTACCTGCAACGAGTACTGATGTTTTGTTTGTACAAATTTTGATTACCATCTGCAGGAAATTCCAATAAAAAATCATGTATATCTCCTGCTAGGTGCATCCTTTGGTTCTGCTGCAAAAGGAACTGGGCTCAAGGCTCTTGAATTTGGGCTCTCTATATGTGACTCAGTAGATATGTATGGTTTCACTGTAGATCCAGGATATAAAGAATGGTAAAAGGAATTCCCTTCTGCTCCTGCTGCCAACATGCCCTACTTCACAATTTTAAAATGTTTACCTGATAAAGGATCTTGAACATAATTTTTCAGGACTAGATATTTCTCAGAAGCTCGACAAGGCCATACTCCTCTACATGGTAGGGCATACTACCAGATGATGGAGTGTTTGGGTGTAAGTGTTTTATTTTCTCCTTTTGTCATTCCGTAATCTGCATATGTAAGCAATATTAGTAGAAGTTTCTAGAAAGTGCTATGGGGGAAGAAACCCCAGATGGTAACTGTTTTAGCCTATTCAAATAAGTTTTAAGTGTACAGAACTGTAGCATCTCTTGTTTGTCTATTTGAGAAAAGTACTTACATCTTGTGCTTATTTTCTGAGAGAAACGGTTAATGTGTAGTGGGTAATTTTTCTTATTTTATTAATACGTTTTATTTTTCTCTTGTTAAGCTTATCAAAATTCATTCGCCTCTTCGAGCTGACCCAAACCGTGTTGTGCAATGGGTACCAGAACGAAATTTAGTTACTGCTGCTAGAATTGCATCAGAGAAATTGTTGAGGTAACTTAAAACTTTTATTTACTTTTTAATGAAAAAAGTCAGATTGATTCTTTAAAATGTGCAACTATTAGTGCGACCTCGAGTTCAAGGTTTAACCAAGATTGAGTCGTACATCTTTATGAATCTCATAAATCGTTATTACAGTTAGGAACTTCTGACGCAACCCAACAATCTCATCCCAGTCAGAGGATATAAGTTCTATTGCTTGTAGTCAGCTGGCTCATTGCTACTGACTATCAATAAAACTCATGAAATAAGTTAATAAATAGGGTAAGAGAAGAGGTTCCATTGCATTGATGGAACTTAAAAAAATGCAAGTTCTCTTTAATATCCGGTTGTTTATATAGGGAACTTGTATTCATCACCGGCTGCTTTATCTTTCCTGTACATTTCTGATTTTTAGTTCTGCATTGTATTGCAACGGTTTTCTATTGCAAGTATTTGATTATATTGTTCCACTTCGAAGTGGTAATTATGCTTTTGTTTATGATATAGGAGAGTTGGAGCAGGGTATGTCGATCCGCTGCGTATGTGCTCAATTGTAAAGAAGCAAGTCAAACTAAAGCTTACATCATTTCTAAGTCTAAGAAAGGCCGCTATCGACCATCAGAAATATGTGAAAAGTGCAACCATGTACCCTCTGGAGCATAGTCCTCGGCATGGTATGCTTTGCACTGTGTGAACCATTTAAAGTTGAGGTTCCTCAGCCTTTCCTTGCACCGAAACAACTAAACAAATCTTTCAACCCAATTTCTTGGGTCCAAGCGTCACAACTTAAGCTAATGTACGTAGAAAAGAGTGGCAGCTCAAAATTGTTCAGGAAGAAGATCAACGCCCAGCCTACTCAATGTAGAGTTTTGAAAGAGTAGTAAGTTTCTCGCGGCCTTGCATTTATCAGGATTCTGATTTTTCCATGGCCAAAAAGGAAAACATTAGGATGAGATATGAAGATTCAGTTCGTAGCATCGGTTCACAGCTTGTTTTTGGGAATTAGCAGTGTCGTATATGAGGGTTTGACAAACGATACTTGGACAGGAGACAGGTCTATGATTTATATAAATTGTGTTGTATCTGAAAATTCTCATCCAATAGCTTGTATGAAGGAGGAAAATGGAATTAAAATAGCTTGTGTTATTTTTCTTGTGACATTTATGATCATCATCAAACTCGTGGTGTGTATGCAGCTCTTTTTCTGACGACATAGTTGAGAGTCCCTGCTGTATTTTTGCTTTTAGATGTACTTGCACTTGACTGGTTGCAAAATTTGAAATTTTTGTGTTTTGCTACTTTCATACGTGAGGTATCTAGGAATCTGATGCGGCATTGATCCTTGATGCCTGGCTTTCATTGGGAAAGTTGCTGCAGGGCCTACTCTCTTTCTCTTTTGATTTTTAGTCTTTTGTGAGCTTCTTTAATTGCTTCTTTGCTTACCAATTTCTCGAGGGAATAAAAAAAAAACTTGGCTTTCATGTTTGGGGTTTTATTTTAGGGAACTTTAACGAAAAGCTCTTTGTACTGTTTACTTTAACGAAAAATTATATTTTTACACTAAAAAGTCAATCATGGTACTATTCACTTTATCCTTTATTTTGTCTTTATCGTTAAAACTCAAAGTTTTCAAGTTTTTTTCATTAGTTTTTCCTTTATTTTAAGACAAATTACAGTTTGACACTTCTTCGTGAAATTTTCTTTTTGTAATATTGTTAAGCGACTAAGTACATGTGTTTCATCATAATAACAATTTACATGAAACAGATTTATCGTAACGTCTCGATCCAATAATATTATGTCGTGTGGAGAAAAATTTGAACATGACACGACTTTAGTGGACTGGAGCATAACATTATATCAATGATAAACTCGTTGGATATAAGTCTTTCTCCTGTTTCATTTAAAATGCAAGGATTGTAGAAGTGTTCTTTTATGAGTTAAATGTAGTTGAACGAAAGAGGGTGGATGGAAAATTAACTCATCCACTTTCTAGCGTGTGTACATCTTGTTTATGCTTGAATTCACACGTGGCAACATAAGAGATGTTGTGTATGTAAGTTTTTCGGAAGGAGAAACTTAAATGCAGGTTCCAGATTTGGTCTAATCTTTAGATTTCAGATTTGGCAACCTAAGAGATGTTGTGTATGGAAGTTACTATTCACACTTATTTTTACATTTTATGTACTTTTTTTAGTTTTGAGCTATCAGATTAAATAAATTAAAAAATATGAATAGACAAAATTTTCGAGAATATGTGAAAAATAAAATTAAATGTATGCATAATACTATCATATTTTTAAAATTTTATGTCTGCATATT
This sequence comes from Crataegus laevigata, assembly GCA_963580275.1. Lineage (NCBI taxonomy): Eukaryota > Viridiplantae > Streptophyta > Magnoliopsida > Rosales > Rosaceae > Crataegus > Crataegus laevigata. The sequence continues at coordinate 8,664,610 of OY756953.1, read as the reverse complement.
GGTGACGATGAATTTAATACTAATTTTTCATGTAAATTTAAATTAAATTATTTTGACTAGTCTATACATTAGACTGCAATAATAGCAATTTTTATATAAAATTAGTGTTGATATTTTGTGTGTAGAATCATAATTTAATGCCCCTCTTCTAAGAATAGACTTGACGTACAAACAAAGATCGGAAAAAATCTTGAATGGGACAGGTCCCCCACGCTTCTGCTTTTCTTTGAAACGCGTGCCAATACAACTTAACATCCAAATTTAGGGATTAGGATTCTCCGCATAATCTATTTACGAAGATTTTAAGAATTTTTAAATTATGTTCGTTTATTATATATTGTGCGATTATAAATTATTTTAAATATTTTTATTTAACATTAAACATGAACATATAAACTGACTGCATGATGAATGATTGTGATTTGAAATCTTTAGAATTCTGGCCAAAAATAATAATCAGAATACAATTGTGATTTGCACTCTAAAAGGTTACTGTAAACTTCCGGTGAAATGGCAAAAAACAAATTCAAAGTTTTTTTTCTTCTAAACAAACAATATTATTTGTAATAAAATAAATAAATAAACATACTCGTAATGAACAAGTAACAAATTTAACTTAGACACATGCAACCAAAAACATTTATCTATGTGACATTCATGAATTTTTTTATTTGATTGAGAGAGATGATTTCTTGTGGTCAATGGGACATTCCCATCTGATGATAACATGGAGAGACTGCCACGTGTCACCTTCCTCTAAGACTCCAATACACCTTCTCTCTCTCGGTCTCTCCCCCAACCACCCAAATCCGAAGTCACTCATTCACTCACTGAAACCCTTCTCTCTCTCTCTCTCTCTTCCCCCATCAATCACTTCATTTACTTCAAAACCCTCTCTCTCTCTCTCTAGAAACCGACCAAAAGGACAAACTTGTAGGCACAACACAAGAAAGGGCTACATTCCAAGGGCTCCAAACAGCCCTTTTGCTTCTCCCCCCCATTTTCCACTTAAAACACACAGAAATTCGGAAATTTCGAGTCTTTTCGCCGAGAAACTCAAATTCCAGCGAACAAAATTGGATTTTTAGGGTGAAAGAAATTAAATAAAATTCGGAATCCATGGCGGAGATTCAACCGCAGCCGGTGGCTCAGATCAACGGCGGAGGACAGTTTTTGATGGGTTCGTCCGAGACGGTAGGATCGAAGCGACAGCGGAGGCCCAGCGTCCGATTGGGCGACATCGGAGGAGACCAGCCGTACGATTCACAGGTGCGCCGCGCCACCAAGCAGTGGAGGCTCCCGCCGGACCACCGCAAAGACGCCAATAAGCCCTCAAAGCCTCGACCTTTAACGAATTTAGGCTCCGTTGGGGAATTCCATGAAACCCTAGACGGCGAAGACAGAGAAGCCAATCTCGATAGTGTTGCCATTGGGAGCTGGAAGGTCAAGGACGCCAAGAAACGGGCTTCGAGCGTCACGAAACGGGTCAGATCCAATTGGGTATCTTCCAAGATCGATGAAGGTGGCGGCGAAGGGGACGAGAAATTCAGTGGAGCGGAGGACGTCGATGATGGGTATCATCGCGATTTTGATGTCGAAAACTCGGAAAGCCCGTTGAAAGAGCGGAGCCCAATTCATAGTTCGGAGAATTTGGGTGTGGATGGGCATGCCAATGGAAGGGAGCTGCTTTACCATGGAAGTAGAAGACCCATTAGGACCAGGATTTCGGAGGGTAGGGATAACCATGATGGTATTGAGCTATCCGGGCCGTCGGATAACGATGCCAGGGATTGGAATTGTAGAGGGACAAGTGGGGTTAGAATTGGGAATGAAGGAAGAGGAAGGTGTGGAGAAGATGGGGTTAGGGTTTGGCTCAATGGGTTAGGATTAGGGCGGTATGCGCCGGTGTTCGAAATTCATGAGGTGGATGATGAGGTATTGCCCATGTTAACATTGGAGGACCTCAAGGATATGGGAGTAAGTGCAGTTGGGTCCAGAAGGAAAATGTATTGTGCAATTCAGAAGCTGGGGAAGGGGTTTTCTTGACTTTTGCTTTTGTGACTGTTGGCAAACGAAAAATCGAAAAAAATCCTCAGCCATGGCAATGTAAGAGACATGCCTGCAAGTACAACTGGTTTGAGCTTTTTGGTTATATTTTTTTTCTCTCAAATCTCAACTCAGTAGTATTTTGGATGAGTAGATTTTGGTTTTCATTGCACTATTTACTTTATATTTCATGCTTTTGATGCGGTGCTATTTTGGATTCTTGTACTTCATTTTGGTAGTAATGCTGAACTAGTTATAGTTATCCATTGATCAGAGAACTGTTGTTTTCTTTGTTGGTTGTAACCTTTAGGATATAATGGGTAAAAGAAATGCCTAAAATTGGTTTAAGGAAGGATCAATTGGTGTCATTTCGTTTCCGCTCTTCTTATTTCCATCAAGCATACAGAATAGTTTTCAGCTGATGGACAGTTCAATATATATAATGATTTCCCAGGTAGAAGTGTTCTGTTGAATTTAAGCTTCCTTATCTATTAGTTACCATGATGTTAATGTTGTACATAGAAAACTATTGTATTGAATTATAAACCTTTTGGTAGGTTAATGAAATAGCAGCGTTAGGCAAGGAGTTGAATTTGGAAGTCAGTCCTGACCTGTTTTGTCGTGGCTGGCAAAGGGAAAGCCTGAAAGTTGAGATTATGATGTGCAGAGTTGCATAGTTGTCTTCGGACGTTTAACAGTAGATTGGATGTCAGTGGAGGGAATGTTCTCCCGATACATCCTTCTTGTAGAACCAGGAGTGGGATATAGAGTCCAAGAGGTCATGCATTGTTGTTAGAATATCCTTGGTTGATGAGGGTTCTAGGGTTAATGCTAAGTTGTTCAGAAGGAAAGGTTGCATTCACCAGTCACAGTAGGGGACATGAATTTGCATAATAACGGGTTGGAGTATGGCAGGGTATTATTTGTGCGTCTCATTCCAATGCAACGGGGATAAATTCACTTGTGAGAGATAGATGTGTCTAGTATTAGGAATCATGCTTTGAGACCGAATCATCAAAGAGCCGACGATTTGCCTTCTTGTTATACATGTAAAACTAAGTAGCTTTCCTGCATCTTGATTATAATTTTCCATATTTATCTTGTCAAAGTGGTAGGGCTGATACAGACCTCATCTAATTAGACTTGTTGATCTTAAACAAAAACATAAGGTTGAGGTTGCAAATAATGCTGCTGTTTTAGAGTGTATCAGGATTATAACTTGCACTAGTTGGCTGTAGTTTCTCAGCAATTTTCAGGAAGCATGCCTCTGTTGCATCAACAGGAAGCAAATTCGAGTTTTATTGACTAATCTGTACTTACGTGTCGTCGTTTTCTGGCGTTCCCCAGTGTACATGAGTAAAAATCTGCCAAGTTTCATAACATATGTTGACTTAAAGAGGAGTGTAGGGCCATATTCAGCTGAAGTGTTAAAGGCTTTTCTTGTGCAATTGTATTGCATATTTTCAGAGTTTGGCAGTTCGATCTAGTGAGACCGAGGCATTTCATTAGAACAGAACCTGCTGATGATCCGAGATTCGGATCAGGACGGAATTGAATTGCCCTGTAAATCACTGTCCTCCAAGAAGATTGGCTTGGCAACTTCTCTCAAAGAATAACTTGTAGCAGTGGTCCCCTCAACTTTAATCAAATTGGAGCAATGGTCCCTCAATTAAAAATATATTACAATTGGTCTCTCGACTCATCAAAATGTGTAGTTAAGATCCTTTTCCCCAACTCTGTCAAAACTCTATCAAAATGAGTTATGTTAGGACTATTGCTACAATTGGGTTAAAGTTGAGGGATCATTGTTCCAATTGAGTTAAAGTTTAGGGGTTGTTTCTTCAATTGAATTAAAGTTGAGGGATCATTGATACATTTTTTCTTATTTGGTTTTTCATATTTGTCCTTTGATTCAGCCTCACATGAATGACACGAGAATCATTTTAACAGAGTTGCCGAAAAGTACCATAGTTGTACATTTTGATGAGTTGAGGGATCAATGGTAATAAATTTTCAGTTGAAAGACCATTACTCCAATTAGGTCAATTAGGTTAGACATATTCTGGTCACAAACTTTTGAAATCGAGCAATTTTGATGTCCTCGTCTCGGGTTGCACTTCAATGTCATCCTTGTTGTCTATCTCTTTAAAAAATAAAAGAAAAGAATGTGGCAAGGTTAAGTTGTTGCTTGCGAAACGCAGCACTTTTATTTTTTATTTTTTTCTTTGGTCAATAGTAGAGAACTTCATATGTATCAGATAGCACAAGTTAAGATTGATCTAACGGCTAATAATCCCTTGTTGCGGATAAACTTTTTCAATGTACCGCGAACAAGATTTGGTACACTAAATCTCAACAATATAAGTGGATGGACATTTGAAAAAATAAATTTTTTTCTCATTTACATTATAAAACTTAATGTACTGAATCATGTTCTGTACATTGAAAAAAAAATTCCTTTTGTTCCTAACAATTGGGTCCATTTTGTCAGATCTACTTGTATTTTGAAGAGCCCAACTTGTTCCCTCGCTCCTCGGCTCCTCCGCTTGTTTCAGTCAACACCTCACAATTTCTATTCTTTGGTTGCATTCATTCATTTTGTGTGCAAATCCTCATCAGCAAGAAATAAACACCTCCCTCCCTCCTTCCTTTAAGCTTTCCTCTTCACATGCAAACCCTAATTAATTCAATGCTCGGCAGCAAGAAATGAACCATGTAAATAAATAACACCCCCTCCCTTTAAGCTTCATCTTCACATGTAAACCCTAATCTCTTGAGTTGTTGCATCATTGGTCTCTTCCTCGTTCCATTCACCAACTTCTTTGAATATATTTGATGTGAGGTTAGCTTGGTTTGCTTCTACCTCATTCCCATTATTGGAGTTAGCTCCCTCATCTGCGTCTTTCCACACACCCAAGGGAGATGAGGAAGCTAGCTTCGATAATGTGAATGAGGGAGTGGGCGAACCAAGCCAACTTCGACAATAACAAAGTCGGGGAATGGAACAAGGAAAAGGCCAATGGTGAGCATGAGGGAGAGGGTGCTATGGCGCTGGCGGGTGAGGTTGAGAAGGCTGATGACAATGACCAGTTTAGTTGTTCAAGTGACTTGTATGACCATATACATTTAAGGAATTATGGCTTCCTCTTCATAATTTGTTGATTATAGCTTGGTTCACAGTAGTTCTTGTTCGACAAATCCAAATTTAATTTAGTCCAACATAAGAACTACAGGAACGAAGCTAACTCGTAGTTAAAGAAGTTGCAGTGGCGGAGGCCAAGTACAATGATGAGGATGACTGGATGAGGGAGAGGCTGCTATGGCACTGAGGGGGGTGGGGGTGACAAGGTTGTTGATGATGAGTAGTTTAATCGGTGAGAACTGTTGTCTTCTTATTTCTTTGTAGCCTTTAGGATAGAGAGAAACACCTCAAATTGGTTAACGAGAGGATCAACAGTTGTCTTTTCGTTCCCATTCTTCGCTATTTCCATCAAGCATGCTGAATGCAGAATAGTTTTGAGCTGGTGCCTTGTCGACTATTCTATATAACGATTTCCCGGATTCTGTCTTCTGTTGAACTGTAGAATTTAAGCTTACTTCTATTTTGTGTCTAGATAAAAACTAAAGAATCATGCTTTGAGCGTCAAGTGATCAAAGATGAATTGCCTTCTTATTGTACATGCAAAACTCTTCACTGCAATTTACCGCTATATTATTAAAAGTCCTCATTGCATCTTGATTTCAGTCTTCCATATTTATCTTGAACCTTAAACAAATCACAAGGTAAATGCTGCTGTTTTGCAGTGTATTAGGTTTTCAACTCATTAGTTGGCTTTAGTTTCTCAACAATCTTCAGGAAGCATGACCTTGTTCCATTGACGGGAAGCAAATGCGAGTTTTACTGACCAATGTGTTGTGTAATTGTATAGCATTTGTTCAGAGTTTTGTTAGGTCTAAGTATGCCGAGTTTAGGACATAACTGATAACATATCGAACTAATCGGATCAAAGCTGCGTCAGTACATCCACTGACTTTCAATCAAAACTGGTGCAATTTTACAAATGGGAGATGGATTCCTAGTAAATACAACAGTGCTGAGTTAGAAACACAACTGGTATTCGAACAAATTGGAGCAGCATCTTTACAAATTTCATCAATACAATTCTACGAAGAAACTCGATATAAAGATTTAACGGTATTGTGCACAACTGTCTTTAAGGCTAAATGCCTCGCATTTTCCGGCAGGGAAGATTCAATAGTATTTGATCGTAATCGGAAGCCTTAACACAATGTGTGGGGCAGAAGCTTCAGTTCGATGGTCGGATCAGACTTTACTTTCTTTGCATTACAACACCTCAACGCTGAGTTCTCCCCTTTATTCAAGGTTGATGGCGTTTCCCTCCTGCTTTTTAGGTTCAGCAGGGAAGTATTTTATGCCCACCAAATCGCCAACTCGACTGATTACCTGCCAGAAGCGCAAACCAAATTATATCACCCTATTTTTGCACTGAGTCCTACGTCGGCTTAAGAAGACCTGCTCTGCCGTGCGACGTAGATATACATATACGCGCTTTGCCCCTAACCAACTCCCACAAATGCAAACTGTACGGACATGTTTTATCTCACTTTCGAAAAGCCAAACAGTAAATAGCAAAGGGTGCAGCCGCACAACCCAAATTTGAAAGGGTCCCAAATTTTTTGCCATATAATATTTTGTATTTAAAAATTTGTTTTTGGTAGCACTTTAAAATCTCATTATGCACTATTTATAGGAGTACTTTTTTTTCCTTTTTAAATATAAAAATTTGTAGTACAATGAAGTATTTTGAGTGTCAATAATAACATCCTAAAAACGATTTTTTTTTTCAATTTTGTTATATAATAATGTATTATATTCAAGTAAAACTTTAAAATTAAAGTTTTGAAGGTGTTTTTTTTTTCCATGTTTGATTATTTAACATTGAACTTCTTTTGTTTATTTAGTGAATGTAATGTTTGTAGCACTTTTTACTTATAATTAATGACATTTATAAACTTGCAATTAGTGAGTGCTAAAGTTGATTTCGATTTAAGTGATTGTTTTCTAGCATCAATATATTGTTCTACTTTTTTAAAATATCTTAAGAGGGACCTTTATAAATTCTGCACAGGGCCTCTAAAATCTCATAGACGGTTCTGGTAAATAGGAACATATAAATGTACGAGAATAGTTAGTGAATTGGCGATCTACTCACATTTTGCTTCAAACATTCCCTAGAAAAAAAACAGGAATTTTTGTTGAATTCTAAAGCATTATAGGATTACAGGGGAATCACTCTCTCCGAGAACCTGAAAGCCCATATTCTGCAGCTTCGACCTGAAGAAGTTGCTGTTTTCGCAAATTCGTTTGAGTTTCGGAGGCCCTTTACTAGTAGTCTAGTACCGTCTTCTCCAAGAATGGCATTAATAAAAGATATGATCTGTTGTGCTGCTGGAGGTGATATCGAAGTTGCATACATATGAGCCGGGCAAGCATGCTTAAGAAATCGCTTAAAATCCTGAAAGCAAAAATGATGTGAAAGCGAGGACATAAAAAGCGAAAATTAGGTTAACAAAAGCACCAACCTCGGATGCAGCTATATAACCACTACATGAACCAAATGATTTTGTAAAAGTTCCCATCATTTATCAATGATTCCTAGTCTTCTTTTCTGTGCGAGTTGATATACAATCCATTCCCTAGAATATTGTATTTGTATCTATATACTCTCTTATTTTTTGTTTATTCATACAACATAGTGTGGAATTTGATACTTAAATTTGTTGTATATTTCTTGTGTTGTAATTACAAAGGAAACTGATACATATAACAACAAGGGAAGGGAATGGCACACACGCCACCTTTGGCCCGAAAATTAAGGCTTAATAAACAAAGGATTTTCTACAGTCAAATAACACTCTTCCTCAAAATAAGGAAGATTACAGCAGGCTAGGGTTACATGAAAGATACAACAGATTAAACACAATGTTTTCTAGGGGTCGTAACCTCCTGGAATTAAGGGTTGACTTTGCACTTGATTGATACTGATTTATATTTCCAATACTGCTCTCAAGCTGGATCAAGGGGATTGATTGATCCAAGCTTGCATAATAAACGTTGAAATTGAGCAGTGCCCAATGCCTTGGTAAAAAGATCCGCTAGTTGATCATGGCTTCGTGTAAAAATGATCTGAATAACCTTGGACTGGACTTGAGCTCGAACATAATGACAGTCTACCTCAATGTGCTTAGTGCGTTTATGGAAGACGGGGTTGGAAGCAATATGCATTGCTACTTGACTGTTGCACATGAGAGACATCGGTGTGCTGTTAGAGATTCCCAAATCACCAAGGAGACTTTTTAGCCATATGAGTTCACATGCAGTTGATGCCATGGCTCTGTATTCAGTCTCGACACTCGAGTGAGCGATGACTGACTGTTTTTTGCTCTTCCAAGTGACGAGGTTTCCTCCTACAAATGTACAATAACCTGTGGTTGATTTGTGATCCAAGGCATTTCCTACCCAATTAACGTCGGTGTAGGCTTGAATATTTGTGGAACCATTTTTCTTCATGAGGATACCACGTCCAGTTGAACCCTTAAGATATCGTAATATGCGCTTGATAACATTAAGGTGTTTGACAATAGGAGAATGCATAAATTTGCTCACTAAACTCATTGCATGAGTGATGTCAGGACAAGTAATGCTGAGACAAATTAACTTGCCCACTAACCTCTGATAATAGCTAACATTTGTGAGTAGCTCAATTTCTATATCCACCTTAAACTTGCAATCCAAAGGAGTAGGGGTTGGTTTACATTCAAGCATCTCTGAGTCATGGAGAAGATCCATTACATACTTTTGTTGATTTAAGAACAAACCCTTGGATGAGGTAGCCATCTCGATACCAAGGAAATACTTCAACCTACCAAGATCCTTGATGGTAAACTGTTTATGGAGTGCCCTTTTTAGAGAAGTAATCTCATCCATATTATCACCGGTGATAATTAGATCGTCAACATAAATCAAGACAACCAATATTTCAGCTGACCCAATGCATACAAATAGTGAAAAGTCGGCATTGTTGCTTGTGAATCCCACTTTCTCCAACACCAAACTTAGTTTTGAATACCAAGAATGCGAGGATTGTTTTAAACTATATATCGCCTTGTGCAGTTTGCAAATAGCCCCTTCAGTGGAGGCTTAAGGATGGCCTAAAGGCAATTGCATGTAGACCTCCTATTCAAGTTCTCTATGTAGAAACACATTTTTAACATCCATTTGAAATAGAGACCATCCACAATTAACTACCACAGAGAGAAAAACTCGCACAGTGTTCATCTTGGCCACTGGAGCAAAGGTTTCTTTGTAGTTCACCCCAAAGTTTGGGTGAAGCCACGAGCCACTAATATGGCTTTATGTCTCTCGAATGACCCATCTAAATTGAACTTATCTTTGTAGATCCAATGACATCCAACTTCTTTCTTGCCTTGGGGAAGGTTGACAATGCTCCAAGTATGATTTTCATGTAGTGCTTTTAACTCTTTTGCCATGGCTTGTCACCATTCTTGGTGCATGTTTGCTTCTTGAAAATTTGTAGGCTCACGGTGCATAGAGATAGCACCAAGGAAAGCAACATGAGATGGTGATCATTTATGATATGTTAGGACATCAGAGATTGGATGACGTGCAACAAAGGTCACATAGTTAATAAATTTGGTAGGAGGTTGTCGAGTACGTGAAGAATTTTTTCGAATGTAAGGCTGTGATGCAGGGACTCCAACAACTTTATGTGACTCATAAGAGTTATGATTTTGATCAGAGAAGTGAGGTAAGTCACTAAACTCAGGCAGTGACTCAGTTGAAGGACATGCTGATGCTACTGAATGTATGGTAAGCTGTGAGTCAGAATGAGACTTGGTGGCATCATATTCTTCGAAGCTAATAACTCCCCCTTACATGAACTTTTATCCTTTGTGAAGTAAGGAGAGTTCTTTTCAAACTTGACATCTCTTGACATAACAACTTTGTTAGTAATAGGATTAAAACACTTGTAACCTCTTTGGGTTGAATAATAACCTATAAAAATACATTTAACAGCCCTAGGGCCCAACTTATCACAGTGAGGGGTTTGTATGTGAACAAAACAAATACATCCAAATACCCTTAAAAGTGATAGATTAATAAGACGTCCCTTGAGAATTTCATGAGGAGATTTGAACTCTAAAACTCGACTAGGAAGTCGATTAATAAGATTAGCTGCAGTGAGGACACCTTGAGACCAAAAACGTTTGGGAATGTTCATATAAATCATGAGCGCTCGAGTTTTCTCGAGAAGATCTCTATTTTTTCTCTCGGCCACCCCATTTTGTTGAGGTGTGCCAGCACAACTAGTTTGGTGAAGAATGCCATGAGTGCTCAAGTATTGAGTCATGATGCTACACATGTATTCGGTGCCATTATCCGATCTTAGTATTTGAATTTTTGAATCAAATTGAGTGATACAAATTTGTGAAAATCTTGAAACATGTTAGCAACCTCACTTTTAAACTTCAATAAATATAGCCAAGTGGTTCTAGTGAAATCATCAACAAACGTCACAAAATATTTATAGCCATCAAAGGATTCGAGAATAGGACCCCAAACATCCGAGTGTACAATCTCAAAAGGCTTACTAGCTCTAGACAAGGAAGAGCTAAAAGGCAACCTAGCAAATTTTGAAAAATGACAAGTATCACACTTGATGTGTTTGACACAAGCTAGGGAATAACTTAGACAAACTAGGCTCAGATGGATGTGCTAGACGTTGATGCCACCATTGAGGGTCTTGAGGATGGCTTGAACTAACTTGTAGCCCCCTTGATGTTGAAAAATCCTTTGACACGTAGTAGAGGTCATTTAGAAAAAAACCTTCACTAATCATCTTCTTGGTGGCTATGTCCTGAAATATCACATTTTGAGGTGAGAAAATTGCACGACAATTTAGGGTTTGGTGATTTTTCCTATGGACATAAGTTGAAATGGGAATGAGGGTACAAAAAGTGCAGTGGATTCAACTTTGTTGGAGACTAAATGAACTTTCCCACTACCTAGTACAAATACCCCTTTCCCATTAGCCACAGACACCTTGGATGACATGTTTTTAAACTCACTCAAGTTTTCAATTTGATTTTTCATGTGATCGGTGGCACTCGAGTCTATAATCCAACAATCATGCACAAGACTAGTACTTAGAGAAATTGTGAAGGCACTGAGAATACCTGAAGAGTCTTCACGTGGAACACCCTCGGCTAGAAAACTAGCAAATTTGTCGAGGAGGGCAGTGTGGTTCTCGGTTCCTCTTCTTGAAGCTTCTTCACTTTTACCATTCTCTTTTTTCCTTGAAAGATATGTTGCAAATTCGTTCAACAACGTGGTTGGATTGGGAGTGAAATCCAACACACTATCAGTGGAAATGGAGGTAGCATTTGCAGCATGATTGGCTTTGTAAGGTAAGCTTTGAGAGGCCTTGAAAAATCCCTTGTTGTCTTTGTTGAATTTAAGTTTCAACTCAAGATGAAGGACCCAACATCTATCCTTGGTATGTTCTATTCCAAAAAGCCCAATGGTAATACAGTGTTCACATTTCAAATCCGGACGTTTCCCTTTGTAACTTTTGGCCTTAACTGACCTATAACTTGAAGCAAAGGCTTGAGACTCCTGCATGGATGCTTTTGTGTCCAAGTTCATGACTCGTCTCTTAACCTCTTCACATTGGATTGTGGCACACACGCTGAGAAAAGAAAGAAGTTCTGGATTCATCATGATGTGACTTCTAAGATCTTCATAGTTTGGGCTCAAGCTACCAAGTAGCTGGAAGATTTTATCTTCCTCAGCTCATTTTACTAACACAACAACGTCTGTGGTAGGAGCACGATAAACGTCAAGTTCATTCCACATTGTGGTGAGATCACAAAGGTGTTGCACAAATGATTTGGCCTCCTGCTTGAGACTTGCAACACTCCTTTGAGCTAGAAGATTAAGGCTCAATTGTTTTGATTCCCGTACATCTCTTTTACTTGCTTCCACATATGTTATGAAGAATCTGAGTAATTGAAGATTTCTACAATCTTCCTCTCCATCAAGTTTAGCAACCATGACATGACCAATTGGTTTTTGCATAACCAAGCTTCATAAGTTACAAACGTGATCTCATGAGCTTGAATGACTCCATTGATGTAACCGAGCTTAACCCTTCCACCAAAAGCCAAAGTGACTGCTTGTGACCACGAAAGATAATTAAACTCGTTCAACAAGACGTAACGAAGCCTTTGATTTGGGTTGATATCAACCTCTGAAAAAACTTGTTGTAGGAGAAGCAAGTGAGCTTTCTGCCTCTTGATTCAATGAAGTATTTTCCGCCATTTTTGTTGGCTGAGAATATCAGAAGAACAAATATATAGAGATAGGCCTTAACAAGGACACTGCTCTGATACCATGTGGAATTTGATACTTAAATTTGTTGTATATTTCTTATGTTGTAATTACAAAGGAAACTGATGCATATAACAGCAAGGGAAATGACACCTTTGGCCCAAGAATTAAGGCTAAATAAACAAAGGATTTTTAGCAGTCAAATAACACTTTTTCCTCAAAATAAGGAAGATTACAGTAGGCTGAGGTAAACAACACTCTTCCTCAAAATAAGGAAGATTACAGCAGGCTGGGGTTACATGAAAGATACAACAAATTAAACACAATGGTTTCTAGGGGTCGTAACCTCCTGAAATTAAAGGTTGACTTTGCACTTGATTGACACTGATTTATATTTCCAATACATAGATTTGATGTGATGAGTAGCACACAATTTCAATTCATATATTGAAAACAACATTACATGCAAAAGCAGCACTCTTGTCTTCGGTTGATCAGAGAGGAAGTTATTGGCGCGACGGTAGGGTTCGTGGTTGTGAGATCCTTTGGTTTTGGGAGGTGAGGTGGATTCAATAGAAAAAAAAAAGGGTAAAACTGAAATTGTTGGGATAAATTTTAATTGAAAGTGTCTTCAACAATTAATAGGTTGTCAATAAAACAACCCTTTTTTATTCTCTAGTTAGTAAGATGATATTATAGACCAATCTAATTTATAGAAATACTCTAACTTGCAAAGAGCAGAATTTGATTTTTCGTGCAAAGAGGATGGGAACATTTTTTTGGCCAACTGACCTAACTCACATATGAATGGTTAGATGACACTTTTGTATGAACAAACCGTTGGATTTAATCCAATATAAATGAACCTTAAATAGTCTTACAATGTAATAGTAATAGAGATCAATATTAAGATTGTGGTTTGATTCCTCTATTATCAGTCTTATAATTTTGTGTCTTCGAATTCAAGTAAGGCTGATTGAATCCTTGATAATCAAGTAATTGTGAGTCTCTTTTATGGACTCAATCCTAGTATCTTAGCTAATATAAATATTGAGGTCCTTGAAGCCCTAATTAACTACGCCACAAAACACTTCTTATCGAGTAGTTGTATAAGGCTAGGAGCTTGCAGACGATTTATAATCAATTCAATGGCTGCTGCTAGAGCTTCTTCAGGTCAGTCATCTTTTTTTCATTGTTGTGTTTTAATCGTGTAAACATATCAGGCTAACATAACCTTCCAAAACACGGTTGCAACAGTTACCTACGTTAAAAGTAATATGTTACCACCTTCACTAATCATCCCCTGACCATCTCTTCCAGTCCAAGATTCCAACAAAGCTACTACTGGACTGCATATCTCCCTTTCATGCTTTATACTTAAAGCATGATCCCATATAACAAGTTCTCTTGTATTATCCACACAACTGAGACAATTGAAAATTCACTCTCGTCAAAGTTACTGCTGTTGATTGACTTCATATATTCGAAGGTAAAATATTAATAATGTAAAATAAGATATCTGGAATAAATTGACAAGATATATTGTTCGATATTAAGCACAACACAAGCATGAGAGTTGCAGTTTACGCATCCAAAACTGTGAAGCCGCAGCTTGATTGTTGCACCTTTTCAAGTAATGCACCAGACTATCAGGAAATCTGTGAGCGATCATATATTAAGAAATTGTATTGTATATTAAGACCTCTATACTTTTTTCTCAATTGCACAGTAACTTTGTGTTATTGAGAAGACTATTACAATACCAACAACTGTTTACAGTTCACGCTATTCCCCATATAGGAGAAGTAACCGAATTTCCTCAACAACCGACCTCTCTAATCTGATAGTAATCCTAATAAACATCTACTAACCTCATGGTTACAAAGTAATACGATCATTACAAACAACTCGTCAAAATCTTGTGATGCCAAGTGGCACCTATCATTGTAAGAATTTTCCAGAGAGGTGGTTGGTCTTGGGAAGAGAGGTGTCATTCTGCTGTTTCAAATATAGACCATTGATCTTATTCAAATAGCTAGCAATCTAATGGCCATTATTATCTCTAGAAATTGGTAACTCCTCACCAAGAGTTTTGACTTAATTCAAGTGGTGTTGACAAATCGGGGTTGCCCCATTTGAACAGACGCTTTGATCATATATAGACCATATGTTGGCAGATTAAAATCATTCGAAGCTTTTCTCTATATTCTTCTACAAAACCTCCGTTCCATTATTGCCTTTTAATACAAAACAGATAAATTAAAATACTGCAGATTTGGTTTCTATGATCCTTGAGTTTCTTGTAAACCTTCTTTCGGTGTTGGGTTGATTTTCGTAAGTGCAAGACGCATATCAACAATAGCAAGTTGTTAGGCTTCACTGGAGTTTGAAAGATAACATATTAATATGAGCTTTGAAGCAATCTTTCATCCTTCATCATTACCATAACTCACATTGTTATAAATTTCTAGAAAAAATCTGCATGTAAAATAAGTATGAGAGGAATGCATATGATTTTTTGCTCGTCGCATACCTTGATCCACTATTGTCCGAATGTGCATTTCTTGCTAGGGTTTGAGTGGCGATCGAATAAGTGGAACGTACCGTTTTCATTCACTAACTGCAAATTGTGAGCTATGCAGACTCATAAATCTGTAACTCTAGACATTGTGTGTACTGCAGTAGTCACAATCAAAATGCATATCCAATGTATAGTAAAACGACATCAGCAAAGACTTAAACTACATATGTATGGAAGAGAGGAAAGTCTAGCATGAAAGATAAGAGCCAGTCAGATTAGCCGAAGGACAACTGCCTAGCTGGAAACCCTAATATATATGTGCTCAAGTACTAATCAGTTAGTAACTTGTGAATATATGATATCTAATTAGGCAAGTCATCCTTGGCTACCAAACACGGCTCTTCACCTTCATACAAGACTTCTCTTCCTCTGAACTTTGTTGCCTATGTTCTCCATTGTTAAACTAATTAAGCTTCCATTTATAGCCATTGGAAAGTGAGTAAACAGATTCAAGATTGTCGCAAATATTGTAGTTCCCTAGTGCACAAGATATGGAACGAATATATTCGTTCCTCCAATTAGAGGGTACCACATTGTATCCATTTAAGTTTCATGCATCTTGGTGTTTGATGTGCTAGCTAGCTCAATCTGCATGGATAAATACTGAGTCTCAAGATTGATAAGTCAAAAGTTACAAATTAAAGGTTTCACTTTTGCATGTCACGCCACCATAGCAAATAGAATATATTGGTCTTCGGTGGTCAAGCAACTTGCAGGGGATTTGTTCTCAATCTTCATTTGACCTTTTCAGTCCTATCTAGATTATTAGGTCATCTCTAATTGAAAGGGCTATGTTTAGCTTTGTTTAGAGTTATAGTCATGTAAGAAATTATTTTTAAATAAACAGTGCCATGCTATATTTATATACCATCTCAAACCGAATAGGCTATTTTTTAGCTCCCACAATAATTTATTATTTTTAAGTTTATTCATTAACTCTATTGATTACTTGCATGTTAACAACTTAGACATTAATTGCCACTTAGTACTATGGTCTAGTGGTATTCCTTTTCACTTGTAAGTGAGAGGTATTAGGTTCAATGCTCGCCTTTGTGGAGTTTGAACCACATTATTGTTAGCCCATTATGAGACTAAGCTCACCTCCTCCCTTTTAGTGTAGATAATATCGCTTGTTCAAAAAAAAAAACTGTTTAGACATTAATTCAAAGATCACAACTTAGACAACTTAGATATTAAAGATTACAACAAATTAGGAGTTTAAAGAATGTGAAGAATTGAAATAAAATGAGGTAAGATAGTATGGAATAGTGAAAATGATATGAGAAATGGTGAAAGTATTTATAGAAAAAAAAATTAGAATTTAAACCTTTTTTTTATTTAGATTTCTTCTTAAAAAAAATTTGAAATCCAACCACTACATGACGTCAACTAGCAAGTTGGTTGCTGACAACTTGGGTCCCTCAAACTGGTTGGCTGGCTGGCTCAACATGCCCAACCCAATGGCCAAATGGCTTGAGTTTAGCCTAGTGGGTCCCTTTTTTTTGGCTCAGACATTCATTGGAGAGGAGTTTTGTCACTATATTCAGGCTAAAACATAGCCTTTGGCCATATGGCCTGATCCATTAGAGGCGGCCTTACATGAAAAATATTTAGCTCGTTATAGTTAAGAAGTCGCTACTATTACTAATTGAATGTGACATATGCTCATAAATTTTTCTTTTATGATTTTCAATGAGATATTTTTGTATGTGTCTCAGATACAATTTGCAATTAAGTAAAAATGACTTCTTAAATAATAAAACTCAAGCAGTGCTCATACAACATTTGTGCATGCAGTCTAATTCTTCCTATCTTTTGATCTTAATACCATTTAGATTACTTCTTCTCACAAATTTCAATCCGCCCTTTATGTATAAACTCCAGTTACTTAGACTTACAATGGTAGAAAATGGTAAGGCCACAGGTTTCTTAGCCACAATTCTAACAACTGTGGCCTTTGCTGCCATAGATAGTGCACTTCTGAGTCTGTTATAATTAGTCTCTCCCGGATAACACTTTGAAATGCATTATTACTTAATTAGCAGATGGTGGTTATTGTAGGCAGTTGATACATGCTAGATGCACACATCAATCAAAGATTGACAACACTTGTGTCCGTGTGGACAATTGAACTCACAAAGCTCTACCTATTGAATACAAAATCAAAGGTGCATATGGATAAATACTTTTAACTGGAACTATAAGTTTTCTAGTGAAGTTACGTTGTGTAGTTATAAGTATATAATATTATAAGTGGTGAATTATTCTGATAGTTATAGTCTTAATTTTTAATTTACTGTGTTTTGAGTTCAAACTCTTCTCCCTTCATTTAGTATAATTTAAAATAAAAATATTTCTTATATAAGAAAAAGTGAACAATATACCTTTCATCTCAAGAATAAGTGTACAATACCAACAAAATATATAATAAATAGAGGATCATACATATTTCTTGGTTAACATGGAACCATGCAAACCCAATCTATTTCGAATTTTCTCATTGACATTCCCATAACTAGAAAAGAACTTTGAAAACGAAATTGTTTTAACCTTGATTGATTAATCAAACGATCCATCATCCTAAAAGATTTAATAGAATTTATGATATGAGGTGACATGACTCTCCTTGACCTTCTTTTATTCCAAAATTCTTGCTAAGATAGTAATATCTCAACCAATATGTCATTATCCCCACCTAAAAAAGAGGAAAATAATGTTAATACCATCCAATTTAATCTCCAAATTCAGTTTGACTTGAAAATACATCATCGTTTCAATTGTTGGACCACAATTGTAATTAAGCAGACTGCATTTAAGGGGGGTGCATTCACACATCCTTGTTAATTTTTATTTATTGATATTTTTTAATTTATTTATTCAGACGATTTAAAATTAAAAAAATATTAAAAATAAA
Source organism: Crataegus laevigata (assembly GCA_963580275.1). NCBI lineage: Eukaryota > Viridiplantae > Streptophyta > Magnoliopsida > Rosales > Rosaceae > Crataegus > Crataegus laevigata. The sequence goes on along the minus strand of OY756953.1, from coordinate 8,646,637 downwards.
AATAAATATGTGGGTAAAATTACCCAATAATAATTTTGTTCATCATATCATATATTCCAAGCTTGTTGAGCAAAAAAGCAACTACCCCGACAGCAACAAGTCCCATCGCTTCAATGGCATTCAACTTTATTTGGTTTTTGGTTCTTGTATAGGGCAATAACAAAGAATACTTAGGCACGTGGAATTGTGGTCGTGGATGTGTTTTGGCTTGATTTGATTCTTCTTAGGTAGACCGGCCGACGACTTGGTTTGAGGTGACATCTAAACGTACTTGGGAAAAAAATATCAGGAGAAAAAAAATGAAAAACTAAATGAGTGATAAATTGACTTGATAGTTAGAGTATTTTTTTAATGAGTTTTATCATAAAAGATTTCGATGTTATCATTGATTTACAAGTATTAATATATATTGTTATGTTTCTGATATGAAACACTTTTTCTCATGTGAGACCATGTCTTTAGTGGGCGATACATACAACGAATTCCACATTAGTAGCCTCTATTATTAATTTCAAGCAACAAATCATCAAGTCAAGTTAAGTTATGATCAAGTTAGGATCTTGTTCACGATTGGAACTGTCAGAATTCTTGTTTACAATTGGAACGGTATTTTGGCCGGTTTGGAAGGAAGTCGCTCTAATGCCATGTAAAGATTTCAAAGTCGGGTCATCAATCCACTACTAATCATATTGATATTATAGCAACTTAACTACTTGCACACTTGAAAATAGTAACATCATATGACAGTATGACAGTATGAAGATAACACTTGGATATCTTCAGGATTTAGGGCCTTTTCGTCTAAGTTCAACTTCAACTTGAACCTCACAATGCAATTTAAGGGTGGTCAAGATTGGTAGGTTTGTGTTCATAATGTTTTTCGCCTACAGGCCCATTAGATTTGTCCCACGCATGTCTAAGTTCATTATCAAACCCATCGCCACACTTCCATGAGTGTGAAAACGGAAAATTAATCAATAGTAGTGGTTTTTTCTTTTGATGAATTTATAGATTTAATCTTCAATTATTCTTATTTACACTATCATTTTTGTTAAATAATCCTTTTTTTTTAGGTTGGGTTACCGTTTAGAAATTTTTAAGTTTTTTTTTTTTTTTTTTTGTCAAACGATATATTTTGTTATATTAGATGTTAGATTAGTTATTGACGAGATTTGAATTCACGCCATCTTATAAGGACTCAACATCTTTCCACTACTGTAGTAAAAGGCCACTTGCCAAAAAATTTTAAGATTAAATAAGCTTGTATTCAGAAAATGTCTCCCATTATTATACTTTAAGAGTAATTATAGCTTGTACTAAGACAAAAAAAAAGGGTTCTTTAGATATTAACCCTTGCAACTCTTATTTCCTAGATAAAAACTCACCTAGTTATAAACAATCAAATAAAACCCAAATTTAAAAATGGTTGCCAAGTATAGAAGTAATTGACCTATTATTACAAAAGATTTACAATTTGTACCACAATATTCAAAATAAAATCAATAAATGTTATTACTTACCTTAATTACAATGAAAATATAATTATTGACATATTATTACCCCTAACACACACATATATACGTTCAAATATAATTTTATAAATATATTACTACCATAAGCTCAATATATATAACACACATATATAGTTTACCTATATATATAATACTACTATACGTTCATATAAATACATACATATATATATATACACATGCACAGTACTACATATTTGATCAAAAACCATTATTGGGTTTGCTTTATGTAGGTAAACTAATATTGAATAAAATAATAACATTTTTTTATAGTAGGTACATTATTTTGCATATATTGGGTTTGCTTTATTATGTAGGTAAATTAATATTGAATAAAATAATAACATTTTTTATGTAGGTACATTATTTTACATGTATTTTGCATTTATTGGGTTTGCTTTATTATGTAGGTAAATTATTTTTCAAGAATTTTTATGTATATCAGGCATTTTTTTGTTATATATATGTGTGTGTATAAAATAATTTACCTACATTTATATGTAAAATATAATTTTATTGACTTAACCAAGCATGTATTACTGTACTAAAAAAACACTAAGCATGTATTACTACATTTATTAGGCATGTTTTATTGTTATTATATATTAGGCAATGAATTTATTATTTTATTATTTTTGTAAAATCATTAATTCTCCCTTTCAATTTGTATGTAATTAATTGTGTAAATCAAGCATTCAAATAGGGGTGTTTTGGGCATCAAAATTTTTTCAATGTGTAAAGTTAAATATAATTAATGAATTTGCTGACGTGGAATCTACTCAATGGGTTTTATTTGAGTAAAAAACTTATGTTGGGTTTTATGTGGAAAAAATTAAGTTTCAGGGGCTAAAACCATATTTTCAGAAAAAAAAAATGTTTTAAACTAGTTGACGGTGCAAATTGGACATAAAATAAGAGATATAAAATAACATAATCGATTGCATGAGTTTTTTCATTTGTTTTTGGTGGAAGCATTGCATGGGTTTCACTTCAATAATGGCATGCATGGTAAACGTAGTTATTGATGCAAATCATTGACTTTTTAAGGAATATGAATACTATTAAGCCACTACATAATCAAAAGAATAAAATTTGTGATTAAAAGAATAACATTCTACATTAAATAATAAATATCACAAATGGAAGGCATTTTTTTTAATTGTTGTTGCTATTTTACTCGATATGTCAACATGATCGAGACTTCATTCAACATTCATGATAAACAAGGTATTATGCAGGCGATGATATGTGCATGCAATGCTTACGTACGTATACTTAATTTTTAAGTTGCCATAAAAGTTGCCATAAAACAACTCCTCTTAAACTTCCATGCATTAATAATAATAATAATAATAATAATAATAATAATAATAATAATATTATTATTATTATTATTATTATTATTATTATTATTATAGGTGATAACAAATTAGTATCAATTTTTCGAAACATTTCAAATTAATAACTATCTAATGTTTTAAAATTAGATATTTGATAGGTTAGGGTCACCAGAAACTTTATCACACTAAGTGATGACATTACTAGCATTAAATAATGAGGTGGACAAATATTAAAATTAGTTTTCACTAATCGACGTCTTTGGAGTTCTAATCTCCCCTCCAATAAACTCATTTTAGCCAAGTTAAACTATAAACTTGTTTACCTAAATTTCGTCAATTTAGAGATTCAAATTTTCATAGTTGACTTGAGAGTAAAACACGCTTAATAGATGTTCATTTTTCTTTCAAAACTTTAGGTAGTTATTTAAAATGTTTAAAAAGTTAAGATCAATTTAGAATCACGCCTATTTTTTTTATATTTTTAAATCACCCCTAATAGCTGAGTAGTTATCCAAACTTAAAACCTAAAATTCTTGACCGATCACCTTTTCTAGTATTAATATAATATAACTGAGACCAGTGATCCCAAAAGTTTGAAGAAATGGCGATTCTTAATTTTCAATTGACCATGGGATGGTGAAAATAAAGTTAATTTGTTCTAATTTTTGTTTGGATTTCCTTAGGCTATTCAATTGGAAATAATTATTTGTGTTTATATTTTTAATTTATTTCCAATGTAAATTTAATAAAAAAAAGTTGATCAATAGTTTCAACATTCGTCAAATGTTCTCGTTTATCTCTCTTTTATTTCAAAAAATAAAAATAAAATTATTGCTTAGCTATTAATCATTATTTGAATTATAATCAGGATTATTGATGATGTATTTCTACATACACTTTTTTTTTCTTTTACAAATGATAGAATAATTAAACGAAATTCCTATATAATAAAAATTGGTGTGGCTTATTTTACTGACAAGTAATAGATGGGTGCCACAAAGAGAGAGTAGAGAAAGTGTAGGGATTTTTCATGTGCGTCATTCCCCTATATAGTACATTTATTTAAAATGAGAGGAATTACTTACTTGTCTTCCAAGTAAATACAATCTTATAAGAAAGAATAACTAATAACCAAATCTATCTAGGATACACAACCACACTTTAATATAACATCTATAACACTCCCCCCTTGAGTGTGTAAATATTCAAGTAGATTCGTCATCAGATAGAGTTGAGAAAGTCGACTCTTCGGCACTGACCTGCAAACACGCTAGTCTCAGACAAAGAAACTTGCATGTGGAACTAAGTCTCACAAAACCCCGAGAGTATGGTAAAATCCAATACGGGACATAACCCCATAGTCTAAGGAAAAGTACGTGAGAAAGTGCAAACCCAATTAAACATCTACGGGACGTACACAAGGGTATGACCAACCCAAGATGAATGTCTTGTTAATACCTCGTTACGTAATAAAAACCCAAAGAAAAAAAGTGTCAAGCCACAATCCCAACATACGTCCAGGATCGACACGTGACGTCATCGAGTATCCATATATTTAACATACCCTGCCTCCGGGATATGTCCAAAGCATGATTCAAGATTCGAATTTCACTGAAATTTTCGTATATTTCATGGCTACATCTAACCTCCTCGTTAGACTGCCTACGTACCCTCAATAAAGATCAAGCCATTCGTAGTTCATCCTTTAATACTCGCACATTCATTATATAAACCATTATGTCTAATCATAATACCACAATCCAGACATGCAACATCTCAAGGAACATTCAACGAAGCGCAACATAAATCTCTAGCCATATTAATCGGGTTTCGTCTAATCATAACAACAATAATCATAACCAATATCATTTCACAATCACATCAATCAATCATGCATACAATAAATCGAAATGCAGGGCTAGTACGACATAGTTCGGTCGAGGCCTACATCTTTGAAAAATAAGATTTTAGACCACTCAACGAAATCCAACAACATCAAGTTCTGAACCATTCAACGGAACCAAAATACCAAACAGAATTCCAGACCACTCAACGAAATCGCAGAGTACAATGCATATCAAACCACTCAATGAAATCCAAGCTGAATACAATTCCGGATCACTTAACAGAATTGCTGATCACTCAACGGAATCCAGACAAAGCAGGGAGCCTGACCACTCAATGGAACCCCAACGGAAACCCAGTTCTAGATCACTCAACGGAATCGAGTGGAGGGCCAAGGAACATATCAACGGCTCGAAGAAACAAAACATGAATCAAAGTACTCAATTTACAAGGGCTCAACGAAATGAAGCAAAGCATAAGTACTAATTTTAGAACGGTCAACGAAGCAAGACATGAAACAATGAAATGGAATATGAAACAAGGTTCAAAACAACAAACCCCACGGCTATGGGTTAGCGGTCCACTTCTAGCCCTCACATTTCATCACACCATATCAATTATGCATTTCAAACCACATTTCAAATATGCTCGTCAATCACATTTCACAAGTATCATCAGTGCACAAGTCATACCACGTTTAATAAACATAAGTCTATGGCTAAATATATATTAATCACATAACAGTAGAAATCACATTTATAAAACAAATCATAATCACAAATGATATTAATATAAGAAATCAAGGTAATAGCTATATCACATATATTCAAGTCACTTTCTAACCAATGTGGGTCTACTAGACTTTACTTAGCCTCCCATAGTACTAATTTTAGTATTTAGAACATTTCAAGATATGTTGACCGAAAGTCAACTATCGGTCAACGGTAGGGTCCATAATCCTACGTGATTTGATCCGAAAGATCGGCACATTGGATTTCAGATTCATAACCTCCTAAGGTCCTCATTATGCTCATAGAATAACACACTAAAATCACATCACGATTTGATGGTCGGATCTCCGCCAATCACAATTTTTAGTGGCAGTTGACGTTTGATAAGATTAAAAGCACACCACAAAGTAGCACACAATTATCCTATTGATTTTCCTTATTAACACTAAGTTTTGTCAATTGTAGCATATGAAAATAAGGGTCTTTCCCACATAAGATTTTTTTATCTAACTACTTAAAATGTCACAAAAACTGGGCTGCTGTCCCTGCTGACCAGCCACCGAAAAATAATTATATAACCAACTTACTCTTGTCTAAAATCAACGAAATTTAATATGCAGATACTAGACACACAGAGCTAAACTCACACAAATATTTGGAATTTTTGGAGTTGATTTTCAATTTAAATTAAATTGAAAAAAATAGGACAAAAATAGATTTTAAATTATAAAAACATATTGTATTTCACAAATTAAGAAAACGAGTTAGGGAAAGTGCTATCCACCACCAAATAATCATTCAAACATATTATGTTTCATTCAAATTCCTTTTATTTCCTGATGAAGCGGCTCAAGCTGACTCAATGTTAGAATTCAACCTATTACTCTTTCTTATGTAGTATGTTAAGAGAATGACGTTTTCAACTTAACTTAGTCCCTAGCATGCAATCTAGAATGGCGTGTTCAAAGATTTAACAAGTAGAAATCCTTAAGAACGAAAAGAGTATGAGTCATCACAAGGCATCATAAGTACTGGCATTGTCTTACTTATCCTAGAAATTGATTCACATGTTAATCGCAATTAACAAGTACTACTCTAGAACATAGGTAGGTCCTCATTCGATAAGGGCGGGCACACACATATTCATACCATTAGAATCCTAAATATGCTTACTAAGTATGCATCTGTAGAAAACACAAAGAATTTGCATCCGTAGAAAACACAAAGAATTTGTCAATGAGACAGGTAGTGAATCAATTTTCATCTTTTCATGAAAGAACATGAAACAAAATGTCATAACACATTTGCAATCATATTCGGGGCTTCAAAACAGCCCCTAACTACTAAAAATTTAGTTACACATAATTCTCAAATTAAACCAAAAGAAAGACATGAGTTTGAGAAGATAAAACTGAAAGAAGAGAATGATAAGATTTCCTCCTTCCTTCCTTCCTTCCCCAACGTTGTTGCCTTGCCTTTTTTCCTTCCTTTTCGCTGCACCTGCAACCTTATTTTATTTTTCTTTTTTTCTAAATTATTTCTCTCTTTTGCCGCGGCAACCTGCAGCCCTTTTGTTCCTGTTTGCTGGCCCAGTTTGTTCTCCTTAACTCACCCACTAATAGCCATTTAGTGATGACAATAAGTGAGAAGAAATGGTAAAACAATTGTAACTCTTTAGGTAGCCTTTATGCCCATTACTTCCACTTAATCCTCATCCTTAATTCCATTTCCTTTGAAATTTGAATAGGTGTCAGCTGGCTTGTTTTTTGCTACATCAATTTTGGTTGTTGAATTTATTGGGTTTATTGCTTTCAATGCTTTCGTGTCAGTTACAAACTACTCAGCCTTTTGTGTACCTTTCAGTGTTAGAACATCCATAATTTCTTCTAGAAAAAAATGATATTAGTAATCTGCGAAATGCTCTAGAAAATAGACATCTGTAGCTTTCCAAGCAAATAAGGCTCATTCTCTAATTCATTATGAGTTGTTCGTAACTTGCTTCCAAAGTTAGCTGATCTGCACAGGCAGTTTTGACGAATTTGTTACTTAAAATCCCACTTGTGCTATTTTTTCTTTTATTTGCTTGACAAATCCTACAAAACACAAAAACAAAGTAAATAGCTCAAAAATATAAGGAACTAACTAAGAAAAGACAAGTGAATTTGATGTAAAATATATATAAATATGAGCTTATCAAATACCCCCACACTTAGCTTTTGCTAGTCCTCGAGCAAAACAAAGAAAACATGAAAAAGTAGCAACGTGAAAAACCCCCTATGTGACCCTCATAGAATTTCATTCAAGAAAACAAATCATCAAGAACCAAATAAGCTAATCCAAGCATTCAAATGTTAGCAGTAACCTTTTAATCATCCTTGAAGTATAGTGTGTAATAGCCATGCTAATGCAATTTCAAGTTTTTTTTAAAAACACCACATGCAAACTAGTGACCTTCTCACGGGACATACACTCAATCACACATATGTTTAGTTTAAAGTGTTTCGCTCAAAGAATCAAATGTGAAAGATCTACCATAAGCTTGCGTAAAGATCTCATCTCCACAATCATAATTGCAAAACTTAAATCAAGAGGACTTTTATTGGATGTAATGAGGCTTAGGAAGAGGGTTATAGAAATGAAAGGATAGGTAAACACAAGTTCCAAGCTAAATTGCAAGCAATTCTTTTGTTGAGATTTATAAGAACTCAAGCTATCCAACCACTCTACTAATACCTCCAACCACACCCCTAAACTGAAACTTTAGAAACTTTTTATTTGCTTTGTATACATTTTTTCTTTTTTCTTTTTCTTGACTCTTTTTTTTTCTTTTTCTTTTTTCGAAGCAATTTTGCACATAACTAAATACAAACATGAAATACCCCCACACTTATTCTTTTGCCCAAACTCCTTCAAAGTACTTACACAAAGATTTCCCACAAGACAATCTCACATTGCTCACTAGCTAGCTTGGAAAGGGTAAGGAAAAAATGTTTAAGGTATAAGGATAGACATATTTGGTGATAAGAAATAAAAGGCTGAACATATACGGCTCAAATTGGCAAATTAATGACATCATTTTTGTTTAGGAAACATGCTTATTTGGGCCATGGTGATAAACCTAATGCCTCTATCCTTTTTAAGTTCAAGCAATCAATGACAAACATTTTGAAAGATCGTTACACAAGTTCTAGAGATGTAATTCACATAAGTTCATCACACATGAAAGAATAGGATTGTATGAAAAATGCACACACTTTCAATAAGCTCAAAAACTCACATGGGATATATATGGTCACTATATTCACATAGGAAGCTTTAAGTCACGCTTTAGTTTCACATCAATAAGGCTATGTGCATTTGGTTTTTCAAAGATGATCAAACATGTACAAAACTAACAAGAGAATCAAGAATTTCACAACACATGCTTACTAAGTTCTTGATCATCGTGGTTCAAATTTGATCCAATTATATCAATGGGTCGGGAAACTAACAAAAATCTACTTCAAAACAATAAAGAAAAGAAGAATATTTTTTTTTTTTTGGATTTTCACATTTTCAGATTTTTTTTTTCTTTTTTTTTGGGTTTTGTTTTTATAAATGTTTTTGGGTTTTTTTTTAGAGTATAGAAAACTAATTAAGAAAACAAAAAGCTACAACAAGGAAACAAATCAAACCAGTTCTTAGTCGAAGGGACTAAAATTTTCAATTGGGTTATTTTTTCAATCCTTACCCCAAATGTCAGAAAAATACTATAATGCATAAAATAAAAATAAATAATAATAAACAAAATAAAGCATTTAGACTGAAAACGATGACCCCCAAACTTCAATTCTGCAATCAACTCCAAGGGTGGACAGTTCCTACAAAGAAAATAAATAATCAGTGTAACACGCAAGAAAATTCAAAAAAAAAAAACAAACGAAAAGTTGAAAATGATGTAAAAAGACAATGAATAGAAATATTGGGTTCCCTCCTAATAAGCGCTTGCTTTTACGTCCGCAGCCAGACAGTAGCAAGAGTAATCATCCAAGGGGAGCAGGTTCTTGGAGGGGTACAACCTCCACATCATGCTTCGTAAAAGACTCGTAATATGGCTTATGTCTATGCCTATTCACTTTGAACACATTTCCGGTCTTTGCACTTTGGATTTCCACTGCGCTGTGAGGAAAAATATTAGTTATAACAAATGGACCAACCCATTGAGAACGAAACTTACCTGAAAATAACCAAAGGCGAGAATTAAATAGAAAAACTTTCTATCCAATGACAAAGCTCTTCCTTAAGATCATCTTGTCATGCAATGCTTTTTATTTCTCCTTGTATATTCGACTCGACTCGTATGCATCATTCCCGAGCTTTCTCTGTTGTTCGGCAACAATCATGTCCATGTTGTAGGCTTTGATCGCCCAATAAGCTTTGTGCTCTAACTTTACTGGAAGACGACATGATTTCCCATAAACTAACCAAAATGGGGACATTCCGATAGAAGTCTTATAAGCAGTCCTATAAGCCCACAATGCATCGTTCAAGCGCATGCTCTAATCCTTCCTACTAGGAATCATAGTTTTCTCCAAAATTTGCTTCACTTCACGGTTTGATACTTCTGCTTGACCACTAGTTTATGAATGATAAGGTGTAGACACCTTATGTGTGACATTGTACTTCCTAAGTAACGCTTCAAATGTTTTATTGCAAAAGTGACTCCCTCCATTGTTGATGATTGCTCTAGGTGTTCCAAATCTTGCAAAGATGTTAGCCTTAATAAAATCTGAAACAACTTTTGAATCATTAGTTTTGGTGACTTTTGCTTCCACCCATTTAGAAACATAATCCACAGCCAATAAAATGTAAAGAAAACCATTTGAAGATGGAAAATGTCCCATGAAATCAATGCCCCACACATCAAAGATTTCAACAATCAAAATAGGGGTTTGTGGCATTTGATTTCTTAGGCCGAAGTTACCTGTTTGTTAACAACGGTCACATGTTGCACAAAACTCGTACGCATTATTAAACAAACTAGGCCAATAAAAACCAGTCTCTAGCACCTTAAGGGTTGTCCTCTTTACTCCAAAATGTCTACCACATGCATAAGTATGACAAAAAGTTAGAATAGATTTAAACTCAGATTCAGGGACACCTTCTAATCAATTGATCAGGGCAATATTTCCACAAATAAGGATAATTCCACTCGTAGTATTTGGCGGTTTCGACAAGCTTATCTTTCTGAGCACGTGTAAAATCATCCAAATTTTTTTTTTGGTGACTTTGTAATTGATAATGTCTGCATACCAAGGGTCATTGGCCTTTAATGAAAATAATTGCTCTTCCGAAAAACTCTCACATAAAGGGATGATATTTTCCTCGGTGTTTGAATGCACAAGTCTGCTAAGATGATCTACTATAACATTATATCTCTCTCTCTTATCCTTGATCTCCAAGTTAAACTCTTGAAGCAGAAGTATCCATCGAATGAGTCACAATTTTGCCTATTTTTTGTGAGTAGATACTTCAAAGCTGCATGGTCAGAAAACACAGTAACTTTAGTTCCAATCAGATAAGATCTAAATTTTTCTAAAGCAAATACAACAACTAAAAGCTCTTTCTTTGTTGTTGAATGATTCAATTGTGCATCATTGAGTGTTCGAGATGCATAATAGATGACATGTGGCACTTTGTTGACACGCTGCCCTAGAACTGCACTGACAGCATAGTTTGAAGCATCGCACATCAACTCAAAAGGTAAACTCCAATTTGGTGGCATGATCACATGAGCTATTGATAACAACTCCTTAAGTCTGTTGAATGCTACCACACATTTTTTATTCATATCAAATGTTGCATCCTTTTGAAGCAAACGGCACAAGGGTCTAAAAATCATTGAGAAGTCCTTCATAAACCTACGGTAGAAACCTGCATGTCCAAGAAAAGAACGAACCTCCCTGACAGTAGTAGTGATGGGTAAAGAACTAACAGGTTCTACTTTAGATTTATCAACTTTAATTCCTTTTTTATATATGATATGTCCTATAACTAATCCATGCGAAACCATGAAATGTCATTTTTCTCAATTTAAGACCAGGTTAGTTTCTTGGCAACGTTTTAAAACTAGGGACAAATTATATAGACATGTATCAAAAGAATCACCATAAACTGAAAAATCATCCATGAACACTTCAATTATTTTCTGAATCATATCAGAAAAGATACTTACCATACACCTTTGAAATGTGGTGGGGGCGTTGCAAAGTCGAAACAGCATTCGCCGGTATGCAAATGTGCCAAATGGACATGTGAAAGTCGTCTTTTCTTGATCATCCAGAGCAATTGCAATCTGATTATATCCAGAATAGCCATCAAGAAAGCAATAATGAGAATTACCAGCTAACCTTTCTAACATTTGATCAATGAATGGGACTGAAAAGTGATCATTGCGTGTAGTGTTGTTTATCTTCCGATAGTCTGTATAAACTCTCCAACTATTTTGCACACGTGTAGGCACTAGCTCACTAGCTTCATTCTTAACAACTGTGACTCCGAATCGCTTTGGAATTACTTGAACAGGGCTCACCCACTTACTGTCCGAGATAGGATATATGATGCCAACGTCAAGAAGTTTGATAACCTCTTTCTTGACAACCTCGATCATAAGTGGGTTTAAACGGCATTGAGCTTCCTTTGTTGGTTTTGTACCTTCCTCCAACATAATCCTATGCATACATGTAGTTGGATTTATACCTTTAATATCTGCAATGCTCCAAGCTATGGCAGTTTTGTGATCCTTCAATACCCAGATCAATTTCTCCCTTTCTTCTGTTGTGAGTTGTGAGTTGTGATGATATGATGACCGGTAATGTTTCATCCTCTCCCAAAAATGCATACTTCAAATGTTCAGAAATCGGTTTAAGCTCCAATTTGGGTGCCTTAATCACAGAAGGAAAAGTTCTTTCGTTAGAAGTAAGAAGAGAAATAAAATAGGAAGAAGTCTTACCACAAAATGGTGAAAGAGACTCAAGGGCTACCACTATTTGGATTAATTCTTCTTCAATATGTTCGAAATAATTTAGCTTTCCATGTGTAATGCTATGCACTAACACCTTCTCTAAATTATCTTGTCCCACACCTTCATTAAAAAAATCCTACACAAAATAGTCAAACGCATCAATAGAAAAACAAGATTCAAAATCACTAGGGTACCTCATAGCATTGAAGATTCTGAACTTGACGCTTTCTCCATCAATTTCCATAGTTAAGGTATCATCGTAGACATCAATCTTCGTACGCGCCATTCTCAGGAATGATCTTCCTAATATAAGAGGAAGTGCAATAGGCATAGGGTCATGTTCCATCTCAAGAACAAAATAGTCAGCTGGAAAAATGAGCTCATTCACTTGCACAAGTACATCCTCCAAAAGGCCTTTGAGATATCTATTTAAACGATTTGCCAACTGGATTACTACCTTTGTTTCCTTCAAGTCTCCAAGGTTTAATGATTCATACACTGAATATGGCATTAGATTGATAGATTCCCCCAAATCACACAATGTTCTCCCAAACTCTTTCCCTCCGATTACACATAGAATGGTAAAGCTCCCAGCATCTTTTAACTTTGGTGGCAGCTTCCTCTGTAAAACAGCTGATACTTCCTCGTTTAAGCCACAGTTTCTTGATCATTGAATCTCCTCTTGTTTGTAAAAAGCTCCTTAAGAAACTTTGCATACTTGAGCACTTGTTTTATGGCATCTAAAAAAGGTAAGTTTACTTGGACTTTCCGGAAAGTATCCAAGATTTCCTTATCAGTTTGCTTTTTCTTAGACTTCATAAACCCACGAGAAAAAAGAACAGGGACACATGAGTTAAATGAATCTTGAACTTCTTTACTTACCTTATCAGAATCTTTTTTGTTCAATTCTGTAGCTTTATGAGACTTTTCAATTTCTGTTGAAGCCTCATTTTGCCCAAGATTTTTGGTTTGTAGCTCCCTTTGCTCATTTGTATCTTTTCTAGTCCTCTTTTGCATCCTCGGCTGCTCAAAAACTTCTTTTCCACTCCTTAAAGTCATAACATTCATATGCTCCTCATTTGGATTCACCACGGTTTGGCTAGGCAACCTTTCTGGTTGGTGTTGTTGCCTTATCAAACTCCCTAACTGACTCATTTGGCGCTCAAGGTTTTCAATTACTTTGTCTGTTTTCTGTTGATGAGATTGAGTAGAGTTAGCTAACGAAGCAATTAAATCCTCAAGAGACTTACTTAGAGCTTGTTGTTGTTGAGGTTGAAATGGTGTGTGCGGTCTTACTTGAAAAATGCCAGGTGGACGGTTATAGTTGTTGGAACAGATTGTTGTCCGTTGTTTTGATTGCTTCACTTTAAATGTGTATGATCGCGCCACCCCGTGTTATAATTGTTGGCGTATGGATCATACTTTTGCCTTTGTTGCCCATGAAACCCTCCAAATGCATTAGCTTGCTCAAGACCACCTTGATCCATTAACGAAGGGCACATATCTGTGGCATGTCCCATCATTGAACATACACCGTACACTTGTTTTAGAGCCACCATAACCTGTTGCACAAGATTAGTCAAGTTAGTTAATTGTAATTCAATACTAGAATTAGCACTTACCCTTTAACTTTCTTAAAAGGTAGCACATCTCTCCCTCCAAATTGTCATGTGTTGGCACCAGCAATATTCTTTAGCAATGCCTTAGCATTAGTTGGTGTCTTGTCCATGAATGCTCCTCCACTTGCTGCATCAAGCATTACTCGATCAGTACCACACAATCCTTCATAAAAGTACTGTATTAGAAGATGCTCTGAAATTTGTTGATTAGGACAAGATGCAACCAAATACATGAACCGCTCATAGTAATCTCCAAAGGGCTCTCCATGTTGGTGTCGGATTGCACATATATCTTTCTTTATGCTTGCAGCTTTTGTGCCCGGAAAATATTGCTCCAAGAATGCTTGCTTCACCTGGTTCCATGTGTTCATTGATCCCGGAGGTAAATTGTAAGGCTACTCTTTTGCCTTAGCTTATAATGTAAATGGAAATGCCCTCAACTTGACTTCTCCTCATCCACATTTGCTGGTCCCATTCCTGAGCATACCATGTGAAACTCCATGAGATGCTTGTTGGCATCCTCCGTTGAGAAGCCATGGAACTTAGGTAAGTAGTGAATCATACCGGACTTGAGCTAAAATCTTCCTTTTTCATTTGGATATGTGATGCACAGCAGTTGTTGATCTATATTTGGCGTTGCCAACTCCCTTAAAGTACAGCTATCAGCCATGTCTTCTTGTGGTTCTTCCTTCTCTTCCGAACTCAAATGTGGTGGAGAATATGGTGGTAAGGACACCAACGCACGCTTCTGCTTGATTGTTGCTCGAAGCTTTCGAAGTGTTCGTTCAAGCTCAGGATCAAAGGAAGCTAGGTCAATGCTCTTCGACCTTCAAGTATGCATATACCACAATGAGTACCTGAAATAAAAACAAAAACAAAAACATTAATTAGACAAGAAAAGAAAACAAAAGAAAAATCAATAATTAGAAATAACAATCCCCGGAGTAACAGCGCCAAAATTTTGATAAGATTAAAAGCACACCACAAAGTAGCACACAATTATCCTATTGATTTTCCTTATTAACACTAAGTTTTTTCAATTGTAGCATATGACAATAAGGGTCTTTCTCGCAGAAGATTGTTTTATCTAACTACTTAAAATGTCACAAAAACTGGGCTAATGTCCCTACCGACCAGCCACCGAAAAATAATTATTAGACCAACTTACTCTTATCTAAAATCAACAAAATTTAATATGAAGATACTAGACACATAGAGCTACACTCACACAAATTTTTGGGATTTTTGGACTTGATTTTCTATTTAAATTAAGTTGAACAAAAACATGACATAAATGGATTTTAAATTATAAAAACATATTCTATTTCACAAATTAAGAAAACGAGTTAGGGAAAGTGCTATCCACCACCAAATAATCATGCAAACATATTATGTTTCATTCAAATTCCTTTTATTTCCTGATGAAGATGCTCAAGTTGGCTCATGTTAGAACTCAACCTATTACTCTTTCTCATGTAGTATGTTAAGAGAATGACGTTTTCAACTTAACTTAGTCCCAAGCATGGAATCTAGAATGGTGTGTTCAAAGACTTGACAAGTAGAAATCCTTAAGAACGAAAAGAGTTTGAGTCATTCATTAACAAGTACTACTCTAGAACCTATGTAGGTCCTCATTCGACACGGGCATGCACACACATATTCATACCATTAGATTCCTAAATATGCTTACTAAGTATGCATCTGTAGAAAACACAAAGAATTCATCAATGAGACAAGTAGTGAAACAATTTTCATCGTTTCATAAAAGAACTTGAAACGAAATGTCATAACACATTTGCAATCATATTCGAGGCTTCAAAACAGCCCCTAGCTACTAAAAATTTAGTTACACATAATTCTCAAATTAAACCAAAAGAAAGACATGAGTTTGAGAAGATAAAACCTAAAGAAGAGAATGCAAAGATTTCCTCCTTCATTCCTTCCTTCCCCAACGTTGTTGCCTTGCCTTTTTTCCTTCCTTTCCGCTGCACCTACAGCCTTCTTTTCTTTTTCTTTTTTCTAAATTATTTCTCTCTTTTGCCACTGCAACCTGCAGCCTTTTTGTTCCTGCTTGCTGGCCCAGTTTGTTCTCCTTAACTCGCCCACTAATAGCCATTTAGTGATGACAATAAGTGAGAGGAAATGGTAAAAAAATTGTAACTCATTAGGTAGCTTTTATGCCCATTATTTTCACTTAATCCTCATCCTTAATTCCATTCCTTTGAAATTTGAATAGGTGTCAGCTGGGCTGCATCAGTTTTGGTTGCTGGATTTATTGGGTTTATTGCTTTCAATGCTTTCTTGTCAATTACAAACTGCTCAACCTCTTGTGTACTTTTCAGTGTTAAAACACTCATAACTTCTTGAAAAATGATATTAGAAATCCGCAAAATGCTCCAGAAAATAGACATCTGTAGCTTTCCAAGCATATAAGGATCATTCTCTAATTCTTTCTTAGCTGTTCGTAACTTTCTTCCAAAGTCAACTAATTTGCACAGGTAGTTTTGACGAATTTGTTACTTAAAATCCCACTTGTGCTATTTTTTCTTTTCTTTGCTTGACAAATCCTACAAAACACAAAAACAAAGTAAATAGCTCAAAAATATAAGGAACTAACTAAGAAAAGACAAGTGAATTTGATGTAATATATATATATATATATATATATATATATATATATATATATATATATATATATATAAATATGAGCTTATCAACGTTTTATTTCACAAAGTTACAAATCCAATTCGGGAAGATCCGTACGTCGGATTCTCGATCTGTCAGTTCCTAATATCCTTAAATATTACATTATATGACGCATTAAAGTTTGGTGATGATCCAACGGTCGGATCGTCGATTCATATAATAATCAAGTGATGTACCTTAATGAAACTAGGTTCACAATAATCAAATCACATCATATGGATATCAAATATGAGATCAAGATATCAAATTATTGTAAAATAACAACGGTGGCCCATTGCCACGTGCCACCGCGGGTGGCAGTTGGCCGCCCCAACTCACCAGAAAATTCAACTATTTAAAAAAATTACCAAAATTTACAAAATTGTAGATCTCAATAAGTGGAGTAAATTTCATACCTGTGACCAAGGCCTATTTGGCCGAGAAAGGCCCCAATTTCACTTAAACCCGCCAGAACCCTAGAAATGGGTGTGCCTCGATCTGTCACCACCGATGCTCGGCCACCCCTAAACTTGTTTGGGCTTTGTCCCTGGCCTCTAGAGAAGTGTTTTGGTGGTAGTAATTGAAGGATTTAGCTTCAGGATTTGTGGAATTGCCCCACAAACCTGTCGCCCCCCTCTCCGACGGTTCTTCATCAATTTACAACCAAATGTCTTTCCATTTTGGGTGGAAATGGAAGAGGGGGGGGGACTAGATGATGATTAGGAGTGGTGGTTTGGTCTAATTCATCGGAAAAATGACGAAAGGGCGAAGGAAAGTCCCCGGAACGGGTCTGGTCTGTCACAATTTGGGTGTGGGATCTCTGATCCCGTGCCTCACTCTTCTCTCCCTTCTTCTTATTTCTTCTCTCCTCCACTAGTCACTTTCTTCTCTCTCCTCCCCCGATTAGCCTTCCCCTCTCCCTCTTTTCTCTCCTTTATTTTTCATCTCCACCGACCATATCTCATTTCCTTTAATCTAGGCCACACACGTGGCTTTCCAAATTTTGCTCCAAAAATTTGGAGCCATCCAGAAAATGTTTAAATGACTATTCTGTCCCTTTTTTACTCGCCCATAACTTCTTTGTCGCCTACGTGTTTGTGTGATCGAGTTCTATTCGAAAATATAAATTATGATCTCAAATGGTCTACGTATTGTAAATAATTAATTCCAAACTTCAAACTTTGCAACTAGTTTAATTAAAATCTAACTTCAAATACATTAATTACATTCTAGAAAAATAATATAAAATCTTAATAATACAAATACGTAGATCATAACAGTGAAATCCAGGAAAAGGATTTCACAAAAAAAGTACATTAAGGTCAAGCGAATATACTTCAGGATACTCTCATGAGTTTGACATAATTCCAAAGAGAACTAACAATATTACAACTCAGAAAGTTTGCACATAACAATTCCTTGAGCAAGCTTTTGAAACGTCATATTCAGCAAAGACTTGGTGAAAAGGTCGGCCAAGTTGTCCAGGGAATGGATTTGCTTGATTGTAATTTTCTGATGTTCTTGTTGCTAATGTGAGAAGAAGAACTTCGATGCAATGTGCTTTGTGTTGTCTCATTTGATGTATCCCTTTTTAAGCCATTTGATACATGCTACGTTATTTGCATAGATCGTTGTAGGGACGTAAAAAAAATATCTTTGAGTGGAAGCACTTCAAATAAAAATAAAAAATAAAAAATAAACTAATAATTAAATGGTTATTTACCTTTACCAAAAAAAAGTTTAATTACCAAAAATATAACTAATAAATAAATAGTTAAAGTATCTTTCAGTTGGCTTTTATGGAGACAGATTGGTTGCCCTTTTTTTACAATGTCTTTATCATCTCTTTTTATTTATGCGATTACGGTTAAGTCATGTCAATATTTTTTTTATAGAGATAATAAGATA
This sequence comes from Crataegus laevigata, assembly GCA_963580275.1. Taxonomy (NCBI): domain Eukaryota; kingdom Viridiplantae; phylum Streptophyta; class Magnoliopsida; order Rosales; family Rosaceae; genus Crataegus; species Crataegus laevigata. The sequence goes on along the minus strand of OY756953.1, from coordinate 8,627,977 downwards.
AATAATAATAAAAATATAAAATGCTAACGTGATTTAATTATGACTGCATAAATAAAAGAAAATGAGAATGACAAGGTAACGTGAGAATAGACAATCTGCTCCGGCTTTTATCTCCAGTGAAGCAGACACTGTACTTTTAGCCCAGATACCAATAAACACGTACATATGGCCAGTCTAGCCGGCGAAAAGTCACATACTTAATGTCAAAGCAGCTCGTCAACCTTCGACTAAAATATCAGTCAACCTCTTCCGTCGCAGCCCAATAGAATTAGCCAAACCCACCACTGACTCCGATTCGTATGGCAATCCAACGGTCCAGAAGCGACCGTGACGATATCGTTGAGGGACAGCTACAAGATTACCCGCGAGTTCGGAGACAGTGCAGGAGACGTGGGAACTTTCGCTTTCGTACCTGTCACTGAGAAACTCTAAGAAAGGAGACGTATAGCTGAAAAGAAGGGGAGTCCTGCTTCCAGTCACTGGAGGGGAGGTGGGACCGGAATTTGGCTCAAGTCCCGATTATTATAACCTTAATTTTCGGCCGAGCCGGGTACTCTGACTAGTTGCTTCTTCACTTGCTTTCTAACTACGTATGTTGCACGCGGTAGTTAAACAAACGGCGCGGACCGAGTCAGCGTTTCCCTTCACGTTTCTAACCAAATTCCTTATTTAGTTTGTGTTAGATAAAATGTTTACGTCTTTCCAGAGTTAGTTTGAGATTGTGGTGTTTAAAAAAAAAAAAAAAAAAAAAAAGTGATGTTAAAACCAACACATTGTCCTATTTTCTCACCCATCTTATTATCTCACCCGCTATAAAAAAAAATTCAAATTTAACAAATAATTTCCTCACCACCATAATTTCTAAAATAACCTTTCGACACTACTCCTCCAATGTCCTGGTTTCCACCACCAGTCCCACCTTGAACTAACTTTACGCCAAAATCAAGATTGTAAATCTCTAAACAAACCCAGAAAATAACTTATCTAGTGAAAAACTAAAAAGGGTGAAAATTAACAACCTTGAAAGCCGCATAGTCATTGTTTTTGTTGGAGTTATAGAGAGCAAGAAATCTGCTTCCTTAATTTGACTGACTTCATTGGAATAAATTAATCAAATATGTGAAAGTAAAAAAAAAAAAAATCATAAATAGTAATAAAAAAAGGGAAAACTTGAAATAGGTCCAATTTTATAGCCTAACATTAGGATTAATCCAATTTTTAGTTATTTTTTATTTAGATCCAATGACTAGGATTCCATGTTAGCAATTTTTCTGATAAGGTTGATTTTTTTTAAATTGTTATTACTATTTTACCCTTTTATAACTTTTGCACGTTCTTCATATATTTCCCACGTTTTAAATTTTTATCAACAATTTAAATTCATTGTTTGATAGTTTCCTTCATCTTTATCCCCGATTTCTTGATAACAATTTTTTAATTTGAATTTCTTATCTTTGGTTCGTCGCATGTATCATTAGCAATGACAACGTAGATTGTATTCCTCCTTTTCTTTCCCTTGATCAATACCGTGTTGCCAAAAAAGATCTGGAGACCTATTTTTTCAGGTACAGTTTTATGATTGTGCTTTTCCTTCCTGGTTTGGCGATACTCAACCTTCTCCGTCTAGGTACAGTTGAGTATAGTTTGAACCCTCTGCATAATAGGCATAAGATGAAAGTCAAGTCTACGAGAAAGAAGTGCATATACCTGCACAACATATTGTGACTCTCGAACAATTCAAGTGAAAAAAAGGAAGAAATTTAGATCAAAGATACAGTAGCACTTGCTATCAAATACCTGTTATCCAGGTAAGGAACGCTGCAAAAACAAAGCCTAGATCACCAAACAAAAAAAATTAGAAAAACCAGATGAACACTGCTAAAATCTTCCGAGAATATTGCAATACCTGTTCTCCAGGTATACCAGGAACACCAAATCTCAGTTAACGAACGCTGGTATTAAAATTGAGGGGGTGTAGGACCTATTATCCAGGTAACGAACACTGGTATTGAAATTGAAGGGGTGTAATACATGTTATCTAGATAACGAACGCTACAAAAATAAAGCCCAAATCACCAAACCAAAAAATTAGAAAAACCAGATGAACACTGCTGAAATCGTCTGAGAATGTTGCAATACCTGTTCTCCAGGTATACCAAGAACACCAAATCAGAAAGTCGGCTACTCTGTTTTCATCATATACAGGGAGAATTTATAGCTTTCATATCTTTATATGGATTTAGAATTCAAAATTGGATTCCGCTGGATACGCAAAGCAATTTGATAGAGAGGAGGATAAGGTTTTGAATAAAAAAATGAGATTAATTTAGGTTGTAATTTATCTATAAGAGACCTGATAAACCATCTAATGGCAACTATTGTAATTTTGTTTGTAAATTGTGTGCACTTTAATTGCTGATATGGATGATTGTTGTACTTAGTAGCCCCCACTTATACTTATTTAATATTAGTTGAGTCAATTCAAAACAGGCTTCTAAAATTGGACCCGTATCAAAAGACCCCTAAAAAAATCCTAAAGCTAAGATTTGATTCAAATGAGCTGGAAGCTATCAAATTCAAGATGCAATGTAAAATTGCAATAAACGTTGAAAAGTTGAATTTTTTAATTGATGAACACATTTGGAATTGGAGCCCTAGAAATCATAGAAACGAACAATGAGAAAGGTTACATGTTGGTGGATTCTTGAACTTCTTCGGCAGTCGGAAAAAATGGATCTTTCTCTTACCAATCTACTATTGACGCCATTAATTAATCAGCCCAAATTTATAAATGAATTATCAACCAATCTTGTTTTATTCAAATAAAAATGAACCTTACCTCGAAAATTGATTAATTTCGAAATTAATTTGTATACAAAATTACAGTGGAGGCAAATAGAAATCATAAATAGACAAAGAGGGCAAAAAGCCAAAAAGGGATATTGGGTGATGAGATATTTTGTTATTTTTGTGATGCAATTTGAATTTGTAGCTGACAGAAAATTTGGGTTGGAGAAGAGAGATAGAGGTCGAAAGAGAGGGAGAGTTTCAAATGATTTAATACTTGTTTCCGAGATAGAGAGATGGGAAGAAACAACATAACGGTCGGTGGAGAAGCCAAAAAGAGAGAACGGGGAAGGGAGAAACTGGGGGGGGGGGGGGGGGGGGGAGAAACAAGTAGGGATTTAAAAGTCTTTTCCTACAAGGATACACATATCTTTAAAAAAATTATTAATATGTGGGTGGGAAAATAGGACAATAGGGTGGGTTTAGTAGCCCTAAAAAATCAGCTTATTAAAAAATTTAGAACACCAACAAAAAAAAATGTTTAACAAGTAGGGTCTGCCATACTTCTAAAAAAAATAGTTATTTTTTTCTTTTTTCAAATGACAAGTATACCTCCATATATTTAACAAAATTAGAAATTTGCCCCTTCATTATTCTATTTGACAATTATTATATCATATTAAATACCATATCATTTCTAGTCACTTAACATATTCATAAGAGTGGAGAATAGGCTTGAGGAATTGTGTGTTCATTCCTCAGTCCTGTGCCTTTATTTATAGTATTAAGGAGGAGAGAAATTTGCTCTTAAAGTAATACAAAATCTATTAGGAAAGATCTGTTAGATCTCAAAGGATTCCTATTCTATCTCTACTTAGGATTTATACAATCACAATATTGATTAGAACATATGTCACAACACTCCCCCTTGAGTGTGCAAATACTCAAGTAAATGGCGCATCAGATCTCTAGGCAAATGTAGAAGCAGTTGGTGAAGTCATCTCGTCTAGTCGGCACAAGTGATGAATACGAGTCTCAAAACAAACAGAAGAATGCATGGGTGGTAAAACTCACAAAACCTCGCCATGGCAAAACCCAATGTGGGACAAAAGCCTATAGTCAAATGAGAAAAGTGAGAAGTTGCATTAAGTCAAAACTATACGTATTCGGGACACAAGTAGGATGTACACAGAGGTAAGACCAACTCAAAATGGGTGCTTCGTCAAAACCTAGTCAGGTAGCAAAAATCTAGTGGGAAAAATGCTTCTAATTGCAGTAGATAAGCTATGAATTACGATGCTCTCTAGGGTTTCTTAGGGTTTCCTAAGTATCGCTAGGAAAGTGACAACAAGTCAGAGTCTAGCGGTAGCGTTGAAGTCAAGTTAGGCCTTTGGGATCTGTGGTGTTTACGGATCTCGTGTCCCCTTGGATGTTAGTCTAGCTTGTCCAGCTTATTGGAGACCAGCGTTGGTGGGCAGTTAATCGTAGTTGGCGAGTCGTCCAAAGGTTCATGGACGACATGGTGAAGAACTTTGCAACGCGGCTGGTGCTGACCACAAAAGAACAACGAGTAATGGTGATTAATGACAATGAAGGTTCTCTTCTCAAGACGACAAAGGTCTTCTTAGTAGGGAAAATGTTGACTCATAAGTTAATTATCAAGGAGAGATTCAAGCGACATATGATGCATCTCTGGTGACCTAAGGCTAAAGTGTCGATTGTAGAGTTAGAGGACGATCTATTTTTGTTTGTCGTCAATAATCAGCGGGAGAAAACGATGGTGCTAAAAAGGTAGACCTTGGTTGTACGATGGGGCACTACTGGTTTAGGCCAAGGTTGATACGTTGGCTTACCCCAACCAGATTGATCTTCATACTCAAAAATTTTGGATTCAAATCAAAGGATTGCCCCTTGCATACATAACCCGACACATAAGGGGAAAATTTTGTGACCATGTGCTTACTGATCAAAGTAGACTGAGAGATATTCAGGGGATGATTTTGTGTATTCGTGTTGCACTTGATATTACGAAACCTTTGGGGAAAAGTTTGTTATTATCTGTTGAGGGTTTTTTGGTGAGCATTGATCTTCAATATGAGAAGCTCCCAATCACTTGATTCTATGCGGGATAATTAGGCATATGGAAGAGTAGTGCGATCAGTTTAAGGGTAAGAAAAATGACGACCTTTCGAAACCCTACGATCGGTGGTTTTAGAGTGATGTTCTTGATCCTAGTTATCGTAGACCCCAAGGCACTCGTTTTGGTTTGAATCCGTCGCCAGGGTGGTCCATGAAAGTGCCAATAGATGGTGAGGATAAGGACGATGGTGCTGGTATAACTGTTTGCTCTCTGGGAAGGGTAATGAACGGGGAGGTGGTGGCTGAGATGAGGGAGTTAGTTAGAGATATTCAAGGGCTGGAGCACTAAGTCAGGAATTCCAATAGAGTGGTTACCTTACCTGATTTGAATATGAATTTGATTACTGATTTAGAACTGGAGGAGATGGTCATTGACTCCTTAGCCATTATTCCTTATCAGGAGATCCATATGATTACAGTCATTAGGATGGATAATAATGGGGATACGTCCAACAGTTCTGGAGGTTTATGTTTATTTGGGTTTGATTTGAATGTTGTGCCAGCTGGTAAGAACATTTCCCCTAATCATGCGCTCAGTTAAGCTATGGGTCCCCCTCTCCCCCCAGGTATGGCAAATAATGGGTTAGAACTTTGTGGCCTCAACTTCTCTCCTAATCAGGGCTGAATTAGCAATCTACTCTTATGGTGTCACGTTCTAGACTCAACTCCGCCGTAGCACGATATTGTCTGCTTTGGGTTATACCCTCACAGTTTTATTTTTGGGAACTCACACGAGAACTTCCCAGTAGGTCACCCATCTTAGGAATGTTCTCGCCCAAACTCACTTAACTTTGGAGTTCTGATGAACTCCGAAGCCAGTGAGCTCCCAAAAGGCCTTGTGTTAATTGGAGGTGGGAATGTACATATAAGGCACATCACCTCCTCTTCATTGGTCAATGTGGGATGTTACAATCCACCCCCTTAGGGGCCGGACGTCCTCATCGGCATATTCGCACCACATGATAGTATGGCGCTGATACCATTCTATCATATCCCAGAGCGGCTCTGTCGTAGCACGATATTGTCCATTTTGGGCCACGCCCACGCCTTCACGGTTTTGTTTCTGGGAACTCACACGAGAAATTCCTAGTGGGCCACCTATCTTGGGATTACTCTCGCCCAAACTCGCTTAACTTCAGATTTCCGATGAACTTCGAAGTCAGAGAGCTCATAAAATGCCTCATGCTATATAGAGGTGGGCATGTACATATAAGACACATCACCCCCTCTCTGTTGGTCGATGTGGGATGTCACAATCCACCCCCCTTAGGCCCAAAAACAAAATCGTGAAGGTGTGGTAGAGGCCCAAAGCGGACAATATCGTGCTATGACGGAGTTGAGCTCGGGAAGTGGTCGAGTTTGGGTCGGGATGTGACAATTTGGCATCAGAGCCACTCCCTGACCGGAAGTGTGACGACGAGGACGTCAGGCCCCTAAAAAGGGTGGATTGTAAGATCCTACATCGCCCAAAGCTGAGGATCTTGTAAGCCTTATATGTACATTCCTACCTCCAATTAGCACGAGGCCTTTTGGGAGCTCATTGGCTTTAGGTTCCATTGGAACTCCAATGTTAAGCGAGTTCACATAAGAGTAATCCCAGGATGGGTGACCCATTAGGAAGTTCTCGCGTGAGTGAGTTCCTAGAAACAAAACCGTTAGGGTGTGGTAGGGGCCCAAAGCTAACAATATTGTGATATGGCGGAGTCGAGCCCGATAAGTGGTCGAGATCGAGTCAGGATGTGACATATGGACCACAATGTGAACCATAACCAGTTGGCAGAAACTTCAGGTTTTTCTAGGGTTGGGACTTTTAAACTGGGCTCAAATCCATTTAATCTAATGCATATTATTAAGTAGCTCCACCAAAAAGAAATGAACAAATCGCATAGACATCACAGAAATAGTGGTTTTCTATTAGGTAGATCGTTATCCACTTCCCTAGATAAGCTTGGGCCAGCATTACCTGAACTTGGAAAACCTCTTCAAGGGGAAGGTCAGGAGCTCGAGGCCCATCCTGGAGGACGTAGGAAACTCATGGATAAGGTGAAGTATATTATTTTATCAGCAGAGGTTGACAAAGATCAACCCCGCCAGTAGCAATAAGTTACTTGAGTTGGAACTGCTGGGGGCTTGGGCACCTCCGTGTCGTTCATGTGCTTCAATGCTTAATTCATAGTAAAGATCCCATGGTAGTGTTCATATGCAAGACTAAAAGTAATGCTCATCAGATGGAATGTCTATGATTGAAATTGAAGTTTGATAGAAGTTTTACAGTAGATAGTAAAGGTAACTCAGGTGGGTTGTGTGTGCTATGGAAGGAAGAACTTAACTTGAATTTGCGGTCTTACTCGCATAATCATGTAGACTTTGATGTTGAGGTCCCTGGGGATGTGAAGTATTAGAGGTTTATTGGATTTTATGGTTTTATGGTAATGAGTGATCGGGCTAGGTCTTAGCAGCTACTTGGCACCTTATGTGGGAATGTGACTCATCCTTGGCTTTGTATTGGTAACTTTAATGAGATTTTCCAATCTAATGAACATGAAGGGAGAAATCCTAGGAGTAATGGACAAATGGAGGGTTTTTGGGACATAGTGAAGAAGTGTAAGTTCATTGATTTGGGCTACTCTGGGAATAAGTACACTTGGTTCACTATGAGATGCAGTGGTATTAAGGTGCGGTTGGACCATACATTAGGCTCTCAGGAGTGGATAAATCTTTTCACACAATTTAGAATGCAGCATTTAAATAAGACTTCTTCTGATCATGTTCAAATTTTATTAACTTGGAAAGGAAGTAATATTAACCGAAGGAAGAGACTTTTCCAGTATGAGGAGGCTTGGAACATGCACGAGGATTGTGCTAAGGTGGTTAGGAATGGGTGGGTTTAAATGTGGAGGGCTCTCCAATATTTCAGGTTACGGAGAAAATCAAAGTAACAAAGATGATGTTGACAAATTGAGCTCGTAGTAATGCCAGGACGGGGCCATGAAAGATTTGGGAAGTTGAAGACAATCTTACTAGTGTGTTGGGTCATCATTTCATGGCAGAGTCTAATGAACAGAAGAAATCCCTTATTGGAAGTTTGAACTTTTTGCTTGAACAAGAGAAATTATTTTGGTGCCAAAAGGCGAAGGAGAATTGGGTTAGGCTAGGTGATCACAACACTAAGTACTTCCACCAGAAAGCTAATATAAGACAAAAGCGAAATTAGCTGCATGGGCTGTTGGATGACGAAGGTTTGTGGCATGAGGACGAGGGGGTATGGAACGTGTGGTGGTTAATTGTTTTACCACGTTGTTCAAGTCTAATGAGGCTATTGATTTTGAAGATATCCTATGCAATATTTCACCATCAATTACGGAATAAATGAATTATGAACTTGGGAGGCATATCACAGATGAGGAAGTGAAGTGTGTTATTTTTCAAATGCATCCCACAAAGGCTCATGGTCCCGATGGTATGTCACCTAGTTTCTATCAAAACATTGGGCTACTGTAGGGACTAATGTTTGTAATGGCATTAGAGAAATGGTGTCATTAGGGCATATCCTTGCAAAATCAATTATACACGTGTTACTCTCAATTGCATCCTATCAGCCTCTGTAATTTGTTGTATAAAATTTTGGTTAAAGTTTTAGCAAATAGATTGAAGACCAATCTCCCTAATATCATTTCACATACTTAAAATGCTTTTATTCCAGGATTTTTTGATTTCAAATAATTATTTAGTAGCAACGAAGGTTGCTCACTACATGCATAAATGGTCTTCAGGGTTGAATGTGCTTATGGCTTTGAAACTAGATATTAGCAAGGCGTATGATAGACTGGAGTGGAGTTTTTTGGAGGCTATAATAAAGCACATATGTTTCTCTTCGAGATGGATCCATACAATATTGATATGTGTTTTTAACATGACATATTCTTTCAAGCTGAATGACGATCCAGTTGGGTATATGCAACCTGGTAGGGGAGTTCGACAAGGGATCCACTTTCCCTTTATTTATTTGTTATGTGTGCTGAAGGTTTATTGGATATCCTCACGGCAGCAGAAGCTGATGGCATTTTGAAAGGTATCAAGTTGTGTCGCTAAGCCCTGAGCATCCATCATCTTTTTTTTGCAGATGATAGTTTTTTGTTTGCTAGGGCTACATTACAGGAATGTCAGAGTATAAAGCAGGTTCTACGAGTGTATGAGTTAGCATCGGGGCAGGCTATGAATTTTGAGAAAAGTTGTGTGTCATTTAGTAACAATCTTCCTATTGTTGACAAACAACTCCTTACTGATTGTTTGAGAGTGAAAAGAGTAGAGTTTCACGATAGGTATTTGGGTCTACCGGTCTTTATTAGAAAGTTAAAGAATGAAGCTTTTTCGTATGTCAACGATATGCTTTGGAAGAAACTTCAAAGTTGGCGTGGGGGCTTGTTTAGTTGCGCGGGTCGGGTGCTCCCTATGTATTCTAATGCCAATGGGTCATATATCTGGAGGAGTATTGTGGCTGCAAGGCAGATGATAATTAAGGGCCATCGTTGGCAAGAGGGCAATGGGATGAATATCAAGATTTGGTATGATAACTGGCTATCGAGAGATTTATATTTTAAAGTGCTAAGTCATCCGCTGGTGAACTAGGATACGGAGGCTACGGTGGACAAGCTTATAGTGTCACATTCGCGGAATTGGAATGTTGAGTTGCTTCTACAAATTTTCTTTTAGGAAGAGGTAGAGCGATCCTAAATATTCCGTTAAGCTTCTGGACAGTTGGAGACAAACGAGTTTGGCACTATGAGAGTCATGGGAAATTCTCTGTGTGGAGTTCTTATCATGTCGTGAGGGATATTGTATTTGCGGGTGGGGATGGTGCGAGCGTCTTTGCTTATTTTCAGGATGATGGTTGCGATAGGTTGTGGAGGAAGCTGTGGAATGTTTGTGTACCAAGGAAAGTAAAGATTTGTGCATGGAGGGCATGCTTGGATGCATTTCCTACAAAGTCAAATCTTCTTAAACGGAAAGTGACTCTGGAAAATTTCTGTGTGCTTTGTGGGTCGTTTGATGAGTCGATAAAACATGTGTTGAGGGATTGTAGTTTGGCAAAGGCTACGTGGTTTGAAGGGCTGGGTCTTCGATCTATCGTTGGAGATGGTCAACAATTTATGCCCAATCTTACTCCTTGGGTTTTAAGTTATGTTTGATGTCATTTGGATGATATGAAAAAACAGGAATGATGTGGTGTGGAATGGAGTAGGGTTGTCGTGGCAAGAAGCGGTGGTCCAGTCGGAGAGTTGGCTACAAGAGTATCAAAAATGGCACAAGATGGCTTTGAAGAAATCCAACCGTCATGTCCAATGGTGGAGTAAGCCCGGTGTTGGCTGGGTCAAATGTAATTTTGATTGTGCTTGGGTTCAACTCGAGATAAGAGGTGGCTATGGGGTTGTTGCAGGATCATGAAGAAGTTCTCTTAGCAGATGCAGCTGGTTTAAGTAGAAGGACAAGTTCTGCGTTTGAGGCTGAGTTGTTCGCTGCTCATCAAGCGCTGTTGTTAGTCCAAGAGTGATGTCCAAGTGGTTCTAGTATCATCTTTGAGTGTGACTTTAGCTTGGTACTGGCTGTCATGAAGGGGAATGATGACGATTGCTCGCTAATAGGCCTTTTAATTAACTATCTTTGTTATCTACTCTAGTTGTTTCTAGACCTGGCATTTTAGACCCGATCCGTTAACCCGACCAGACCCGACCTGTTAATATTAGTATTTGGGTGGATGCTTAACGGGTCGGGTCGGTAACGGGTGAATCCGTTAAATAACGGGTCACTTTGGGTCAACCCGTTAGACCCGTTAACACCCATTAGTTGAGGATGTTTTAGTAATTTCATTAAAGTCTTAACAACAAAAAAATAAACTCTATGCAAAAAAATAAATAATAATAATAATAATAATAATAATAATAATAATAATAATAATAATTGTTAACAGGTCTTAACGGGTGAAACGGGTTGGGTTCGGGTAACCTGTTAACTTAACGGGTCGAATTCAATCCGACCCGACCTGTTTACAGGTCTCGTTGTTTCCTTAATGGATGGTTACCCATGTGCCGAGGGAAGGCAATTCAGCTGCACACCGTCTTGCTCGTATGGGTGTGGGTAGTAACTAATCAGTCTTATGGTTTAAAGATCCTCCTGATTTGATTAGGGATATTTTGTTAGAAGAAAGTTTATAATTTTGATGTATTGTCTTTTGAGGATATGTTACTTCTGTCGTGCGAGACACTCTTTTCCCTTCGACCAGGTTGAAAGCCCCGACAAGGTTTATCAAGGCCCATTATGCATAATATTCTCAAACTGTAAGTGTTCAATTTGATTTGCAATGAATATCGTACTTCTTTAAAAAAAAAGAAAAAAAACACATTTTCATAGCAATTTATATAAAAATTTACCAAACACGTACACTTTTTAATGTTAAAATCACTTTTACACAGAACAATTTACTAAATATTAAACAACTTTATTTTATAGCTATTTATACTCACAACACAGTACCAGCAATTTTTTTAAATATTTTTTTAAAAAAAAAGCACAAAGTAACTCAACACTATGTTTGGATGAGGGAAATAAACTTGGAATTTGAATAAAAGTCAAAATTTATAAATTGACATGCACCAATTCCTTTGTTTGGATTCACAATCATAGAAATTTAAAATTTCCGCGTGGAAAAAAACTTGGAATTTGGAACCCTCTAATTCCCAAGTTTAAATTCCATGTAAATATGTGTCATTTCTCAATTTCTATAATTGAGAGTTTAAAAATAACAAATCCCGCATTCAATTTCATTGCTAAGACCATCTCCAACCCTTGGGCTAAAAGCTAAATTTTTTAGCCCGAAAAATTTAGCTTTTAGCCTAGAAACAGTTTTTCTGCTTTAACCCTTTCTAGCCTAAAATTTTAGCCCGGAATTATTAAAGAATAAACTTAGGCTATTTTTTTCTTAAATTAAATTTAAAAAAAAATAAATATGTAGACTATCGTAAATTAATTTTATAAACATTTTAATAAAAAAAAATTTAAATTTCGATAAATATTTTCATTCAGTTTGGTGGAACCCACACCGATTTCTGGGCTAAATTTTGGGGGAAATCTGGCCTTGGTTTAGCATTTAGAATTTAGCCCGAATTTTCTCCTTGTGTTGTAGTGAGTTTGGAGGGAAATTTTGGGGAGTAATTTGGCTTTTAGCCCAGGTTGGAGATGGTCTAACCAAACAATAAAATTTACAAATTCTAGAAAATAAAATTCTATCATTTTAAATTTATTTAGTAATCCAAACAGAGTGTAACTTAGAGAATAAAATGAATAACAGACTTAACAGTAGCCTAATCCAAGTCAGTTAAAGGCGCGTGAAATTATGGTCGGCAGTTGGCGTGTACGCCGAAGCCGCTGGTCAAATTCCACATCACCTCCCCCACTATTTCTTCAATTCTTCTCCTCCGCCACCACCTCCCCCGCTTTCGTCGTTAACTTGCTCCAACATTTCCCCACACACACACACACACACACACACACACACTCTCTCTCTCTCTCTCTCTCTCTCTCTCTCTCTCTCTCCCTCTCTCCTCTGTAAGCCCTAAAAAGCAAACCCCCAAACTAACACACTCTCTGTCTCTCTCTCTCTGTCTCTCTCCGTCTCCTCACTTTCTCTCACTACACAGAGCCAGCAGAAGCCATGAAAGAACCAGAGAACGACCCAATCGAATCGTCCACCCAGCTCATCTCTTCACTCCACGACCAAATCCCACTCATCCAAAACTTCAAAGGTAAATGGGCCTTAATCCGGGCCAAGCTCTCGGAGCTCGAGGCCCAGCTCGTTGACTTCGCCGACTTCCCAACCTCCACGTCCCAACCCCTCTCCCTCCACGTCCTCCTCTCTGTCTCCCTAACCCTCAGCGACGCCGTCTCGCTCTCCCTCAAATGCCAGACCTCCAATCTCTCCGCCGGCAAACTCCGCACGCAGAGCGACGTCGACTCGATCCTCGCCCGCCTCGACCTCCACGTCGCCGACGCCGAGATTTTGATCAAGAGCGGCGTCCTCCTCGATTCCGCTGTCTCGTCCGACGGCAGCTCCTCCTCCAAGAGGGAGACGGTCCGGGCCGAGTGCCGGAACCTGGTGACTCGGCTCCAAATCGGAAGTGCCGAGTCGAGGAACTCGGCAGTGGAGTCGCTTTTGGGGCTTCTGCAGGAGGACGACAAGCACGTGATGATCGCCGTGGCGCAGGGGATTGTTCCAGTGCTCGTGCGGTTACTCGATTCGAGCTCAATCGAAACCAAGGAAAACGCCGTTTTTGCGATATCGATAGTGTCGATGGTGGAGAGCAACAAGCACGTTTTGATTGCGGAGGGTTTGTCGCTATTGAATCACCTGATGCGGGTACTCGATTCGGGAAGTGGGTTTGCGAAGGAAAAGGCTTGTTTGGCGCTTCAAGCTCTGAGCTTTTCGAAGGAGAACGCGAGGGCAATTGGGTCCAGAGGTGGGATTTCGTCGCTCTTGGACATTTGCCAGGGCGGCACGCCCGGCTCGCAGGCTACGGCGGCGTGTGTGCTGAGAAATTTGGCTGGATTTGCTGAGAATCAAGAGAATTTCGTGGAGGAAAATGGGGTTGGTGTGCTTTTGGGGCTTGCCAGTTCTGGGACGGCTTTGGCGCAAGAGAATGCGATTGGGTGTTTGTGTCATTTGGTTTCTGGGAGTGAAAGTTTGAAGCTTTTGGTTGCTAGGGAAGGTGGGATTGAGTGTTTGAAGAATTACTGGGACTCTGGCTGGAACAATAACAATCGAAACCTTGAGGTTGCAGTTGAGTTCTTGAGGCATTTAGCTTCCTGTTCTCCGATTGCTGAAGTACTTGTTTCAGATGGGTTTGTAGCTAGGCTTGTTAGGGTGTTGAGTTCTGGTGTGTTAGGAGTGAGAATTGCAGCAGCTAAAGCTGCTTATGAACTCGGGTTTTGCTCAAAAACTCAAAAGGAGATGGGTGAGTGTGGCTGCATTGCCCCATTGATCAAAATGTTGGATGGTAAAGCTGTTGAGGAGAAAGAATCGGCTGCGAAGGCCTTGTCGGCGTTGATTTTATATGCTGGTAATCGAAAGATTTTTAAGAAACATGAGCGTGGAATTGTGAGTTCAGTTCAGCTTTTAAACCCCTCAGTTCAGAATTTGGATAAGAAATATCCTGTTGCCCTATTGGCATCGCTTGCACATTCAAAGAAGTGTAGGAAGCAAATGATTGCTGCCGGTGCTTATCTACATTTGCAGAAACTCGTCGACTTGGAAGTAGAGGGGTCTAAGAAGCTTTTGGAAAGCCTCGGTCGGGGTAAAATTTGGGGTGTTTTTGCCAGATCTTGACGATAGGAGACACGACGAATGCTGAATTTCAGAGTATAGAGGTACACGAAGATGATTCACTGTTCTGTATGTACAATAGTTGTGATTACTTTTAGTTTTGGCTTTTGATTTTCCTTTGTTTTTCGTTTTTCCGATCTTATTTATAATTGCTGTTGATTTATGGTAGAAAAATTAAATTAGCTTCATTGTATCTAGTTGTGGTGACCTAACTGGATAGGCATCTAAAGCTTTGTTTTCTCAACAAAAAAGCCAATGGTTGATGTTGCTGCCTGGTTGTGAGTTCATACTTGTGTTGCTAACATTTACCTGTTTCATTGACTTCACAATCTAGCCAACCATAGTTAGTAAAGATTGAGCCTTATTTAGGGTAGCGATTTCTGCCCAATGAGAAAACCGGAGTGCGAAAATCACTAACTGCTATTTGACTTAAGAAGGCTGGTTCCACATTTATCATTTTCTTGCTCTTATTTTGTGAAGTAGTTGATACAGGAATTGACAGTTTACCACTCTTCTATAATTTATGATCGATTCAAAGCAAGATTTTTGGAATTTTAGATTGGTTTTTAATTGCAATTTAATTATTTATTAAGAGTGGCTAATTCCAAATTTCATTTGCTGATCCAATTTTTGCACAAAAAGAAGAAATTTGCAGTTAGGTCACTGCTTACCTAATCACTGATTAATTCGATAATAATTTGGACTTGGAGGACAATTAACAAGGGTGGGGCCAGAACCATGTTCTAGATTATTTGCATTACTGTCTCTAATATGTTCCTTCCCTGCAATGCCAATTTCTTGTAATTTGGTATGCCCTATTGGCCACCACCACCTTATCATCTTCTTCTGCATTCATCTCTGGTCATTGCAAATGTCAATCTTTTTGGTTCTTGGGTCCATGTTATCTTTCTGGCGAGATAAGGAGATATACAATACAACCGAGGATAGCTAAGAATGTCTCTACCCTAGCCTAACGTTCACAATTCCGGTTTGGGGGTTCATGCGGGATTATTCGGGTTTGTTGCCGCAATCACGTAATTTTCAGCTAGTCACATGGTTTTAGCAGATGTAAGTTGTGATGATAAGAGTGTAGTTTTGTGGTCAAGAAGCATGTGGTTTTGTTCTATCGGTCGCCCAATTTTGCACTCAGCGAATCTCCTAAACATATTATTTGCCATATATATATTAATACACACTATACAGAGACTCGGAATGAACTAATTTGGAAAGAAAATGACTTATGATTGATTCTGTGTCTTTCTCACTTAACTTTTGCTCTGTTGGATTGCTGCTAGTTGGAAATGAAATAAGACAGGTAGCTAGCTAGTTATATATGAGTTTTATGAGCCTCAGTTATAGGTGGGGGTGGCCCATCTTCATATTCTTTATCTTGTTATATATTTGGTTTTTATTTTTTTGACGGCATAAGAATGTTTGAAGAGGAAAAAATGGTTGCGGATAGTTGGTGACGAAGGGCTGTAAGAAAGAAAAAAAAAAGACTAATGCTAGTTTGGTCAATTTTTAGACTCAATTTATAAATTATGTGATTTTTATCATCAATAGAAAATAAGCACGTTAATCAACATTTAATTAATAATTCAATTATCAACAATTACGTTATATGATTTAAATGTGGAAACAATGTTAACTGTTTAGATGTGTTAAATCGTTCAGATTAAAAGTTTGGTATCATTATTAAAGTCTAGATAAATGAAATAAAATCTCTGAAATCAAATCTATCACTTTATAAAGTCTTTTATCCTTTTAAATCTTAATTTCAATACACTTGCTTACAGGACACCCTGCCAATGCCAATGATTTAGAATTAGTTTGAAATTGCTTTTAAAAGAACCCAAATGCGCTTTCAAACCGCCAAAAACGCTTTTGATAGTGTTCGATGGGAAAAGAGAGTATTTCGTGGAAGAAGCATCTCTTGTATGCTTTCTTCATAGAGGGCTTCAAGTGCTTTTCTAGAAGGCACTTGCATTTCTCTTAAATTTTTTGATGTACTTGTCACATCCTGATTCGGGCTTGACCACTTCCCAGGCTCGGCTCCGTCGTAGCACGATATTGTTCTCTTTGGGCCCGACCATGCCCTTACGGTTTTGTTTCTGGAAACTCACACGAGAACTTCCCAGTGCATCGCCCATCTTGGGATTGCTCTCTCTCGAACTTGCTTGACTTTGGAGTTCCGATAAACTCCAAAGCCAGTGAGCTCCCAAAAGGCCTCATGCTAATTGGAGGTGGGAGTGTACATATAAGGCTTATAGGATCCTTACCATTGGACGATGTGGGATCTTACAATCCACCCCCCTTAAGGGCCTGACGTCCTCGTCGGCACACTTCTGGCCAGGGAATAGCTTTGATACGTCAGAACTCTAAAGTTAAGCGAGTTTGGGTGAGAGCAATCCCAGTGCGAAGCTAATATGCAAACTAATGATAGGTCATAAGCACGATCATACTCATGTATGGTTTACCGATCCGTCAAGGATCCTTCTTGTAAGAATTTTTTTTGTTCCTAGGGAGGGCGACTTCAAACTAACAAAAAATTTCGCTTTGTGAGGATGGGGATCCTAACTTAAGGAAAAAAAATAATATATATATAGTCAATTCATACTTAGTGAATTCTATTGGGATCCCAATTATATATAGTCAATTAATCTTATTTATGGTTAAGAAATATAACTTTATTCTTAAAAGCCAAATATAATTGGTTTACTCCATTGTTAATTTTAACAGAAATACTCTATGAATTAAACTATAGGAAGAAGAGAAGAGAACCTCACTTATAAAATGTTTGCTAACAAAATAGCTCCTCAACCAATTTATGATGCATCAGTTTGAAGAACTAGGTAGTCACTTTCTAACGGTAGGAATTGGCAAACTTCAATAAAGAAACTGGAGCCTTGTTTCACTTCTCCACTACTAGAAATTTGGCTATAAGCCACCCTTTTCATTTGGTGGCTATTGTCAAGTGTTGCCACTCACATTGGTGGCAAACCTCTGTGGCCACCAAGCACCTGCTAAACTAGAGAGTGTGGCCTATGTAGAGGACTCTATTGTAACAATGGCTACCAATATTGCATTGGTGGGTATGTGAATAGACAATAGTACAAGGTTTTTATATTTCATAATTATTTCTAAAATTCAAATTATGTCATTGTCTCTCTTATTAGTGGCTATATTTGAGACTAACATTGGTGGCTTTCATACTCATACACCCACCAATCCTATGTGTCTCTATTAGGATCAGTGGCTTTTAAAGTATAGGCACCAACAATGGTGTGAATCTATAGCATTTCAAAGTTCCAGTAGGTTCGAATTGTATCTGTGTAGTTTATTAATATATCTGTACTCTATTAAAACTCAGCTGATTAATATAAAATTCAGATGAAATTTAAATTTGCCCAAGGATTCACATTGACAACCAACCACACTTTGTATCCCATACATTTATCAATAACAAGGTTTGTCTCTATTAAAGACACCATATTACATTCAAGTCTGTTGTCCAACACATCCAAGTACCCAAGGGTGATGACGTTACATTTTATAACACCTATGTACCTATGCACATACACCAACATCAAACTGAAAAAATAACTCCACCCAATTGGATCTATGCCTTCCCTATGGCATTTGTACTATGTACATGAAGCAAAATTCACAAAAAGGATCACAGTTAGCTTATCACTTACTAAAGCCAGTGACATTCACCATGCATGGACGATACCCAATCTCATCTTTTGTGCCATTATTCTGCAGCACAGCAATACCCTCATCTTCAACTTCTCCACTTGCTTGGATCTCCATAGCATTCCCTCGTTCAATTCTATTGACACAAACTTGTGTCCCATTAGCGCGATTTGGTTCCACCATGCCTCCATCAGCAGCCCTCTTTAGCGCAAACATAATTTCAGCCCTCATTTCGCGCTTCATATTCTCCACTTCCAATTCCACCCGTCTGTTGTGTGCCACCATTGACTCGACATGCTCTTTCCTCAATTGTGCAAGCATATTTGCTGCCTCAATCCTTTGCCTTTCCTCTCTCTCTCTCTCTCTCTCTCTCTCTCTCTCTCTCTCTCTCTCTCTCTCTCTTGCCTCCTTCTTAAGTCTATCAATTTCAAAGTTAGCAACTTTTCGTTGCTCCTCATATGATGCTCTAATTGCTTCAACCTCTCGATAAATTCCCCTTTTCTCAGATATAATACATGGCACGTCAAACCACACAACCCCTGTCCCAAACCCTCTTACACGGTTGTCTCTCTCAGGCCTCAATACATCAGCGTACACAATATGCCGAACCTCATCAGTTATGATCTCATTCCTATCTTCGTACAACTTCAGATTTGTATTGAATTCATCCTGCAAGTAGTTGCCAAGATTAATTACTAATGCATATGCACTCTATATACATTTGAAAGCCTTCTAACTCAAAGATATTCCAACCATATTTCTCAATATATATGGTTCTATTAGCGATTGTTCTATTCTTCAGACTATAGTGCATACCAATAAACTCATATGCATGGGAATCTCTTTCATTACTGCACTGTATTCACTAATGCAAGCTGCCGTTGCCTTATGCACACTGATTTCACTGACATTAAACAACACACAATCTAAAACACCAGTTTGTTCACAATCCACAAACCTTTTATATATCTCGCCTACATATGAATCGTTTGTAACAAGTAATTGATGGCATACTTACAATTATTGCAGCTGATCGAGCATCCACTGGTTCCCCATTCTTCCGAGTATGTGTTAGCGTAAAGAATGTAATGCAGTCTGGTTTGCTTCCATTCACTTGTTCCTGTTAAGATAAATTGTCAAACAACTAATTGATGAGTAATTTCATAACATTGTTTTCAACCGGCACCTTCATTCCATGTGCACTAACATGTACTTAAGTTACCATAACACAAAACTCACAGCAGAGCCTTACATGTTCGTGTCTGATATGCGCAAAAGACTTGGTTCCAGTCGTGTGATTTGTTTGAATCGCCTTCCTGTTCTTTCTACAACATGCAGCATGCTTCTACATATGCCAAGTTTATCATGCATTAGTAGGGCTATGTGAAAGGAAATTCATCCTAATTTCACATACATACAATCCATACATTTATCATCCACATTTTGTCATAACTAAATCAAGCATATATGGTGCAAAAAAAAGGAAGAACATTTGATCAGTGTGTGTGGTACCTAAGCATCTATGGTGTCCCATAGTTGTACTAACAATTTCCATATCCTTGGTTGACACGGCCATCATGACAATGGAACCTCTTCGCTAACGGTGAGTGCATGCATGGAGTATAGTATGCCTTCTTGAGGTTTGCCTTGTAATCCTTCCATCTATCATTCAACTTCTTCTCACAAATCCGCCGAATTTTTGTCTCCAATTCGAGTGTTATTGCATCTGCCAAATCAAGAGTCCCCTGCCCATGTACATATATATGACGTCAATAATTATGCACCATCATTTAATATATGAAATATGAAGCTGTACAGTTAACCTGTAATACCCCTCCAATAGTTTCAAATATTTTTCTAATAGAACAAATTAAAATTATAGGAGACAAAGTGAAAAGAAGCCTCATTGCACATCACCTATCTGCATAGATGCTGCCTTTTAGTGGTGCATAATCTTCCTGCAGATCCTATTGTAATTTTTCTATGGAGCCTTCATCAACACATTATTGGTGCATCTCATTTCAAATATATCACAATGAACCGACCTTTATTCTAGTGCTACTTTCTAAGTGACCAACTGCAAAATAATTGACATGACCAATGAAGAGTTAAACTTGTGTATGGATAACAGCAGTTAAGGTCAAAGTAGGTTTGGAATAAATTAATCATAATTAAAAACTTAAGGCTTCAACCCTGCTTGTTCAGTAAGTAAATAATAGGCCATGTGATGGCATTATGTGGGTTTTTCTTATTCTAGGGTTAAAACTAAAAGGCAATGATTTCTTATTCCAGGCTTCAACCCTGCTCGTTCTAAAATTTGAACTCTGATTTCTTTTGGCAATTTTTTAAATTCACTCCTCACATAAGGATTTATGTTTAAATGGTCATGGAGTGGGTTATCTCTCTTACTTCTCTCCTACGATGCATGGACATGGACACGGATACAAGAATACGACACGGGGATACACCAAATTTCTAAAAACGAGGACACGATACGTTTGGGATACGGCAATTAAAAATATAAATAAAGAAAAAAATATATCTAAAACATTATAAAATAATCATTCAAATTTATTACTCAAGTTCAAATTTATTTCAATAAAATCTAAACAGTTAGAAAGATAGTTCATCCAACAAGTAATTAGTCTTAAAACTTGAAAAAGTAAAAAGATAATCCAAAATACAATAATATTATAATAATACAAAAAATTAAAAACAAATAAGCAACTTCATTAGATTGGAATGGACTATGGGGTAGTGGTATGGGTATTATAATATATTATTGTGGGCAGTGGTATGAATATAATAATATTAGTTTCAAGTTCAACTTTCAGATAAGCAAAAGGCAGATTAAGCTTTTAGTTTCGGTTTTAGTTTCACTATTTCACAGATGGGTTTTGTGATGTCCTCGGCGAATTAGAGATGAGTTTTAGTTTCAGTTTTAGAGATGGGTTTCGAGTTCACAGTTTCACTATTAACAAAGTGAAAACGAAAGCTCACTAGTCACCAGTCACCAAGAGTTGCAGACAGAGATGAAGGAGAAGACGAAGACGATGGAACGGTTGCAGATGACGGTCTGATTCGTGAAAGTCTCCAAAGTAGAGTGATTTATGAGGTTCTAGACATAAATCTGAATTTTTTTTCTTCTGATTATCCTCCGATTTTAGAGTGATTTCAGTTAGCTAACTTCGATCAATCACGATTCTATGCGGATTTATTGTGATTATTTTTTATTTTTCTTCTGATTATCCTCGTATTTTAGGTTCAAATGTATCCGAAAAGTAGGATACTTGTATCTGGACAATACGATGTGCGTATCTTATCAGTCCTAAATGTATCTCTTCAGTCCAATACGTATCGAACGCGTATCCACGTGTATCTGTATCCGTATCCTCAAAAGTGCCAGATACGGGATACGGAGGCTTTCTCCCGTGTCCATGCATCATTTCTTCTCTCATAATTTAATTCAAGATTGAGCTCCTGAATTTCTGCTCTCAACTGATGATTTTCTCTTTCTAAATCTTCTCTCAATTTTCTCTCTCTGCTCTAACTATGTATTATGAATACTTCTTCTTGAGAGTAATCTTGATCTATGATCATTTTCATTTCTTCTATAGTTTTTTCTTGTTTATCCTTAAAATTTTCATAAAACGGTTTCTTCCCTTTACAAATATTCTCCCAATTATCGTCTGACCAATTGAAATATTTTTCTACTTCATTGTCTAATTTATCAAAATTTTTACAGTGATTAGCTACTAATTCTATGTATTGAAAATTAACTTTTCTTTTAATATGTTCGAACTTTACTTTAAATCATCTGCCCGTTATACTATCTACAAAATTTAACCATCTTCTTTTGCTTAATTTTGACTCGTTTAATTTGTAGTAAAATCGAGCACAATTATATTTATTTGGATCTACAGTTCTTTTTTCTCTCTTCCAAACGGTGCTTTAAATGGTTCATATGATATTGAAGAAAACTAAATGGTTGCCTGCTTGAAGAAGTGTCCGGAGTGCAGTGCACATAAAAAACCCATTGAATTACAAAAAGTAAAGGATTATAGAGTTCACATAAGCAACAGAAATCAGATTCTCAGATTCATTTCATCAAACTTGTAGTGTGCAAGTCCTCATATGCTCTCGAAATATTGAACAAAATTGAACTTGGTTATGAAAAGAAAAAAACGAAACTCAGAAATCTTGAAAAATTTGGAAGAAAAAAAAATTTGGACCATTTCTCGATTTATGCGTGTCATCCTTGCGCAGGGGCCATGCTAATCTTCTCTGTATCGTTCCAATTTTATCGGATGTCCCCGAAGGGACGAGCGTGCTTACAGGTGAATGCTATATAAAGGCTGTTGAAGAGAGTCTTCTGCTCGATGTGGTATTGGTAGCTCCCCTCTATCCTAAGAACCGCACCCATGTTATTGTCGTTTATGTGCAATATGCCAATTAGATTCTGGGGTACCTAGTGGAATATGAACTTGTAGGACGACAATTACAAAGAACTTGTACGACAATCGGAGTTAATACAGCCAAATAGAAGGCGTTTCTAGCAGCTGTATGAATAGCATGGTCCTAGAAAATGCTTGGTGACCCTAGTTAGCAATGGCATCATCAATGAAATTGACCTCTCTATAAGTTCCCCTAAACTTAGATGCTAACAACCAAATGTGAGTTCAACTGTTTTTGCTCCTGAATTATGGAGTAGAGAATTCAAATTTTGGTTCAAAGTGATGAACATTGCATTTACCAACTGATCTAACTCACGAATGAAGTGCTTTTGGTAAACCCATGTTAAGGGAGTGGGTTCGATAACACGAGGTCTCAAGTTTGACCAGAGTCGTCCCAAGGGCAAGGTGGCCAAAGACAGTTTAGGTATTAAATTAAGAATGTCTCGTTAAATTCTCGTCTTAGACCTCGATTTTTATTGGGACAACTCTAGCTCAACATATTCTTAGATATCACAGTGCAACTTTCACAAAGGTCCACCATCACACTCACTTATTTTATTTTATTTTTTTGAAAGGTCACACTCACTTATTTTTACAACAAAAATAAGCAAAAAAAAACCTCTTTCTTCTTCTACTACAACAACTTAAAACAACTTAACAAGAGGATCAAAACCTAAATCTTTCCAGACTTGGTTGCAGAGCTGATGGTGAGCATGAGCAAGAAAACGACAGACAAGTAGGAGAGAACCAAAGAATCAGTCCCTCTTTTGCAGAACTTTCCAAAGTGATCACAAATTGGTGCCCAGCCCGAGTGGCCATTCCCATATTGCCCCACGTACCCTATTGCAGTTGCAGCCGAGCATCCAGCCATCAGCAAACACAGCATCACCTGCCAACCATTCCAAAATCATCATAAAGATATCATCATGCTGATCAGACAATGATGCTTTAGTCCGATGCAGAGATTCGAAAACCTCCTTATAGGAAAAACGGTGAAAATCCTACTAGGTCAATAGTTAGTTGGTATACAGTAACTTTATGCTAATAAAAACCGAGCTGGCATACCAAATTGTGTAGGAACATGAACATGACATTGTTGTTTGAACAGAAAGATTCGAACTTGAGATATCTTTTACGAAACACGCAGAAACTCTGCTAGACTAATAATTATTTGGTATTAAGGAAAATAAAACCGTGCTGGCATACCAAATCGTGCAGGAACAAGGTGAAGTAGTTGGCGGGATTCGAGCCATTGCGGTGGATAAGAAAAACGAGGAACAAGGAGAGCAAGCAGAAGGCACTCACAACAGCATTTGCATAAGCAAAGAACCTGCAAAAAAACATAATATTATGGAAAATTAATTAAACAAAATGGCTGAAAAATAATTAATATTTTTTTGAGGGAATATAAAAATTGGTTTTATGGTCTTTAACCTTACTTGAAGGTAGGTGAATAATAATAACGAGCATCAAATTCTATGCCAATAATCTGACTGGTCTGCTTGTTGGTGACCATCAACCAAGTTGCAGCCAATGTAGCAGCCACTGTGACAGTCCTCATGAAGATTTGGACTCCAAGAAAAATCTTTTGGGTTTTCAGAGGAGTTTTCAGAGGCTGAAACTTGGATTCTGTGCTGGCCATGGTGAATATTTCTTGGGTTTTAAGGGGTGGGTTTCTGAAGAAGAACAATTGCAGAAAATAAAGGACAGATAATAAGAGCTGAAGGGAAAGGGTAAGGGGAGATATTGATAAGTGTGTGGAGTTAAGAGGAGCATTTATAGAAGAAGAAAATGGTGAGAGGATTCTTTAGATTTAGAGTGGAGAGTTATGGTGTTGGTGTGACTTGTCAATTCAATTGCAAATTATGTTTAAGGGTTTCATTTTCTCATTTGCCAAATTTTGTTCGACAATTGCAAGTTATGTTGGACAATTACATGGTTTTTTCTTAATTTTAATGCAACGGTATTAAGAAAAGAAAATTCGAATATAGGACTTCTCGTGAAAGATTAAACATTTTAACTATTTAAACTATGTGCCTTGATTATTACATCATTAAACTTGAACTCATGGCGGTTCTCTTAAAATTAAGTTTGATATTTGCATAAGGCATACTTTGTTTTTATTTTTATTTTTTGACAAACAATAAGATAATTATACAAAATTCAGTTAAGATATAAAGGGAGCGAAATTCGAATTTAAATACAAATGACAAAGTTGATTAAACTCAATTACCCTCGGATTGAATGATGATGCTCCTAGAGCATTTGAGTGGTTCAGAAAAGTTTCAGTTTTGGAAGAGAGAAGGTAATTCTTATTACTGTGTAGTCAAATTGGTTTAAACTTCATGAATCTTATGGCATTATTCACATAATTTCAAACCGCTCGTAACAGAGAATTACAGCCATCTGTCTACCATGTTGATGTCATGTAAATGGTTACTAATTTTTTAACGTAGTGCTGAGCTAAACACCAAATAAGTGACCTGTAATTCAGGATCCCATTAAATTCCCAAGTCAATGTTGAATTGGATTAGCTTTTTTTTTTCTCCTTCTTCCACTTTTGGTTTCACACTTACAACCAAGAAAGTAGATTCATAAAAAATTTCTTACCATTAAGATGTTTATGTTATTAGACTGTAAATTTGAATTATTAAACCTTGTTGGTCTTCACTCAAACAAGTGACTTATATTCAAAGTCTAACAATATAAATTAGTCCGATAAGTTTAACAAAAACAATCTCAAATCATATTTACATATCAATTCAAAAGTTTACCTTTTGTTCAAGGCATTTACTTCATAGGTAGAACTTTGAGCTTTGAACCCATAACATGTCTATCACTTTTTTTCCAGTCGTTCAGTAAAAAGTTACAAACCCTTTATTGGAAAACCACGATGTGTCCTGCAAAATTCACTACCTCCTAGATTTGGATAGCCAAACTGTACAACACTTTTGTCTTTAAATTGGTGCAAATCATGTAAGTTTGATCCAACCTTTCAGATAAGGATGCTTTCAGAATGGGAATTTTTCTCAAAAGCTGCAATCGATACAAGAAAAAAGATGTCGACACGACACGTTTTGTGACTCGGGGTACGACTCCCTAACCATATTCAATGCCATGCATACATTATAGAGACTAGACGGAACCAAAATATATGCATTCATGTATAAAAATAAATTGCTTAAGGGGTTGGATAACACCATATGAATCCTATCACCAAACTCCATTAGGGTAATGTTTTCTCATTAGCTAGCTTTAAGTTAGGCAAAGGTATGCAATTGTTGCAGTATGACAATGTAATACTATTGGCTCGTCTTTCTATGAGCTTATTCAGTGTCCAAAATCAGATTGGATTGCTTAAAAGACCAGTAATACAATATGATGAATCCTATCACGCGCTTCATTAGGGAAATGTTCTCTATTTAACTTTACATTGTGGGGCAACTATATGCTTATGTTGATAAACTGTTATGGTATAAATACTACTGGCTTGTCTTTCTATGAAAGCTTCTAGGTTTAGATTAGATTGCTTAAAAGATTGGATAATACTATATGATGAATCCTATCACATGCTCTTTAAGAGTATTAATGTTCTCAATCAGATTTATGTTGTGAAGCAAATGTATCATTAGGCTGTTGTAGCTGGATAATGTAAATACTATGGGCTCGTCTCTTATGAGATAGTGCTTAGACCCAGCAGTTTCTTATACGACACGGTGACACGACATGAAAACGACACGAAAATAACAAGTTTTGGGTCAACACGATAACTAATCGGGTCATTATCGGGTGACCCGTTATTAACGGGTATACACGCGGGTAACACGTGGGTAATCCGTTTTGACCTGTTAAGAAAAACAAATTATAATTTTAAAGTTTAATTACTAAAAATTTTATTTTGTTGTGGCCTATATTTTCTAGAGAGGTGCGGCAAAGAGAAGAAGAGAGATTGAAGAATAGTCTTGAGGAATTGTGTTGTTATTCCCCAGTCCTTGTGCCTTTATTTATAGTAATTAGGAGGAGAGAAACTTGCTCTCCAAGTAATACAAAGTCTATTAGGAAAGATCTTCTAAATCCCAACGGATTCCTACTTTATCTCTAATAAGGATTTACACAATCACATATTGATAAGAACATATGTCACAACACTCCCCCTTGAGTGTGCAAATACTCAAGTAGATGGCGCATCAGATCTTCAGGCAAATGTAGAAGCAGTTAGTGAAGTCGTCTCGTCCAGTTGGCACAAGTAGTGAATGCAAGTCTCAAAATGAATGGAAGAATGCATGAGTGGTAAAACTCACAAAACCTCGCTATGGCAAAACCCAAGGTGGGAGAAAAACCCATAGGCTAAGGAGAAAAGTGAGAAGTTGCATTAAGTCAAAACTATATGTCTTCTGGACGCAAGTAGAAGAGCTCACAAGGGTATGATCAGCCCAAGATTGGTGCCTCGTTAAAACCTAGTTAGGTAGCAAAAACCCAGTGGGAAAAATGCTCCTAATCGTAGGGAAAAAGAGTACATTAAGATCAAGTGAGTATACTTCTGGATACTCCCCCTGAGTTTGACAACACTTCCAAATGAAACTACAAGCATTGCAAATGAGAAAGTTAGGCATACCAATTCCTTGGACAAACTTCTGGAAGGTAGACTTTGGCAGTGACTCTGTGTAGATGTCGGCAAGGTTGTCTGGGATTAGACTGCTTGACTTCAATCTCTTGATGCTCATGCTGATGTAGACACAATATGCTTGGTGTTGACTTGTTGGATGTATCATGATCTGGTCGATACATACGGCGTTATCTTCATGGATCGTTGTTGGGACTCAACGATGGATGAAAATCGCAGGGATTTTGAATATGCTCAACAAGAGTTTTCAACTACATCTCTCACGTGATGAGACATAGTAAGTCTTGGAACGATTCAAAGGTTTCGCAACAAAAGGTCTATCTGGTTGACCTCCAAGATATTACGGTGTTCCTTAATGGTAAAGACATAACCATGCGGGAACGTACCTTGTGCGGTCAGACAAACGGTCTGATTCAACGAATCCCACAAGGTAGGCATCATTCCGAAGATCAAGGGGGTGTGATCTATTCTAAGATGCATAGGGATAGATAAGCCCAAATCCGTAGTAACGGAAAAACGTCTTTATCACCAAATTTGGTGGTAGCGTGTTAGGCGCAGTGCTGCTTTATGCTAAAAGATTATCAGCACATAAGATGTCTGACCTAGTGCATTTGAGCTAAGTACAACAAACGCCAATGGTACTTAGATATGGCTGCCTCACGTTCCAATATGGAACCTTATGCTCCATACCCTCCGTAAAGGTCTCATTTGAATCTAGCATACAGACGATCAGGGTATACTTAGACATAACACCTTCTGGGTCTAGTTCGAGTGGTGGACCAGAATACCATCAAAACTAGCTTGAAACTTCAGGTCGAGGAAATGTCAAGTTCTCCCAAGATCATTCATCTTACAGTCCGACATGCGAGTTAATTTGCTCAACTCTAGCAATTTCAGATTTTGTACATGCAAGGGCATATATCCCTAACTGATCAAATATTCACTTAGACGGGTATACCATATCTGCCCAGATAGTTCTGCATCCGTAAAGTGAAGACCTCATCAGAAACGAGATGGTGTTCTTGTGGTCTAGAACTATTTGAATCAGTACATGTAAGTCCTTTGGAAACTCCATGTAGGTTCATATCACGATCCCAGAGATACTATAACCACGTTTGTAATGCTATAATCAATCACATGGCGTATGAGAGAAACCTTGCGCCAAGGCGTCATATTACACTATTTCATTCATCTCATTCGTCATAGATTGATTCTTTTAGTTGACCAATCAGTTCTACGTCGACATTAATCAACGGAATGCGGTTCGTTATCGTCGCTTTTCATTTATGTCGGTACCATATAAATGAAACATCATCTATGATAATCTCATTCCAATTCTATATCTCATCCAAACTAGTATACAGGACCAAGAACTTCAGGTCTCGGGAGTAATCCGGATTTAATCTCATGAGATGAAAAGGTTTGAGACAGCGATCGAGGGGTGGATTCGTTCGTGCCACGTTCCTCCACTTTTGGGGAGGTGAATCCTCGAACCGAGTGATCTACCATGCTTCTGGCATAAGATAGATTGATTGGCTAGCCACTAATGTACGAGGGTCGGCCACAATTGTGGCGTTCCTACTTTCAGGACAAAAGTCCGAAGTACATTTGGTACACATCTTTGCAGGCACATTTGCAGCTGGTACATGTGATCTCGTCACTTTTTCTAGATCAGAGTAAGTGTCTGGTTAAACTCTGACGATCTAGATTGGGATCAATATGAGACATAGTGGGGACGTCCACGATAATTCGCGTCGTTCTTTAAGAATGGTGACGTTCATATCTCCCCCTAACAACGGGAAGACTGTCTCATAAAAGTGACAATCCGCAAAGCGAACGTTAAAGAGATCGCCTGGCAAGGGTTATTAGTAACGAATATTAGAAGGAGAATCATAACCGACATAGATTTCCAGCCTTCCCTGAGGACCCCTTTGTTCTTGTGTACGTAAGGGCGGCGCAAATGGCACATAGACCGCACAACCAAAGACGCGTAAATGCGATATGTCGGGTTCGTATCTGGTAACCAACTGACACGCGCTTTATAAGGTTGGGTCGTGACGGGCCTCAGGCGGACCAACATGGTTGCTTGCAATATTGCATGGCCCCAAGCAGAGGTCGGGAACTTTGGTATGTATGACCAGTCGACCACGCAATCATTCGAAGGCGTTTAATGAATGCTTCTGCTGGGTCGTTCTGGGTATGAACATGAGACTAGATGTTCAACTTCAAAAAACCCAACCGACATGCAATATCCATCGAGATTTAAAGTGTTCGATGTAAATTTCGATCTAAATTCTCCAACTTATCTAATCAAATAAATTTGATCGGATAATCAGGGTGGTGAGCCCTGAGCTTGTTAATCTGAGCTACCAGTGTGGATAATGCAACTTGTGGACAACAGTCACACGTGTGACCAACGTGTAGAAGCATCAACCAATATTATAAAGTATATAAATGGTTCGTAAGATGGTTGAATCAGTCCACAAATGTCCCTTTTGAATCATTTGTAAAAAGATGGAGGGTGCTAAGGTATAATACGTGTCCAGGTATGATTTCTTTACTTCTGGTAAAAGGATGCCCTAAACGGCGCATCACAAATAATCCTAGATATCCCAAACGTACATCCATAGCGAAAATTCCTTAGGAATCGCGGGCTTCTGGCCGGCCACATAGTGGCTTGAATAGGTGTAATCCACTCGTTAAGCATTCCATCTTCTCTAGAATATGCATTTAACTATATTCGTAGGAAGTGCAAAATGGTGATATGCCAAGGAATTTTACTCCATTTTTCTACATTGGTTTCAATATGGTAATAATACTCTCGAATATCCTTAAAGCTCAAAAAGGCGTTCTGCTGGAACGAAGTGAGTATAAGGAGCCTTTATGGTAAAATTAATACCATTGGACAATATAGGGCAGTGCCATGCCCCACAATCAGGTTGGATAAGCCTGAAAATGTTGTCAGGGGATGATTAGGTATGAAGTTAGCATAGAACCAGACAACTAACTTCCCCACAAAACATACCTAAGCATGAGTTAATTGTAGTCACATGTGGTAATCTTCGTTAATTAACTCTGTATTCGAGAATAATATTGACATCCAAACACCAATCTTAAATCCGAGAATAAAATAAATTATTCATAAAATAAACCAAAAAGATAAGGGGGTTCGGCCAATAGGCCTTCCATGTCAAATTTCGCTCTTCCAAATGTGTTAGGTGGAGCAAAATTAGTCTCATTGATTGACTACGGGAATGGTACTTTTCAACAACATTGGTAGAAGCACTGAAAAGTGCATAACCAATTATTTATTCCGGCAAAACGGAGTTAGATTCTGCAGGGTTGAGGTTCGGGAATACTATCCCTTATTCTTGAAGTTTTAGGTGCCAGGGATCATGCTTTGGGCGTGATACTACCTTTTGGCAGGCCTGATTCTACCATATGTTTGGAAAATACATTCGAAAATTGGATTGTGAGAGAGGGACGGACCCAAATTTGGGTTCGGTAGGCCTCTGCCGAAGCAGAGCATTAGTGTTCGGTCCATCCCTGCAGAAGCAAGGTATCACCATTTTCTCACAGGTGTGGTAGTAATCAAATCCGAGAATTTGGTAAACTTCTGTTTTCTATACTGCTACTTCAGGAGCAAATTAGATATAGAAGGACGAGAAAAATTTTCTTCCAGTCAAAATTCAATCGGATATAAACTTCAGAATTGTACCTATTCATGGACGTAAAGGTTTCAATCATGTTTTGCTTCAGGCAAAAAAATTATCTTTGCGTGATTGGAACTGTCCATAACGAGTCAAAGAGCCATGAAGTCCTCATTAGTGAGGTACTTCCACTTGATATACTTCAAGCATAAGTCTTCGAATGAAGAACTGGCTACAATGATTTCTCAACTAGTCATAGTCAAGCAAGGTGTCACGTCTTGTATCCACATAAAGTAGTTTCTTATTCGAAACTTCCAAATCAATGAAATCGAACTTGTTACGGTTCGACAATACGCTGAATGGAGGAAACAAAAATGTGATTGGTGTTTTAGGAAATAAAATTTCCATAAACAACAAATTTAGAACATTTCTAAGATATGGTTTGGTTTAAACGGATTTAAGCATGGAGAACTTCGGGTCTCAACATGAGTGTTGTACATTAAGAAACTTCAGGTTCCTATGGCTCTTTTCTGAAACTTCGGGTTCGGAAGTATGAACTTTAAGTTCATAAGACCTGCAAACAAACACAATATATACAAAAATATGCAACAAGAAATTATGCAAATATGTATAGAATTTATAATTTAATTATTTTAATTGGCTGGGCTGCGGGCCAGCGAGAAAAATTGGGTGAACAAAACTCAGGCCCAAATATGGGCTAAGAAAGAAAAAGTGAGAACCAAATCCCGTTAATAGGGTTTAAGATGTCATATGGGCTAAGTAAATAGGCCCAAAAGAAAAACATTTCTTTTTCACAGGAATTGGACTGCAGGTCCAACTGAAAAAAAATTTGAAAACCCAAAAATTAAAGGAATGAGCTTAAAGCCTAGAATAGTCTGCTAGGCTGGCTGCTTGATGCAGGTCTAAAAACTAAAACGGGCCGTGAAGTCTTAAGCCCAAAAATGGGGCCCTTAGTTTTCTAGACTCAAGCAACAAGGGCTGCTGATTTGTAGGCCCAAAATGCAGCTCCAAGTTGGGTGTGGTCCGAGAGCAGTACATGCCCAAAGCCTTTGGGGTGTGGAATCCGAGCCCATCTGCGATGGGTGAAAGGTTTCGTCGGGAGACAATGGAAGACCGCTGCTGGCAGTGGTGCTTAGACGCCGACGGCGTCACAAGGGACGGCGGCGAGCATGGATCACAGATGTCAAGGCCGTCACCGTGGATCCTTGAAAAATGAGATGGTGGAAAACGCACTTCAGGGCGTCGGAGACGGCAGGAAAAAATTCCAGAAATCGCGATGGGTGTCTAAAGAAATCCGGCGAACTGTTTCGACCGGGAAAAATTGATCTTTGTCGTCAAGATCTATGGTGGTGGAAAATTTCTGGCATCACCACTGTCTTGCAATCACCGAGTTTTGGTGATGGGTGCGGCTGCGGGCGCAGTCCTCGATTCCGTCGAGGTGCAGGGGCTAGAGGAAGAAAACGCCTAAAACGGCGTCGTTCTGTTGTTGGGTCCAGGAGCTATGTTGCTCAACTGGGCTGGGCTGCAGGTCATGGTTTAGACACAGGCCAGTGCGAGCTTGGTGCTCAAGCACTGGGCTCCCGTAGTTTAGGTCTAAATTTGAAACATATATATCCATGTTTCCAGTCCCTAGTCGAGTTCTAGGGTTTCGACAACCCTTGTTTTTCTTTATTTTTGTTTCTGTATTCACACATATTTAATTCATATAATAGTAATATTATGATTATAATGCATACACAATTTATGTAGAATCTAAAATTCCTAAAGCGTAAAGTTGGGTCATGCATTATGGTGAAGGTTCAGGCAATCAAGGCTGAAAAAATATTGAGTTAAACACCGTTGTTTTTAGAAGAACCTGGATTGCGTGATAAATATTGTGAACGGGTTTTGTAGGAGTTCTTTCTTCAATTTCGGCTTTCATCTTCAAGCTTGTATCACGTTCAACATAAGGAGAAAAATAAATTGAATCAATAAAAGTATATGAATTCAATAAAATCAAAATTTAATCAATTAAAAATAATTGAAACGTAATACTCCCCTGATTGAAGACGGATAAATTCTCTTTAGCACAGCGTGAAGAGCGTGCTGATAACATGTTGTGGCCTATATTTTCTAGAGAAGTGCGGCAAAGAGAAGAAGAGAGATTGGAGAATAGTCTTGAGGAATTGTGCTGTTATTCCCCAGTCCTTGTGCCTTTATTTATAGTAATTAGGAGGAGAGAAACTTGCTCTCCAAGTAATACAAAGTCTATTAGGAAAGATCTTCTAAATCCCAAAGGATTCCTACTTTATCTCTACTAAGGATTTACACAATCACATATTGATAAGAACATATGTCACAACATATTTGTATATATTGGTATATTCTATATTAAATATATAGTTTTGTATTATTATTCTATATAAGTTAAAAAAATTAAGTTTTATTAATTAATTTATTTTTATTATGAGAGTTTCTTATTATCATTAATAGGATAAATTTTACTTAACATGTTGTTGTCCAAAATTAAAATCAACTAGTATAGTATTAGTATAGGTAATAAGACATCCCTAGAAGTATGAAAAATGTAAAAGAATATATAAACACTCGTGATTTATCATTCCTCCACAAGTAGACAATGATTACACTTACATTATCGTTTGGATTTTTAAAACGTCCAAACCGTTATGAATAGTATTTTTTATTTGAGTGTAAAAGTAATAGAATTAATAATAATTATTGTAGAAGTGTAAGAAATGTAAAATACACACACACACAATCACTCAACTTCGAAATCCGACACTATAATCCATAAACCTTAAATTTGTATTTAACCGTTGATTGTCGTTTAGGCTTTATTCTTTATATTGAATTTCATTGTTAAAATTTTCTCTTTTGAAAACATGATCTTCTGGGGGATGTAGGAAGATGAACGGTTCGAATCTTTGATATCGTGTCCTGATATTTACGGTTAATTGAAATATGAGTCGATGTTATATAATTTGTAGAGACTTTATAAATATCAAGCAATATTTTCACTAACGGTAAAACTCTGAACATAATATCAACGATCCGAACTGTTCATCTTCCTGTATCCTCTAATAAATCATGTTTTCAAAAACAAAATCTTAAAAAAAAAATTGGTGAGAAAAATGAAGTATAAATGTAAACAACAATCGACGGTTAAATTTTGATCTATGATTTATATGATTATAGTGACACATTTCAAAGTTAAGCCCTTCACGAAAGTTGTAAAGCTTGTCTTTACGAGCGTTTATATATATTTTCTATATTTTTCACACTTCTACATTAATTAAAAAACTATTAAAGACTTTACTTAAACAATAGCCATAGAATAAATGAGAGGAGAGTGCTAATGTAGAAAGTCTCACTGAAAATATCATCAATATAACTCTTGAAGACAATATATCAAGTCAGGGTGTCTGAAAATAATTTACCCACGTTCTAATCCTCTCGAAATGAAAAAAATCATTTACCACACCCATCACACTTACCTTTATTTATATGAGCTATCTAATCCAATTCTATCCTAAGCACCAAACAAGCTTGGTGTTTGACAAAAGAACATTTTATGTCATTATATCCGAAGTCTAAATATAAAAAATTCATCTACGAAAAACGAACATTGAGCAATATCCAATGCAGCACACGCATTACTAAGAGTAGCTAAGATTTATAGATGTCCATTATTCATTTGATGCAACAAACATGGCGTAAGGGAAGTGTACTCATTTAATATGTGGTTCAAATTTCACATCTTTGTCAAGCAATCTTCCTTTTTTTCCCTCTTTGCCACTGTACATTGGCTGTGTTGTGTATGTCGTTCTGCAAGCACTTGAGACACATATATGTCAAAATCTAATGCACCAATATGGCATCAAATTCAGGATGGAAGTAAAAGATCCAATCATATTAGACCATAAAACTTACCACACTATATGCAATCAGTGTTGTAGAACCCAACATATATTGGGTGTGTAAGGCACTAGGGAGGGAGATTTGCTGCCTAGGTTTCACTATCAATGTGCACCTTTATCAATGTGCACCTTCACTTTCTACTCGAGAAATTAGGTAGGTTTTGAAGTAATACCAAAATTAGCAGAGGGCAAAACACCATCTGAATTGTTCAAACTGGCTAAATCAAATCAATTTGGCGATTTAGTAAGTTTTTGCATTGAAAAAGTATAATCTTAAGCTGAATCAAAACTAAACTCTTATTTGTAAACTAGTTAAACCGAATCAAACATGACCACGCTCACCCTTTATAAAAAATAATATGATGGAAGTAGCAAATAAAGTCCAATCAGTACTTCATGTTGATTTATCAAAAGTATATATGATCGAATAGCAAATAAAGTCCAATCAGTACTTCATTTTGATTCTTAGAGGAAATTAACTCTTCATGAAAGAACTATGAAATTCCTCAATTTGTTGCACTATTTTACTTTTCTTTCTAAACTAAATTTGTATTTTGCTATTTTTTACAAAGCATTTTCTCCAATTTAGTAAGCAGTTTTTTTTTTGGATACTTATTTTTTTTCTTAGCTGGACCACTTCTTATTTGTTGTAGACAAAGAAGATGACGGTTCTTTAACTTTCATTGAAATGGATCCACTTGTACTACAATCTAGAGGTTTTAAGTTTGATTTTTGTTAAAGGTGAATTCGAACCAAATTATTGTGGCTAGCTCATTGTGAGGCTTAATCACTCCCCAACCCTTAGTGTTGGCAATATCGTATATATTTAAAATAATCTTCAATTGAAATGGAAAAGATATAATATATATATATATATATATATATATATATATATATATATATATATATATATAAGGTTCTAAAAATAGTTAGGCGCTAGTCGGGCGGTGGACAGGGGTCTAGCGCCTAGGCGGCCTAGGCAGATTTATATAAATTTATTATATATCTTACAAATAAGTACATATTTACACCTAAAAATATATATACTTATATGGATAATAAAAGAATAATAAAATGCAAAAATAGAAGTAGAAGAATACACAAATTATATGCATCCAAAAAGTTCAATATTTAAAAAATAGTAAGCATATAATCATAATGAGGAGAATTTGGACGATAGGCTAAATTCTTTTTGTTCATGAATCATGATCCTTGTATTGGATTAGACATAGACTAAATTATTTAACCTTGTTGTATCTAGTTTATTTCTTTTCTTTGTACGTATCCCCTCAAAAGTGCTCCAATTCGTTTCACTATTGGATGAACTTGTAGTAAATCTATCATTTGCAAATTAGGTACACCATTTCCATAAGTATACCATCATAAAACCAAAAAAATAAAAAAGCACACAATTAATAAAAATATATATATTTATAAAAAAAAATCGCCTAGGACCGCCTAGCTTCCAGCTGCTTTTTCCAAACACCTTGCCCAAAATAAGGATGGGCTCCATCGCCCAGCGCCTAGGCTGATTTTTAGACTTATGTGTGTGTGTGTGTGTGTGTGTGTGTGTGTGTGTGTGTGTGTGTGTGTGTGTGTGTGTGTGTGTGTGTGTGTGTGTGTGTGTGTGTGTGTGTGTGCATTACCAAAGCTGATTTCACTTAAGGACATGCATATATTTTCTAGCAAAACCACAAATTTACAATAAATTTTGTTGTAGACAAATCACAATTTAACATATATGTATATAGTTTATTTTTTTTCTTTTTGCAGTTTTGACGAATTATATTATTACGTGTCAAATTGTGATTCTCAGATACTGAGCGATGCTCTAAATTGTTGTTGGTACCTATTTGGGCCCGAAATGTTGGTTTGGGCCGAGTTTAGAATTGTTCTCGACTCGGAAGCTTAGCTCAAGGGTCGCTGTGAGACATTCGGTTTGTGGGCCGCCTAGCCAAGGCCATCTAAGTACCAAAAAATTGAATAGTCCAGATAAGGATGAAGTGGGCGAGTCCTATTGTAAGGTAAATGGATAGGGTAGTTAAGTCCTGATGCGATAAGGATTCTCGGCTAGATAAGGATGCTGAAACTTAGAAGTGAATCTGGTCTGATAAAAGGTTGAGTTCAAAGTCTTATTGGAAGTAGGACTGGCCGAGATAAGTTTGGATCGAAATAAAGAGTCATAATCCGAATATGGTTTTAACTTGATCGAGAGAAGGATTGTTGCTATAAATAGAGGGGGAAGTGCACCATTCAAACCCTCTAATTCAACACACAAATCTGCCCTACACAAACTTTCGCTCTACGCGAAACCTCTCAACAACCTCGAGATTTTTATTTTCATTTTTCCAACACACCTTCAGTTTGGATAAACAGCATTATGAAGGCAACCGGTGATACCTTCAGTTTGGATAAATAGCACTATCGTCGTAAAATCAGCCGACCTTGGAGCATCTTCAGTTTGGATAAATAGCACTGCGTCGAGGCCGACTGGTTATCTATCCTAGTCTCGGTCGACAAGAGTTTTCGAATCCTTGTTGGTAGAGGTCATTTTATTAGCCTTCTTGACGAAGTGAGGTGTTAAAGATTATTGGGCTCGGCACACTGAACGTCGAGTTATTTTATGATCGGATACTCACAAGTGGGTTTTAGAGTTCGGCATTCTAAACTTCGCAGAACTAGTAACCTTGTCTTCAGGCTCTAGAACCCAAAGGCCGAGATGTGTTCCTTCCTGGCTGCAGTCGAAAGATCGAAAAGTTAGCCGTGCACTCAACCCCACGCAACATATTTTACTCCCTGGCCAAGCTCGGCCGAAGAGTTGGCACAGGCGCACACAACCGAATGACGTAGTTAGCTCATTAGTTACTAAGCATGCTGCCACGTAGGCTAGGTAGTTCTCAAGGTCAACATTTTGGCACGCCTAGTGAGACCTAAGTGCTAAAACTACAAAGTTTATACCTGTCGAAACACGGTCAGTGAAGAAGAAAACATTTATGGGAAAATCGACTGCTACACCTACGACCCAAAACATGGATCCAGAAAGCTTGTCACAGGCACAAATTATTGCTGCCGTGACACCTGATACATGTCGAGAAAGGGAAGTTATTCTCGGCGAGCCGCTTCGTGATACAAGAGTCCTCACCAAGGCTGCAAAAAGATGTCTTGTCGTGGGGGCATTAGGATTGTGACGAGGACGGTGGTGAAGCCTCCGATTTACCAACCAGGTCGTTCTTCAGAAGATGACTCGAGGAACAATCTCGGCAGTTCGAGCAAACGTTCAGCCTAGAAATAAAAGGAATACTAGAAGAACTATGCGGTTACAGCGCTGTGTACACTAGATTGCTCGAGGTTCTGGTTAGTAACACCCAAAATATGGGATTTATCAATTGAGCTAGACAATCCATTCCGAAGAATAATATAATACCTGTATCAACGGCCAAAGCAGGATCTGCTCGACTTAAATCAGTTGAATTAGAGAAGAAGAGCGGATCGAGTAGCAAAACTAATGAATTCGAGGTAGAAACGCCATTTGTGGGTTTGGTTAAAGTTCAAAAGATGATTGATTCGGCCTTTAAAAAATGGCCGAAATTTCCAAAATTCATTCATCCATACCCAGCTAATGTAAAGTAATTCGAGTACCCTAAAGGCTTTAAAATCCCAAATTTCAGCCTTTTTCGTTGGAGAATCATCTCTGTCTTCTTTAGAACATGTGGCTCGTTTCACTGTGCAATGCGGAGATGTCAATATTGACTTTCATAAGTTACGGCTATTTAACTTTTCGTTAATAGGCTCAACATTCGCATGGTATATCAATCTTCCCCCTAATTCCATCCAAAGCTGGGAAAAACTTGTGGAGAAATTCCATGAACAGTTCTATTGGCTGGGAATGGAGATAACATTGTCCTCATTGGCCATAATGGCTCAAGCATCTGATGAGTCACCAATGGAATACCTGACGAGGTTTAAGTCGGTCAGAAAATGGTGTCGAGTACCTCTCCCTGTAGTCGAGTTCGTGAGAATCACCTTGAATGGTTTGGACGTGGAGTACAAAAAGAAATTCTTAGGGGCAAACTTTCGGGATATGTACGAACTGGCTCAACATGTCGAGCAGTATGATTATCTACTCTGAGAAGAGAAAATATCGAAGTCCCCAACCCAATTTACAAGAATCTTTCGGTTAGTTATGCAGCGGTCGAAGGCGAAGACCCCCAATATGCTAGTGTAGACGCGGCCGAGATTGTAATCGATAAGCCGTACATATGTAAGGCTTTGGCTCATCCTAACTCCAAAGATGTCCAAACTTGCTCGGTTTCTGAAATAGTTGTGATCAAAGCATCAAAAGTCTATACTTTTGATATCACCAAGGCCGACGCAATTTTCGACCAACTGTTACTGGAAAAGATTATTAAGCTTCGGCCAGGACATAACATCCCTAAGGCCAAATAGTTGAAAAGAAAAACATATTGCAAATATCACAACTTGAATAAGCACACGACAAACAACTGTGTCATATTTCGTGATGCTAGTCAAAGTTGGATTGATAAAGGCAAGCTGAATTTTCCTGAAAAATAGATGATTATCGATGTTAATCCCTTTCCCTCGGCGACAGTCAGCATGGTAGATGCTCATTTTCCAAAAAGAAAAAGGAAAGGGAAGGCCGAGTTTGTTCCGATACAACATGTTTTAGAACAAAATTCTCGGCCCCATCTCAAGATTGATTTATTCTCAAACGAGCCACCCACAGAAATTTCAAAACCGGTTGTAGTCGAAGCCATGTCAGGATCCAGTGAAGAAGAGACTGAGGGGCCAATGGTTTTATGCAGTCGTTGTATAGCACGCGTTGTCCTAACAGAGCCAAATGAGAAACTGTCTCAGGTTCCAACACGGCGGCCACAATAACACCTCCAAAGGTACTCAGTGCTAGCCAGCGCTAAAAGGTGTTCGATAGGCTCGATCCCCAAATATGAACCGATAGACCATCCTCGGCCAAACAACGTCTTGACCTTGACACACCCTTCTACAATGAGGATTATTAGTCGTGAAATTCCAGCAGTTTAAGTTCATTGGTGAACCAAAAGACTTTTAAGCCGCCTGAACCACTTGACCAACGATGGTACAGTTACAACTCTCCCACTAGCATGTGCACTGTATTGTCCAAATCCCAGAAACGTCGCCACCAATGGATGGACTGCATGGTTCGGCGACAAACAGCATAGGCTACCTCGGTTCTCAAATGGCAGCCGAAGGAAACAGCGGGAAGTAAAGATGGTCAACAATCATGACCGAATTACTTCGAGGGAAAAAGGTAATTGATCGCGACTTTGAAATCACCATTGAAGAGTTCGAGAAGTGAATCAAACTCCTTCTTTGACCCGAGGAAATGCAAGCTCGTTTTGAGCAATTTAGAAAAGAAGCGGAAAGCAAACTTCTTTTGTTGCCTTCACCAGAGTCACTAATTAAAGTACGACAGAATATACAACCTCCGTTTCTCAGTGAGGCCTTAGAGTACATGCAGGAGTTTCATAAGAAATACTTTGCTAACGATTTATATAGCCTACCACAGGAATGTCAAAAGGCCCTCAACCTGGCTCTAACTTACCCCGACGTCGAATAGATGATCCGAAAGACCACTGATCTGGCAATGAAAACTAGGTTCCAACACATACATGAAGCCCGAGTTCTCGACTTTGAGGTCGATCCATACACCAATATAGATGCCGCTGAGCTTCCTTTTTCTTTTAAGGACCTTCAGTATTTACGGTACCATTTCGAAGTCTTCTCGGCAGTGGCTCTCTTTGGCCTTACGGCCGACGAGAAAGAACGCGCAACGCGTCTGGATGTGTACCTCAATACACGAAACGCTCGAATCTTTTATTAGAAGCAAGCCCGTGAAGTGACATAAGAACATAACCAACTCCATGTCGAGTGAGCTCTAAGAGGACAACCAAAACGACACAGAGCCGGAGAATGTGCCACAGAAACCACTTCTTGAAACAAAAGATGGACAAGCCGAGGATAATCAAGAGTGGGATACTTCAGCCGATAACCAGGAATAGAACGACCACAACCTGATGGGCCATTCAGTCCTCGAAAATATAGAGATTAGTATGGTCCATGTTTTGCCTGTCGAGTTTCAGCCGACCACACCGCAACAAATTTCCTAGATAGTGACGTAGTTGTCGAAGAAGCAACATAAGTTGACTTCGTCGTCGTCAAAGAGGATGGGCCATAGAGCAAGCAGGATAAATTCAAAGTAGCTCTCGCCGAGCTTTTTCCCCGCTCTTCTACCATTAATCTTCAACATCTAAAGCCGTTGTATGTTACAGCTCATATTGAAGGATACCCAATTTCTAAGGTATTCGTCGATTGTGGAGCAACAGTCAACATTATGCCCGTGTCCATCATGCAAGCACTTCGGCGTTCTAATGACGAACTCATCCCGTCAGGTGTAACCATGAGCAACTTTGTTGGAGACAAGTCCCAAACAAAATGGGTGTTTCATTTGGAGGTGAGCGTTGCCTGTCGCAATCACTTAACTGCATTTTTCATAGTTAATTCAAAAATTAAATATAATGCATTACTCGGCCGTGATTGGATCCATCAGACAAGCTGCATGATAGGAGCATATTTATGCGACTTAGCTTGCTTGTTTTCTTGCATTTTGGTTATTATTTAGTATTTATTATAGTGTTTAAAGTCATTTTCGTGTGTTTATAGGTTTATATGTCAAAGTATGCAAAAAGAAGCAATTTGGAGCATTCTAGAGCATTTTTGGGCCAAGATTGGATAGTGCAAGCATGGAGGCATGAGGATGGACGAATTTGATGCAAAGAAGCCCAAGAATTTGATGCAAAGAAGCCCAAATTCTACATTTGAGTGGATGATGCAATGCTTAGCTCACCATGACATTTGAGTGGATGATGCAATGCTTAAATCACCATGACATGTTAAGTGGATGACTCAAAACCTACCACCACCAACAATTCCCATTTGTGCCATGAGTTACCTACCCATTCCACCATAAATTTGTGCTTAAACAAGTCCATCCTCTCCCTATAAATACCCATGGTAGCAACCTCATTCAAATCATCCAAGAATTAACCATTCTCCAAGCCTTTCCTTGCCTCTCCCTACATATCTAAACTCCTCCCATCCATTCCTCCATATAACCAACCCTTCAACATCATTCCAACCTTGTGTTGCCACAAAGAAGAAGAGGAGAAGCTCTTGGACGTGCTTGCTATCCAACAAGGATCGTTGGAACGTTTAGGTGTTTTCTTTCTTTTATTTTTAATGTATAATTCTATTTATCTTTGTTTTGTGAACATGAGGAACTAAACCTATTTAGTTAGGGGGAAGTTTGAAGCCATGAACATGCTTGTGATATGAATTGATTTCTTCCAATTGTGATTTAATAAGTTGTGATTGCAATTCAATTATCTATTTTCTTCATAACTAATTCTTGTATGTTTATTAAGGATGCATACTTAGTTTTCATACATGAATTAGATG
Organism: Crataegus laevigata; assembly: GCA_963580275.1. NCBI lineage: Eukaryota > Viridiplantae > Streptophyta > Magnoliopsida > Rosales > Rosaceae > Crataegus > Crataegus laevigata. The sequence goes on along the minus strand of OY756953.1, from coordinate 8,585,804 downwards.
CTAGAATATAAATGAGTTTCACCTAATCGTTACAAGTTTATATTCATAAGTAGTGAAGGTTGCTTGTCACAATCGCGTTAATTGAATTCTTGGCATAAGTTTCATGCAATTCATAGTAACAAGTGCCTCGTCAACGCTTATGGTTTTCATAGAACTTAATGATTCTTGCTTGTATCTCTTTTATGCAATTCATTGAGGGAACTTGTGGGGAATGCCTTGGGTTGTCGTATGCAATCATCCAATCCATTAACTTAAGGAAAATCTGAGAATTAATCTATGCAATTCATGGTTAATTTGGGGCGTTGAGAATCATAATTTATTGAAAAGCAATTGGAAATCGATTCATGTACAAGTGTGTCATGTGTGAAGAACGGACCCCTAACTAATCCATCCACCATCTTATTTCTCAATTTTGTTTTACAATCTGTCTAGCTAAAAATCTATTTAAATTTTAGTTTATTTGTTTACTTTCAAATTCACCAAACCCAAATCCCCCTTTTACTTTCCTGTTTTAAAGTCTTTTGTTTACATTTTCAACTTTGTTTTTTTTTATGTTTTTGAATTAGTTTAGAGGTTTTAGCAAGCCCTCCTAATCCCCGGTTTAGAACGATCCCTACTTATACATATACTACAATTGTCAAAAGAGGGTTAATTTGCGCGTTAACTAATTTTAGCGCATCAAATTTTTGGCGCCGTTGCCGGGGATTAGCAACTTTGCTAATCCCTTGGTTCTTTTCTTTTTGTTTAGTTAGTTTTTGTTTTAGTTTCGAACTTAGTTTTATTTCCTTTGTTTGATGTTACTTTTGATATTTGCTTTAATTCTTTTTCTTTGATTTTAGGTGCTTGAGAAGTAAGAGATGGATTTTGCTAGCATTCAAGCTCAATTGGCAAATCTTACTTCTCAATTGACACAATATGCCGAAAGGACCACAATGCAAAATATCCCTACATTTGGTGCGTCTTATAGGCAAGGATATCAAGCCAATCAATTTCCACAAAGAGATTGGCGCGATCATTCAAATTCTATGTGGTGGGAACCTCAACAACAAGAAACATATTGGCAGCCATATGAGGAGTTCTATTCAAGACCTATGCAGCCACCACAACCTCATATGCAATATGCTCAATCAAACTCAGGTTCGTCAATAAATTATAATCAAATTCTTAATGAATTAAATTCTTTGGTTCAGGGCTCACGAAATCAGGCCAAAGAGGTTCAACAAGAAACATATTGGCAACCATATGAGGATTCATATGCACCACCACAGCCTCCCCCTCAATCTTCACATTCAAATTCAGGTAAATCAAATTATTATAAGGGAGTTATTCAACAACTGAATTCTTTGGAGCAAGGCAGGGAAGCTCAACCAATTCCACAAGACGCATTTTGGCAACCAATTGAGGATTTCTATAAAGCAAAGGAGTTGGCTGAATGGAACAATCAATTTGGGCAGAATGCAGAATGCATGGAACAAATTCAAGAACAAATGGTTGAAGATGAGGCCAGGGATGAATTGCTACTACTCGAAGAGGAGGAGGATGCACAAGGCACGACAAGGGAAGAACAACCCTTGCCGCAACCTCCCAATGTTCCTACACCACCCAATTCGAGTAAGGTTGTTTCAAATTCAATTATTTCTAACCTTATTCCTCCCAATGTGCCTTTCCCTCACAGGTTTATGCAATCCACGAAAGATGAGGGAAAGAAAGACATCTTGGAAACCTTTCCAAAGATTCAAGAGGAAGAAGTTGTTGGGGACTATGTAGAAAGCATCGAAGAGGACATATTTGAAACCACAAAGCCCAAAGAAGTTGAATTTGATGACATTGGACAAGTCATAACCATCACATGCAATCTAGCCAAGTGCAATATCCCTACAACCTTCAAAGATGTGGTGTTCGTAATTGAGTTGGTGTCGGAGCAAGCAAGTAAGCCATCTTCTCCAACTTCAATTTTGTTTACTACTAACTTGTTGGCTTTGATGATTCAGGCACCTACACTAGAATTTAGACCATTGCCGGATCATTTCAAGTATCACCTTCCATTCAAGGATCAATTCCATGCTGTGGGACCTAGGGGAGCTTGAATGGAAGTATCGTCCGGCTAAAAGACGTTAAAGAAAGCGCTTCTTGGGAGGCAACCCATGCATTCAAATAAGGAAGACCTAAGAATCGCTCCAACAACCAGATTTGAGTTTCTAAACCCTTCACTTTGCTGCACTTATTTTGCCATCTTTGCCATGATTAGTTCATTGTTGTTTGTTTGTTTCTTTATGTTTGGTGTGATTTTATGCTTGAAACATTGAGGACAATGTTTGATTTAAGTGTGGGGGGTAACTAAGTGTTTTAGATGCAAATTCGTGGGATTTTATCACCCTTAACTTAAAGACTTGTTCCTTGCTGTTTTAAGGTGTTTTTAAGCAGTTTTGGTGTGTTTTAGTGTGTTTTGAAGTAAAAATCCGAAAATCACATAAAAATTTGAAAAATTTGTTTTAAAAACCCCAAAAAGAGTTGTTTTTGTGTGTTTGTTTGTGTCTTAGGGTACCTTCCAACACAATGATGAGGATTCGGTTTGTAATTACATGGCTGTTAAAGAGAGTGATTAACATGGATGAAAGTTTGATTTACTCTTTGTTTATGCTTGGTTATGGTTATAACTTATGAATTCACATGTAATCATAAAGGAAAAATCAGTTTTTGTAACATGCTTGAAGGAAGGAACTCAAACTAACGCTACAACCTTGTGAGACTTGAGCCTAAACGTTTATTTGGAGAGTTAAAATCTGTGCATTCTTTGTTTTCTAAGTCGTTGCATGATCTCATTATTCCTTGCTTGGTTACTACTTAGAAGGCGTTTCATCATTTAGTTCCAAATGCTAGAACTCATGCCCATTTCATTCAAAGCATGTTATTGATTTGCATAACACATATTCAAGATGAAGTTGTGTAGTTACCACCACCTTAGCCAAATGCCGTGTGCCCTACATCATTTTATGTTTAAGTAACCCCCGTTGAGCCTTGTTTAACCTATTTTCTTTGTTAAACCACATCATCCTCACCTAGCCTAGATTAGGACTATCCATACCCTCGTTCTTAAAGTATAGTAAGCATAATTCGAATTGAATTCCTTTTGATTAATGTGGGCAGAAAATAAGTGTGGGGGAAGTATTTATCATGTGAGTTTAAAAAAAAAAAAATGAAAAAGAGGTCAAAATAAGTAAGAAAGAACTCACAAGTGTTGGTTGTTGAAGAAAGGGTCCAAAAAGTTAAATTAGACCCTAAGTATTGTTTATTTCATTCCCTTGTGTATCTAAGTGATTTTTTGCACGCAAAAGTGAATTCTAAAGTGTCAAGTTCATTACTTGTTTGCTATCACTTTAAGAACTTTTGTTTATCCTTAACCTTTCTTTGTTAGCCATTACCCCAAGCCCCGTTACAACCCTTAACTTCTATCTTAAGTGTTATGTATTTCAATTTGTGGAGTTTGAATTTGGTATGAGCATATGGTGTCATTGGTTCTCGCATCTAAGTAGTAGCATTCCATTCATGAGATCATATCTAAACATGCTTATTAACTCCGGAAATTGCATTCTTTGAGATACATATATGTGAGCATTCGTTTTTATATCCACATCAATTCGCTCACATATAACTAGTATAGGGTGTGTAGTTAGAAAATCTGTGTGAAAATAAGAGTGTATCCAGTAAGGAAATGAGTGGATTATCTAAGGCATGTTACTACGTCCATAATGTTATATTAAACGATTAAATGTGAGCTAGTGAATGGTAATTATGATTAAGTATATGCTCAAGAGTATGGATGACTAAAATCTGTGGGAATAATGATCTTTGGCATGTTATGTATCGTTGGAAATCCTATAGCAAATGTTGGAAGGCTTAGGTTATGTTTGTTTATTTGTTTTGTTTTATTTCTTTGTTTTGCTCGAGGACTAGCAAAAGCTAAGTGTGGGGGAATTTGATAGGAGCATATTTATGCGACTTAGCTTGCTTGTTTTCTTGCATTTTGGTTATTATTTAGTATTTATTATAGTGTTTAAAGTCATTTTCGTGTGTTTATAGGTTTATATGTCAAAGTATGCAAAAAGAAGCAATTTGGAGCATTCTAGAGCATTTTTGGGCCAAGATTGGATAGTGCAAGCATGGAGGCATGAGGATGGACGAATTTGATGCAAAGAAGCCCAAGAATTTGATGCAAAGAAGCCCAAATTCTACATTTGAGTGGATGATGCAATGCTTAGCTCACCATGACATTTGAGTGGATGATGCAATGCTTAAATCACCATGACATGTTAAGTGGATGACTCAAAACCTACCACCACCAACAATTCCCATTTGTGCCATGAGTTACCTACCCATTCCACCATAAATTTGTGCTTAAACAAGTCCATCCTCTCCCTATAAATACCCATGGTAGCAACCTCATTCAAATCATCCAAGAATTAACCATTCTCCAAGCCTTTCCTTGCCTCTCCCTACATATCTAAACTCCTCCCATCCATTCCTCCATATAACCAACCCTTCAACATCATTCCAACCTTGTGTTGCCACAAAGAAGAAGAGGAGAAGCTCTTGGACGTGCTTGCTATCCAACAAGGATCGTTGGAACGTTTAGGTGTTTTCTTTCTTTTATTTTTAATGTATAATTCTATTTATCTTTGTTTTGTGAACATGAGGAACTAAACCTATTTAGTTAGGGGGAAGTTTGAAGCCATGAACATGCTTGTGATATGAATTGATTTCTTCCAATTGTGATTTAATAAGTTGTGATTGCAATTCAATTATCTATTTTCTTCATAACTAATTCTTGTATGTTTATTAAGGATGCATACTTAGTTTTCATACATGAATTAGATGCTAGAATATAAATGAGTTTCACCTAATCGTTACAAGTTTATATTCATAAGTAGTGAAGGTTGCTTGTCACAATCGCGTTAATTGAATTCTTGGCATAAGTTTCATGCAATTCATAGTAACAAGTGCCTCGTCAACGCTTATGGTTTTCATAGAACTTAATGATTCTTGCTTGTATCTCTTTTATGCAATTCATTGAGGGAACTTGTGGGGAATGCCTTGGGTTGTCGTATGCAATCATCCAATCCATTAACTTAAGGAAAATCTGAGAATTAATCTATGCAATTCATGGTTAATTTGGGGCGTTGAGAATCATAATTTATTGAAAAGCAATTGGAAATCGATTCATGTACAAGTGTGTCATGTGTGAAGAACGGACCCCTAACTAATCCATCCACCATCTTATTTCTCAATTTTGTTTTACAATCTGTCTAGCTAAAAATCTATTTAAATTTTAGTTTATTTGTTTACTTTCAAATTCACCAAACCCAAATCCCCCTTTTACTTTCCTGTTTTAAAGTCTTTTGTTTACATTTTCAACTTTGTTTTTTTTTATGTTTTTGAATTAGTTTAGAGGTTTTAGCAAGCCCTCCTAATCCCCGGTTTAGAACGATCCCTACTTATACATATACTACAATTGTCAAAAGAGGGTTAATTTGCGCGTTAACTAATTTTAGCGCATCACTGCATTCCTTCATCAATGTACTAAGTCCTTATTTTTTTGGATGGTAAATCGGTTGTGGTTCACCCGGCCTATAATCAACCGTTTGAAGCCAACATGATTCAGGCCCACTATTATGACGACTATGTCAGCTACATTACATTGTAGGGTTTTAATGATGAAGGACGGCAAACTCGAATCTCAGTTCAGAAAGCCATCGAGGTAGCCGCTGAAACTGTGCACTATGATTCGGCAAGACTCGGGTTAGCCAACTTACTCGACAACGCTAATGACTGATGCACGACAGGAAAAGTGCCAATCTGTGGTTTCATCCACCATGGAACGACTGCTGGCCCATTGGTATACGGTGTCTAGACAACCAAACTCAGGCATAAATTTAATCGAGTTCCTGGCCGAATGCGATAATGGCCCAATTCTGTCGTTAGATAAAGTTCAGGCCGCACATGCCGAACTTGAGGATAGTTAACCTCAACTCAAAGATCCTTTAGAAGAAATAAATGTTGGAAATGACCCACAACCTTTATTTATTAGTGCTTTATTACCCCAACGTATAAAAGCCGAGTTTTGTAATTTACTTAAGGAATTTAAAGATTGTTTTGCTTGGAATTATCATGAGATGCTTGGTCTGGGTCGAAAGCTCGTTAAGCATGAGTTACGTATTAAACCTGAGTGTAAACCATTCCGTCAACCACCTCGACGATTCTCAACCAAAGTGCAACTCAGCATAAAGGACGAAATCAGTCTACTTCTAAAAGCAAGGTTCATTCGGACAGCTCGATATGTCGAATGGTTGGCAAATATCGTCCCAATTTTAAAGGAAAATGGTGCTTTATGAATCTGTATCGATTTTTGAAATCTAAATCTGGCAACTCCCAAAGATGAATATCCAATGCCAATTTAAGATTTGTCGATCGATGCAGCAGCAGATCACGAGATCCTATCTTTCATGGATGAACATGCCGATTACAACCAAATTTTCATTGTCGAAGCCGATGTTCACAAGACCGTTTTTTGTTGCCCGGGGGCACTCGGCACATACGAATGGGTTGTTATATCGTTTGGCCTCAACAACACCGGTGCCACATACCAATGTGCGATGAACACTATATTCCATGATTTAATTGGAACTATCGTCGAGGTTTACATTGACGATTCTGTAATCAAATCAAAACGTTGGCAGACTCATTTAGATGACCTTCAACGAGCTTTCCTACATATGCGCCAGCATAACCTAAAAATGAATCTTGCCAAGTGCATTTTCGGCGTGTTAGCCGGTAAATTTTTAGGATTCCTTGTACATCACCATGGTATTAAGGTTGGTGAAAATAAGGCTCAAGCAATCATCAATGCTCCACTTTCTATGACCAAAAAGCAATTACAGTCGTTGCTTGGCAAGATTAATTTCCTCTGCCAATTCATTAAGAAATTTGGCAAGAAAAATGTGAGCCTTTTCCACACTTTGAAACTCAAGGATTTTAACACTTTCGAATGGCGGATTGAAAATCAAGAGGCCTTTGCATAGATCAAGGTTTCTCTTACGACCCTACACGTCATTATCCTGCCTCGACGAGGTAAACCTCTCAAATTGTACATCTCTGCGGATGAAGAGTCCATTTGCTGCCTTCTAGCACAAGAGACTGACACTAGGCGCGAGCAAGCTAGTTTTTATCTTAGTCGCAACCTCAATGCTCTTGAGATCAATTACTCAGCCGTCGAAAAACTTTGCCTAGCTTTGTTTTTTGCCGCGTTAAAGCTCATGCATTATATGCTTCCATCAGTCACTCAGGTCATCGCCCAAACTGATGTCATTCGTTACATGCTCACTTGATCGTTAGTCAAAGGCTGAATTGGGAAGTAGACAATGGCGCTGTCAGAATTTAGCTTGCAATACGTGCCCCAGAAAGCCATCAAGGACCAAGCATTGGCCGATTTCTTGGCCCAACACCCGTCCCTATATGGTTTTAAAGGCAATAACGTCGAAATCGGCATGGTAGAAACCCGAGATAATTATTGGACAATGTATTTTGATGGTTTAAGCACTTTCGTTTCGGCTGGTGTTGAGATAGTTGTTTAGTCCCCAGATCATCGATGATGGTATATTTTTCTTAAGCTCGACTTCGACTATTCAAATAACCAGGCCGAATATGAGGCCCTCATCATTGGCCTCGGTGTCCTTCACGACTTGCAGGCAACCCGCACCCTCGTCCTCGGTGATTTAGAACTTGTGATTACCCAGCTCAATGACACTTTTCGTTGCATGAGTTGTACTCTAGTGCCCTATCACATGGTTGACAACTATTTGGCTGAGTTCTTCGATGGAATTACATTCAAACATATTTCCCGAGTACGGAATACCGATGCAGACGTACTGGCTCAAATAACCTCTGGCGCACAACTCATGGGAAGTAAGATAGGCCAGACGATACCGGTAATACGACGATCATACTCGACCCTGGTTAATCAACAAGTTCTGCAGCATGATCATCTGATCCGAACACGAGTCATGTATTTGCCTTCATTATTGGAATGAGGAGATCAAGTTGAGGTTTGCGCAGTCGAGGAATTACCAGACAATTAGAGAAGGTCGATCATGCAGTATCTCAACAACCCCAATGGTAAACACGACCGTAGAATGAAGGCTCATGCCACAAAGTATGTGTTGTACAGGAAGGGTGAGGATGGCATACTGTTATTATGTCTCGGCCCCGCAAGAAGTCGCCCAGGCGATTACCGAGGTTCATGAAGGAATTTGCAGAGCTCATCAATCCGGTCGAAAGATACGATGGTTGCTTTGCCGACATGGCTATTTCTGGCCGAGTGTACTAAAGGATTGTATTGAGCTCGCACGATGATGTGTACAGTGTCAAATTCATGGTCCTATACAGAAAGTCCCAGCCGAATCACTATATTTGGTCACCAAACCATGACCGTTTAGAGGATGGGCTATAAACATAATCAAAAAAATTACACCATCTTCCGGGTTAACAAAGCATGCATGGGTCGAAGCAAAATCATATGTCGAGTTAACGTCTAAAGAAGTTTGTAATTTTGTAGAAGAAAACATCGTGACCAGATTTGGTGTACCAAAAACAATCATAACGGATAATAGTATGATCTTCACATCCGATAGGTTCAAGGAGTATACGGTGAATCTTAGAATTCGACTTGAGCAATCTACACCGTATTACCCACAGGCGAATAGGCAGGCCGAAACAATTAACAAGGTTTTGATCGGCATTCTTGAGAAAATGGTAAGAGAGAGGCCTGATATGTGGCATTTGAAGTTAAACAAAGCGTTATGGGCCTATCGAACGTCATTCTGTTCAGCCACTAGAACGACTCTATACACATTGATCTATGGACACAACGCAATACTGCCGGTCAAGCAAAGTATAAACTCGTTAAGAGTAATTGAACAAAGTAGTTTGTTCAGTGCCAAGTACAGTCAGGCTATGAGACAAGAGTTAGAAGATCTAGAAGCGGCTCGGCTTGATGCTTATAACTTGTTAGTAGCATATAGGAAAATTACCGAGCGAGCTTATAATCAGCAAGTTAGACAAAAAACATTCGGCGAGGGAGAGTTGGTTTGGCAAACCGTGTTGTGGGTAAGAATTAAAGACCTTAGGCTCGGCAAATGGTCGCCGAATTGGGAAGAACCGTTCATCGTTCATAAAGCTCTCGACAATGGGGCATACCATTTCAAGGATTGAATCGGTTTAATTCACAAGTTGCCGATCAATGAGAAATTTTTAAAGAAATACTATCCGATAACCTGGGAAATGAGAGAATAAAGGTCCGTTTCATTAAATTTGTGCAAGTTACAAATGATAAGGAATTAAAACGGCCTACTAATATACAATCCTAGGGGCTGAATGAAGGAAGGCTTCGAAAGCAGCCTTTAGTTCTAGCCACCTTACTTTACCTATAGTAACCTCAGCTTGTCACATCCTCATGTAGAGCTTTATCTGCTCAATCCACCACACGCCGGTTGAAAACTCAGTCAGCTTGGCCTTGTTCGCTTCAAAATCTGTCTCAAGTCCAGAAGCAACTGCCGCTTTCTGACGTTGAAGTTTTGCAATTTAATAGTCGAGAATGGCCAGTCGCCTCTTCTTTTCCTTGATTGCCTCGAGCTCTAGTCGAATTGCTTCTTGGGTGACCATTGCAGCTTTTAGGTTAACTTTTTCCCATGAAGGCTGCACAAAAAGAAACTTATTAAGACAAGTCAAGACGCAAGGAAATAGGAAAAAGGGAAAATGCTAGACCTACCAAGAAAAGACTTCGGCCATGTTTGCTGGCTCGCTACTCGAGCCCAGTGTTTAATACTATCTTTTAATTCACACGGCCGATGAAGGTTATCTATGTTCAACAGCCACTGAGGTGGCCAAGAAATATAGATAACGCCATTTGGCGCATAGAATTTTCAGTGAAACGAGAAAGTGAGTTCCTGACATTTAATATTTTCCTGGTTCAGAATTCTAAGGCAGGAGATTGACCAAAGGAAAACAATAAAGGTACTTACAAAGGCCAAAATGGCTTCTTGGGGGGAGGGGATTCTAATGTCTTCATCCTGCGGATGAATCGGTGTTTCTGTTGTCGCTTCAGGCTCGATAAAGGACCTTTTCCATGATCGGCTGCAAGAAGATCGACCTGGACAGTCGCCTCGACCACAGGAAGAGGAATAGTAAAAAAGAGTTGTGGGCGACTCGTCAGCGGAGTCTCATTGTTCTCGTCATCCTAAAAGAAAAGCTGTTAGTACTGGTGGATTTAATATAGGTGAAGATAGTTACCAACGGCATAGTTATACCTCTTCAAAGATGATCGTTGTTTATTTTAGATTTTTGGGGAGAAACTTCCCGGCTGAAAAGGTCACCTCTTCCAAGACAGGCGCAACGGTCAGCCCCATAACTGTAGGTTTTTCGACCAGTGGAGCATTAACTAGTTCGACCATGACCTGAGGGACATGTCAAATCTTGAGTGTTGGGCTAGCAAGTCAAATTTTGAGTGCTGGGCCAACTAGGGTTGGCCGCTTCTCCGTTGGGGCTTGGACAATGGGGACAGGAGGAGAAACACTAAGAGTGGTCACTCATGTCGTCTGGCTGAAGATAACGTGAATCTCTCATTTCCCCTTATTTGCCAATTTCTTGACGCATTTTGGGGGTCAGGAAGTTTCACCTGCCATTTTGCTCGATGGGGCTGGCACAGCGGTTTTAGTCTTCTTGGAGGAGGGGGCTAATTTTCTCTTGGCTAAAGGCGCAGCGGTCACATCCGCGTGCTTTAGCACCCGACCACTTGAGAAAGTGAAATCAAATCAGTAGGAATTGAGTTAAGTGTTTGAAGAATGAAGGTGTAGAAAGCCATATACCTTGGGTTGTCTCTTTGGATTGAGGGGGCAAGAGCTTTTTTGGGTCGGTCGCCCAAAATCTTATTGACGACATCTTCGACCGAAGTGCCAAAGAAGTCTTGAGTGTATTCTTCCCACTAATCAACGAATGTGTCAGTGTCGAGAAATTCAAGAACAATTAGTCAAAGGTAAAAAAATTTGCACCGTTCATGAAACTTTTTCTCAGAGTTTTTACACTCCCTCTCTGAAGAACCAGCGAGGCGGCCTCGGCTTAGGAGGAAGTGGGAGATAAGTAGAGGCATCGAGAAACCTTGGAGGTAGCCGAGCTATTGGGCAGTGAAGTGGGGGTGGTAGACCTCCCAAATTACTCGGCAAACATCGCAACTGAGGGAAATGTTGCATGTTAACACGAACGACCCCCAGTTTTGACGAAGATCAGCATCTTCGCCGTCACTTCATGCTGTTGTGGGAAGCCTAATAGAGGAAAGGTACTATTGACGACGACAGATTAAAAATTCATCATCAGAGCAGACATCTAGGCCAAAGAAGTATTTGAAGACTTCTTCAGCCCGGTGAAAGAGCGCTGGTCAAGAGGCCAGCTGAAAACCGAACGCTTCAATAAACTGGAAGTTAAGGACTTCTGGCCGAAATGTGGCAAAGTAGACCTGCAGCCAGAGTTGGAAAACCCAGATAGGTCCGTTCTTGTGTGGGTCGATCTTGTTGATGGTCGTTTCGACCAAGTACCACAAGAGGTTGGCAAGGGTAGCTGGACTAAGCCCTAGGGTGTGACCACTGGCCAGGGCTTCAGCCACTGGTATGTTCTCGACCAAGTATATTGTACCAGTAAAAGAGGAAGGCTTCAAGTTCTCCCTTCTGTAGACTCTCTTCTCGTTGGCCAGCAAAGTGGAGGATGGGGGTGTTGTAGTTGAAGAAGTTCTTGTGTAATTTCTGGATTTCTTCCTTTAATGGCTCATGACTTTCTTCGCTCAGCGTTTCAATGGCTCGTTCGTCAAATAGCGCCTTGAGGTCGAGATTCAACGAGCATTTAGAGAGGGCGGCATCGACTAAAAGGCTAGAATGGGAGGTCTTAAGAATAGTTGAGACGTCGAGGATGGCATGGTCGATATGGCCAAAAGGAAATATCATAGTATTAGTGGCCAAGCACCAAAAGCTTAAGGCTGCCATAAGAAGTTCTCTGTCCATGGTAATTTCCACGGTCGAGAGTCTGATGGCATCATAGATGCCAAGAGCCTTCCATTGTTCACCAAAGAGTTTTTCCATCCGTTCGACCCAGACCGCTCATGTTGCAGCTGTCAAAGGCCATGATCCTTAGGGCTTCGCTAAGTCCCACTTCGACCAATCAAACCCTTGCAGCAAGGGTGTTAGGCAGTGAGCCTTGTAGAGGTTGGTGATGGATGGTGGCACTGCGTCCTTAAAGAGTGGCCCAAGGATCTGATGAGTGGTGCTCATATCGCTCTCGAAGTGCAGAGTCTTGATGGCGCTTCGGTCGATAAAATCCTTGCACTTATTGCATTCATCGGAGAGTTTGGAGATGAATGAAGCCATTTATGAGATCTTAAAGGATTTCTAGGTTTGAAGGAAGGATTTTTGGTTTGGAGCTTTTGGGATTTCTGGGTTCTTGAAAGCAATAGACGAGAGAATGAAGACGAATAATTGTGCTTCATAAATATGCATGAAAATGATTGTTACTTCATAAATATGCGTGATTAAGGTTTTCGAGGACATGCCAAAGAATTGTTTCACTTTTTCAATGCCAAAGGTCGACCAATGATTGTAGGTCGATCGCCTCAAAAGTGAGGTGGCAATGTTTGGTTTGGGCCGAGTTTAGAATTGTTCTCAACCCGGAAGCTTAGCTCAAAGGTCGCTGTGAGACATTAAGTTCATGGGCTGCATAGCCAAGGCCAGCCAAGTCCTATCAAGAAATAGAGTAGTCCAGATAAGGATGAAGTGGGCGAGTCCTATTGTAAGGTGAACGGCTAGGGTAGTTAAGTCTTGATGCCATAAGGATTCTAGGCCAGATGAGAATGCTGAAACTTAGAAGTGAATACGGCCTGATAAAAGGCTGAGTTCAAAGTCTTATTGAAAGTGGGACTAGCCGAGATAAGTTTAGATCGGAATAAGGAGTCCTAATCCGAATATGGTTTTAACTTGATCGAGAAAAGGATTGTTGCTATAAATAGAGGGGGAAGTGCACCATTCAAACCCTTCAATTCAACACACAAATCTACCCTGCACAAACTCTCGCTCTACGCAAAACCTCTCAACAACCCTGGGATTTTTTTTTTTTTTTTTTTTTGCCGACACACCTTCAGTTTGGATAAACAACATTATCGTCGTAGAACCAGCCGACCTCGGAGCACCTTCAGTTTGGATAAATAACACTGCGTCAAGGCTGACTGATTATCTATCCAAGTCTCGGTCGATAAGGGTTTTCGAATCCTTGTTGGTAGAGGTCATTTCATTAGCCTTCTCAGCGAAGTGAGGTGTTACAGATTATTGGGCTAGGCACACTAAACGCCGAGTTATTTTATGATTGGATACTCACAAGTGGGTTTTAGAGTTCAGCATTCTAACGGCCGAACCACATTTACAATTAAGACCTATATCTGCTTCAAGTACATGCGCCCCTATACTTTGGTGTCGATTTGGCGTAAGTTCACCCTTACGAACACAGTCACTGTGACCGAATCTGGCGCTGACGATTTGTGAACTTCGCAAAACTAGCAGACTTGTCTTCAGGCTCTAGAACCTAAAGGCCGAGACGTGTTCCTTCCTCGGCCACAATCGCAAGATCGAGAAGTCAGCTGCGCACTCAACGCCACGCAACATATTTTACTCCCTGACCAAGCTCAGCCGACGAGTTGGCACACCCCGCACACAACCTAAGGACGTAATTAGCTCATTAGTTACTCAGCCTGCATGCCACATAAGCTAGGTAGTTTTAGTACCAAATACAATTACTAGTAGATTTGTTGGGATGGCTCACAATTTCTTTCAGCTTAATTAAAATCCTCTATATATGAGCTGCTTGGAATGGCTGTGCATGCAAGCAACCATCTCTTCCTTTCATTGCCACCCTCTAAAACCACAACTTTGCTCTTACATCTCAGTTTAAAGTTATCACAAAAATGTCCTAAGTTCGATCCTCATTCCTTACTTTTTTTATTGCTTCGTATACGGAGTATGGTTAACTGACCCCGTCAGATTACTTGACAGTAATCTTGACTCTTTTTTTTCCTTTTCAAATGATCCCTTTTTACGTAGACAATAAAGTTACAGTTTGGTGATTGGTTGTTGGGGAAGAATGACGTGCGAAAAGCGAAGAAAAAAAAATCCCCTTTTTACTGGTCTTATGAAATTTACTATATTTGAGGGTAGTATGGGCTTGCCCCATTCGTTACAAGTACTAGCCATGGCTGAATTAGCTGACATAACTCCACTACCTTTGAAACAAACTGCTCTCGGGGTGCCATGTTTAAGTCCCAAACGAAAACTCCAAGCTTTAGTCTCATCCACTAGTTACGAACTATCGATGTTGGTTTGTATTCTAGTTGGTTAAGACTATTCACCCATGCGCTGGCTATCTTGTGTTTGACTACCCTTTTTGCTTACATCGTTTTATAGAAATGAAACATGAAAAAAGGAGTTACTGACTAAATGAAAGTGTATCAAAGTGATCATATATCTACAAGCATGTACAACATATTAAATAGACTAATTATTCATAATTACAGTTATTTACAGATTGAATGGGGAATTGCCCCAAAAGATGACTGGAGATTTGAATGTACAACTATCACTATATACAGAGACTACAGATAATGCAAGTATGCAACTGTCTATTTTAGAAGAGAATTCGTATGTCTTTTAGTTGCTGATATCAAAGTATTTCGGGTCCGAAGGGAAATGATACTCCACATGTAACTGCAAAACGAAAAACAACACGCATAGTTGGTTACGAAATGGAGCTCAAAACTATTTCATGCCTGGAAACAAAATGAACTGAAATTTTATACTAATTGAGCTTGACGCAAGAACTGATAATCTAGAAGTTGCAAATTTATAAAGACCGAACATTGACAGGCTGAGCATTAGAGTAGGATGGCTTGGTTTGAAACAATTTACGCGTAGTTGAATGCTACGCTATTCCATTTACTTCGGCCAATCAATAAGCAGACATCTACAATGCAAATCAATAAGCATATTGGTGGCCAAATAGATAAGTTGTTGTGTATAACATACCTTGCCCTCATCAGCATCTGTCTGGCGCTGAGGGAACACGACCCTCAAATCATTATACAAGTAGAATCGCCGCTCCCCTTCAATGTCGAAACTGTTTGTCGCTTGTCCAGATAACAGGTCTAACTTGCATCTCTGGACTGACCTCGAGCATTTCTTAGGAAAAAGGCATGAGAAGCGAAGGTGAAGAGCATAACGCAGAACGCCAGCACCAGTGGCATTCTTGCTCAATTTTGAAGGGCTATGCAGAGAATTACTTTCATTAATCTCACTGGTCTTTTCATACCTACAAAGGCTACAACCATCGGATTCACCATGAAAACAGGGCTTTGTGTGTTCTCTCTCTCTTTGGTACTGATTCACTACATCCTTAAACTCATTTGAATCCACATCATTGTCACTAAGCTGCAATGAATTCGCAGCATCTAGGATCAAAGATGGCTTGGCATCATTTTCTTTATCAGGATCAACATGTCTTCCATTCCCGGCCTTAGAGCTTGGTTCCGAAGAGGCTAGAGTGATCTTTTGGCGCAAAAACGTCTGTATTTTGATTTTGATATGAAGAATTTGCAAGGGAAAATGACCATGTATAAGAACTCAGTCAAAGAAAAACCTAACAACTGAAGAAAGCATATTCCATCTGAAGTTCTACATCATACAGATTAAGCTAGAAAAAAAAGTCTTTACTTCTGCTTCATGTATAACATCACATAAGCAAGCAGCATGAATTTTTTTTCTTTCAATTCTACGCTAACATGTTCAGCCACAAAATCCGCAGCTTGAGCTACGGAGCTTGGGCCATTTCTATACCGAGGGAAATACAGATGGTAATCACATTCGTCAATAGCCAACCTTAAACTGGCCTTGATTTTGCAACAAATAATGACAGATTTCTGTTATCAGCTTAGCAAGATCTTACCACCTAATGTATACACATAAGGGCCAGGTTAGCTAAGGCATACTAGGTTTCACTATTCCAGGCAAAGGTACACTTAGGACGGACTTATATAGTCGTATTGTCCGGTCTAAGGTTGGGAGAGACCTAAATTGGCCTAAGCCAACAGCTTCAAACCTTTTGCTAACTAAGTTCTAATTTGATTCATGCCCTTCCATTTTTGTGCTTTTCCTACCTATGTATATTTCCTTTATACAAATTCATGTAGCACTCATTGTGAGAATGTGAAGGTAAAAGAGTCCCACATTGGTGAAAAAAGAAACCTTGCAAGGGCTTATAAGAGGTTGGGCTATTTCCCATATTGCCAATTGGTTTTATGGTGGAACCTCAACTTCTTCATAGTATCATAGCAGGTTGCCTCATGTGCGAAGCCAAACGGCCACATGCGCTCCACATCACCCAGTTGTGACGTCCGCGTTTTAGGCTTGAAAACTCACCACACGTGAAGAGGCGCATTGAGAATGAGTCCCACATTGATGGGAGGAGGGACCTTGCATGTGCTTGACAATATGGGGAGTAGCCCAACCTCTTATAAGCCCTTGCAAGGTTTCTTCGTTCACCAATGAGGGACTCTTTTACCTTCACATTCTCACACTCACATCTGACTACTTCAATGAAGAAGTGTCAAAACAAAAGTTCCTACTTTTTACGACTCTAATGCTTTTAAAGGTCATGCAAGGCTCTCATAAGGACATTATTTTATGTTATTTTTATTTTTTTTTTAGTACACAAGGACATTATTTATATCCTCTAACTGGTGATACCTGTTGAAAACCTAGCCATATCCAATTTCATATCAAAGTGCAGATTTAATCAAGACAGGAGTAACTTTAAATCATAACGAACAACATTCATGAATCGTGCTAAGTGACAGATAACTTTTTATCTACTTCATGACCTACCTTGGTTCCAGCAGGCATGTCACTCAAATCGTAATTACAGAAGAAGGTGTGAATAGGTGTCTTTTCTGGATTGCTGAGAACCTGCCATAAATCATTCAGTTCATGAGTGTATGACCAACCATCTCTTGGTCCGACTATGACCAGATGTATTTCAATATGCACAACTACAAGGAACTAGTTGACAAACTACTAATCAGTACGAAGATGATCATCAAAGGCTTTGCGGGAGACAATCCAATGTATCATTTTAATACCATGCATTTTGTTAGAAATACTTTTCCCTAACAGCTATTCATATCCCACCATCCAAAAAAATGACAGAAATCAATTCTGCTCTCTTTCCTGCCCGTTACATACAATGTCATTCTTTTTTCTCGAAACCATTCTATATTTTAAGCACAAGAGACTACGATATTCTAAGCCACATAAACAACAGATAATAACATATCCAGAACATCAATAAAAACTCCTGTTGATTCTAAAAAGTTCCTAAATTCAATGCACTGCTGTGGATAGAACTGAGATCATTCGAAGTTCACTGATACTTCATATTATTTTGATTAATATTAGTCACCAGTTGTATGCGGCCTTTCATAGGTATCCTCAGACGGTTGTTGTCTGCTCGTGAATCATCCATGCTAAGGCTCCTCTTCATCCTGGGGCTTCCATAATTGTTTGGTGTCGTACTCCCAGCAAGACCTATTGATGAATAATATAGTAAATAGTTATCTCCATCCACACTGGTCACTGCAAATGGAAGTTTCTGTGTTTTTGGCGAGAAACTCCCCCCAGTGACATTCAGAACAGCAAGAAAACCATCAATTCTCTGCAAATGGGAAGTTTCAAACACAAACTAAAGTCAATAAAAAAAAAAACTGACACACTATGGAACTCAATATACATCAAATTACAGTTGAGATGAATGCAAACCTGACCAACCTTTGCAGACAATAATCGACCAGACAACAGGGATTCCTCAAATGAACCAATCAATGACCTTCTAACAGCCAGTCCAGTCGGTGATCGTACTAGTTTAACACATTTAGGCTTCGGTTTCAAGTCCTGATTCCATTGATGCACCATCCCAGGGGTAGAACTCTCAGAACTAAAGAGGTCAACCTTTTTCTGCTGAACATGAACATCTTCCGATGAGTCACTTAGCAACCTAAAGGCTTCCTCTTTCCAGGATGATGATGATATGCCTGAGATTGTTCCATCAAGTGAATGTTCTATGTCCTTTAGAGTTATACTGTTATCATCTATCTTTGGCGTAGAACCCCTGCATAATTCTCGAGATTTCACTCTTTCAGAAAACCTTGGACCAAGAGGAGAGAGAGAAAGTGTAGGCAACACAACTTTTCTTGATATGTCTATAGCGCCTGATTGTGACCTCACCTTAATTGTTTCTCCAGAGCAATCAAGTCCAGATGGTGATATGAACTGATTCGGAGATCGTGGCTCCTTGCTTTCAAGCAAAGGACCATAAAAAACAAAAGAGGAATTTGTATTGCAGCTGTGATCTGGTGAACTCTTCCACTCCGGGGAACAAGATGCAGACCAGATTGTAGAATTAAAACAACTGGAGTTGCCAAGATGAGCTTTCTTATGCTCTTGCGTGGGAACATTAGAACAAGAGCCACTCTTATGAACCCCATCTCCAATGTCTAGAGAATCACCATTAAACTGATCCTGGAGAAGCATTCCATTCAAAGGAGACAATAACCGCTTCCTGTGTGCGGACCCAGCAGCCTCAGTTGTGTCCCCTGTGACAGTCAGTGAACTTGAAGAATATTGGTTTCCATTAAAGAAATTAAGAGGAGAATCCAATATTCTTGGTTCAAAACCAACAACCCTAGGAACAGGTGTCTGAGTATTCTGCCCGCTTCTCTGACTTGACCAAAAGTATTGTTCCGTAGAGTTCATCTTCAATGCGTGCATGCTTGATCTACTAACATCTTTACGTGCATTGGCAGAATCTGGTCTATTTGGAATCTCTGTGATGGATTTCCTTTGAAACTCTCCAAAAGAAGAGCATGTGAAATCCACCTGCATATGGTTTCCCAGGTTTCCTCCATGCATCCCACTTAAATCACAGGTGCTCATTCCGGCAACTCTAGGTTGAGGTTGCATAAATGTGCACAGAGACGCTGTCACTTCCTCGGCAATGCTGCTAGAAGACACTTGAGGCAAGCCCATCTTCAAATATTTCAAGGTGAATGCCTTATTTAGCTTGATTTCTTTTATAATGTGTTTTCTTTTCCTGCTTTCTCAGTGTATTTATGCATAAAAATCAAACTGCATTTCTATGCTCCGAGTTACCAAATGGTTCCAAGTTGCCCAACCATTACTGTGCTACCAAAGACTATACTTGCCTCGGTCCCCCTAACTAAAGAAGTAGTTCTAAATTTCTAACAATCTAATTCCAATTCCACACTAATGCTAGAAGCTACAATACTATCCCTACCAAATGCATTTGCATCTCAACTATTTCTTCATCAGAAATATGGGAAATCAAGCAGAAATCAGGATCTCGGACGGGGGTAGGTAGAAAGCCATGTCTTCTTCATGCCAGCTAACAATGGGAAATAAGCGGCTCATGGCTTTCCATAAAACCCAATGCAGCATCCTGGAATTATCAGCTCGGTCAGAAAGTGGCAATTGACAACCAAAAGAGAAAAACAAAACACGCAAACTCCAGATTCTTTTATTTTTTTCCCCTTTGGTCTTATCATTTCCAAAAACAAGCAAATAAAATACAGTGATCCCCCAACATAATCTTAACTGTTACGACTGATCGAAAACAAAATACAGGGGCATAAAACATAAACCAATCAAATGATGAGATTCCAAGAAGTAAAACCTTTGAAATTCTCAACAAAATACTGTCAATGAAGAAATTTCAATGTGGCCAGCTTTGATTCATACTGGATTCCATACCCAATGAGCCAATGATTCAATGAAGAATCTCCAAAATACATACTCGAAAACTTCACTTAATATTTAACAACACAAAATGTTCAAAACGCCATTTATATAGTAATCTAAACAAATATGTGCTAAAATACAAGAGGTCAACAACCCAACAAATTCCAGCTACAATTTCTACATGGGTCCAATTGGCTGCTCAAGAATTCTAGAAAATCGAACAAGATATATCTCCATACATAACTGATTATTTGTATTTTCAGTACATAGAACTTTCTCAAAAGTTTGATTCTTTAACTGTTCAACATAAACAACAAAGATAAAGCTAAAACCTTTCTTAAGCTGATCAATCCAAAACAACCATTTCTTTTCAAATTTCAATCCAACTACTAAAATCTCAAGAACCCAAAAAAATTTAGAAAAAAAAAGCAGCACAACCCAGAATTAAATTTCGTACCTTTTCCTCAGAAAACTAGAAACAGAAAAGCCAAACGCCAAAAGCACTAATTGGGGTTGTTTCAAAAATAAGCAGGCTGCTTCTTCTTTCTTCTTGTGCGAAACTCGTCTGTTTTGGTTGCAATTCCTCTGGTTTCCATCTGTTTTCCTTTTTGGTGTAAGAAAATGGATGTTGGGTAGTGATTGAAGATTTGGCGTGGCCTCCCAAATTTGTTGAATAAATTAACAGAAAGAAAAAAGTAATAAAAAAATTGTGGGTCATGAATATCGCATTATCCCGAATTTTCTGACCGGTTGGCTGCGGTTCAAAACCACATCACATGTTGGTCTGTTTTCTTTTCTTTCCTGTGTATGTTGGTGGCTACTTGGCATGGAATTGTTTGTGGGCAAATCCAAACCCCAAACGCAAAAGCCAAAAGCCAAAAGCCGAAAGCAGAAACCAGGGGCTCCCTTTGAATTCAAGTTGCGGCCCTCTTTTTCCCGTCATAATTAGTTTATTATTACATCACATGTCCTGTCCACCTCCACGACAACATTGTCTCTGCACAACTTGGTCTCTCTCTGTTGCCCAGTTTTCCTTTTTCATATTTATAAATGGAAAAGAAATTGAAAAATGGTTACGTAGGTAAAATGTTTGGTCCATTCTTATTTGTATACGATACAAAACTCATGCACGTCTTCAAATCTTATATCCTAATGTTCCGTACTCAAGAATTTCTCAGATTTCGTTAACTGTACATGATATTGTCTTGTTGCATAGGATAGCAAGTTGGCTTCGTAACCTCACCACCGCCGTGTAATGGCACTAGCAATTAAGTATAGCATCAATAATGGGAGATATGAAAGCAAGATATATATATATATATATATATATATATATATATATATATATATATATATATATATATGGTTGGAGGCCTAAAAGACTTGTACATCGTCCAAAACTTCCTTTCTGCTCCAACTTTGTATTTTATATTCTGAAATCTCATGTCACTCTTACCAATCCTTTTAAAATTTAGGTATAAGGATGACAAGCAATCAATCTAATTAAAGAGATGTAAGCGGATACAATCATTTTTTATTTTTTTTTGTTATTAGATTATTGATAATTTGTTATGCTCCTCGCGCATAAGTAAAGGGTCAAATATCATAGTTGTTTTCGGTTGTATATATATTTTTTTGTTTTATCTAATATATGTAAATTTGAAGTGATCAAAAAAATACATACAAGCTTGCGTAACGAGAAAGATAAATACAAAAAAATAAACGCCAGACTACAACAAAATTTCTCTCTTGCCATAAAGCAATACAAAAGATAAGTAACCAATTAGTTATTTATACTCAACCGTTGTGGTTGAAGACACTCTTATCATTAAAAGAAGTTTTCATAACACGAGTACACTGTTATTATTAGAACGCATGTTTATTAATATTAATTTGATGCAGCCAAAGTAATTTCCTCCCTCTCAGTTTGCCGCTTGCGTGGTTGCCTAAAATTCTGTGTCAATGCTGTGCATTCGTCACCAAAGCAAAGCATTTCATCCTTCTAATCTTCACACGCTTTGCCAAAAAAACAAGAAGACCAACTGACCATATATATAAATCCCCACAAAGCCATGTCAAACGTAAATTACGTAATTAAGAGGAGGTAATTAATTAAACCTTCCAACTTTTTTTGAATCTTTCTAACCCCATAAGCGGTGTAATATTCTTCAATTATCTAGAAGACTAGAAAGTTGCAATCTGGTACTCTCTCGTAGATTGTGGAATGTGCTACGTAGCCCTCGTGACCAGAACCTGTGATTAAAAAAAACCCTAAAAACCAAATGCGACCGCAGAAATCAGACGCACTGTTGATCCATTGCAGCGTTGTGGCGAGTGAGGAAGCCACGTCCATTTCTCGTACCCTACTTACCACAATATGTGTGGAGCAAGAGAAACCCCGTTTTGACTGGGAAATCCTAATGAGGACGTACGTGGTACCAAATTTTGCACCATTCGGCTTCCTCCGCTTGGTTTTCCTCCACTATATAATCCCACTCCCAAGGCATGCAACTTCAACAGTCCAAGTAAAACGCGCACTTTACAGCCTTCTTAAAAGTGCATCAGTTGATTAACTATTTGTCAAGAAATTTTTAGTTTTGACGGGAATACGAATAGTACATAATGTATTTTTATGCAAGTGGTAAAAAAATTTAATTTTTAAATTATTAACTTTTTAACACACATAACCCACAATTTATATAAGAACACATGGTATACCACTTCGTGCGACAGTCATATTAAAAAATCTCTCCTATTTGCCTGCTTATTCATGTTTAATTAAGAAACGTACAATGGCTGCAACAGTTTTCATGCAATCAATCTTTACAATTTCTGTAGCTAATGGAGTTGGTAACTATGCACCAATGAGTCTGGTAAGCATGCTCACATGAGAGTAAACTCAATTGGCCAAGGTAAATTAATTTCCTCTCTAAGTCTTTAGTTAATCTAGCATTATACATGTATTAGGGTTAGGGTTTTAATCACATTTGGGTTAATTGTAGGATGAACAGAAGGAGCAACCAACCACTGTTACAGATGCATCAGAAAATTCACAACCAGCTCCTTCATAACCTTTACCTCCTTCTCCTAAGGTAATTAACTACTCCTTATGCCGGGAAGCTTTCTTTTGTCAAACTTACATTGTGCAACTCTCAAATTTAACCATACATTTAGCGCTAATTAGAGTTGAAATTCAGAGTTTCGGAACATAAACATTTTAATTATGTGTTACAAAACAATTCGATGAGAGAACATTGACAAGCGAAACTATATGTATCTCAAACATATCGTGCACAACATAAAAAAAATAATAAAATTATAA
Organism: Crataegus laevigata; assembly: GCA_963580275.1. Taxonomy (NCBI): domain Eukaryota; kingdom Viridiplantae; phylum Streptophyta; class Magnoliopsida; order Rosales; family Rosaceae; genus Crataegus; species Crataegus laevigata. The sequence continues at coordinate 8,562,545 of OY756953.1, read as the reverse complement.
CTCCACCACTATTTTTATAAAATTCTAAGTTCACCACTCGTTCTTATAAAATTTCAAAACTATAAGCTCATGAAGATACATAGATTCTCATGGGATGCACGACAAGCATGTGACGTGTACACATTTCTCTCTGTGTACAGGTCAGCCCAAAGTTTTCAGACGTGCTTGCATTTAGTGGGCCAGCACCGGAGAGAATAAACGGCAGGCGAGCAATGGTGGGATTCGTTGCAGGCTTGCAGCTCTTGCAGTGGAGCTATCCAAGGGCCAAGATGTGTTTGCTCAGATATCCAACGGTTCAGGGATCCCATTGTTCCTCGGCACCAGCATTTTGCTGTCGGTGGCATCCTTGGTTCCTCTATTCAAAGGGGTGAGTGTGGAGTCCAAATCAGAGGGATGTTAGAATAAACATATACCAAAAACATGTGATTATGAATCACAGAACTCAAACACAAAACCGTGTTCATAAACCTTTAAACATATAGAAAAACTACTTACCTTCAGATGAATTCGAAGAACCTGCCATGTCTTGTTTCTGCAACAGATTCGAAGTGCACCTTCTCTTCTCTTCAGTAATCAGTTTGCTCTTAACTAATAATAGGTCTTAGTTCAGAAGAATAGAGCACTTAAACTATGAGAGTAGAGCACATAATCCTTGCCAAATCTCATAAGGATTCCCTTATTAGAATTTTTATAAGAAACTAATCCCTTAAATAGTAATTCAGTAAAATATGAATTACAAAATTCATTCCCAATAAGACTTCCTATTCAATCTCAAGACCGATAACTAAGTTCATGGATTCATACTTATACTCATATTCTTAGACTGGGCTCATGACTTCAGATGCTGAGTTGTGAAATGGAAGGCTAGCGATGTTAGGACTTATGACTAGTAGTAGCCTTGGCCTTCACTGAGTATGTGAAGGGTGGGACCCTAGTGTAGACTAATATCTCAAAAGAGTGGGTACATTTTCATTTCTAAGTGTTATGAATATTAGATGATTTGCAGTCTTGTACAAGTTAAAATCATAATGTAAATAATTTTAAGCCATCTAATGCTCGTCATATATTGTAATTACAATTTATAAAATAATGTAAATATATAAAAATGTCACATTTACATACTCCACAATTCAAAATATATGACTAACGCTAAAGAGACCCAATTTTTAAATCAAATGATGTGTCACCAATATGAAATAAACACGTTAACCGACACTTAGTTAATAATCCAATCATCTACAACCACATAACCCACAATATATAAATGTATGTATATTTGCCTTTTCTCTCATAGTATTTTTCTAAGGTGAAATGTGGTTTTGAATGCAAGTAAACTTTTTTGCATGTTGTCCAATATCTTAGTGGATAGAGTGTTGGATTTTCACCTATACGTCTCGAGTTCAAAACTCTTCATTCCCTAAATTATTGTAATACTTTCTAATTCTCCCCACTCTTCCTAATAATAATAATAATAATAAAAGAATGCAATGCAACCTTTTAGACTCATGAACTTCACTGTAGTAGACTTTATAATTGTGAATACTTCCTTAAATATTTAGCATTTAATCATGAATAATTGAATAATTAATTTAAACTTGTAAGCTGCCCACCATAGTAAATATTAACCATCAATAATAAATAAAAAAATCAATCAATACTTAAGTAATAATTTGATCATCAATAATCACGTCATATGGTCCACTACATATAATTTAAATAGATAATCTCTCTAACATCACCCTTTATTCATTATCAGAATGTTAAGGTCTACGTTTGACCAAAAAAAAAAATTGACCAACAAAAAAGAGTGTTAAATTCTACGATTAATTTTAAGGCCCAACTCCAAGAACCCAAATATGTTAACTAGTCAAATTGAAATTAAATGAATTAAATCAAAAGTTGTGCTAGTATCAAACGTTAAAAAGCACATAATAATATATTAACTATTGATATGTGTGGGACCTTGTGAGTGTGATGTTATGTCAACTATTGATGGTTTGTCCATGACTTACGTAGGACCTAAACAATCGATCGCTAAAACTACATCACACACTCGCGAAGTAGTGCTAACATCTTTTGACACACTCCAACCCAAACTCAGGACGTGCTGGCCGTCACGTGAGGGTGACGTATCCAAGTGTGCGATGCGGAAGTGCTAAAGCGAAAATGTGAATTAAAGAAAACCAAACTGATTAATTTATACAAAAAGTTCAAGTGAGTAAAACGTGACGAGAATTCAAATTAAAGGACAATATCAGAGCACAAGCAACCTAGGTGCAGTCCAGAACGAAAAGTACTAATTTAATAATACCAGAGAATGTCCTACATTGGTGGTGATATGTCAGAATTGCCGTCGAAGCCTCATTAGCCACCAACAATCACTTCTACCTAAAACCTAGAGGGGCGCAAAACAGAAAACGTTAGTGGGCAAAAACAAAGCTTTTCAAAGCCATTTCAATATCAAACGTGAGCTGACACCTGCCTTGGATCCAAGGTGAGCGTGTGGTGTGGGAGGTGAACAATCACGTGAAAGCTAAACCCTAATCTCTGGCGGAACACAAACACTGAGGTGCTGGAATATGAGGTATAACACATCTCATCATCATGATCATAACCATCACTACCAATAACATACTCACCTGACTTACTTGAGCATTCGCAGCGCCAAGCAACAACCATCACAAAAACCATACTAAATACAAATGATCTTTGACATGGCATTATAATTCATAAAACCATTTAAAACTTAATTTCTAGGAAAACACCAAGCGCGCGCGCACACACACACAGATATATATATATATATATATATATATATATATATATATATATATATATATATATATATACTGAAGAAGAAAAGCCCACTCATTGATATGTGGAAGGATCGTAGCCCCTGAGTCTCGCTTGACTGCGCTTGTCCTCAGTATAGGTCTCACATATATGTGAAACAATTATAAAACCATCAATTAAAAGCACATAACCAACACTAGGTAATAACTTCTCATACATTGCTCAATTGGGGTGTTTGAATATACCAACATGATCTACTCAATTCCACGAACACCCCTATATTTTTAGAAAACTTTTCTGACGTCTCACGAGCCCCTACGCGTCTGTCAAGGCACGGCCACACATGTCGCCCACACGCAGGCACGTGTTTGGCATACTGATGGATTCCCTAACGTCGTTAGGGAATATTCCGTCAAATACCAGAATATTCTGTTAAATCTAACCTAACTCCGTTAAGCTCCGTTAGGAATATTCTGTCAAAGTTGACGGAATATTCTCCTTCCCCTACCTTGGTCACCGAAATCCGGGGCTAGCACCTCTGCTACTGCCGGATACTGGAAAAAGTTCAAAACTTCATTTCTCACTCATTTCAGCACCAAAATGAAGCTTAAGACGAAGGAAAGAGATTTATACCACTTTTAGGACCCAAAACTCGACGGAACCTCGTCGAAAAAAGTCCAATACTCCAGCCACCTTTACAACTCACTATTCTCGAGTATTTCGACATCCAAAACACTCCAACGTTACTCCTCGAGCTTCGTGAAGACGTTTTAGATCATCCTAAGGCCTTAAAACTTGCTGAAATGTCCACGATCACAAGTGCATGAATAGTACTATCGTCGGAGGTCACGGGTTTTAGGGTTTTTTGAAGTCCCCACGTCCAACTAAAGATACGATTGTGATCCTGAGCTTACAAAGAGCTCGAACCTGGTCTCAAAAGAGTCGATCTTTGAGGCTTTGAAAGGGTTTGGAAGTCGACCGTACAAGTTGTACGGATAAGGAAAATTAGAGAAGAAAGGGAGAGACAGAAGCAGAAGATGAATGGTGCACTTGTGCATGCATAAGTGTGTGTGTGTGTGTGTGTGTGTGTGTGTGTGTGTGTGTGTGTGTGTGTGTGTGTGTGTGTGTGTGTGTGTGTGTGTGTGTGTGTGTGTGTTATATAGTTCTCCCCTTAAAACCCAAGTTCCCCATTGGGTCCAAATCTTTAGGAAAATATAAGGAAATGGGTCCAACTCTAGGCCCAATCTTTACACACACTCAACGTTCAAGGATAAAACTGACATTCCCACACTATCGATACAAAAATTCAGGACGGGATGGCACAACCTACCCTCCTTAAGAAAATTTCGTCTTCGAAATTTATACACTAGTTACAAACCACTAAAACTCGTAAAACAAGCGCGGATATATCTGTTTCATACGCTCATCCATTTCCCAAGTGGCTTCCTCCACTGAGTGGTTCTTCCACAAAACTTTCACTAAGCGCACTGTCTTGTTTCTCAAAACCTTATCTTTCCAATCCAATATGGTCACCGACTTCTCGTTATATGTCAAATCTGGATTAATTTCCAACGGCTGCGGAGGTTAAAACATGTGATGGATTGGAGATGTAATGACGGAGCATGGAAATGTGGAACACACTATGCACTTTAGATAACTCCGGAGGCAATTCAAGTCTATAAGCTACTTCGCTAATCTGTTCAGTGATCTGGTACGGTTCGATATACCTAGGACTCAACTTCCCTTTTTTCCTGAACCGTAGAACACCTTTCCATGGTGACAGCTTCAAGAATACCCAATCACCTACTTTATATGTCTGATCAGTGGCATGTATGTCCGCTAAACTCTTTTGGCGATCCTGGGCCACTTTCAGGTTAGATTTAATTACCTGAATATTTTGAGTAGTCTCGTCCACAATCTCTGAGCCTACCAAAATTCGTTTGCCGACCTCTGACCAACACAAAGGCGTACGACATGATTTACCATACAGTGCATTAAACAGTGCCATACAATTACTCGAATGGTAGCTGTTATTGTAGGCAAACTCCATCAGATCCAGACGTTTATGCCAAGCATCGCCAAATTGCAATACGAAGGATCTCGACATATTTTCTACTGTCTGAATAGTCCTTTCAGATTGCCCATCTGTTTGAGGATGATATGCCATACTATAAAGTAGTTTCGTACCAAGAGCTTCCTGAAATACCATCCAGAATTTAGAAGTGAACCTCGGATCTCAATAAGATACGATGCTAACTGGTACACCATGATATTTGACAATCTTTGACACAAATAGATCAGCTAACCGGCTTAAAGAAAATTTCTCTTGTACTGGGATAAAATTAGCGGACTTAGTAAGCTGATCAACCACTGCCCAAACGCCATCATAACTATTTCGTGTACATGGAAGTTTATACACGAAATCTATAGTAATATCTTCCCATTTTCACTGTGGAACGGGAAGTGGCTGCATCCGTCCAAATGGTCTCGTTCTTTCGGGTTTAACCTGCTAGCAAACAGCACACATACTCATGTACTCAGGAATTTCTCTTTTCATACCTGGCCAATAGTAAAATGGTCGAATTGTATGATACATTTTTGTACTCCCCGGATGCATAGCATATGCCGATACATGTGCCTCATCAAGAATGTCTTTCTTTAACTCTGCATTGTCTGGCACGTACATCCTACTCTCCTGCATAAGCATGCCGTTAGTCTCTTGAATCTAGAGATCTTTCTTTTTCCCCTAATTTCTTAACCAAATCAGCTCTTGAGTTTCATCATCAACCATCTGTGTCTCGAGTACTCGATCGATTAAAATTGGCTGGACTTGGGAGTTAGCAAGTAAAGCTTCATCTCGATCTTTTACCCCTAACTTCACTCCAGTTGATCTCAACTCTGCCAGAAGAGGAACACGACTAGCGTAGAAAGCATTAACTCTACCTTGAGATTTTCTGCTAAGTGCGTCAGCCACCACATTTGCACGACCAGGGTGATACTCGATCATGCAGTCGTAATCGCTCAGCAGTTCTATCCACCTTCATTGACAAAGATTCATATCTCTCTGAGTAAATAGATACTGAAGACTTTTATGATCTGTAAAAATCCTACATCTCTCTCCATAAAGATAATGTCTCCAGATCTTCAATGCAAACACAATCGTTGCTAACTCGAGATCGTGAGTATGATAGTTCATCTCATGAGGCTTCAATTGTCATGAAGCATAAGCAATCACCCTACCATGTTGCATCAACATGTATCCCAGGCCATTCAACGAAGCGTCGCTGTAAACCTCAAAATTACCACTATCATCTGGAAGTGTCAACCCATATGCATGAGTGAGACAATACTTCAATTGCTAAAAACTCTGATCACAATCATCATCCCACTCAAATCTAACATATTTTCTAGTCTGCCTCGTAAGTGGTAATGCTATAACAGAGAAGTCTTTAACAAACCGCCTATAGTAGCCTGCTAAACCAAGGAAACTCTGCACCTCTGCGGCGGTTCGTGGCTGTTCCTAATTTTTTATTGTAGCTATCTTTTGAGGATACACATGGATGCCTTGAGCTGATATAACGTGTCTTAAGAATGCCACTTGATCCAGCCTAAATTGACATTTGCTAAACTTAGCATACAGTCGATGTTCCCTCAACTTCTTTAACACCAAAGTGAGATGTCGCACGTGCTCTACTTTAGACTTGGAATAAACCAAAATATCATCGATAAAAACAATGAAAAACCTGTCTAAGTACTGCTTGAATACCCAGTTCATCAAGTCCATAAAAGCAGCATGTGCGTTAATCAACCCGAATGACATCACTAAGAACTCATAATGACCATATCGGGTCCTGAAAGCTGTTTTGGGGACATCTTCACTTCGAATTTTCAATTGGTAGTAACCAGACCTCAAATTAATTTTTGAAAACACACAGGCTCCTCGCAGCTGATTGAACAAATCATCTATACATGGCAACGGATAACGGTTTTTAATCGTTACCCGATTTAGCTGCCAATAATCTATACACAGCCTCAAAGTACCATCTTTCTTCTGTACGAATAAGATTGGAGCCCCCCAAGGTGAAGTACTAGGCTGAATAAAACCTTTATTGACTAATTCATGTAATTGAATTTTCAACTCTTTCAGTTCAGCAAGAGTCATCCGATAAGGAGTCAAGGATATATGGTCTGTACCTGGTAGTAACTCGATGGCAAACTCTACGTCTCGATCTGGCGGCAATCCCGGTAAATTGTCAGGGAAAACGTCAGGAAAATGCCTGACCACTCTAACGTCCCCCACACTGCTAGGAACGTTATCATTTAGTACAACATGAGCTAGATATCCCTGACAACCTTTCTTGAGCAACCTCTTGGCTCTCACATCTAAAATGATGTCGTGTCTCACGCCGTTACGCTTGCCCACAAACGTAACCATAGGTAACCCCAGCCGATGAAAGGTAACTTTCTTCTCATAACAGTCAATATTGACACGGTTATAATGTAGCCAGTCTGTGCTCAAAATAACATCAAATTCAACAATATCTAACATGATGAGATTAGTTGGCATAACCACATCCTCCACTAGCATGGGGCACCCTGGGTACATTTAACTGACATGACACGTCTCCCCTCTAAGCATCGAAAACTCTAACTCGAACCCAAGAGGTATGGGACTATGTTGTGCCAACTGAGCAAATGTATGAGAAATGACATAATGGGTAGCACCACAATCAATTAACACTTTAGCAAAGTGACTGAGAATGTTCAACGTACCCATAATCAAATCAGGGTTGTTCTGAGCATCCTGAACTGTAATGTTGTGGATATGGCCTTGAGTTTGCTGTCGTCCACCATGACTTCTGCTAGACTGACCACCTCGTCTAGGTACACTACTCATCTACCATGTCTGACTAGGCTGCCTCGACGATCTGGCGCTGCTAGAAACAACCTCTCCTTACTGGGGTTGTCCTCCAGAATACCACTGAGATTTACCCGATAAGTAGGAATGATACGGTGTATAAGCTCCAGGGTACTGAGGGTAACTGCTCTGATAATATGGATCCTGAGGATACGAGTATTGCGTTGCAGAATAAGAAGCTACATTGCCCTGGTAATGATAAGTACCCCCACGATCAACCTGACCATAACTACTAGGTGTTGGAGCCTGCTGACTCGGAACTGGCGGTGGTCAGGAAGGCAACTGGGGCCTCTTCTGACTCTGTGGACAATTCGCAGCCCAATGCCTAACCTGTCCATAAGTAAAACATCATCTGCTACCCTGTCTGCATTCCCCAAAATGTCGACCGTTACACCTACGACAAAACGGTCCTCCAGAACCATTAACATCTTGCTACCTCTGAAAACATGGACCTCCAATAAACCTACCACCTCTCCTCTGACCTGTGGAACTCATACCTCTGCTAAATGAGCTAGAACTAGTGTTACTTCTTTTAAAATTTTGCGTCTTATGAGGTCCCTGAGACCACTGACCCTTGCCTTTATCATTTTTCTTCTGATTATCGTCTTTCTCCTCTTCCTCCTCACTCTCACTGGGCAAGTTCTCAGAGTCTTCAATTCGTAGCAAAATCCCATAAAACTCATGGTAGGTCATACAAGGAGTCGTGGTCACCATCGAGCACCTCTTCTTTTGAGTACCCAACTTAAAATGATGGAGCATCTCAGCTGGATTAGCAGCAACCTCAGGGCAATAGCAAGACAAATCTATAAACTTCCTATAATACTTGTTAACTGTCATCTTCTTCTGTCTCAAACTCGTAAATTCTTGTTTCTTGCTATCTATATAAGCTGGAGGAATAAATCTCTTCTGGAACAATCGCTTAAAAACTTCCCAATCTTCAACTTCCTCCCGTGATAACTCATCAGCCTCTTGCTCCCACCAAGACGCAGGTTCCTTACCTAGAAACCAAGTGGTCGTCTCGACCCATCTGTCTGCAGGAAGACTCCCTTGACTCTACATCAAACGAAAAGTCTTCTCGAGATGATTAAGCCATTTCTCTACACCTTCGTGCCCTTCATTACCCATAAAAGTATTTAGCTTCAGATTATAAACAATCTCTAGAGGAGTCCTCTGGGGAGGACGAAGTGTAAACTGGATAGGATTAGCTATAACTTCCCTTAACTGAGCAATATCAGGGAAGTTAGGCTCAGCGAAATGACGTGGTTCTCAGTAAGGTGGCATAGTTCTGACAAAAGACACCAGAATAATTAGAATATTCACAAGATATACAGGACTGCTGAAGCAAAGGCTCTGATACCAAACTGACACACCCCGACCCAAAATCAAGGCGTGCTGGCTGTCACGTGAGGGTGACGTAACCAAGTGTGCGATGCGGAAGTGCTAAAGTGAAAATGTGAATGAAAGAAAACCAAACTAATTAATTTATACAAAAAGTCCAAGTGAGTAAAACGTGACGAGAATTCAAGATAAAGTACAACATCAGAGCACAAGCAACCTAGGTGCAGTGCAAAACGAAAAGTACTAATTTAACAATACCAAAGAAGGTCCTACATTCGTGGTGATCTGTCAGAATTGTCGTCGAAGCCTCGTTAGCCACCAATAGTCACTTCTACCTAAAACCCTATTGCTGTAAAACCTATATACTTTTCTAGAAAATATAATACGTAATCACGTCTCAAAACATACTAGAAAATGGTAAATCCAGATTAACACCATGTCAAAATATGTCATGTCAAGATATCCAGCCAAACAATATATAAATCAGGTAAGGTAAACCAATAATCACAATATGCCAACAATAAAAATATGTCGGCCGGAGTCACCTAACGTGACCTGTACGGCTGAATCTATAGCTCCTCAACCAATTTCCTGCACAGGAGTCGGAACCACCTATAGTGGTTTATACGACAGGCTGGGTGTACATATATAAATACGCTCAGTGCTATGATCAAGTGAAGGCTGTGTGAAGTATCGCAAGTCACCTACGAGTCGGAACCAGCTATAGTGGTATATACGACAGGCTGGCACTTGCCTTGGATCCAAGGTGAGCGTATGGTGCAGGAGGTGAATGATCATGTCAAGGCTAAGCCTAATCTCTGGCAGAGCACAAGCACCGGGGTGCTGGAATATGAGCTATATACACATCTCACCATCATGATCATAACCCTCACTACCAACCATATACTCACCTGACTTACCTGAGCGTCCGCAGGGCCAAGCAACAACCATCACAAAAACCATACTAAATATAAATGATATTTGACATGGCATTCTAATTCATAAAACCATTTAAAACGTAATTTCTGGGAAAATACCAAGCATATATATACTGAAAACAAAAGCCCATTCACTGATATGTGGAAGGATCGTAGCCCCCGAGTCTCGCTTGACTGCGCTCGTCCTCAGGATAGGTCTCATATATGTGCGAAACAACTATAAAACCGTCAATTAAAAGCACATAACCAACACTAGGTAATAACTTCTCATACATTGCTCAATTGGGGTGTTTGAATATACCAACATGATATACTCAATCCCATGAACACCCTCATATTTTTAGAAAAATTTTCCGACATCTCACCCACCCCCACGCACCGTCCAAGACACGGCCACACACGCTGCCCACGCGCAGGCACGTGCCTGGCACACTGACGGATTCCCTAATGCCGTTAGGGAATATTCCGTCAAATACTAGAATATTCTGTTAAATCTAACCTAACTTCGTTAACCTCCATTAGGAATATTCCGTCAAAGTTGACGAAATATTCTCCTTCCCTTACCTTGGTTCACCGGAATCTGGCACCAGCACCGCTCTGACTATCAGATTCTAGAAAAAGTTCTAAACTTCATTTCTCATTCATTTCAGCACCAAAATTCATGAAATTAACACCAAAATGAAGCTTAAGACGAGGGAAATAGATTTATACCATTTTTGGGACCCAAAACTCGACGAAACCTCGTTGAAAAAAAGTCCAATACTTCGGCCACCTTTGCAACTCGCTATTCTCGAGTATTTCAACATCCAAAACACTCCAACGTTACTCCCCGAGCTTCGTGAAGACGTTTTAGATCATCCTAAGGCCTTAAAACTTGCTGAAACGTCCACGATCACAAGTGCATGACCAACGCTATCGTCTGAAGTCACGAGTTCTAGGGTTTTTCGAAGTCCCCATGTCCAACTAAAGATACGGTTGTGATCCTAAGCTTCCAAGGAACTCGAACCTAGTCTCAAAAGGGTCGATCTGTGAGGCTTTGAAAGGGTTTGGAAGTCGACCGTACAAGTTGCACGGATAAAGATAATTCGAGAAGAAAGGGAGAGACATAAACAAAAGAGGAATGGTGCATGTGTGTGCGTGTGTGTGTGTGTGTGTTATAGTTCTCCCCCAATCACAATAATTAAAACCGAAGTTCCCTATTGGGTCCAAATCTTTAGGAAAATATAAGGAAATGGGTCCAACTCTAGGCCCAATCTCCACACACACTCAATGGTCAATGATAAAACCGACATTCCCAAGCTATCGATACAAAAATTCAGGACGGGATGTCACATCTTCCGTTAATGAGATTAAATATTAGTAATTGTGGTTGTGTAAATAAAAGTTGTTTTTCTTAAACCACGATTTTATACTTTAATCAAAACTAAGGGGTGTACATTCATTTGGAATTTTCAAGGTGAGTGAATTTCTTTAAAATTTTAGAGGTAGAGGCATGATTTGTTTAACACATTATGAAATTCTTTCAAAACCATCAAAATTCTTTACTTTATAAAATTCTTTAAAGAGAAATTTTAAAATGTTATAAGAATTCATACACTTTTATCAATTTGTCATATGAACTAAAATTTTAAACGATTTGTTATATATGAATTCATTAATTTGGTAAGGGTTTACATTCAAAATAAATCGTGTACTTTAGACATGACTTGTGTTTAAGTTTTCTTCGCCGAAACAAAATTTAGAGTTTCTATAAACTAAAAAAATGAAAATGTTTAGGCAATGAAATAATATTTTTTTTATTCTAAAACAAAAATCAAACTTAGTATAACGACATGGCATCATTATGATCGAGTTTCTCTCCAACAGTATAGTCCTCAAAATATGTACCACATGTTCTTGTAGTATAATTATCCTCTAAAACAATGGTAAATATCAACTTACATTATTTTTACTAAGTTATTCCTATGGCAAACAATAAAATGAAAATGAGATCAAATGTTTGAAATAATCCTGAACACAAGTTATGTGCAAGTGTTTTGGATGAAAAACTTAATGATGTTAAGATGGGATGATAAATTAATGATTTTGAAAAATTGATATGACAAATTGAAAAATGTGTATAAGTTCATGTGACATTTTAAAATTTTTATTTTATACATATAGAAATATATATATATATATATATATATATATATATATATATATATAATTCGACAAAAAAGGATGAAACCATTTTTATCAACCAAAAGAGGGTAAAAATACATCTTTGTCTTTTATCACAACAAAAAAGTTAAGAACAGTAACGTAATTTCACATAACAAAATTTTATTAAACCTCACCTACGTGTAAGTTTATTAGCTCTAATTAAAAAAATAAAAAAATAAAAAACAATCCCTCTCTCTCCTCACTTCCATGTTCTCTCTCATTCTTCCTCTCTCCTTCAATTTTAACAAAGTAAAAAATTTCACACACTTTGTAAATGAGCATATATTAGTATATATAAAAATAAAAAAACTTTGACGGTGTAAGATGACATTTTTCGAGTGTCAATAATAATTTTTTTATAGTAATTTTTTTAAAGAGAGAAAAAAACCTTTCAATGGTTAGTTGACAGTGAAATTTGATTTACCCTTTCTCTCTTTAGTAAGTGCAAGAAACTACCGTTACGAATAAAAAAATGAAGCGCAAGTAAAGCATCAATACGAAAGCGATAGAGAGCGAGATAAAGGCGAGAGCTTTATTCGCCATAACGCCAACTCCCACTCTCCCCGAGTTCTTCTGCTAATTCTCTCCGAGCAATTAAAGATGGTAGACTTCGCTAGGGTTCAGAAGGAGCTTCAGGAATGCAGCAGAGACATCGAGCGGTCTGGCATCAAAGTCATCCCCAAAAGCGAAGCCACTCTTGCCCGTTTAATCGGAACAATTCCCGGCCCAGTTGGTACTCCTTATGAGGGCGGCACTTTCCAGATCGACATCGCATTGCCAGGTTCAATTCTCAATTGCCCTTTTCACTGTTTGCTGATGTTTTGTATTTGTGCTCGTAATTTTGATGTTTTTTTCTCTTTGTTTCTCGAGAAAAAGCCTAGAAAGTGAATTGGGTTGTGCCAAAATTGAAACTTTGCTATGAAAAAAGGTTATGGCAGTGAATATATTATTGGGTTTAAGTGGGTTTGAATGAAGAAATTTGCTGCTAAAGAAAAAAAATTAAAAAGATGTTAATTTGTAATATTTGGGTTGTTTAATTTGGAGGGAAGTAAGTGTGTGAGTATTAATTTGTTGAAATTACACTTCCTTTTCTTGTTCTTATGTGTTCTGACCCTGTGCTGTTAGATAATTTGGTTTGGGTAGCTTTTGATTGCATTAATCTGCAAAAATAAATAGTTTAGGTAATAGCTGGTTGCTTATAAACATGAGTTTTGATTCGTAATGAATGAGAAAGGAATATGCTAAAATTACTACTAACACGGCTGTCAACTGTCGGATTTCTTCGTGCAGATGCGTACCCTTTTGAGCCTCCCAAAATGCAGTTTACGACCAAAGTTTGGTAGGGCGAATTTATGTTCGTATCTCTTCCTCTAGTTTCTTGTCTTTCTATTCTGGTTGTTCATTGACCACACAGTGAGTGCACACACTGAATACTATGAGATGTCCTACATAGCCATTTAGGTCATATTGCATATAAGAGTATGCATTCGGAAAATAGACTTTAACCTTGTTTGATAAGACTGAAAAAAGAAGCCATTAAGAATAAAGCATGAACGAAGAAGGTATACTGAAGCCCAGCTTCTGATTCGGAATTAGAACTTCTTTTATGTCTCTATGTAGTCAACCCAGTTTAAACTGCAAGTTGGGGACTTTGATCGAACTTTCTTTGATTTGGCTTGGATGTCAATGTTCGGTTCTTAGTATATCCCGTTTACTGACCTTTATAATGTTAAGTAAAAACAGTTTGTAAAGTAGAACAAAACAACCAGGTGCCAGTGTATAGGATTCCGGGGACTGATGAATTGGAATACTCAGAAAAACGGTATGCATAGGAATCATTAATGATTTTCTTTTGTGTATATATGTCATATGTTGAAGGCACCCTAATATTAGCAGTCAAAGTGGAGCAATTTGTCTGGATATTTTGAAAGACCAATGGAGCCCAGCTCTTACACTGAAGACAGCACTTCTTTCTGTGCAAGCTTTGCTTTCTGCTCCTCAGCCGGATGATCCTCAAGATGCTGTGGTGGCACAACAGGTCTAAACTAGCATTCTTCGTTTAACCAAATATGTTTTTGTGGATTGATGGTAGATTACGTTTAGTGAATGTGTAGTACGCAAAGAGTAATCTTGCCCTATTGATGCCTCTTGTGTATTTATTTATGAAATTCTTCTCTCTTTTTAAATTAGTATGTCTATGTTGATACTGCAGTATCTGAAAGACTATCAGACCTTTGTTGGCACCGCTCGGTACTGGACAGAAACATTTGCCAAGAAATCATCTCTTGGGATTGTTGAAAAGGTCAGTGTGATCCTGCCTTCTCTTTGATGGAAAGAAAACAGATGAATTTTGAAGCATAATTCACCATAAATAAAAAAGAGTACTCCTTTGAAATCAAACTCAGCAGTCTGAAAAACTCTTAGTTTATTATCTTATTAATAACTCACAACGAAGAAATTATCCGGAAATCCGGAGATCTGTTAAGCTAGTGGATTTTACATTATAGGTACAAAAGCTTGTTGAGATGGGCTTCCCCGAAGCTCAGGCAAGGAGTACTTTGGAAGCCGTTGGTGGGGATGAGAACTTGGCCCTCGAAAAGCTATGCTCCGGTTAGCTAGAATCTGGTTAGCAGAAAAACAACAGCTGCCAGTGGAGATATAAACTTTTAAGTATATAATGCCCTAGTTCCTGCTTCTTTGTAACTTTGGATCCTTTTTCATTTCTCTGGTTCGATCAACTTCTCAACCGGTGTCTATTTGCTCTCTCGTCTTCTGTCCTAACGACTCTCCTCTCCATTGAGGAGGAGGTTTTGTGTTCGATTCTCTCTTAGCATTGCTTTATCAAAAAAAGAAGAGAAACCTCAATGTCTGGTTACACCAACACTCATACCAAACTCGGACGTTTAAGCAAAGAAAGGAAAAGTAAGACCTCAATTATTTGGTTTTGAAATTTAATAAATGCACAAATAAAATTAATAAAAAACTGGTATTGCACTGCTCATTATTTCATGTGCATGGGAAGAGAAATCCTATATATAAGTACAAATGCACACAGTACATGTGCCTTTTTTGCCATCACCGCTTCAAATTGAATATTTTACAATTCTTCCGCGATCACACAAAGCACACGAAGCAAAAGAAAGTGCGTCATAAAAAATACACACCACGAAACAACGAAACGCATTTTCGGAAAAAGTAATTAGGAGCAATGGTAAACAGCCACTCTCCTTGAAGGGGGAGGTTGACACACGATGAAGAAGGCCATTGCAAGCACCAACGCCAGCACCAGCCCCAGCAGCATGTCGTCGGAATCCGAGCAGCAGATGAAGCTTCCCATTTTTCTCTCAATCCTTCCCAAACTTTCTGTGTTTTCTTTCTTCTTCGGAACTCGAAGAAACAAAACTAATCAGCAAAACTAATCAGTTGAAGGGTTCAAGTGATGAGTTTTATGCCCTTTCATCCACCACATATCAAAGGGCAGCCAATCGAGAGTGGACACGCTTTGTTCAATAATGTTTTGATTCTTTCACTTCTTGTGGTTTTGGTTAGTCCAGCTTCTTTGTGGCTAGTAGTCCTGTGGATTCTGCAACATTATGTATGCTTCTAATCAAGGTCTAAAATATCGATGATATCGGAAATATCGGTAGTTCAAAAATACGGAAATTTCGATGGAAATATTGAGATATTATCGATATCGATAAAAATTGAATAAAAACTATGGAAATTGTAAAAAAAACTTGGAAATTTTTATTGAAACTTTGCAGGATGTTTATTTAGTCAATTATCTATTAGTTTATCACAAAAAATTGGAAGAAAATGCATTGCATGATGGATTTAACTGATTTAAGTTGATTATATAGCGAGCTAGCAAACATTGTGAGTGTAGAAAATATGTACTAATTAATGAAAGAAGTTTAAACACACCATAATAATTTATATATAATGAATTAGTACAATATTTTACATTTTATACATTGCATGGTAAGATACGTGATTGACTTAGTACCACATAGAGTTCCTATGAGGTTCAAAATTTTCACTATCTTCATCATCTTTATGTGTATAGTAAGTGTATTGTGAAGAGTAGTCATCAAATGATAAATTCCCAAAATAGTTTTGCATGTAATTGTTTACATGCCACCCATATGGATCCGAGATTGGTTGACATTATCCATAAGCAAAATCATTTGAAGATTGAGTCTCGGATTCTTTCCACCCATATAGATCTGAGATTGGTTGACATTCTCCATATATATAGAAATATAACTACAACTAATTAGTTAGGTGAGTGAACGTGGTGAGTCGTTCAAAAGTAGATACTTGAAAAGAAATTGTCATGTGCAAATTTGTTTCTTGCAAAAAAAATTCAAAACAAAACCATATATATAAATATTTTAGCATATTTTCACAAAAACATAAATGATATGGTGGTCAAGGTGTTGAAGGTGTTGAATGAGTAAAATGAGAGGGGTTCGAATTCTCTTGGTGTTTTTTTAAATATAGAAATTAAAAAGACACGAAAATTTCGATGGAAATATCGAGATAATATGGATATTTTAGACCTTGCTTCTAGTCAACTCTTTTCTTTTTATACCAACTATTATTATGGTTTAGAACAGATATATTTCTCCTAATCAGTAAGTGAGATGTTTCAAATTTGATTCACACATATAACGAGGACATATAATATCTCATTTGATTTTGATCCCTAGTTACAGATGATCTATTATGTTGCTTCACCCTATACTCATAGTAGAATATCGCCTCTTTCGTGTAGTGCAATGACGAGCATTTAATTTAGTGTAACTGCCATTTGACCCATTGAATTATTACTCTAGTTGAAATTGACCCCTGAACTATTATTTTGGTAAATTAACCCCTTGAACTATTTGAAATAAGCCATTTGACCCATTGTCGGTAGATTTCATCCGCTATTTCGTCAAATTCAAAGAAAAATTAGCCTTTCCTTCATTAATTCTTACTTGTCAATTATAACCAACAATGTAATTATGACATGTGAAAACAAAATAATGTGTAATGATAATGTGAGATGGTCTGTTATGTAAACGTTTGGTTTTTTATGTTTTCTCATTATGCTATATATTTTTGAATTATTTTGTGTCCATGTGTCAAATTTTTATTGGTGATTATAGCTAAACAAGTAACAAATAATGATGAAATGGCTAATTTGCCCTTGAATTTGACGAATTGATTCCACAATCTAACGGCAAAAGGTTAATTGACTGATTTTAAATAGTTCAGGGGGTTAATTTACCAAAAAAATAGTTTAGGGGATCAATTTTCAGCTGGAGTGAAAGTTCAGGGGATCAAACCGTAATCTACCCTTTAATTTATAAGAGTTAAACTTGAAATTTCACACATATAAAAAGAAATATCACCAAAATTGTAGCACATATTATGTTTGCTATTATGCGTTGCGTACAAACAGAAAAGGATGCAATCATATCAACTCACATGCACCATATTCTATCAAAACTCTGGAGTTAACCGAGTTTGGACGAGAGTAATACTAGAATGGGTGACTTTCTATGAAGTCTTTGTACTGCATTCTCTCCTTTATTCGACAAAAAAAAAAAAACCTTAGTAGGCCCATTTCACAAAATTAGAAGGTAAAGTCCAAAGCTTTGGGCTTCTTTGATTGGACTGCTTGTTAGAAGTTTCGGCAACATCATGTACATACTAATCCGTTGAAAAACTTTTCGCCTTTGTCTAGTAGTTCAGTTGATGAAGAGTATTTAAATATGCGTTCGAGGTCCTCCTTTTTCCGCTATTATCGCTTGTATCAATGTCCTCTACAACGTGATCATTTCAACATTTTGTCTTCTCATTAAAGAAAATAATAATATTATGATTTTGACATTAAGGTGTCTACTTCGAAATGGGAATATACTTTGATTTTGTGGTCACTAAAAATGAAATAATCGTACAGAAAATACAATTGCTTGTGGTTAAATATTGAGTGGTTGTTGTAAACTTTCCTAGTTTAAGTGTGATTGCATAAATCCTAAATTAGATTGGATTCTAGTTATCCTTTCCTCTTACAGCTTGTATTCCTTGTGAATGAAAGAATATCTTCTCTCCTTTTACTATTATAAATAAAGGCATTATGTAGGAGGGATAACACATACATTCTCCTACAATTCTACAAACACATCTCTCGCACTCTCTCTTCTCCTTACCGCCGACCCTCTTAACATTGTTAGATAAAATATGCTACAACATGTTATCAGCATGCTCCTACCACAATGCTTATGAATTTGGCGTTGAAGAATTTTTCTGCATCAAACCAGTTCATCCATATCATCACGTAATCAGGTTCTTTCAAAACAACGATTTTTATCTCGATATTTTTGCAGCCCTGATAGCATGAACATTCACCATAATGCATGACCCAACTTTACGTTTTTCAAATTTTAGATTCTACATAAATTGTGTATGCATTATATTCATAATTGTTGAATTATGTGACTTTGATATTTTCCATGAATTACATCAAATATATGGACATACATCAAATTATTGAATTGCATATGCATCAAATTAAATTATATATGAATTGAATTGAAAAAATAAATAAATAAAAATAAAAAAACCTAAGGTTCTTTGGAACCCGTGACCTCTACCATCCATGAAGATGGGCCTCATCCCCGAGCCAAGAACCCAGCTTGAGCTTCTGCTCCTAGCCCAAAACCTCGAACCTGACACCTAGAAGGTGTCACCACCCTTCAACCACTGTGCTGCATAGCCTGCAGCCATGCCCAGCCACCTCAACTACCCACAACGACCTAAAGATCGTCCACAGTGTTCCTTGGTTGAAGATTCCTTCGACTCCCATCAGATTTTTTGAAATTCTGATTCTAATTTTCAAGGTTTTTGGTTGAATCGTTGAGATTTCCAATCTCCGATGCATAATAATGGTCAATAACACCCAATATAGATGTTTCGAGTTCCCCCCGTCCAAGATTTGGCCACCCACAGTAGTGGTGTTGGTGTTCTTATCCAAAAGCTGACGCCAATATGGGCCAAGTATAATCTCTGGCAAGATTTTTTTTTCTCTTTGGGCTTATTTTTCCAAGCCCAATCAAACCATTTAACCGGAAAAAAAAAATCTTTTTCTTTGGGCTCACCTACAATGACCCCCAAAACCATTTGGCTCAGCCATGTGAGACACTAGCCCGAGGGCTATGGTGTCCCTAAACGATGCGATGCACTGGATCACGTCCTCCCTTGGGCTCAACTATTTCCCCAGCCTGTAAAGAAAAAGGAAGAGAAAAAAAAACATATTTTTGTTTTTTTGGGCTTGCTTGAAATAGCCCGTATGATTTTTTTTTTTTTTTACTTTTGTTTTACATATTTTTGTGTATATATTTGTGTTTGCCTCTAGGAATATATGAACCTGAAGTTCATAATTATTTCGAAACCTAAAGTTTCTTATAAACATGCTTTGTTTGAAAACCTGAAGTTTTCATTTAAAAACATCACCCATAAAAACCCAAAGTTTTTTTCATGCCAAAATTAAACCAATACATGTCTATTAGAACTTGTATGTTATACTACTATGTGAATGGATTGATTTTTTTTTCTCCATTACACTAACCACATCTTGTCCATCTATTTTGTGATAGGAACATGTCGAATTTGAACAAACTCGACTTCACCGCTTTAGAGGTCTCTGGAAGGAACTACCTTAAGTGGGTCCAAGATGTGAAGCTCCACCTCACTGCAAAGAACTTGCATCCCATTATTGAAGAAGAGAGCAACAACCCTATTGGCGAAGCTGAAAAAGCCACTGCTATGATCTTCATCCGAAGACATATTCATGACGCTCTGCAAACTAAGTATCTTGCTAAGGAGAATCCACGTGCACTATGGGTCGCTTTGGCTGATCGTTTTGGTCATCAAAATGACACATTCTTGCCTGAAACAAGACATGATTGGCATCATTTGCACTTCCAAGACTTTAAGTTTGTGAATTAATATAATTCTGAAGTTTGTCGAAGCTGATCACTTCTCAAGTTTTGTAACGAAACTTTGACCGAAGAGAATCTCGTGGAGAAGACCTATTCAACATTTTCTACTTCTAATATTGTCCTGTAGCAACAGTATAGAGCTCAGAAGTTCCTTAAGTTCTCGAATTTGATCTCTGTTTTATTTCTCATTGAAAAGCATAAGCTGTTGATAAAGAATCATCAAGTTCGACCTACTGGGGTGACTGTTATGCCTGAAGCACATTATAGCACAAAATAAAGCCCAAAACGCCAAAAGGCATGGTAAGGGTGGCCAGAAACCATCCCACCAAGGTCAACAGAGTCAAGGCCCATCCAAGGGAGGAAACAAAGCCTATAAGCGCTCAAACCTTGCTCCTAAGGCCCTGAACTTCAAGAATAAAGGCAAAGGACTTGAAACCACAGACGCTAACATGTGTTATCACTGGCCCCGTGTTTGTCGAGCTCCAAAGAAGGTTGTAGATGAATATCATTCTCGTCATAAGAAGTTTGAATCAAATTTAGTGCAAGTGGACGAAGTGGAGACTACAAAGATGGAGGTTTTTGACTTTCAAGAGGATACCACCCCTATAGAAGATTAGAATCTTAAACATAAACAATTTTAGTTAGTTAAAATTGCACATTGGGGCCGAATTCCACCTAGTGGCTGAACCCCCCATTGTTTTTTTTTGGTTGATTTTTGAACAATTTTCCTTTATGTTTGGATTATTTGTTGGTGATTTTTTTTTAAAGATATTAAGTTTTAATTAATTACCATCCTTGAAAAAATGAAATTATTTTGAATTGATATTTATTTTTAGAACTTTTATGCATGTGACCAATTCAAATTAATTCTTCATTCTAGGTATATCTAGTGAGAAAGTTAGTTGTCTGGCAGATAGTGCAACCACGCACACCGTTTTACATGAACGCATCTATTTCACTAACTTCATACCTAAGAATGCATCTCTGACAACCCATAACCCTCTCAGGCACATCCAACCTGATAAAAGGATACAGTAAGGCACGTATAATGTTGTCCAATGGTACAATCTTGACCATTGCTGAGGCACTATATTCTCCACATTCTAGAAGAATATTGTTAAGTTTCAAGGACATTAAAGATAACAATTACCACGCTAATACCCACGTAGAAAATAGAATTGAATTTATGTGCATAACTTTCTACAAATATGGCCAGAAGCGTATTTTAGAAAAGATGAAGCGTATCATGAGTGGTTTGTATACTACAATCATACACCCCATAGAATGCCACTATGTGGCTGGCCCTACTACTGGGACCGCGTATAAAATTACACTTTGTCATGATCGTTTGGGACATCCTGGACAAATAGCGATTCGCCGAATCCTCAAATCATCACATGAGCATCCACTAACCTGAAGTTTAGGTTCGATCCAAGGAATCGCATGTCAAACATGTTCCATAGGAAAGCTTATTACTAAGCATTCTTATGACAACATTCGTTCGAATCCTCCCATTTTTCTACAACGGATTTAGGGGGACATTTGTGGACCGATTCACCCTCCATACGGACCATTTAGATACTTTATAGTTTTGGTTAACACTTCCACACATTGGTCACACGTGTGCTTATTGTCCACAAGGAACGCTTCATTCTCCAAACTGTTGGCTTAGGTTATCAAGCTCAGGGCTCACCACCTTGATTATTCTATCAAATCTATTCGATTGGATAATGCTGGAGAATTCACATCTAAAACTTTTGATGACTATTGCATGTCGGTTGAGGTTGAAGTTGAACATTTTGTACCCCATGTTCACATCCAGAATGGCTTGGCAGAGGCTTTCATTAAGCGCTTACAAATGATTGCTCAATCGTTGGTCATACGTACCAAGCTCCCGATTGTTGCTTAGGGCCATACAATATTGCACGTAGCAAAATTGGTATGCCTGAGGCTTGTTGCGACACAATCATTTAGTGCTTTTTAGTTGGTTACCGGATATGAACTCGACATATCACATCTGCGCATTTTTGGTTGTGCACTATATGTGCTAATCTCGCCACCTTTACGTATAAAAATAAGGCCTTAGCGAAGGATGGGAATCTATGTCAGGTATGATTCTCCTTCGATTATTTGTTACTTAGAACCTTTGATATGTGATTTGTTTATCGCCTGTTTTGCGGATTGTCACTTCTATGAGACAGTCTTCATGTCGTTGAGGGGAGATAAGAACGACGTGAATTAACGTAGACGACTCTCACTTTGTCTCATTTAGATCTCCGCACCTCTTAGTCTGAAACTAAAACGCAGCACATATTAGATCTCCAGAGCATAGCTTAGAGCATGCTAGATGCTTTCACCGATCTAGCGCGCATGACAAGATTACATGTTCCAGCTGCAAATACGCCTGCAAAGATTGATGTACCAAATGTACGATGGACTTCCCTCCTAGAAGCCTGGGGCGCCAATCTTGGTAATCCACGTACATTAGTGGCTAGCCAAAGATCTGCCCATACACAAAAGCATGGCAAACTTCTTAATCCAAAGGATTCACACCCTAGAAATAGGAGATCCGCAGCAGAAGGTCCTGAAGAGCCTACCGTGAATCCGACTATCGCTTACTTATTCTATCCAACTTATGAGGAAATTCTAGATTATGGAAGCGTCCTTGAAGAAATGAATCCTCATTTCGAGAATCGTGAGATTTCGGTCTATTTTGCTAGCTTAGATGATGTGTGCTGTAGAAATGAGATAATTGTCGACGACACATTAACATTTGCAATAGTTACTGAGATCATGTTGAGCGATGACATTGAACCGTGTTCTATTGATGAATGTCGACGTAGAATTGATTGGTCAAACTTAAAGCAAGCAATCTAAGTCGAACTCGATTCGCTTGCGAAACATAAGGTGTTTGGACTTGTAGCTCTTACTCTTCCACATGTGAAGCCCGTTAGTTACAAGTGGGTTTTCGTTCAGAAGTGTAATGAGAAAAATGAAATTGTGCATTACAAAGCTCGTCTTGTTGCACAAGGCTTCTCACAACTCCCTGAGACTAACTATGACGAAACTTATTCACTCATTATGGATGTGATTACTTTTCGCTACCTTATTAGTTTGGTAGTTTTCGAAAAACTAAGTATACAACTGATGGACGTAGAAATCGCGTATCTCTATGGGGATCTTGATACGAAAATTTATATTAAAGTTCCCGAAGGACTTACATTGACTGGTTCAAATATTTCTAAACCCAGGAACACACTCTCAATTTGGCTGAGGCGTTCACTTACAGTTTGAAACAATTCGGAAGAATGTGGTATAACCTTCTGAGTGAGTATTTGACTAGTCAAGGATATGTGAACAACGAACTATGCCCTTTTGTGTTCATTAAGAAGTCACATTTCAGATTTGCGATTATTGCAGTATATGTCGATGACATGAATCTTATCGGAACTCCCGAAGAGCTCGCGAGAATTGCCTTGCGCATAAAGTCAAAATTTGAGATGAAAGATCTAAGTAAGACTCAATACTGTCTCGGTCTCGAGATAGAGTATTGTTCGGATGGAATCCTAGTACATCAATCAAACTACACCAAAAGGTGTTGCGCTACTTTAATGAGGATAAAGCGAAGCCTTCAAGTACTCATATGGTCGTTTGATCGCTAGATGAAAAACGAGATCCCTTCCATTCAAAAGAGAATGAAAAACGAGATCCCTTCCATTCAAAAGAGAATGAAAAACGAGATCCCTTCCATTCAAAAGAGAATGATGAAGAGATTTTGGAGCCTAAAGTTCCTTATCTAAGTGTGATAGACACTTTATTGTACTTAGCTTAATGCACTAGACATGACATCTCCTTCATTGTTAATATTTTGGCAAGATAAGTAATGCACCTACACGCAGACACTGAACTAGCGTGAAAGACATTTTCCATTATCTTAAGGGTACTACGAATTTGGGCTTATTCTATCCCTATGAATCCTCGAGTGATCCCGCACCCCTGCTTCTCGAGTTGATTCTTTCCTTGTTGGTTATGCCGACGCAAGATACTTGTCTGATCCGCATAAGGTGCGTTCTCAAATGAGTTATGTCTTTACTGTTGGAGGCACCGTGATCTCTTGGAGGTCAACTAAATAGACCTTAGTTGCCACTTCATCTAACTATGTTGAAATTCTCACCTTACATGAAGCAACTGGGGAATGCTTTTGATTGATAGTAGTAGTGGGCCATATTCGAAGCTCTTACAATCTTTATCCCGCTGTTGATGTCCCGACGACTATCTTTGAAGGCAACACAACATGCATCGAACAACTCAAGAAAGGTTACATCAAAGGAGACAATACCAAGGACATTGCACCAAAGTTTTTCATTTCATATCAACAACAAGAGCATCAAAATATTGAAGTCACGCAAACCCATTCATAAGACAATCTGGCCGACTTCTTCACCAAATCACTGCCGAATACAACGTTTCAGAAGCTTGTTCATGGAATTGGTATGCATAAACTTTATGAGTTGTAACATTGTTGTTTCTCTTTGGAATTGTGTCAAACTCAGAGGGAGTATCTTGAAAATACTTGATTGATCTTAATGTACTCTTTTTCCCTACGATTATGAGCATTTTTCCCACTGGGTTTTGCTACCTAACTAGGTTTTAACAAGGCACCCATCTTGGACTGGTCATATCCCTGATGACGTCTTGTAGACGTTTCTTTTGACTTTGCATTTCTCACACACTTTTCCTTAGACTATGGATTTTGTCCCTACTCGGGTTTTTGCAATAGCCTTAGGGTTTTTTTTTTTTTTAGTGAGAGTTACTTACTTGTGCAAGTTCCTACCTTATTGAGAATAAACGTTATTCCTTATAATCAATGCCGACAAGTCGACTTCCTCAACTTCTGCATGATGCTGAATCTACCTTGAGTATTTACACACTTAAGGGCGAGTGTTGTAAACTTTCCTAGTTTCAGTGTGATTGTGTAAATCATAGATTAGATTGGATTCTAGTTATCATTTCCTATTACAACTTGTATTCCTTGGGGATGAAGGAATATCTTCTCTCTTTTTACTACTATAAATAAAGGCACTGTAGGAGGGATAACACACACATTCCCCTACAATTCTACAAATACATCTCTCGCACTCTCTCTTCTCCTTGCCGCCGGCCCGCTTAACATTGTCAAATAAAATAGGCTACAACAGTGGTCAATTTATAGTTTAACAAGAATTGTTTTAGAAAATATGTCCAATAAAATATAAATAACGGTAAATGGTTAATCATATTTTAATAACTTAATTAACTTTATTTAATTAAGATAAAAAGAACAAGAGGTTTGATGAAAATATACTCATCACTACCTAACTCAAGTGTATTTAATTGCCATTCTACCTAACTCAAATGTGACTCATGCAGCAAAGGTAAATTAAATTGAGTGAGCACTGAAATGTTTGTTTGATGTTCTAGAAGTACCTTGGAATGCTTGGCCCTTTCATTGCCATTTTATTATGTTGTGAAAGTTTGGATCATCTAGTCAATGACAGGTCAATTTTCTATTTAATCACCGGCACTATAAACTTGACCTTGAATGTGACTACCACTATATAATTAAATATGAGACTTTGACCATAAGAACGTGGCGAATTTAAAAATTATTTTCCTAGCGGCACAATGAAGTTTTACGTTACTTTGCTAAATTTGTTTTTTTAGATATGTATCCACTTACATCTTTTACGAGACCAGGGACGAAGCCAGAGATTTATATCAATTGGAGCATTCTCAAACAACAAAATTACAATTAAAAAACTAAAAAAATTACTAAACAAACACGTATATATTAATCTATAAAGTTTTTCATACAAAACACTTAAAATCATTGTTGGCAAAGTCAATCATATTGATACTAAGAAAAATGCTAAAAAGGCTCTCTCAAAGTGAGACTTTTCATGGACTATCCGCCACCTCATGTTTTTGGCACAATGTTTAATAATGTTGGTACAGGGATTGTGCTAAAAACATAGGGTGACGGAAAAGTCCATGGAGAGGTCTATTTTTGGAAGAGCTTTCTTAGCATTTCTCTTGATACCAATTAACATGTAGGGTTTAATTTTTATTTTAATTAGTATTGGTCATTGAGACCCCCACACACACACACAAATTTGAGTGGGGGCATCCGTCCCCTCTAGGCCTACTGTGGCTCCGTGCCTGTACGAGACTGTTATGTTCAGTAATGATACTACTGGAATTGAGAAATTTCATGTGTAGAAATGAACTCTTTAGCTATAGTCATATGTAAAACAACTACGCTCGCCCGTATTCCCTCTTCATGCTCAAGGATAATATCACTAGAACGTTGCAAAGTTTCATATATAGAAAAAATATGGGGTAGGTGTCAAAGAGTTTATAATTCAATTCATGAAGAGTATTTAATCATGCATTCGAGATCCTCGATCTGATTTTTTTTTCTTTTCAATATCACTTGTATAAGAAGGAAAAAAAAGAGAGACATTAAATCTATAATTGTATTACCTCGAATATAATAATTAACTTATTTCTTATTAAAATAAGTGTTAGAATATCATTGAACAAAAAAAAAAATACTAACTAGTGAGTACCCATATATAGAAAAAAATATGGGGTGGGTGTCAAAGAGTTTATAATTCAATTCATGAAGAGTATTTAATCATGCATTCGAGATCCTCAATCTGATTTTGTTTCTTTCTTTTCAATATCACTTGTATAAGAAGGGAAAAAAAAAGAGACATTAAATCTATAATTGTATTACCTCGAATATAATAATTAACTTATTTGTTATAAAAAAAAAAGTGTTGGAATATCACAAAATTAAAAAATAAATACTAACTAGTAAGTACCCAAACAATATCAAAATTTTCTTAAGCAGAAAGCTAGTGAGAGTTATCACCCTTCACTTCACTAGTCACTAGTACGAGGACTAGTAGTAGATATGCAATCAAATCAGTTACAAAGTAACAAAAAACTCGGTGCCTTCAATTGCAATTCTACTTAATTCACATGCAAGTTTTGTTTATTGTAATAAATGTGAGTATCCAACTTCACTTACCATTTCGAATAGGTTCGGTGGGGGTTGTTAGAATTCATTTCCATCTCATTTGCTGCGACTTATCAAACTATTAATTATTATTCATTCTTTCTCACATTACTTTTGCACAAAGTTACCATCATTTTTACCCTTGATCGAATAATTCAACCCTCCAAAACCAAAAGAACGAATCTTTGTAGTTAGAGTGGATCATTGTTTTGATTAGAGTTAATTTATAGTCGTTGAATTATTGGTGATGGGAGGTCAGTTTTCTCTTGGTTCGACAAATAGTTGGATGGACCGATTGTTAGCCATTCATAATCTTCACTCATTTCACTTACAGACTTGCAGTTTTTTCTCGGGTTTCAAATGCTATTGAAGCTCAAAGGTCCTCTTTGCTAGATTATTTTGTAGATTTATTTCCTTCTATGGTGCAACATATTCTTTGTTTATCTTTGCCTTTAAATGTAGGGGATGCCAAACTGATCTATGAGCATTCATCTACTGGGAAATTTTCCTTTTCTTCTGGTTATCATCTTACTTGGAAAAAAAAAACATAGCAATTGTGCATGAGTTAAGGTTATTTAGTGAATTTTATTCTGCCTTGACTATCTATTTTGGTTGGGCTATTCCGCCTTAACTGTCTAGTTTGGTTTGGCGGCTTTTTCATGATAAACTTCGTATTTGGAGGTGATTAGCGTGTCAATTTGGTACCATTTTGTCTTTTTCATATTCTTTGGCTATTTTTTTGGGATGCCTATGTACGTAAACCCTTTTCTCAATAGTTACACAATCTCTGGATTTTTGTGGGTCTTTCTACTACTTCTGCTATTCGAAAGACTTGAAATAAGTTTATTTTTTTAGGGTCGCCCAATCTATGTTCATCGTTTTTGCATTTCTTTCAATTATGGGATAGTTCATAGTGGCAAATTTATTCCTAGTTGCTCTCAGGGTTCTGACGCTCGTATCTTTTCTTCTCTGGGGATCCAGCCTATCCCTCGCAAGACGCCAACTATTCTTTATGTGCTTTGGTCTTTTCTATAGTTTCATTGGAAAACTTAATGTAGATAGTTTGTCTAAAGAAAATTGTGGTCATGCTACTTGTGGAGGAGTTTTCAAGGATTTCCATGGTCAATTTCTTGGTGGTTTCTGCCAAGGGATTAGTCATCGCAACTTTTTTTTTTCTTTCCTTTTTTGCATAATTATCAGCAATTATTATTAGTGTAGAGTTTGCATATCAGCGGATTGACATTGTCTTTAGTTGGAAAGTGACTTATCTAGTGTTATTTCAGCTCTTCAATTAACTGATTTTGATCCTCCTTGGCCTATTCGTATGTGTGGATGCAAATTTCCCCCTTCTCATTCTTGGACAAAATTGCACCTACAAAACAATTAACATCTTAGATGAAGGCCAAGAGCCTCACTCGCCCACGATGAATGGGGGGGGGGATTTGGCTGAAAATCTCCAATGCCAAAGTTAGAATTTAGAGAAAAAAGTGTTTGGAGAATTTAGAGACTTTTGTAAGAGAGTTGGAATTGAGTTTTGAAAAAAATGAGGTGGTATTTATAGGGGTGTGGCCGGCCCCTTTGGGAGGATGACGTTGTGGGTAAAGTTCATGATTTGTGATTAATTAGCAATTAATTAGCTAATTAATATAATTTGAAAGGAAAGATTTGAAGGTTACCTTGTGGAGAAGATTTGATGAGGATGAATGAAATAAGTTTTGAATTAATTCCTATTATGGGCACTTTTGACTTGGTTGAGGGATGATTGTCCGCTGCTCGTGCGTAGAAATCTCAGTGTGTCACGAGGGTAATTTTGTCATTTTTACCCAAAAATCCACGTGTCGCCTCTTGATTATTTTTGGCTCCATAGTATGCGTTGGTCTATTTGTTTGGACCTCATTTGGAAGTGACTTTCTATGCCTCTCACATATATCACGGAATGAAATATTGTTGCAGACAATTTTGATACCATGGGATTGTCTTCTTCAACTTTGGTATGACATGTTTCCCTTCTATTGGCGGTTTTTGTTGCTTTTTTTGTTTTTTCAAACTATGTTGACTTTCCTAGTTTTTGCTTCTCAAATTAACGTGCATCTTGGCAAACAGGTTTGTTTAACTTTTTTTCTTAACCTTGTGATGTTGCTCGATTTGTTTTGTAGGTTTAGACCTTTAGGTTCGACTTTAGATGGATTAGGTTTTATGTCTTGCCCCTCTTTTTCTAGTACCCAAGGTATTAAATATCGATAATATTGGAAATATCGGTAGTCTAAAAACACGAAAATATCGATAGAAATATTGGGATATTATCGATATCGATAAAAATTGAATAAAAACCACGGAAATTGTAAGAAAAACTTAGAAATTTTTATTGAAACTTTGCAGGATGTTTATTTAGTCAATTATCTTTTAGTTTATCACAAAAAATGGAAGGAAATGCATTGCATGGTGGATTTAATTGATTTAAGTTGATTATATAGCGAGCTGGCAAACATTGTGAGTGTAGAAAATATGTAGTAATTAATGAAAGAAGTTTAAACACACCATAATCATTTATATATAATGCAAATTTTCAAAGTATAATTCGTGAATTAATGTCTAATTGACGATAAATAGAAAAGACTCTAATATGGAATTAACATTCACCTTGTCCATTTGTTCTGACGCTTAAAATAAACTATAGATATTAACTTAAAAACAAAAATTTTAACTTGACACAAAAATTAAAAACCTAAAATTTCTTATTTCCCACCCCCAAACTTAAATCACACATTGTCCTCAAGATGTGGGAAATAAAATAAAGAAAAACAAACAAGAAAATAACAAAACTACGAAATCCTAGGAAATGTAGAAGGACGATCAAAGATAAAACAAAAAAAAACTAAGAAAATAAAATAGAAAAGAGAAATAGAAAAACAATAAACGAAAATAAAATAAAACATAAAACATAAAATAAAAGAAAAGGAAAAAAAATTTGACACATTAGAGATTCGAAGAGAAGAACTGTGAGCTTGCCAAGGTGAGTTGACAAAAATGTGGAGGAATAAACCACTACATGACACCTCGGGGCTTCGAACGCAAGACCTGATAGCTAGAAATGGCGAAGATGCGCTGACCAACCCGCACAAGTCCACATGTGTGTCTAATCTTAGAAACAGCTACAATTTAAACTGGTGTAGCAGCTGCATCTGTCATTTGAAAAACCCTAGGTATTCTTAAACACGCATTAGATCCCCTTCCACTCGCCTCGAGCTCGGAGCCAAACAGCTCTCTTCTGTCCATTCGCATGTTAGAACCTAAAGGCTTTCCCCCTCTCACTTGCAAACCACCCCGTGAAGTAAGAAAATTAATAACTAAGATTCCCAATATCCTTCAAACCTTCAACCACACTCTCTCTAGAATAATAGAGAGGTTCTCAACCTTCTCTCTTTGTAATCTCCGAAAATGCTCTTATCTCTCCAACCTCAAGTCCAGTGCCCTTTATCACACCCCACCGTGACCTCCACCACAGTGGTGCACACTCCAGCGAGCACCATCACCACCTGTGGACCGTTCCTCCTCCCTTTCTCACCTCCCGGCGAGCACCATCAGGCAAGGGGAGGTGCAGATCTTGATGGGTCTGAGCGTCTGAGCGTGGATCGCTCATTTTGATGGGTCTGAGCGTGGATTGTAGAGATAGGCGCAGATCTTGGCAGCTGCGACGACGGAGCCTCGGCTGCAGTTGCGACGCTGACGACGGAGCCTTGGCAATATTATCGATATTATTGATAATATCGCGATATTATAACGATAACTAAGTGTATTAGTGTAAAAATATCCCCATCTATAAAAAAAAACGATATTATCGGCGATATTTCTCCGATAATATCGATATTTCACCGATAATATCGATATTTCATACCTTGCTAGTACCTTTATTGTTTTTGTTTATACATGGGTAAGGTTTATATCCCCCCCCCTCTTTTATTCATGTATTTTTTTTCCTTTGTTCTTGAATTATGAATAGTTAGTTTTATGTCCCCCTGACTAAGTGTAACTTTTTTTTTGTTTTATCAATAAAATTGTCCTCGTATCATTGAGATTTAAAAAAGAAAAAAAGAAAAAAAAACGAAGGTTGTATTTAAAGCAACCTGAGTCTGAATTTTGGTCCAAAGTATATATTAAGTTGTATACAATAGAGATACTGGAGCAATGAGAATGCCAACTTGGAACTTAAACATAAGGGTAAGCGTTACTTAAACATTAGAACTATCAATGAGATAAGTTCATCCATAAACAACAAAGAGAGTGCCACATTATAGGAACCGTCTACTTGTCTGTTATCATTTTCATCATGCAATATTGTTTGATAATTAAAAATGACTATTTTTTAAATCATCTTTTAACGATCAATTCTGCATAAACTAAACTAAATAAAAAATCACTTAACCATTCGATTCCCATCAAAATGTTAGTGTTTTTGTGTGAAACGTTCCCCTCCGCATGAGAGACTGCATCCATTGTCCACAAAATATCAATCCGTCTCTCTTTTCACCAGTGGATTGTGAATCTTCAATAATTATCCCATTTAATCATGATTAGTCTAATCAAATCGTGCATCTACTTTTCTTTCAACTTTCAACTAGAAATCTACTTATTATTTTAATGGGAATCCTAGAAGACTGAGATTTGTGGTTCTTGTCCCACACATGTAGTCAACGTTATTTTCTTATATAACTTGGAACTATAAATGTTTTGAAGTCCCCGGGGACCAGAGAGCAACTTTCATCGAATAATTTTACCGCAATTGTGTTAATTCAGTTAACGTCAAAAAAAAAAAAAATATATATATATATATATATATAATATTACAAAGATTATTAAACAAAAATATCACAGAACGACAAATCTGCTCTACATAAATCCTTCTTCAAGCCACTAACTTTTAAAAAATAACTTACATTATGCGGATATACAGTTACGATAAATTCATATGTTTGCATTATTATCACGAGATGCTAGTATAAGTTGGAAGTGCTTCCCCTGCTCCTCTGGCTCTGTCGAAAAGTCGCTTTTCTACATCTGTTTTGACTTTTGCGGTCCCAACCCCCAATTTTTACACTTAATGCGACACCAGCTTTTCTGTTTCTCCTTTTCCCCTCCGCCCGCGGTAAATCGTAAAAACTCAACCAATTAGACACCTCATAACCAGTGGCATTTCCGTAATTAAACCAAAAACCCATGGCTCAATTTTTCCCACCACCGGACAAGTAAGACTCTCACTCTGATGACAGACACTGAACTCCATCAGAGGCGCAATTGGATTCCCAACTGGATCACAGGCGCCATCCATCTCTCCCTCTCCACGTTTGTCCGTACTCCCGTCGTTAAAACCGCCACCTCCCGCTGCGGTTTCCATTTCAGTTTCCCGGCACGACGTCTTATCGGTCGTCATCCATGTGACAGTCCAATACTATACAGTAATACAATACGCGAGCTTGAAGAAAGTGCCAGCGGTTGAAACGACGTCGGACTGCGATATCTTTGTCCCCAAATGAGTCGCCGGAGCTCCGAGAGCTGAGACGATGGGGTGCGTTTTGGGCACGGAGGCATCTACCGCCGGGAGTCGTCGGAGTGCCGGTGAAGCTCGGCGCCGTCGCCGGAGCATTGAGGAGCCATCCGGCGCCTCAGAGCGAGTTGAGGCCGTTAGGTCTGATAGCAAAGAGGTGGTAGCGAGGCAGAGGGCGAACAGAGCGAATCACACTGGCGATTTCCCGGCGATCGAGCGGCGGAAGGCTTTCCCGGCGAAACAGGAAGGTTGGCCGTCGTGGCTGCTGGCCGTGGCCGGCGATGCGATCCAGGGCTGGACGCCTCGGCGCGCCAACACGTTCGAGAAGCTCGCTAAGGTGCTCAAAATGGAAACTTTATCGGGTTTGAATTTAATTACTATGAATTCATATATATTTTATAATATAATTGATCTGAATTCTATTTATTTGTATTAATTTTTGTATAGATTGGGCAAGGGACTTATAGCAATGTGTATAAAGCAAGGGACTTGATTAGTGGTAAAATTGTGGCATTAAAGAAGGTTAGGTTTGATAATTTGGAGCCAGAGAGTGTGAAATTCATGGCCAGAGAGATCAATGTGCTCAGAAAACTTGACCATCCCAATGTGATTAAGCTTGAAGGGTTAGTGACTTCACGAATGTCCTGCAGCCTCTACTTGGTTTTCGAGTACATGGAGCACGATCTCTCGGGCCTCGCTGCCAGCTCCGGGGTGAAATTCACTGAGCCTCAGGTACATTTTGGATTTCGATTCGATTAGTACGTGAAGTCGATGCTTTGTGTTGTTAATTTTGATTTGGGTTGGATTGTTGTTGGTGGGTTGGGTGCTTTTCTGGGTTGTTTTTATGTGTTTGGATTTGTTGTCTACTTTCCTTCTTGAACTCGTGTGCCGTAGTTGCCCCTTTTGCTGTAGCTTTTGATGTTAACCTGAGACCTTTCTAGGCTGGCTTGGGTCCCATAGTTGCTAGTTTGGAATTCCAGATTTATGGTTTATGCGCATCCGGCATGTCGTATGATGTTATGGTATCGTTTGGGGCAGGTGAATTCGGGCAAATTTTGTGTTGCTCGCATCACTTTATTAAGTGCAGATAAAAAGGTGGAATTGGTTAGAAGCTCAGGGAAAGAAAGGAATGTCTTTTGTTTTTTTATTTTATTGTTTTGTTTACACGCGTAGAAAGAAGTTGAATTTAAAATTCCATTAACTGCAGCTTAAGTTAACCGAAACTCCACTGAGATCAAAATTTGCTCAAGTATTTGGTATAGATAGATTGTTTCGAACTCCTTTTTCCTTTTTAAGAGGTATTTATGCCAAACTTCTGTTCACTAAAGACCAACTGTTTCAGTTATATTACAAACTATTTTCTAGCTTTGGTGAGATATTCGGGATTAAAATGGGGAGTTACTTGAAAAAAATTGATGAATGGGCTTAAAATTGTATCTTACAGAAAGTAAGCTACCATCTTTATTGGTAGGCTTGTAGGTGACTTCCTGCACCATATGGATCTGATTTGTCCGACTCTTCATTTCGCATGCATAGAATTATGACATTGAGAGGCTGCTTTATTGCTCAAGATATTCACTGTGGCAGGTCAAGTGCTATATGAAACAACTGCTCTCTGGGCTTGAGCATTGCCACAACCATGGTGTCTTGCACCGGGATATCAAGGGTTCCAATCTGTTGATTGACAACGAAGGAATTTTAAAAATAGCTGATTTTGGACTGGCTACTTTTTTTGATCCTGAGAAGAGGCAACCCTTGACTAGTCGAGTTGTCACTCTCTGGTACCGCCCTCCTGAACTTCTTCTTGGTGCCACTTTCTATGGAGTTGGAGTTGACCTTTGGAGTGCGGGCTGCATTTTGGCAGAGTTACTTTCCGGGAAGCCTATTATGCCAGGACGGACGGAGGTATTATGGTTACTTTGTTTAAGTTGCTTTTCTCTTTAGGTTATCTGTTCTGTTCCTGTTAATCGGATTATTCCTGATTCTTGAGTAATGAGTAATGATGTGTTGCTCCACTCTTTTTGAAACTATGTTGCATCTACGTTTGGTACACTTATACTTGTAAGTCTACAAGTAAAATACAATAGTTCTTGTGAGATGTTATTCTTGTCTCGTGCAAACAAACAGTTTGAACTTTGGTATCTTAATCTTCTTGATTCATGTGTTGACATTTTCTATTCATTCATATGACTTCAGTTTGACAAACACCTTTGAATTGTTTTCCTGTATAGGTTGAACAACTGCACAAGATATTTAAGTTATGTGGCTCCCCATCTGAGGAATACTGGAAAAAATATAAATTGCCAAATGCAACACTTTTTAAGCCACAGCAGCCATACAAGCGTTGTGTAGCGGAAACATTCAAGGATTTCCCACCTTTTTCGCTATCATTAGTTGAATCTCTTCTGTCACTAGATGCTGATGGACGAGGCACTGCCACCGCTGCTCTAAATAGTGAAGTAAGTACCCTCTATATAATTCCAGTTTTCTCTGAGGAAAATATAATTGTGAAGCCAAGTTTAATAATTTGAAAAGTAAAACATCATCTCCCATCAGAAGAAAAAGAAAAAAAAAAAAAAATCATCCGAGTGGTTAATTAGTTCAAGGACTCTGTGGCATTCAGTGTCTGTCTACTGAAGAAGTATTCTTAAAAATTATGTTTCTTGCCAGAAGAAACATATATCACCCTCTTGAAGTTAGCAAGTGCTTAATGCTGGCTGCATTCTTTACGACTAACTGACCTGCTGGCTGGGCCAGATTTTTATTGTGTCTAATTGCATATTTGGTGATCTGGGTACAGTTCTTTACTACCGAGCCTTTTGCTTGTGAGCCATCAAGTCTACCAAAATATCCGCCCGCCAAAGAAATGGATGTAAAGTTACGAGACGAAGAAGCTAGAAGGTTACTCTTTTACTTTTCATGTTTGCTGCTTTCTCATTTGAGCATATGATAACAGATGATATTTGTTGTCCTCAGGCAAAGAGGTCTCAGTGGGAAACCTAATGCTGCTGAAGGTCCCAGGAGAGTTAAAGCTCGTGATCGAGTTGGTCGGGCAATTCCAGCTCCAGAAGCTAATGCAGAGGCTCAAGGAAACTTAGATGTACATGAAGCTTCTCTCTCTCTCTCTCTCTCTCTCTCTCTCTCTCTCTCTCACACACACACACACACACACACACACACGCATCTTACCCTACTTCAAATTAGAAATAATCTTATTATTTCTGGAATGTCATTTGGGCCTTTCATAATTCTGAGTTGAACTGCATAGGCTCCACCCTTTCTTAGTTGCATCCAGGTCTTATCTTCTGCGCGTCAAGGACTTCTGTTTTCCCTTTTAGGTGCAGTATACGGACATGAACCTGGAATTAAACTTTCCCTAGTTTTAGGGTTATGTTTTATGAATTTTAGGTTGAGCCAGACCTTTGACGTTTCTCTATTTGGCATGAACTCAACTTGATTAATAGAATGTGGTGATGATATTTTCGACGGTGCCAAATTTCTTGAACTATTAAGTAATGGGGTAGATCTGACAGTATTGGATCATTACATCAGTTTACATTGGGCACCATCACCGTTATAAATACATATCAGCTAACAATTTTCCCTCCCATTTTGATATTGCTGTGCTTTGGTTGGGAAAGAGCGTAGTCACCACAGGGAAAATCAGTATGCGAACAGTGGCAGTGTCGTGCCTTAATTTTGGGTAGTAGCTAACTTATACTCTGATCTTTGGTGATTTCCAGAGGTGGAGAGTGATGACACAAGCGAATGCCAAGAGCAAGAGTGAGAAATTCCCACCCCCACATCAGGATGGAGCCGTTGGATACCCACAAGAAGCATCACATAAAGGACCGCTCTCATTTCTCACGACGGATGCTTCATTTGGATCAATGATTTTGAACACAAAGTCTTCATCATCTGTTAAAAGCATGGGAGCGGTCGGGGGGCCTTCAAGGAGGAAGAAAACAAATAGAGAAGACCCCTTGATGGCTCCACCTCGGAAGTTCATCCAGGCGTTCAAGCCTTCCTCCATAGGGCTATCGATGAATTTATTGTTTAAGAGTAAATAATCGATTCCTGAGGGTTTTTGTTTTTTTGAAAGCGTAAGGTAGAGAAAGTATCGTTTCTGTCAATCTTTTTTGGCCTCCCTTGAAATTAGGTTTCTCTGTCGAGCTTAGCTTGGTTTTTTGGATTGCAATCTTATTTGTTTTCTTCATTAATTGTTCCCATTTGTTGTAATATAAACCTTTGTAAGTGTTTAGTTGTATAATCCACACAACCGAAACGCCAGAAAGGAGAGTTCCACTTCTTCTGTACAGTATTTCAAATCAAATGCTTTTCTTTGACATTGATGCATTGGAGAAGGGCTGCTCCTGAAGCAAATCAGAATTTATGGGGGAATAATATATAATTGCTTAGTATAAAAGCGCTTATGAGCAGAAATACTATTTAGATAAGAATTTTCAAACGACTCCGAACTCTATGCAGCTTAATTATTAAATTAGTATCTGGACCTTTACAAAACTATTAACTTCCTACTAGCTAGAACATGTATTCCAAAATCATTTGCCAAAACAATATTGGGAAGGGAATAATTTCTACACTCTAATTGTTTCGCTCCGTGCATACCTCTGTTCATCCAAGTTTGACCCTTTCATACGACATCGTTTCAGCCGTTGTTTCACATGCACGGGAAATGCTCTTTTCTTTTTTCTTTTTTCTTTTATTTTTTTTTTCAGAAGAAAACTAATGAAAATAGTTTGAAAACTTTGAGTTTTAACGATAAGGACAAAATAAAGGGTAAAGTGAATAGTACCAAGATTAACTTTTTTTGTGTAAAAATGTGATTTTTCGTTAAAGTT
Organism: Crataegus laevigata; assembly: GCA_963580275.1. NCBI lineage: Eukaryota > Viridiplantae > Streptophyta > Magnoliopsida > Rosales > Rosaceae > Crataegus > Crataegus laevigata. The sequence continues at coordinate 8,524,895 of OY756953.1, read as the reverse complement.
TCATTTTTTTTAGTTTATTATTAATAATAACTCTTTAGAATATGTATATTCCACCGGATAGAAAAAGTTAAAAATATTTCTAGAGATATAGTATGATGTCATAAATAGGCAAAAGTGGGATAGAAAACCTTTGTTAGGGATAGAAGACTAATAGGTGCGACGTCACACAAAGGATGTAGGTAAAGAGAGGATATTGATATTATTGCTTTTCACTCTTGATCTGTTATGTTGTAATGAAGTTACAAATATGCCTCTATTTATAAGAGTTTGATCTGACAACTTCTTACATACAAAAAGAAAATATTTCACCTCCCTATGACATTTTCATCTAATGCACTTAATGACTTTTACCAAAGTCATCTAAATTAATATGTCAATTATAAACCGAGATATTAGTCCAAGTTTTGAGCAGGTAAGAGAGATTAATTACACAAAAAATATACGAAAAAGATGGTCGAAATTTCAGAATATTTTCTGTGGAAGATAACTAACTAAGCATCAATATATAGCTGATGAAGTCTCTTCCTTCCTTAGCAAAGTCAAGATATGTTATAGACTTCTTTCTATTTGCTGTTGTTTAAGGTTTAGTTTCTGTCCTTAATTTAAGTACTGTCTTACTAATATAATGTGTGGTTTCACTGTAAATAATTAATGTGATTTTCCGACAATCCGTCATTATATAAATGCTGTGAAATTTAATCTGTATTAGTTAATGTGATTTTCTTGTGATTTTGGACAGTTGATATCTAATAGCTTCTTTTGTTAACTTGACACCCAATCTATTCAATTTGTTCATATATATTCTTATGTTAACTTAATTGCTTCTTTAGTGTGTAAAATTAGCATTGCATCCAAATCTCTGTCTCTTGAATACAAGAATCTCTAAGAAATCTATCCAAAAGGCGTCTAAACCCTCGTGGATTTCGGTCTGTTTCTTTAAGGTATAAGAAAGATATTTATATAGGTGTCGGTTAGGCCAGTTGCATGGGGTAGCATGCCTTCCTCCTTGCACCTGACTTCAAATTAATTAGGTTAGGCGCGCTCTTGTTCTGTGCCAAAATTTGAAGTACTCTCCTCGAAAGGTGTAGTTGGCATTTTGAGTGAAATATTTGAGTATTGAGACAAGTAAACATTGTTCACCACCTTTAGTCACTTGTCTGCAACCTCCATGCATGGATTATATCACTGTAGAAATAGCCAAAAAATTGCATAATGTTTTTGTTCATCACCTTTGTGACTCATGGCCCATAATTGCCGGAAAATGAAAATCTAAATGGCCAAGAACAAGAAAGAGATCCAAAGGAAAAGTACGAAAATAATACTATCACTCTTCTTGCTCATCCTCATGGACAATCACTCAAGCCAACACGTTCTCTTACACGCAGCTTCATCCTGCACGACAGTATAGGTGCAACTCCCATCCTGCAGGTGTGATTAGTGGCTTGTGGGGACTCGGAGATGTTGAACTGAAGGCCTCTTGGAACCGCAGCTCTGTTATCATATGTTGGACAACCACTAAACCCCAACCGCTATTAGGGAATGGATCAACAATGTATATCAAAAGTAAAATTCCTAGTGCGATCAAGTGGCTGCAGATTTCTCGGCCAGATAGGTGGCTCTGTCGTGGCCACCACTGCAACCTGGATAGTAGCATCCTTTAATGTTCAGTAGATTCTTTACGCCGAATCCATTTTTCACTCTTCTCCTTCTCCTTCCTTTCTTCTTTGTCTTTGTTACCTGGCCCGGAAAACATGACATGAAAAATTTCAGAACAAAATCACAAACTTTTCTCTGCTTAATTAATCAATTTCTTAAAATGCTCATAAGACATTTACATCATGGTGATCAGTTATTGATGCTACGCTATCAACATTGCTGTCAACAGATGCAGCACTTGGCGATTTCTTGTGCTTGATATCCTCATCGGTAGTGCTGTCATACTTGCCTGCATTTATATGCATCAATTCCACAAATGTTCATATTTTTTTTTATGAAATATTCAAATGTGCTACAAAAAAGTTGCATCCAATTTTTCTGTGCCAAAACTTACTGCAATCATTTTCAATTTCCAGAGCTTCCATGCAATAAACTCTAAAACTTGGTGACGCGGGACACATAAAAAATTCGTTGTTTCTTCCAATACCACCTTCATTATCTTCGTCCTCTTCCTCTCCCTCTATGGTGTCCTCCATTGCAAAAACCTCTCCTACATACACTTTCACACCCTTTGGCTCTTTATGATCTTCAGCGCTACATTCCGTCCCATCTCTCTTGATCTGCTCCTTGTTTTGGTTCTCGTCATCAGCCTGTTTTGTGCCTTTGTCACGCTCCAGCGATATTGGTGCAACCTTGGACTTGTTCTCCAACGTTGGTGGTATCTTCGGACGTGTTATTTTGTCAGACTCTGGTGATGACTGCAGCGAATGAGGAAGAGAGTTATCAACCTCCTCTTGGTCAGCGTCCTTAAGTAGCTGTTTCTTGGAGAGAGTACTAGCGGCTTTTAGCTTTCGTGCCTTGGACCGGCTCTTCATCTCCTCGAAGCGCCTCTGCAAGAGGGAACGGATTCGAGGAGGCACAGCCTCGGCTTCTGGTGTGAGCTTTGAATTTTGGCCACCCATTGGAGAGGACAACAATGTGGAATGGCCACAAACGGTAGGAAGAAGAGAAGTAGAAGATAATTGGATTTGGAAAAAAATGAGTCGAAGGGAGAATATGAAATTAGAGATGTGTCAAAGGCAGTTAATTAGTTAATATATAAACTTCATGTTCCTTGACAGTTAGGCAACCAAAAAAGAAATATAATAATGCAAATATTTGGTTTGGCTGTTAAATTATGGTTTTAGGTTTGGTTTGGTTAATTATAGAAAATTGTTGGGGCCATTTACTATATTTGTAATTCGTAGTTGTAAATTTGTTTTGTTTTATTTTTTATTTTTGTTTTGGGGCCATTTATTTCGGATGTTGAAAGAGTCATATGCAATACCTTGCCAGCTTTGTTTATTGCTAGCTACCAACGGTGTGTTGCTAGCTTCAACAAATTTCAGTTCTAAACCCTAATTAGAGATGGATTTTATGTCCAAATTCATTTTAATTGAAAATGTAATGTAATGTGATGTTAGTCAGTGGCATAGTTAGAGAATTGAATATTTTCAACTTAAAAAAAAAAAAAAAAAAATGAAGCTCTTTTTTTTTTGACATATCAAGCTAATTTGTTCGTCATGTTAAATCTCCTTATTTTTTTTTTTCACTCTCTTCTCTAAGTTTTTTTATTTTTTATTTTTGTAGATCTAACTCATTCAGATTAACCTGATCTTGAATGTACCATTTGGTCGGTTAATATCCATCTATGATCTACCTAAAATTGTTTGAAAATTTGGTAACCCTCTTTATTTTTTCTTCCATATCCAACGGTCTAGAATTCACGAGTGGATGGTGCGAATCTGATTTAAACAAATTCCAATCCAAATACAACTATCAAATCCAACGGTTTAGATTTGTTCTTCATGAGACAATTTTTTTTTTTTGTCAAATTCTTCATGAGACAATGAATAGACTTATTATGTGTACCTGAAATTGATATTTTTATTTATCAATTAAGCAAAGAATCTAAGCAAAGTCTTCATAGGTAATAATTTTATGCTTCTTTTTCCTTTTTGTGTGTAAATGTTTATATCTCCTTTCAACTTTTAAAACTAGGAAAGAAGCTGAAATGAAAGTACATGTGCGCGCGCCCATATTCTAGCTGAGCTTTCATTTTGGACCTGGTGCTCTCCAAGGAAGGATTTCCTTTATGCAAAGTTGATATATATGCTTTGCTTCTTTCATACCCCTCTCTCTCAATCTCATCTCATTCTGACCTCTTCGAAAAATCAATTACCTTTTGAAATGAAAAGCTAGAGATTCCTGTAGCAATAAGCCCTTTCCCTTATCTTTTAATTACCATGCATGTTATAGGGAGAGAAAAACTTGTGTAGGAGAATCCGGAACACGTCATTAACAAGCCATCTCTCACAAAATATTGTGTTGAAATATCCTATATCGATCATATTTCTGAGAAAAGAAGAGTTTAAATATCTTAGCTCCACTCCAACTAATACCGAGCTTTTTGTGATAAAAGCACACACTTGACAGATTATGTGGATGGTAATTAACAAGTTGGGGAATGTATCGGTGTTGTTGGAAGTGGGCTTTTGGCCCTTCTTTCTGATAATTTGACATGGTATCAGAGCTAGGGAGTGAGCCTGTACAACCATGTGATGGGTGGGTCCCCTTGGCCCCGCCCAATGATGGTGGTCCCTTGCCTCCGCATGTAGGATGAGTCCCATTGGCTCCACGTGGTTGCCAATGTGTGAATCTCTCACGTCACCCTCTAATTGGGTCCTATATGAGGGCAAAATTTTAAAAATTTAGTGTCCCGAAAAAATGTGAACATTCATTTGAGGTCTAAGTCCAAGATTTGCAAGAAGATTATTTGAACTACTCGTTGGAGAATTTGCACTAACTAAAATATTCAAAAGAGGATTTGGACTACTCAAAATAGTTGAAGGAGGGTTTGAACAACAATATTATTTGAAGGATAATTTAGCACTGTTTCTTGTTGTATCGTCCTATTACTTAACTGTATAATTAGCAAAGTTTTAAACGATGATAAGCTCTAATCGGGCGATGGACATGACTTTACACTTAGGCGAGAGCCTAAGCAAATTTGAATAAATTTATTATACACCGTATAAATAATTATCTATTTATTATATAGCTTATAATATCCAAAAAAAAACATTTATTATAAAACATATAATATATAAAAATATTGACAAATTTTATTTATTAATTTGATGGTAAGTGAAAGAAAAAAAATTACGAGTTCGTAATATTTTACAAATTTTTTTTTGAAATTCGTATAAATCTATAGTGAATTTTAAGATAAATAACAGTGTCAAACAAGTGACTTAAAATATTAAAAGAGTGGTCAAATTAATTAGACAATAATTAAAAAATAAAACAAAGCAGGTTAGGTGGTGCAAATTGATTGGCCAATATTTAAAAAAAAAAAACAAATTGTAATTATGAAAGGTCACATGGGGTGGGATGGGATGAGAGAGAGAGAAAGTCTCTCTCTTCCTCCTTTCGCTTCTTCTTCGTTAGAACCAAACCAGAGTTCCAGAACTTAATTTCCAGTCCCCAGAAGCTGCAAAATGCAGATCTTCGTTCCTCTTTTCTTTGGCCTAGTGCTGCGATAGAGTAGGGAACCCAAAAGGCCGAAAACCAGACGGAATTTCATTACTTTCGGCGAGACCGGAGGGGCGGAACCACCGCTCCTGGGCTTGATTTCCGGCGAGGGGAGGGGCGGCCGCCACTCCTCGCCCTCACGTAGCTTCGCCACTGTATGAGGGGGTGTGTTGAAATATTCCATGTTGGCCGTATCTTTGGAAAAATAAGAGTTTAAATATCAAAACCCCACTCCAACTAATATCGAAACCTTTTGTAATAAAACCCTACACATGACGGATTGTGCAGGGGGTAATTAAAAAGTTATAGACAATATCGGTGTTGTTGGAAGTTGGTTTTTAGCCTGCCTCTTTGATAGTTTGACATGTTGGACACCCGATATAAGAGATGCCCTAATCAGGAAGTTTTTCTCGAAAGAGGATGCTGAGAATTGGGTTCATATTCTAAAAGTTACCAATTTTTACATCCACCAATCTCTCAAAGCGGTAAAGTTTCTGTAACTAGATTCATTTCCTTTTCATGAACACGACACGCGAAGAACGATGCTACATTTAATTAACACGATCCAAATTTAGGGCGGCCACTGATTTCCTTACCACCTTCTTCACTTGAAGAAGTTACTTCTGTGATCCCACTAGGAACTCGAACAAGATGAAGAAGAAGATACAGGACTTGCATTATCGCAAACTCTGATGCCATTATAATTCACCATAATCTCCTCATCCGTCTTGCCACTTCTTTTCTTCAAAAACACGCGACACAAAACCCAGTTTCCTTTCGGGGTTAAAGCATTCTGCATAAAATTACTTTGTGTCAAATGATATTTGTTTTTTTCATTTTTAATAAGACGATATATATTCTAATCTACAAGTAGGGAGATTTGAACAATTAAGTGCACAGGGGCACTATAACCAGTTGACCAAACCCATACGTTCATGTCGAACATCTTGAGTTTGTGAAACAAAAACATAACCCTTGTCCTAAACTCACCTCAGTTGTGTGAATGGAAGCTGTAGTTTCTGCATTGACAAGGCAATATTCATGCATGACCCAATCAGTCTTAGAAACATTTGGAGACTTCCCTTTGTAGAAAACTAGAGTCTTTTTCTTCCCCACAATATTATTGTTCCTTGAAGATGCAATCTTTTTGTCAACGCCGGTCGCTTTCCAGTAACCGGAACTTGTCACCCTGTTAGCTCGGTTTCCATTCCGGTATTTTGATTCCCTGTTGCTGAAGAAAAACCTCTCTTGCTCCAAATCACCTGGAAACATACCACACATAAAATGTCAGTTTTTATAAGTGGCAAAATGTATAAAAAAAAATTAAAAATTAAGCAAAGTTGTTATTGGTAATATATCTGTGTACTTTATGCTAACCTGGCAAATCCCAAGGATCATACAGGCAAACGTTGATCTCAGGAATAATGGAAGCAGGAAGGGGGCATGAAAAAACTTTGCATCTCAGGTACTGAAAGACAAGTTCTTCATCTGTTGGCTGGAATCGGAAGCCAGGAGGCAATCTGGTCATCCCATTTCTCAGAAAGTTGAACTTGTCCATTATTTTGAAAAATGAAAGGGCCTTTGTTTCTTGGAACTTATTGTCCTCTGTCGAGAGATGAGCAAATGAAGCAGCCATGTTGAGTATTTATAGACAGAACAAGAGAAGAATTTGGAGAGGGAGTAACTTTTTGAGTGGTTGTACAAGAAAAAGAAAAGAAAAATGATTCGTAGCGGTGTGAATATATAATGGGACAACAGTACTATTACTGAGTGAATACTTTTGATGTTGACAATTAAAAAAAAGTTAATTGGTTTATTCTCAAACAACTGATGCTGCTAGAGAGTTGTGTGTGTCTTGCTAGGTTTGAACGAAGAACTTAATTTATAGATTTATAAAATTTTAATTAGACTTAATTGTTAAAAATGCATTAGAAAGTTACTATTAAAACATTACATATATACGTATCCAAAGACGCTAAGCAAAAGACTTTTCAAATTGACACCTTGAAATATGTCATTTCAAAATTTTATATTTAGTTATTTTCAAGTTGCTCCATCCAATTTTGGCGGTGCATTGTTAATACATTTATAATTTATTAAAGATTTTATGAAATTTTAAAGCTTCTCGTCCAAACGGATCATATAAAATCAAAAGCAAAATAAAATCTCTAAACCCATTGTGCAATAATAGTATAGTATAATAAAAGTTGGTAGAATAACATTTGAGTTTATGAGTTTTTGTTTCAAAACCAGACTTCAAGTGTTTTTATCTGGAAAATGAAGTTTTTCGGAAGCTATATATTTAAGGAAAACTAATGAAAATAGTTTGAAAACTTTGAGTTTTAACGATAAAGACAAAATAAAAGATAAAGTGAACAGTATCATGATTGACTTTTTAGTGTTAAAAATATGATTTTTTAAGTGAACAGTATCAGAAGTTTTTTATTAAAATTCCAAATATATGTCTGTAGTAACCCTTAAAAAGAAGTTTGACTTGCTTACATATGATTTTCTTTTTTTTTCATGTCTGTAATTTGTGATGCAAAGCAAATTCTTACATCTCCATGTCCTTGTTATAACGAGCATCTCATGTGAAAGATATGCTAACAAGCATTGAGCTAATCCGTTATATTATATTGGAGTTGCTGAGGTCTTGGTGAAAAATTTCAAGGTAAGGCCGGCCAGATATTACTCATTAAATATTTAATCGAAATGGATTGGTGATGTATTTCTGATGGGGTGTGTGCTTTTTACATACCCTTGTTAATTTCTGTCTGTTGATCTTCTTCAATTCATCTAGACCGACGGCCGAAAACTAGAAGAGTATATGAAAAGTAAAATAGAGTGTGTAGATATCACATATCTTTCTCATTCATATGTAGTCATCCGATGTCATGCTTAACTCATTAGATGTAAACACATAAACTGTTTACCTAATTAAGTAAACTACGTCAAAGAATTAATAAGTAATACTATGTGAAAGGAACATATGGAAAAACACACAAAAATTATTTACCTCAAGTGATGTGGAAAAACATATATAAAGAAAATTATTACGGAATTGAGGAAATTATATTTTTGTACTACATATATATAGATATACTACATGATAACGATAGATTTGTTAGATTAGAGAGTCAATAGGGATTGAATCTATGATGTGGTATAAGGACAACACTCTTCTTTACAACTGTAATAGAGGGCCACTTGCAGTCTTCGTAGTAACTAAAAGAAAAAAAATTAAATATTAATAGAAAATATACAATTGTAATTTATAATAATATAATATAATGGTTCAAAAAAATAATATAAAGTAATGTTTAAAAAATAATAATTAAAAAAGTATATATAATATAGAAAATACATACCCTAATTTCGTACAAAAAGTTGTGCGTTAGTCATACAGGTTTTTTTGACAGAGGATTTTGATGTTTGAAATAGATTAGGATTCTCTCTCCTCCTATTTCTATTCCCTTTTATTCCTTCCTGTCACATTTTTTATTTTGTCTTTCTCCTTCTATAAAAAATTAATATAAGATGTTGACGTGGCTTAACTGTGACCACTGTTCTAAAAATTTCGGCCTAGTACCGCCTAGGCGTAGGCGGCTGATCACCACCCCGATTAATGCGTAGACGTTTGAAAATTAGGAAATGACACTTAAACCTGTTGAGGTGTCCCCCTAGACCGCCCACACCCACCTAGGCACCCGCATAGGTTGCAATTCACTTTAACAGAAAATAGATAACTTTCATTTTGAATTTTTTTTTTTTGCGATAAATTGTAAGAGACTTGTTGAATACTTAAATGAACACACATGATAGGCTTGTTCCCCATGTTTTTATTATGTTCCATACTTAATGATATATATGTCATTCTATTTTGTAGTTTATGATGAAATTATATATATTTTAAGTATAAATAGACACTTATTTATATGAAATATAATAGATTTATTTAAATCTGCATAGTCTGCCTAGCATATTTTAGAACCTTAACTGTGACCGTTCAAATAGGAGAAAAAAGAAAGGGCGAAAAAAAAGAGATGAGAGAATCCTCCTCCTTTTGAAAATATACATACTTGTTTTATAGGATATTGTCTCAAGTACCTGCAACGTTTGGAAAAGAAAATAAGTAAGTAAAACGTAAAGTTTATGATAACTTGGTAAATTAAAATTATCGCTATATAAAAGTTTGGTTATGTTGAGTAACTATCTCTAAAAGCAAAATTCCATGGACCACATAAAATAATGCAACAGTAAAAACTGCATCCTGCATGCTAAATAACTGAGCTATGTTCGTTGAGATACAGTTACACCAAAATCATTCACAGTAGGCAATTTCTTGATTCTTCATCAGATGCCTAATCGATTTCATTTGCTTATGGTTGTTCTTCCAATATTAAAATTTTAGGTAAATTATATAAAACTACCTCAACTATTTGGTCAGTCACATTTTCATAACCCATCTTTAAAATTTTTTAATGTCATACCATATTTTCGAATTTTTTACAATGTCATACCTTCCGTTAGTTGTTTGTCAATTCCTTTGTTAAATGCTGAGGCAGGGCCCACTTTTTATTAAAAAATTAATTAAATATTAAAAAATTAAAATACAATTATTTAAATTTTTTTATAAAAATAATGTGGGACCCACCCACCTGCCTTTCCAACCCGTCTCCCAACCCACATTTCCTCCCTTCACTCCAGAACCCCGCCGCCGCCCTCTTTTCCTCCATCTCCTCCTCCTCCAGCCATCAGAACTGAACCATTCCATCCCACCATTAGAACCAAACTATCTCCTTCCCCGTTCATCAGCCATTTGACGGCATCGATCCTATCAGACCTCAAACAAAAAATCAAACCCAATCCAAAATCAAATCTCATCATCCCACCGCCAGAACCCAAAAAAATAAAATCCAAAACAAAAATTTCATCACCTCCAAACCCATCAAGAATCAAATCGTATCCTACCTTTCGGAGCCGTCGCCGTTCTGGGTTGTCAACAGAACAAATCGCGTTTTGGGTTATCAATGTCGACGTCGTCTGTATCGCCCTCCTACGACTTGATCCCAAGCCCTTCGAAGTTCGAACCTCTTCTCCCTAATCTTCTCTATCATTCTGTAAACCATCCCGACGTATGCGTTTTTCCCTGCGTAAGCTTGAACCCTAACTTGGTCGCGTCCGTATTGGCTTCCCGCTCTTCCATTCTTTGCTCTGGGTGTGGAGAGTCGAAAAGGACAGAGAAGACTGGAATAGAAGGGGAGAGACAGATAGAGAAAGGAAGAGAACTGTGAGGAGGTTAGTGGACAAGGAGCAGCGCACCCACCGCGTTCTCATTTCTTCCTTTGCACTATGCCCAACAAAACAACCTGAGTGACCTTTGTAGTTCCTTCGACATTAACATTAATCAAGATCCTCAGCAGCTTCGAATCCACCTCATGAAAGTACCGAGCATACGGGTATGAAATCCCAACATTGTTAATCAAAAGTTCCACATCCAACCTTTCAATTGTCTCCCGAATGCGCCTGATGCCGTCATCGAGGTCACCGGTGAAGTCGACCATGACGGTCTTGATCTGGGTTTTGCCGTACTTAGCCAGGACAACGTCTGAAATGTCTTTAAGCTTGTCCGGATTCTGAAAAACCAAAATCAGATTGAGCCCTTTCCGGGCCAACTGAAAGGCGAAGGCCTTGCCAATGTCGGCGATGGCGTGGGTTCGCAGAGAGAGAGAGAAAGTTTAAGGAGAAAGAAAAAAACCGAGAATGAAAAGCACAAGAACCTAGAAAGGCTGAGCCTTAAGATGCTTGAGTAAGCAGAAACCCATGTTTGTTTGTTTGTTTTTTTTCCTTTGGATCCAAGTTCTGAAACGACAACGGCGAAACTCTGAGATTTGGGTTTTTGGAATTAAAGGAGTGGGAGAGAGATGAGGGAGTAGCTTGAGGATTAAGGACATAACAGGGAGTGAATGGTGGGATTAAATTTATCTCGAGATAAATTTCATGTGTTTTGGTAAAGATTTGAGGTTGAATGGAGCATATATTTCTCCGACCTTATTCCTTGCAGAATTCGGCAATTGCAACAGTGCAACCTGCAACCCAAACCAGGTTGACCCAATCACATGGACGGAGAGGCGATAGAGCAATGAACGGCGATAGGGCCACAAATGGACGGCGAGTTGCTGCATAAATCGCTGGTTATGGGTGACCGTTTTCTAGGGCGCAGTGGGAGAGAAATTGGGAGTTTGAGGGAGAAGGAGAGAGATTGGGGTAGAGGGCCCACAAATTTATTTGTTTATAATTAATATTAATTGTTAAATAAATAATAAATAATTTATTATTAATTATTTATTTTTTTATTTAAAATTAGAAAAAGAGTGGGCCCCACTGATGCCATGTCAGCATTTAACAGAAAAGTTGACGGATGTATGACATTGCAACAAATTCATAGATAAGGTATGACATTGCAATGTTTAAAATATGAGGTATGAGATTGTTATGCGACTTATAATTGAAGTAGTTTTTTGTAATTTACCCAAAAAAATTCTTTTATTTAGTGGTTTTGAACTAATTAGTTTAACTACGAGCTACATACTTTCTTTTGAATTATGGATGGCTGACACATAAAGGTTCATAGCCGCACATAAAAGATCTAAAATTTTTGTTCCTTTTTTTATTTGAACAATTGTTAATTTGAATGAAAGCAGCCACAAAAAAAGAACCTGCTTTTATCGAAAGCTATCTAGCTGAAAACCAATCGTCAACTCAGATTGGTGCTTTTCTTCATCACGAAGATGTAGCTTTAATCCTCTCTTTCCATGCATGCAGGGTTGATTTACAGATCTTCTGCTTCATAAAAAAGCACCCGATTTCGTTAAAACAATCTCTGGCTAAGTGGTTATTTTGAAAGCACAGCAACAAAAGTTAACATGCGTATTTTGTTGTGTAATCTTTAATGGTAGTAATGTATTATGGCTTCACACATGGGCCTCAATATATGCAGCTGCTTTCTCTTTTCTTTGAATCTAAAGCAGTTCTTCCAATAATTGGTTAATTTTAATTCATTAATTTGATTCATGTATGTTTAAAGGAGATGCGATTATTGGACCAAAGAAAAGTTATAATGGTGGAGAAAAAGTCTATTTATGATTTTCATTAATTTTATAGGGTATATTATGCATGTGTTTTGTATCAAAAAGTTTAACATTGAAGAAAAGGAGTACAAATGCTTAATGCATAAGAAAGTCTTTCAAAATTTGCTATCTTTTATAGCACTTTAATTTGCCTAATTTCTACTTGTAACAATTTTATGGTTGAATTACGTACCATGCATGGATGTCAAACCATTTGCATAAGCCTTAGCTAATGCTTTCATATACCTTGCATATTCCCTTAACCAGTTTCCAATTTCTATGAATTAATCTTGTTCTATCAATCAACAAACGAAAATACTTGGCCTACTTGTGGGGCCATTATACATTGAAGTTCAATCGTTCATTTCTTTGAACTCACGCTACTAGAATTTTGGCTAAACGACACCATTTTCATTGGTGTCTATTATAAAGAATGAGCATTAACATTGGTGGCAAACCTCAATTGCCACCAAACAGCTACCAAATAAGAGAACATGGCCTATATAGAAGTCTCTAATGTTACAATCACCACCAATTAGATAACGGTGGCACAATGAATAGTTACACATTTGAAATTTTATATAATTTTTATACATCGGTGTCTATGTTGTAATATGTTTTTTTTAAAAGGGACCATTAATCTGGGCACCCATATATATATATATATATATATATGCATATATACATATATATATATGTTTGTATATATATTTGTATATATATATATATATGTATGTATATATATGTATAGTTAAAAGACTACACAGAATTGCATGTTTGCTGTAGTCTTCCATAACTAATCACATATTCAAAAAAAAGTATTACAAATGGCACGCTTTCACAAAAGAAACAAGGAAAAAGGCATGCTAAACTACAACAAAATCAGGTCTAAAACCAATGAGCTATACTAACAAATATGAAACTGACCATTAAAGTACGAAACAGGACCATGAAGACCTTTATGTTGCTGCTATTGTTGGTTAGAGAGCACAAGTAACTTGGCTGACAAAAAAAACCTCTTAAACTTGTGCAGGTATAAGAGAAAAAAATTTAGCACTATACCACAGGCAACAATTAGCAAACAAACTCAACTTATCTATGCTCATAGTGCACAAATTCTAGTTCGGTATAGTTCAATTTGATGCCAATGTAAGTAAGGTAAATAATAAACCTGTAACTAAAAATAACAAGGAGAAAAGTCAGCCAACTAGCTATCAACTTGTAATTGAAAATCAGAGAAATATAAAGCACACACCTGAATATCAGAGTTCGAGAATGTTCCAGCCGCTTTTAGAGAAACCCCTGCAGAGAGAAAGAAATAAGTGAGATGAAGAGAGAAAATTTAGAATATACCTTGTGAACAAATAAAGAATATACTTTTTGTTGTAAAATAGTGGGTATGTTTGCCCACATGTCTATAGTAACTCTTTCACAAGTTTAATAGTGTCATTTGTTTGTTTCCTATGAGGTTGCTCTATAAATAGAGCATTACATTTGTTCAAATGAGACTTGTAAGGAAAAACAACTAATAGCAATAATATACATTACTTCCTTTGCAACAGCTGGTGTTGGTATAATATTTTGCAACTGCTTCGCTCCTGTCCCGAATAAAGGTTATCTCTATAAATTTTGCCTATTTACAACATGTTATCAGCACGAGTCTCTAACCTTATATAAGTTCCCATCTCCCTTCACCGAATGAAAAAAAAAATGTTTCCTTTAAGGTTTTTCCTGTTCTTCTTCTTCCTCTGCCTCAACTGCTGGGTATACCCCCGCGAAGAATTATTTGCACCATGCCTGCTCCTAATTCTCCAACTAACAGTTACATATATCTTTGATTTCTTGTTTGGTTTAGATATTGATTACTAACCCAGTATTTATTTATGTTAATTTTGTTGCAAATAAAGATGGTGCGGTACAATCGCCCATCTTAAACTATATATTTAAATTTTCTGCAATTTAATTTTACTGCAATTTTAGGTGGAGCGGTATAATCGTCCACCCTGCTTTACATATTTAAATTTTCTGCAATTTAATTTTACTGCAATTTTAGGTGGAGCGGTATAATCGTCCACCCTGCTCTGCATATTTAAATTTTTATGTAACTTAATTTTATTACAATTTTAGGTGGTGCGGAATAATCGCCCATCCTATGCTTGTTTCGATGAGAATCATGTAAATCTCGAGTCTGAAGTTTCGAGTACTTAACATTTTGGCCTGAAGATCAAAAATTTGTAAGAACCAGAAGTTCTAACAATATATTCCTTCAGAACACGTATTATTGCAAGTTCTTACACACCTTATTTTTCTTTCAGAAAAGAAAATGGCAAACTTGGCAAAGCTTGATTTTGCTGCCCTGGACATTACTGGAAAAAATTACCTTACCTGGGTACTGGATACCAAGATCCATCTGGAAGCAGCGAATCTTGGAGATACCATCAGGGAAGAGAGCAGCTCATCCTCTCAAGATCGGGCAAAAGCCATGATTTTTATTCGTCGCCATCTTGATGAGGCACTAAAGAGCGAGTACTTGACGGTTGAAGATCCGTTAGCCCTCTGGAAGTCATTGAGAAACAGATACAATCACCAGACAACGGTGATTCTTCCAAGAGCTCGATATGACTGGACTCACCTAAGGATCCAGGATTTCAAGTCAGTGGCTGAGTACAATTCGGCGTTGTTCAGAATTACCTCTCAGATGAAGCTCTGCGGGGATACTATTACTGAGGAGATGTTATTAGAAAAGACTTTCAGCACATTTCATGCCTCTAACATGCTCCTGCAGCAGCAGTATAGAGCCGGAGGCTTCACTGAATACAACCAGCTGATATCTGTGCTCCTGGTAGCTGAACAGAACAATGAGCTCTTAATGAAGAACCATAATTCCCGACCTACTGGATTAGCACCGTTCCCAGAAGTGAATGCTGCTTCCTTGAAAAGGAATACCATATCCTCCCGTGGCAATTACAAACGAGGATGTGGCCACAAGCGAGGCCGGTGGAACATAAAAGGCAAGAACCATGGTGTCCAGTTTCACAACCAGGTTCCAAGGCACAATCCAAGCCCGAGCTTTAAAAATACAGATCACCAGAAAGGAAAAGCTCATATGAACACTCCTAGAAATCCTGAAGGAGTTTGCCATAGGTGTGGTGGCAACGGACATTGGGCGCGTACTTGTCGCACCCCAAAGCATCTGGTGGAGCTGTATCAAGCCTCCTTAAAGGAGAAGGGTGTCGAGATCAATTTCTTCGACCAGGCTCACCAATGGAAACCCCTGATCCAGTGACCAATTTATCAGGACAGTTAAACACAACCCACCTGGATGCTGCAGACTTTATTAATGAAAGAGGGAATGAAGTTTATGGGTCCGATTAAGTTATTTATGTTTAATGTACTCTTGTTATTTGTACTTATGGTTTAATGCTCGCATTTTCAATTCAATAAAAGTAGTATTCCAGTATGAATAAACTGCTTTTTCTTTACTCAGAGAACATGGATAAAAATTATGGTTATTCTCAAAACAAGAACAATGGCGGAGAATTTTGTCTTGCAGACAGCGCAACCACGCATTCAATACTTCGAGATCGAAAATATTTCTCGAATTTGGTACTTGCAAAAGTAAATGTGACAACAATATCAGGGCCATCAGATGTAATTGAAGGTTCAGGAAAAGCCCAGATTATGTTACCAAATAGAACAATATTGTCCATAAAGAATGCATTATATGCTACTCGATCCATTCGAAATTTGTTGAGTTTTAAAGACATACGTCTAAATGGATACCACATTGAAACGAAAAGTGTAGAAAATGTGGAATATTTATGCATTACCTCAAATAATACCCAGAAGCGTATATTGGAGAAGTTGCATGGTTTATCAAGTGGATTGTATTATACATACATAAAGAGAGTTGAAACATATACTGTCATGAACCAGAAGTTCATTGATTCAAAGGTTTACATGATGTGGCATGACCGTCTAGGTCATCCAGGATCCACCATGATGCGTAGGATCATTACTAACTCTAATGGACATCCATTATTGAGTAGAGACGTTGATATCTCAAATGATAACCCTTGCAAGGTTTGTTCTCAAGGGAAGTTGGTAATTAGACCATCACAACTAAAGGTTGATGATGAATCCCCATCATTTTTGCAAAGGATTCAAGGGGATATTTGTAGACCCATTCAACCACCTTGTGGACCATTTCGATATTTTATGGTTTTGGTTGATGCATCTACTAGATGGTCACATGTTTGTCTCTTGTCTACTCGGAATGTAGCTTTGGCGAGACTTCTTGCTCAGATAATTAAGTTGCGAGCACAGTTCCCAGATCATCCCATTAAGTCCATTCGACTTGATAACGCTGGTGAATTTACGTCTCAAACATTTGATGATTACTGCATGGCACTGGGCATTGATGTTGAACATCATATTCCTCATGTCCATACCCAAAATGGTTTAACAGAGGCATTTATCAAGCGGCTTCAATTAATAGCCCGCACTATGCTCATGAAAACGAAATTGCCAGTCTCTACATGGGGACATGGCATCTTACATGCAGCATCATTGGTTCGACTAAGACCCATAGCCAACCACCAATACTCATCAATACAAATCGTGTTTGGACGTCAGCCAAATATTTCACATTTACGAGTTTTTGGTTGTGCTGTTTATGTGCCTATTGCACCGCCACAACGCACTAAAATAGGACCTCAGAGTAGACTGGGAATTTATGTGGGTTTTGATTCACCATCTATCATCAGATATTTGGAACCCTTGACAGGTGATATGTTTACAGCTCGTTTTGCTGATTGTCACTTTGATGAGACAGTATTCCCGTCGTTAGGGGGAGAAAAGACAGTTCCAGAAGAACAGAAAGAGCTGACATGGGTTGTACCCACCTTATCCCATTTTGATCCACGAAGCACTTAATGTGAAAATGATCGTTCATCTTCAAAGTATTGCTAATCAAATGCCGGATGCATTTAATGATGCTTTGAAAGTGACAAAGTCACATATACCAGCTGCAAATGCGCCTGCAAGAATTGATGTCCCTGTTGGACAAAATAAAATGGCAGCGAATGATTCATCTAGTGCACGCCTGAAGCGTGGTAGACCCCCAGGTTCAAAAGATTCAGCCCCTCGAAAAAGAAAGATGAGGGCACAGTTGAACCCAAATGAAATCATTCAGGAAAAGAAAATGAATGATAAATCCACAATTCATGATTCTGTACTTCCAGAAAAAGAAAATATCATTGATGAGACACTTGTCCCTGAAGAGACAGAGGTACATGAAAACAAAGAAATATCCATCAATTATGCATGTACTAATGAATTGTGGAATCGAAATGAAATAATCATAGACGACATGTTTGCATTTGCAATAGCCACTGAAATTACATTAAGCGATGACATTGAGCCCTGCTCTGTTGAAGAATGCAAACAGAGACAAGATTGGCCTAAGTGGAAAGATGCAATCCAGGCAGAATTAAATTCCTTGGAAAGGCGAAGTGTCTTTGGACCGATAGTCCAAACTCCGCCTGGTGTGAACCCCGTAGGTTACAAATGGGTATTCATAAGGAAACGCAACGAGAAAAACGAGATTGCAAGATATAAAGCACGACTCGTTGCACAAGGTTTTTCACAAAGACCTGGAGTTGATTATGAAGAGACATACTCTCCTGTAATGGACACAATTACATTCCGTTACTTAATAAGTTTGGTGATTTCAGAAAAACTTGACATGCGACTTATGGATGTCATCACCGCGTATCTATATGGAGAATTAGATACTGACATATATATGAAAGTCCCAGAAGGACTTAAGCTGCCTGAAGCAATTAACAAACCACGAGGTATGTTCTCAATCAAATTAAGGCGATCACTATATGGGCTGAAACAATCTGGACGAATGTGGTATAATCGTCTCAGTGAGTATTTGATTAAAGAAGGATATATCAACAATGTCATTTGTCCTTGTGTATTCATTAAGAAATCAAATACTGGATTTGATATAGTGGCAGTGTATGTCGATGATATGAACCTAGTTGGAACTCCTGAAGAGCTCAATAAAACTGCTGAATATTTGAAAAGCGAATTTGAAATGAAAGACCTTGGAAAAACGAAATATTGTCTCGGCCTGCAGATCGAGCAGTGTGCTAATGGAATTTTGGTCCACCAATCAGCTTACATTGAAAAAATCCTGAAGCGATTTGGCATGGACAAGGCTTATCCACTCAGCACTCCAATGGTCGTTCGTTCTTTGGACATTAAGAAAGATCCATTTCGTCCAAAAGAAGATGATGAACTGGTCCTTGGTCCAGAAGTACCATATTTGAGCGCAATAGGTGCTTTATTATATTTAGCACAATGTACTAGACCAGATATAGATTTTTCAGTTAACTTGTTAGCCAGGTACATCTCTGCTCCAACAATTCGTCATTGGAAGGGAGTCAAAGATGTCCTACGATACCTTCGTGGAACAACGGATATGGGTCTCTTCTACTCAGACAAGCCCTTAAATGAACAGACCCTTGTTGGATACGCAGATGCTGGTTTTCTCTCCGATCCGCATAAAGCCCGCTCACAAAATGGATATGTGTTCACTAATGAAGATACTGTAATTTCATGGCGATCAACGAAGCAAACACTAGTTGCTACATCTTCCAATCACTCGGAAATAATTGCTTTACATGAAGCAAGTCGTGAATGTTCTTGGTTAAGATCAATGATCCATCACATCCGGAATTCATGTGGTCTACCTTCAAAGACAAACACTCCAACTGTCATCCATGAAGATAATGCAGCCTGTGTTGCTCAGATGAAGGAAGGATTCATCAAAGGTGATAAAACTAAACACATATCTCCAAGATTTTTCAGTGCACATGAGCTTCAGAAGGCTAAAGTTATTGAAGTCAGACAAATCCGTTCTAATGAAAATCTGGCAGACTTGTTCACCAAATCTCTACCAAAGTGTACATTTCAGAAGTTAGTGCAGGGAATCGGATTACGTCGACTTACAAATTTGAAGAATGCGGAATCAGGGGGAGATACAATTCAGGGGGAGCATCCATGATACATACATGTTGTACTCTTTTTCCTTCGATTAGGATTTTTCCCATTGGGTTTTTCCTATCAAGGTTTTAACGAGGCAACATAAGCTTTCTTAACGCCATATCAACAATCCGGGTAAAGTTGTACTCTTTTTCCTTCGCTATGGTTTTTTTTTCCCACTGGGTTTTTCCAAGCAAGGTTTTAACGAGGCAACTAATATTGATATGTGGGCATCCAAGGGGGAGTGTTGTAAAATAGTGGGTATGTTTGCCCACATGTCTATAGTAACTCTTTCACAAGTTTAATAGTGTCATTTGTTTGTTTCCTATGAGGTTGCTCTATAAATAGAGCATTACATTTGTTCAAATGAGACTTGTAAGGAAAAACAACTAATAGCAATAATATACATTACTTCCTTTGCAACAGCTGGTGTTGGTATAATATTTGGCAACTGCTTCGTTCCTGTCCCGAATAAAGGTTATCTCTATAAATATTGCCTATTTACAACACTTTTCCCCTATTTCATGCACACATATAATATCAACAGCGTGATGAAGCTTATTATGTCCATATTTGATATGCTCTTACTCTCCCCTTCGCTCTCTTCTTACTCTCCCCTTCGCTCTCTTCTTAGGCACTATCATGGTATAAAAAATCGATAATATCGGCGATATTTCGCCGATATTATCGTTTTTTTGGGAGTCCGATATTTCTACACATATCCGTTTGGTTTTCGTCAAAATATCGCGATATTATCGATAATATCGCGATATTTTGGATAATATCGCGATATCGACGGATGAAGCTGATACGTTTTGGTAAAAAACGGCGTCGGAAGCGATCTTTGCGAATCTCCTCCGCCTCCACTGCTTCCAGTAGGCGCCGAGTCGCCGTTCTGCTCGGCCGGCAACGAGGACATGGTTTTTTGGCCTTTGGCTTCTCGGATCTGAGCTCTAATAGCAACTGATATACCAAAAAGGTTTGGGGATGAACAGAGAGTAGGGATTTTCCCACCAACCAAACAGAAAGGTTAGATTGGACACAGAGGCAGAACGTCGACGAGGGCATTGGAGTGGCGGTGCAAGGCGACGGAGGAGCTCGAGCTTCAGATTCTTGAGGCGGCTGTACAGATCGTCCTCGTCGGAGGCCTGGCTCTGCTTGGTGTAGCCCTGGAGGTCGGATCTGATGGAGGGGATCGATGCCGGTGGCTCCGGCGAGGGTTTCGTGTCTTCGTGTGTGTGTGTGGTCTGTGTGGTCTGCGTGTGTCGTCGGAGAGGGAGAGGGTATGGATGTTGCTCACGGGTAGAGAGGGAGAGGGTGAGGGCGACTTGAGGGAGAGAGAGCTCGGGGAGCTTCGAAGTGCAGAAGAGGGAGTGAGGGGAGAAAGGAAGAGAGATGAGAGAGGGACTGAAGGAGTACGGGAGAAAGGGGGCGTGGGTCCTTACGCTCACCAATTAAGACCCAAAAACTATTTTTAATTAGGAGTGGGGTGTGACATCACGTGTAGACTTGTTTTTAGTAATACATTATGAACGTTGTAACTTGTTTGTATTAATACATTACGAACGACACTTAAATTTTTTACTATATAAAAGGATTTTGTTGTCTACATATTGTATTAATTCATTATATATAAATGATTACGGTGTGTTTAAATTTCTTTCATTAATTACTACATATTTTCTACACTCACAATGTTTGCCAGCTCGCTATATAATCAACTTAAATCAGTTAAATCCATCATGCAATGCATTTCCTTCCAATTTTTTGTGATAAACTAATAGATAATTGACTAAATAAACATCCTACAAAGTTTCAATAAAAATTTCCAAGTTTTTCTTACAATTTCCGTGGTTTCCATGTAATTTTTATCGATATCGATATTTTATCGATATTTCCGTCGATATTTCCGTGTTTTCAGACTACCGATATTTCCGATATTACCGATATTTAAATCCTTGGGCACTATCTGCAGTAGCAACAACATGATATCCATCCAAATCAAACACTTCCCAAACACACAAGCAAAAACGAAACGGGTAGAGATAAAAATCAAAACACAATAGAACAATCGAAGAAAACAATAAGAAAAGCCCATCAAATATTTTCAGAAAAATAATTTAAAAAATAGGGGAATAATACAAATCCTTGGACGAAGGCGCAAATATGGCCCCGAATATTCCAGAAGAAGCAGAAGACTACTTCGACCCCGAAAAGCTCAGAGGTAAAGAAAGAAGACGACGACCTTTCTTCCCTCCATTGCTCTCTCCCTATTATAAACCTAAATCTTTCTCTCTCTCTGTTATATATATTAGCAGAGTACTAGGTGTATATATATTGACAACTAGTTTGCCATGCAATACCTTGGTAACTTTGTGAACTTTCACAAGCTACATATGAAGAGATACCACTCCCGAAGCCACCATTGTATACTTGGATAAATTGTAGGCCTGAAAGAAAGAAAGGTATAAATCCAGTAAGCTTTGAAGAAGAAGATTAATGCAATTCGAAGAAAGGTAATAAACCCAGTAATCATTGATAAAGAAGATTAATGTGATTCGTAATACATATATTTGCAAAACAGCGACCTTTAACTTTATTCTAATACGACAAGTTACACAACACTAACAAGAAAATTTTCTATTACAAACTTGAGAATACAGGACTATCATACGAAACAGTGTCGTTTAGTGATGAAGTCTAGGCATAAGGAAAAACTCTACATTCAGTAAAAACTATGCCAAGATATCTAAAAAGTTTTTACCTTTTAGCAGTAGTCGAGTAGGAAAAGATGATAGCCCATCACAAAGATACAGAGGAAGCAAACATATACAATTAATTTGCAACTAATCATCAAACCTACAATTGATCAATTGAGATTAAGAAAACAACAACCCACAAACTCACACAGATAACTCAAGAACTGCTTGCTGTTTTTGAGTCTTTATTCATTTGACACAATCACTAGATTCACTACACACACTTAACTTATGTAGCTCTTTTACTAATCCCGAATCGAAACAAGAAAAATTGAAATACATAAAGGGTTGCATTTTTTTAGAAATTTCGAACCCAAATCGCATCCCTTAAACCCTAAACCCTAAGTCCTAACCTCAAATTCTAAATCATAAACCTAAAAACTGAAATTTCAAAGTAGAAATTTGACTTCACATTCGAAATCAGAATAAAAACAAAGAAAAAAAAAATAGAAGCAAAAAAAAAAGAATCAAAACCAATGTTCGAGAAATTGATTGAAATAAGAGAAATATAAAGCACACACACCTGAACATCAGAGCTCAAGAATGTTCCAACCGCTTTTAGGGAGAGACCCCTGCATAAAGAAAGAAATAAGTGAGATGAAAAGAAAAAATCTTCGAGAAAGAATTCGACAAAGGTAAAAGAGTGAAAAATAACCAAAGATTTTTCTATCCCCAATCTTCGTGTTAGGTTAGAGAAAGGAGATAGTGAGGAGCGAGGCGCATATAGTTAGAGAGTGGGTGAAATAAGGAGACGAATGAGAGGTGGCGGACGTCGCCTGTGGCAAACCACCAGTTGGCTGGCCTTCGGGGTCGATAGAAAATTGGATGTAGTTAAGGAGGAGGAGAGGGCTTGAGCACAGGGAGAAGAGATAGCAACAGTGCACAAACTTCGATGCAAAAAATTGCAAGTTGACACCAAAACAATATGTAAAATATGTAAAAATCCAATTTAAAAATTATAATTTGGCTAGCCACACCATTTTTCCGTGTTTGCCTACCAATGGCCACATATAATATATGTTAGTGCATACAAAGTGAGAAAGGCACTAATTTTTCCTAGTGTGTAAAAAATAGTGTCCTATAGATAGAATTCTAGTAGTGTCGATTATATGTCTCAAACATTTTTAATTTGACTAATATTTTGCAAGAATGATCTATAAAGTTAAACTTAAAAAATAGATGTTCAGATCATTGAAGTTTGATGTCGATTGGGCCCTAGAAATAGTCCATATTTCAACGATCATTGAAGTACAAAAAAATGCAGATTTGTGACACCATTTTTATACAATTTTTTACAACGTTTTTTGTGGGGCTCATTTCGTAATGTATTTCAACAATCTAAACTATTTGTCTTTTAGGTCTTCCCTCAAAGGTCATTCTACCAAAAATCACCCAAATATGAAAACATATGACCATTAGATTGAGAGTTTAAGGTTTCTTTATAGAACCATATTTATCTATTTTCTTTGTATAAATGAATGTCTTAAGGGGTTTGAATTTTTCTGATTTTTTTTTTTGTAAGGATGACTAATGAATGATATTTAAAATGATAGACGATTTAGATAGTTAAAATACAATATGGAGTAGATCCCACAAAAACTATGTCAAAAGCTGTGTAAAACGCCACTGATCCGCCCCTATATACACATATCAGTTTGTATGACTTGTTAACACAATCATTTGTTGCCATGTGTGAACAACTGAACCACTTAGCCACCCGACTGCACATAAAAAAGACCCTAACCCTCTGTAGTCTTTTTTTTTTCTTTCGTTTTTTTTAAATAACAAAGGTAAATTTTTTATTACCAACAAATAACTAAACAAAAGAGGTCCAAATACAAGTGATACACATCAAAAGCATGGACCCAAAATTAAACAAAACAGGGCCCAAATCACAAGTTGGCGCCCAAAAACAAAAACACCACAAACCAAAAAACCTAGCCTTCTACAAACACCGCCACCGCTTACATAGTGCATCCCTACCAGCATAATCCAACACCCCTGACTGCCGCCAAGAGTCCACATGCTAGAAAAGAAGAAGATGGTGACTTCAGCATCCTGCAAAGAACACCAGACCGAATGCAATCATAGATAGAAAGAAGCTAGTGAAAAACCACCAACAACAGTGCCAATAAAGGCAAACAAATGGAAGGTGGTGGTGTGTACACCCGAGCCGAACCTCTACACACCTTCCAGGTGAACCGCAACCAAGTGTGGTGAGGAAAGATGATTGCATAACGAAAAAGTAGGAACGATGAAGGATGGAGCCAACTCGAAAAGGAAGTGGAGGAAATGTGAGATTTAGATTGAGAGGGAACGATGAAAGCTGTGGAAGAGGATGGACAACACATATTTGAAAAAAAGAAGAAATTGGAATTTAGGGTTAAAGATGAAAGATATGCAGATCAGAGACGGATTTAAGGTTGAAGAACAAGGCTGAAATGGGATGGTAGACAAGGGAAAGAAGAAGCAGAAGGATGGGAAAAGGGAAAAGAAAGAGAAAAGAAAGAGAAAAGAAATGGGAGGACTGCCACCGACTCTGGGCCATCAACAACCAAGTATAAAATATTGATGATATCAGAAATATCGGTAGTCTAGAAATACGAAAATATCGAAATATTATCGATATCGATAAAAATAATATAGAAACCACGGAAATTGTAAAAAAAAGTTGAAATTTTTTATTGAAACTTTGCATGATGTTTATTTAAAAATTACGGATATTATCGATATCGATAAACATAAAGAGTATAATCATACATACTATTTTAGTTAGTTTAATATAATTTTATGTCATACACCAATGTAATTGCATATAAATATCGCAAAAAATCAGAAAAATATTAAATAGTGGTTACATAAAAGTTTTAAAACTTTTCGTAGTCTTGAAAAATGTAGGAGATCCAAATTATGTTTTAAGAATTCTAAGACTAAACAGATTCCGAAATTTCCTACGAAGCCCGATAATCCAACCGAAAATCACCCTAATTCGCAACCCACATTCCCCTTCTTTGGGCCTACAAAATTTAAAACTTATAGTGGTCTTGGAGCGAATTAGCTTTCTTGTAAAATCTGGCCCAAGAAGTTGAGTCCCTTATTAGTTGCCGGTCTCCTCTGAGGCGTTAGAAAGTTTCTAGGGTTTTTCAGAGCGTGTGAGACGGCGGGATTGTTTTCAAATCTGAAGAATTTAGAAGGGTTTTAGCGGAATAGCGAGCACAAACTGCCATGGATCCTTCAGCAATGAACAACCCTGAACTGCTTAACTTCATCAACGTAAGTTCTATTATCCTTCTCCCTGTTTATTTCCCGAGAGAAATTCAGTTGCTTTTTATTTCAGTGGATTAAAAACTCTGAATTTATTCGGGGATTTAGGGTTTTTGGGTTTTTTACGTATCTATATGTTTAGGATTGAATATTGAATTGTACATATACAAATATATGCATGTTTACCCCATTGAAAGATGTAATTTTGAGTTCTTTGCTTTTACGAATTTATATAAATCGAAAGCAAACAAGTTTTCCCTAATAATAGTGTTAAGATTTTAATTGAGTTCGTGATTAATTGGTAGTTTTTGAACGAGTGTATGGGTGAAAATCTTTATCTTTCAGTGTTTAGTTTAATGCTTCAATTCTTTTGAGTGAACACCTTGTGCAACATTGTCGAAAGCCTAAAAATTGTTCCAAATTTTGCCCCCGAACTCCATTTTGATACTTACATTGTGTGATATCCTTTTACCCCTTAATTCGAATTGATCTTTTTACTTCTTGTGGGGGTGAAAAGAGAAGAATATACGAATGATCTTGAAGTTTTTGACGAATTGAGATGTTGCCGCTATAGCCTTAAAACTAAACTCAAATGTTTTATCTTGATTGGTTGTGCATTGACTAATCTTCTGGCGATATGCTTTGAAGCATTGTCGAAACAATATAATGTTTTTTGAACCTTGCACAACCACTTACAATGTGATTATCACTACGTTATTCCTGTTGCTGCTGCTGCTAGTTTGTTACTTTCTCCGTCAGTATACTTAAGCCATTGATGGTTGATTTTTTTTTAAACAACGGTGTGCTTGCTGTGCAGCAAGAGAAGGAAAGAGCAATGGTGAACGAGATGGTGGGAAAGCTTACAAATGTATGTTGGGACAAGTGCATCACCAGTACCCCTGGGAGCAAGTTCAGTTCCAGTGAGTCCGCTTGCCTGGCGAACTGTGCCCGCCGGTATCTTGATATGAGTATGATTATTATGAAGCGTTTTCAGAGTATGCAATGAAGGTCTAGAAGTTTGGCATGCTTTCTCAATTCCGTAATGTGGTCCTTTTTTGCTTATGGAGTCGGTTAAATATCAGTTGAAAATGTGTTCTGTATTTCTGGAAACAAATTCTCCTGCCTCTCTCGAAACCATCGTAGTCCATACCTCTTCCAGCACTATTATCTATCAATTTTTTGTTGAATATTTCATATTGTTATTGATGTGATGAATCATTAATGTATTGCATGTTGCAGCAGTAACTCGATGCTCAAAAGTCTGAATATTTCAGCAAGCAAAATCTCTGTGAATTTTGACTTGGAATCACGGGTATATCTACGAGCAGTCTAAGTCCCCGTTTGGGATGCTTCTGCAAGAAGCACCTCTGCTGATAATTGCTTCGTGCAAAGTCACTTTTGTTGCTTTTGTTAGAAGCACACGAAATGTTTAAGAAATACCTGAGAAGATAGCTTTTGCGTTTGATAGGAATAGGCTGTGCTGCAAAAAGAGCGGTGACGGAGTGAGATTAGCATCGTTAGGGAGCGTAATTAACATGGTTGACGAAATATGCAGTGTCAGTAAGGGCATGGCTGCCTTGAGACGCAAGACTCTGCACATTCTCGTCCCGTTTGACAAGAAAATTAAACTCTCACACCAACTATACAAATGGCTCGACACCATCAAGAGCTCAAGCCTGCAACTAAAGCATAAATTGATGCCTTGGAGAAGTTGATAATTGATGAGGAAGTGTTGGAGATGGGAATGTATGTGGTTTTCCCATTGCCCGTCGTATTTGTTTCCGTTGGCCCGTATCAAAACGCTCCGACCTGAAATGACGCCATTTCGCCACTCGCCGACATACTGTTTGCCGTTCTCCACACATGCCGCATGTCGGATCCGGTGAACGTCGCACACCCCTTCATCCGACCCAACCTGAACTCGCCCTCGTACGTGCGCCCGACGGTCACGAGAAATTGCCTTTCCCCAACACCGTGCCACGTCGCCACTTGCCTTCGTACACGCACCCGCCGGTCCAGAGGTCTCCATTCATATTATGATGAATGAAGTACACTTTACACTTTGGTGCCGGAAAACTGAAAGGTGAAGCAAACTTCGAACACACACGAAAAATTGGTTCCACGTTTACACCACTAAAACTGAGGTGGTTAAATTACAGATGAAGCAACGAGAAAAAAGACGATAAACTCGTGATGGCATTGCACACATTGGAAAGAATTGAGTGCTTGAGAGAGCTGTTCTTTCGAATTTCACACTTAATATACAAACAATATAAAACGGCTTAACATTTCCAAAAGCTCGCAGCCTCTCCTCGTGTTGTTTTCTTTAATATAATCGCCTTCCTGTTTATCGAGTATTTACAAACTTGTACGGGATTGTCCAATTTCTGTCGTCAACTTGCCGTTGATTCCATTTCCATCAGTGACCCGCCTTGAATCCCCAACCCCAGCTGCAAAAGCAAGAACCTCGGGCGCTATATCTAAACTTCCACTCCGCCTCCCCCAGCTAGACCTTCTAGGTTGCGAGGCAACGTGTCTCTCTGTGCTCTCTGTTCGGAGACTCCTGCTTAAATCTTGGGACCTATCGGCCTCGCTCACTTGGGGGTCCTTGTTTACCCCATCATCGTTGCTAAATTGTCCTTCATAATCGCGCATCTCTCCTGAATCGTCATTCCATAATGGCTTCCTCCCCATCTCTATGTCACTCATGGCTTTCCCTATGACAGGACCAACAAAATTGGCGCCGACTGGTGTAGGAAGAACTTCAGGATCTTTTGGAACTTTTGCCCTGAAATTGTTCTTGGATGGAGAAATTCTTGTGCAGAATACATCCATGAAGTTCTTAATTGTCCCTTTGTTGAATGGGTTCTCTCGTCCATCGTACCGGTATCTAAAGTTTTCATAGGTAGACTGCGAAAGCACAACAAAAGAGAACTCTGATGTTACAAGACGAATAAACATGAATTTAAAAGTACAGATGGATTTACACGAATAAATATCACCACATAGCAGCAGGATTTCTTGAATTAATGAGTTCTAACCTGGTTTGTACTGATGAGATATGAGTGGAACATAGTAAGACCGCCGACAAACCAAAAGGCAATGAAACTGTAAATAATGAGCCCAATGGAGGCGGGAGTCTTAATTAGCGCCTTCCAAATTGATATATCCTCGCCGTGCATGATCCTCACAACGTAGACCCAGCAAAATCCTTGTACATATAAGCAAAGAAGAGTTGCAGAGAAGACGAACATGAAGAAGAACCTGTAGTTCCGCTGTACACAGAAATCAAAGGCTGTTTACATAAATTTGAGCAATTGGTTTGAGTTTTTGTGATTCTTATAATCAAATATAAATTAATCATCCATTCAAACTAAGCACCTCCACAGATTTAAGGAAATATAAATAGAAAAGCACCAGAGTTTAGGTCTTGAAAGTATGTCCCTTACCAATCCAATACATTGGCCAACCCAAGGGCAGTGGTGGTCGAATCGCTGCACGCAGTTATTGCATATGGAACAGTGAGAACAACGAGGAGGTCTGTAAAGCATGCAGGTGTCGCAAAACTTGATCTTCACAGTAATACCATTGATAACTACTTCCCTCGTGCGTGGAAAACGTGGCTGTTGTGATTCACTAGACCCACCCACTATACTTGCATCATAATCCTCTGGCTCTGGAGGGTTGAGATTTCGAGGTACTATACCAGGATCTCTTCCTGAGGTTAGTAGAAGAAAAACCAAAACCTGAGGAAACAAATACACACGTTTCCATCCGTCAGAACACAATTTGTTGCATCTGACTTCAGAAATCTGATGTGATTACATAATAAAAGAAAACCCAGCATTGTAATTCTCATTGGTAATTCATAGTTCAGACATTCATGAAAAAAGAGTGTCGACTAAGTAGAAAACTAGGCGTTAAAACTATTATCAGTTATAAGCGCATTAGTAAACTTTACACTTGTGCATTGAGCAAATATGAATACATACAATCTTACGTACTACTATAGCAGAATTCAAATAGGAAAAGGACTTACAAGTAGCGTCCATATACAAACAGCAATAACTACTGAAATTCCCAAGTGATCAATTAGTTTTCTTCCTACAAAGATGCAGAAAACTGCAACAGGCACAGTGAGGAGAGATACTGTTAACGGAAGAGATCTGACATCGGGTCCAAATATAAGCCTTCCACCAAGGA
This sequence comes from Crataegus laevigata, assembly GCA_963580275.1. Taxonomy (NCBI): domain Eukaryota; kingdom Viridiplantae; phylum Streptophyta; class Magnoliopsida; order Rosales; family Rosaceae; genus Crataegus; species Crataegus laevigata. Next base: position 8,495,254 of record OY756953.1, on the reverse strand, counting down.
AAAATATCTGCAGAATAAAACAGTCAACAATGTGTTTGAGTAAACATAAACGCAAGAATGCATATGCTGCCACTTAAAAGGAAAGACAAACCAAAAGAAAAGCTTATATGCTGAAAGGTCAAATTGTCATATATTAAAAAGGGCGACAGAATCCACAGGAAAGGTTATCCTCCCCTTATGCTACAACATGATCAATGAGCTTAAGATTCAGTCTTTGAGGATTGTATGGCTAAAGAGTATGCTGGGAATGCCAAAGCAGTGACCTAAATTGTAAACCCAAAGCCGAACAAGATAGTGTGTCCGTCCCCTTGCATCCAAGTTCGAATCCCTCTTCAATAAACTAGAGTAGTTCATGATATCGTCTTGCCAAAATATAAAAAAGTACACAAATTGGCCATAATCCCCAGTTTTCCAAACAATAATTAAAGCTAATTTGTGTCCATTCAATCACCAAACAAATTACCACTCCTTAAAAGCAGTCACAACCCAAATCAATCACAATTTTGCATCTTTCAACACCTTCCTAATAAAAAAAGCAATCATCTTTCAATCAAACACCCAAAAGAAAGAAACATCTCTCAATTTCAGCAACTGGGTAACTCCAAGATTCCCCAAAAGTGAGCAAAAATCAAGAAAAGCAAACAAAACTTCACTTACAGAACAAAACCCAAGTGAGAGATTTAGCTTACATTGCTGCCTTTCCAGGTCTTGTAAGTCCTGACCAGCTCCGGCCCACCAGCGACAGCGCCACCGGCTTGGGAGTACTGAAGGTGGTGATTCGGTTCCGCATTCATCAGCGCTCTTGGGGGGGGCGGCCGTGAAAGAAATGAAAAAATTGGAAAAGTAGGAAACAAAAGTCAAAGAAAGGTTGGTGCTTTAGAGGTGGGCTGGAGTTGACTTTTCTTCAATCAGCAGCAGCATCCTCTGTAAGACTGAATCCTAAAAGAAAATCAGAAGAAGCTCTCTCTCTCTCTCTCTCTCCCCCGATTGGATTAAGGCAGGAGGTGTCAACTCCGGCAACTACTGGATGAGTAGAGAGAGAAGTGGTCAAGTCACGCAACTACGTACACAGTTTGAATCATACACAATTACATATACATACATACATAATGTTGTATTTTAGCGTTATGATTGTTTTTTTTTTTTTTGGAAAATTTTTAGCGTTATGATACTGGTATAGGGCTGACAATACCGACAGAGCCAGTTAGCATGCTCTTCCCTCTCTCTGTCAAAACATGGGATATTCTCATGCCAAAGAGAATGTTGATTCCGGGTTTGGGCTACGAGAGACATTGGGCATTTTGTAGGGATTAACTATTAAGCATCATTTTGGTCTCTCCTTGTTTTTTTTTCTCAATCAATTAATCTACTATTGTTTCCTTTCAAAAAAAAAAAAAAAAAAGAACTATTAAGCATACGAAATTATGTTTCCTAGTCCAGTCGTATGGGCTTAATTTCTTTTAACACAATGATATATGAATAGTAAAAGTGATAAAATAAATCAGTATCGAATTTGTCATCTATGATATTTGAATTTAAGATTTCTTATTTACAAATAAAGCTGAATACTACTAAGCTACAGTACTAAGTAACGTTTTTTAATTAGCAGGGCGCGCCTCGAAAAATATAAAAGAAGATGTAAATATATATTTTTCGATCAAAATAAGTATTTTACTTTCAGTCCATCAGAGAACTTTCTGAGGCAACAAAACAATTTTAAAGCATTTTACATCTCTAATTATTGATGCTCTAAGAGGTCCTGCAATTGTACACTTGGCGCAAAAAATAGAGGAAAAGAAGAAGAAGAAAAAAGACATGATTCCTTCCTCAAATGATCACGACCTCTTAATTTCAGGACATACTATAAAAATCCCGATGTCCCCATGCTGTCAAATTTCTTCACATTATTTAGTTTTCGGGCACATGACATTTTCAAACACAAAATTGGATGAAATGTGGGAAACTTCTTTCTAGGGAAGACATGGAGAATTTTCATAATTTACTCCAAAAAGGTCTTATAAATTCAAGCTCCCATTTTCGAGTATCACAATCGATTAAAGATTCAACTTTTTTATTTTGACTGACAAAAATAGAATCTTGCGGTGAAGGATGGCCATTGGGGAGAGAATGGAGCCACCTGTCGAACCAGATCTTAACATCGGAACCATTCATAATCTGCCAATGGGCGCCATTTAGAAGAATTTCTCTCCCGTCTAACAAACTCGCCCAAGCCCACGAATAAGGTGGAAGGGAAGTGCATGGCTTTAAGAACCTTAACCCATAGAGAATCTAGCTCATTAATAATTCTCCAACATTGTTTAGCAAGTAGGGCAGCGTTGAACTCTTGTAGATTCCTGAAACCCATACCCCTATCAGTTTTTGGCAAACCCATGGTCTCCCAATTAACCTAATGAATTTTCCGTTCATCATGTTTTTATCCCCACTAGAATCTAGCAATTATAGAATCAATTTCTCTACATTGGGTATAACGGAATATAATTCCCAGGATCATCAACAGCCTACATACCAAGTATATATCTCACAAAGCTCACTTGCAATAATCGAAGGTGTATTTGTACTAAAATAAATATTGAACTTCTGTAAACTCACTTGCTGCCCCGAGACTGCACAATAATAATTTAGAATAAGCTTTGATAAATCTCGATTCTACCGTTGTTTGAATAAGATTTGATAAGACATCACTGACAAGAAGAAGTAGGTATGGTAACAATGGATCACTCTGTCGTAACCACAGTCCGAAATGCCGATATTATCGGCCAAATATCGTCGATAATATCGGTTTTTTCACTATCCGATATTTTAGTTGCTATCCAATTGGTTTTCATTGAAATATCGCAATATCGGGCAAAATTCGAATCAGAGAAGAAGACCGGAGCTTGTACAGCTCCGACCGACCGTAAAAACACACCCAAGACGCCATGGCCGCAGCTTGCAAAACAAAAAACCAACAAAATCGCAGAATCCAAAACAACCCCAAATCGCAGAGGCGGGAGAGAGAAGACTGATGATGTGTGATGATGGTGGTGTCCTCGAGCTGCTCGAGTTGAGCAGATGGTGGTGCTGCGTGTGTGTGTGGTCACGGCAAGAGAGGGAGAGAGGTAAGAGGGTTTCGAGAGAGAAGTGGTGTCCTCGAGCTGCTCGAGTCGAGCAGATGGTGCTGCTGCGTGTGTGTGTGTGGTCACGGCAAAAGAAGGAGAGAGGTAAGAGGGTTTCGAGAGAGAGAGGAATGGGTTCTCTTCTCTGAACTTTCTGAATTCTGATAGTGATTAGGGAAAGAGAGAAAAGCTAGGGCCCTAGCGTTTATTACACGGGATGGTGACATGGGAAACAGCAACAAATTTTTTTTTTTCAAATCCGGATGCAATAAAGGTTGGCTCTCGGCACAAGAAAGAAAAAAGAGCCGTTTGGCTCTTGGCTCAATGAGTTGTGCAGACAAGGATGATAAAAGGAATCCAATGTTTTTCAACAAATTTTGTCTTGCCTAATGGATATAGTGAAAATTTTGAACCTCATAGGAACTCTATGTGTTACTAAGTCACTCATGTATCTTACCATGCAATATATAAAGTGTAAAATATTGTACTAATTCATTATATATAAATGATTATGGTGTGTTTAAACTTCTTTTATTAATTACTACATATTTTCTACACTCACAATGTTTGTCAGCTCGCTATATAATCAACTTAAATAAGTTAAATCTATCATGCAATGCATTTCCTTCCAATTTTTTGTGATAAACTAATAGATAATTGATTAAATAAACATCCTGCAAAGTTTCAATAAAAATTTCCAACTTTTTCTTACAATTTCCGTGGTTTCCATATTATTTTTATCAATATCAATATTATCCTGATATTTCCATCGATATTTCTGTGTTTTTGGACTACCGATATTTCCGATATCATCGATATTTTATACCTTGGTCGTAACCCGTGGGATGGGGAGAATCTCATTCCTAGCTGACTGTTAACAATTACTGCAAAGTCCACTGTCTTTATACAACTCATAACAAGATTAATCCACTTTCTATCAAACCCCATTTTTTGTCATAACCGCCTCTAAACATCCCATTCAACTCGATCATAGGCCTTGTTCCTTTCAAGCTTGATTCCTATCTCATTCTGTTTCATTTTCCTCAGTTTAAGAAAGTGAAAGACCTTATGGGCAATGACAATATTATCATGTATTTGTCGACCGGCCATAAACACACTCTACATTGGAGAAATAAGGCTCAAGAGCAATGGCTTAAGGCGATTTGAAAGGACCTTAGCCAAAATCTTGTATGAGTAATTACATACCTAAATTGAGCCACTGTCTCAAGATTCTGAACTTCTGGGACAAGCACAATATATGTTGAATTGATCTTCTTCGAGCTCACATCACCATGCATGAACTCCCTGGCTAAGCCTTTTACTTCCTCGGAGATGATATCCCACTGCGAATGGTAGAAAACACCCTGAAACCCATCCAACCCTTGTGCCTTTAAACCTCCTATCTGGAAAACCGCATCTTTTATTTCTTGATCCTCAATCGAGCATGTTAAACTAGAATTCATCTCCCGAGTGACCAAATGGTTGATGTTTTACACTGTCGAACCCCAATCTCACGGAATAACTTAATAAAGTGATCCTCCACCGTGGTTTTTACCCTATTCAGGTTATCAATCCATTTGCCATCACTATCTTTTATTTTTACCAAACTATTATGCCTTCTTCGTTGAATTGTGGATTGGTGGAAAAAAATAGTGTTGGCATCCCCTTGACGCAGCCATTTCAACCTAGAACTTTGCTGCCAGTATCTTTCTTTCTGTCCCCAAATGAATGGACAAAGATTTGATTTGTTCAAAGTTGTCCTTCCATTCATTTGTAGGTCGTCCAGTTGATGCACAAAAGCTTCAATTTGTAACCCCCTCTGACGGAATTTCATTTTACTCCAATTCAACAACTGACTGCGACATGCATTAATCTTTCTTTGCCATTTTTCCAGCCAGCCAGCCACTTTCACACGTCTTCCCTTAGCAAGACCTGACAATTTCCTTACACTCAGCATCCTTAGACCAAAAAGCCTCATACTTGAATAAACGTATGCCTTTTTTTTTGTTCAAGCATATATAGTTTTTGAATATTTCAAAGGTCGACAACCGAAAATTTGGCGCAACAAATATATATATTGACAAAAAAAATTATGTATGTGTGCAAATAATCAAGCATACTCAAACTATAGCGATGCTATTATCAAAACCCTTTTGGGATGTGGGCAGACCTTTTACTGTGTCAATCTGAGTTTAAGCTCCAACGCCAAGACAATGTCCCCGTGATCAACATGATGGATATTAAGTACATAGTTCTTGAAACCAACTCTAGCATACCAAGTATATATTACAGTTGCTCAGCAAGACTATTGGGCAACTATCTATCCTCATACTTTTGTTAACACCAGCACTAACTTCTCTCTGTTTGATTGTACTGTTAGGCTACAAACGTGACCTTTTACTACGGTTGCAATACTATTTACAAATCGTATGACTGATTACCCAGCACTTGATCCTTGTTTCAGATAGACAACTGTGACATCACTGTTTCACATGTCACAAGTACTGGAGCTGATCCTGCTAATGGCAACTACACAAATAAGGTCAATGTTCTAGTTTTGACAACTGCTGCTAGAGCTTTTGAGGCTACTGAAGTGAGTATCGAATATGCTATAGACGGGGGTTTTGAATTGGAAATTAGCGTTGTTGAACATTTGTGAAGAGTCAGGAGGGAAGTGTCGGATTAGACTAGTATTGGTGGATTCAGTTGCTTTTGCAAAGATCTAGCTGCTCATGCAATTGCAGCCACATGAAATTCAACTTCAGCTAAATAATCAGGTATGTTATATGTATGCCTTTATTTTAAGTCATTTAATTAATCCAGGATTGGTATAATATATTAGGGTTTGTAGAAATGTGTTGATCCAACTGCAGTTTACAATTACTGAGCATTAGGAAGAGACAAGCATTAGGTTATTTGCATTGAAAAATTAAATGAATAAAATTGAACTCTTATTAATCGTCGCTTAGGTTGCAAGTATTATCTGAAATTGCAGTTGGCATTGCACGAGAATTAGAATACTTACACCATGGTTGTAGCACAATGATTTTACAAGTTGACATGAAGCCACATAACACTCTTTTATACAAAGATTTTTGCCCTAAAATAGCGGACTTTGGCCTTTTCAAACTATGCGAACCGAAAGAGGGCATTGTGTCGATGTTGTTGGAAGATTAAACCAAATTTAAGTTACAAATAAAGAGTCATAAATCAGGGAGATATAAGGTCTAGAGTTGTGATGTTTGGAATTCTAGAGTTAATCATGATTTCTCTAGATGTTTCAATGTTCAAGAACCTTATAATTACCTAAATTACTGATGAAGGATTGTAGTGGCTATAAAAGCCATGTAGTGTAATGAGTTTGGAGTGTGAAGAAGAAATCAGAAATAAGAAGTCTTTTCAAGTTTAAAAACCTCTCCCCTCCCCTAAAATATTGTCTTTAGCCATCTTTCATAGAAACCTATTGAAGCGTTTCTCTATAGCTCTTCCTCCTACAAATTGGTACTAGAGCCGTGTAGAAGTTTTGTCAATATGGTGAATGCAAATGCAAATGGTCACAACTTGGCCTCACTAATTCCTTAATTTGGTGGTGATAATTACGACTACTAGAGCAACAATATGAAGGTGTTGTTGAAGGCTTTGGCGCTATGAAATATTGTTGAATCAGGCTATGAAGAGACAGATAACGAAGCTACTTTAACTTAAGTGCAGATGAATACTTTGCGAGAGAACCGAAAGAATGACAACAAGGCACTTTTCCACATCTATCAAACCATTGAGATGTAAGTATATGAAAGAGTTGCGAAAGTCGAAAATGCAAAGCAAGCCTGGGCTATGATCGAGAATGCCTACAAAGGTAAGGAGAAGGTAAAGAGGGTTCGTCTGCAATCTTTAAGAAAAGAATTTGAAAAGTTGGAGATGAAAGAAGATGCGACAATCAAAGACTACTTTATCATAGTTACCTCTGTCGTTAATCAAATGGTTTCAAATGGGGAGATTCTCGAACATGCAAGAATTGTTGAGAAAATTCTCAGTAGCTTACCGGCGAAATTCGATTATGTTGTGGCTGCCATTGAAAAGTCAAATGATATTTCAACTTTTTCTATGGAAGAGGTGCAAGGAAAATTGGAGGCACATGAGATCAAAATTAATTTGAGGAATCCTTTTGCTACTCAACCTGATCAAGCACTCAAGTCTTAAGTTACAACTACATGAGGCAATGGCAATCAAGCTTTTAGTCCTAATCAAAGCTTCGGACATGGAAGAGATGGAAGAGGCGGACGAGGTAGAAGAAGAAATTGGAATGGCAGAGGCACTAATTCTTATGGCAATGAATGAGGCTTATCAAGCAATTCCAACAATGAAGGTGAAAGAAATTTCAATTCACACCGAGAAAGAGGATGTGTTTTTCAAATAGGAAGAGGCATTGCACTCCGAAATGCTATTATTGCAACAAACCTAGGCACAAGATTAGAGAATGTCGGTTCAAAAAGGCTGATGATGAAAAATAATATGTAGCAGGTTATGTGCATCAAACTAATTCTGGAGATTGTGATTATAAAGAAACTTTATTGCTTGCATGTCATGGAGATCAAATGAATGATATGTGGTATTTGGATAACGGAGCTATCAAACATATGACAATTAACAAAAACCTTTTTTCTGTCATCTGATCATGGTCAAGTAAGAATTGGTGGTGATAGAACCTATAAAATTGAGGGAATTGGTGAGGTGTCTTTCAAATCAAAATCTGGAACAATTGAGAAGGTTTTTAATGTAAATTATGTTCCTGGTTTGAAGAATAATTTATTGAGTATGGGTCATTTGTTGAGGAAAGGTTATGATATTTGCCTCCATGGTGATTTTTGTGTTCTCAAAAGGAAGGATAAATTTGTTAACGAGGTTGAACTTGCTGCAAATAACTTGTTTCCTTTGAAGCTCCAGACAACACTATCTTGCTTTGAAAGTGCTGAAAAAGAAGTCTCTAAGTTATGGCATGATAGATATGGCCATTTAAATTATGGAAGTTTGAAGTTACTGTCAAACAAAAGAATGGTACATGGTCTGCCTCAAATTGATTCGGTAGATGGCGTTTGCGAAGATTGTCAATTTGGTAATCAACATAGAAGTTCATTTCCTTCAGAGTCCTCTTGGCAAGTAAAGAAGCCATTGGAACTTATTCATTCTGACTTATATGGTCCAATACCAGTAGCATCTTTTGGAGGTAATCTATATTTCATTACATTTATTGATGAATTCTCAAGAAAAGTTTGGGTTTACTTAAAGAAAAATCTGAAGCATTTCAAGCCTTTAAAGATTTCAAGGGTGAAGTTGAAAAGTGTGCTAGCCTTCCAATCAAAAGTTTGAGGACATATCGTGGTGGAGAGTATCTCTCCAATGAGTTTCAAAAATATTGCAGAGATCATGGAATAAAGCACCAGTTGACTGCTCGATATACACCGTAATAAAATGGCGTGAGTGAAAGAAAGAGCCGAACAATCATGAAGATGGTGAGATGCATGCTCAAGAAGAAATAATTGCAACAAGAATTTTGGGCATAAGATGTTTCTTATGCTGCATATTTAATCAACATATCACCAACAAAGAATTTGAAAGATTGCACACCTCATGAAGCATGGTATGGAGTGAAGCTAAGAGTGCAACATTTGAAGATTTTCGGGTGTGTTACCTATTCCCATGTTCCAAAGGAGTTCAAGCTCGACCATAAGGTAGAAAAGTGCATTTTCATTGGATATAGTAAAAGGAGCAAGGCTTACAAGCTGTACAATCCAAAGACCAAAAAGTTCTTGTTTAGTCGTGATGTCCACTTTGATGAAAGTGCCTTCTTTGAAGAAGAAAATAGTCCAGTAAAATTTCCTACTATGCAAGAAGAAAATGATACTTATCAATTAGAAATTGCTCCTCAATCTCCAAGAGCTACATCAAGTGATGATGACTCGCCTCCAAGAAAGTTTAGAATTATACAACATCTTTATGACTTCAGAGCAAGTAGATTTAGAGGATAATACTATATTATTTGCCTTTTTTGCTGGAGAGGCACCAATTTCATTTAATGAAGCATGTGAAGAGGAAAAATGGAAGCAAGCCATGGATAAAGAAATAAAGGCTATTGAGAAGAATGAGACTTGGGAGCTCACAAATCTGCCAGCACACAAGAATCCTATAGGTGTTAAATGGGTATATAAGACAAAGAAAAATGCAGATGGGTCCATTAACAAGTACAAGGCGAGACGTGTTGCAAAGGGTTATAAGTAAAAAGAAGGTGAAGACTATACTAAAGTTTTTGCTTCTATTTCTAGACTTGACACTATTCGATTGGTCATCCCTCTTGCTGCACAAAAACAATTGGGAAAATTTTCAAATGGATGTAAAGTCTGCGTTCTTGAATGGTTTCCTTGAAGAAGAAGTTTATTTGCAGCAACCACCTGGATATGTGAAGAAAGGAGAAGAAAATAAAGTTTACAAGCTTAAGAAGGCGTTATATGGGCTCAAGCAATCACCATGTGCATGGTACAACCATATTAATTCATACTTCGAGAAGCATGGTTTTCAGAAGTGTCCGTATGAACATACCCTCTATGTCAAAAGCACCTCGCAAGGAAGTTTCATGGTCATAAGTCTTTATGTGGATGATCTTATATTTACCATAAATGATTTGGAGTTATTGAATGGTTTTAAGCTTTCTATGATGAAAGAATTTGAGTTGACAGATTTGGGCAAGCTACATCACTTTCTTGGTATTGAAGTTTCTCAATCTAAGAAAGACATTTTCATTTCTCAAGAGAGTTATGCAAAAGAAGTTTTGAAGCAATTTGGGATGGAGAATGCAAACCTAGTAGTGACACCGTGCATTACAGGCCTAAAGCTAAGCAAAGATGGTGAAGGGAGACTTATCGACTCCACCAAGTTTCGTAGTTTGGTGGGTAATTGATGTACTTAATGGCCACAAGACCAGACATCATGTATGCAGTAAGTCTAGTGAGCAGGTTTATGGAAAAGCCACATTCAAATCATTGGGAAGCTGCAAAAAGAATTCTGGGATACATCAAAGGAACCATTGATAATGACATTTTTTTATAAAGCAAATGTTCCAGTGAAACTTATTGGCTATATAGACAGTGATTTAGTTAGAAGTACTGATGATTGCAAAAAACACTTCAGGTTATGTTTTTAGTTTGGGAAGTGGCGTGATTTCATGGAGTTCGAGGAAGCAACCGATTGTTGCCTTCTCTACAACGAAAGTGGAATACATAGCTGCCTCTCTTGCAGGATGTCACACAGTTTGGCTACTTAGCATTTTGGAGAGTCTGATGCATAAACAAATGGGTCCAACCACTTTGTTTTGTGACAATAGCTCAACAACTTTAGTCTCATAAGATCCTGTTCTATATGGAATAACAAAGCACATCCGCATCCGCTTTCATTTCCTAAGGGAGCTTGTTAGTGAGGGAGTTATATGGCTAAAGTATTGCAAAACAGATGAACATATGGCAGACGTGTTCACAAAACCACTTGGAGGACAAGTGTTCAAGCGAGATGTTGCAAGACTGGGAATCAAAAGCAAATTTGGTTTAAGGGAGGCAATGTTGGAAGATTAAACCAAATTTAAGTTACAAATAAAGAGTCATAAATCAGGGAGATAGAAGGTCTAGAGTTGTGATGTTTGGAATTCAAGAACCTTATAATTACCTAAATTAATGATGATGTATTGTAAATAAATGATGATGTATTGTAGTGGCTATAAAAGCCATGTAGTGTAATGAGTTTGGAGTGTGAAGAAGAAATCAGAAATAAGAAGTCTTTTCAAGTTTAAAAACCTCCCCTCTCCTAAAATATTGGCTTGAGCCATCTTTCACAAAAACCTATTGAAGCGTTTCTCTATCGCTGTTCCTCCTACAGATGTTAGGCACAATAGGAACTGCTGGATACACACCCGACCAGAATTATTTAGTTAAAACTTTGGAGGAGTGTCTCACACGTGTACAGCTACGGAATGTTGGTTCTTGAAATGGTTGGAGCAAGAAAGAATTTGGATTCCGGAGTGTCTCATACGAGGAAAATGTTTCTGCATTACATGCATACATATCTAGAGTTAGAGAACAATAAGAATGTTTTTGGGGCTATCACTGAGGAGGAAAATGAAATAGCAAGAAATATGTTGGTAATAAGCATGTGGTGCATTCAAACCATTCCTTCCGATCGGCCATCGATGAGTTAAGTGGTGGAGTATTTTAAGGACCCCTTCAATCCTTGGAGATTGCACCCAAGCCTTTCTTGTTTTCTCCTACGACAGCTGAAGAAGACTCTTTGAGTACATCCCAACAGTCTGATGCAACAAGCTAGGGCAACTATTTTTGGTAGCAGCTCTTTGGTAATTAGGAATTCCAGTTGAATTGTAAGAAAAGTTTGCCTTGTGAAATGAAAATTGTTTTCATGAATAATCCTATAGAAATTAAGAAAACCGTCTCTGTTTTCACATTAAAAAAATGTCTGAATGTAGTTCCTAAATCCAATGAATTTTCCAACCGAAAGAAGATTATGAAATATGAAAACCTTTTGTTTGATTCCTCTATGATTTGGTTGATCTGTTTTCTCATCGTATGTGTTATCACCCTCTAAAGTTTAAGATGGAAAATATGAACAACCATTTCTTAACACAGAAATCACGTAATAGGGTATACGGATTAGCATGATATTATATACATGAAATATGTTTCCTTCTAATTGTGTTCAATAAAGTACACTAACTAGCTATTCCAACGATACTTTTCTTCTTAGTGTTCTAATTGTGCGCAACCGAAACCGACCGCACCGACAGTAGTTTCTGTGGACGGAGCGGTGTAGCTTCCATCGCGTTCTCTTCTTTTTCCAGAGTGCTGGAAACACATGGATAGCGTACAGTAGCGCCAGCTGCAGAAGCAAACTACAAACCAAGTTACATATATGAAAAGAAAAAAAAAAGTAGGGAATAAAAACGAGGTCCTACCGGGAGTCGAACCCAGGTCGCTGGATTCAAAGTCCAGAGTGCTAACCACTACACCATAGAACCAATATATTACTAATTGCCAAAACAAATTACTTAGAGGCTCCAGCATAATACTATCATACTTGTAATATCATCCATTTTTTATCGGGTTAAAATTAGTCAAATGTCATGTTTGACCAATTGGCCTCCTTGGCTTTGGTATAACAAGAATATTTAGTATATTTATCTTTATTTGTGGATGAAAGGTTTTAGACTCTCATATATAACGAGTTAAATATGATGAATGACCCATAGTACTTAAAGCATAAGAAATTCAAATTCACTTGAAGATATGAGAAAACCGTAAAGTTGTTTATTGAATAATATGAAACCCTAACACCATAAAGAATGTATCTCTAGTCGATTACAACTCTAGGCTTTCTAGGAAGGGAAATGCTAGGAAATAGGGAGATTAAATTTGGAGACGAAATTTGTAAATTAAATAATGTGTCACAAATAAGAAACAAATAAGAATGATCATGTTTATCAATGCTTAAGTAATAAACAAACCATCAACTTTTATGTCCTTTAATTTTCAAAAATTTATCTACAAATTTAGTCTCCCTAGCATTACTATTTTTGTCAACTAAATGACATAGCTAGAAGTTGATGATTGAATTATTATTTAAGTGTTGATAAATGTGTTTATTTCTATTGGTGACACATCATTTAGTTTGCAAATTTTATCTTCAAATATAATTTCCCTAGCATTACCCTTCTAGTAATTCTAATTAAAAAAAAACCAAATAAAAGTTAATACCAAAAATATCCTCAAAAATAAAGATTTTGAATGCTGTTTCAGGGCTAATACACAATATAATTCGGCTAAAATTGCCAATATGATTTGACTATAATCATGAAGGATAATGTTATTTTGCTCGTTATGTCATTCTCTTCGAAACACACGTAATGGGCCAAAATCTACAATGGTTGACTTTGCTATCAAATTAACAATTTTTCAATTTGATTCTACAGTCCAGTCCGTTATCTGATTTAGATCAATAGCTTAGATTAATTAAATCATCCTTCCAACAAAAAAAAAAGGTGCAAACTTAAGTAAAATCTTATAATTGCATGCTTAATTAACTTATCACAACCTATAAAATAAAAGATATTACCCATATCTTGGTCTCTTAATATTAAACTTATTGGTCCATGGTTGATATTTTGTTTTCCTTTTTTAGTGCATGGAAGATAAGGTTGGCTTGTAGCTACGTATTCTATAAAATAAAAGCACTAAGGTAGAGAGAAAGTTGAGAGGATAAGAGGTCGTCATGGTTGGTAGTTGGCATTATATATAATATGGATATCTGCCTTAATCCAATTAGTAGAGAAATTTTTCACCATGTCGGGAACACGGCACAACACACTGAATGTCATATTATAAGTGATTGAGTTTATTTTTTCAAATATCCAACCACTTATATTCTGACACTTGGTGTATCGAATCGTGTTTCCGGCACATTGACAAAATCTATCCAATTATTAACCCAACAAAATGAGTAGGGTATCTTACGACATAAGCGCATTTCAAATACGAGACAAAACCCCTTCTTTGATAACTCTCAAGCAACCATGTGGCTAAAGAAAGATAAAAGAGATAATGCATACATCATGCACCCCACAAACACATATTTAAAAATTGAACCATAATTAGATCATATGAAATCTCTAAAACAGCATTTGTATCCGAGTTTTTCTTTTGGAGACTATGGTCATCATCAAGAATTCTTCACGGCTCCTTGTGTACCTTAAAGCTAATTAATCACTCTTGGACCCTCAAATATTTAGTTGGAACACACCTCATAGTGCATGCACTATCAATATCTCAATTTCAATACTAAAAAATTAAAACAAAGTTAAAAGAAAAAAGATAGTACAATTTAACATTATATATTGTCACACAAATGGAAATTAAATAGTATTATTGTTAAATTATACAAGGATATTATGAGAATTGGATATGTATCAGTTGTTTAAGCATTCGAACATTTTTTATTGTTAACTATACAATAAAATATAAGCAATTTTGTTAATCTTTACGATATTATAATGGGATTCTTGGAGGGGACCCCGAAGTTTGGGAAAATTTGTTGGCCGCAGGTGTCTCGTTTTTACCGTACATATTATATGCATATTGACGGCTAGAGTCAAAAGCCAAAATCATAGCACTGACTTGCTCCGTTAAGATTTAAGAGTAAAAAAAAACAATGATATAACCAATACAGATAGGGGAATGGAAGAGAAAGGAGCACACACCTCTCGCTGAAATGAAAAAGGTCGTGATTTTAGCATGATTAATTAATTGATCGTGTAAAGATTTGACTTGTGCAGGTGGCTTATTTTTGCGTATCAAACTCAAAATTTCATGAAGAATGGATTGCTCTTGCTGTATATCTGTATATAATTGATCAATCATATAGGAAGCAAACAGCGTGATTTGAAACCAGCTGTTTCCCTACAATACAAACACAATGGCTCATAAGAAATAAAATATTTATTTAAAACAGGCGATATGTATCACTAGCTAGAGCTAAGACCAAGACGGTTGAGAGATTTTAATTTTCAAGAACACCATCTCGTGGTATTATAATTTATTTAAATTATAATATGTATACTTTTTTTCATTGATATATGATATGCTATATGTGTATCATATTGTATACTCATATAATAACACATAAAAATTATTACCTTTATCATTGATATATAATAAATGTAATAGATATTTATCATATGCATACTCATATTATAACACATTAAAATATGAAAGGAGCACACACCTCTCGCTGAAATGAAAAAGGTCGTGATTTTAGCATGATTAATTAATTAATCGTGTAAAGATTTGACTTGTGCAGGTGGCTTATTTTTGCGTATCAAACTCAAAATTTCATGAAGAATGGATTGCTCTTGCTGTATATCTGTGTATGATTGATCAATCATATAGGAAGCAAACAGCGTGATTTGAAACCAGCTGTTTCCCTACACTACAAACACAATGGCACTCATAAGAAATAAAATATTTATTTAAAACACGCGATATATATCACTAGCTAGAGCTAAGACCAAGACGGTTGAGAGATTTTAATTTTCAAGAACACCATCTCGTGGTATTATAATTTATTTAAATTATAATATGTATACTTTTTTTCATTGATATATGCTATATGTGTATCATATTCTATACTCATATAAAAACACATAAAAATTATTATTTTTTTCATTGAAAGTAAATGTAATAGATATTTATCATATTCGTGCTCCTATTATAACACATTAAAATATACAATATAACAAGTATTTTAAGTACACGTAAAAATTTCTCAAAAACTTTTTTTTTTCTTCTAATTAATCATTCACACACAACGTACATATATCAAGCGAGTGGCAATCAAATCAGAGTTCGGAATATAGCAGAATCTGTGGAATATTACCTAGACCCGGCGACGTGCATGCAGATTTGACCATTTACAAAAGGTAAATTAAAGAACGAATTGTTGGGAAACAATTTAGAAATAAACAAAGATAACAGAACCTAAAATTTTAATATTTTATCAACCAAAAGTATTTGTTGTACAGAATGAAATACAGAAATGAATATAAGAATCTTAATGGCATTAACTTGATTACAACAGGTAGAGGCTAGCGCAAAAGCTATGTCCTTTGAACAATATTTCTGTTCCACTCTTGTGCTTGTGGTTCTTCAATGTCTACTCGACTAGGATTCAACTACCTAATTCTACAACCCGCATTGGATTATAGAATTGTAGCTAATTCGCTTTGTGTGTTTACTCTAGAAATTTCGTACGAAAGAAAAAGAGGAAGAAATGATGATCTAACTTGGATACTGTGATTGCAAATATATAGGTTGTTTCACACCCTTTCAAATACATGTTCAGCGTATTTGAAAGTACACAACTCTTTCTAAGAGATATTTGAAAGTACACAACTCTTTCTAAGAGATGTGTCTTTTAATCAAAATGTTTTTAATTTAAAAATTAAAATTAATGAATCTGATTAATTAATATTAATTGTATTTAAGCTATATTATACAAGCCTAATTCACACAACTATAAAGCTCAAGCCTTCAATCCATTATCCAAATGGTCAAAATTCTAAGTACTAGAATAAAGAAATAAGCCTATATAAAGGTGAGTGAAAAAGCACTGTTTCCGATGTGGGACATAAGGGGTCTCAAAACTCCCACACGAATTGTATCAATTAGCTAGTAATTAGGGTTTGGCTAGCTATTACGTAAGTTAAAACACTTTATGCTAGGAAAAAAAAATGACGTATCGGTTCTTCGAGAACACGAAAACGAGATCGAGGAGTGGCCCTAGCTAAGTTTAAATGGTGTCACCCCATTTTATTGAATAATTTTTCAGTGTATTAAGAATATGACTTGGTACACTAAGTGTCATAATATAAGTGAAAGCAAGTTTTTTTTTTCTTCAAGTGTTCATCCACTTATACTATGATACTCATTATACCGGCCGTGGTTTTGGTGCACCAAAAAATCTCTCAATTTTATCACTCACTATCTGTCTTTGTGTAAATTATATTCAAGGAAAATACTGAAACGAAAATAAAAATGAGTGCTATGACTGCGGGCAACATCCATGGTGAAAAAAAACACCATATACTCCACAAACAAATCAGTTAGGTTAATTATAAAATCTATAGACGTAGTTTAGTCTAGATGCATGGGTTGAGATATTGGTTTTCTTTTACTAAATAAAATTATGTTGATGAGAAGTGTGAGTCATTGATGAAGAATTATCGCATGTATCATCTCAAAAAAAAAAAAAAATTATATATACCAAGTGACAATGTAGACATAATACTGTTATCTACTTAATATAAGATGTGTACAATATCTAGCCATACCCTGGAAAATGAACTTTAAACTTTAGCATACTATATTCATTAATAATTGTATATGTGTTGTAAGTGAATCCTAATCATTTCGCCAGTAATTCGCTCTAATTTTGGAATTCATTCAAAAAGATCGGGAGAGTGATTGGAACCATTTTGCCGGTAAATTCATGAGAAATTATTAGGTAGTACGGTATTATTAAATCAGCTGTGGTATTTTCATTAAAAATTAGTCATCTGTCCATTGTTTATACAGCTGGACTTGAATGAATTTTATCACTTAAACAAAGTAAAAAGGAGAAAATAGAGAAAAAGAACCACCGCCCACCGTAGGAGGAAGTTCGGCAACAGCGGTAGCATGAGTGATGTGGTAATACGGTATCACCTAATAGTTTCTCGTGAATTCATAGTGCATGCCTTGTTGATTATGATGTACATACAATTAAAACTATGCTCCTAACATGTTTTTAGGAAGGCTAAGGGTGGAGCTTCTATGACCTTGCCACTGAACAAGAAGTGCATTCAATAAAATTATCGTTTCTCTCTTAAAAACTTAGGCCATGTACTAGGTAATTAAGCTGTCCAGTGCAAACAGTTAAGGTAAAACCAACTGTTTTTCTTGGAACCTTTTCATGTCTCTCTCCTGTTCGTATGTCCTCGTCTCTGTATAACGTTAGGATCTCTCAAGGTTTGGGCTTTAGGGACTAAAATTTGATTGTAGGACTGCACCGAGATGCCAGATGAGAGATAGTGAAAAACAAGTGACTTGACTCTTTGGGGTTAGCATGAGTTATAAAATAAAATAAAATAACGATCACATCACATCCTAGCACACCAACGTTAATCACTTGATGAGCTTGTCATAAGAAAGTTATCTTCATCAATACTTTCCTAAAACTAATAATACGATGGGACAATAATAATTTTACTAATCACAGGTATAGGAGGTACACTAAGTTTTGCTAATCTTAATTAATCATACCATGATCATTGATATACTTGAGAAATCTTATCCTTTTTCAGGTGGACCATATTCTAAACCCCACACCTACCACTTCCCAGTCCATCTTTACATTTCAAAACCACAAAAAAAAAAAAAAAAAAATGCAATCACACAAACAACTTATTAAATCTAAATTTCCAATTTTTAGGTTATGTACAACAACATTGTTCATCGCTCTCAACTGATGATGGTGATGATGATGTTCACCACTCTATTTATAACCATTAAATGAGTTTAAATTTTGAGATTTGTGTAGTGGGTAGACACAAATCTCAAATTTACTCATTCAACAGTAATAAATAGAGCGATAAGTATTACTGTCACTTGGTAGTAATGAGTAAAAATGCACTCATATACTTACGCAAACAGGTAGATACGTATACTTGTCATGAGATCAAATGCTGCCATTTGTAGCAATCCAAACAAGGTCACTTTGAATCCTCTGTTCACGCGTGATGATCAAAAGCTATATGAGATAGAGCGCAATACCATTTTTTTCTATGTTATAATCGCCCGCCAAAAATTAAAAAGAAGATTTGCTTCACAGATGTCATGACTTGAACTCCTTAGGCTTGACATATTTTCACGGTAGTGAATTTCTCGTCTTAGATGTACTTTTAAAATGACCGAAAACGTTTTTGGTGAAAATATTTTTAGAACCAATCATTACTAAAAATGTAAGTAAATCCTAAAAAGCACAAAGTGTTTCATGGAAGAGGCACATAATTAATGTTTTTTACATAAAACACTTTAAGTGCTTTTGGAACCCAAAAACATTTTCTTTAAAAACATTTTCAGCCATTTTAAAAGCACATACAAATAATGAGTAAGTGAGTAGCTACGTGCTTAGTACTATAGTCTAGTGGTATTTTTTTCACTTGTAAGTGAAAGGTTTTAGGTTCGATTCTCACCAAATGCGAATTTGAAAAACATTATTGCTAGCCCATTGTGAGGCTAATATCAAAACGCTCAAAATTATTATGAGTAATGTTACATGTATCATATTTAATTACTAATTACATCGACCTCTCATCTAACTGTAAAGCAGGTGGCTCTTTACCACAGTGATGAAAATGTGTTGTGTCCTTACATGACGGCGTGGGTTTGAATCCCGTTAGTGACTAATCTAACATTTAGTTTACTAATGCTATCGCTTGACTCAAAAAAAAAAAAGAAAAAAAAAAGAAAGCAAGCTGTAAAATGAAAATTGCTTGAGAAAAGCAAGTTCAACGCCTTTCTCACTCATTTTAGGAAGAGAAATAGTAGGTGCTTATATAAAAAACAATATTCCAACTGTTATATGGAAATAATTAATTTTTTTTGGAGATTGTATGATTGTATGCAGTACTAATTCTAAGTCATGACATGACATGTACATATTAAAATTTCACTCTCAACTCTACAATAGTTTTTATAGAAGTCTTTCATTTGGTTCTCCTCATTGCATGAAAGTTTTATTTACAAAACGTATCCTATTTTCTGCCATAATTCTTCTAATGAAAGATTCAACCTTTGATAAAGAAGATTATATAAGTACTTTGGTTATATTTCACCTCTTGAATAAGTTCAATAATGATCATAACAGCCCTGTTGCTCCTATTGAGAAAACTTATGATTAGCTTTTCCAGAAATTTCTAAATGAACAATTTTCAACGAAAACTACATCCATTCATATTTGGACATAATTTCAACCTTCGTTACTGTTTAACCAGGTAGAAATTTTTAATGTCGTATGTCATATATAATTAGTTAATGACTAAAACTTGAGAATCCTTTTGAGGCTATTATATTACTACTATGAGAGATGCGATCAATAAAGTAATCAACAAGCATGATAGAAGAAAATTTATCGAGAAGTTTCAGGGAATATTGAGAGGTTTTGGCGGTTGAATGAGCTTGAAAGTACTGCCAAAGCCAGCCAAAGAGCCGGAGTACTCCAAGAGAAACGGCTAAAAGCAATGGCAAGTGATAAATCGAAAAAGGAAGTGGCTTAGGAGGTGTCACGTGAAAGAGGAGCTAAGGAAGGTAACCTTTCCAAATATGTAACGTAAGTGTGTTGCAGAATAGTTAAAAATACCGACTCACATTTGTTGAGTTGGCATTATATGCTTGTTCTAATGTCATGGGTGCTTGGCTTTTCTGTACTACAGCCACCTACTGCTAAACGCTAATAAAGTAACCATCACAGTTCAGCCTTCATGCAACAACATAGCCTCAACTTCTCTATATAAATACCAAGGACTCTTTGTATTCAGGATCTCGTGGCAAAGACGAAATATCAGAGAGATATAGAAGGAGGATACAGGGCTAAGCTATATAGCTTCATAGTAAAACCCTGTTCCTTCAGTTTCAGTTGCTACACATCTCCAAAGAGAGAACTCTAGCGACCATGACTGCATCAACTTCTCACCATCCATTGGCTTTTGCCTTTGGCATTCTAGGTATAACAATATATTAGCATTCCACACACGCCTTTTCTTCCCATGCATACCCCTACTTTTTTATGATCTTTGGATTGAATAAGGGAAGGAAATAAACTGAATAGTGTAAAATCGTTTCTCTTTAGTTTTCCTCATTCTACTTTTCTTCTTCTTACGATGTTCAATTTAAACAGGCAACATTGTCTCGTTCATCGTTTTTCTAGCTCCGCTGTAAGTTTGTTTTCTTTGTTATTTATTTCAGGGATAATGAGGCAATTACAACTAGATTTAAGTAGTTATTTAATTTCGACTAATGTTTTGGGTGATGCAGGCCGACATTTTGGAGGGTGTATAAGAAGAAATCGACGGAGGGATTTCAATCAGTTCCATATGTGTTTGCACTATTCAGTGCAATGATATGGATATACTATGCATTCCTCAAGTCTAATGTGGTCCTTCTCATCACCATCAACTCATTCGGTTGTGTCATAGAGACCATTTATATTGCAATTTACCTTAAATATGCAACTAAGCAAGCGAGGGTGAGTAGTGCCACCTTCACTCTCTCTCTCTCTCTCTCTCTCTCTCTCTCTCTCTCTCTCTCTCTCTCTCTCTCTCTCTCTCTCTTAATTAAACAAATCAGCATGTTAAATTTAAAGGAATTATAGAGTTGCGAAGAGCAGTGTGCGTTTTCGCAGTTCGATTTCACCTCCCATTAGTTTAGCTGAATTCCATGTAGAATATGACTTGTATAAAGGACTTAATTAGAATTAATAAATTAAATTTGGGTGCAGGTGTCCACTCTGAGGCTGCTTTTACTGGTGAACTTTGGGGGATTTTGCTTGATTCTTCTTCTGTCTCACTTCTTGTCACAAGGGCCGACCCGCGTCGAAGTTCTTGGATGGGTTTGTGTGACTTTCTCTGTCAGTGTCTTTGCAGCACCTTTAAGCGTCATGGTAATTGATTAATCAAGTACTGTTATCAAATCTTTAAAGGCTTAACATAACCTCAATCTATATGCATTAAGATATTAACATATGCATGATTTGATTTTGTGTGGTACAGAGAATGGTTATCCGCACCAAGAGCGTGGAGTTCATGCCGTTTAATTTATCCTTCTTCCTCACCCTGAGTGCCGTTATGTGGCTCTGTTATGGCTTACTCCTCAAGGATCTCTACGTTGCAGTAAGTCATTTTATTTGTGTATAATAAAACTAATATTTATTATTTTTACGGCTATTCCTGTTTAATTAGTAAGCTACGCGTGTCGCTTAACCCGTCCTTAATTGTGGAATAACTTTCTTTTGATGATTTTTTAAAATAGAAAAATCTGGTGATTATATGTAAATGTGTGCCACCATGCATGTATAACGCTAGCATGATCACATCAAGCTTTAACTGGTTTATATCGTGGCAAACAAAAAAAGGCCGTGATAACCTTATAAAGGTTAAAAGTGTATTAGATAATAGAATAATTTAATTAAAAAGCATATGTTGATTATAAGGAAATGGAAAGAAAAAAAAAATCAATCATTTGTTATGCAAACACTATCCATTAATTTAGTGACATATATGAAAGCAAAAAGAACTATTTAAGAAGCAACAAAAATATTGTTCGCAAAATTTAATAAGGTTACTTTATGGCCATTTATTTTGATATATTCGCATCCCATCTATGCTCAAGTTTTGAATTTTTCTCATGAATTTAACGTAAAATATCGTTTGTATAAGAATATATCTGCTGACTTAATTAATTAATCACATGATCTTTTCATTTGCAGACCCCAAACATAGTTGGTTTCTCCTTTGGGGTGGTTCAGATGGCCCTCTATGCAAAGTATAGGAACACCAAAACCATAGTGGAGGAAAAGCTACCAGAACACAAGGCTGATGTTGTGAAGCAAATCACAATTTTAACTACTACTCCTGAGGTGGAGGTACAAGTCCAAGCACCTGTAACCTCGGATGCCAATAGTACTGATGCTCATCAAAACTCTGAACTTAACACTCACCAATATGTGCATGCACAAACATGCCGTAACGAGAAGATCATCGAACCATCCATGTCAGGCCAACTAGTTACATGTGAAGTTTGAATATTTTATCATCTGCCGTTTGCCTGCTTGTACCTGAACCAATCGAGCTCAATCGCTCTATATAAATGGTTTGGACGTCATGATGCATATGTCCTTTTGGTGCGTCTTTAGTTTTCTTTTTTCTTTGTGTAAGCGTATGAGGCTGGTTCATGTATAGACTAGCTTCCTCTTGTTCTTTCGAGGGAATTACGGTCTTCACAGTAATTATATATGTTTCTTGGCCGTTTATGAAATAAAATTTGGTTTTTAAGCTGAAGAGAAAGAAGGGATTTTGGTTTATGCGCGCATTAATTGAAATCCTAGATTTTCATCATCGGACAAGATTGCTTTATTCATTAATTGTTGGAGGGTAATGCTAGGTAGACTAAATTTGTAGACTAAATATGCAAATTAAATGATGTGTCGCTGTTTGGGCCCGAAATGATTGGTTTGCGCCGAATTTAGAATTGGCCTCGACCCAGAAGCTTAGTTCAAGGGTCGTTGTGAGACATTCGGTTCGTGGGCTGCCTAACCAAGGCCGGCCAAGTCATATCAGGAAATGGAGTAGTCCAGATAAGGATGAGGTGGGCAAGTTCTATTGTAAGACGAATGGTTGGGGGAGTGAAGTCCTAATGCGATGAGGGTTCTTACCTGGATAAGGACGCTGAACCATTGAAGTGAATGCAGCCTGGTAAAAGGCTGGGTTCAAAGTCCTATTGGAAGTAGGACTGGCCAAGATAAGTTTGGATTGGAATAAGGAGTCCTAATCAGAGCATAGTTTTAACTGGATCGAATTGAAGGTTTGTTGCTATAAATAGAGGGGGAAGTGCACCATTCAAGCCCCCTCCAATTCAACACACAAATATGCTCTACGCAAACTCTCGCTCTACACAAAACCTCTTAACAACCTTGATGTTTTTATTTTCCTTTTCGCCGACACACCTTCAGTTTGGATAAACAGCATTGTGAAGGCAACCGGTGATACCTTTAGTTTGGATAAACAGCACTATCGTCGTAGAATTAGCCGACCTCGGAGCACCTTCAGTTTGGATAAACAACACTACGTCAAGGCCTACTGGTTATCTATTCAAGTATCGATCGACAAGGGTTTGCGAATCCTTGTTGGTATAGGTCATTTCATTAGCCTTCTCGGTGAAGTGAGGTGTTACAAATTATTGAACTCGGCACTTTGAATGCCAAGTTGTTTTATGATTGGATACTCACAAGTGGGATTTAGAGTTCGGCATTCCGATGGCCGAACTACATTTACAGTCAAGACGTATATCTGTTTTGAGTACTTGTGTCATTATACTCTAGTGTCGATTCGGCGTGCTTATACCTTCACGAATATAATCACTGTGACCGAATCCGGCGCTGACAATTTGTGAACTTCACAGAAATAGCAGCCTTGTCTTCAGGCTTTAGAATCCAAATGCTGAGACGTGTTCCTTCCTCGGTCACAATCGCAAGACGTAAAAGTCAGCAATGCGCCCCATGCCATGCAACACATTTTACTCCCCAGTCGAGCCCAACCGACGAGTCGGCACGCCCCGCACACAACTGAATGACGTAGTTAGCTCATTAGTTACTCGGCATGTGCGCCATGTAGGCTAGGTAGTTTTTAGGGTCAACATTTTGACACACCCAGTGGAACCGAGTACTAAAACTACGAAGGTCATGCCCGTCAAAACATGGTCAGTGAAGAAGAAGACAGTCATGGGAAAATCGACTACTACACCTATGACCCAAAACACAGGTCCAGAAAGCTTATCACATGCATAGGCTATTACTGCCGTGACACCCGATCCACGTTGAGAAAGGGAAGTTATTCTCGACGAGCCGCTTTTTGATACAAGAGTCCTCACCAAGGCTACAAAAGGATGTCCTATCGAGGAGGTATTAGAGGATTGTGACAAGGACGGTGGTGAAGCTTCTGATCCACCAACCAGGTCGTTCTTCAGAAGACGACTTGAGGAACAATCTCAGCATTTTGAGCAAACGATCGGCAGAGAAATAAAAGGGATACTAAAGGAAGTGCGTGGTTACAGTGTCATACACACCAGATTGCTCGAGGTCTTAGTTAGTAATACCCAGAATATAGGATTTGCTACAATCCATTCCAAAGAATAATATAATACCCGCGTCAACGGCTGAAGCAGGGTCTGCTCGGCTTAAATCGGTTGAATTAGAAAAAAAAAGAGCGGATCGAGCAGCAAAACGAATGAATTCGAGGCAGAAACGCCGTTTGTGGGTTTCAAAAGATGATCGATTTGGCCTTAAAAAAAGGGTTAAAATTTCCAAAATTCATTCACCTATACCCAGCTTATGTAGAGCAGTTTGATTATCCGAAAAGGCTTTAAAATCCTAGATTTCAGCCTTTTCATTGGAGAATCATCTCTGTCTTCTCTAGAACATGTGGCTCATTTCACCGTGCAATGCGGGGATGTTAATAGTGACTTTCATAAGTTACGGCTATTCAACTTTTCGTTAGCAGGCTCGGCATTCGCGTGGTACATTAATCTTTCCCCTAATTTCATCCAAAGTTAGGAAGAATTTGTCGAGAAATTCCATGAGCAGTTTTATCGGTCAGGAATGAAGATGGCGGTGTCTTGATTGGCCAGGATGGCGCAGGCATCTGATGAGTCACCAATGAAGTACTTAACGAGGTTTAAGTCAACCAGAAATTGATGCTGAGTACCTCTACCTGGAGTTGAGTTCGTGAGAATTGCCTTGAATGGCTTGGACGTAGAATATAAAAAGAAGTTCTTGGGGGTAGATATGTACGAATTGGTTCAATATGTCGAGCAATATGACTATTTACTTCTAGAAGAGAAAATATCGAAGTCCCCAACCCAAGGAACAATCTACAATAATCCTTTGGTCAGTTATGCATCCACCGAAAGCGGAGACTCCAAATATGCTAGTATAGAAGCGGCTGAGATTGTAATCGATAAGCCATACATATACAAAGCCTTGGCTCATCCCAACTCTAAAGGTGTCAAAACTCGCTCGAACTCTGAAGAAGCTACAATCAAAGCATCAAAAGTCTATACTTTTGATATCACCGAGGCCGACGCAATTTTCGACCAGTTGTTACTGGCAAAGATTATCAAGCTTCAGCCAAGACATAACATTCCTAAGGCCGAAGAGATGAAAGACAAAACATATTGCAAATATCACAACTCAAATAAGCATACGACAAACAACTATGTCGTATTCCGTGATGTTATTCAAAGCTAAATCGATAAGGGCAAGCTGAAATTTCCTGAAAAACAGATGATTATCGACGCTAATCCCTTCCCGTTAGTGACAGTCGGCATGGTAGATGCTCGCTTGCCCAAAAGCAAAGGGAAAGGGAAGGCCGAGTTCGTTTCAATGCAACATGTCGTAAAATAGAATTCTCGGCCGGGACTCAAGATTGACTTATTTTCAAACAAGCCACCTACAGAATTTTCGAGATCGGCTATAGTTGAAGCTATGTCAGGTTCTAGCGAAAAAAAGTCGGATGGGCCGATGGTTTTATGTAGCCGTTATAAAGCACAAGTGGTCTTAACTGAGCCCAAATGGAAGCCCCCTAAAAAAATACCTCGACAGCCATACCTGGCCGCAATAACACCTCCAAAAATACTCGGCGCAGGCCAATGCCAAAAGGTGTTTGATAAACTTAGCCCTCAAATACGAACTGATAGATCATCTTCGGCCAGACGACGCCTTGACTTTGACGCACCTTTTTACAATGAGGATTACTATTCGCAAAATTCTAGCAATTCGAGTTCATCAGTAAACCAAAAGACTTTCAAGCCGCCTGAACCACGTGACCAACGATGGTTCAGTTACAACTCTCCAACCGGCGTGTACATTGCACTATCTAAATCTCAAAAACGTCGTCGCCAGCGGATATACTGTATGGCTTGACGACAGGCAGCACCGGCTACTTCCGCTACCAAATGGCAGCTAAAAGAGATAGTGGGAAGTGGAGATAACTGATAACCCCCGGCAATCATGGCCGAATTACTTCGAGGCAAAAAGGTGATTGATTGCGACTTTGAAACCACCATTGAGGAATCTGATAAGTGAATCAAACTCATTCTTCGACCCGGGGAAATGAAATCTTGCTTTGAGCAATTTAGAAAAAAGGAAAAAAGCAAACTCTCTCTATTGCCATCACCAGAACCACTAATTAAAGTACGACGAACTTTGCACCCTCCATTTCTCGGTGAAGCCCTAGAGTACATGCAAGAGTTTCATAAGAAGTATTCTGATAACAACTTATATGTCCTACCAAAGAAGTGTCAAGAAGCCCTCGACCTGGCCCTAACTTGCTCTGACGCTGAACAAATTATCCAAAAGACCACTGATCCAGCAATAAAGGCCAGGTTTCAGCACATACGTGAAGCTCGAGTTCTTGGCTTTGAGGTCGATCCATATACTGATATAGACGTTGCCGAGCTTCCCCTTTTCTATTGAGGATCTTCAGTATTTGCGATACCATTTCAAAGTCTTCTTGACAGTAGCTCTTTTCGGCCTTATAGCCGATGAGAAAGAATACGTGGCACGTCTAGATGCATACCTCAACACAAGGAACGCTCAAATCGCCTATCAAGAGCAAATCCATAAAGCAGCGCAAGAACAGAACCAAATCCCAACATCGAGCGAGCTCGGAGAAGACATCCAGAATGACACAGAGCCAGAGCATGTGCCACAACCCATTGTCCAAACAAAATATGGTCAAGCCAAAGATGCTCAAGAGCATGATACTTCAGCCGATAGCTTGGGAAAGGACGACCATGATCCGATGGGCCTTTCGGTCCTTGAGAATATGGAGATTAGCATGGTCCACATTTTACCTGCCGAGTTTCAGCCGACCACATCCCAACCAAATTCCCTTGATGGTGACGTGGTTGCCAAAGAGGCAACACAAGTCAACTTCATCGCTGTCGAAGAAGATGGACTAGAAAGCAAACAGAATAAGCTTAAGGCAGCTCTTGCTGAGTTGTTTCCCCACTCTTCTACCACCAATCTGCAGCATCTAAAGTCATTGTATGTTATGGCTCATATTGAAGAATACCCAATCTCTAAGGTATTAGTCGATTGTGAAGCAACAGTCAATGTTATGCCCGTGTTCATCATGCGAGCTCTACGACGATCTAACGATGAACTCATCCCGTCAGGAATAACCATAAGCAGCTTCGTTGGTGATAAATCCCAGACAAAGGGAGTGCTTTTTTTGAAGGTGAGCATTGCTGGTTGCAATCACATGATCGCATTTTTCATAGTGGATTCAAAAACCGAGTACAATGCATTACTCGGCTGCGTTTGGGTCCATCAGACAGACTGCATCCCTTCGTTGCTATACCAAGTCCTTGTTTTCTGGGATGGTAAATTGGTTGTGGTTCACCCGGCCGATCATCAGTCGTTCAGGGCTAACATGATTCAGGCCCACTATTATGACGATCACGTCGGCTACATCACCTTGCAGGGTTTTAATGAAGAAGGCCGGCCGACTCAGATGTCAATTCAGAAAGCCATCGAGGTAGCTGCTGAAACTATGCACCAGAATTTGGTAAGACTCTGATCGGCCAACTTACTTGCCGACACCAATGATTGATGCCAGACAAGAAAAGCGTCGGGTCGCGGTTTCATCCACCATGGAACAACTGCTTGCCCATTGGTATGCTAATTCCAAGCAACCAAACTCAGGCATTAACCTAATCGAATTTTTGGCCAAATGAGACAACGGCTCAGTTATATCGTTAGATAAAGTTCAGGCCACATCGGCCGAACTTGAGGGTAGTCAGCCTCAGGTCATAGACCCCTTAGAAGAAATAAATGTTGGCATGACCGAGAACCCACGACCTTTATTTATTAATGATTTATTACCCCCAACAAATGAAAGACGAGCTTTGTAATTTACTCAAGGAATTTAAAGATTGTTTTGCTTTGAGTTACCATGAGATGCTTGGTTTAGATCGAAAGCTCGTTGAGCATGAGTTACGCATTAAACTTGGATGTAAACCATTCCGTCAACCACCTCAACGATTCTCAACCGAAGTACAACTCGGCATAAAAGACGAAATCATTCGACTTCTAAACGCCAGGTTCATTCGGACAACTTAATACGTCGAATGGTTGGCGAATATCGTCCCAGTTTTATAGAAAAATAGTGCTTTATGAATCTGTATCGATTTCTGAAATCTAAATCATGCAACTCCCAAAGATGAATATCCAATGCCGATTTCAAATTTATTAATTAACGCAGCAGCAAGTCATAAAATCTTATCTTTTATGGATGGACATGCTGGTTACAACCAGATTTTCTTTGCCGAGGTCGATGTTCACAAGACCGCTTTTCGTTACCCGGGGGCACTCAGCACATATGAATGGGTTGTTATGCCATTCGGCCTTAAGAATGCCGGTGCCACATACCAACGAGCTATGAACACTATATGCCATGATTTAATTGGAACCACCGTCGAAGTTTACATTGACGATGTTGTGATCAAATCAAAACATCGCCAGATGCATTTGAATGATCTTCAACAAGCTTTCTTGCATATGCGCCATCACAACATGAAAATGAATCCTACCAAATGTGTTTTTGGCGTAATAGCCGATGATTTTTTAGGATTCCTTGTGCATCACCGTAGTATTGAGGTCGACGAAAATAAGGCTCGAGCGATCATTAATGCTCCACCCCTGGGACCAAGAAGCAATTACAGTCACTGCTCGGTAAGATTAATTTGCTTCGTCGATTCATTGCTAATTCAGCAGGCAAGATGCGAGCCTTTTCCACATTGTTGAAACTCAAGGATTCTGACACTTTCGAATGGTGAGCTGAACATCAAGAGGCCTTTACACAAATCAAGGTTGTTTTTTCAACCCCACTTGTCCATGTCCTACCTCAACGAGGCAAACCTTTTAAGTTGTATATTTCTGCGACCGAAGAGTCTATGGTTGCCTTCTAGCACAAGACAATGACACTGGGCGTGAGCAGGCTATCTTTTATCTTAGCCACAACCTCAATGCTCCTGAGATCAACTACTCGACCGTCGAAAAACTATGCCTAGCTTTGTTTTTTGTTGCGTCGAAGCTCAGGCATTATATGCTTCTATCCGTCACTCGGGTCATCGCCAAAACCGATGTCATCTGGTACATGCTCACTCAACCGATAGTCAAAGGCCGAATTGGGAAATGGACAATGGCACTATCCGAATTCAGTTTGCAATACGTACCCCAGAAAGCTGTCAAAGGCCAGGCATTGGCCGATTTCTTAACCCAACACCCGTCCCCATATGGTTTTGGGGGCAATGACGTCGAAATCGACATGGTGGCAACCTTAGATAATTATTGGACAATGTATTTTGATGGTTCAAGCACTTCCGTTTCGGCTGGTGTTGGGATAGTCATTCAGTCCCCAGATCACCGTCGCTGGTATTTTTCTCTCAAACTCGACTTTGACTGTTCGAATAACCAGGCCAAATATGAGGCCCTCATTATCAGCCTCGGTGTCCTTCACAACTTGAGGCCAACCCGAGCCTTCGTCCTCGGCGATTCAAAACTTGTGATTAACCAACTCAATGGCACTTTTCGTTGCATAAGTTACACTCTGGTGCCCTATCACATGGTTGCCGGTTATTTGGCCGAGTTCTTCGATGACGTTACGTTCAAACATATCTCCCAAGTACGGAATACCGATGCAGACAAACTGGCTCAAATAGCCTCCGGTGCACAACTCATGGGGGGCAAGATAGGCCAGACGATACCTGTAATACGACAATCGTACCAGCCTTAGTTAATCAACAAGTTCTCCAGCAGGATCATGTGATCCGAATGCAAGTCGTGTCTTTACCTTCGTTGTTAGAATGAGAAGATCATGTGGAGATTTGCGCAGTCGAGGTGCTACCAGACTATTGGAGAGTGACGATCATGCGATATCTCGACAACCTTAATGGTAAACACGACTGTTGAACAAGGGCTCATGCCACAAATTATGTGTTGCACCAAAATGTGTTGTACATAAAGGGTAAGGATGGCCTATTGTTCTTATGTCTCAGCCCCCAACAGGCCGCCCAGGCGACCACCGAGGTTTATGACGAAATCTGTGAAACTCATCAGTCCGGACGAAAGATGCGATGGTTGCTTCACTGACAGGTCTATTTATGACCGAGTATACTGAAGGATTGTATTGAGTTTGCGTGAGGATGTGTACATTGTGCTATATAGAGAGTCCGGCCGAATCACTACATTCGATTACCAAACCATGGCCGTTTAGAGGATGGGTCATAGACATAATCGGTAAAATTACGCCATCTTTTGGGTCGGCAAAACATGCATGAATACTCGTCGCAACAGATTACTTCACCAAATGGGTCGAAGCAAAGTCGTATGTCGAGTTAACGTTTAAAGAAGTTTGTAATTTTGTAGAAGAAAACATCGTGACCAGGTTCGGCATACTAGAAACAATCATAACAGATAATGGTACAATCTTCACATTCGACCGATTTAAGGAGTATACGACGAATCTTAAAATTTGACTTTAACAGTCTACATCGTATTACCCGCAGGCGAATGGACTGGCCAAAGCAAGTAATAAGGTTTTGATCGGTATACTTGAAAAAATGGTAAAAGAAAGGCCTGGTATGTGGCATCTTAAGTTAAACGAAGTGTTATAGGCCTACCAAACCTCACCCCGTTTAGCCACTATAACGACTCTATACGCGTTTACCTATAGACACGATGCGATGTTGCCGGTCGAGTTAAGTATAAACTCGTTGAGAGTAATTGAACAAAGTAGTTTGTTCAGTGCCGAGTATAGTCAGGCTATGAGACAAGAGTTAAAAGATCTAGAAGAAGCTCGGCTTGATGCTTATAACTTGTTAGTAGCATAGAAGAAGATTACCGAGCAAGCGTATAATCAACGAGTCAGACAAAAAACGTTCGGCGAGGGAGAATTGGTTTGGCAAACCGTGCTACTGGTAGGAATTAAAGACCCTAGGTTCGGTAAATGGTTGCCAAAATGGGAATGACCGTTTATCATTCACAAGGTTCTCGGCAAAGGGGCATACCATCTCAAGGATCGAACTGGTTTAATTCAGAAGTTGCCAATCAACGGGAAATGAAAGAATAATGGCGCGTTTCATTAAATTCATAAAAATTACAAATGACAAGAAGTTAAAACGGCCTACAGAAGTACAATCATATAGGGTCGAAGGGAGGAAGGCCTCGAGAGTAGCCTTTAGTTCTAGCCACCTCACTTCACCCATGGTAACCTCGGCATGTCGCGTTCTCTTGTCGAGCTTCCTCTGATGCTAAAGTTACGTTATTTGATGATCGAGAACGGCCAGTCGCTTCTTCTTCTTCTTAATTGCCTCGAGCTCTGGTCGAAGTGGTTCTTGGGCAACCATTGCAGCTTTCAGGTTGTCTTCTGCTTGAAGAGCCTTTTCGAAAATAGTGCAATATTCTCATGTCATCCCAAAATAGAAGACAATTGAACAATGGACTCATTGTTCAATTGACCCTCAACGGTAAGGGCGTTCATGCATTCTCCCACAAAGTCGAGGCCGTTAAGCTCTAAGACCTGCGAGGTCAAAAGAGACAGAAGTTTCTTCAGCTTGACGAAGGCAGCAAATTCGGTCACAGATGCAACAGGCTCGGTCGAGGTGGCAGAAGGTCCAGCAGTTCCAGAGGTACTGAAGAGTAGGGTGTCAAGCTCAATCTCCCATAAGGGTTGCATGGAAAGAAATTTGTCAGAACAAGTTTTAAGTCACAAGGAAATAAGAGGAATGAAAATGTTAAACCATGCCTGCTGGCTCGTTGCTCGAACCCAAAGAGTATGAAGGTTATCTATGTTCGATGGCCACTGAGGTGGCTAGGAAATATAGATAATGCCTTTCGGCGCATAAAATTTTAGGTGAAACGAGAAAGTGGGTACCAAACATTTAATACTTTCCTAGTTCAAAATTCTAAGGCAAGAGATTGAGTAAAGGAAAACAATAAAGGTACTTACGAAGGCCGAAGTGGCTTCTTGGAAGGGGGGATTCCAAGATCTTCATCATGCGGATGAATCGGTATTTCTGCCATCACTTTAGGATCGATAAGGAGCCTTTTTCCACGATCAACTGCAGGACAATCGACCTAGATAGTCACCTCGACCACAGAAGGATGATTAGTGGAAGGAGGTCGAAGGCGACTCGTCAACGGAGTCTCATCGTTCTCGTCATCCTGAAATAAAAACCGTTAGTACTGGTGGATTTAATATAAGTGAAGAGAGTTACCAACAGCATAGTCATACCTCTTCTAAGATGATCATTATTTGTTTTGGGATTTTGGGGAGAGACTTCCCAACCAAAGAAGTTACCCCCTTTAAGACAAGTGCAACGGTCGGCCCTAAAGCTATGGAATTTTTGACCACTGGAATAGCAACTGGTTCGACCACGACCTGAGGGACAGGTCAAATTTTGAGTGCTGGGCCAGCAAGCTGAATTTTGAGTGATAAACTAGATGAGGTCGGCCGCTTCTGCGTCGGGGCTTGGACGGCAAGAGCAGAATGAGAGACACTAGAAGTGGTCGCTCCCATCGTCTAGCTGGAGATAACATGAATCTCCCGTTCCCCATTCTTCTCCAATTTCTGGACGTGTTTTGGGTGCCGGGGTGTTTCGCCTACAATCTCGGCCTCCTGGCGAGGCCGTTTGCTCGGTAGGGCTAGCATAACAGTTGCAACCTTCTTGGAAGGGGACCAATTTTCTTTTGGCCTCGACCGCAACAATCATATCCGCTTACTTCGACACGCGACCTCCTGAGAAAGTGAAATCAAGTCAGTAGAAATTGAGTCAAGTGTTTGAAGAATAAAGGTAGAGAAAGCCATATACCTTGGGTTGTCTCTTTGGATCGAGGGGCATGAGCTTTTTTGGTTGGTCGCCAAAGAGTTTGTTGACAACGTCTTCGATCGGTATGCCGAAAAAGTCCTGAGTGTACTCTTTCAACCAGTCGTCGAATGTGTTGGTGCCGAGAGATTCAGGAACAGTTGGTCGAAGGCGGAACTTTTTACACCGTTCCTGAAACTCTTTCTCGGTGTCTTTGTAGTCCCTCTCTGAAG
The DNA here is from genome assembly GCA_963580275.1 of Crataegus laevigata. NCBI lineage: Eukaryota > Viridiplantae > Streptophyta > Magnoliopsida > Rosales > Rosaceae > Crataegus > Crataegus laevigata. The sequence goes on along the minus strand of OY756953.1, from coordinate 8,461,624 downwards.
AGCCAGAGATGCGTCATTAGCTTAGGAGGGAGCGAGAGATAAAAAGAGGCACCGGGCAACCTTGGAGGTAGCCGAGCTGTCAAGTAGTGAAGTGGGGGGGGTAGACCTCTCAGCTTGCTTGGCGAGCATCGCAACCGAGGGAAGGTCACATGTGAACAAGAATGACCCCTAGGCTTGGCAAAGATCAACATCTTTAGCTTCACTCTATGCTGATGTCGGGAGCCTGATCGAGGATGGGTACTCCTGACGGTGACAGATTAAGAATTCGTCGTTAAATAGGACGTCTAAGCCAAAGAAGTATTTGAAAACTTCTTCAGCCCAGTGAAAAGCATCTGATCGAGAGGCCAACTGAAAGCCAAGTGCTTCGGCGAACTCGAAGTTAGAGATCTCTAGCTGAAGCGTGGCAAAATAAAACTGCAACCAGAATTGGAAACCCCAGAGGGGCCTGTTCTGGTGTAGGTCGATCTTGTTTAAGGTCGCCTCAGCCAAGCAGCATATGAGGTTGGTGAGGATGGCTAGACTTAGCACCAAGGTGTGACCGCTAGCCAGGGCTTCAGCCACTGGCATATTCTCGACCAGGCATTTGTTGTACCAGTAAAAGATGAAGGCTTTATGTTCTCCCTTCCGTAGGCTCGCCTCGCCTTGGCTAGCAAATTGGGAGATGAGAGTATTGTAGTTGAAGAAGTTCTTGTGCAACTTCTGAACTTCTTCCTTTGAATGCGCCTGACCTTCTCTGCTCAGTCCGATGGCCCGTTCGTCGAATAGTGCCTTGAGGTCAAGATTAGACGGGCATCCAGAGAGGGCGGCGTCGACTGGGATGCTAGAAGGGAAAGTCCCCAGAATAACAAAGATGTCGAGGATGGTGGGGTCGATAAGGCCAAAAGGAAGGATCATGATATTGGTGGCTGAGCACCAAAAGCTCAAAGTCCCCAGAAGAAGCTATTTGTCCATGACAATTTCCACAGACGAAAGTCTAATGGCATCATAGATGCCAAGAGCCTTCCATTATTGGCTGAAGATTTTTTTCCATTCGTTCAACCCAGGCTACCCAGGTTGCAGTGGTCGAAGGCCAGGATCCTTGAGGCTTCGCCAAGTCCCACTTTGACCATTCAAACCCTTGCAGCAAGGGTGTTAGGCAATGAGCCTTGAAAAGGTTAGTGATGGATGATGGCACTGCATCCGTGAAGAGTAGCCCAATGATTTGATGAGTGGCGCTCATATCGCTCTCGAAGCACGGGGTCTTGATAGTGCTTCGATCAATGAAATCATTGCACTAGTTGCATTCATCAGAGAGTTTAGAGATGAACGAAGCCATGGATGAAGTAATGAAGGTTTTCTGGGGGTGAATGAAGGATTTCTGGGTTGAGAACTTGTGGGATTTCTGGGTTTTTTTAGAGCAGAAGACGAAGAGAAATTTCAAGAGTTTTGGAAGCATAGAGTGCAAATGAAAGGAATCCGAGTATTCATAGACATTTTGGAGGAAAGGTCAAACGTTTAATTTTCAAAAATTGGGATATGATCGACCGGGAAAGTTGCTAATCATTATGGATATTCGAGGGAATCTAGGTGAAAAGACCAAGGGTCTCGCGAATTGAAGACGCTCGATTGCGTGTGGCGGCAGGTAATGATGAAAAGATATTCCAATGGCTGCGCGTTTTAAGGGACATCATTAAGGGCTGTTGAGTGAGCTAAGGCATCACCACATGGCAGAAAGTTAAGGATAATAAAGACAGATAATCACGCTTCATAAATTCGCGGGATAAAGGTTTTCGAGGTGAATGTTTTCGAAAGACATGCCTGATAGTGGTTTCGCTTCTTCAAGGCCGAAGCTCGACCAAGGATTATAGGTCGACGGCCTCAGAAGCGAGGGGGCAATGTTTGGGCCCGAAATGATTGGTTTAGGCTGAGTTTAGAATTGGCCTCAACCCAGAAGCTTAGTTCAAGGGTCGCTGTGAGACATTCGATTCGTGGGCCGCCTAGCCAAGGCCGACCAAGTCCTATCAAGAAATGGAGTGGTCCAGATAAGGATAAGGTGGGAAAGTCCTATTGTAAGACGAATGGTTGAGGGAGTGAAATCCTAATGCAATGAGGGTTCTCGGCCAGATAAGGATGCTGAAACATTGAAGTGAATGCGGCCTAGTAAAAGGCTGGGTTCAAAGTCCTATTGGAAGTAGGACTGGCTGAGATAAGTTTTGATTGGAATAAGGAGTCCTAATCTTAGCATAGTTTTAACTGGATCGGATTGAAGGTTTGTTGCTATAAATAGAGGGGGAAGTGCACCATTCAAGCCCCCTCCAATTCAACACACAAATCTACCTTGCGCAAACTCTCGCTCTACTCGAAAGCTCTCAACAACCTTGAGGTTTTTATTTTCTTTTTAACCAACACACCTTCAGTTTGGATAAACAACACTGTGAAGGCAACCGCCTTCAGTTTGGATAAATAGCATTATCGTCGTAGAATCAGCCGACCTCAGAGCACCTTCAGTTTGGATAAACAGCACTGCGTCGAGGCCTACTGGTTATCTATCCAATTCTTAGTCGACAAGGGTTTGCGAATCCTTGTTGGTAGATGTCATCTCATTAGCCTTCTCGGTGAAGTGAGATTGTACAGATTATTGAACTCGGCACATTAAACACCAAACTACATTTACAGTCAATACATATATTTGTTTTGAGTACTTGTGTCCTTATAATCTGGTATCGATTCGGCGTGCTTATACCTTCACGAATATAATCACTGTGACCAAATCCGGCGCTGACGATTTATGAACTTCGCAGAAATAGCAGCCTTGTCTTCAAGCTTTAGAATCCAAAGGCTGAGACGTGTTCCTTCCTTGACCGCAATCGCAAGATGTAAAAGTCAACAGGGCGCCCAACACCACGCAACACATTTTACTCTCTGGTCGAGCCCGGCCGACGAGTTGGCACGCCCCGCACACAACTGAATGATGTAGTTAACTCATTAGTTACTTGGCATGCGCGCCACGTAGACTAGGTAGTTTTTAGGGTCAACAGTCGCCAATAAAAATAAGAATGTTAATCAACGCTGAAGTAATAATCCAATCATCAACTTTTATGTCATGTGGTTTATTAGATTTTGTTTACAAATATAAACTCCTGAGCATTACCCATTGTTGAAACCAAGCCTCGGATTGGATTTTGGTTTTTGTCCTGGTACATTATTTTGAACAGGTACACAATTTTGCAGGTAGATTAGTTTATATCCATAGGTATAGTGATAATATATCAGTGTACATATGACTATAATATAACCAATACATTCAAAATTATGTACGTACATAAGAAAAAATACTATAACAAAAATCCAATTTAACACTTCATTTTCATGGAAATAAATTTATTAATTAATTAAGGACGCAAAAAAATATTTTCCATAAAAGAAAAAGTTTAGTGTTTGTGAAATAGTGTTATATAATGAGTTTATGAACTAACTATACTGATATGTTTTTAATACGATCACCAATATGAAAGTGAGATGTTATTTTAGTAACGAGTTCCTCAAATCATGTCTACTAAGTTAACAACGAATAACACCGCCAAAAGCAATGCCACGTTAGCCTAATTAACCAGACAAACGAAGCCAATCCCTTACCCAAGTCCAGAAGTATCCTCTCCGGATCATCTTTATGAGATCCTAAGAATCTTCAAATTGTGTCCGTTCATTGTATATCGTATAGTTAGTTTTCGTCAAGTACTGTTAATATTTAATTTAAACTAAAAATGTTTAAAATACTTTATGACCGCACGATATGTGATGAATAGACACGATTTGAGAATCTTCAAGATCTTTATTCTACCTAAGTAAATCCCCATAGTTTTCGTAAAGTGTGGACGTCATGCATTCCTCTGAAAGTAAGTTATTTGCTTGGCTTCTTATTCGAAAGAGACTCAATACGAAAGAGAGGATTCACAAGTTCGTCCTTGGGTGAGATCTTGCTGCCATATATGTAACCTGGAAGATGAGTGCGTTAATCATTTATTTTTTGTTAGAGTGTGTGTATTGATAAGATCCAATTCTCAATTCTCTTAATCAATCTGCAAGTAGCACAAGAAAGCTATGGAAGAAGAGGGAAGGAGAGAAGAAGGAGCAGAGCTTCAATATTTTTTGTATTGATTTCTTTTGTAAAAATTCTGATCTGCTACAACACTGAGAGCTAGTGCTCTTATACAAGTCATGACTCAGCATGCCAACTAGCCAATTATAACAAACTCCACTAAAACAGGAATAAGCCTAATAATCCCAAGAATAAAAACCCCTAATAGTGATTAAGCTAATCACTAATTACAGATCATATCATGTATTGGACATTCTTCAATGGATACTTGGTACAAATTTGGAGAAAATACCAGAGAATAACAGAGAATTGCAGAGAATGGTGATGATGTTTAATTTCTAGAAATCCACTCACACAAAGCATGAGAGTTTGTTACCGTTATTTATGGAAGAGGAAGAGAGATCCTTCACTCATCAAACTGAAAATACAATCTCAACCCTTAATTGCTATCACCCTATGAGATAATGCCACATGTCTTAATCTATCACTTATGCTAGATACAAATGAGTGCTGTCACATGGACTATGATCCAATGCTCTACATTTAAACTGAAAACAAATATTAAAATAAACATTTGAATTGCTTCTTTGGCTCCAAGTTTCAGCTGAAGGATTACACACCAACATTTTTTAAGACACCCTGTTGCAATGCAGATTTGAACCATTGCCCCTCTTCAGTTAATCCTGTTGGGCAGGGTGATCTGATTCATTGGCTTGATAATCTTGATGCCAATTCTAACTTGGATGTTGGCTAGTCTCATCTTTTCCTTGCTCTTATGATTTTCTGGTAGGTGTGGAAAGATCGGAACGGTTGGCTGTTTAATAAAAAACTTTCGATTGTTTCTAGGGTTTTCTCATAAAGCTCTGGTGATTGTCGATAACTATCGCGACTGTAATTCTTCTGAAGGAGTTAAATCTGTTCCTCCTGCCATTGGTTGGAAACCTCCGGATTATCCTGCTTTCAAGTTGATACTGATGGGTCTGTAATCTTGGATGGGTTTGTAATCTGGTGATTGGCAACAACTATCGCAAGGTGCTTGTGGGTTCGTACTTTGGCATCAGACTGGATCTCCGATTCTGGCTGGCGCCAGGATGATTGGTGTTGCGAATGTTCTGGTTGCTGAAGGAAAGATGGTATTGGAGCAGCCTTTCAGAAAGGTCTAAATTTCCTGGAAGTGGAGGAAGATTCAAAGACGCTTACTGATTCGATCAATGGAGTCATTAATTTTTGCTCCTTGGAGGACACGCACGATCTTGTTCAATATTCAGAGGTTGGCCTGCAAGTTTCAATCAATCTGCTTCTCTCATTTTTTAGAGAGGTGAATTTTGTAGTGGATGCCCTTGCATCGATTGGTCAGAATTCTTGTAGTGATTTGAGGTTGATGCGGTCTCTTCTAGTGATTTCAGTAGTTAAAATTACGTATAATTTGACATCTATATGGTTCTCTTCTTCCAAAATATCCAGTGCATAACGACATATACACTCTTATGCATTTAAACAATTTTATACAATATTCAAAAGTTTAAATTAGAATTGCATTCTATAATTATATAAGATGGCCTATTAAAAAAAAAAAAACTATATAAGATAGATAGCATGCAATAACTATTTAAAAAATATAGAAGTTTCTACCATTCTCAATAAAAATAAAAAAATAAAAAACGAACCATTTTCGACTTGGATAGGATCAAGAGTAGGATATTTTTATAGTGGGGTCTTTCTGTGTTTAGTTTTATCAATGCATACGGTATCGGAGCAATCGTCTCATGGACCCTTTTTAATTTAATAGTATGGGAAGGTGGGAGAGTTAGGTTGTTAGCTGGTGTTATGATAGAACTTTGGGCTCGTTTGGAAGTGTTTAAAATAATTGAAGGTACTTATAAAGAAATATTTTTGGTCTCCAAAAGTACTTTGAAGTGCTTTTACATGAAGGACTTCAAGTGTTTTTTAGGAATCACTTGTATTTTTGCTGATGATTGCTTCCAAAAATATTTTTACTAAAAGTGTTTTCAACCCTTTTAAAAGTACTTCTAATCGAGCTCTTTAACTTTTTATGGTATTAGAGTCAAGTTGACCGACGTGTGAAACCCAACAGCCATAAGTGTTTCACGTGTTAGGATTAAAACTTCGTCAAATACGAACAAAAATGACTTTGCATGGATTTTGAAGTTGGCTACTCCTACCTACTAGTAGTCTATCACTAACTCTTTTGTTAGCTAAAATGACACATTAGTAACCATACTGATGTTGTCTTTCAACTTGCGTTTTACATGTACAACATGGCAAGTGTGAGAGTCTTGTCATAAAAGACTTTGATAGAATTCATGGGAATATGGGATTTTTTTTTCTTTTCATTTTAATCAAGAATATGATAAAGAGTAATGCAACATTTATCACATTTTTTATACTATGTTTATACTATTTCTCTAACAGATGTATGACCCACTAACAAATGTATATCCATTATTATTAAAAATATGATACAAATGTGGTATGAAAATATGGTTGAAGTAGCACTTTTGTCTTATGAATGATAAAAAAAAAATTAAATATATAATAAGGGGATAAAGATAATAAGAGGCCCATTTTAAGTGAGGCCTTGGGTACGTTGTTCGACTTACCTATGGGCCGTCTCTGCCAATTATTGTTGTTGTCAGTGTTGCCCTAACAAAATGCTTTCGTAGGTAATGTTCTTTCTTATCTTTATGCATTTCACTGCTCCATCCAAAAATTTCATATGTACCTACTGTACTTAAATTTTTTATTTTTTTTTACACCGCCCAGGTTTGAGTTTTGAGGATTTGACCATGGACGGTTTTGTTGCATTTTTGTTCAAAAAATGTTGGAGAATAGGATCTCATATCGGGCGTATGACAAAATAATATATAATTAATATATGAGAATTTTCATACCTAATATCACTGAAATCTTTTATGATAAAATACAACACCTAACAAATAAGTGGTTAAATTAGGATAATATTGGTGATATTGGTGGTAGATCATGTTGGACCTAAAAGTTTATCACGGTGTCAAATCAGGCTATTCTTTCGAAACATCATGAGTTGGGATCTCAAAAAGTTGTGGTAGCTCCAACTTAAGGATATTAAATGACTTGGCATTCGAAAATTTGTGTTGGCTCTAGTGAATGATTGTTGACCGGACTCTTGAAAAACTGCGCTAAGTTGGGTATAATGACTTGATAGGTTCCCAATGTAGGAATTGGTTTCTCTTGTGACTCCATATAATTAAGGTCACACGTGAAGGAGTGTGTTTAAGAATAGGATGCCACATCGTGTATATGACAAAATAATATACAATTAATAAATGAGAGTTTCTAGCCCTAATATTACCAAGACTTTTTCTGATAAAACTTAACACCTAACAATAGGTGGTTAAGTTAAGAACAATATTAAGGGTATTGGTGATGGCAATACTGAACCTGAATGGTTATCAAAAAGTCATTTGAAACTCGACTGGTTTGCTCATGATTTTGGCTGGCGTGATCGTGATAGTCGATCTCATCCTAATGACGTTTTTGGATTTTCAAACCCACCTGAAGAATAATCTCACCAACATTTTTCTTCTTTTTCATAAGAATAATTCTAGGGAGACTAAATTTATAAACTAAATGACGTAGAAGTTGGTGATTAGATGACGTTTTTGGATTTTCAAACCCACCTGAAGAATAATCTCACCAACATTTTTCTTCTTTTTGAAAAGAGTAATGCTAGGGAGACTGAATTTTGTAAACTAAATGATATGAAAGTTGATGATTGAATTATTATTTAATCGTTGATAAACGTGTTCATTTTTTATTGGTGACACCTCATTTGATTTGCTAATTTAGTCTACAAATTTATACTCCCTAACATTACTCTTTTGGAAACTTTGTCAAGATAAACAAAATTAGTGTTTTGGATGAGCAATAGGGTTTCTTGGCAATGTGAACTTTCCTTATTTAACTACTCAACTTTGCTAACAAAGATTAAATCGGTGCACATGACTGGCACGTGACCTGGTAATATTGCTAAAACATGGAGTACACAGGATATTATAGAGGATTAGGGTTTTACGGATTGAGTATGGCGGCTATACAGGGTCAACAGGAAAACTGGTATCTTGTATGGGTAAGAAAGCATGGGATCCGTCCTGATTCTGAGCTTTATTCTTTACCGTCGGATTGCTTCTTTATGCCAAATGAGCCATGATATCTCTGGATAGCTCTACGTACATATCAAGTGCGATTACACATCAAAAAGCTCCTTAGTGCGATTCTGGGTGAAAGAAATAATTTCAAAACCCTGTAGATTCCTACAAAGGACTGAGCAAGTGGTCTTGATAAGTAACTTCAATCTAGTGCTTTGCAGTACAGTATATATAGTTCATTTTTGTAGTAAAAAGACGGCAGGGAAAATCTATACCAGCCATTATTACCGGATCTAATCAGTAAATTTTATCTCTGCTTTCTGTCCCACGACGACTAGGAACAGGCAAATAAAATATTCCACTTCGAACTCCAGACCTCAATATCTGGTGTTTCACGATCAGTATTAGAAATGAACGGAGGAGCGATGGAACGTGCAGAGCCACATGTTGGATTACTCCAGGTCTCCAGTGCGGCGTGAAGGTGCTGACGCCGAGTCGGCTCCTATGCCTAGCTTGGTCCCTCGGGACAGTGTATATTATTTTGCAAAAGAATTTTATAATATTCAGAATAGACTCAAATAAAAAGCTAAGGGATCACTTATCTATATATTGAGCAATGCATGCGATTAATTTTGATTTGTTGAGTAAGAAATCCGAACAAACAATTTGTGTTGAAGAAGTAAAGGAGCCACCTAAGAAAGAGCAAGGAAGTCCCTAGAAATGTTCTATGAGTTGTAACCATTAAACCACTTGGTGGGTGACACATCAGAAAGAAACTTTGGTGGGACCCCAGGGAATTTTTGTATGTACTAGGAATAGTAGTTGCACTAGGGTTTAACTGGTGTGAGACCGTTCTCGTTGAGGAAAGAAAAGACTAAGTAGGGAAAATATAGGGCAATAGGGGCTATAGCTAAAAAAGCTGTTTGGATTATGTAAACGCCAAAGCAAATGAACAACTGGAAAGTTTACCCTAGAGTGTTACATTGATATTGCTTCGCACTTTTTTTGCATGCAACTTGATATCCCTCAAATTCGTGACCCTTCGATCTCCAGGCTCCTCCTTGTATAAATAGATCACACCCTTTGCTTCTAAGCATGTCTTGTATTGAGAAGTATAAGATTAGCAGTTGTGTAGTAAAACTCTCTTGTTGTCACTGCGTGAGCAAGGGATCATAGAGTGAGTGAAACAAAGAGAGCCTTCCAGTCTTTTGGTTGTAATCCGAAGATATGGCACTTCACCACACTTTGAGTTTGGCCTTTGGCCTCTTAGGTATTGTTCATGTGTCCCTTCTGTCTCCTTTTCTTTTTCACCAACTGGTCAATGGTCACAACTGATTAATGCACACTACATAATATTGTTTGTAGAATGTGTTAAATAAGTTCTCTTTAAGATTTCAAGTTTAATAACAAACCAAATTTTATGTTTGGTAAATTATAATTTGCTAAGACTAATATATTTTTTATCTTGTCCCTTTTTCAATTCTTTTATCGTAGGCAATATCATCTCCCTTTTGGTCTTCCTTGCTCCAGTGTAAGTGGTCAATGTATTAACTACTCCATGGAAAATTTTCAAATTTTTGTATGCGTACGTCCTTGCTAATGAGAACAACGATGGTTGTAATTGCAGGCCAACTTTTTATACAGTTTACAAGAAAAAAACAACTGAAGGGTTTCAAGCACTTCCATATGTAATTGGGCTCTTGAGTTCAATGATGTACATATACTATGCCCTCCTTAAGAAAGAGCTGAAAGAGGATGCCACTCTTGTCATCACAATCAACTTGGTTGGCTGCGTCATAGAGACTATTTACATTTCCCTCTTCCTTTTCTATGCCCCTAAGAAGGCCAGGGTATGTATTGGTTGTCTATAACACTAACAGTTCTCAATTTTTTTTTAATTATTCTAGTTTGAAGCTTACATGTGGGTTTTATTTGGCACTTGCAGATCTCAACCGTGACTCTTCTGATCTTGCTGAACCTTTTCAGTTATGGCATGATGGTTGTTTTGACTCGCTTTCTAGCCACAGGTGAAACACGTTTTAAGATTGTGGGATGGATTTGTCTTGTGTTCAGCCTAGGCGTGTTTGTCGCACCTCTTGGTGTCCTGGTAATTAGCAACTTCGACCTAAAACAAATCTTACCGATTTGTAACATCTCAACTAACCGTGCTGTAATATCGTTTTGGAAGAGGCAGTACTTCCAAAGAAGGTTTTAGTTTCTTCTAGGGTTATTAAATTAATTTCTTAAGATAACATTGGTAAATTTGTGCAGAGACAAGTAATACGGACCAAGAGTGTTGAGTTCATGCCATTTCCGTTATCATTTTTCCTAACATTAGGTGCAGTCGCATGGTTCTTCTATGGTTTTCTGATCAAGGACTACTACATAGCTGTAAGTGAACCTTGGTAGTTTACATATATAATCTTTACATGTACAAGTTACATGCATGTAACATGCAGGCGTGAAGAATTATATTAATTTTATCCCTTTAATTTGAAACTTTCTCTACATATTATTATATATATCTTTTGTGTTCCTCTTGGTTTATCGGACAAACAGTTTCCAAACATACTGGGCTTCCTCTTCGGGGTTGTTCAAATGGTGGTTTACGTAGTCTACAAGAATGCAAAGAAATTCCTGGAAGATCAGCCAAAAGTTCAAGAATTATCTGAGCACATTATTGATGTGATGAAGATCGGTACTTTGGTGTGTCCAGAACTGAGTCCTGCAGTGATTCTGAATCCAACTGTGGACATTACAAATGACATGATTGAAGTGGTTCAAAATATAATTGTCATGGCTGAAAAGACAGAAAAAACCAAGGAAGCTGCCATTGATGATGATTTCTCCACCTAAGTTTTAACCCAAATTGAAGGGACGTACACATGTTATAATGTTTTTAAGTCTTCAAGACAAGCATAGTTCCTTCTGTTTTAAGTTTGCCCTAATTGAAGTTTAATTTGTGTGTTAGTTTAATTAACTGTGCTCTGAGGCGTAGGTGCCATGGGCGTATCTGTGTTATGTATCTCCCTCTAATCTCCCAGTCTTTCAGTATCTCTGTTCCCTTAAAGCTCTGTAGCTATCTGATGTAGCTAGCTTTGTATTAGCTTTAAATTAATTAAGCTTATTTCAATGTATTAAGGAAATATTATTACTAGTTAACTACATTTTCTAGATTTTTTTTTCCTTTTCTTTTGACGGCTCTTCACAAATAATTCCTTAAAACTCCAACTTCTAGACAAAAGCAAAACCGACGAACCCAATTATTATCGTACTCGTCAACATTAACAATTGGTAGATAGGTTAGATCTTTTCTATAGTATAATTCTTGAACTGTTATTCACTAACATTAACCATTCTTAGACAGACTACACAAACTAAAGTATTTTCTAATGAACTTTCTAAAATGCTCATCTTTTGGGATGTTCAAGGAAAAAGCTAGCTATGGTATAATCAAATTCCAGAAAAACCAAACAAATAGAAAAAATTCTTATCAAGTACGATATAACTCAATTTAGTATGGTTGTTGCTGGAATATATATCTTAATTGTTGCAATCTTATTAGATTAGAAATGTGATTGTGTAAATCCTACTGTATCTAGGGATATCTTTGAATATTCTCATTAGTAGTTAAGAGTTGTAATTCTATTAGGTAAGAAATTAATCTTCCCTACTACTATAAATAAAGGCACAATTGGATGGAATATAACACTCCTCACAATTACACATCTCTCTCTTCGCACCCTCTCTTTCTATAGCCTTCATAATTTTTCAGTAAATTATGCCTACGACATTAATCTAATTTTTTTTTTTCAAATGACACTTGGATTAATAAACTTGGCGAAAAAGAATGCATCATAGACTATAATTTTCTACTTTTATCATTATTCCAATTATGTCAAACTAATTTACTATCATGGATATAAAAAAGTCACCAACACAGAAAAGTGTCTCACCGTAACATAAACTAAAAGTAGGCAGATAATCTTTTTTCTTTCAAGACTATCCACTTGAAGTTACAATTTTGCCGATATTAAGTTAGCTAGCTTTTTTAGGAAATTTCAGTGGGGGAGACGGGGCAAACCCTAGCAACCAAAACGAAACAACACAATCTCTCTCTCTCTCTCTCTCTCTCTCTCTCTCTCTCTCTCTCCATGCTATGTAGCTAGTGTTGAATGAATCGAAAGATTACACACCAGGCCGATCTGAATGGACCCACCTTAACATATCTAGCCAGTGGAACAAAATCACTCATATACATGAGTTTGGAATCTGCATAGATCAGAATATTATTCCTAAGTAAAAGGTAACTCACTATAGTAAATTATAGGGCAAAGGCTTTATATTTTCCACGTGAGATATACATCACGTATTGATTTAAAGGTGTTCATATAATTAAAATAAGCTAAGATACTAGCCTGAATTGACAGAGTCAGAGAATATCTTATTTTTGTTTAAATTACACTATAAATAAGAAGTGTTACGCGTGTGTAACGTAAAGACACAAATCTTTAATCCTTACTTACATAACCCTAATGAGATAAACTCATTAGAAATCTTTTGCATTTACATTATACAATTCCCTTAAGTTCATAATATAATTTGAAATCCTGTTTGCCAATATTACTCAAACTCAGTTTACCTTAGTCGGAACATGATATGTTTAGTTAATTAGGGTCTTCTTACGTCTGGGGTTCATTTTTCAAATTCTCTCCCCTCTCCCAAATTTAAATTAAAGTAATAACATCACTCATATTCAAAGGAAATAAATTACTATATTTCAAATCTAGTAAGATTTGCGAGCAATCATATAGTGACTAGGGAACCACATTAAACCCCATAAAATTTCTCCTAACAAATGCAACGCAACATAAGTAGGAAAATAATCCAACAACATTTTCCCTCGCATCTAGTGTAGTTTGAGCCAAATTTGTGATCAACGTGTGTATGTTAAGCCTGGCACGTGAATTAGCTTGAATTGATACTATTTTTTTTTAATACAGCGATATTCTTACTCTAAATTAATTCTAATAAGTGGAGAAGGGATGGACCTATAACGCAATAAACTAAAGAAAAATATCATAACCGGGACAATCAACCACTAATAGTTTCATACTATCTTAGAAATAAGGTATTCAACCAGCCAAAACCAATTAAAGGGCCCAAGATACTATACATTGATGCCTAATGTTTATAGTGATTCCTGATGTAGGAACATATTCAAAATTCACACAATTTTATACGTAACTACTTTTCTGGTTCTTGATGGGGAAGAATTCGAAGAAATATAATTCTGGGGCACCAGTCAGTGCCAGTGAAACTGATTCAGCCTGATCAAGATTCGTCATCCATATAACGAAAACTTTAGGCCACATTCCACCACAAATTTAAGGATTGCTTCAAGTATGACCACCATGACCAACTTTTCATGTTAAATAATCTGGTGGATTCCACTGTACTTGCTTCCCCAACATTTGGTAGTTCCGTTCCCTGATGTGATAGATGACTCTCCTTTTTAACAAGTTGGGGGGATTCGGGTTTTGAAGAACTTGTGATTCAAATTACACCACTGTTGCGCAAAATTTTGTGTGTAAATATCCAGCAGTGTTTACTAATTAAAAACCCACCAATGAAATATGCGTACTCTTGATTATATTTGCACGTTTTCACATTGCAAATCTTTATTTCTGAATGCCAAACAATTAGGTCTCTCTCTCTCTCTCTCTCTCTCTCTCTCTCTCTCTCTCTCTCTCTCTCTCTCTCTCTCTCTCTCTCTCTCTCTCTAAGACTAAAGAGAAATAGCTAGCTTGACGCAAGTTAACATGACACGTTTTTATAGCACAAGTTGGCTAGATAATGTAACAGTTGATATGTTAAGTCGGTACCAACTAACTCTAAGTCTAGAGCTACTTAATCCATAGTAGGTTTCAAGTATGAATCCGGCTCCTCTAGTAATAGAACATTATCGATTGCTTACAATATATACTTGACCTAGCTAATGAGTACAAATCAATTGTATGACCAGAATGGTTTCAATTTCAGCTCCCCATTTGTTGTCCAGTGCTTAATCTCTTCTCCACCTATAATAGGTTTTAAGTTCGAGTACTCGCTCCTTTACAGATAAAATATTATCTACTGATCATAACAACCAACCTAATAAATACACATCAATTGTCACATAATATGATAAGCTAATGGTTGGAAAACATAATCACGCTAGCACTACGTGGTTTCACTCTCTGTCGACGTTGTTTCTTGGAAGGTGTGTGAAATGATCGGCGGTGGCCAAAGGTCATGTTCAGAAGAAGCATGCCTAAGTTTAGGTAGGTAACCATGCTTGACACTACCTTGTGAATGCTTGCAATGCATGAGATCACGAGGGTGATGAAGTAACCCACTACTACTGTACTAATACTTTGATTGATCATCCGAAAGCCTGAAGCTTCGGAACAATATTCAATGATAAAAAGTTTACTGTCATCAACATGTTATGCTTTTTGTTTTTTTTTTAATTTGTTTTTTTTTTTTTGGCAAACTGTTATGCTTTTTGTTTTGTTTGTCCCTTTCCCCCATTTTTGTTGAAGATTCTTATTCTTTCTTTCTGGTTAACTTGTTAATGGTGCTTAAATTACATAGGGTTTTTAGTACAGGTGGTGTCATGATTATACCACAATCCCATAGGGCAATCACTTGAACCCTTTTTTTATTCATTCTGTCCGTAAAAATTGAACGTGAGACCTCTTCCAACAAAATAGAGAACGGAATTGTAACGGAAAATAAATTTATTAGGATACAAAACGCATACGTATACAATTCGTCACAAAATTTGTGGTACCGGGCCTTAAATTCTTGTCAAAAGGAGCTATTACGATGAAGAATACAAAAGGCTTAAGAATAGTTAGCTAAGGGATGCCCAATCAGGATATGGGCATTCATAAGTCCATCCCGGTGCGGAATACCGAACGCAGTGTAGCCACAAAGCCTCTTCATAAACATCGTATCTGCAACAAACAGAATTTTAGTGGAAAACAGTCGAAAATAAAAGTTATATGGTTAGAGAGAATATGCATCAAAGAATATTTTCATGTAGACTACATGTGACGAAAAGACAAGTTGTACCCTTTTGGAACCAAATTCGGACAATTTGTACACATGGGATCAATGCTGAAATCTTCGTTGGAATCTACAGGTTCAGTGGATAAATTTTCACGAAAACCAGATGGCGGAGAGGGGCTGGAATTTGCAGTAGCTCTATCAGCACCCATTCCTTCAGTTGAACGACCATTAACATGTTTGGACAGGTAAAGCACGTCATTGGCTATCGGATAGCCTAAATGTTGCAAATGGACACGTATCTACATCACAGAAAAGCGGAGATCATTGATCTTTTAGTCAATCCAAATCTTTGCTTCAGAATTCAGACCAATAGGAATAAAAATGTAGAGCTATGTCTTTAGAGTTTAAAAGATATCAAAATTCAGAAAACAAAATGGAAGGCAGAATAGTAAGAACAGAAGCATAGCAAAAGTTCACTGAAATGAACTGCGAACGCAAAATTACCACAGGAACCAAAAATAAAAGCATACGATGCATATTGCAAGCTTACTGTCGGGATTTTAAAAAGGAGATAATTTTCTTTTTCAAAAGCAAACTGTTCAAAATCTGGTGTTACATTGCCCATATGATCACTGCATTGACTTACTTGATGAGTTCGGCCAGTAACTGGCTCGCACAAGACAAGACTATGGATTCCATTGGTACTGAGTCTAGTAAACTTTGTACAGGCAGTCTTCCCCTTGACGGGAGTATCATCACCTGAGTGACTAATCTGCATAAACGAGAGATGGTTATCATCCAGTATGGGCACTTCGTACGTTTCAGTATATAACTCAAAATATCAATTGGAGAAGACCAGTTAACAATGGGTTTACCCATGGCAGGAAGTTTCAGACAATCAACTTTAACAACATAACAGAAGTTTATCGAAACTACTAAACAGAAGCTACTAGTATCATGCACATTATAACCCACCTCTGTTGTGCTCCTACATTCTCGAGCATCATGATTAACATTAGCATCTACAACTTGCTGGAGGAAGAGACAAAAAAACAATCTGTCAATCCTAACATTAAGACCACTAATTTTAACATCCAGCTTTAACAAAAGCAAACCTCTTGCTCAGGAAATTCCCCAGCAACTCTTGCAATGTACTGTTTCTGGACCATCCCTCCTTCAATCTGCAACAATTGCATTTGACATTCGGAAAATCTAGAGAAAAAATAATTCTTATCGACAAAAGCATGAAAAGCACACACCATCTGAACATTACCAGCCATATAATTGGGAAAACCCCAAGCTTGTCTCTCTTCTATAAAAGTAGTCATATATGCTGGTATAAAAGGTACACGATTCACTCTATGAGAATATAGACAATACACCCAAGGAGACAGTATACTTTATATCTGACATGCAGCACATACCAATTAGATGGGTGTAACCCTGATTACATGCAGGATAAGGCTGTAATGCATGTAGCTCCAGGACTATATCGAATTGTATCGTGACAGAAACCAACTCACTATAAATTTCTGCTACCATAATACAGGCATTGATTATAATGTCCTATGGCCATGATGATGATTTAAAGCTTCATGAATATTTAATTAATAGTGTTTGTTAAGTACCATATAGTCAGTTTTAAAGATAAAGCCTACCTGTTGCCTAAAATAGTCAGCTTTTGAAGCACTTCTGGCCAAGATAAGGAGTCCTGAGACAAGGCGATCTAGTCGATGAATTGCTGGTATCATTGTGTCAAGGAAAGTATAATAAAAAGCTAAAGACTCCATTGCAAAATATCATTATGTAACTTTAAAATAGGTGCTGTCAGAAGTAATATGCTTGAAACTTAGGATACGAAATAGAGGTGCCAAGCCATGCTCCGCCTCAAGGATGCCAACAACGGTGTTCTTACGATATTGACCACACGGATGCACCTAAAAAACAGCAGATACTTACAGCAATAAGACTCCGTAAAAGGGTTATAAGAGATGAGGAAGATGTTTCATCCCCTGCTCAGCATACTAGGCCATAAATTCTACTCACCGGAACAGATGCAGGTTTACAAACAACAACCACATCCGGTTTCTCTTGAAGAATCGATATATCCCAAGTCATGACTGGCGGTTCATGCCTACAACCCTTTTTACATCAATTGGTAGCTCGATAACTTTGAAATACAAATTTGAACCAATTACACGATTAACAAAAGCACGTAAGGAAACAAGAAGAGTGAGAGCCGTCGACTACCACACAAACCTGTGGACGAAGTGGCTTATCTTTTGCGACGTTTTAACAATGTGGGAAACCGGCACCATCTCTCCATCAACCTGTATCCTTCCAGATTTCACTGCACTAACCTACAAATGCACAACAAATCACATCCAAAACCTCAACTCATCAACACGAAATCGTTCAATTAAAATGCAAAGCAACTAAAACAAGAACACAAAAACAAAAACTCTTACATAGTAATCATAAGGCCGGCCTTTGAATTCATGAGTGAACAAGTCAACGATGGTCTTCCCCGCCCACCGATTCTTCACCTAAAAACCCGGAACCACAGAATTAGGGTTTAATCACAGTACCAAATTAATCGAGTAAGCTTACATGACAGATGAACTCGAAGTAGTAGGGTCTGACATGGCGCCTCCCTGCAACATTCCCGCCAAAGACATTTTTATTTATTTATTCATTTAGTTTGTTTTTCGAAGAAGAAGACAATCTTCAACCGCGGAGAACTTACCGTCGCGAAAGATGTAATCTTGCGGTTGCGGGCGAATCGCCGGACTCTGCCACACGATCTCCATGGCCTTCTCTTCCCTCGTCCTCTTCATTTATCGGGTTTATTTCGGATTTTCGGATCAAATTTTCGGCATTTGGAAGCGAAATCACAGCCCTAGACCCCCCAAACTCGTTGGGACGACGTCGTCTGCTGATTTAATCTGTTGACAGAAACGACGTCGTAAAGAAGCCAGTTCAGATTTGAGAAATTTGAGAAATTTTGAGAAATGCCCCTCTTTACAGGGTCAAAATGGTTTTTGCCTCTTTTCTCAAAAGTAGAAATTAGAATATTGCCAATTTTGAGTGTGGGGGCTGCTTCGGGATGGCTCGGTTTCAGGGTTATATAATGATGTTGCACACGGCGTTTTATTACAGTAATAAATAAAAAAAAATCATGTTTATACACTTCGATATATATTTTTTTGTCAAAGAGTAGATATTATTAAAGATAAATTAAAATGTTTACATCAGACGCCAGAATATTAAATAATCATTCCAGCTCAAAGCGACTCCACAAGTGTTGTCCCCCCATACGCATGGTATAAGAAGCCACATGGTGCGCAGCCTCATTACAGGCACGAGGAGTGAACAAAACACACTTGTTGTCGAATATGAAGAATATCCCATAAAATACCCTCCATTGATGCCTCCCGAACCAAGACACCATTCAACATCTCCACCAAAACCTTCGAATCCGTCTCCAACTGAACACACTCAAACCCCTTTTCCACACAAGCCATCAAAGCCAGTCTCATTGCCTCTGCTTCCACCATCAAACTAGAACCGCATAATAAGTCTCCCAAACCCCTTGCACATTGAAAAATGCCAGCAAAATCCCTTGCAACCCATCCAATACCACCCCTATTCGTTTGCTTACACCAAGCCCCATCACAATTTACCTTAATAGTTCGAAAATGAGGCTTAACCCACCTTTGATGCATCACTTCCATACAAACCTGCTACCTACCCCATCGCAAATCACTAACCCCCTGACTCTCCATTATCTCCCTCCAATGTAGATGCAAAAGATCCAACGTAGCACGCGGGCCACACATTACTTTGTCAAAGACAGCACTATTACGACATTTCCACATTCTCCACAGTCCACATACTACCCATCGTAACAGCTGGTCGGACTCCTTCTCCTCACCATATTTATTACATAAACCTTTCCAACACTGCATAAAATCAGAACCCTCCACCGTCCTTACATCCAGCTGCAACGGAGAACCGAACCAAAGCACACGTGCAAACAAACATCGAAAAAACAAATGAACTATGGTTTCAGCCTCATCTACATATTTTGATATTCATCATTTTTTTCTTTATAATTAACTATTTAATCCTAATGCTATCGTTTATTAAAAATAAAAAAATAAAATCGGTGTTCAAATTCAACATTTACACTAGTTCGAAACAGTTCGATGGTATGCTTTTTAAGTTATAGAACCGAATCATACCATACCATTTGGTTTCGGTTGCTACTTTACCATTTCAATCTCAATATACTTTGAGCGTAAACCATAAAACCTTAGGGTGTGTTTGTTTGCCTTCCTTAAGTTTCACTGCACTGGACTAGATTAAGAATTAGCTAGTCCCATGTTTGTTGGCCGAAGGGATTAGCTTTAGTGGGACTAAAGTTCACTCGCCCCGACTACGGGGCTCGCTAAAGGGTCTTAGCGAGACCCCCCAGAAACCAGCAGATTGCTAAGCCCGTTCTCTCGTCCTGCTCGACTCCTCGTCTGTCTTGACCAATTTGAAGTCACCCACCCCTCCCTGCAGCGTCTTCGTCCTGCTCCACGACTTCGCCAAACCATCCATTCGACCACTGATGTGTCCTCATAAGTCTCGCGCGGCTTCCTCTTTTCCATTTTCTCTTCATTTTCTTCAATTTTGTTGTGAAGATTCGTGAAATTATACTGGGTCTTGATCAATTTCTGGGTTTTGATCGATTTTTGGTTACTGGAGCTTTTATTGATTTCTGGGTTTAATTTTTAACCCATCGACAGGGTGAGGATATTTGTAAAGCTGCAGCTAGAGAGGTCAAAGAAGAGACAGGAGGAAGACGTGGAGAAGATGAAGTGAAGAGGCAGGGGATTTGCAATAAAAAAAGGAGGAACAAAAATGAGAGAAAGGGGGAATGGGGAGGGAGCGGCAGAGAGTAAAAAGAATGAAGAGAAAGGGGAGATAGTTCTAGAAAAATGGGGAAGAAGATAAAGTAATGAAAAAATATTAATTGATATATTAAATTAAAAATAAAATATTAATAAATATAGATTAAATAATATAATATTATAATCCTGCTTCTTAGTCCGACACTGCACCAAACGTTTCACTAAGTCAGTACAGCTTAGTCTAGTCTAAGCCAGTCCAGCTTAATCCTTAAAGCTAGTCTAATCCGAGACAGTCCGGTGCAACAAACGCACCCTTAGTGATTAAGTTAAGTGTGGCTAATACACAGTTTGGTTCTAATAATTAAGTGTAATTTCTACACAGTTTAGAAATGAGTCACCCTTATTATATGTGCCAAATTATATTACGATTTATTGATATTCTCTTCTTAAATAAGAAGTTTTGAATTTTTTATAACGATAAACTTGAACTAAATTGTTATAATTAGCTTATTATGAAATTTATTGCTTGGTATAAATAAAATATCAAATAAATTAATAAATGTTTTAAAATCTCACGCCGTCTCAATCTGCTGACTGAAACGTCAAGCCGATATACCTTCGGCCACACCACTTCTTCTCCTTCATCAGCTCGCCAACAACCAGTACCAACCTCCAACCTCCTTAAAAGAAAGAGAAGAAGGGAAACTGCGTTTGAATTGTTCGGCCCGATCGGGTGCTGCGCAAGGGGACACGTGGAAGAAATCGGTTGGTGCATAGGTGTGAGAAGTCAAAAGTCAAAGGCTTGACATAGAGAGATGCCGGAGGAGGACTTGGTGGACATTAAGTTCCGGCTGTACGACGGCACCGATATCGGGCCGTTCAGCTACTCATCGGCCTCCACTGTCGATATGCTCAAGCAGAGGGTCGTCTCCGATTGGCCGAGAGGTTTTCTCTTTGCCACTTATTTCTTACAACTTAATCTCCATGTCATTTTGTTTGCTATGAAGTTTCTTCGATTTAATTGGGTTCATAAAATTCCGAATTTCTGAGTTGATTTGGGTTCGGAATTCGATTTATGTCAGTCTGGGTTTGAAATTTCAGTACTTGGCAATCAGAATTTTGGCAAATTTTGATAGAATCTGTTCAATTGAATCTTGAGCTAGATTTCTTAATAATCAGATGAGATCCCAACATAATTTTAATTTGGGAAATCATAATTTTGGTAGAAGTTGTGAATTCAGTCACAAATTTGTAATTTGGCTCCTTTTTCATATGCTTTTCACTGTTTTCCAGCTTTGTTTTGATTTTCTTGGATTGCCCCTTTGATTGTTTGGTAGGCAAGACTATGACGCCGAAGACGGCAAATGAAGTGAAATTGATGAGTTTTGGCAAGATTTTGGAGAACAACAAAACAGTGGGTCAGTGTAAATTACCTTTGGCTGATATCGGTGGGGGAATTATCATAATGCTTGTTGTTGTACAGCAAGCTATCGAAAAAGCTAAAACAGGTAATGTTTCCGTTATTAACTTTATCTCGGAAAATTACATTACTCGTGGCTTGTGAAAACTCCATCAATTTGATTTCAATAAAGAACTCTATGTTGGAAAATTATATGCTTCTGGTCATTTTGATAACCTATTTTTAGGTGGAAGTTCCGTTTATAGACGAAAAGTGAATTCTAGTTTGGGTAGATTGGGTTCTGGATTGATAAATGCAGCCTTTATACCTAGAAAAGTTAATTGTAATTTCCTCTTGAAGCTAGGAAAATATGTAAGTTAAAATTGGGACAAAAAGTTAACACGGATTTGGTCATCAGCATTCGGTGTGAACCTATGCGAAGGTTTTGCTTTCTTTCTTCTACTCCATAAGAAGATGTATCTGCAGAGTTGTTAGTGATGTGAGGATAGTGTAGCATCCTTACTGGTTACTGCTATGTTATTACAGCAGATTCGAGTTTAAAGCAAATTAATGTAGACAACAGTCCATGGAAGATACCCATTTCGATTATGGCCTTATTTGTTCTGGAAGAACAATTAATGTCCCAAGAATAAAGAGATGCACATAGTATAGCATCCATACTGGTTACTGCCGTCACCGTGTTCATTGTTCTTCATTTTTACCAATCCTGAGTATAAAGAATAACTAATCAGGAACATCATGTTGGGATTAGCATTCGGATAATGATTTTCTACGCATGAGGTTTCTAATAAAAATATCGTTGTTATTTTCTGAACAGAAAAGAAGATTGATGATCGGCCCCGGAAAGTTGTCTGTTCATGTTCCATATTGTGAAAAAAAACTGTTTAGAGGTTGGGATCTGGTGACCTGGGTATCTATCCTTTGGCTACAGAAACCATCTCTGGTCATACATTTGTTCATTGAGGTGTCCATGTTGTGATGTGCGTACAGAAAACCGTGGTGTTGGTGATTTCAGTTGTTTCAAGGTTCTTGTTCTACCACAAAGGTTGCTCGCTTTTCTTGTTTCTGCTTTGGTTCTTGCCTTGTTCCTCTGCCTGTCTGTATGTAAGTTGCTTGAATGATTGTAGCAGTAATGAAAATCTGTATATACCTTGTTAATGCAAAAGACAACATTTAAACTACAGGTAGAAATGCTTTGCTTATTTTGGATGTTCTTTTATTCGGTTACGTATTAGACAAGGACATAGAGAGAAACAGAACAGTTAGTAGACTTCCCACCTCCCTGAGCTCGCTATCCCCGCACTTTGGTGTGCTTGCATTGCGAAAAAGTTTTTCTCACGGGAAGAGCACCGAGGTTGTGTAAGGAGCGGGAGGACAGATCACTCATCGACCGCCTCACGGATGAAAGTGTTGGCGCCCTTGAGGACGGCCTACCTTTCTCAGAATAGTGAGGCGAATACGGTTGAGACATATTTTGGAAGAGCTGAAACTGAAATCCAGTGGGAATAAGTTCAAGACTGGCGCGGATACTAATTTGCTTCCCAATGAGATCACAGGCTATGCGCAGCACTGGAATTTTGGCAAACCGGCTGAGCTTCAGTGGATATGTATGATAGGGTTCCAAGAGACATTCTTTGGAGGATTTTAGAGAAGAAAGGAGTACGAGTAGCATATATCCAAGCTATAAAGGATATGTATAATGGAGAAGAGACGACCGTAAGAACTCATGAAGGACAAACCGAAAGTTTTCCCATAACTGTAGGGTTACATCAAGGCTTATCTTTTAAGTTCTTACCTTTTTGCATTGGTAATGGATGAGTTAACGGGATATTCAAGATGATATTCCTTGGTGTATGCTTTTCGCAGACGATATAGTATTGATAGATGAAACTCAGGAAGGGGTAAATGCAAAACTTAACCTTTGGAGAGAAGTGTTGGAATCTAAGGGTCTTCGCCTAATTCGGTCAAAGACAGAATATATGGAGTGCAAGTTCAATGCAACTGGAGGTCCAATTGAGTCAGGGGTAAGGATCGGAGACCAGGAAATACCAAAGAGCGACCGCTTTCGCTACCTAGGATCTATCCTGCAAAATAACGGAGATTTAGAGGGAGACCTTAACCATAGAATACAAGCTAGAAAGATGAAGTGAAAGAGTGCATCTGGCGTGTTGTGTGATCGCCGTATGCCACTAAAGTTCAAGGAAAATTTTTATAGGACGGCAATAAGGCCGGTGTTGTTGTATGGTACGGAATGTTGGGCAGTGAAGCACCAACACGTACATAAAATGGGCGTAGCGGAGATGAGAATGCTTCGTTAGACGTGTGGGCATACAAGAAAGGATAAGATTAGGAATGAGGATATCCGAGGTAAAGTAGGAGTAGCCGAAATTGAAGGAAAGATGAGAGAAAATCGGTTACGGTGGTTTGGACATGTGCAACGAAGGCCTACTGACGGTCTGGTTAAAAGATGCGACTACGGGACAGAAGTTCAGGGCCGAAAGGGTAGAGGAAGACCTAGGAAGACTTTGGAAGAGACTCTAAGAAAAGACTTAGAATATTTGGATTTAACGAACGACATGACATAGAACCGAGCGCAATGGCGTTCTAGGATTCATATAGCCAACCCCACTTAGTAGGAAAAAGCTTTGTTGTTGTTGTTGGCTGAGCTTCAGTGGAAGACAATGGTGGAGGATGTCCTGTCAAAGCAAGGTAAGTTCAGAAACTGCTTGGCCGTATGCGATGTCAACTCCAAATTCGTGGACAAGGCCACCGTCGAGGTGTCGATTGCTTTGGGACTCCTAGTGTCTGAACTGAGTGAAGTGCCCTGGAAAGGAAAGGTGATCAACTTCTGTCGTTTGCCCGAGCTACAATCCATACAATGCGGGGATGATCTTCGGTACAACTGCGAGTTTGTGAGGAGGATGAACGTAGGCGCCGTTGTTTTTCCAAGAGGTGTTTGATTTGGTTCTCCAAGAGGCTGTGAATATGGGAATCTGAAGCCGAAGCGGATGATCGACCTGGTGTTTGAGTTTAGTCACCAAGATTTTGAGCATTCGGCCCCGAATTGGGAGGCGGATTATGAGGCAATACAGAACAAGTTCAAGGAGAAAGGGTACAGAGAAACAAAAACAAAACGAAACAGCGGAAAAATAACCAAAACAGAACGTGAAAAGAGAAAAATAGTAGTACAGAAAAATGACTTGGTTTCTAAATCTGCCTAAAAACTCTATCTGCAGCAGCTATCGTGTTTTGGATGTCTTCCGGTGTATGTGCCAAGCTTGTAAACCCAGCCTCGAACTGGGACGGAGCAAGGTACACATCTTCCTCCAGCAGTCCCCTATGAAACTTTGCAAACTTTGCGGTGTCACTCTTTTTCGCGTCCTCAAAGTTGTAGACGGGCCCTTCAGTGAAGAAAAACCCGAACATGCCGCTTATATATCCACCACACATTGCATGCCCGGCTCTCTTCCCGGCATCTACGATACCTTGAACGAGTTCTCCTGTGATCTTGTCCAGGTATTCATAACTTCCTGGCTCCCTCATCCTCTTAAGGGTATGAATCCCAGCAGTCATTGCTAATGGATTTCCACTCAGGGTCCCGGCTTGGTACATCGGTCCTGCTGGTGCCACCATTTCCATAATCTCCCTCCTTCCACCGTATGCACCAACCGGCAGTCCGCCACCAATGATTTTCCCGAGTGTTGTTAAATCGGGAGTAATGCCAAAATACTCCTGTGCTCCACCGTAAGATAAACGGAATCCAGTCATCACTTCGTCAAAGATGAGGAGAGCGTCATATTCTTTGGTGAGCTTGCGTATACCATTAAGGAAATCAGATTTAGGAGTAATGAAGCCAGAGTTGCCAACAACCGGTTCGAGGATGACTCCAGCGATTTCTCCTTTGTGACTCTCAAAGAGAGCTTCCACAGCCGGCAAGTCATTGTACGGGGCGGTTAGAGTATCAAAAGTGGCTGCCTTCGGAACACCAGGCGAGTCTGGAAGTCCTAACGTGGCCACTCCACTACCAGCCTTGACAAGGAATGGATCGGCATGGCCATGGTAACAGCCCTCAAACTTAATGATCTTCGGTCGGCCAGTGTATGCACGGGCCAAGCGGAGCACACCCATGCATGCTTCTGTACCCGAGTTCACAAATCGAACCATTTCTATGCTTGGAACTGCAGCGATCACAATTTCCGCCAGAACATTCTCTAGAAGACAAGGTGCACCAAAGCTCGTTCCTTTCTTCATCGTTTCAGCCAGAGCTGCAAGTACCTGAAGGTAAGTGTCATTCCAAGATAGTTGAGCATATATTAAAACCGTCTCTGCTACTACCAGAGAGGCATCCTAGTCAAACAGAATACGATGAAGGTTCAACTAAACTATACTCCGGAACAAGAACAACGTGAACCGACCACAGAACTAAGAAGATCAACAGAAGGGAATAAAAGTGCAAGAAAAAAGACTAAAACCTCATCATCTGCGTGCCCGATTATCGCAGGTCCCCACGAACCCACATAGTCAATGTACTCATTTCCATCTATGTCCCACATGTGAGAGCCCTTAACAGAATCAATCACAATAGGCTGTCCACCAACAGATTTAAAAGCCCGAACAGGGGAATTCACACCTCCAGGCATTAACTCCTACAAAACGAAACAAAATTTGCATCAGCAAGCACTAGCAGATACTGAAACAACATTCATTGTACGGCTTCAGATGCGGAAGAAAAAGTTCAAACAACGCATACAAACAACAATAAGTGGAGATTGAATACCCGACTCTCCAAGTACATTTCCAAGCAGAAATATGAACAACAAAGCAATACGAAACTGGAAAAACAGTTGCATTCCACATCAAGGTCGCCCTTCCGAAAACTAGTAGATTTGATTTCAGAACCTTACTCAAACAGCTCGAATTGAGAAATCCAAACTTAAATTTCACCACTTTTTAAAACATGATCAAGATTAAAGCTTTCGGTACATTCCTGTGTAATCTCAAATCCTATATATTTCCATATTTCTAACAAAATCCTACATCTCCAGATCATCTAAAATCCACCATTTCAAAGTTCCCAGATTCTCTACCAAACTTTCTCACGCCCAACGGTTCACTACAAACTCCACAACCCACTCACTCAAAACCCACAACAACTATTACAAAAAGTAGGCACAGATTGGGTAAAATGTTAATTGTACCTTGGCCGCATTGAAAGCCTGCTCGGATTTTTCGAGAGTGAAACTCTTCTTCTTCTCGTCGAGGGAGACGGCCATCTTGACGGTGCAGAACCGCCGGGACGATTGCGAAAACCGCGAGGTGGGTCTCTGAGAAAGCTTTGGGGTCGAGCAGTAAAGCCCGACGGCTGCCCCGGGGATTGTGTTCGCCATGATTGCTCTGAAGCTCTCGTGGAGCTGTTTCGATGAAGAAGATAAAGCGTAAGAAGAAAGTAAGACCAGGACCTTAGACTACGGATTACATAGGAGATGAAAGCCATGCGGGTCGGGTTGGTTTTTCGGGCTGTTCAAGGTCAACTTTACTTGGGCTCATTCCGAGCCGGCTGACGTGGCCCAAAACCCAACTACTACCTTTTTATTGGGTTTGGTGAGAATTGGAGGTCAGTGAAATGGAAAGTCTAATTCCAAAAAGTAAATAAGAAATAAATTATGTAAACTATCTTAAATTAATTTTATAAACATTTTAACTTAAAAATATTTAAATTTCGATAAATATTGAAAAATTATTAAACCAACACTATGAAAGAATATGAAGTGCATGAAAGAATATGAAACACATGGTACAAATGTTTTGTTAAGATGGTAGAGAGAAAAATTGAAAGAATTGTAAGAGAAAAGTCAATTTTGTGTGGATGTTTGAACAAATACATAGGTATTTGTAGAGTTTTTTTAGTGAAATTTGAGTTAAATAATTTTTTTAAATTATTTTAGCCATTGGATTTACATTGGGTTCTTTAAATCTTTTTTTATCATTGAATTTGATCATATTAGATTTCAACTGTTAGATTCAATAAATTTATAAATATAAAGCTAAAAAAAAATTAAAGATGAATTTGGGCCGTTGGATTAGTCAACGGTCCAAAGATCCAAACTGTTGGATTAAATCAAAGAGTTGTTAGGCTCTCAATTCTTGCCTACAAGCCCTTTTATTTTGTAGACATGCCCATGTGCATGGGACCCAACATGTCTGGTTTGGAAAAATTGGGGCCGTGAGATTCAAACAGACGCATCAAATCCCATGTTGGTGGCCTCTATTGGGCACGTTCAGTCGCACCAATGGGGTTAAACCTAAAAGTTGGCTTGTATTTGGCCCAATTTTGAGTTTTAACCCAAAATAAAATTTTAGGCCAAGGGTTGGAGTGAAATAGGGTGGATTTATAAGCCAAATTTTGAGACTTACTTCAAGGGTTGAAGTTAGTCTTAGTGTAAAATATCACAGCCCATAAGCTACACATGTAATGTATTGAGCAATTTAGAGAAAAGTTTAGAGAAAATCAAGGTTATAAGGGAGTCATGCAATGTCCTTACTTAAATAAAAGTACAGATAGATATAGATATTAACTTATTTATAATTTTCACACTCACAACGCCTTTAAAATTAGGGGTGTGATTTCTACACATCCTTTTTTACTTTTCTCACGCCTTTTTGGTTTTTGATCGTCGGATCAAATAAATTGAAGAAGATCAATGGACAGAAATTAACAAGGAGTGTGTGAGTAGTACACACCCCTAAAATTATACTGTATCAAATATTTAATTATTTTATTTCACAGTTAATTAATCTCAAAGCATAACAAAAATAGTTATTTCTAAAAACTCATTTAATACCAAACTAACCCTTAGTCTTTGAATAAAAGCATCTCCTATACTAAGTTCACCAAAATTTGGATTGTACAGGTCTTGTTGCATTGAAGTTGCTTTTAAAGCAAAGTCCAAAAATAGTGGGCACAATATTTTATAATATTGACGCGATAACTGACTTTAACATGTGAGGTAACAAAAGATACATAGAGAACCGCACCTTAAAAGAGTCTTTTAGGCATTTCGCAAGTAAAAAACCAGAGAAACGAATCAGAAAGCAAAGATTCAAAAGCATCAGCAATGAAATCTCTTTTGCCAAACAATATATTCTTAAGAAACATTCCTCCTCCAATATCAACACACAACTTTCAATTTTCCCATCCCATATTTCTGCCACGATACTACTATTCTTACTATATACAAAATAAACCCCAAATATTCTCCTTCCGTCCTTGACACCGCCGTGACATTTTTACCCATATCCATCTTCAGAACTCTTAGCTTTTGCCACTCTAATCCACGATCCACAAGAATGATATAAAGCAAAAGCAGAGAAAGGGCAAATTGGGTATTTCGATACCAGCTACTTAATCCTGCTTTGGGTGCTTTTATATATTTCTGTCTTTTTCTTGTATTAACCATTGTAATTAGGCGATTGATTGTTTTATTACTACCATATTTAAAGGCACGAGACCGAGGAGACCGAGAGCTTGTAGCTGAAAGTGTTGGCGTACTGAAACGACACCGTACCGCCGCTGACAAGGGGCTGGCCGTCGTTGACCAGGCAGTCGTTGTAGCGGAGGCGCTTGAAGATCTTGGGGTTGACGAGGCGGGCGGAGCTGAACCAGCCGCAGGCGACGTGGATGTGGGAGATGTGGCAGCCGGTGGCGCACGTGTTCATGATCTCGACGGTGTATGTGGGGATGCCACTTGGCAGCGGGGGTGTGGGGCCCTGGTTTATCACTATGTCTGCCTTGCTGCACTTGTCTCCCCGAATCCTGTTTGGTTCCTCCATTGCTGCCGCTGTAAAACAGGAAAGCAGATGATATAAATATACACTGTAATATAGAAGAGCAAAATAAAACAAAAATTTATGATTAGGGTCTTTAATCATAATAAGGTTCAGGTAGTAGCTTGAGTACAACTGCGACTTTGTATTCGAGTTCTACACGTAGTTACCTTGGTGACCTTAATGCAACAAAGTCCTTATTGCTAAACATTACAATGTGCGCACTACCAAGCTCTTCGATAAGAGAAATTCTTGAATACGGCAACTCTGTCACGTAACTTGTCCACCTGAAGTGATCTCTAAATTCAAGTCTTATACTCATTTTGGTGAACGCGAATACAAGAGAACTAGTTTAATATGTATTCTGAGTGAAGTGATGAGTCACTGACGCTGGCTAAGAATCTCTCTTACAAAAAGGGTCGAGGAAAGGGGAAAAGATTCTCCGAATTTCTTTCACCAAGGCCACCAATAGCTAAAAACAGAAAACTTCTTTAAAAATTATAATAATTTTAGTCGTTTGATTAAATTTTAAAAATTCAAGTCACTTGATTCGATGACCTTGGTGGAAGAGATCATGAGAAGATCTCTTGGGTGAGGAAAGCATTTGTAGACAAAACACACTTTTTCTAGATGCGTCACAGGGATTATAAACGACAAGTAAAAACACAGACAAATCAAACCCAAAAAAGGCTAATGGAGATGGGACCTATCAAAGCTTCTGCTTTCAATGTATCACCTATTCATGTTTTGCTTTTCAGCGATGTCTTAACTTTTTTGTGTTTGGCAATTTAGCAATTCAGAAAAAGATAATGACGTGTTACCAATTAAAACGATGCGTGTTAATTAAAATTTAAGTAATACTTTAATCATTAACTATTTTGTTATTTAGTTTTTAAAATTTAATTTACATATTTCGTCTTTCTAGTATTAGTAAAAGACAAAACAGGGACAAAGACTATTCGTCAAGACGCTCTTTCACTTCACACAACGGCCTTTTCCATGTGTCGACATTTACTTGCAAGAAAATAGAAAAAGACAAAACGCAATTGGCATTCATTATATGCAGCAATTGGCAGACAGCTATGAAAGTGAAGTAGGGCTTATTTGTACGGGAAATGATTTCCAAATTTATATTCCCTCCTCTTGATTCTGGTAACATAATTGAATAAATAATTGAGAATGCAAAGGTGATTTTTTTTTAAAATAATTATTTATAAATTTTTTGACACCTCATATTTTTGTCACAATATTTTATAATATTAACACAAAAATTAACATTAAATTACAAGGTAACATAAAATTCTTGAAGAGTTTTATTTTTGAAAAAAAATCTCTTTAACATTAACTTCATAAACTCTTTGCTACCTCAAAATTTAACATAAATAATTTAAGAAACAAAAGTAACCAAGAAAAAGCGAGAAACGAGAACAAATTGTGAAAATCAATTCCAATTTGCAAAATAAAAAAGAGACCCGTAAACTATGATTTGCATAGAAATGTTCTCTAGTGAGTAGTGACCACTAAATTTACGACCGCTCGTTATTAAATTCAACAATAAATGACCATGTATCACTAATCACCGGATAATCAAAACAACGAATGCACATATAATATTCTTCAACAGTATATTTTTATGCAAATACTTTTGATTCAAATGGGTGACAACAAAAGAGGGAATGAAAGATATTGGAACATTTGAGATCCCATTTAAAAGATACCCCACACGGGGAAGCAACAAGTATTGCCAACGAGGGGTCAAAGAGCGAAGGGTGCACGTTGGCATATACCTTCTGACACCTATTTATCATCCCCTCTGAAAAAAAAAAAACAATGCCCAAATATTCACTTGCGAACAAATGGGTAACGAATTCTGGTTTGTCTCAGCATCACCATTTTAGAAAAACCTCCATGCATTTAAATTCCCCAATAAGTATACAATTTCATGGAATGAATGATTTAAATAAACTATTTATCCAGGGACCTCCATGCGTTTCAATTAACTAATTGAAGAAATTAAATTAATTATCACTAATAATTTGAATTAATCGCTTACCACGAGCAAGCAGCTTGCGGTGGACTGCAGTGAGTGTGGAGTTCATAGTTTCAGACAATTCGGACTTCAAATTTCCAGCTGCAAACAAAATTCAAAAACCAAAAATCATCAAAATTATAATAAAAAAATATAAGGCGGAAAGTGTGAAAATAACAGAGAGTTGGACAAGAAATTAAGTAAAATTAAAATTGGAGAGATGACAGACACATGGACCCCTTGTGTTTGCAAAAGAGATGCCATGAACAAACAAAAAGCAAAAACGGAAAAAAGCAAATTAAAATATAAAAATCAAAAGCAATAATTAGATAGGGAATTCTATAAGAATATAGAATCTAAGCATAAAAACAAATAATGGCGTGCGTTGTGTGAATCTTCGGCGGTAGGATCCAAACGACAAGTCGTCCTCCGTACACGTACCTCCGTCCTGTCCAGGCGCGAGCAGCAGCACCGCTGCAGCCACGATTCCGAAGAGAAGCAGCGACGCCACGACCGCAACGACTCGCCGTTTCGTCATCGCGTAAGTGAGTCGAGTTGAAAATGAACTCGGTTGCGAGATCGAGAGTACTGAGTCGACCAACGAGTTACCGAGCAAGCTTAGAAGCTCTGCAGTGAAGAAAAAACAAGTGAGAGGTTGAAGGAATCGAAGAAATTATATCACGTCAAAAATCAATCAGATAAATCAGTCAAAAATAACAGTAGCCGTCGATTTCGAGAGAGAGAGAGAGAGAGATTGTGAGGGCTGAGATTTGACTTGCACAAAGTGGGAAGGACTCACGGGGAGGACGACAGAGCTAGAGAGGCTACACGGTAGGCTTTTCGTGTAGGCTCAAAACAGGCAAAACGACGGCGATTTGATGTTTGGAGTGCCAGAGCGGCCAGAGAGCTAGGTGTTTTCACAAAAGAGGAAACCGAGACCTTTCCTCTCCGAATTGTCGAGGAAAACGCTGCGTTTCGGTGCCGAATCGCTGCTGCGAGCGAGATACAATTGCGTGTGTGGGAAAATGTGGATTTTCAGGGCACGTTTTGTGCAGCGAAATTACTGGAGCAAGAGAGAGAGAGAGAGAGAGAGAGAGAGAGAGAGAGATAGAGAAAACAAACAGGCTGTAAACAGTGGTACAGAGAGGTACAAGGGCACAGAGCGCACAAAAATGGCAGACATTGTTGGCTCTGCGGAGAGAAAAGCTCCAAAGCGACAGAAATGGCAGAGCGAAATCGCAAATGAAGCCGATCGCATTTATTTGTTTTTTCTACTAGTCTCGAAACCTTTACATATATATAAAAATACAGAGACTGTATGTAGAGATTATTGGAACTAGACGACGTCGTACCTGGATTAGGGTTTCGGGGAGGGGGGCAAGAGGAAGAAGACGAAGAGGAGGGGAATGTGGGAGGTCGTGCGTGTGATCCTCTGGGTGTTTGGTTTCGGAGCTGAGTGATTATAAGGTGAGTGTTAATCGAGATTAATTAATTGAGTGTTTAATTAATTAATGAGGGATTAAGGCGCACGTGGGGGAGTTAACTGTAACTGATGGGAAAAATGAATGATTAGGTAATTTATTCAGTTTAGAGGAGGAACGGAAGGGGAAATGTTGAGAATGTGGGTGGGGATCGGGGACCACACGGGGGACGTTTGGGAATTCTGCCATTGCACGTACGTGGTGCCTGTCAAGATTTTTTTTTAATGATTATCCGTTTTTTTGGTATTTGCTGTTTTTGGACATGGGCAGAGCATAATTTTGTAGAAGTATTGCTTAACATGGACATGGATGATATTGTCCTTTCATTTTAAGTTTTTTTTTTTTTTTTTTTTCAAAAGATGGGATTTGATTGATTAAATTGAAATGGAAATATTGGTCGCCATTATATTGAATAAGAAATTAGGGCCTAAAGCACCGCACAACGAGGTTTTTCCAAACGATATTATCTACATCAAAAGGATAAGAGAGTAGACTAAACCTCACAATGAGTTAGTAATAATGTGGTTCAAATTCGCATTTAGTGAAAATCGAATTCCAGACTTCTTACTTACTAATAAATAAAAGTACCGTTAGACCATAATACTAAGTGGCAACTCAAATTTTTTTTTTTTTTTGGACTAAGTCAAGGGTATCCCAAAGGCTTCCGAGGCACAAGGACTAATCCCTCCGGCGCAAGTGAAATGCTCCAACTATGCATTGCAACACAGTGCCTGGCCACTTTGACAACTTCAGGGTGCGAACTTAGGCTGGGGAGCAAACCCAACTAGGCAAGAACTACTAGGCCACTTGCAGTGGTTAACTCGAGGCCAAATTTTGAAACTAAAGAAATTAGTTTTCAATTTCAATGTTTTGAAAAATAAAAATAGTTACCAACAAAATTTAAGTTTTCAATTTTTTTTGAAAAAAATAAAAAAATAATTAGTAAACGGCTCCTTATTATTTTTGGTGAATAGAATTTATTTACTTTTCTTTGTTAAACTGTTTTTTTATGGAACACCTCCTTGAAACAAAAAGGATGATAGCTAGGACTCGTTCAATTGGTGCTATGGTTTGAGCCAGCTACTAATGTTATTTAAACACACAAAATAGATCACATTGTTGACATTTTAACGGAAAAAATTATATTATATGTGATACTCGCCAATAAATCGATTTTACGTCTAAATAACATTACTCCTATATTTTATAGACTATTTGTTTAATGTTGTTTCGCGAGTTAATTTTAAGAGCAACGCTCAAACAAACATGGGTCAAACCGAAGCAAGCACTTCACCCCAATTAGGGGAATTACTAACATACAACAGAGTTATCTTCATATGTGGTGTACCTTGTCCAATAATGCATTGATATGTGCAAATTTTTTACCATATGACAATGTATTATTAAATCGAGATGTCATGTGTTGGTGAACTCGTTCCAATAAGTTACGGTCTTTTTCATTGGGGTTAGAGAGTGGCCCAGATGGTGTGGGCAAGTGAGTGGTGACGGATGAATGAACGAGCTTTACTTTATATTTTCCCTACACACTATGTTTACTAGTCGAAAATGGTGGATTGCTTGATCGATAGGCTTTTCTATTTAGTTTCCGCGTCTTCAAACTTTCTTCTCCTCCTTAATGTAATAAATGTTTTCTTTAAAAATGGATTTCGTGGTCAATGTGATTACGTTGTCACATAATCAAAGATTATTTTACTAAATGTGAGTATTTAGTACCTATAATTGTGTTAGCTTAGAAATTAGGGCATCATCACAAACCAAATTAGTCTGAGTTAATTATCATCGATGAGTCAGCGGAGTAGCTAAAACCTTTCTTCAATTGGATACAATTGTGAAAAGAGTAATGCTAGATAAATCAAAATTTTAAACTATATTTACAAATCAAATAATGTGTCGCCAATAGAAAATAAGTATTTTAATCAACATTTAACTGAAAATAAGCACATAACCACCATGGGGTGGCCTAGTGATGGGGGATGAATTCCAGGCCCATATTCGACAAGGCATGTTCTGAGTTCGATTCCTAGTGCTGGTGAATTGCATGATGGTGGCTAGGGAGATGCTGAAATGCCTTTATGAGTCTTCTTGACCTGTGGAAGGCTGGACTGTCGTGGCACAGCCCCCAAACCCTAAACCTCATAAGCCTCTACAAGATGGTGGCCAGAGAGACGTTGAACTGCCTTTATGAGTCTTCTCGGCCCGTGGAAGGCTTAACTGTCATGGCAAAGCCCCCAATCCCTAAACCTCATAGGCCTCCACTGCTTGTGCTGCGCCGTGGGCTTGCCCAAGGGCATAAGTTTGGGTTGTAGCTCTCTGCATCTAAACCCTTAATTTTATTTATTTTATGTTTTATTTTTGTTAAATTTTTGTTTTTTCCATACCCAACACCAAACTATCATTTTCATGTTCTACAAAATGTATTTTCGGTGAAAATTTTATTATAATCCATGTAAAAAAAAAAAAGGATGTTGATGCACAAAATCAGTTCGATCTTGGAACAATGTAAATCCAACCGTGAATCACACAAACGCATAAGAACACAAAGATATATCATGGTTCACCTCAAGTTGAGGCTATGTCCACACTGGTGTTGATTCCATTTCACTATGTAAATGAATGTTGAATATACATAGAGGTTATAGAGACAGTGTTTGCTTTCTTTGCTATTTGTGCTCTCTGTTTTCGTTATCTGTTTTCTTTGTGTGTTATGATTCCCCCTTAAGTGAGGGTGAGGAGCCCTTTTATAAAATAAAGGTTTCCTCATCTTTTACATGAATCATGGGTTAAGTCATGAAGCCCAAATACCGAGGCCCAATATATAGTACAACAGGAGTCCCCCAATTCTTCAGTTAAGAGAGTCTTTTGGCTGGAGACTTTAAATTTAATCCATGTGCGGGCCGAAGTGACAAGATGTCGTCCAGAACTAGTACTCGACACGAGACAATACTCAACATGAAGCAATACTCAGCTAAAGGTAGCACACGTGGCGAGGCTACTCGGCTAGAGACAATGCTCCCGGCAAGGCGGTTGCTCAACTGGAGGTAGTGTTTGTTGCGAGGTGGCTAGACTTGTGGCGTTCTTCATTGTGAGTATGCACCCGACGTCAGTGTGTGCTCATTATGAGTTAACTCTTGACATAACTCCAGTCCGCTTGTCGGGTTCGCATATTGGGTCTATGTGTCGGATCCGCGAATCAGGTCCATAAGTCGGGTCTTTGAGTCGAGGCCATACGTAAGGTCTTTGAGTTAGGTCCACAAGTTGGGTCCATGAGTCGAGCTCAAAGGTGTCTAAGTTTGACGGTGTCCAATCTCGTAAGTGCCCAAACGAATGGGTGTCTAAGCTCGTGGGTGTCCAAGCACATAGGTGTCCAAATGAGCGAGTGTCTGAGCAAGTGGGTGTCCGGTCAGACAACAGATTACCATTCAAACTAAATCTTTGTCACCATAAACATGTGGCTCGTCAGTCTATAAGTTGGTAGGCTTCTTTAATCAGTACCAATGTTGCTCAATAATTCCTGACAACAAGTGACAGTATAATTATGAACGTATAATGAATAAATCAATCGACAAAGTTATAAATCAAATTGACAGTTTGTGCCTACTACACATAAATAATTTATTAAGTTGTGTGGTAAACCACATGTTGCATAAGTGACATAGTTAAGGGCAGTCACTGAATCACTAGGCAATGAATAAATATTTGCACAAGTAACCGGCTATGTAAATATGTGTGATATGGGTAGTGAAATATGAGCATGTACATGTGATAATTATGAGGTGAATACCACAAAATGAAAGGACGTGATGTCTGATTATGTCACATGGCATAGGAATAGTGATGTGCCGAAAGACTATCATCATTATAATAAAATATTTAAACACACATATCTGTATTGTGGAGTGTGCAGAAGCCAGTGATATATCACCACAAATTTAAATAATAAAATTTTGTGTGATGTGCTTTGCCACGTTTTTGACAGTGATCATGTGATAAACCATTAATAATAATGTAAAACATATTATTATAACATGTCATCCCGTTCATTTAGGCAATTGTGCTGGCGTTTCCACTGTTTTTCTCAAAAAACAGCTCCTGCTTTTCCACTTGGTGCTTTTCAAAAAGCACTTTCCCCTTTCAAATTGATGATAAAGGTCTCGTGGTGCAAATATAATAGTAATAAAATAATGATAGTAGTAATGATAGTATGTGATGTGACCCGGCATATAAGCACATATCAATAGTCATGTAATCTTAATATAAGGACAATGGGGATATAGAGCGTAGCTTGCCAATATGGCACTTAACTATTAGTGAAAGTTTTGTGAGGTGCCGCACTCATGTAACAAATATCACAAAATAATAATAATAAAATATTAAATAATAAACTAGTTAATGAATCGAAAGAAGACTTATCTTCTTCGTTGGTTTTTCCACGGGTGGCCACGGCGAGTTTGCAGCACCTTCGTTTGGGTTTCGTAGGCCGATCCACGACAGTGCAGCTGAAGGAAAGCCAATATTGTAAGCTCCGGCAACCATATTGAGAACACTGAGCCCGCCCACAGTGAAAGTAGCAACACATGCGCCTACTCCTCACGACCGCCCGTAGCTGTCAGCAACATACCCGGCGTTGAGTTCGTTGTAGTAATCGATGTTACGGAGCCCGGGCTCGGCAATGAGGTGGTTGAGCAGAGTCAATTTAAAGTCACCGGGGACAGTGAACACGTCAGTGACTCCGATTTGGACGAGTCGGCGAGCGAGGTGGCGACTAAGAGTGGTGTCGCGGGAGTTGATCACAATAGAAGAGGCAGAGCTCTGGATTGCCGAAGTGGCACTGTTGGGGAGGCTCCCGACGTCGGTGTACGCTGGCTTGTAGACATCGAGGGATCCAATCTTTGTGTCCATAAAGGGTACTGGGATATGAATGTACTCAAAAACCATTTTTGAAAACTACTTGGAAAAAAGAAAAGATGGGAACTTTGTAATGGGATTTGGGGTTTTTGGAATTTGGTTTTGTGTGAATTTCATTGTGGACCGTGGTGGTGTGAGGGTTTCACAGAGATAAAACAAAAAAATTAAAGAGAACCGATATATCTTTTCATGTCGATTCCCACAGACGGCGCCAAGTGTTGATGCACAAAATCAGTTCGATCTTGGAACAACGTAAATAGGGGTGGGCATAAAAACCGGCGAACCGGAAAATCGAATCGAACCGTGACAAAAAAACCTGTAAAAAACCGCGTTGACCAAAAAATTCAAAACCAGAACAAAAACCGAACCGAACCGTTTCAAACGGTTCCGGTTCCGGTTTGGAAATATTAAGAACCGGAGGAACCGAACCGAACCGCTTTTAATATAAATTATTGTTTTATTATTATTTTTATATAAATAAGACATTTTTTCAAGAAGATCATGTGCATAAGCCTAATATTTTTCTTCACCTCTCTTCCCCTCCTTTGTTGTTTTATCACTTTTCTCCGCCTCCATTATTTTTCTCTATTCTTTTCCAGTATGTTATGCATTATGTACACTTTAGTTTTAGTTTAAAATCTATACTTTGGTCTTGATATGAGCCTTTTTATCTTTTGATTTATATTTATATGCACACTTACTATCAACTGGTCACAAATCTTGTAGATTTAGTAGTGGAAAATTTGTGGTTGAAATATGTGTTTGATATTATAAGTAAAAAAAATAGAAAAAAAAAAATATATATATATATATATAAATATAATTTTGGTTAGAACCATAAACTGGCATGAACCGAACCGTACGGTTTTAGTAAAAATTTAAGCGAAACCGGACTGAACCGAACTGTTGAAATTTTTCGATTTCGGTTCCGTTTTGAGGGTGGAATCGGACCAAACCGGATCGTGCCCACCTCTAAACGTAAATCCAACCATGAATCACACAAACGCACAAGAACACAAAGATATATCTTGGTTCACCTCAAGTTGAGGCTACATCCACACTGGTGTCGATTCCGTTTCACTATGTAAATGAATGTTGAATATACACGAAGGCTATAGAGGCAGTGTTTGCCCTCTTTGTATCTGTGCTCTTTGTTTTGGTTATCTGTTTTCTTTGTGTGTTCTGATTCCCCCTTAAGTCGAGGCTCAATATATGGTACAACAAAGGATATAAATCTATATAAAGCAACGTAGGAAGAAAAAAAAATTCAATACAAAAATGTTCACCAATCCTCCTTGAAGGACGTCTGTAATACCCCATATTTAAAATAATAATGGTTATATATATGTGTATAATTATTTTTATGCAATGATTTTATTGAGTTTCTTTATATATACTATGAGTACAAAAAAAAAAAAAAAAACTTGTATTTTTGGCATGTAAGTTATTAGGGATTCTTTCACTACAAAAAATATATTTTTGTGCCTAACTAATAATCTTATACTCAAATGTCTCTAACTAGAGAGATTTCTATTTTATTAATTTTTTTTTTTTGCATCCTCATCAAAATTTTGTAACTTTGTCTGGTAACTGTGTATCTTATACGTATATATGCATTAGTTTGATTTGTTAACGTTTCTACTTACCCTTTTCATGCCAATAGCAACTAAGTTACCCTTGCTAGCATTTTTTATCTTTAAAAAGTGAAGTGTAAAAAGCTTGGAGAGTTAAGCTCCAAGAGGTGGGAATTTTCAAGTAGAGTTAGCTTGATTTTTCCTCCAAAGGATGAGATGGAAGTTGGTAATTAATAGAAGCTAATAATTAGAGTGAAGATGTGGAGTCTATAGCATGTGTATGTTAGTCTATTTGCATGTAGGTGGCAACACTTTGAGGTATTAGAAGTGCTTACTCATCAATCAATCTATAGGAATCTTAATCATTAGGATGATATTCACCACTCTAAATAGAAGAAGATGACAACTTATTGTGGTTAGAACATTTCACGTGGCCTTTGATGCAAGGAACATCTGGCATGATATTCATTAACTTAACACTTATTATTTTTCCGTTGGAACACATATCATTCTTAATGATTAGGAGAGCATTTGTTGCCTTGTTATTGGAACACATTTCATGGTAATGATTAGCACAATACTTGGTTTCTTTCTATTGGCACACTTGGGAGATTCTTTGGAGATGAAGATGTCATGCAATCTCTATAAAGGAGGGAGCAAGAACCAACGGATGACATGGAAAAAAGAGAGAGGAAGAAGAATAAGAAAAAAAAAAGAAAAAGAACAACTCCAACAAAAAGTCATCTTCCCTTTCATATTACCTCCTTATCTTTCTTTTACATGTTCTTAGGGCTTTAAACCATCTTTCATTGTATTTGTAAGTCCCTCATATATAGTGAAATACAATGAAAGCAAACCCAGTGGATGTAGTCAATTTGGCGAACTACTTAAATCTTGTGTTGTTTATACATTTACATTTTGAGATCATTTCCATGAGAGCACTTCCACCAAACCATTCAAAATCTCCATTTATTTCCCTTGAGAATGATGTACAAATAAGTGTGAGACAAATTCCAGAAAAATACATGAGACCTTACCCAACAAATCTCTCCACCAAACTCACTGTCATTTTCATCTGTCAAAAGAAAGATATCCAAAAACTAGAAATTCGTCCCGCCTATTTAACAGACCAAAACACCAACATCCATAGATAATATCATTTTACTTTCTTCATAAGAGTTGTTCGTCTGTCTCTCTATCATGATATATCCAAATTTCAGGAAAATCCAACTGTGCGATCGTCCAATATGTTTGAAATACCAACTCAGTCTCTAATCCCGCAGAAAACTGGACAGCCATATTATGAGTATCAAAACCCCATTTTTTCGTAGCTCCGATCAAAAAAATTCATTCACAAAAGTTGTTCCTTATCATCTCCTGTATAACATATCAAAAAATCATGACAATACAATCTAAGTGCTGACTGGTACCTTAGTTCAAACAGCTGACTTTCGGTTGAGTTAGCCTTCTCTGCCAACCTCTTTGCATGGCCAACATCTCTAGTTTCTTTCGCTCACTTTCATGGAAGCTTTTCAGTAATCTGACTCCTATTACATATGTAAAATTTCAGTTATATTAAAGAAGAGGAAGGGGAAGTGGCGAAGGAAGAAAGAGAACAAGAGGGAGGAAATGAAATTGAAACAATAAAAAATGAGGAAATGGTAACGTATTGTTTATCATTTATGTTGATGTTAAAGATTATTACTTTGTTGTTAATATTATGATTATATTACTATTGTTATTAACTAATTTCATTTATGTTGAAGCTTACAGGCTTGTTAAAGAAAATATGATTATTGATATCTATGTGAACATGACACATACATATACATTGAAAAGCAAGAAAGAGAGTTCAATTGTGTTGAGTTGTAAGGATATTCAAGGATGAAAAATGCCTTGAATATAAAATAATGAACCTTGTATACGTTAGGCGTCGGGGAAAGGGCTTGAGTATATAACCGGTTGGTTATAAAATAATAAATTCTTGTATATGTCAGGCGTCGGGGGAAGGGCTTGAATATACAATTGAGTGTCGGGGGAAGTGCCTATATAAGAAAGTAAAAACTGAGAATTTAATAACAAAAAATGGGTTTAAGGGATCAACATGAGTTAATTCATATTCTAAGGTATTCGGAGCCAAGTGGTATAAGCATGGTATGGGATGTGCATGCTTAGGTGCCTTAGGTATGTGTTGATGGGATTAGAAGGGAGTGAGTACATTCATCCATCTCATTTGCATATATTTCATGCATTTGAAAGAATTGTTACAATTTAATTATTATTTTATTGTGAATTAATTTGTGCACTATAATTATTCCGCTACGTATTCAATAAATTATATGTGGTAAACTCAAGTTTTATCATGTAAGATTTTGTGATGTGATGTGACACACCCCGACCCAGATATGTCCACTAGGACTCCGAATCGAGCTGTGATGGCCGACACCTGGAAGGTGACGAAGCCATAAAGTGTAGTGGTGTGGAAAATATGAGTAAATTTAAACCTAATAGTGCCTAAATATCATAGTGTGCTAGTGATTGGAAGCGAACCCATCTCACACGTGATGATAGAGCATAAGTGAAGTACAGTAGGGTGGTAAAAATTATACCCCCAAAAGTAGCTACCAATTTTGAGACTTGCCAAGAATCCTCGTTGATACGAACCTTATCAGTTATAACCTGGAAGGACACAAAACAAATATGTCAGTAGACAAAATAAACTTCAAAAATGTCTTTCTTTTTAGCAGTATACCCAGAGAATACTAATACTTAGGTTATCAATCATATTGAAGGATGGTAAACCAAAACATACCATGTCGAGTATCTCAGCAACAACCATGTAAGTAAGATGAAATAACTTAATATAAATGAACGTCAATCGTAGTCACCTATAGTGACCTATACGACTTATCCATATCTCATCTATCATATCACATCGATTAAGGGCTAGCACATATCTCATCAATCACATAACATCAATCAGGTGCTAGCACGTGAGTCGGAGTCACCTATAGTGACCTGTACGACTCACCCACATCTCATCAATCATATAACATCAATCAGGTGCTAGCACGTATCTCATCAATCAGGTGCTAGCACGTGAGCCGGAGTCACCTATAGTGACCTGTATGACTCACCCACATCTCATCAATCATATAACATCAATCAGGTCCTGCACACGAGTCGGAACCACCTAAAGTGGTCTGTACGACAAGCTGGGTGTAAATAAATACGCTCGAGTGCTACGATCACGTGAAGGCTGTGCGAAGTATCGCAAGTCACCTACGAGTCAGAACCACCTATAGTGGTCTGTACGACAGGCTGACACCTACCTTGGAATCCAAGGTGAGCGTAAGGTGCGGGAGGTGAACGATCACATGAAGGCTGTGCGAAGTATCGAAAGTCACCTACGAGTCGGAACCACCTATAGTGGTCTGTACGACAGGCTGGCACTTACCTTGGAATCCAAGGTGAGCGTAAGGTGCGGGAGGTGAACGATCACATGAAGGCTGGCCCTGGCCACGGGCAGAGCACTAACACCGGGGTGCAGGACAATGAATGCTACTTAAATCCATTCGTCACTAATTACCCTTCGATCATACTAACACTATAAACTCACCTGAACTTACCTTGATCTCCGCATCGTCGTGCCACGATGTGCAAACTGTATTAAATCACATACT
This sequence comes from Crataegus laevigata, assembly GCA_963580275.1. Classification (NCBI taxonomy): domain Eukaryota; kingdom Viridiplantae; phylum Streptophyta; class Magnoliopsida; order Rosales; family Rosaceae; genus Crataegus; species Crataegus laevigata. Next base: position 8,418,507 of record OY756953.1, on the reverse strand, counting down.
AAAATATAAACTAATTAAGACACAGCACTTATAAAATGTAATACCACAATTTCTCATTTCATTGTACAAAGATTTATAGTCCACATGCCAACACCAATTCATAAAACTAAAACATACCTTTTTACCAATTTCCTTCACATTACTCAATTCTCAAACAATGCTTTTGCATTAATTATTATATGGCTGTATCTAACATCTCGTTAGACTGCCTATGTACCCTAAACATGGATCAAGCCATTCATAGTTCACAATAATTATTTACTAGTGATAGTGTATGAATATATCTTGGTATAATCTACTCTTAACCTTCTCTTGATATTTCATAATATATGAATATATACATATATATATATATAATATAAATTTCTTAATTCCATTCAAAAGCAGTTATGGAATTATCAATCACATATATTTATATAATCAGAAAGAGAAGATCCACTCACCTGGGGTCCACGCTACAGCCCCCTAGCATGACTCTCGAGATATCTCAAATAATCCCAAATGATCACCGCCTAGCATAAATATCAATTCACGTCTCAGAATCCGCACTGAGAGAATGTACAATTAACATAAAACACAAACCTACAAATTTGATCCGGTAGATCCGTATCACAAATCTTCGATCCGTCACTTCCAATAATCAACATTAAACTTCTAGAAAAATACCCCAAAGTTTCATTACTATCCAACGGTTGGATCTCCACCAATTGCCAAAACCAAGTGGCGGTTAACGTTTTATTTACAAACTTACAATTCCAATTAGGGAAGATCCGTACGACGGATTCCCGATCCGTACGACGGATTCCCGATCCGTAAATTTCTATATTTCTCAAATATTACGTACTATAACATACTAAAGTTTAGTGACAATCCAACGGTCGAATCATTGATTCATATTTTGACCTATTACCGAATCGTAACGAATTTAGGTCCTAACGATCAATTTACGTCAATCCATCATAAAAAATAATATCAAGGTATTTAATAACACCTAAAAATGTCATTGGTGGCCCTCGGGCCACATGCCGCCACACGTGCCGCCGCGGGTGGCGGTTGGCCGCCCCGAGTCGCCAGAAAAATTCAACTTTCACTAAAAATTCTCAAAATTTGCATAATTAAAGATCTCAATGAGTAGAACAACTTTCATACCTTCGAGAAAGTCCAATTTGGCCTCGAAGACCTCCAATTTCACCAAAACTCGCAAGAACCCTAAGTTTGGGTGTGCACCAATTCGACCTCCAAACTTGCTCCGATGACACAACCATTGCTTGGGCTTTGCTCCTGGGTTCTAAGGGAGTCTATTGGTGGTGGAAATTGGAAGAAATTCTTTCGGGATTGGTGGATTTGAATACACACACCGGCCGCACCCTTAGTGCGGTTTCACCCATTTTAAGAGTCAAATCTTCCCAAATTTTGTGTGGAATAGGTAGAGGGTAGGTCAATATAGTGATTGGGAGTGATGGTTTGGCTCAATTCGCCGGAAAAATGGGTGAATTTCACCGGAATTGGAACCGGGTCGATAATGGGGCGCGGGTCAAGGGGAAACCCAGTTTCCCTCTCTTTCTCACCTTCCCTCCTTACTTCCCTCTCCAATTGGTCACTTACTTTCTCTCTCCTCCTCTTATTCCTCCCTTTCTTTTCCTGATTATCCTTTCCTTTTAATCCCCACCACACAAACTTTATTTCTTTTAATCTGGGCCGTCCATTTGGCCCTCAAATTTTCTGGAACTTTCCAACAATTTCATAAAGTATCAATTTTGCCCTCAACTTCAAACGTTAATAACTTCTTCGTTATAGCTCCAAATTTGAATCCGTTTGCGCCTACGCGACTGTAGCGACGAATGCTACAAGGCTATCCCAAGAGAAACAAATCTTAGGTGTCACTACGAGGCAGTCAACGCCAATCGAAGTATGTGCCTCGAAGGGCATTTTCGTAAACTCGCTTATTAAAATTATAAAAATCAAAATTTTTAGGGACAGGTTGTCACATGATGTATTGTGTTTCAGTTATTAATCAATTTTATTTTAATTTTTCCACCATATCTTGGTTGTAGAATTTATTTCTATAGCTAAGATATGGCTTACACCCTAACTCATGAATAGTCTTTATTCGCGGGTCGGGGCGTGACAACGTCACTAGAAAAAGGATATGATTGGTACTTTGTTACTGAACCTCCTTGAATTACGTCGCTAGAAAACTAGCGACTGCACTCAAGAAAAGTTGCTAGCTTCATACCGATCCCCCTGTTTCATTTTTTTTGGGTTAAATTTTCTTTTATTTTTCTTACCATAACAACAAACTATCATATTCATGTTCTTCAAAATATATTTTTTCATGCAAAATCCATTATAATTCATATTTAAACACTTGAAATCGGCAATTTAAAACCTAAATTTAAATATATTTTTCTAATTTTCAACTTTAAAAATCAATAAAAAAATAGCTTCGGGACCTTATAAACAATAGGATCGCGTCCAAAGGTTTTGCAATATTTTCCTTAACTCAGACATAAAATATTTTCTAAAACTAAAATTTCAGTTTTCTAATCGATTTTGAGACCTTTCACAACATTTGTTATAAGCCAAGGTTAGAGTAATTTTACTTGCAGCACATGTTTCCAAAAATTAATGAAAAATGGTTTCAAGACCTAATAAAGGATATAATCACATCCCAAGGTGTTGCAACATTTTCATTAATTCCCGCACAAAATATTTCCTAAAACTAAGAATTTCAAATTTTTCACAAAAAATGAGTTAAAAATCACGTTTTCAATCGATTTTGAAAACTTTTACGAGTTTTTATTATAAGCAAAAAATTTGAGTCATTCTGGTCGTACCACATGTTTCCTAAAATTAATCCAGGACATTCCAAAGATTTTTGACCCCTACAAATATCTTTGGGTGTCTCGCTTTTAGTTCATATTATTTTTCTATTTTTTTTTCAACTTTAAAAATCAATACAAAAATAGTTCTAAGACCTAATAAACGGTAGGATCACATCCAAATGTCTTGCACCATTTTCTTTGACTCATACACAAAATGTTTACTTAAACTAAAAATTTCAATTTTTTTTTCACAACAACTGTGAGTTACCCATGTTTTGCAATGAATTTTGAGGATGTTTACTGTCACATCCCGGCCCGGGGCGGACCACTTCCCGGGCCCGATCCACCACCGTAGCACGATATTGTCCGCTTTAGGCCCCGACCACGCCCTCACGGTTTTGTTTCTGGGAACTCATGAGCAACTTCCCAGGAGGTCACCCATCTTGAGATTGCTCTAGCCCCCTTCTCGCTTAACTTCGGAGTTCCAACGGAACTCGAAGCCAGTGAGCTCCCAAAAGGCCTCGTGCTAGGTAGGGATGTGAATATACATTTAAGGATCACTCCCCTGGGCGATGTGGGATGTCACAATCCACCCCCCTTAGGGGCCCGACGTCCTCGTCGGCACACCACGACCAGGGTTAGGCTCTGATACCAATTTGTCACATCCCGGCCCGGGGCGGACCACTTCCCGGGCCCGATCCACCACCGTAGCACGATATTGTCCGCTTTAGGCCCCGACCACGCCCTCACGGTTTTGTTTCTGGGAACTCACGAGCAACTTCCCAGGAGGTCACCCATCCTGAGATTGCTCTAGCCCCCTTCTCGCTTAACTTCGGAGTTCCAACGGAACTCGAAGCCAGTGAGCTCCCAAAAGGCCTCGTGCTAGGTAGGGATGTGAATATACATTTAAGGATCACTCCCCTGGGCGATGTGGGATGTCACATTTACAATATTCAATATAACCCAAATCTTGAGTCTTTCTAGTTACACCACACATTTAATAAAATTAACTTATGACATTCCCAAGATTTTTTACATCTGCAAATATCTTTGGAGGACCTCGCTACTAGTTTATATTATTTTTTCTATTTCTCAACTTAAAAAATCAATAAAAAGTAATTTCGCGACCTAATAAACCCACTAGGATCCTCTCTGGATTCTTTTGATAAGGATCCTAAGGATCTGTAAATCATGTCCGTTCATCATACATCGTGCAATCAGTTTTTGTTAAGTACTGTTTGTATTTAATTTTAAGAGTAATGCTATTCATACCATGTTTTTATACCACATTTCTATACCACCTTAGGTGGCATATGATATGGACAACCACATCATTTGAAAAATTTGCAAAACCCAAGAAAATGAAGGATAAAGACTCTTCATATACCACAATAATCATTTAATTAATTAGTTTTTCTTAATTATTAGTTTATTAAATAATGAACTAAATTTAAAAATCTAATTAATTCAAATAATGTGACTGTCCACATCAAATGTCACCTAAGGTGGTATGAAAATGTGGTACAAAAATATTTACAATGATTTTTTATTACACAATGTACGATGAATGAATATAATTCACGAATTCTTACAACAAAGATCCGGAGAGGATCCGGATTCCTAATAAACGTTAGGACCTAATAAAAAATTGTTCAGTCTACCAAACATTACTCAGAGCAAATAACAAAGGGATTGAAGCGACGGGTGAACTCAGTTGAAATCCTACATCACGAAAACACTAATATAACACAGCTTACGATGAAGAGTAGGCACGATTTGGTTCGGTTCGCTTATTTAAAAACCAAAACTAACTGAATAATATAACCGATTCAGTTCAATTTTGGTTCAGTCCGATCGCTTTTGTTTGGTTGAGAGAGAGAGAGAGAGAGAGAGAGAGAGAGAGAGAGAGAGAAACTTAGTTATTCAAGGAACTTGACCTAATCAGAGGATGCAAAGACCCATGTAATATTGGAATAGCTAGAATAACTATGAAACCCAACACACACTGAAGCTCATACTTCATATCATCACTCTGTTTCTCTCCTTTTCACATTACATCAATTTACGTCGCATAACCAGCGAGAACGGCGGCAGGCGTGTTCCCCAACCATCCGATGAATGACTCCCGATCTACGTTAGACTACTTCTGAAATTCAGGTCAGCTACATTCCGCCAACTCCTAAAGATCATTACTGAATGCAATGGCAAGAGCGCGCTATCTATTGGATTTGAGGTTCCCGGACTTCGTTGCTTCCAGTTTCCTTACCTTGTCAAGCAATAACTGAATGGTGCTGGATGCATCCTGCAAGAACAAGCAAAATATGGGGGAAGTGGATCTTAAAAGGTTAAATGTAGGAACGATATATAATTCGAAATTGCGCTGACCTCCAGCTTCTTTCTCAAAGTGGCCTCTTCATTGTCTCGTCGCTCCCTTTCCTCGGAGAATATGCCAATTAGAGTGTCTTGTTCTTTGTTCATTTCCTCAATTTTTTCTTGCGCCGTTTGGAGCTGGTGATCACAAGACCAGGCAGTAAAATCTTATTAAATATTCCAAGAGAACAATCACTTGCTCAGATCTACTTCCCTCTTTTCCAACCAGCTTGGCGGGAATTAGATATTATTAGGCATGTACCTGGTTTTCAAGTGATTTGGACCTATCCTTTTCACGCTGCAATTCCTGCTCCAAATCAGCAGACGCTCCTCTGTCCTTTTCCGCCTCCAACCTGTATAGAACGAAAGAGTTGAGGATGACTGGCATGTAGCATGGTGATAAAGTACTGAAGCAAACATTAAGTCGCATACAAATATTTCTATAGCGGTGAAAAGGATAGAATAAGTACCGTTCTTTCAGTTCACGATTCTCTTTTCTCAATTGCTCCAAAACGCCTAAATCACCATTGACTTCATTCCCCTGGTAATTGAACAAAACCCTAACTTTAGAAATATAATTACCCTCTAATGCAAAAAAAGTGACTAGAAGCAAAGTTAGTAGAAGTAACCCTTGACTTGGAACTTTGGGTGGGTAAACTGGTTCCTGCACGTGGTGAATAATCTTGCTGAGTATCGTCCATACGTGAAGACAACCGAGTCACTGGGCCACCTTTTCCAGAGTCTTTCTTAGCAGAAAATGCCTTACTACTACTGCCATTCACTTGTTTATCAGTAACACCAACGGCCGAAGGTGATGATGGTTCAGAAGAACTTGACGATCCTTCCCCTGATTTTGAGGGGGATTGCACTCTATTTGTGGCTTTATCAGACATGTGTACATTCACATGCCCATGATAAGTAGGAATATCTTTTGAAGTTTTGGAATGGAGCTTGCCAGAACCTTTAACTGGTTTCTTGCTGCCTGATGTTTTACCATCTGTTTCATAGGGAGAACCCTCTACAAATCAAAATATGAATATTCATCAGTTTATAAGGTTGACAAGGGTTTTCAATCACTACACAAGTCATGTAAATAACTGTACCGCCCACAGAAAAAGAAACATAAATTCTTGTTCCTAGTAACCCAAAAGAATGTACAGTACACAGCATACCTTTATCTGCTGAGGCATTCTTATTACGTGGAGCATAGCCGATTCTATGACAATTGTTTCTCCTGCATATGCAGTGGCGAATGCCCATTTGTGAGTATCAAAGATTAAAAAAAACAAAGCAACTCACAAAAGTCTGAACGCATTGTAAGCAATTAGCCCAAAGAACACAAACCACAAACCAGTAAGTCTTTTGCATAGCTATTAATTTTCCCTCGAGTCTTTGAAGAACTGTTGTACGCTCAAACCCCTGCTTATCATGAGCTGGTTCAACAAAATTAGCTTCTAAAACACCTACAAGAACAAATTGCCTCAGAAACAAACTCACTTTCAGCTAATTTGTTAAAGTCAAGGAAAGTTGAATGCAGAAACAAAACCTATAACACCACGGCCGTCACTTCCCGCAGCATTCCAAAGCCTCCAAAATGGCTGGAGATAAAAAAGAACTTCATAAGAATTTCTTTAAGATTTATCAACTTGTGCTTAATGACCAATGAAAATTCATTGCTCATACAACATATTCAAGAGAGAAACATACCTTAATCAGTCGATTCTTGTGATATACATTAAACCCTTGAACATCAATATGATGTTTTGCATCCTTCACAAAACCAATGGTGACAACAGCAACCATCTGATGACAAGAGTTGCAAGTCATTAGAAAGACAACAAAATTATGCAAAATTATTAAAGTAAAAGTTCATCATGAAATATTACATTTAATTCCTTTGGAACATCAAGACCAGGCTGTGGCCGATATGTGACTTGCTGAGACAACATCATATCATTGACTATGTTGTGGTGCTCAACATCCTTCCCACGAAGAATAATTCGGAAGTTATGAGGAAGCCGCAAATAGAGAATTGATACATAGCTCTGGAGTCAAAATGAAGAAACGTATTAATAATAAAAAAATAAATTTATTAAAAAAAACAAAAAAAAAAAAAGATGAACAGAAAGACTGATTCTGTCTTCAAGTTGAACCAGGAACTATGATACAAAATCATCTTCATCTGTCACTTCATTTCATTTCATATACTAATCTCTCCTAGTTCTTTATCATTTTACCACATGCACCCAATGTATTTTATTCAGACTAGACAGTACTGTGCCAACTAGTGGAAATATCCAAATTAAGCAATGCACAGAAAGATAGTGACTAGAAGGAGATCAAATACACGAATTCCTCTCAGACAAATCCCAAGCAAGACTACTGGAAAACTGATAAGAGAGCAAATAAAATGAAATTTAGTTTTACCCTCAATGAGTGCTGGTAGGTCAAGAAAAAACGAGAATTGGGATAGTCTTTTGCCATTTGTATACTCTTCTCGTCTCGATTGACACCTCTAATTTGAATATCCTGCAAAATCAGGCACCATATATAATTCTGCTAGAATCACAAAGCCACTGAACAAAAAAAAAAAAAAGCAAAATTAATATCTCGTCAATCAACATACATGTGGATCAGCTTCAAAATCAAGCTCCAGCTGTCCTTCATCATCCTCCCAAAGGTTGTAGATGATTATTCGGGTTCCATGGTTTTTCATCATATAGAACTAAACAATAAATAAAAATAACAAAATTAATAACAAAACATGTATTAAATTTACCAATTTGGTAAAAGCCCTAAAACAGTAATGAATTACCTGATGATGCAGGTCTTCTTCGTCAAAAAATGGTGACCATTGAACTATTGTTTCCAAATTCTTATCCCAATCACTTGAAGAGGATCTTAACATCTTGTTCCAAGTCCCTTGTCCTCTCTCATAATCAAGCTTTTCATTCATGCACACAACAAAACAAATCCTTTTAGTCACAGGTCCTACGCTAACTCAGTAACAAGAAGAAACTCATTAGCTATATAGCACAATACAGTAATAATGAACTAAATGGAACTAAATGTACAATAACCTGTGGTAGCTCCACAGCTAAAGGACCAACTTGTGACTTAGGTTTTAATTCTTTTTTGAGGGATTTGGATAAGTTTACTGAAAAATAAGAAAACAAGCATACAAGTGGTGCTTCTTTTAGGAAGAGCATACATGTAATAGAAAAAACAATGGCATAGTACAATCCAACATTAACTAGAAAAAGAAGTTATTCATAAAAAAAGGGTGTCCTCGAACCTCCACCCCTAAATCCAAATAATCTACCCTGTCAACATCCTACTCCTTTCTTCTCTCCAAACACACCAAATAAAAACCTAGTGGATCAATAAGAATACAAACAAACAAAAATCTCAGCTAAGGTACTCAACACAACACCTTTTATTGCAAATTTCTCTTCCTAAGACAGTTAAAACTGATTTCACGAAAGTGATTTAAACCATCTAGGCTGACACCTAATGCTTACCCTCTTTTATTCTAGCATAAATTTTTTAGTTCCAATACATGTTAAAGCCCAACCTACCTTACCGATGTGACAACTATCTATAGTCACATTGAATAAGCATAAAGACTTGAAGTGAATATGTATAAAGTCCATTAGGTAGAGAGACAATTTAAATGCCATACCATGGGAACTACAATATCTTCCTTTCCCGTGCTTGTCAAAAATGTGTAAGACAGCAATCCAATGCTCTGTGTAGCACTAAAAGAAATGTGAATGTCTCAATTAGTTTAAATAATAGAAAAAATAATGTCTCAATTAGTTTCATACTAGATAACGAGAAAAGGCGATAGGGTACACCAATAGAAGTGGTGAAATATGAGCACACACACACACACACATATTGATGAGAGGACTCATTTAACTGATACTCCTTAAATCATGAACAAAAAGCATGGAATATAATTCAACTATCCAAATTCGAGCAACAATTGATATACAATTGCTTAATAGTTCTAGATAATTAGTTGCTTTCATTTATAAAGTCACTCTTTATGAAAAAGTGCGTGTAAGTTTGTATGAATTCTCCATGCCAAAGTGGATACAAGATATGAAAATAGAAATTCCTGCACGCAATGATGGTTTCTGAACCTCAGAAGCAACACACAACTCTAAACTCTAGCGTTGTTGTTTCCAGGAGCTGAAGAAAATAACCATTACCAACATAACATAAAATGCATTGTAAAAGAAACAACAATAAACAATTATGACCAGAAGGATACCTTTTTCCATCTTTTCCACTAGAACGAGAGAACACAATTACATCTGCTCCAAGCCTCATGGTACTTGTCTTAAAGCCATTTCCATCTGTGTAAAAAAGCAACTAAAATGATTCTTTGGAGATTATATACGACCAAAAACACTATAGCTAAATACTGGTGTCATACATTGTCCAATAGTGTTTGCAACTTTGCTTTTCACAGAATACCCCAATGACATGCAATGTCGCATCTTATCTGGATCCATCCCACCACCATTATCTGCAATGTACATCAAATGAAGTGCCAAAAATAAAAAATTATGACAATTTGAGAACAAAAGTAAAACTCTTAGCGTTCTTCAAACGACATCCAACAATGAGGTAAAGTTACTGGAGAACTAAGAAAGTTAAAATACCTTCAATTAGCAACATTCTGCTTCTGTCTTTCTTATTTTCTAGCATATCTACATTAACATATGTAGCACCACTGCACACCTGCCATTAAAGTGAAGAAATAACTCCAATCAGAGGGTAAACAGAAAACACATGTAGAAACATAACGAAAATGAAGAACGAAAAACTACCTCGTCCAATGCATTGTCCAAGAGCTCCGCGAAAGCTGCAAAACACCACAAGGTCCTGGTCAAGCATTAAGCACAGAAACACAAAATCAAGCACTACACAGAACATCAATCAAATATACCTCCAAGAGCCCACTTATGGCTCGTAGCATTCGAATGCAGAAACTTCGGATGAACCCGGACATGGTCTATCCCACCTGCATATTCAACAGTAAATTTGTTAAACATCATTGGCAGCCCTGGCTGATCATGTTAGACTCTCGAAATTAGGCAACAGACCCCATTTCTGAACAGAATCCATTCTTGCATGTAAAGAGTGAAACTTTCCAATAAGTGAAGCAGTTCACTGCTACCATAGCGCCTTCATAACTTGAAAAGATCGAAAACTTTCTCGGCAACCAAACAGATCTTAGTAAAAACAAAAGCAAAGAATACAATGTAGCAGATTTTGAAGAGCAGCGAGAGAGTTTAAGATTACCGGCAGAAGAATCCCAATTGGCACAAGGTGCTCCTTCATAATCCCCAGCCTTCCAAAACTGCTTACAGTTCGACCGACGGACAACCCTGCCCTCTTCCCTCCGCGCAACCGCCGCCTCCGGCCCGGGAAGCAGCCGCCTCACTTCCTCCGGCGGCAGAGGGCTCAAAAACCCAACCGGAAATCCGACTCCCATCCCGTCTAACTTCCTCTTCTTCGACAAACCCCCCGAAGCGCCGCCGCCTCCATCCGCCGAATCGTCGGAGTCGGAGTCGCTGCTGCTGCTGTCGCTACTCGTGCTCAGGAAAATTACCGAATCCGGCGGCAACTTACAATCGACGCCGGTTGGCTTCGGCGTTGGAATGAACGAAGCTTCGAGAAGCTCCTGCTTCACCCTCGCGTCCATAGCTTTGAAAACGAGAGACTCAAAAGGCCGAGACAACTTATTTTATTAAGTTCCGCTTTCTTTTTCTGGTTTAAACCGTGATATAGACGAAGACGACCAACCCGCCGGGGGGCCCACTCCACGCAATTCCAACTGCAAACGCATTTCAATAATAATTATAGCCGGTGTTACACGCTTCTTTCTTTCTTTAGATTTTTTACAATTTACTTTACTAGACGATCAGAGTCGAAAATTAAAAAAATGTGTGATTGATGAAAATAAATGTAAATACGTCTTAGTTTTTTAACTTAATTAAGAGTCCGTTGGTATTTTATTTTATTTTGTTTTTCTTAAAGGATTTTCACTCTAAAGCTAAATAATAAAAAATATAATTATTTTAAAGCAATGGCCTTTTAAAAATAGCATATAGGTTACTACAACCACAGCCGCACTACCACCACCACTGCCTATCTTAAAGATCAAGTATTTTAGAAAATTTGTCATCACGATATCCTGAATATTGAAGACTCGAGCTAAGAGAACTTTTTGACCATGTAAAGAAGGGGGTTAAAAAAGAGGGACGAGGATTCTCTCTTCATTTTTTCCATCCACTTCCATCATTTCTTTGTTTGTGTGGTCGTGATTAACTTACGTCAACATTTTATATTTTTTTTATAAAGATAATAAGACAAAAAACGTGATTTAACAGTGACTACACAAACAGAAAAATGATGAAAGTGGATGAAAAAAAAGAAGAAGAGAGAATCCTCTTCCTAAAAAGAGGGAAAAAAAGCATTTGTTAACAAAATATTTGCTAAGTGGTTGAGCTTTTTTCTTTCTTTTTTTTCTTTGCGGTGATTTGACCCCATTTAGAGCAGTACTACTTCTACCACCATTGTAACTTTTGTACCCCAACCACCACAGTCCACTGTTGGCTAATTCCATAGTCCCTATCACCATAGTCCCTCCCCTAACTGCTAATTCCATTGTCTTCACAACTACCGTCATCGCCATCACCTACGAGTACAATCACCTACCTTACACCATTATCACCAGCACCACCACCTTCATTGCCTCTGTCACCGTCAGCAACGTTGCAATCGTCACCACTTCCAATGCCACCACTTCTACCTCTATACCACAACTACCACACATTTACCATTGCTACTACCATTATTGCCACTATTCACCATTATCATTGCCAACACCCCCACTACTAGAGGTGGTTTTGGTACATTACCGTACCAAAACCTCTGTACCGATTACCATACCAAATATTTGGTACAACAAAATTTATTACCATTACCGTACCAAATTTTTGGTATACCGAATATCGGTATACCAAATAATTTGGTTGGTATGGTATGCCAATGGTAATTACCACTTTGTTTTATGCCACTTAGTTTGCCCAAAATCTAATATTTTTCTAACCTAATTCAAAGCCTAGAAATATATACACAGTTTGACATATATACACAATTTAACCTAATTCAAGATTTTTTACTATTGTATGTCAAAGTGGTAAAAACTTAATAAATCATAAGACAAGATTTCTATAGCATGCTAAGACTCAAATGAACCAGAAACATAAGACAACAAACCACAAAAATGTAAATATCCATAGTTGTGCTCGATGACTGGTTTGCTGATTTGAACCCACAATCCAAGGTGGTAATACCCAATGCATATGTTGTGCCCTCACTTGGAAGACAAAGTCGCCGGAAACGAGAAACGAAGATGAATCGATGAGAGAGATGCGACGGCGGAACAAGCCCTAGGTTTATAATGTGTTGAGCAGGGACCAGAGACTAAGAGTGTTTGGTTTGTGGAGATTTTAGGAATAGGATAAATGAGTCAAATTGTCAAACGGTATAATATAATAGAGAGATTATATTCACACATCCCAAATTACTTCTCTCACACCTTTTTAATTTTTTAATATTTTCTACACACCACTAACACTTGATAGAAAAATATTAAAAAATTAATAAAGTGTGGGAGAAGTAATTTGGGGTGTTGATCGGACCATATTTATATATATTTTTATATCAAATTCACTCGTCTTTTCTTAGTTAGTTCGTTATATTTTGAGCTTTTTACTTTGTTTTTGTGTTTAATATAATTTATCTAGCTAAGAAAATAAAAATAGAATAAGTGAAGTGTTAAGTATTAATTTCATCTAAACTATCTTGTCTGTTAAATTAATACTTATCATTTAGAAAATAATATATATATATTTATATTTATTTATATATTTATATTTATTTATATATATATATTTATATATTTATATATTTATATATTTATATAATATATTAATTTAATTTGTGTGTGTGAATACAAAGGTATGGCAACAACGCTGGAAAGCAGAAAAGAAAGAAAAACAAAGAGGAGTGGAAGGCAGCTCATGCATTCGGTGGAAAGAAAGAAAATAATATTAAGGCAGCGTGCAGGAGAGGCTTTGGGGAGTCCACCGCAAGGGAATGAAGGAATAAAATAAAGGAATCATTGAGCAGAGAGGGGGGGCCTCGGCATAACAGTGAAAAAGAAGGAGCTCAGGGAGCTGGGAAGCTCCTGGGGAGAGAATAATTGAGAGGAAAGAGAGGCAGCTTCTCAAGCTGCCATGCGATAGAAAAGAAAAAGAAAAAAAATATATAAGGGGGAGCACCGAGAAGAGATCAGAAACGGGGAGAGAAGGGAGCTGCCCTTAAGGCAGCGAGGAGCATCAGGGAGAGAGAGGCTGCGAGAGGGCAAAGCCCGTGGGTTTTTCAGGTGGAAGAAAAGCTGTGCAAGCAGCTAAAAGGGGGGATCAGAGGTGCTGCCCTCAAAGCAGCGAATTAAAAAGCAAACAGGAGGGTGCTGTGGTGCTGCCTTAGTCACCAAAGGGAAAGGCAGCTGCCATTTGGCAGCGGAGAACCTCGGGGGGAAGACAGCAGCAGAGCTGCCTTTGAAGTTCACGAGGGAGCTTGCGAGGGACGTGGAGAAGGCTGCCTCGGGGCTGCCAAGCAAGAAGAAAAACGGACCGAGCTGCCTCTGCCTCTTGGCAACGCATCAAAGGCAGAAAAGAAGGGAAGTCACCGAGAGCAAAAACACACGGAGCTGCACACTCTCATTTCGGTTTTATTTTTCTAAAACTCATATTTTTATTTCTGTTTTAATTTATAAATAATGTGTAACTAATTTTATTTTGGCTAGAGGTTAATTCGAAACCATGATTATATTTGTAATTTGAATTGGTAATTTCAGTTGTGATTTCTGAGTTGTGATTTAATTTGCTTAACTGCTTGATTAATAACTTATTTGTGTTTGTCGATTAAGAATGCATACTTAATTTACATGCATGAATTTGATGCTAGAATATAAGTGAATTTCACCTAATCGTTATAAACTTATATTCATGAGTAGTGAAGTTTGCTAGTCACAATCGCGTTAAGTGAATTCTTGGCATAAGTTTCATGCAATTCATAGTAATAAGTGCCTCGTCAATGCTTATGATTTTCATAGAACTTAATGATTCTCGCTTGTATCTCTATTATGCAATTCATGTAGGGAACTTGTGGGGAATGTTTTGGGTTGTCGTATGCAATCATCCAATTCAAAAACATAAGGAAAATCTGAAAGTTAACTAGTGCAATTCACGGTTAATTTGGGGCGTTGAAATTTACAATTTATTGAAAGAACAACTGAAAATCAATTTAGGTTGCTTATGTGTCATGTGTGGAGAAAAACCCTCTAGCCAATCCGTCGTCTATCATTTTACTTTAATTTTATGTTTTCGTCAATTTTGTAATTTATTTAAGTTTAATTTACGTTTCTTCAAAAATCAATCCCCCCATTATTATATTATATTATTTAGTTAATTTTTATTAGTTTTAATCTTTTAATTTAATTTCCGTCCATTTTAATTCCTAGTTTTTATTTTAAATTCTTTTTATTATTTTGAGTCATTTTAAGTGTGTTTTGAGTTTTTAGCTTAGTTTGTATTTTCTAGAGTCTTGAGTCGTTTTGAGTCTTTTGAGTTGTTTTAGTTTATTTGTTAGTTTTATTTTGAGTTATTTTAGTTAAATGTTTTTATTTTAGTTTAGTGTTTTTAAACTTTGTTTTTACGTTTTTAAATTATTTTAGAGGTTTTAGCAAGCCCTCCTAATCCCCGGCCTAGAACGATACCCTACTTACATCTTTACTACAACTGTCTAAAAGAGGGTTAAATTTGTGCGGTTTAAAATCCCGTCAAATTTTTGGCGCCGTTGCCGGGGATTAGCAAATTTGCTAATCCCTTTATTTTTGTTTGTGTTTATTTTTATATTTGTCTTTTTTGTTGTGTTTTTGTTTATTTTTGTGTTTGTGTATTTTACTTTTGATATTTGATTTATTTCGTGGTTTCAGGTACTCATCATGGTGGACAATCGAACAATCAAAGAACTCTTAGCCTCGTGGCTGGACAATGCAGCACCCCTATACATCCAATACCCTAGGGCGGCCCAAGACAAGACCGACGAGTTCGAACTAAAGTCGAGCTTGCTGCACCATATTCCTAAGTTTCATGGGCTGTCCATGGAAGATCCTATCAAGCATTTGAAGGAGTTTGAAGTGGTTTGTTCAAGCATGACTCCCGGCAATTTCGATAGCAACATTATGAAGATGAAGGCTTTTCCCTTTTCTCTCTTAGAAAGGGCAAAGGATTGGTTTTACGAACTAGACTTCGGAACTATCACATCTTGGGAGAGCATGAAACGGGCGTTCTTGGAGAAGTTTTTCCCAACTTCTCGAGTCATTCTCCTACGCAAAAAGATTAGTGGCATTGAGCAAAATCAAGGAGAATCATTCCCAACGTACTATGAGCGATTCAAGACCCTTGTTGCCTCATGTCCGCAACACCAAATAAAAGAAGAGATGCTCATTCAATACTTTTACGAAGGACTTCTTCCCCTCGAACGACAAATGTTAGATGCTTCAGCAGGTGGTGTATTGGTTGACAAAACACCCGTGGCTGCCCGGACCTTGATTGCCAACCGAGCTTTAAACGCACAACAATATGAAGGCGTTGGACAAAGGGACCCCCCATGGCAGCAAGAGGTATATGCAATCTCCGAGATTCAATCTCAATTGGCTAATCTCACTCTTCTTGTGTCACAGGCTATTGAAAAATCCAAAATGCATGAAAACACAATCTGTGGCATATGTTCCATGCAAGGACACCAATCTGAAAAGTGCCCTCAATTGATTGAGAATGGAGGATGGGAAAGTGTCAACACCATTGGGTATCAAGGCCAAAATCAGCCCAAATATGATCCATACGCCAACACGTACAATCCGGGATGGTGTGATCACCCAAACTTGAATTGGGGAGAGCCTCAACAGCAAGGAGGATTTCGGCCACCCCTTGGGATATTCCAACAGCCCTACGCCCCAACACAACCTGCCCAAACAAATTCAGGTATGTCTTCGGATAATGATATGCTTATTAAGTTACTCACCAATTTGTCTCAGGAGAAAGAAAATCAAGACAAAAGGGTGAACCACTTGGAAAAGCAAATTGGGCAGATATCGGAGTTCGTAGGACAGTTTCGAGACCAAGGCAACCTCCCTAGTTCAACCATTACAAATTCGAAGGGAGGATTTGAAACTGCCAAGGCAATCATCTTGAGAAGTGACAAGGAGGTTGGAGCAGACTCACAATCATCAAATCACAAGGAAGGTGAAAGATTGCAAAGTGTGGAGGAGGAAACACCTTTGCCACAGGCCCTTATTGCTCCTAAGCCATCCAATCTATCAAATAAAGGTAATAATGTGTCAAATTCAATTCCTTCTAACATTATTCCTCCGAATGTGCCCTTTCCTGGCAGATTTATGCAAACCATGAACGAAGAAGGAATTGGAATGAAACACAAGGGACACGTCCCTGCCATCAAAGAACCCCCAGATTTGGCTGAGAGCACCCCTTGTGCATTTGTTCATAATGCTGCCACTTCAACGCCACCCATGGGTAAGTCACCTACTCCAATTCCAATTCCCATTTCAATTAATAGGTTGCTACCTTCTATTGTGCAGGTACCAAATCAAATCAAAGGTGGTAGAAAAGTTCGTGTTGACATAGGGAAGCGAACCGCTAAAATCAGGAAGGACCATTATCCCCATCCGTTTAAAGATTCAACATATGAGTACGTTGTGGACGATATCATCCTCCGTGACGTGGGCCCTATTCAAGCTTAAAAGGAAGAATCGTCCGGCTAAAGACGTTAAATCAAGCGCTTCTTGGGAGGCAACCCAAGCAATCAGATTTGCATTTCTTAACCTTCTTCTTTATTGCTTTTACTTTCATTTTGTTTTGCTTAGTTAATTTTGTTATTTGGTTGATTTTTATTTAGTTTGAGTTTAAATAAATTAAGGGCAATGTTTATTTTTAGTGCGGATAAACAAAGTCTTTTTACTTTAATTTACATATTTTGCATTACATATTTTATATTGCTTAAAATAAACTTGATAAAAAAAAAAAATTTAATTTACAATAATACGAAAAACTAATAGCAATCATTGGTTTTGGTTAGGTGGCGCCTCAGAGGTTGACGGAGCTCCGGGAAGACGAAGAGCCAGAGTTGGAATCTCCGGAGCCGGAACGCTTGGTGCTGCTCCAGAGGACGAAGGCAACATAAACCGCGGGAGTAACGCCATGAACCGCTCATGATCACTCTGGATTCGACCGTCCGACTCCTGCAGCTGGTCCAGCTTCCTCTTCATGCTGGTCGAGTAGCTAGTTGCGAGCATGTGCAACTCCTTGTTCTCGTGCCTGAGTCCTCTGACTTCTTGCCGAAGACTGACCACCTCTGCCATTAGCGACTCCACCTGACGAGATCTTGCAAGCAAGCGCTGACCCATGTTTGAAACTGAGCCTGCACACTGGACACTGAGAGCCAGTGAGTCCTGAACAGCCAGCTCGTCTGACCGCATAGACAGCAACCTAGTATCTCTGGGAGTAAGAAGGTTTCTTGCAACCACCGTTGCGGTTATATCGTTCCTCATCATTGTGTCCCCGACTGTAAGAGGACCATTGGGGGATATGAAGGATGGATTCCAAATGTTGTTCGGAGAAGACGAGTCATCGTCTTCCCCGACATTCAAGTTTAGGCGACGGTCGGAAGGGCAAGACATTTTTAGAGGGGGTTGAGGAAGAAAAGAGTTCGGAAAAATTAAGATTGCTGAAGCGGAAGAAGAGATCGGAAAGATTAAGAAGTGCAGAAGAGAGTGTTTACAGAGGAGAGTATTTGAGGAAGGGAGTTCAAGTGTGATGTGAAGCAGAATTAGCGCCTCTATAAAAAGAAGCAAATCAAAGAGAGGCGCTCCTCTGAGGTTGAAGACGCGTCCTCACGCAATTCGGAAAAGCTCGACGCTCCTTTCTCAAAAGAGCCGTTTCCTTTCTCAAAAGCTGGGCTTGACTCAGCAATCACGTGGGTCGGTTTGTCCGGATGTGTCGTCACTCATGACGTGCAGCGTGGAGCGTTGCGAAAACCACGAGCCGCACCCGGTTTTGAACCCCGGTTTTCAAAAGATCATCATTCCAATTTGTCGTCACTCGTCGTATGCGCAGTCAGCTTCGCGGAAATTACGGACGCGTTGTCAGAAAGCGCGTAACGGGCACTGTTCATCCATCCACCGGCTGCCGACAAATAGTGAGGGAACAGTTCCGGTTGTGAAGGAAAATTTCTATAAGTTCGACCTTAGCCTTTCACAGCAAAGGCACACCCTCTCAACCTCTCAACCTCTCAACCTCTCTTCATCTCTGATAATGTCTTCCCAAAGAAAGCTTTCGAGTTATTCAGTGTTCTTCATCCCTTGGATCACCCCAGAAAACAAACCTTCCAGAGCAAAAGTATTTCATATTAAAAAGGTTAAAAGCAAAAGTATCTCATATTATGCTTTCTCCTCTCCTTCATCTGAGGAACGTGGAGAAAGTGAGATCCTGATTGCTTACCTAGTCTTGCTCTCGAGTACTCATCTCAGACCCCTCCCAGCCCACTTCAAAAATAAAACTGTGTTGAGGTACTTCTTCAAAAACAAAAGTACCTCACAGACGAAGCAGGAGGAGTCTGAGGTGCACCCAAGAGCAGATGAGTCTGGGTTGATCCAAGAGTTCAAGAAGATGCCACACCTGCGTGGAGACCGGACTACTTGAAGCATGTGGAGACAACGTGCTGACTCATCCTCAACTAAGCTGAGGAGCACTTGCAAGAAAAGAGGCCCATCCAGTTCAAGATGAAAGCTGTGGAAAATCAACAGTCATGACCAATGACCACATATTAGTTCTTTTCGTTACCTTTTATTTTCATTTTCAATTTTCGTTTGCATTTTCTATATTTTCTTGCGTGCTTAACTGATTTATTTCTTTTCTTTGCAGGAACGTTTGGTTATTTTCTCCCTTGAAGTTGATTGCAAAATTTACGCTTGGGGGTCATCGCTTGGTTTTCTGCAAATTAGGGAAGTTTTCAGTCCTATTGCTTAATTTTGTTTCTTATTATTTTTATTTTATATTTTTATTTTCGTATTAATGTTTTCTGACATTGGGGACAATGTCTAGTTTAAGTGTGGGGGTATCAAGATAAAAAAAAAATGACCAAATTGAAATTTTTTGTACCTTCGACTTTGAACTGGTTTCATTTGTTTCCGTGTTATTGCTTTTTGTTTTCTTAATTAGCTTTGTGTTTTACTTAATTTTTTTCCGGAGTTTTGTGTTTTATTTAATTTTTCTCGAGAATTTTAAAAAAATCCAAAAATATTGTCTTGTTTTCCTTATGGTTTTAAATTAGATTTTTATTAGTTTCCCGACCCAATGATATAACTGGATGAATTTGAACCATGATTATCAAGAACTTAGTTAACATGTGTTATGTGAAATTCCTTGTTCTCTTGTTAGTATTGTACATGTTTGATCATCTTTGAAAATCCAAATGCACATAGCCTTGTTGATGTGAAACTAAAGCATGAATTAAAGCTTCATATGTGAATTTAGTGACCATATACATCCCATGTGAGTTTTTGAGCCTATTGAAAGTGTGTGCATTTTTCATACACTCCTATTCTTTCATGTGTGATGAACTTATGTGAGATGCATCTCTAGAACTTGCGTAACGATCTTTCGAAATATTTGTCATTAATTGCATGAACTTGAAAATGATAGAGGCATTAGGTTCACCACCATGGCCCAAATATCCATATTTTCCAAAGAAAAAAATGATATCATTAGATTGCCAATTTGAGCCGTTTATGTTGAGCCTTTTATTTCTTATCACCAGATATGTATACCCTTATACCTCAAAACATGTTTCCTTACCCTTTCCAAGCGAGCAATTTGAGACTATTTTATGAGAAATGTTTGTGAAGTACTTGGAATGAGTTTGGCAAAAGAATAAGTGTGGGGGTATTTCATATTTGTATAAAAAAAAAATGAGAAAAGAGAAGAAAAGAAAAAAAGAAAAGAAAGATTGTATTCAAAGAAAATAAAATAAAAAGTTTAAAGTTTCAGTTTGAGGGTGTGATTGGAGGTGTTAAAAGAATCGTTGGAGAGCTTAAGTTCTTATAAATCTCAACAAAAGAATCGCTTGCGATGTAGCTTGGAACTTGTGTTTTCCTATTCTTTCGTTTCAATAGCCCTATCCCTAAGCCTCATTACATCCAATAAAAGTCCTCTTGATTTAAGTTTTGCAATTATGACTGTGGAGAAGTGATCTTTATGCAAGCTTATGGTAGATCTTTCACATTTGTTTCTTTGAGCGAAACACATTAAAACTAAACACATGTGTGATTGAGTGCATATCCCGTGAGAAGGGTGCTAGTTTGCATATGATGATTTTGAAAATAAAAACTTGAAATTGCATTGGCATGGCTATCTCACACACTACACTTCAAGGATGATTTAAAGATTACTGCTAATACTTGAATAAGGAAAATGAACTTGGATTAGTTTGTTTGGTGCTAGCTATGGTTCTTGCTGATTTATGTTATCGAATGAAATTCTATGAGGGTCAAATAAGGGGAAGCTAATGTTTTTTCATGTTATTACTTTTTCTGGTTTTCTTTGTTTTGCTCGAGGACTAGCAAAAGTTAAGTGTGGGGGTATTTGATCGGACCATATTTATATATATTTTTATATCAAATTCACTCGTCTTTTCTTAGTTAGTTCGTTATATTTTGAGCTTTTTACTTTGTTTTTGTGTTTAATATAATTTATCTAGCTAAGAAAATAAAAATAGAATAAGTGAAGTGTTAAGTATTAATTTCATCTAAACTATCTTGTCTGTTAAATTAATACTTATCATTTAGAAAATAATATATATATATTTATATTTATTTATATATTTATATTTATTTATATATATATATATATTTATATATTTATATATTAATATAATATATTAATTTAATTTGTGTGTGTGAATACAAAGGTATGGCAACAACGCTGGAAAGCAGAAAAGAAAGAAAAACAAAGAGGAGTGGAAGGCAGCTCATGCATTCGGTGGAAAGAAAGAAAATAATATTAAGGCAGCGTGCAGGAGAGGCTTTGGGGAGTCCACCGCAAGGGAATGAAGGAATAAAATAAAGGAATCATTGAGCAGAGAGGGGGGGCCTCGGCATAACAGTGAAAAAGAAGGAGCTCAGGGAGCTGGGAAGCTCCTGGGGAGAGAATAATTGAGAGGAAAGAGAGGCAGCTTCTCAAGCTGCCATGCGATAGAAAAGAAAAAGAAAAAAAATATATAAGGGGGAGCACCGAGAAGAAATCAGAAACGGGGAGAGAAGGGAGCTGCCCTTAAGGCAGCGAGGAGCATCAGGGAGAGAGAGGCTGCGAGAGGGCAAAGCCCGTGGGTTTTTCAGGTGGAAGAAAAGCTGTGCAAGCAGCTAAAAGGGGGGATCAGAGGTGCTGCCCTCAAAGCAGCGAATTAAAAAGCAAACAGGAGGGTGCTGTGGTGCTGCCTTAGTCACCAAAGGGAAAGGCAGCTGCCATTTGGCAGCGGAGAACCTCGGGGGGAAGACAGCAGCAGAGCTGCCTTTGAAGTTCACGAGGGAGCTTGCGAGGGACGTGGAGAAGGCTGCCTCGGGGCTGCCAAGCAAGAAGAAAAACGGACCGAGCTGCCTCTGCCTCTTGGCAACGCATCAAAGGCAGAAAAGAAGGGAAGTCACCGAGAGCAAAAACACACGGAGCTGCACACTCTCATTTCGGTTTTATTTTTCTAAAACTCATATTTTTATTTCTGTTTTAATTTATAAATAATGTGTAACTAATTTTATTTTGGCTAGAGGTTAATTCGAAACCATGATTATATTTGTAATTTGAATTGGTAATTTCAGTTGTGATTTCTGAGTTGTGATTTAATTTGCTTAACTGCTTGATTAATAACTTATTTGTGTTTGTCGATTAAGAATGCATACTTAATTTACATGCATGAATTTGATGCTAGAATATAAGTGAATTTCACCTAATCGTTATAAACTTATATTCATGAGTAGTGAAGGTTGCTAGTCACAATCGCGTTAAGTGAATTCTTGGCATAAGTTTCATGCAATTCATAGTAATAAGTGCCTCGTCAATGCTTATGATTTTCATAGAACTTAATGATTCTCGCTTGTATCTCTATTATGCAATTCATGTAGGGAACTTGTGGGGAATGTTTTGGGTTGTCGTATGCAATCATCCAATTCAAAAACATAAGGAAAATCTGAAAGTTAACTAGTGCAATTCACGGTTAATTTGGGGCGTTGAAATTTACAATTTATTGAAAGAACAACTGAAAATCAATTTAGGTTGCTTATGTGTCATGTGTGGAGAAAAACCCTCTAGCCAATCCGTCGTCTATCATTTTACTTTAATTTTATGTTTTCGTCAATTTTGTAATTTATTTAAGTTTAATTTACGTTTCTTCAAAAATCAATCCCCCCATTATTATATTATATTATTTAGTTAATTTTTATTAGTTTTAATCTTTTAATTTAATTTCCGTCCATTTTAATTCCTAGTTTTTATTTTAAATTCTTTTTATTATTTTGAGTCATTTTAAGTGTGTTTTGAGTTTTTAGCTTAGTTTGTATTTTCTAGAGTCTTGAGTCGTTTTGAGTCTTTTGAATTGTTTTAGTTTATTTGTTAGTTTTATTTTGAGTTATTTTAGTTAAATGTTTTTATTTTAGTTTAGTGTTTTTAAACTTTGTTTTTACGTTTTTAAATTATTTTAGAGGTTTTAGCAAGCCCTCCTAATCCCCGGCCTAGAACGATACCCTACTTACATCTTTACTACAACTGTCTAAAAGAGGGTTAAATTTGTGCGGTTTAAAATCCCGTCAGGTGTGTGAATATAATCTCCCAATATAATAATACATAATACATAATTCTATATATATATATATATACACATGAATAAATATATAATATAATATTAATAATATTGGTAACCGGTAGGTATGGTATACCACCGGTACTAGTTTTGAGTACCAGTACCGTACCGAAACAGTATGGTATGGTACAAATACCGTACCATTACCAGTGGTACAAATTTTTTGGCACAACTTTGGTATGGTACGGTTGGTAATATGGTAGGTATGGTAATGTGGTAAAAAATTCCACCCCTACCCACTACTGTGATCATTTTTTTTTGTAATTACATACAATTATATCACTTTTGCACTAATTTACTACATGTTTTTACACTGATTTTCATATTTACAACCCTTTTGGAAATACAATTCATCAAGCATTTATTATTTTTTTACAGCTAATTATTCTTAAAGCACAATAGAAGTTTTTTTTTTTCAATCCTAAATCGCCCCTAAAGCACAAAATATGCCCGTCTTATTTTGTCACACATTATATTAGTGTAAAATGTTCATGATAAATCCTAAGGTTTAAATTTATTTTTCAACGTTGCACTCTTAGGTTTTGTAATTGTATCAGTTTGCACGTTTTATCTATTTGAGTTTCTAATTCTTTATTAAATTGATGAGTTTTTAATCAATTCGGTACAAATGTTGCTTACATGTTAACTTAATTATGGGTTTTATGCTCATCATGTCATCAATTTAATGAAACATGAAATAATTCATTACCCAAAACGATAAATTGATACAATTTTAAAACCTCAACTTGTTATTTGAAAAAGCTAAAACCTCGTAACCCAATTTGAAAATCACCCCAAATCTAATGAGTGTAAAATGTAGTTAACCCAAAATCATATGAGGTGGTTGAAGAGGCATTCATGTTCGTTATTAGCATAATGTCTTGTAGTTTTCTTCTAAGTCCCAAGTTCAACTCATATAATATAATAACAAGTATTACATAATTATGACTAGGACATCACGCAGCGTAGTTTAGTAAGAATCTTTGCTTTACCAACATCGTTGTTAAAAAGAATTTGAGACTGAAATTACAAGCATCTTGTATATAAAGAAATTAAGAATGAAGTTAGTAGTGTTTAATGTTTAAATGATAGTTAGATCAAACTTGATTTATTCTTCGTGTAAACGACTTATAAATTGTACCATATGTTGTTTTGCAACAATTCAAATATGCAAACTTTGATTAAAATAAATTGATTTACATAGACCAAGGTTAATAAATATCTAAACTACCTATTAACAAAATATTTTTGTCAACTAAAAGAGATTGTAAAAGATAATTTATGTGGTGTATTCAATTGGAATTTTTAAGGATTTTAATTCTTTTAATGAATCTAAAGGTATTCAATCAAAAATTTAAGTAATTCTCTGAAATTCAATGTGTATTCAATTAGGAATTTAATATAGTTTATTAAAATCCTTAGAAATCCGGGTGTATTCAATTAGAATTTTAAAGAAGTTTATAACATTCCAAGTGTATTCAATTAGAATTTGAAAAGGTTGAGGAATTAGAGGGAATTTGAGAGATTTTGAAGTGTATTTTAAGTATCCACAAATTTCTTCCCTCCCCAAGAGATTTTGAGGGAATTGAATTAAAATCTTACATGAAATATCTACAAATCAATTAGACTCTATAAAAATTTATGGATTTATAAATTTATTAAAATCTCTCAAATTCTCAATTGAATACACCCCTTAGTCTTTTATCATAAAATAAAATAATGAACAGTAATGTAATTTCGCATAAACAAAAAATTGTTGTTTTTCTCTTTATTCACCACATGTAACATATATTTGAAATATTAAAAATAAAAATTCAAACCTCTCTCTCTCTCTCTCTCAAATTTCTTTATCTTCCACTAATATATATTTTAAATTTTTTATATTTACACACACCACCACGTGTGAAATTCATCTTGTATCCAATAAATTATGGTGAAAGACTTAATAATATGATTTCTTAATTTAGTTTACTCACTCATCATGATGAAACAAAATAGAAAATGTTGTAAAATTGAAGGTATGTGTGCAGTGAAATATAAAGTAAATAAGACGCAATATTTACGAGGTTCAGCAAGTGTGCCTACGTTCTCGAGGCAACAGTCATAGTTTCTCTTATTATCTGAAATAATAGGAGTACAAAGATAACTCTCACAATTTTTTCTTCTCTCTCTAACCCAACTCACTAGTAATTTTTTTTTGCATCCCTCTTCTTTCCTCTTCTTCCTTACCTCCATAACTCCTCTTTCTTTCCTCTATATTTTTTTCGCTCATCTCTTTCTTCTTATTTCTCTCTTCTTCCTTCCTCCATATGCTCTCATTTTATGATTTTATAAGCAAAAGATTACTGTAGCAATACTATTTACTTTACAAACTTTTTTCAAATAAATAGTGAAATTATTGTGCATGAATAGTCATCTGATTCTTCTTCATATGAATATGAATAGTAAAAAACTATTTTTGTGGGCCATCCACACATATTATTACAACAAAAAAATGATTTGCTTTGTATTTCATGTTGTAATCCACTATTCATTCACAAGCCATTCATTGTGGATGACCACTATTCATCCCACTATTAAGCTTGTGATGCTCCTACTTTGCCTATAAATCAAAGGAAGAAGAGAGAAGTTCACGTAGAGAGATAGAGAAAATGAAGAGGAAGAGAGAAAATAGAGGAAGAAGAGAGAAAAAAATATAGAGAGTTATCTTTGTACTTCTACTATTCCAAATTATAATAAAAGCACTACTACTGCTCCGAGGATGTACTCCAGTCACACTGACTGTAGAGGAACCTCGTAAATTTTGTGTCTTGCTTATTTATTCCACTACACATTGTCGATTTTACAACACGTTATCAGCACGAGAAGCTCTTGTGTCTGTGGAAAGCACAACGCCATAAATCTGGTGAAGCACTACCTACCTCTCACCTCTATCGGCTGGAATCTCACAGATAAGAAAATCTTTTCATTTCATCTTCATATCTCTGTATGACTAATTTTACTAAAGTAAATATACATGTGGTTATATAACTATTGTCATTATTATTGGCAGAAAATCCGACAGTCATATGAGTTTTGAAACTTCAACTTCCAGTGCTCATACAGAAATCCTGCCTTCAAGAAAGTTGTTCCTTATCATCTCTCCTATAACATACCAAAATTTCAAAACCATCCAACGGTTAAATCATTCCAGATCTTAGAAATAATACAACAGACTCAAAATCCGCAGAAAATCTGACAGCCATGTAAATAGCCTCTGAACTCCAACTTCCTGACATCCGATTGAAATACTTTCTTCTTGAAAGTTGTTCGTTCGCCTATTACCTAGAACATATCCAAATTTCAGAAATTTTCAACAGTTCGATCGTCGCAGATGACTGAAACTTCAACTCAGCTTCCATTTCCGCAGAAAACTGGACAGCCATTTTATGAGTACCAAAACTCCATTTTCAGTACCTCAGATCAGAACTGTTTCTTCATGAAAGTTGTTTGGTATCCTCTTATCCATATCGTACTAAATTGTGAGTTAAATCTAACGGTTTGATCTTCTTATAAGTGGCAGACAAAGAAAAGGTGGTAAGAAAAATAATAACAACAAAACAAAAGGGAGAGATGGTGTATCTGTACTATTTGAAAAGATAAGATTAAAAAAATATAATAAAATAAGGACAATTTGGATGGGTGCCCCGACAAAAGTAAAGAAAAAAATAATAATAAAACAAAAGGGGATAAAAAGGTTGTTGTGACGGCAACAAATTTCGAATACGTCCGTAAGTGGAATTGTCAAGCTCCACCAACCACCACATTACAAGCTCTTTACTGCAATTTATTTATGTGAATGGTGTTGGCTTAAAACACTTTCACAAATTCAATTTACTTTAAAGCAATTTATTTATCATGGACGGTTTTACCGCATACTGCTTTAAGTTTTGATTTATGTGAATGGTGCTGAATCAAAGCCCTTGTCACAAGCTTTATTTACTATGGCTGGAATTACCGCCTATTGCTTTAATTTAATTTATTGTACTTATCTTTTGTTACGATGAGTACATAACAAGGACCTGAAGTTCCTTGATCAGATCAGAACCTGTAATTTCTTGATCCTCATCATATAAAAATGATTGGACTAGAAGTTCCATCATGCAAATATAAAATGATTGGACTAGAAGTTCCATCATACAAAAAAATCGGGCATGAAGTCCATTGATCCTTAAGATCAGGACATGAAGTTCCTTGATGAGTACCTTAAGTTTGAAATGCCGCAATGCCTCAACTTAATTGTAATAAAGACCATAAGAGTATCAGTTTTCAGACTATTAAATAAGGACCAGAAGTTCCTTATGTCCATATTCGAAATGGTTTAGCAGAAGCATTAATTAAGCGGATGAAATTGATTACCCATGCTCTGCTCATGAAAATGAAATTGCCAAGTTTTCTACATAGGGACATGCCATGTTACATAGTGCATTATTAGTTTGGTTGAGACCAATAGCCAACTACTAATACTTCTCAGTATAACTCTTGTTTGGGCACTAACTAAACATTACACATTTACGAGTTTTTTGATTGTGTTATCTATGTGCCCATTGCACTGATACATACTGAAATGAGGCATCATCGCAAATTGGAAATTTATGTTGGATTTGATTCATCATTTATCATTCAATACTTAGAACCCTTGACTGGGGATATGTTTACCGCATGATTTTGATAAAACAGTTTTCCTGCCATTAGGAGGAGAAAATAACATCGTTCCAGAAGAATGATGAGAAAATATCGTTCGAGAATAATGATGAGAAAAGACCGTTCCAGAAGAACGAAGAGAATTTGTCTTATTTTGATTCACGAAGCAATCAATGAGAAAATAAAGTAAGAATAATTGAATGATGTAACAAAAGTGATGAAATCACATAAAAATATCATTCCAGAAGAATGATGCGAAAAGACCGTTCCAGAAGAACAAAGAGAATTTGTCTTATTTTGATTTATGAAGCAATCAATATAAAAACAAAGTGAGAATAATTGAATGATGCAACGAAAGTGATAAAATCACATATACTTGCTGTAAATGTGCTTACAACAATTAATGTCGCTGTTAGACAATATAATGAAGCGGCAAATGATTTATCTGTTGTATGCCTGAAGCATGGCGGATAATGTGGTAGTAAATGATTTATTTTTTACATGCCTGAAGCATGGCAAACCCTTAAATTCAAAAGGTTCAGTCATTCGAAATAAGAAGAATATGGCACTACTGAACTATTGCATTCCCAAAGCATAACTGTTCCATGCCGGAAGCATAACAGTCACCGCATTGACACCAGTCCCAGAAAGGGCAATCCACGGACATGGGAATGTTAAAGTCTCATGCATGAAGCATGATAGACGTATAAGTTCCAATGACTCAACTCCCAAAAGTGGAGATTAAAATCCCAGCTCTATAACGTCAAGATGAGGTTATGATCCGCACTCACCAAATTATAGCTATTCTGAAAGAGATGGTGTAACACCCTTGAAGAGGCAATGGATATCCAAAAGAAATGAAAAGCTTTTATGCATGCGCATGCACATGAGAATATGGGATCACAAATTGATGATAACCAATGGTAAATTTGGTTTTTATAAGTAGCTACTCAATTTCATCAATAAGCTATGTTGATAATGAGTCACGTTCTTTTGTTCGTCAACGAAAGGAAAAATTATTGGCAAAATGGAGAAAGGCAATTCCATTACAATTTTGTAAGAACGTGGATAAATGGACCTATATACCTGAATACGATACAAATAGCCAAAGGATGTTGAACCAAGGAGGTTACATATGGGCATTTGTAATACAATGAAATACAGTCACATGATATGACACAAGGTTACTAATTGAAACGTAAAATTATACTCTTGTAAATGAGTTCATATGAATGGAGAATCATATACGAAGGGTTTTGAATCGCCCACATCATATCTCCACAAGTAAATCCCTCAAGTATACATGAGAGCAAATTACTCTGTATAAATTCCAAAAGAAAATGTGTCATGAAGTGTAGAAAATCCCTGAAGGATTCAGATTGCTTGAAGTAAGTCTTAAAAGGATAAAGCATAAATTATGTACTCAATACCAATGGATGATATAAATTGCTTGAGTGAGTACTATCATTATGATATTATTGTAACATACAAAAATCTCTTGTAAGAGTTAATGACATTAAATTAGAACTCCTGAAGAGTCAATGACATTAAATTAGAACTCCTGAAGAGTTAATGACATTAAATTGGGACTCCTGAAGAGTCAAGAAAGATTATAAAGTGTTGAGAGAGATATTGTCTCGAACTGTAGAATCGAATAATATGCCAACATGAATATTATCCATGATATATTAAAGAATCATATGGATTGAAGATTATGAGTTGAATACTCAAATGATTTAGACACTAAAAACGTATCTTTGAGAGGGTAAAGATAAATTGATATTTGGTTCAGAAGTACCACATCTTAGTGAAATATCTGCTTTATTGTATTTGGCACAATACACTGAATGAAATAAAGCCTATATATTGATATCTCCGAGAAATTACAGATATGTGCATGAGTTAAAACAAACAAATAGGAGGAGACCTTCACAAAGGTTGCCCATGTGAAGCCTCAGTACTCGACAGTACCCTAGAAGGGGGAGACACTAAAGATTGATCATGAGTCGCCTCAGTATTTGGAAAAACACCAGAAAAGGAAGGCATCAGTTGCCCTCGAAATCTAGCAACAAACCTCTAGTGATCACTTTGAATCCGACTTTCGGATTCTTGCAGCTGGTCAAGCTTTCTTTTCATGTTCGTTGAGTAATTATTTGCAAGCATGTGTAACTCTCTATTTTCTTGCTTGAGCCCTCTGATCTCTTGTTTAAGACTTGCCACCTCAACCATCAATGATTCAACTTGGCGAGTTCGAGCAAGCAGACGTTGGCCCATATTGGATACAGGGCCTGCACACTGAACACTAAGAACCAAGGAGTCTTGAACAGCCGACTCATCTGACCGTTTTGAAAGGATTCTTTTATCTCTGGGAGTGAGAAGGTTCCTAGCTACTACTTTAGCTGTTATTTCATCCCTCATCACAGAGTCTCCAACTGTAAGAGGGCCATTAGAAGATAATAAGGACGGGCGCCATATATTATCCTGATGTAGCTCATCTGTATCAGTACTAAGACTCAAATCTAAGCAAATGTTAGATGGGCAAGCCATTTTCAGAAATGATGAAGAAAAAGGAGATCAGATAAAATCTCAAAAACGTAAGAAGAAGAAATTTCTGCAGGTAGCAATTTTCTGAGTGTATCTGAACAAAATTGATGTCTCTATAAAAGAAGAGACAACATGGCCACTTGTTCAAAAATCGAAGAGGCACCGCTCTCTGAATTTCAAAGGCCAGATGTTCTTGAATAAAGTTCGTTGGCATTTTTCGGGCAAAATCTCAGCTTTTCAGATATCACGTGCAACTTTGTCAAAAAATCTCTGATAAAGTTGAAAACACGTGAATCTTACTGTTCTAATTACACCACAGTTGTTGACAAGAGTAAAGGCACAACACCACTATCTGTTATTGGGAAATCTCTATGTATGTCAACCTCCGTCCTCCATGGCAAGGCAGACCTGAAAAATATCTAACTCTTCATCCTCTCGAAGAATGCATCTTCAACAAAGTATCTCGAAATACTCAATTTTCCTCATCTCCGAGAATACCTCTCCAAACAAGTCACACCAGAGCAAGAGTATCTTATATCATCAAGGTCGAAAGCAAAAGTATCTCATATCATGCTTTCCCTTGTCCTTTTTCTTTGTTGTTGCTCTTACTTGCAAGACGAGGAAAAAGAAAGCAATCAGTCGGAACTTGAAATCAAACTTCCAATCAGGAACCGACTGCCTGGAAACTTTCCTAATTGCTTACCTAGCATTGTTCTCTAGTACTCATTTTCAACTGTTGATATGATGATAATTGCCAAGCATGATGAGTCGCTGAGAAGTGATGTTCTAAAGGACCATCCAAATGCAATGTTTGCATTCCACTCCTGCATTAGATGGAAAATACTGCAAGAGAAGATGCCAAGCCTGCATGGGGAAAATTAGGGAAAATACCACTTCTGAAAGAGGAGCAAGTAAGGCAAATGAAAATGATATATTGAAGCATGTAGAGACAAGCACAGCAAAACATATGTCAATTCATCCCCGACAAAGCCGAAGATCACTTGCTACATGAAGTTCCTCATTGACCAATTTCATTCGAGATCAAGCCTCGACGGCTCTTAAAGAAATCACAAGTCCGATTCAAGATCAAGTGTCCACCACTCTTGAATCAAATTCAATTCCAGATAAAATGAGTAAATTCAGACCTTTGGAGGAAGTCTAGCAGAAGACCTTCTAGCCTAGTTCAAGAACAAGCCTATGAAAAGTTAACTACCAATAAAGCACCTCTGTTGGCAACTCTTTTCGCTAAGAGACCGAAGCTGAGCGATCAATGATCAGCCTAAATGATTTGAAATCAAGGGGAGATACTCATCAGGAGGAGTATAAAAAAACAGATCAATATTTTAACAAGTCAATTGAAGACTTGTGGCTATCTAAGGGGAAGTGTTGTAATCCACTATTCATTCACAAGCCATTCATTGTGGATGGCCACTATTTATCCCACTATTTAGCTTGTGATGCTCCTACTTTGCCTATAAATCAAAGGAAGAAGAGAAAAGTTCACGTAGAGAGATAGAGAAAAGGAAGAGGAAGAGAGAAAAGAGAGGAAGAAGAGAAGAAAGAATATAGAGAGTTATCTTTGTACTTCTACTATTCTAAATTATAATAAAAGCATTACTGCTGCTTCGAGGATGTACTCCAGTCACACTGACTGTAGAGGAACCTCGTAAATTTTGTGTCTTACTTATTTATTCCACTGCACACACTGTCGATTTTACAACACTTCACTGTTTGTTTCATCCTTTTTTTTTCAAATGTGTGGGCTCCTACATGACATCAGTTATGCAATATGGATATCTTCTCATGTGAAGTTGTTGAAAGAAATAATTTGTAAACCAAAAACACTAAAGAAAAATACATTAAAAGAAGAATTGGGAGCATTTCCAAATCCAATGCTACTTATTATAAAATGAAGTTTGATTCTTTTTTTCTTTTCTTTTACCTTAACACTTTTTTCCATGATAAGAAATAATACGAGACACGTGAATTGAATTATTGAAGTGATGCTTACAAAAGTTTTTTGACTTTTAATATTGGTAGGTCTAACATGACAACTATGATAATAATTAGGTATTTTCTATGGAAAAACGTATGAAAGATGTTTCTTGTTAGAAGTCACTGCTCCTAAACATGGAGGCAGATTATCTGCCCTCCATTTCTCATACACTCTCATTCTTTACTATTTTGTGCATTTACGATTAAGTCACGTCAACAATTTATATTAATTTCTATTATTTTTTGTCTGATTATCCTCTATAAATAAATTAATATAAAATGTTAACGTTACTTAACCATGACCGCACAAAATGGTAAAGAATGAGAGTGTATGAGAAGTAGGAGGGCAGATAATCTGACTCCCCTAAAAAATCCTTTTTATCATAAAAACGTTATCACATAGTACAAACTCAATAAAGACTTTCATGTTAGAAATAATCGAACCAATTCCATTTCGCACTATTCAATAATTCTTTTTCAAGGCAGTATTTGTTGAAGCTTACGTTATCCAATATGACTTTTGCAAAGCATCGTGTTTCGAACTTCACATTGTTTAATATAACTTTCTCAAGGTGACTTAGTTGATCATAATAACATAATTGTCACATCAAGTCATGAATTTGATTTTTATGATTTAGTGATGTTTCGTTTCACATCACTAATATTTTTCAAAGCATCATCATCACAAAATAAAATCATGAATAATAATGTAATTTTTCACAAATTAAATTTTACTTTTCTTTTCTTCTGTCACCAATATGTCATCATAACATATCTTTGATTTTAAAATTTAAAATTTAAAATTAAAACCTCTTCCACGTTCTCTCTCTCCCTCTCTCTTTTACATTTCTCTCAAACTTCTTTCTCATATATATATTGATTATTTTATATTTACTCATACAATGCGTGGGCTTCATCTAATATCTGATAAATTATAGTGAAATAATTAATAATATGATTTCTTAATTTATTTTACTCCCTCATCCCGCTACATAAAATAGAAAATGTTTTGTAAGTTGTTGTAAACCACATACTAAAGCGTATATATGCTCTGTACTTAACTATTTAGTTCATTTTTTGTCAAAAGAGTGGGTCCTACATGACTTATCCAATATGGAGGTAGATTCTCTGCTTTCCCACTTCTCATACACTTTCATCATTCCCTTATTTGTGCGATCACGGTTAAACCACGTCAACATTTTATATTAATTTTTATAGAGATAATAAGACAAAAAAAAAGTAATATAAAATATTGATGTGACTTAACTATAACCGTACAAATAAGAGAGGATGAAAGTGTATGGAAAGTGGGAGAGCAAAGAAACTGAGTCCATATCTTCTCATTAATGTGAAGTTGTTGAAAGAAATAATTTGTAAACAAAAAAACTAGACCTGACAATTTCTTACACGACCTATTAACACGACACGTAAACGACACGAAAATAACGAGTTTTAGGACAACACGATAACTAATTGGGTCGTTATCGGGTCACATGATAAGAACCCGTTAATAACGGATTCTTAACAGGTTTACACGAGAGTGACACGCGAGAAACCTGTTTCGACACGAAAAGAAAAATGTTATTTTGATGATTTTAATTTTTTTAACTACTAAAAAAATCTTACTATAAAATACAATAGATATAGTGGATATATATATATATATATTAATTATTATTGTATTATTATTCTAAATAAATTTTAAAATTTTAAAATTTATTTATTTATTTATTTTTATAAAATACTATGAGCAAAGAGTGACATTAGAAAATTATAAAACACATTAAAAATAAAAGCATCAAGTAATTTAAAAATACCAAATACATTTAAAATTTTATAATAATTAATTTACAGGTGTGAAAAATGTGAAAAAATATGCAAACGCTCGTAATCGCATCCTATACGCTTTAAAGGTGGGTACATGAATTTAAAACCATACAAACCCTCATCTATTTTTAAGGGAGTTCAAAATAAATAAAATTCATAATCATTAATGTATAAGTTTGAAAAATATGAAAGCATATATAAACACTCATGATTGCATCCTCTACACTTAGACGATGGTTACATGGTTGTTTAGATTTTTAAAACCCTCCAAATCTCATGAAAATTATTTTTTCAGTGCAAAATTAATAATATTGTAGAATTGTAATATATATATATATATATATATATATATATATATATATAATCACTCATAATG
Source organism: Crataegus laevigata (assembly GCA_963580275.1). Lineage (NCBI taxonomy): Eukaryota > Viridiplantae > Streptophyta > Magnoliopsida > Rosales > Rosaceae > Crataegus > Crataegus laevigata. Next base: position 8,383,815 of record OY756953.1, on the reverse strand, counting down.
ACAAGTTTTACAACTTTCGTGAAGGAGTCAACTCTGAAATCTGACACCATAATCCATAAACCTTAGATTTAATTTAACCATCCATTATCCTTTACACTTTATTCCACTCACCAAATTTCATTTTTTAGATTTTCTTTTTTGAAAATTGATCTTTTAATGGATGTAGAAAAATGAACGGTTCAGATTGTTGATATAACATTCCGATATTTACGGTTAACTAAAATATGAGTTCATGTTATATAGTTTCTAGAGACTTTATAGACTTCGAGCTATATTTTCACTAATGGTAAAACTTTCATCATAATGTCAACGATCCAAACCGTTCATCTTCCTGCATTCTCTAAGAGATCATGTTTTCAAAAAAGAAAATCCGAAGAAAAAAAAAAATTTGGTGAGAAGAATGGAGTGTAAATGTAAACAACAATCAACGGTTAAATTTAGATCTATAGTTTATGGATTATGGAAAATCTTAGTGAAAACATCGTCAATATAACCCTTGAAGACAATATATCAAGCCAAAGCTCCAATATCATTTCTCTTCAGGATTGATGAAACTTGAAGGGTTTTATTGTAAAAAAGGTGTAAGGTTCCTCAATCTTGAAACACAACTCTCTTCATTTTGCAAATCTTTGAACATTTGTATTTTGTAGTATGTACTAATGTTTTTTCATTAGACTCTTATTTTGGGGTATGTAAACTTGAAAGAAAAATGTTTTATTTATTTATTTATTTATTTATTAATGTTTTGAAGTAGTATTTATGTGACGATGTGATATGTATATACTAATTTAGTATTATGTTTTACATTTTTGGAGTCAAATTATGTTTTTCATTTACATTATTTATTGATTTAAAATATATTTTTCTTAATAGGTAACGGGTAATGGGTCGGGTCATATTACCTGATAATATTAAGGGGTCAATTTCGCGTTGGGTCATATTACCCGTTTATTTTATCGGGTGTTACACCACACGACCCGTTAAGCTATCGAGTATTACACAAAAACGACACGAACACGAGAAACACGACACGAATGTTAGGTTTAAAAAAACACTTAGAAAAACACATTAAAAGAAAAATTGGGACTTGGGAGCATTTCAAATCAATGCTAGTATACAATCAAGTTTGATTCCCTTTTTTCTTTTTCTTTTTATTCTTAACATTTTTATTTTCAGGATAAAAAATAATATTGTACACGTGAATTAAATTATTGATGTCACATCTCAGTCTATATAGCAAGATATTATCCGTTTTAGGCCCAGCCTGCACAGTTTTATTCTTGGGTTCTTGGGCCTTTCCAGAGGGTCACCCATCCTAGGACCGCTCTCGCCCAAACTCGCTTAACTTCGGAGTTTTTATAGGATCCGAAGCCATTGAGTTCCCAAAACGTGTCTTGCTATAAGGAGATAGGCATGTACATATAAGGTCAGTGACCAACCCTCACTCCGCCGATGTGGGACCTTACAATCCACCCCCCTTAGGGGCCCGACGTCCTCGTCAGCACACTCGAACGGACGGTGAGTCTGGCTCTGATACCAAATTGTCACATCCAAGTCCGCATAGCATGAAATTGTCCGCTTTGGGCTCGGCCCGCACATTTTTGTTCTTGGGTTCTTAGGCCTTCCCAAGGGGTCATCTATCCTAGGACCCCTATCACCCAAACTCGCTTAACTTCGAAGTGCTTATGAGATCTGAAGCCAGTGAGCTCCCAAAACGCATCTTGCTATAGGGAGGTGGGCATGTACATATAAGGCATAGAGAATCCTATCCTCTGGACAATGTGGAGCATTACAATTGAAGTAATGCTTACGAAAGACCTTGACTTTTTACCATTGGTAGGTTTAACATCGGTAACAATTAGGTTTTTTATTTTTTATTTTTTATTTGTATATAAACGTACAAAAGATGTTTATTGTTAGAAGTAACCGCTCCTAAACAAATCCTTTTTTTATCGTGAAATGTTACCGCGGAGTACAAACTCACTTAGGACTTTCTTGTTAGTAATAATCGAACCAACTCCATTTCGCACTATTCAATAAATCTTTTCAAGGTATTATTTGTTGAAGTTCACATTATCCAATATAACTTATGCAAATCCTCATTTTTCGAATTTCACATTGTTCAATATAACTTTCTCAAAGTGATTTAGTTAACTATAATGACATAATTATCGCATCAAATCATGAATTTTATTTATTTATTTATGATGTAATGGTGTTTCGTTTCACATCATAAAAAGATTTTTTTTTTCAATGCACCATTTACAAGAATTTCACGTTTTCGAAGAAATTAAGATAACTTTTTAAATATACTTTGAAAAATTAATCTTGGAAAACCAACGTATTTGGAAAATTAATCTTAATTAATGTGAAATTCAAAAAAAAAACTTTGGTTAATTAAAAATTTTGAAAAGTGTAAAATAGAATGCTTTTTTATCTTTTTAATATTAAAAAAAATCAAAGAAAGTGACCTCAATCACAACCAATTCTGATACAATAAAAATAAGAAGGTATTTTTGGCCACAGAGGCTGTGACCTATCAAACATGAAAACTATTAAAATGAAACCTTGTGCTAGTTATAACATTCACCAAGAAATTTGCTTCTCTGTAAATATAGATCCAAAAAATCAAAGTGAAAGAGAAAGCTAGCCACTTAATATCTTCAATGCTATTCCTCAATCGCCAAAGTATAGCGCATGACCCTTTGATTGCATCAATCACGAGTTTCGAATGGCTCTCCACACAAGCATTCTTAAAACCTCTTCCTTTGCCATCCCAAGTGCATCCCTTAAAGCTAAAGTCCTGCTACAAAAAATTGTGTTTTCTCCCAAGCTGCGAGCTCTAGCAACAATCGGTGTTCCATCTTCATTTCTGATTATAAAGCCATGCTGCTTAGGAGTTGATGACTGAACCACCAAAATTAATTTTCAGGAGCCCTCTTTGTTGAGATCCCCATTTTATTTTAGTGTTTGACTTATTCGCATTATTGGCTTTAAAATACTCTCTACCACAATTGAAGCTAACATATGGTTTCTATTCTTCCAAATTTGCAGCAGATTAGCTATATAGTTGTGATAATGTTTCTATCAAGCATGCTTAACCAATCTATTAGACTAATAAGGCATTATCATTAACTGGGGTTAAATCAGGAGGGTTTTCCAAACCTGCCTCGCAAAATTGCAGTTCATAAGTAAATGGTCCTTACTCTCATTGTTCAGATTGTAAGGAGGGAATTAGAGCAAATTTCACTAATGTGTTTATGTATATCTCTCGAGTTTGTAATCTATTACGAACCAAAAGCCAAGTAAACAGCTTAACTTTATAGGAAATTTACAGTTCTACCATCTCACAATTTAATGTAATTTCCGTACCAACATTAAAAAAATATTGTGCTAAAAACATGAGATGACCAAGAGTTCATGAAAAATTTCACTTTTGAGAAAGTTTCCTTAATATTTATCTTCTTCTGCTATTTGACTGAAAAACTAACATTGACATTTAAACCCCAACAAAAGGAGTCATCTATTACATTTACTATTTAAGGAATACTGCAAATTTTATTAACAACCTCATGATCTTCCACGTAATGAAGTAGGAATTGTTTATTCCAGCTATTGTTAGAAGGACCTGGATCCTCTCCTGAGCTCAAGGAGAGGATCCTCCTTACCAAATATCCAAGGCTGTTGGATGAAAATTCAATGGCTACAAACAGGGGGTCCATTTAAAGTTATAATAATTATAGCCGTTGGATTTTCATCTAACGGTCTTGGATCCTTGGTCAGGAGGATCCTCTCCCAGTGCTGAGGAGAGGATCCAGGTCCTTGTTAGAAATAAAGTGACCAACTTTCAAATTCCAGTTTAAATTAGCCAAGTGAGTTTCGGATACAAGATGGAATAACGTGAAAGGAAAAACCAAACTACGAGTCCATAACGATATATCTCTACCATTTCTCACCAGTCGTGTCACATACCCTTTTCAATAACTTTCCTTAGAGAGATTTTTCAATATGATTGGAACACAGTAGTACATCATGTGTCACTATATAAATGGTGAGATGTATGTATTAAAAAATTAATAACTTAAAAAATAAAATTTCTCACGATTTCTATAAAAACACGTGGTATACTACACGTGTTTATGTTATAATAGAAAATTTCTGCTTTCCTTACATTTAGGACTCCCTTCCAGGCAATGGAATGATTATGTTTAACTTTTACATCCATAAAACTATCATGCCTTTAAATACTTTTACTCAAATATCTGCACCCACCAGCTAGAGTCAACTGGTAAAACTTTGCAACCAAGTTTAGTTAGATAAGTATTATCGATATGTTCACTTTTCCTAATGCCCAACCCTCCCATATTTTTTGGTTGACAAACCTTTGTCCCAAACAATTGGACTCAACTTATTGTTCTTACCCGAAAGAAACAGCGTGCACTCTTTGGTAAGGGTTCTATTAAGACCTCCAGGCATTAGAGTTAATCTTCTTGCTATGAACAAAGTATATGCTTTCCAGCCAGCATGCTAAATTTTAATTCTGAGCATGAATCCCTAGGTAATTTTTTCAATAGTAGTCTTATGTTGAGTTTGCAAAATATTAACTGCATCATTTCTCAATTAATTTTGTATTATTTAAAAGACATAGGAGGATTTATAAAAATTTACCTTCAGTCTTGAAGCTGCAGCAAAGCCATTTATAATTTTAAGAGTGTTTCTAGCTGCAGTACTTGTAGCTTAATCATCTGCATGTTGGAAAATATTATTATATTATGATTATTTAAGTTTGCTTGTTAGTTGGTATATGAGCCTTATTCCATCCGAATTAGGGTTTCTAGTTTTCGCTCTCTATAAATATAGCTTATAGTTTAGCATGAATAACAAGTTAGTCACAATGTAGCATTTTAGGGTTTTGTACGTAGCCGTTTCGGCATTCTAGTTTGGTTAATAATATTCTTATTATTTTGTAATCTTATTTGGTCTACACTCTGATATTCAACTTGGTATTAAAGCAAGTTAAATCCTTCGGGAATTAATCTGTTTTGGGGTTGATATTGATGTTTGTTTGTTCAGTACAGTTTTGTATTTAACTAGGGTTTTGTTGTTTGAATCTGTTTGCTCGGGAGCCACTATGTGTTGAACATGAACCCAGCACCCGCGGCGTACCGTCTTGCGTAACACACCCCACCAGATCCAACGACCCACCAGAATCTGCCCCACTGCCCGCTGCTCTCGCCCACATCAGACTTACTACGCAACACCACCATCCTCCACTGATAGTTGTTGAATCATTGATGTACCCGTTGTCTTAGAACCACTTTCTTGTTGTTGTTTGTTCGCATTGCCGCGGCACCAATGTGCCATAAACCTCTAGTTTGATTTTGCATTGTCAGTCCAGAAAGAAGAAGAAAAAAACAAGAGGAAAGAAAAAAAAAATAAGAGAAAAAAAGGGGGGGGGGGAAATGTAGATGCACTCGTGTGCCTAGTTTTGTTGTTGCTGCACTTTGCCCTTGTTAGTCCAGAAAGAATAAAGAAAGAAAAATGGGAAGGAAGGAAAGGATAGAAAAAAGGCAAAAAGAGAAAAAAAATCGTTTGCTGTTAGTTTGAGGCCCACACGGGCAACAAGAAAAAAATTGGTTATCCAGGTCTTTGGTTTGAAGTTTTTTATTTTTATTTTATTTTTATTTTTAGGCCCACACAGATAAGTGTTGCGAGTTTGTTTGTCTGTCACTCGAGTGTTTGGACTTGTGACCACTTGAGTGATAAACTTTGTTTTTGTTCGTTTGTTGCTCCAATTGAGATATGGAAATCTCGTTCGTTTAGGGATGAATTCTTTCCATACTCTCAACACTAGCCAGTTTGAACCAGAATCAGTTTGCCAGCAAGAATCAAGAATCAAGTCAAGTCAAGTAATCAAGAACCAGTTCGCTAGTTCGCCAATCAAGTATAGTCAAGTCAAGTTTGCTAGTCAAGTCTAGTCAAGTTTGCATGCCTGCCAGTCCGCATTTGCTTGTTTGCAAATCCATGTCGTATACTGCCATGAGTTTGATAGGGTGTGTTGGAAAATATTAGTATATTATGATTATTTAAGTTTGCTTGTTAGTTAGTATATAGGCCTAGCCCATCCAAATTAGGGTTTCTAGGTTTCGCTCTTTGTAAATGTAGCTTATAGTTTAGCATGAATAACAAGTTAGTCACAATGTAGCCTCTTAGGGTTTTGTAGCCGTTTCGGCATTCTAGTTTGGTTAATAATATTCTTATTACTTTGTAATCTTGTTTGTTCCGCACTCTGATATTTAACTCTGCAAGCACCAAATTTGAAATTTTAAAACCACGAGGAGAAGTAAGTAAACCCACATGAGTTTTTAGGGTCACAACAACATTATTAAGTTGTCTAATTAGAAGTTCCATGCACAAAATGAAAATATTCGGGGAAAGAGGATCCCCCTGTCGAATGCCTCCTATTGGGTAGAAATATCCATGAGCTTTGCCATTAATGAGCATCAAGAAAGAAGTTGAAGTAATACTAGGGCCGGTCTAGAGATTTTTGAGGCCCTGGGCGACGCTAAAAGAAGTGCCCTAACTTCGTATAAGAATTTTTTTTTCACACACAAGACATCAATAAAATTATACTTAGAAAAGCACTTCAAACTCAATAATTTAGAAACACCAAAAGACTAATTTATTTTGTATCGAGAGAAGGAAACCACAAAATTTCGGGCTTACAAGTAAATGGATGATGAGTTTTGTTTTCCATATGAACTTTGAAAGTATTTTTATATAAATTGTGAGGCGTTTTTTCTTATTTACTAACCTTGTCAATATGGGACTAAAAATAATGATGTTTTCGAGTCTTTAATTGATATATTAGTAATGAATGGGCACTAAATTAAACATTTTGATGACACGTCATATAATTTGTAAATTTGATCTAAAAATTCGGTTTTATGTATTACTCATTGTTGAAAATTAGACTTGAATTGAAACGAATATTTAAAAATAACAACCCATATAGCTACTAGCTAGTAACTAAAAATAAATTAACAATCAAACAAAAATTTGTAAAAATTGAAAAGAATAAACATGCACATAGCATTTCAAACTTAGGACCTCTCGTTAATTTTAAACAATAAAAACCATTGCTTCTAATTAAACTTCTTGATTATCTAACCAAATTTTATAAATTTATACTCTTATGAAAAAAAATTTGTAAAAATTGAAAAGTAAATAAGCACGTGTGGTATTTTGAACCCATGACCTCCTTATTATTTTCAAATGACAAAACCACTACTTCTAGTTAACTTTTTGTGTCTTTAAACCAAATTTTATAAATTTAAACTCTTATGAAAACATATATAAATATACCACCCTAATAATTTTGGTGCCCCCATTTTTTTTGGGCCCCGGAAAGTCGCCCTGCCCGCATTGGGCCTGGGCCGGCCCTGAGTAATACACTCCATTATGAGTTTTATCTAATGATCATAAAAACCAAATGTAGTTAATATTGCTTTGATATAATCTCAATTCAATAAATTATAGGCTTTCACAAGATCTAATTCAACAGTCATTGCTCTAGCTTTACCTTTTTTACTTCTAAAAGTTGTAAATAACTCATGAGCAAAGAGAATATTATCATGGGTGAATCTTTCAGGTGCAAAAGCACTCTGATTTTTTGAGATACAATCCTCTAGTATAGGTTTTAGGGTACGTTTGTTGCACCGGGCTGTCTCGGACTGGACTAGTTGCAGGGACTAAGCTGGACTGGCTTAGACTAGACTAAGTTGTACTAGCTTAGTGAAGCGTTTGGTGCAGTGTCGGACTAAAAAGCAAATAACTAAAATATTCAAATATTATATTATTTAATCTATATTTATTAATAGTTTATTATTAATTTATCATTTTTTTTGTTTCTAGAATCATCTCTCTGTCTGCCAATATATTTTCATGTTTTTTCATCTTAACCCATTCCACCTCTTTTCCTCCGCCAGTCTCTCCCTCTCCTCTCTGTATCCTGTTTCACCATTTTTCTAGAATTCTCTTCCTCTCCGTATACCTCTTTGTATTTTCCTCTACCCACTATCTCCCTCCCCTCTCCCACTTTTCCTCATCCACTCTCCCCCTCTTTTCCTTATGCAGAGATTTGCGCAAAGGATTTATCGGAGAGCTCCACCCAGTGCCTTCACCGACTCTAGGAAAATCTCAAAATTTTCTGGTGATTTTGCCTTTTTATTTTGAATTTGTGTGGGGATTTGTCTGCAGGTGCTTAAATCTGGGGGTTTTGCATTTTTTTTGTTTTGAATTTTAGGTATTGATTTTGAGATTTAGGCAGTGGGTTTGAGATCTGGGCGTGGGTAAGGGAGTCGGAGTTGTAGACGACAAAGGCGTGCAAACGATGTTGGAGACGGAATTAGGAATCCCATGCTTTTTGGGGGGTCTCACTAGGACGACCTAGCGAAGCACTTAGTCGGAACGAGTCCGACTTAGTCTCATTTAAGTTTAGTCCAACTCGCATCAAACACGGGATTAGTCGTCTTAGCAAAGTAATCCAGTCCAGTGAACTCTAGCGAGGGCAAACAAACACGCCCTTAGTCTATTAATAATAATTTTATAGCTAACTTTATATATAATAAACACCAATTTAGGAGAATCAGCTTTAGAATTTGTCGGTAACATCATCACTTAATGTTGGTAATTGCATCACTTAACGTTGGTAACGGCTTACTTAACTCTGGTGATTTAATGGATGTCTAATTTTCAAAACGTAGGTAATTATTTAAAATATTTCAAAAAATTTAGACAAATTTGAAAATACCCTAAAAGGTTGGGTAGTTATATGCACTTTTAGCCATTTTTCTACATTTTTATTTTGTCTAAGATGGTTTCATCTACTAAGGGTCAAAGACCAACTATCTCATCTCTCAGAGAATCTATGTTGACGTAACTTTTCCTCTAATGTTTTTTAGATTATTTGTGTTGTGTAAGTAGTTGATTGCTCAGGCGCATAAGTTTTCTTTTCAACTTATTGCATCTCGAAATTAAACCTCTTTTCTTTAGTTTAACCATAATGGCAATATCGTTGGTAATAAAACAATAAAAACAAAACTTTATGTTGTAAATCCACAGCAGGCACCCATATTTAAGACATGCCTTGCCGAATATATTGGATTAAGGAACTCTTGCTATCACAAGCCAATCATAAGTGATTGAATTGAAAATCCTAAAAAATCCGCAAAAACATTGAATCAAAATAAGTTTAAAAAGTTTCTAGGGTTACAGTTTACGACTACATTACTTGGTAATTGTTGTAGCAAAAATATGCCGTCTTCATTTTAGACGAATTTGTACATATAAAACAATAAACACTTTTGATTATAGACCAAAGCCTCATTGTTTATCCAATGGATCTCCAATGCTTAAATTAGTTTCTCTGAAAAGAGTGAGTGTTTAGGGCTTGTATGTGTAGCAAAAACTTACCAAAATTTGAAAGTGATCAGGGTATTTATAGGAGGTAATGGGCGGTCATGGTGTAAGGTTTTGCCCTACACATGTCAGCTTCATATTGGCCAAGTTATGTCATCCGTAGGATGCGCAAGGAAAATATATTTCCAAAATATTAATTAGAAGATGATATCTTAGAATAATTGTGAGAATATTCCTAATTGATTGTGATAGAGATTCCTTACTTGATAGAGTATGCATTAAAGATAGGATTAAGATAGGAATTAGTTATTAATTTTATTTTTAATGTCTTTGACTTTTCAATGCTACGAATAGGGGAGCCTTATTCTGCTGCCTATACTTCCCAACAATGCTGAGCTGCAAGTGGAAATATAATTGGCATGAGGACAATCTTGCCTTTCTTGAGCTAAAGTCCATATGTTGCCTTCTAAATTTTTGGAATTATTTTTTGCTCCACAATAATTTCTTTTATTTATTTATTTCATATACAGTAGAGAGTGGGAAGGCTGTTGATAATTAATTAGTTATGCATTGTTTATTTTTTTGGATAAAATTTCTTCATTGCTTTAGAGCAACTCCACCGTTGCTAAGACCCCCTAGGGCTATTCATTATTTAATCCACCCAATAAACAGTAGCTGTCTTAATGAACAGTAACCACCTTTTGCATCTTCACCCCTGCATTGAATAGCCCTAGCAATAGGCAATAAAATATTAGTATTTTTATTTATAAAATAATACAAAATAATTTTATTTGTAATTTTTGATAAGATTTTTAATCGTTCTCGTTGTGTCACGTGTTATTATTTGAAAAGACAATTATTGGTGACGAATTTCGATAAGATTTTTATCCAATGTCATCGTGCCACGTGTCATTACCTTTTCAGAATCACTGAGGATAGATTTCCGATAAGATTTTTAATCAATCACGCACTACTACAAAATCATTTATTAGTGTAGCTATGATAACTGACAAGAAACGTATATTACTGTCGGATATTAAGTAAAATCCGACAGAAAATGGATGTAGTGGCATATATAATAAGCAACAGAATTGCTAGCATCAAGAAATGAATTTTTCGACAGAAAATACTCTAAAATCGACATAAATTATGTCGGATATAACTGACAGAGAATACATTAATAATGAATAAGTAAGAGCATTCTCTGTAGGATAAAACCGATATAAAATACTCTAAAACTGATAGAAATTGTGTCGGATATAACCGACAGAGAATATGTGACATCCCACATCGCTCAGGGGAGTGATCCTTAAATGGATATTCACATCCCTATCTAGCACGAGGCCTTTTGGGAACTCATTGGCTTTGGGTTCCGTAGGAACTCCGAAGTTAAGCGAGAAGGGGGTTAGAGCACTCCCATGATGGGTGACCCATTGGGAAGTTGCTCGTGAGTTCCCCAGAAACAAAACCGTGAGGGCGCTGTCGGGGCCCAAAGCGGACAATATTGTGCTACGGTCGTGGAGCGAGCCCGGGAGGTGGCTGCGCCCGGGTTGGGATGTGACAATTGGTATCAGAGCCAAACCTTGGACGTGGTGTGCCGACGAGGACGTCGGGCCCCTAAGGGGGGTGTTCTCACTTAACTTCGGAGTTCTTACGGAACCCAAAGCCAGTGAGCTCCCAAAAGGCCTCGTGCTAGGTAGGGATGGGAATATCTATTTAAGGATCACTCCCCTGGACGATGTGGGATGTCACAGAATATATTAATAATGAATAAATAAGAGTATTCTCCATCGGATAAAACCGACATAAAATACTTTGAAACTAATAGAACTTGTGTCGGAATCGACAGAGAATTTATTAATAATGAATAAATAAGAGCATTATCTGTCAGATAAAACCAATAGAAAATATATTAATAAAAAAAAATAAACCACTTTCTGAATCATTTATTTCCCTTTCCAGTTGGCCTCCCTTACATTCACTGCATTTTCCAGCTTTGAGATGTGCAACGTTCCTTTAAGATACACCATATTCTTCAGTTCTTCAAGTTTGTTTCCTGTTTCGCAGCGAACCTGAATATATATATAGTTAAGACAGAAGTTTGACCCCCAACAACAAGAAAGGGATTGGAAAGACAAATAAATATATTTGAAAAAGAAAAGAAAAAGCAAACTAGAAATTTTTGCAAGTTGTGCAGATTGGTTAGACACCCCATCCATACTTCGTGGCAACATCAAGGTCTTGAACCAGAAAATTTCATCTAGCTCCAGATGTCTTAAGTTGACAAGATTTTTCAAGTTATTAAGCAAATTGAAAATCCAAGGACAACACAAAAGTTTCAATTTCTCCAAATTGAAGAGGTTGTATACCGAATTAGGTTGCTCCTTGTTAATAACAAAAAAAAAAACATCAGTGATGCATATTTACAAAGAGAGATTATATTCACACACCCCAAATTACTTCTCCCACACCGTTTTAATTTTTTAATATTTTCTACACAACACTAACACTTGATAGAAAAATATTAAAAAATTAAAAGGGTGTGGGAGAAGTAATTTGGGGTGTGTGAATATAATCTCCCATTTACAAAAACAAAATCTGTATAAAAGCTCTAAACAAAGACCAATTTTCAATTTATGCATAATATTTGATAAGGTATCTCAAGTCAAGATTCAAAATACTAACTTGATTTAATAAAATAATCAAAATTTAAAACACAAACTGAAAGTAATACAAATAATTTAAAATCTATTGGCTTCAGAATGTTACTTATTGAATTGTTCATCCATGGTGATTGAAGCGAGAAGGAGAAGGGGAGAAGAGAAGGAGAAGGAAATGAGGAGAGGAGAAAAGGGGGAAGGAATGGGGAAGGGGGAAGGCACTGGCGCAAGTAAGAGATGGAGGGGTTTTATTTTGGAAAGTTTTCATTACTGTCGGTTATAACCGACAGAAAAAATGGCGGCAAAAATCCCCCTAAAATTTTGTTTCGATTTTAAAAAATAAAATAATAATTTTTTGGATTAATAAATAAATAAATAATATGTATTTAAATAGAATACGTTTTTAAAAATTAAATAAATAATTGTTTGGTTTAATAGATAATAACCCATGTAAAATATAAGATAAAGAAACAAAATGATAATTGTACAGTGAAAATGTCATCGCAAAAAAAAAAAAAAAAGCAATTCAGAGATTAGGTAACGGAACAAAAGTTTTCGACGGTTATAAATGAAAAATCACAATTTAACAGTTATTTTAGCTCTGGTTTTGATAATTTTTTACAGCTAAACTACTCGACCCTATAAGAATGCAATGAACAAATTCAATCTTCAATTTAAAATATTTACATTAGTGGATACCACAAAATCTTATTTTATACTAAATGGAAGTATAATATTAACTTTAAGTGTTAGTTTAATTTACCGTTTTGACACTATATGCATTCTACGAAACTTTTTTCAACGATCCAACTGTCAAACTTATTTGTACACACTCCTAGATTGCATATGTAAAAAATTGTAAAAAAAAACATTTAGATTTACGTTACGGAACAAAAGTTTTCGATGTTTATAAACGAAAAATCACAATTTAACGGTTATTTAATGTCCGATTTTAATGATTTTTTACAGCTTCACTCCTCGACCTTATAAGAATGTAATGAATAAATTCGATCTTCAATTTAAAATATTTAAAGGAAGTATAACATTAACTCTTAAGTGTCTATTTAATCCACCGTTGTAACGCGATACACATTCTATGAAACTTTTTTCAATGATCTAACCGTCAAACTTGTTTGTACACACTCTGAGATCACAGATGTAAAAAATCACAAAAATCAAACATTTAGAGATTAGGTAACAGAACAAAATTTTCGACGGTTATAAACAAAAAATCACAATTTAACGGTTATTTTAGCTTCGATTTTGATGATTTTTTACAGCTACACTCCTCGACCCTATAAGAATGCATTTGATGAATTCGATCTTCAATTTAAAATATTTACACTAGTGGATCTTATTTTATACTTGATGGGGAAGTATAACATTAACTCTAAGTGTTTGTTTAATCTACCGTTTTGATGCGATACGCATTCTACGAAATGTTTTCCAACAATCCAACAGTCAAACTTGTTTGTACACACTCTGAGTTTGCATACGTAAAAAATCGTAAAAAAAAAACATTCAGAGATTACGTAACGAAACAAAAGTTTTCGATAGTTATAAACGAAAAATCACAATTTAACTGTTATTTTAGCTCTGATTTTAATGAGTTTTTACAACTACACTCCTTGACCCTATAAGAATGTAATGAATAAATTTGATCTTTAATTTAAAATATTTACACTAGTGGATATCACAAAATCTTATTTTATATTTAATAGAAGTATAACATTAACTCTTAAGTGTTTATTTAATCTATCATTTTGACACGATACACATTCTACAAAACTTTTTTCAATGATCTAAACATGAAACTTGTTTGTACACACTTTGAGATCGTATACGTAAAAAAATCACAAAAAAACAAACATTCAGCGATTAGGTAACAGAACAAAAAAATTTGACGGTTATAAATGAAAAATCACAATTTAACAGTTATTTTAGCTTTGATTTTGATGATTTTTTACAGTTACAATCTTCGACCCTATAAGAATGCATTGAACGAATTTGATCTTCAATTTAAAATATTTACACTATTAGATACCACAAAATCTTATTTTATACTTGATGGGGAATTATAACATTAACTCTAAGTGTTTGTTTAATCTACCGTTTTGATGCGATACGCATTCTACGAAATGTTTTCCAACAATCCAACAGTCAAACTTGTTTGTACACACTCCGAGTTTGCATACGTAAAAAATCGTAAAAAAAAAAAACATTCAGAGATTACGTAACGAAACAAAAGTTTTCGATAGTTATAAACGAAAAATCACAATTTAACTGTTATTTTAGCTCTGATTTTAATGAGTTTTTACAACTACACTCCTCGACCCTATAAGAATGTAATGAATAAATTTGATCTTTAATTTAAAATATTTACACTAGTGGATATCACAAAATCTTATTTTATATTTAATAGAAGTATAACATTAACTCTTAAGTGTTTATTTAATCTATCATTTTGACACGATACACATTCTACAAAACTTTTTTCAATGATCTAAACATGAAACTTGTTTGTACACACTTTGAGATCGTATACGTAAAAAAATCGCAAAAAAACAAACATTCAGCGATTAGGTAACAGAACAAAAAAATTTGACGGTTATAAATGAAAAATCACAATTTAACAGTTATTTTAGCTTTGATTTTGATGATTTTTTACAGTTACAATCTTCGACCCTATAAGAATGCATTGAACGAATTTGATCTTCAATTTAAAATATTTACACTATTAGATACCACAAAATCTTATTTTATACTTGATGGGGAATTATAACATTAACTCTAAGTATTTGTTTAATCTACCGTTTTGATGCGATACGCATTCTACGAAATGTTTTCCAACAATCCAACAGTCAAACTTGTTTGTACACACTCCGAGTTTGCATACATAAAAAATCGTAAAAAAAAACATTCAGAGATTACGTAACGAAACAAAAGTTTTCGATAGTTATAAACGAAAAATCACAATTTAACTGTTATTTTAGCTCTGATTTTAATGAGTTTTTACAACTACACTCCTCGACCCTATAAGAATGTAATGAATAAATTTGATCTTTAATTTAAAATATTTCCACTAGTGGATATCACAAAATCTTATTTTATATTTAATAGAAGGGGTAAAAGACATTTTACTACCCTAATGTTTGGTGGTTTTCAACATTTAGTACATCAATTTTTTTTCATCCCAGAGTCATACCTAAAGTGTAAATTTTGGGACAGTCTCATACATCCGTTAGTCAAACTGTTAGTTCTCCCGTTAAGTGATGACGTGGCACCCTGATTGAGTGCCACGTGTCATTAAAAATATTTAAAAATTAGTATTTAAATAAAAATAATAATAAAAATAAAAATTGATGTACTAAATGTTGAAAACCACCAAACATCAGGGTAGTAAAATGTCATTTACCCAAAAAAAATTATTCTTCTCTCCTTCTTCTTCTTCTTCTTCTTCTTCTTCTTCATCTTCTTCTTCTTCTTCTGGGTTCCGTTTTTGTGTCTTTTTTTTTTTTTTTTTTTTTTGTTCCTTCTCCTCCTCTCCTCTGCAACTCCCACCCACCCTCCCTCCCTTCTCTCTTCTTCTTCTTCTTCTGGGTTCCATTTTTGTGTCTTCTTTTTTTTTTTTTTTTTTTGTTCCTTCTCCTCCTCTCCTCTGCAACTCCCACCCACCCTCCCTCCCTTCTCTCCTCTGCAACTCACATCACCCACCCTCCCTCATCTCCTCTGCAACCCGCACCAAATTTAGCAAAACAAAACTAAAAAAAAATCGAAATGAAGGTTTGGGTTGGGGGGACACGGGTCGACGGGAAGATCTGGGTGTGGGTGGAAGGGTGGGCACGGGGGATTGGGGAAGGAAGAGGGAAGAAGAAAACGGAAAAAGAAGGAAGAAGAATAAGAAAAAAAAAGAAAAAAAACGAAATATGGGTAGAAGAAGAAGAGGAAGGAAGAGGGAAGAAGAAAAAAGGAAGAAGAAGGAAGAAGAATAAGAAGAAAAAAAAACGAAATCTGGGCAGAAGAAGAAGAAGAGGAAGGAAGAAGGAAGAAGAAGAGGGAAGAAGAAAAAGGAAGAAGAAGGAAGAAGAAGAAGAAGAAGAAGAAGAAAAAAAAAACAAGCAAACGACATCTGGGCAACAGAAGAAGAAGAGGAAGGAAGGAAGGAAGAGGGAAGAAGAAAAACGAGGAGGAGGGGAGAAGAAGAAATTTTTAAATATTTTTAATGACACGTGACACTCAATCAAGGCGCCACGTCATCACTTAACGGGAGAACTAACAGTTTGACTAACGGATGTATGAGACTGTCCCAAAATTTACACTTTAGGTATGACTCTGGGATGAAAAAAAATTGATGTACTAAATGTTGAAAACCACCAAACATTAGGGTAGTAAAATGTCTTTTACCCTATTTTTTTTATTTAAATACTAATTTTTAAATATTTTTTTATTTAAATATTTTTTAAATATTTTTAATGACACGTGGCACTCAATCAAGGCGCCACGTCATCACTTAACGGGAGCACTAACAGTTTGACTAACGGATGTATGAGACTGTCCCAAAATTTACACTTTAGGTATGACTCTGGGATGAAAAAAAATTGATGTACTAAATGTTGAAAACCACCAAACATTAGGGTAGTAAAATGTCTTTTACCCTAATAGAAGTATAACATTAACTCTTAAGTGTTTATTTAATCTATCATTTTGACACGATACACATTCTACAAAACTTTTTTCAATGATCTAAACATGAAACTTGTTTGTACACACTTTGAGATCGTATACGTAAAAAAATCACAAAAAAACAAACATTCAGCGATTAGGTAACAGAACAAAAAATTTTGACAGTTATAAATGAAAAATCACAATTTAACAGTTATTTTAGCTTTGATTTTGATGAGTTTTTACAGTTACAATCTTCGACCCTATAAGAATGCATTGAACGAATTTGATCTTCAATTTAAAATATTTACACTATTAGATACCACAAAATCTTATTTTATACTTGATGGGGAAGTATAACATTAACTCTAAGTGTTTGTTTAATCTACCGTTTTGATGCGATACGCATTCTACGAAACGTTTTTCAACGATCCAATCTTCAAATTTATTTGTACACACTCTGAGATCTCATATGTAAAAAATCACAAAAAACAAACATTCAGAGATTAGGTAACGGAACAAAAGTTTTCGATGGTTATAAATAAAAATTCACAATTTAATGGTTATTTTAGCTCTGACTTGATGATTTTTATAGCTACACTCCTCGACCCTATAAGAATGCAATGAATGAATTCGATCTTCAATTTAAAATAGTTACACTAGTGGATATCACAAAATCTTATTTTATATTTAATAGAAGTATAACATTAACTCTTAAGTGTTTATTTAATCTATCATTTTGACACGATACACATTCTACAAAACTTTTTTCAATGATCTAAACATGAAACTTGTTTGTACACACTTTGAGATCGTATACGTAAAAAAATCACAAAAAAACAAACATTCAGCGATTAGGTAACAGAACAAAAAAATTTGACGGTTATAAATGAAAAATCACAATTTAACAGTTATTTTAGCTTTGATTTTGATGATTTTTTACAGTTACAATCTTCGACCCTATAAGAATGCATTGAACGAATTTGATCTTCAATTTAAAATATTTACACTATTAGATACCACAAAATCTTATTTTATACTTGATGGGGAATTATAACATTAACTCTAAGTGTTTGTTTAATCTACCGTTTTGATGCGATACGCATTCTACGAAATGTTTTCCAACAATCCAACAGTCAAACTTGTTTGTACACACTCCGAGTTTGCATACGTAAAAAATCGTAAAAAAAAAAATATTCAGAGATTACGTAACGAAACAAAAGTTTTCGATAGTTATAAACGAAAAATCACAATTTAACTGTTATTTTAGCTCTGATTTTAATGAGTTTTTACAACTACACTCCTCGACCCTATAAGAATGTAATGAATAAATTTGATCTTTAATTTAAAATATTTCCACTAGTGGATATCACAAAATCTTATTTTATATTTAATAGAAGTATAACATTAACTCTTAAGTGTTTATTTAATCTATCATTTTGACACGATACACATTCTACAAAACTTTTTTCAATGATCTAAACATGAAACTTGTTTGTACACACTTTGAGATCGTATACGTAAAAAAATCACAAAAAAACAAACATTCAGCGATTAGGTAACAAAACAAAAAAATTTGACAGTTATAAATGAAAAATCACAATTTAACAGTTATTTTAGCTTTGATTTTGATGATTTTTTACAGTTACAATCTTCGACCCTATAAGAATGCATTGAACGAATTTGATCTTCAATTTAAAATATTTACACTATTAGATACCACAAAATCTTATTTTATACTTGATGGGGAAGTATAACATTAACTCTAAGTGTTTGTTTAATCTACCGTTTTGATGCGATACGCATTCTACGAAACGTTTTTCAACGATCCAATCGTCAAATTTATTTGTACACACTCTGAGATCTCATATGTAAAAAATCACAAAAAACAAACATTCAGAGATTAGGTAACGGAACAAAAGTTTTCGATGGTTATAAATAAAAATTCACAATTTAACGGTTATTTTAGCTCCGACTTGATGATTTTTATAGCTACACTCCTCGACCCTATAAGAATGCAATGAATGAATTCGATCTTCAATTTAAAATAGTTACACTAGTAGATAAATCTTATTTTATATTTAATGGAAGTATAACATTAACTCTTAGGTATTTGTTAAATCTATTAATTTGATAGGATATGCATTTTACGAAACTAGTTTCAACTATTCAACTGTCAAATATGTTTGTATATACTCCGAGATAGCATGTGTAAAAAATCGCAAAAAAAAAAAAAAAATTCAGAGATTTGGTAACGGGACCATGAGTAAAAAAAAACATTCACAAATTATTCTGGCGACCGCCCAAAATTTTGCTTTGTTCGTGTCGGTTATATCTGACAGGGCCATGAGTGAAATATTTTTTTTTAAACCATGTGTTTATTTATTTATTTTTAATCAATATAACATTTTAAAATAATAAAATAGTCAATTTATGTCTGTTATAACCACCGGAATACTAAAATAATAACCGCCATAAACTAAAATAATAAAAAAGTCAATTTGTGTAGGTTATAACCACCACCATTAACTTAAAAATTGCCAGAATATGTTAAAAATATTATTAAAAAAAAGAATTCAAAAATGCTAGCGGTTATAATAATTTTATGGCGGTTGCATCTGATACTAAATATCCGCCA
Source organism: Crataegus laevigata (assembly GCA_963580275.1). Taxonomy (NCBI): domain Eukaryota; kingdom Viridiplantae; phylum Streptophyta; class Magnoliopsida; order Rosales; family Rosaceae; genus Crataegus; species Crataegus laevigata. Next base: position 8,364,435 of record OY756953.1, on the reverse strand, counting down.
GATATTTATGTCGGATATAACCAACAGTATTTCATTATTATCCGACATTAACTGAATGATGTGTCAGATATTTTTTATCCGACATAATGGCTTATTAAACCGTCACCATCATCCGACACCTAAAGCTAATATTGTAGTAGTGACGTCGCGCCTTATGTCACAATCAGCTTACAATATTTAAGGATAGATTTCCATCAGATTTTTAACAAATGACGGCATGCCACATGGCATTATCTACAAAAAGCGTCCAATTCGTACTTGCATCATTAGTCATTTTGTTGGAAAAAAATTGGATTGAATCTTTGAGAAAAAAATAGGAATGTGGTTGAAACTAGTTGAGAAAATATGAAATTGTGGTGTAAGGTAGAAGATAATGAGAAGGTATTTATACAAAAGTAAAATCAAATATTTTTTTTTTGGATTTTTTAAAATTTTTTATTAACATAATTAATCTCTGTTGTTGAATTAAAAAAATTTGAATTCCAACACTCCAGATTGTGCCACGTGGCACAACGGTAAGATTTCATCATTTTAAAATGTTTTTTTTTAATTTATAAAACAGAATAACGTGGACCGTTGATCTCAGATCTAACGGCTAAAATTAAATAAGCTTTTTAAATTGTTTTTACTATTGGAAATCCAACGGTCTATAAAAATATTGCCTTTGAAATCCAACGGGGATGGGGAAGCCACGTGGCCTCCCCAACGGTAACATCTCAGAAAAACGCCACAGGCCCCAGCTCTGAAATTGTGTCAAACGACTCGCGTCCACGCACGCTTGAAGCACACGTGCCTGACACAAAAATGAGACACCACGTGACTGATGTCGCCCTGACGTCAGCCTTGCATCATACCCACTCCGAGCTTTCGGGCCAGTGATTTTTCACGGGCCTCTCGCTCGGGCCCCCTTTCATCCACACGCCACTGTGAGCTAAAGCATGCAGCTCGGGCCATTAGGTTGGTGTGGGAGCTTGTCCATCGGGCTATTGGCCACTATGGAAGTGCTCTTAGTTGTGCAGCAGGTTCTGCACTTATATAAATTTATAGAACCTCCCAATAAATATACCTGAGAACGTTCAAGTTTGGAACCGTTTACACAATCCTCTACTTTAAAATACAAACATGCATATGATTCTTGTGCTAGAAAGAGGTCCTTTAACAATATTTGTGTGTATATATATATACACACACATTCTATAATATGTCATCGAAGTTTTCTAGATAAATATATATTAAGGATGGAAAACGTCATCAAATGATCTTTATTTTTTCAGTGAAGATAGATTTTACAAATAGTATTGTTTTTGTTGAATTAATTTGAATTTTATATGAAAATAGATATGAAACAAAATAGCTTCTTAGTCTTGGACTCTTGCTCTGGGTTGCACTGTGAAAGAAAGGCTAGAGAAGTTTTCTATTTTAATTAAAAGTGAACAGGTTTAATGTTAAGAGTTTTTGCTTTTTTAATATCAAAATGTTAAAGATTATTGATTTTCTATCCAATAAATAAATATTGAATTAGTGTTGGGATGGAATCAAATATGGAAGTTGGAGTTTTAAATAGGAGATTGTTTATAATGTGTTTTGTATTATTGACGAATATGAGAAGGGTAGTAAAGAAGAATAATGAAAGATGTTTACAGGGAAGGCTTGCAAAAAAAATGTGCTTCTTCCCTCCGCCCCTGGTTTTAAGCGTTAATGTTCATATTTTAACACAATATCAGCGTAAGATATGAATATGAATTCCATTTCAGAGAACAAAATTGCATTGCTTATTTGTTTGTGGTTCGTCTTGAAAATACATGGGACCGATATATGTATCTTTGAGCAAGTGGTGAAAAAATATTGATGAAAGAACGAAGAATTCGAATTTGCAGAACCAATTTACCAAACATTACAAAAGTAATTAATATTTTTGTCATTAAAAGATATTTTTGATTAGTAAGTATTTAAAAAAAAAACTAACAATTCGGCAACAAAACCACTCATGCCCGGTAATGCAAGAGAAGCCATTGATAAGATACTAAAAGTCATGAATATTTTTGGAATTGCGATAGCCATTCCGCCCATTTCGTCGAGATAAACAAGATGTATTCTATCATAACTCGTTCCAGCCAAGAAAAAAAGCGCAACGCCAATAAATCTGTGAGAGATTATTTGAAGCTGCATAGATTATTTGAATTGTGCCTACTATAATCAACGTCAACGAGTGCATGCATGCTTGGAGATTTTAATTGTATTCAGAATACATGCATGAGTGCCAAAACATGTGCCTTAAGGGTAAAATTAGTATTAAACTAACTGAAATCCCAGAAAAAGTCTTTGTTTGCCCTAGCAAGCGTGGAGATGAGATTTCCTGCACCCATTTTTGGCTAAGGCTCCTCTGTGTCTTTGTATTTTGGCTGAGAATTTGGTTTATTTTTTATTATTTTAATTATTGTCAAGTTAACATTAATTATGTTTAGTCTAAAAAGCAAAGACACAGAGAGGACACAGCCAAATATGGGTGCAGAAAATCTGATCTCGCAAGCGTGGGCTATTGATTAAGTTGAGCTTAACATTTAATTAAGTGGTTGGAAGTTAAAAACCTGGCGTTGCATCATGCCCTCTTGACTGATTAATACGTGCGCAATTGAAAGCTTAAATAAATCGGAGCTAGGTCCCCTCCAATCATTCTTGTCTTGTGAATAGTTATTTTTCTTTAGAGGATTACGTGCAAACATATAGTTTTAAAAAATCATAATCTTGATAAGGTGTATACAGTATACTAATATTAAGATTTTTATCACAATTGGTCCTTCATAAAGAAAATTATTCAATTTGGTGTCTAAAAATAGAGTTCTGGGAATCAATTTGGTCATTTCATTATCTTTCATCAAGATTAATGGAAAACTAACGGAATAATCAAATTGATTTGTAGTACCTATTTAGGGACCAAATTGATTGATTTTCTATTTTAAGAACTTTTTGTTAGAGATTTCAATAATAAATATATAAATTACATATATATATATATATATATATATATAATGTATGTAAAGACTTGGTGTTGCATTGTGCAACTTATGTGTATGTATAATAAGGAAAGGCTGATGCTGCGGTGCGCAGCAAGCCTACAGACGGCAACCCTTCAGAAAAGGTTGGATTTCCTTCTACCTTTTAGGGTTGTATATTAGTAGAATTAAAAGATGTAATTAGTCAATATTTATTTTCTAAAAATTCTAAATAGAAGAGATGTCTTTTGAACCAACACTATTAAGAAGGGTTGTATATTTTCAACTAAAATGAAAGGGCTCGATGAACGGGTGCTTTAATGCCTATAAATACATATTGTGGCATAATGTTTCATACATAATTTCAAAAATTTATTTCTACATTCCTTGCTCGCTACTCTCTCCATTACATTCATACAACTTTTTTCTAGTTATTTCTAAGAGAATATAATTCGGTTTTGCTAATCGAATATTTCATACTTTGTTATATCCTGGAAGTGATTTGCCAAAAACCCTTTAGCAAACTCATTCGAGTGGGGGCAAATAACACTTTAAGGAAACTATTCAAGTCGTACCTCAAAGTCATTATTCGGATTATTCTCTATATTTTTGCATTTTACTCCAACAATCTTAAAGTGTTATTTTCGTCATGGAGAACAAGTCTGATAACATGACTTTGAAGATTATTAATCAAGATGTCTACAAGCTAGACAAATTTGATGGTTCAAACTTCACCCGATGGAAGGACAAAATGTGTTTCATGCTTACTGTTCTAAATGTCATATATGTGTTGGACTCGAAACTGGAGCCTATTGGTGAACCAAGTGACAAAGACACGAACAAAATAGTTGCCAATCGAAAGATGCGTGAAGAAGATGAATTGGTATGTAGAGGACACATCTTGGGCATATTATCTGATCGCTTATATGACCTGTACGCACACGTTCAATCTTCGAAGGAAATTTGGGAAGCACTTGAACACAAGTACACAACGGAGAAAAGAGGTACCGATAAATTTTTAATGTTCAAATATTATGAGTTCACTATGTTTGATAACAAATCCATCCTAGACCAAGTTCATGAATTATTAGTCTTGGTTTCAAAGCTTCGTGAACTTAAAATAGTTATTCCGGATCCTATGATAGTTGGAGCTATTATGGCAAAATTACCCCAAACATGGAATAACTATAGAAAGAAACTTCTACATATGGTGGAAAATATTAGTTTGGAGGATTTGCAAAAGGGTATTCAAATTGAAGAGGAAACTCGAAATTGTGATAAGAATTTTGCAAATCAAGATTCCTCCAAATTTCACATTGTTGAAGGAAACAAATAAAAAAAGAACTTCAAAGTCAAAATTGACAAAGGAAAGTTTAAGAAGACCAATTCTAACAACAATCAAAAGAATGCAAATGGTGTCTACTACCATTGTGGAAAGAAAGGCCATTACATTCGTGATTGTAGACACAGAAAAACAAGTGAGGAATGTGCCAATAAGACCAATAGTGCAAATAAGACACATATGTTTTAGTATATGTAATTCTTTTGAGTGTTTTAAGCACTATAAAGCAAAAGTTGAAAACCAAAAAGGAAAAAAAATTAAATGCCTTCGTAGTGATAGAGGTGGTGAATATTTTTTCACATGAATTTGATATTTTTTGTGAAGAGCAAGGTGTTATACATAAAAGAATTGCACCTTATACACCATAACAAAATGGTTTGGCAAAAGGGAAAAATAGAACACTCACTGAAATGATTAATCCTATGATGATTAATGCTAATACTCCAAAATATTTATGGGGTGAAGCATTGTTTACTTCATGCCATGTACATAATAGAATTACATCTACAAAGATACATGTGTCACCCTACGAAATGTGGAAAGGAAGAAAACCAAATTTGTCACATCTGAGAGTATGGGGTTGTGTAGCTTTTTATAAGGCACTCGATCCTAAGAGATCCAAGTTGGGTCCAAGAGGAATTAAAAGTATATTTGTAGGATATGTAGAAAATTCAAAGGCATATAGGTTGCTTAATTTAAACTCGAACACAATAGTTAAGTCTAGAGATGTTGAATTTATAGAAAATAAATTCTATAATGATTACTCAATGTCTGGAAAAGAGAATGATCAAACATCTTTCTCTAATCCAACTACTAATTTTTCTCAAGGTGAGAAAATAAAACAGTCTGAAACTGTTATTGAACTAAGGAAAAGCCAAATAGTAAGAAAAGAAAAGACTCTAGGCCCTGATTTTATTTCATCTCAATCTATTGTATTTTTAGTCGAAGGAAATAGAATAAAGGTTCTTAAGAAAATACCCATATTGTTGAATGTTGAGAATGATCCTAAAAGTCTAAGCGAAGCAATGACTTCAAGAAATGCAACTTTTTGGAAAGAGGCTATAGATGATGAATTTAAATCATTAATATCTAATCAGACATGGGTTTTAGTAAACTTGCCCCAAGGATCAAAAGCAATAGGTTGTAAGTGGGTATTTAGAAGAAAATACAATACAGACGGGTCTATTCAGACATTTAAAGCCAGGCTGGTTTCCAAGGGGTTTAAGCAGAAAAATGGAATATACTATTTCAATACATTTGCAATAGTAGCTAGGCTCACATCAATTAGAATATTGTTTGCATTAGCTCTTTATATAATTTGCATGTGCATCAAATGGATGTGAAAACAGCATTTTTAAATGGTGATTTGGATGAAGAAGTCTATATGGAACAATCGGAAAGGTTTGTTTTCCCGGGGAATGAAAAGAAGGTTTGTAAATTAGTAAAGTCGTTATATGAATTGAAGCAAGCACCAAAAAAATGGCATGAAAAATTTTATTTTATCATTTTGTCATATGGATTTAGACATAACAGTGCTGATAAATGCATATATTCTAAATTCACAAACGATTATGGTGTTGTTATATGTTTATATGTCAATGACTTGCTAATTTTGGTACAAATATGAAAGGTGAATATTGAACTAAAGAGTATCTAAATTCAAAATTCAAGATGAATGATTTGAATGAAGTAGATACTATATTGGGAATTAAAGTAAAGAAGCATCGTAGAGTTTACGCTTTGTGTCAGTCACATTATATAGAAAAATTGCTTATTAAGTTTAAGCATCTACAAATCAAAGAAGCAAATACCCCTTATGACCCTAGTGAGATTTTGCTTAATAATTATGGTAGGTCCATTGCACAGCTTGAGTATGCTAGTGTAATCGGAAGTTTAATGTATGCCATGCCTTGTACCAGGCCAGATATCACATTTGTAGTAAGCAAACTTTCTAGATACACTAGTCATCCATGTACTACTCATTGGAAAACAATAAATAGAACTTTTGGTTATCTTAAAAGAACTATTAACCTAATTTTAACTTACTATGAGTTTCCAGCAGTACTTGAAGGATATTCAGATGCAAGTTGGATAACAAGTGCTAATGATAATAAGTCTACATCAGGGTGGATTTTTACAATTGCCGAAGGAGAAATTTCTTGGACTTCGAAGAAGCAAACATGTATAGCACATTCAACTATGGAATCTGAATTTATAGCATTAGTGACAACAGGTAAAGAAGCGGAATGGATTAGAAATTTGTTATTGGAAATAGAGTTGCGGCCACAACCAATGCCATCCATTTCTTTATACTGTGATAGTGAGGCTACTTTGTCTAGAGCATACAATAAGGTATATAATGGAAAGTTTGGACATATTAGCTTGAGACATGAATATGTCGAGCAATTAATAAGTGATGGAGTTATTAATATTGTTTATTTTAAATCAAGTAATAACTTGGCAAATCCGTTAACGAAAGCACTTTCAAGAGCTTTGGTAGTTAGTACATCTAGTGGAATGGGGCTAAAACCCTTTAATGAAAAATTAGCCACCAATAATGGTAACCCCACTTTGTCTAGAACATCACTAGTTTAAAAGTTTAATGGGTAATAACAAGTTATTGATGAGTGGTTGTGAAAGCACTGAAAATTAATATATAGCTCATTACAGGATTATCAGTGCAAGACTATTATGTTTAGAAGGATGAGTCTTATCTCTTATTAAGGTTATTTGTGTTATGTCTATAGTAGCAGGAACATGAGAAGGAACCTCACCTATATGAACATCAGAAGTGGTGCCGCTTCTACCAAGAGTTGGGTTTTCTCTTGTAAATGTTCATGAAACCAGGATGAAGCACAAAGCCATAATAGTGCTTAATTAGTTCAGAAATTTCTTTAAGGAAATAAGATATAGTCATGTATGTAGTGATTTCGGTTTTAACATAAGAATAGTTGGTTTAAACTTAGGTCACCATCGCATTCGTTATAACTTTGAATTACTTACACTAATTAAAGGTTTAATTCGAAAGACATCTTTATTATATGCATGATTATATCGGTATGCTTGTAATTAATTATAAAGAGAGAATGGTTAGTATATTATTTATCATATTATTGAAATTGGGAAGGATTGTTAGAGATTTGAATAATAAATATATAAATTATATATATAATGTATGTAAAGACTTGGTGCTACATTGTGCAGCTTATGTGTATGTATAATAAGGAAAGGCTGCTGCTGCGGTGTGCAGCTTATGTGTATGTATAATAAGGAAAGGCTGCTGTTGCGGTGCGCAGCAAGCCTACAGACGGCAACCCTTCAGAAAAGGTTGGATTTCATTCTACCTTTTAGGGTTGTATATTTTGTTGAATGGTTGCAATTTTTTATTAAAAGACATGATGTTTACTCAAATTGTATGAGTAGAATTAAAAGATGTAATTAGTCAATATTTATTTTCTGAAAATTCTAATTAGAAGACATGTCTTTCGAATCAACACTATTAAGAAGGGTTGTATATCTTCAACTAAAATGAAAGGGCTCGATGAACGGGTGCTTTAATGCCTATAAATACATATTGTGGCATAATATTTCATACACAATTTCAGAAATTTATTTCTACATTCCTTGCTCTCTACTCTCTCCATCACATTCATACAATTTCTTTCTAGTTATTTTTAAGGGAATATAATTCGGTTTTGCTAATCGAATATTCCACACTTTTTTGTATCCTGGAAGTGATTTGCCAAGAACCCTTTAACAAACTCATTCGAGTGGGGGCAAATAACACTTTAAGAAAACGATTCAAGTCGTACCTTAAAGTCATTATTCGGATTATTCTCTATATTTCTACATTTTACTCCTACAATTTTTTTATTGGAAGATCCAATTTTAGAAACCAACTGTGATGAAAAAAAACTCTAAATACTTATACATATGTATATAAAAACATAAAACAGTATGCAAACAAACGATAATATTTAACAAAAGTAAAGTAAATGGGGTCAACCCACTGTGTTTTAGGTTCAAACATTTCTCCAATCTCTTTACTGAAAATTAAAATAGTAATAATTTATGATTATGCTCCCTACTTATGATTAACGAATCTTTACCGTCCGAATATTATAATTGAAACTATTTGTTCTCCTTTACCATCATTTAAAGGCCATATTTACAAATGATCATTCAATTAAGAGATTGTTTTGTCATCCATACACGTTACATCAATCAACGTTTTTTTTTATAACAAGTAGCATCCTTCAAATTGAATAATTTTTTGCAAATATGATTTTAAGATGATGATAATGAGAATAAACGATATCGATTATATTGTTCGGATGGTAAAGATTCGTTAATTTAAGTAAGGGGACAAGTAAGTCTCCCAATGAATCACCCAAGCATTATCCATAATTTATTGATTGATACTCCTCCCCTATGATGTTCGAATGGTTCCAATTTATTGATTCATACTCCTTCACTACCAGCTGAGCTACATGTAAAAACTTATAATTTTTTGTTTTGCTCACTATTCAAGGGCATATACCCATCTAGGCCGCGCTATTTCGTACCAATTAACCATATATATACATTGATAGTAATCAGATAAAGTCATTGTCAAGAAGGTAAAAATTAACAAATTCAGATTAGCCCCAATAAATCAATGCTTGCATGCATGAAGGAATAGTAAAATTAATAAAGGGAAGGAAGGTAGACCAAAAGACAGAAGGAGCTTCGTATAATCCAGACAAGTTGCTGCTGGAGTAAGAGACAATCGCATATGGCTTGAATGTGCTTTATCCAAGCATTGGTGAGTGGTGACGGGCTAATTAAGTGATTGGTGATAATTCGGTTGAGTTACTTTCACCCGGGGATCACCATTTCTTCCAAAGTCTTTCAAATTGGCATATAGGGGGGATGTATATATGTTTACTATGTTCACACAATTCTAAATTGCTAATCGTCACTAATCCACATCATGATCATGATTTGTATCGCACGTGATTCATTTGAAAAGTACATATTTGGACAACTTTTATTAGGTCAAATGAAGCGCATGAGAGTCATGACACCTGATGGTACATTCTATTACCATGTCAAATAAATACTATGATATCATGTTATGATATATGTTATTTTTATTTTTGAATTACTTTTGCGGCACCAGATAATTTTATTAATATTAAAAAAAGAGAAGTTATACGTCAAAGAAACATAAATTTTAAAATGTGTGATTATTTCAATTTTTAACTTCTTATGTTTGATATCACATGAGAAATCAAAATACATGAATGTCAAATTACAATATAATATAATTTAGTACATGTGAAATCACAAAGTAGAAATTGATTAGATGCTGTCAATACATGATAATTTCGGCTCCCTCTTACATAACTAAACGCGTCATTAGAATTGGATCCAACCTAAAACCAATTTAATGGAGACTCTTTATAGATGATTGGATTAATCACTACTTTCAAAGTTTGTTAGTCGTAGATATGAAATTTTTTTGTCCAATTAGAGATATAAAGTGGATTACTTGCGCAAAAATTTATTCATTTCAATCTTCCGCACATTTCTAAAATAGGTGAAGTTTTTTTTATTTTTTTATTTGCAAAATAGGTGAAATTTTTTTTATTGACTTATAAATGGGAAAACCAAATTAAACTTGAACTCATCTACTCCCCAACGAGGGTATGATGACCCATTCAATGTCACGATGGCAGCTACCCATAAGGTGATCTTTCATCGATCCTAGATAACACGTGTCGGATGTGTTAGAGAAAATGTAGAAATATAGAGAATAATCTGAATGATAACTTTGAGGTACGACTTGAATCGTTTTCTTAATGTGTTATTTGCCCCCACTCGAATGAGTTTGCTAAAGGGTTCTTGGCAAATCACTTATAGGATACAACAAAATATGAAACATTTGATTAGCAAAACCTAATTGTATTCCCTTAGAAATAACTAGAAAGAAATTGTATGAATGTGATGGAGAGAGAAGAGAGAGAGCAAAGAAATTGTGTAGACAACAAATTTCTGAATGAATCTTCTTTTCTATCAATGTTATCAATATATAGAGAGTATTGCACCTGTTAGACACATTATTTGGTTTGAGTATGCCTTTTCACCATGGGATACAACTTATTACAGTAATATATCCAATGAACATATATGATACAAAACACCAATTATCCAAAGGTCATATATGTTTTAAAACATGCAGACAGATGCCCAACCAATGGGTATATCTGTTAGCAAAAGGTTGCAATGCATTGAAAAGATATAATTGTTGAGTCAATGACCCAACTTCTTGTCAAACAGCCCTATATATATATATTTAAATATTCAACAGGATGCTCTTAGTTAAAAATAATACAACCCTAATACTTTAAGCAAAGACTAAAAATATAGGGGTGTGCTATCCACACACCCCCTGATAATTTCTATATTTTGATCTTCTTCAATTTATCTGATTTGACGGTCAAAAATTAAAAAGGTGTGTGAGAAGCAAAATGTATTGCACACAAAACCATGTGTTATGGAGAAAATCATTTTTGGGGATTCCACCTAGCCAGGTGTTGGAGTCGAATTGGGAGTAGGATTCTCTACCCTCCTATTCTCATCCCCTTCCATGCCCTCCTCTCACACATTACTTTTTGTCTTATTATATCTATAAAAAATGAATATAAGATGTTGACGTGTGTAATACCCCCAAAATTTAAATATTTGAATATGTGGAGAAAATCAAAATTAAATCGATTTATAGTCATGGAAATAGAATTGGGAAATTTTAAAGTTTTGTTTCCAGAAGTTATTATAATTTACGTATCTAGATTATTGAGATTTTATGTTATTTTTCGAGAAATTATATTAATTTACTTGAGTTTAGTTTTAAATCAAACTAGTTACTAGGTTTAAAGTTTGAAAATTAATTATTTAAAATTCGTAAACCCTTTGAGGTCACAATTTGAATAGAGCTCGATCTCATGAACGCGTAGGAGCAAACCGTTCATAAAACGGAGTTATAACGAGGAAGTTATTAACGATAGAAGTTGAGGGTAAAATAGTCATTTTGGCACTAAGTGGGAAGATTCTAGAAAATCTAGAATCTGAGGTGGCAGGTGGCTGATATAAAAAGAAAATAAGAAAAAAATGAGATGGATGGCTAGGATGAAAAGGAAAGAATAGAAAGGAGAAAAGGGGGAATGAATCTAGGGAGGAGGACCAACGAGGAAAGGAAGAAGGGAGAGAAATGAGGGAGGTGAGGGAGCACCGGATCTTTTAGATCCGTGCAACCCGACCCAGTTTATTGACTCGGTCGTATCTTCTCCGTCTGACCTTTGTTTCCGATGCTTCTGATGTCTATGGAAAGCTCTTGTCGAGCCTAACATCTCTATGGTGTTATATTTCTATATTTCTAACCCAAATTCACAAATTGAAGCCGCAAACCTCACGGGTGTCCCAGTGGTTTTATTCTCTTCTCGGTGAATCCGACAACGATTGTCGTCGATGACCACCACCAAAAGTCTCCCCTCAACCCCAGGGACAAGGCCCAAGCTTTGGATTTGGCGTCGGAATTTGTTTTGGTGGCGAATCGACAACTACCCAATTTGAGGGCAATGCGAGGAATTTTCCGGCCACTTCCCGGAAGAATTGGACTTTGGCTAGGTATGAAAGTTGTTCCTCTCATTAGGGGTGGGTTCGGTTTTTTGCCAAAACCGAAACCGAACTGAAATTTTGGTTTGGTTTGGTTCGGTTTGGTTCATTTTTTTTGGTTTTTTTCGGTTCGGTTTTTTCCAGTTCGGTTTCGGTTTTTTTCACATCATGGTTGAGTTTAAAAAAAAAAACAAAATATACACAGGGTTAATCCTTGTTTGGTTCTTGAGAAATTGGGTTTAAAAAGTAATGATATTTTAAATTTTCTTTTTCTCAGTATTATTTATTTAATTATTTGTTTTGGATATTTTTTTTTCACATCAAGCAAACAAACAAAGTATACATAGGGTTAATCCTTGTTTGGTTCCTTAAAAAATATCAAGGAAAGTCCTAAAAAAATTTAGCAGAATAAATCACTCAAACATTACATGATTATTAATAAAGGGCAAACAAAGCAGTAAAACCCAAATCACAATCCAATAGTATGTTTAGTTTTTTAAGAGAATGCAGTAAAAGTTTCAATCTTTTACAAAGTCAAGCAACAAAAAATGAAATTTAAAATGTTTAACTCTCTCTCTCTCCCCTTCAATTTTTACCCAGCAAAGATATGAAAGTAAATGGACTGGAGTGCAGAGAGAGAGAAGTTGTACAAGTAGATTTGATTATCCTGTAATTATTACTCCAAATCACTCATAATTTCAATTCAAACAATAAAAACACAAAGAAAGAAGAACATGATTGATCAAGAGACAAATGGAAAGCAACTGCTTTAGTGATGAAACAAACAAACCATAAAAAATTAGAAGTAAAATTGGAGTGTGAGAAAAATGAGAAAAGGGTAGTAAGTATTTGGCAACACATTGGGCTTACAAATTGGGTTTAAAAAATAATATCCAAAACAAATAATTAAACAAATAAAATTGGGTTTGAAAATATTACAAATTGGGTTTAAAAAACAATACCCAAAACAAATAATTAAATAAATAAAATTTAAAAAATATTAATTTAATTAATTCGGTTCGGTTTGGTTCGGTTTCTAGACCTCTAAAACCGAACCAAACCAAAAGAATTCGGTTCAGTTGGTTTTTTCAATTCGGTTCGGTTTTTTCGTTCGGTTCAATTTTTTCGGTTTCGGTTCGGTTTGGTTTTCGGTTTTTTCAATTTTCGGTTTTTTGAACCCACCCCTACCTCTCATTGAACTCTAGAATCCTGTAAATTTTAGTAATTTTTGGAGTTTGTTGGAATTTGGAGTTTTCGTTCCCCGGAAACCGCCACGCACGGCGGCGCTTGGCCAGAGAGCCAATGCTGCCCTTTTAAGCTAGTTTTAATACTCTGAATAGGTATTTGATACGCAATTGGTGTGATTCACTTGTTGAGCATAGCTAGTGTTTGTTAATCACTTGATTGATTTAAGAAAAAAGAGTTTTAAATTAGAATTGTGAACTACGAATGGCTTGATCCCTATTAGGGTACGTAGGCAGTCTAACGAGACGTTAGATACAGCCATAAAAGTAAATGAGGTTAATTATAGTTCGAGAAATAATTTCTAGAAGGGGATTTGATTATTAAAGAAAATGGTAACAAGGTGAGGTTAAATTAGTATGTTGGGTGTACGAATTTTAATTATGAATCCATGAATGGAAACAAGGTATGAAATCAAAGAATTATGATAGATTGAAAATAAATTAATTCAAGAATATACCCTTTGTTGAGAGGTTGTTTTGAAAGTAGGAAATGGGAATTAACTTGATAATTTAGTTGTATGTTTCTATAATTATAAAATGTGGTTAATGTAAAAAAAAAAAAAAATTGACTATATTTCTGTTTTGGGCCTATCACTAATAAAATTAATTCTTGAAAAAAAATATTTCGGAACGGGGCGTGGCTTAACGGTAACCCTAGCTAGCATACGTTGCTGTTGAAAGACTAAAGGAAGTCGCCCTTTCTATTTTCTCCACATGATTTCCTTAAACAACTCATATATATTTTTTCAAAATCTATCACTATCAGCCTATAAGGAGTTGACGATCTCCCATATTATGAGTATTTATCTGGGGATGGGGCTTTGTGCTTTATAAACACCTCCCTCATCTCATTTCTCAACTTCTCAGGCATATATATTCATACATATATACACACACACACATTCATAAATAAATCTCGTGTTTGGTCCTCAGAGGTCCTCAGATTCTAAATCCACATATTTATATTTTCTTGTAAAACTTCATATAGATGGATATCATAAAGGGAAAGTGGAAGAAGAATCTGATCGCCAACGCATGGAAGCGATGGAGTTTGCAAAGAAAGAGCAGCCGCAAAGTACACAACTCATGGACAAAGAGCAAGTCATGGCACTGCAGTTCCAGTACTAGGAAGAGCAAAGGCCCGGTGGCTCCGGACGGGTGTTTTTCGGTCTACGTTGGACCGCAAAGACAACGGTTTGCGGTGAAGACGGAGTTTGCGAATCATCCCTTGTTTAAGATGCTGCTGGATGATGCCGAAATGGAATACGGTTACAATTGCGAAGGTCCGATTTTGCTTCCTTGTGATGTGGATTTGTTTTATAAAGTGTTGGCTGAGATGGAGAGCAGTGAGGAAGTTAGTACTCCTAAGTGTGGGTTTGTTAAGGGTTATGGTTCGTTGATGCTTTGCAGGCCGGCATGTCGTCTTCTACTGAATCAGCAAGCATGAGTGCTTCCTCCCCAACTCCCATTGAGCCCCGACACCGCTTTCTGCTTCTGCCAGCTCTCTCTCTCTCTCTCTCTCTCTCTCTCTCTCTCTCTCTCTCTCTCTCTCTCTCTCTATATATATATATATATATATATATATATATATATATATATAGATATACTTTCTTTTCTTTTTTCTCAATATATATATATATATAGATATACTTTCTTTTTTTTTCTCACTGTTTTTTAGTATAATTTGCTTTCGTTTTGCCGACAGTGTTCGATTCTTAGTTTTCATACTCAGAAAAGTAAGCATGTAAGAAAGCCCTCACATGAATTTCTCAAAATATGGGTCATAATTTGTGAATTTTGATGAATAGCGGGTCCAGAACCAACTATTATTTTAGTCTGAATTTGAACATGTCCGGATTAAATTGAGGAGTTGTGGTAATGTTTAGGCTACAGTATTTATCAGATTTTAATGGGATAGAGTGGAAGCATAGGAGTTTTTCCACCATCTTCTGCTTCATCAGTAGATCCTTCCACATGATAAACCTACCGCTCCACGTCAGCAATCCTTGTCAACTTGGCAACCACAATTTGACGTATATTGTTCCCGCTCACCTACTCCAAAACAGAGTTTGGATAACACACAGAGTATTCAACAGATAGAGAAGAATCAAAGTCCTCCTTCAACATGATTCTACTATACCCGTGTACCTTAGCCTTCTGTTATGTATTTTTGTAATTTGAATTTCATTGTAGTCTTGATAACAGATACACTGTAATCTTGTAGAGCCTATATAATGAAGTACAGAACTCACTCATAATTAATTGAGTTGAGCTTATGCAATTAGTTTTTTCAAACTAGCTTGAATTCTTTCACCACAATCATCAATTCAAAACTTTTTAGATTTTAACTATAGATTTTCTTTTGAATTTGTCCATGTGCCTATTACAACAATGTATTAAAGCTTAGATGATGAAAAAGTTGAATTTTTCATTGAGGAATTAGTTTTTGAGCAACTGCAGTAGTATTTGTTATCGATTGACTATTACAAGTTTTATCAGCCTCTTCACAACATATACTATTCCTTTGTTTAAGTTTCGTTACTCTGTCATTGTGCTGAAGTTAGTGGTTCACCACTTTTAATTAGTGTTAGAAGTTGTGTGAACAAAGAAAATATCAACGGTTGAGTTTGTAACATTATTTGCAAGTAGGTTTAACCTTTTTTTTTTTTTTGTGGACAATTTAGAAGTACAAATATTGGATATGAGGTGTAAGGGTGAGGAATTGGGAACAAAAGAATTATGTACAGTTTTTCTAAGATACTACCAATTGTATATTCCTAACTTACATGAAAACTCTAACTTATATAATTAGAGCTGATTTATACGTGTGCCAAATATAATTTATAACTTTTTCTTACTTATTTATTGACCCTAAAAACTACTTAGCCTATGTGGCCCATAGGCCGAGTAACTAATGAGAAACTACGTTCTTCAGTTGTGTGCAGGGCGTGCCAACTCATCGGCCGAGCTCGGCCGAAGAGTAAAATACGTTGATGTTGCATTGGTCGCGTTGCTTACTTCTTCGTCTTGCGATTGCGGCCGAGGAAGAAACACATATTGGCCTCTAGATTCTCAAGCCTGAAGACAAGGCTACTAATTACGCGAAGTTCACAAATCGTCGTCGTCGGCTTCAGTCACAATGATGGTATTCGTCAGAGTACACTCACGCTGAATAGACACCACGGTGTAAGGGCACAAATACTCAAAAATGATGTATCTTTTAATCGTGAATATGGTTCGGCCGTCTGAATGCCAAACTCTAAATCTCACTTGTGAGTATGCAATCATAAATCAATTCGACGTTCAATGTGTCGAGCCTAATAATCAGTAACACCTCACTTAGCTGAGAAGGCTAATGAGATGACCTTTACCAACAAGAATCCAAAAACCTTTATTGACTGAGACTTGGATAGATTATCAGTCGGCCTCAACGCAGTGGTGTTTATCCAAACTGAAGGTGCTCCGAGGTCGGCTGATTCTACGTCGATAGTACTGTTTATCCAAACTGAAGATATTAACGGTTGCCTTCACAGTGCTATTTATCCAACCTGAAGATGTGTTAGCAAAAAGGAAAATAAAAATCTCAAGGTTGTTGAAAGGTTTCGCGTAGAGCGAGAGTTTGCGCAAGGCAGATTTGTGTGTGCTGAATTGGAGGTCCCTTGAATGGTGCCCTCACTCCTTTATTTATAGTAGCAAATTTCCTCTGATCGAATTAGAACTCCACCTGGATCAGGACTCCTTACTCTGATCCGACCTCATCTTGGCCATTCCTACTTCCACCAGAATTTTGAACCTGGCCCTCTATTCGGCCATGTTCATCCACGTCTCCGTATCCCAGTCTTGCAGAGACTTCTCATAACACTAAGATTCTACCTCCCAATCATCCGTCTCACAATAGAACTTTGCCTTCCTTATCCTCATCTGGACGACTTCTTTTTTCTAATAGGACTTGGCCGACCTTAACTAGCTAGCCCACCAATCGAATATCTCACAGCACTTTCTAAGCTTCTGGGCCGAGAAATACTCCCCATTCGACTCAAACCAATATTTTGGGCCTAAACATTGCCCTCTCACTTCTGAGGCCATCAATCTAATATCTCTGGTCAAACCTTGACCTTGAAGAAATGAAACCACTTAATTGCCTCGAAATCTCAATCACGCACATTTATGAAACACGATTACTTGTCTTTACTCTCCTTAACTTTCTGCCATATGGCGACACCCTAGCTCACTCAGCAGCCCTAATTATGTTCCTCAAAACGCACGACTACTGAAACGTCATCTCATCATTATTCGCCACCACATGCAACCGTGCACTTTCGAATCGCGAGACCCTTGGTCTTTTCACCTAGATTCCCTCGAATATTCATAATTATTGGCGTTTTTCCTAGTCAATTTTATCCTAATTTTTGAAACTCAAACGTCTGGTCTTCCCACCAAGGCGCCTATAAATACCCAAACCTTTTCATTCACACTCTTACGTTTTCCAAAACTTTGAATTTTCGCTCGTTTTTTCTCTCCAAAAGCCCAGAAATTCTTCAAGCTCTTAAACCAGAAATCTCTCTAGTTCTTGACCTAGCATTTTCTCAAGTTCCCAACCCAGAAACCTTCTAAGTTCTTTCCCAGAAATCCTCTTAATTTCTTACTCATGGCCTCCTTCACTTCCAAGCTTTTTGAAGAGTGCGACAAATGCAAGAAGATCATCGACAGGTGCTCGATCAAGACTTTGCGTTTTGAAGACGAAAGTACCACTCACCAGATCCTTGGACAGCTCTTCAAGGATGCAGTGCCACCATCTATCACCAACCTTCTCAAAGATCACTGCCTACCACCCTTGCTGCAAGGGTTTGAATCGTCAAAGTGGGATTTGGTAAAGCCCCAGGGCTCCTGGCCCTCGACCACTGCAACCTGGGCAGCTGGATTGCCCGAATGAAGAAAATCTTCGTCAAGCAATAGAAGGCTCTTGGCATCTACGATGCCATTAGACTTTCATCCGTGGAGATTACCATGGACAAGGAGCTCCTAATGGCGGCCTTGAGTTTCTAGTGCTTGGCCACCAACATCATGGTCCTCCTCTTTGGCCCTATCGGCTCCACCATCCTTGACATCACTGCCATTTTGGGGACTTTCCCTTCTGGCATCCCAGTCGAAGCCACATTTTCTAGGTGTCCGTCGAATGTTGACCTGAATGTGCTTTTCGACGAACAAGTCGTCGAAACGTTGAGCGGAGAAGGTTAAGAACCTTCGAATGAAGAAGTCCAGAAACGTCACAAGAACTTTTTCAACTACAACACTCTCTACCTCCATTTCGCCTGCCGAAGAGATAAGAGCCTGAGGAAAGGAGAACATGAAGTCTTCCTCTTCTACTGGTACAATAAATTCATTTGTTGTATAAAGTCCAACAAGTGCTTGGTTGAGAACGTGTCAGTGGCCAAAGCCCTAACGAGCGGTCACACCCTAGCGCTCAACCCAGCTATTCTCGCCAACCTTCTGTGTTGCCTAGCCTAGAAAACCATCCACAAGATCGACCCGCACCAGAACGGCCCCATATAGATCTTCCAACTCTGGCTGCAGGTCAACTTTGCCACCCTTCGGTCAGAGGTCGCCAACTTCCCGCCTTCTGAAGCGCTCGACCTTCAGCTGGCCTCTCGACTAGCACCTCCTTACCAGGCCAAAGAAATTTTTAATTACTTCTTTGGTCTCGACGTTCTCTCCAACGACGAATTCTTAATCTGTCGTCATCGAAAATACCCTTCGTCGATCAGGCTTCCTGAATCAACATGGAACGCAGACGACGATGCTGATCTTTGTCAAGCCTAGAGATCGTTCATGCTCACTTGCAACCTTCATCTCGGCTGTGACGCTCGCCGAACGAGTTGGGAAGTCTACCACCCTCAATTCACCGCTCGTCAGCTCAGCTACCTCTAGGGCTGTCTGGTGCCTTTTCTCTCATCTCGCTCTCTTTTAAGCCAAAGACGCCTCTCCAACTCCTCAGAGAGAATGTGTAAGGACACCAAGAAAGAATTTCAGAAGCGATGCCAGAGGTTCCGTCTTCAACCGACCATTCCCGAGTCTCTTGGCACCGACACTTTCGATGATTGGTGAGAAGAGTACACCAAAGACTTCTTCTGCACGCCAGTCAAAGATGTCATCAACAAAAATTTCGGCAACAGACCTAGGTAGGGGTGGTTCGGTATGGGATCCCATACCAAAATCCTTGTCCCGATTCCCAAACCGAAATTTTCGGGAATCCTCATTTCAATACCGATCCCAAACCAAATTTTCGGGATTCCCAATTTTCGGGAATCCCGAAATATCCCATACCGAACCACTTGTCCCGATTCCCAAACCGAAATTTTCGGGAATCCCAATTTCAATACCGATCCCAAACCAAATTTTCGGGAATCCTAAAATAGTTTCGGGATTTCGGGACAAATCGGGAATCCTGAAATTATTTTGGGCTTTTGGACTAAAAATTTGACATATTATGATTTTGGGCTATAATTCAACCATTTATATTTAAAAATTGACATATAGGCAAGCCCAATCTGTTATTTTGTTTCTACTAATCTGTGCACACAAATCTGCCAATCAAATGGCAAGCCCCAGTTAGTACTTGCCTATTTATTTCTGCCGATTCAAAAGCAATATGCCAATCTGAAACGTTAATATGTGCTTGAGTAAACTAATATATCTATCTATAATCATGTCAGTCCCCAAAATTACGTCTAAAACGTCAATATATACTTGAGTAAACTTTTGTACATATATAATATAAATATTATAGATAGATGTAAAGTTTTCTCAAGCAAATTGTAACTTATAATCTATCCATGTATCCATCTATCAATCTCCCGTGTTTATTCTGCATCTATGTATCCATTTATCAATCTCCTGTGATTTAAAAATTCTGCATATGTTCCACTATCTATCTTAGGGCTCCTTCCTGTATATGTCCCATCATCGATTTCCAGTGCTCCTCCTTCAGTATTTCAATTTTCACTATTGTAGGTAGATGATGTTCCCTTTAAAAATGTGCTCCTATATATTTAAAAATTAAATAATATATATATATATATATATATTTTTTTTTTTTTTCGGTTTGGTTTGGGAATACCGAAATCCCAAAAACTTGAGACCGATTCCCGTACCAAATTTTCGGGATCGGTTCGGTATTGGATACTGAAATTTTCGGGAATTTCGGTTTGGGATTTTTTTGGTTTGGTTTCGGGAATTTTTCGGTTTGGTTTGGGATTTTTGGGATTTTTTTCCAGCCCTAGACCTAGGAAGGCTTCTACCCTTCAAATCAAAGAAACGATCCAAGGTATATAACTCTCTAAACCTCTTCTTTAAATACTTTACTTAGCTTCTACTTACTTGGTTCTGTTTCCTCAGGTGGTCATGTGCCAAAGCCAGCGGTCGTGACTGTTGCGGCTGCGGCCAAGAAGAAACTCGTCATTCCTTCCAATAAGGCTACGGCTATTGCAACAGCCTTGCAGAGCAAACTGCCTCGCTAGGAGGTCGAGACAGCTGGCGAATCACCTCACCCCCAAAAGCGCGTTAAGAAATTGGCAAAGAAAGAGGAGCAGAAGATTCACGTTATCTCCAGCTAAACGACAAAGGCGACCACTCTAAGTTATTCCCCTCCTACTCTTGTCATCCAAGCCCCAACGGCAAAGCAGTCGACCTCCGCTGGTGCAAGAATTAAAATTCATACCGTTAGGCCAGCCCTCACCCTTCCACAGGTCATGGTCGAGTCGGTGGCTGCTCCATAAGTCGAGAATCCTAAAGCCCAAGGGCCGTCTGCTGCGCCTGTTTTGGAGAAGGTAGCCTTACCGGCTAGGAAGTCTCTCCCCAAACATCCAAAATAGACGACGGTCATCCTGAAAGAGGTATAACTATTTCGTTGATAATTCTTCTTCCTTTTTATATTGAACTTTACTGTTACTAACAGCTTCTGTTTTAGGATGATGAGGTTGACGAGACTCATTTGACAAGTCGTCCTCGACCTACTTCTCCCAACTCTCCTCCAGTGGCTGAGGACATCCAAGTCGACCCTCCTGCAGCCGATCGCAGAAAATAAGCCTTTACCGAGCCCGAAGCGATGGTAGAATCACCGACTCATCCGCAAGATGAAAACCTTGGAATCCCACCTCAAGAAGCTACTTCGGCCTTCGTAAGTTCCTTCATCATTCTTTTGAAAGCAATCTTCCACCTTAAGGTTCTAAATTGGGACAATATTAATACCAGCTGCCTTCTTTCTCATTTCTCAGAAAATTGCACGCGCCGAAAGGTGTTGCCACCTCAGTGGCCATCGAACATAAATAACCTTCATCAGCCGCGTGAATTAAAAGAGAGTCTTAAACACTGGGCTCAGCCATTAAGCTCTCTAGGCTCGAGCAATGAGCCAGCAGACACAGCCGAAGTCTCTTTTCGGCAAGTCTGACATTTCTCTTTTCCTTAATTCCTTTTGTTTCAACTTGTCCTGATAAGTTTCTTTTGTGTGCAGCATTCCTAGGAAGTCGAGCTTAACGCCATGCTCACCAGTACTTTTGGCGCGGTTGGACCCTCTACTGCTCCGGCCGAGCCTGCAGCATCGCATCGTGTCCATAGGTTAATGCATATGGAGTTGTTCCAGTAGCCGAACGAAGCGAGGTTCGAGAAGCCCATAACACTTCGTTTAACTTCAAATGCCACATGCCAGGCCTCTCTCTCACCATTTTTTCAAGGATACCGATCAAAACCTTATTACTTGCCTCGGCCTGCCCATTTGCCTACGGGTAATACAGCGTACATTGCTTGAGGTGAATTTTAAGATTCGCCGTATACTCCTTAAACCTGTTGGATGTGAAGACCGTACCATCATCTGTGATAATTATCTCTAGCACACCAAATCTGGTCATGATGTTTTCCTCAACGAAGTAACAAATTTCTTTAGATGTCAATTCGGCATACAATTTTGCTTCGACCCATTTGGTGAAGTAATCTGTCGTGACGAGTATCCATGCATGCTTTGCCGTTTCGAAAGACGTGTAATTTTGCCGATTATGTCCATGGCCCATCCTCTAAACAGCCATGATTTGGTGACTGAATGCAATAATTCAACCGAGACTCTCTGTATAGGACCATGAATCTGGCACTACACATATCCCCACGCAAACTTGATACAATCATTTAGAATGCTCGGCCAGAAATAACCATGTTGGCGAAGCAACCATCGCATCTTTCGATCGGACTGATAAGTTATGCATATTCCTTCATGAACCTCGGCAATTGCCTGGGCAGCCTCTTAAAGGCCGAGACATAGCAACAACAGGCCATTCTCACCCTTTCTATACAACACGTTTTGGTACAACACATAATTCGTGACGTGAACCCTTGTCTTACAGTCGTGTTTGCTATTAGGGTTATCGAGATATCGCATGATCAGCTTTCTCCAATCATCTGGCAACACCTCGACTGCGCAAACCTCGATAGGATCTTCACGTTCTAATAACGACGGTAAAGACATAACTCGTGTTCGGATCACATGATCCTGCTAGATAACTTGTTGATTAACCAGGGTCGAGTATAATTGTCGTATTACAGGTATTGCCCGGCCTATCTTGCCCCCCATGAGTTGTGCGTCAGAGACTATTTGGGCCAACTCATCTACATCAGTATTGCGGACTCAAGAAATATGTTTGAAAGTAATGTCATCGAATAACTCGGCGAAATAACTGGCGACCATGTAATAGGGAGCCATAGTGCAACTCATGCAACGAAAAGTGCCATTGAATTGGTTAATCGCAAGTTCGGAGTCACCAAGGACGAAGGCACGAGCTGCCCGTAAGTCGTGAAGGACACTGAGACTAATGATGAGGGCCTTGTATTCGGCCTGGTTATTTGAACAGTCGTAGTCTAGCTTGAGAGAAAAATACCACCAACGATGCTCTGGAGACTGAATGACTATTCCAACGCCAACTAAAACGGAAGTACTCGAGCCATCAAAGTACATTGTCCAATAATTATCTCAGGTCTCTACCATGTCGATTTCGACGTCATTGCTCCCAAAACTATATGGGGACGGGTGCTGGGCTAAGAAATCGGCCAGTGCTTGGCCCTTGACAGCTTTCTGGGGGACATACTGCAAACTAAATTCAGACAACGCCATTGTCCACTTCTCGATTCAGCCTTTGACAATCAGCCAAGTAAGCATATAACGAATGACGTTGGTTTGGGCGATGACTTGAGTGACGGATGGGAACATATAATGCTTGAGCTTAGAAGGGGTGAAAAACAAAGCTAAGCAGAGTTTCTTGATGGCCGAGTAGTTAATATCAGGAGCATTGAGGTTGCGGGTAAGGTAATAGAAAACCTTCTCGCGCCCAGCATCATTGTCTTATGCTGGAAGACAACCGATGAACTCTTCGGTTGTAGAGATATACAACTTAAGGGGTTTGCCTCGTTGAGGTGGGAAGAGGACATGTGGGGTCGAAAGAGCAAGCTTGATTTGTGTAAAGGCCTCTTGATGTTGGGCCGTCTACTCAAAGGTGTCAGAATCCTTCAGTTTCAACAGTGTGGAAAAGGCTCGTATTTTCCCTACCGAATTTGTATGAATCGGCGAAGAAAGTTGATCTTGCTGAGTAATGACTGTAATTACTTTTTGGTCGTCAGCGGTAGGGCGTTGATGATTTCTTGAGCCTTATTTTCATTGACCTCAATACCCTGGTGACATACAAGGAATCCCAAGAAATTATCAGTCGACATGCCGAAAGCACACTTATCTGGATTCATCTTAAGGTTGTGTCGACGCATACGTAAGAAAGCTTGTCAAAGATCATCCAAGTGCGACTGGTGCCGTTTCAACTTGATCACCACATCGTCAATGTAGACTTCGATGGTAGTGCCAATTACATCGTGGAATATTGTGTTCATCGCTCGTTGATATGTGGCGCGGACATTCTTTAGACCGAATGGCATAACGATCCATTCGTACGTGTCGAGTGCCCCCGGGCATCGAAAAGCGGTTTTGTGAACATCGGCCTCGGTAATGAAAAGCTGGTTATAACCAGCATGGCTATCTATAAAGGATAGAATTTCGTGGCTTGTTGCTACATCGATTAACAAACCTGAAATCGACATTGGATATTCATCTTTGAGAGTTGCCAGATTTAGATTTCGAAAATCAATACAAATTCGTAAAGCACAATTTTTCTTTAAAACTAGGACGATATTCACCAACCATTCGACGTATCGAGCTGTTCGAATGAAACCGGCATTTAAAAGTCGAATGATTTCATCTTTTATGCCGAGTTGTACTTCGATTGAAAATCGTCGAGATGGTTGACGAAATGGTCTACACCCAGGTTTAATGCGCAATTCGTGTTCAACAAGCTTCTGATCTAAACCAGGCATCTTGTGGTAACTCCAAGCAAAACAATCTTTAAATTCCTTAAGTAAATTACAAAGCTCGTTTTTCATATGTTGGGGTAACAAAGCACTAATAAATAAAGGTCGTGGGTCTTCAGCCGTCCCAACATTTATTTCTTCTAAAGGGTCCTTGACCTGAGGCTAATTATCCTCGATTCGGCTGGTGTGCCCTGAACTTTTTTCAACGATAGAGCTAGGCTGTTGCCTCCTTCGGTCAGGAATTCAACTAGATTTACGCCCGAGTTTGGTTGTTTGGAAACAGCATACCAATGAGCCAGCAGTCGTTCTATGGTGGATGAAACCGCGATCCGGCGCCTTTCTTGTCTGTCTTCACTCATCGGCATTGACGAGCAAGTTGGCTAATCCGAGTCCTGCTGCACAATCTCAGCGGCTACCTCGATGGCCTTCTGGACTGAGATCCGAGTCGGCCGTCCTTTCTCATTAAAACCTTGAAAGGTGATCTAGCCGACGTGATCATCATAATAACGGGCCTAAATCATGTTAGCCTCAAACGGCTAGTTGTCGGCCGGATTGACGACGACCAATTTTTCATTCCAGAAGACAAGAACTTGGTATAATGATGAAGGAATGCAACCTGTCTGATGAATCTAATCGCGACCGAGTAGTGCATTATCCTCAGTCTTTTAATCCACTATGAAGAACGTGGTCATGTGATTGCGACCGGCGACGCTCACCTCTGAGGAAGTACTTCCTTTGTCTAGGATTTGTCGCCCACAAAGCTACTCATGGTTATCCTTGATGGGATGAGTTCGTCGTTTGATCGTCGTAAAGCTCACATGGACACAGGCGTAACGTTGATTGTTGCCCCACAGTCGATAAATACTTTAGAGATTAGATATCCTTCGATGTGAGTCGTGATATACAACGGTTTGAGATATTGCAGATTGGCATCTGAAGAGCGGGGAAATAACTCAGTTAGGGCTTCTTTAAGCTTGTCTTGCTTACTCTATGGCCCCTCATCCTCGCCAACAACGAAGTCAACCTGTGTCGCCTCTTCGGCAACAACGTCGCCGTCCAGGGAATTCAATTGGGATATAGTCGGCTGAAATTCAGCCGGCAGAATGTGGACCATGCTGATCTTCATGTTGTTAAGAACCGAAGGGTCCATCGGGTCATGGTCGTCTTTTCCCAAGATATTGGCTGAAGTATCTTGCTCCTGAGCATCCTCGGCCTATACATCTTTTGTTCTAACAACGGGTTGTGGATTATCTTTCTATGCTGCGTCATTCTGGGTGTCTCCCTCGAGCTTACTCGACGTTGGGATTTGTGCTGCTTTATGGACTTGCTCCTGCTAAGTTATTCGAGCGTTTCTTGTGTCGAGGTAAGCATTTAGTTGTGCCACGCATTCCTTCTCATCGGTCGTAAGACCGAAAAGAGCTACTGCCGAGAAGACTTTGAAATGGTATCTTAAATATTGAAGGTCTTCTAGGGAGAAATGGAGTTTGGTGGGGTCTATGTCAATATATGGATCAACTTCAAAGCCGAGTACCCGAGCTTCACGTATGTGCTGGAACCTGGCCTTCATTGCCGGATCAATGGTCTTCTGGATAATTTGCTCGGCGTTTGGGGAGGTTAAGCCCAGGTCGAAAGCCTCTTGACACTCTTTTGGTAGGTCGTATAAATCATTGGCTAAATGTGTCTTGTGAAATTCTCGCATGTATTCTAATGCCTCGCTGAGGAAATGAAGGTAGAGATTCCGTCGTATCTTGATTAATGGCTCTGGTGGTGGCAATTAAGGGAGCTTATTTTCTGCCTCCTTCCTGAATTGCTCAAAAATAGCTTTCATTTCCCGAGGTTGAAGAATGAGTTTGATTCGCTTCTCAAATTCCTCTACAGTGGTTTCAAATTGCGGTCGATCATCTTCTTCCCTCAAAGTAATTCGGTCATGATTACCGAGGGTTGTCGGTTATCTCTATTCTCTGCTGTTTCTTTCAGCTACCATTTGGGAGCCAAAGTAGCCTGGGCTACCTACCTCAAGCCATGCAATCTATCCGCTAGCGACGACATTTTTGAGATTTAGACAATGCAGTATACACGCCGATTAGAAAGTTGTAAGTGTACCATCGTTGGTCGCATGGTTCTGGCTGCTTAAATGTCTTTTGGTTCACCAACGAGCCGGAACTACTGGAGTTTTTTGAATAGTAATTCTCATTATAAAATGCGGTGTCGAAGTCAAGTTGTCGCCTGGCCAAGGATAATTCATCCGTTCGTGGTTGAGGACCGAGCCTGTCGAATACCTTTTGGCGCTGGCCCGAGCCGAGGGCCTTTGGGGGTGTCGCTGTGACTATGGGTGACTGTCATGATGTTATTACGACTGTAGGTGTCCGCCGTGGTGTCGAAACTTGAGGCGGCTTCTCTTTTGTCTTGGTTAAGACCATTTGTGCTTTACAATGGCTGTATAAAACCATCGACCCATCAGACTCTTCCTCGCTAGAACTTGACATAGCTTCAACTTTAGCTGGTCCTGTAAACTTTGTAGGCGCATTAGAAGACAAGTCGATCTTGAGTCGCGGCCGAGAATTTTGTTTCATGACATACTGCATTGGCACGAACTCAGCCTTCCATTTGCCCTTATTTTTTGGCAGGTGAGCATCTACCATGCTAACTGTCGTCGAGGGGAAGGGATTAGCATCAACAACCATCTATTTTTCAGGAAACTTTAGCTTGCCCTTATCGATCCAGCTTTGAATAGCATCACAGAGTACCACGCAATTGTTGGTCGTATGTTTACTCAAGTTATGATATTTGCAATATGTCTTATCTTTCAACTCTTCGGCCTTAGGAATGTTATGTCTTGGCTAAAGCTTGATAATCTTTGCTGATAACAACTAGTCGAAAATTGTGTCGGCCTTGGTAATGTCAAAGGTATAGACTTTTGGCGCTTTGACTGTTGCTTCTTTAGGGGCCACGCGAGTTTTGATATCTTTGGGATGAGCAAAAGCCTTGCAAACGTATGGCTTATCAATTACAATCTCTGCCGCGTCTATACTGGCATACTGGGAGTCGTCTCATTCGGCCGATGCATAACTGACCGAAGAATTTTTATAGATCGTTTCTGGAGCTGGGGACTTCGATATTTTCTCTTCTCGGAGTAAATAGTCGTATTGCTCAACATGTTGAGCCAGTTCATACATGTCCCTAAAATTTGCCCACAAGAACTTTTTTTTGTACTCCACGTCCAACCCATTCAAGGCGATTCTTACAAACTCGACTTCAGGGAAGGGAACTCGGCACCAATTCCTAGCCGACTTAAACCTCGTCAAGTACTTCATTGGTGACTCATCAGATGCCTGCGTCATCCTGGCCAACGAAGATACTGACATCTCCATCCCCGACCGATAGAATTGCTCGTGGAATTTCTCGACCAGGTCTTCCCAACTTTGGATGGACTTGAGGGGAAAGATTAATGTACCATGCGAATACTGAGCCTGTTAGCAAGAAGTTGAATAGTCGTAACTTATGAAAGTCACTATTAACATATCCACATTGTGCGGTGAAACGAGCCACATGTTCTTAGGAAGATAGAGACGATTCTCTAGCAAACAGGCTGAAATCTAGGATTTTGAAACTCTTCAAATACTCAAAGTGTTAAACATACTCTGGGTATGGATGAATGAATTTTGGGAACTTCAGCCCCTTCTTCAAGGTCGAATCAATCATCTTTTGAACTTCAACTAAACCCACAACTGGCGTTTCGAACTCGACTTCATTTGTCTTGCTGCTTGATCCACTCTTTTTCTCTAGATTGATCAATTTAAGCCGAGCAGATCTTGCTTCGGCCGTTGATGCTGGTATTGCATTATTTTTTGGAATGGATTATTTCGACCGATCAGAAAATCCTATGTTCTGGGTATTATTAACTAAAACCTCAAGCAATCTGGTGTGTATGGCACTATAACCACGTACTTCCTCCAAAATCCTTTTTATTTCTCAGGCGATCGTTTGCTCGAACTGCCGAGATTGTTCCTTAAGTCTTCTTCTAAGGAACGATTTGGTTGGTGGGTTGGAGGCTTCACCACCATCCTCATCACATTATTCTATTGCCTCTTCGGCTGGACTTCCTTTTGCAACCTTGGTAAGGACTCTCGTATCACAAAGCGGCTCGCTGAGAATAATTTCTTTTTCTCGGCGTGGATCAGGTATTACGGCAATTTTCTGCGCCTGTGATAAGCCTTCTGGACCCGTGTTCTGGGCTATAAGTGTAGTAGGCAATTTCCTATGACGGTCTTCTTTTTTACTGACCGTGTTTCAACAGGCATGAACTTCGTAGTTTTAGTACTTAGGTCCCACTGGGCGTTCCAAAATGTTGACCCCAAAAGCTACTTAGCCTGCGTGGCGTGCAGACCGAGTAACTAATGAGCTAACTACGTCCTTTAGTTATGTGCGAGGTGTGCCAACTCATCAGCAAAGCTCAGCCGAGGAGTAAAATACGTTGATGTTGCGTTGGTCGCGTTGCTGACTTCTTCGTCTTGCGATTGCGACCAAGGAATGAACATGTCTCGGCCTTTGGATTCTCAAGCCTGAAGACAAGGCTAATAATTACGCGAAGTTCACAAATCGTCGTCGTCGGCTTCTGTCACAGTGATGGTATTCATCAGAGTAAACTCACGCCGAATCAACACCAAGGTGTAAAGGCACAAATACTCAAAGCGGATGTTTGTCTTAATCGTGAATGTGGTTCGCCGTCTGAATGCCTAACTCTAAACCCCACTTGTGAGTATGCAATCATAAATCAACTTAGCGTTCAAGGTGCCAAGCCTAACAATTAGTAACACCTCACTTCGCAGAAAAGGCTAATGAGATGACCTCTACCAACAAGAATCTGAAAACCCTTGTCGACTGAGACTTGGATAGATAATCAGTCAGCCTCGACGCATTGCTGTTTATCCAAACTGAAGATGCTCCGAGGTCGGCTGATTCTACGTCGATAGTGCTATTTAACCAAACTGAAGATATCACCGGTTTCCTTCATGGTGCTGTTTATCCAAACTGAAGATGTGTTGGCGAAAAAGAAAATAAAAATCCCAAGGTTGTTGAAAGGTTTCGCGTAGAGCGAGAGTTTGCGAATGGCAGATTTGTGTGCTAAATTGGAGGTCCTCTGAATGGTGCCCTCACTACTCTATTTATAGTAGCAAATTTCCTCTGATCGAATTAGAACTCAACCTAGATCAGGACTCATTACTCTAATCCGGCCTCATCTCGGCCATTCTTACTTCCACCAGGATTCTGAACCTAGCCCTCTATTCAGCCATGTTCCTCCACATCTCTGTATCCCAGTCTCGCCGAGACTCCTCATAGCACTAGGATTCTACATCCCAATCATCCATCTCACAATAGGACTTCGCCTTCCTTATCCTCATCTGGACAACTCCCTTTTCTAATAGGACTTGGCCGACCTTAACTAGTTGGCCCACCAATCGAATATCTCACGGCACCTTCTAAGCTTCTGGGCCGAGAAATACTCTCTCTCCCCCCCCCCCCCCCCCAATTCGGCCCAAACCAATATTTTTGGCCCAAACAGTATTATACATAATCAATTCAAGCATGATTGAATTGATTAGTTTGAGTATGAATGGTAACTTGGATTCATATAGACTTTAAATTTAAGGGCTTTTTATTGCTTAATAAGGCAATACTATTTTAAATTATTTTCATTGTTATCATCTGTAGTCCAAACCACACCTACATTTTGTTCTCTCATTTGCACTAAGATTGTCATTTACTTACATTAACTTCTTTTTTTTTTTCTTTTTCTTTTTTCAATCTATGTAATGTAATAGACAAAAGAAACCTACATGTGAGAAGAAAGGAGAAAGCCCTACCTCATGCAGAACCCTACGCATGAACACATATTTTGTTACTCATGTAAATATTTCTCCTCCCTTTGACTATTTTGTTCCACATTGCAAATAAGATTATAAATAAATTTTAACATCTATATATACCGTTGGACACCTATTTTATTTCTCATTATAAATATGTACGTATTTATAATTTTTAACATGTTTTATACAGCTTTAAAAACTGCAGCATCGCACGGATAACCTTGCTAGTGA
This sequence comes from Crataegus laevigata, assembly GCA_963580275.1. Lineage (NCBI taxonomy): Eukaryota > Viridiplantae > Streptophyta > Magnoliopsida > Rosales > Rosaceae > Crataegus > Crataegus laevigata. The sequence continues at coordinate 8,333,711 of OY756953.1, read as the reverse complement.
ACTTTCTATTTCTCAATGGTTAAATAATTACAAATGTCTGCGTACATACATACTTTTCACAAATGACAATTAAGAAAGACTAATTACAATTTCAGATAACAAATAAAATCTAACTCTTAACAACATTAACTCTATTGACTAAGGTTGTTACATTGCTGACTGGAATTGTAATATTCTCGTCTTACACCCCTTAAGCTAAACGCAGGTGAAGTAGGACAACCAAGTGAAAGCTTGGTTTGCAAAAATCGAAATCTGGACTAGGACAAAGACTTGGTGTGAAATCTGCAACTTGATCTTGACTGCACATATATTTAACTTGAAGAAGGCAACACCAATTTTCTAATGTAATGATAATCAAATTCAAGATATTACCACACCACAAATAAGGAACTACACATAAAGAAAAGCATAAATATTACTGCACCACAAATAAGGGACTTTACATAAAGAAAAGCCAATGTCCCTAAAAATTTTGCAAATCCATCTCATCAATTGTGTAAGTAATCAATATTCAGCCTCTGTATGATCTGACAATAGTGGGTTGCTTTTTAGCACCCAAACTAATAAGATTATCACCAAAAAAGACACAATAACTACTAGTTGACCTCACGTAAACAGACACAAAAAAAGACTTTAGAAGCCCATAAACTAGCACGCTTGATTAACACCAAATGATAAATCAGAACGTGCCCAAGTCATATAGTTTGTCTCGCGTTAACCCCTGAAAGATGCTGGATAGCTAATTGGTTTCATAGATTACAATAATCTTCTACTGAAAAAGCCATCAAACAAAACAACATATAAAACCGGTTTACCTCGCCATTATTCGGTAAATCCGCTTGACCTAGGATGGCGCTGAAATCTCCGCCGAAGCAAAGCGAAGCGTCTTGCGAGCCACTCAAACTACGAAGAGCAAACACGTTCAAGCAATCGAACTTCGACAACCTCCAATTATTGCAGCATTTGTAATAAATAGAATTTTTTTTAGTTCCTTCCGATATTGCATATACCAAGTAAAGCTTGATACTAGACATGAAAAAACATTTAGTTTCCCCTAACTTACATCTTAACACACTCATGGATCGGACTATACACCTATAAAACTAATAGTCCATTGTTTCACGAGAAAACAATTAGTTCAACACTAAACATATGCTCACGGCTAATGTTTATATGCATTTTATGAAAACAATTTTGAAATGGCATGTAGAATTTTCAATTTTGAAATTGTACAATACATGTGATTATTAGGCAGACTATATTATATGCCATAAATCATAAGAAAAGTTTTGTATGATCCAGGAAGACTCTTTGACGGGGGACTAGATAGATGGAAGAGACTCTTTGGCACATGATGGACCACTTCTTTGCAGTGCTAGGTATACCATGATGCTTTACCGAGACCACTTCTCTATCAAGACTACCAGGGCAATACTAGGCTTAGCTCTAGGCATGCAATGCTAGGCAGACTAGGATGCTCTACCGAGACCACTTCTCTACGGAGACCACAAGATCATGGTGCTTTAATTAGACCACCATGGGCTAGATCACTGTTGATGGAAGAGATCCTTTTTGGCACGTGATGGGCCACTTCTTTACAGTGCTAGGTAGACCAAGATGCTCTACCTAGACCACTTCTCTATCAAGACCACCACTGTAGTACTAGGCTTAGTGCTAGGCAGACCAGGATGCTCTACCAATACTATAAGATCAGAGTGCTTTAATTGGATCACCAGACCAGGATGCTCTATTAGGATCACTAGAGCAGTTATTGGCAGAGTGCTAGGCATGCAGTTATATTTATTAGACTAATAATCAACATGTTATGACTTGTTCACATAGTATTATTTGTTTTTGTCATGTCATAACATGAATGAATTTTAAAACACACTAAAAAATTGTCTGGTTCTAAAGATGCTCCTTTTTTTTTTTTACTTTCTTTCTTTCTTTCTACAAGGTACATGGTGATTGGTATGTGAAAATTGCGGCCAAGGAAGTTTAGCCAATAAACACACACTGTGAAAGTCCCTCGTATGCGGTCCGGCAACTGAGCTCAAAAAACTTTACCGGCGATAATGCCTTTAGACATCAATCAAAACACAACTTTTATATTAATTACATGGTATCAAAGGTGAAAAACTCTAATGAGCTAGCACTCGATAAGTGCATTGTTGGAACCAGCTGGTTATTCTCTGTGTTGAATTTTCTTGATTTTCATGCTAATCTTATCGTGATCTCGATAAGTTAAGTGCATTGGTGGAACCATCTGGGTTGTTTTCTGGGTCGGATTTTCTTGATTTTCATGCTAATCTTATCATGATCTCATTTATGATGATGAATCTAAGGCAATCCTCATCTAATATGTTACAATATGTTTCTTCTTAATCACGTAGTTAACACTAATTTTTACTCTTGTGGCATTAAAATGAGTAATGCTCTTCTTACCACAATTTTATACCACATTTTCTACCATCTTAGGTGGCAAATGAGTTGGACAAGTTACATCATTTAATTTCAATCTTTTTATTAATTAAAACACTTAAATAATCTTAGGTGGAAGAAGGAAACTCTTCGTATACTATAATTATCATTTAAAATTTTGAAATTAAGAGCAGCGTGTCTACCGATTTCACCATAGTGGCTTATTCGAAATCATAATAACCTATTTTTATTCAATCGTCAAGCTTGAAGGAGTTAATTCAATCCAATATTTATTTTTTTTTAGGAAACAATTCAAATTGATGAATAAAAACTTGTTTAAAAATTAGGGATTAAAACGTTTTCATTAAAGTTAATAATATTGATTTTTCTTATTATTATCTTTTTATTTAGTTATTTAGTATTTTAGGATGTCAATTTTATTTAACTGAACTAACAACGTATTTTTTCATAGGCTATTACTTTATGTTTGTAGCTCCAACTCATCTGCCACCTAAAATGGTAAAGAAAATACGGTATAAAATTGTAGTAAGAATAGCATTACTCCATTAAAATTACAAAACATTCAATATGAAGTCCTGAGATAAGTCTCTTCCTCAGAGTGATTTATTACTTCCACCAACTGTCCTCATGAATCCAGCATCCGATTGCATGAATGCCTGATATGCATCTCTACAAAGTCTATTTCTTGTAGCCATCCAGAAGCCAATTGCATACCGTTGTGATAGCTCCAATGAACCTGCTGTTGGAAATTTAATATTATTATTTATATTAAATTTATTAATTGAATGGAAATTAGAAGTAGAGTTTTGTGGTATAAAGATGTATTTATTCGAATGAAGAGTATCAACTTTTGACTTTTTATGAATATTCTCATGCTTCCAAAAGGTATCTTACATTTTATAAATAGGAAAGCCCTATAATCACTTAATAGTTTTTCATTGTTTTACATAATTATACATATAGTGCAGTAAATATTAGAGAGTCTCATTGAGTTCATATGAGAGGATTTTCAAAACAATCGTGGTTCATGGAGCCTTGTGGTTTGGAGCGCTACTATCACAAGGACGTGGTCGTTGTATCTTGGGAGACAGCGCCGATCAACCATGGGCACCTTAATGAGACATAAACATGTGTCAAGGACAAAGTGTCCAACACTTACCTCGACCATATTTTCTAGTTTTTCTAATCTATAATCTCATATTGATTAACTTAGTTAATTACGCATGTACATGCATTAACTTTGATATATAATGCATGAATTATTTCATAATTTTCTATGTGATTTAATATAGCAATTAGCCCCAACCCCTACAATTATTAACGCCGTTGCCTTCCTAGTGCTATGGCTTTCCATTATTTCAGACTCACCATCTTTTGTATAATAGTCTGACTATTCTATAAAAGATGGTGACTGGTGAGTGCTTTGTCACATGAGTTTTTAAATTTTTTTAATAACTTAGCTCAAAACAACGTTGTTTTGGCCAAGTTTTTTGAAAAAAAATATAGCTTTCTTCTTCCTCCTCTTGTTTTCAACAGCGTCCAACAGCCATGGCTGCTGTTCTTCTCCACCACTGCCCAGACTTGGGTGGTCCTTGAAGATCCTCACAGCCATTTATCCCAGCTTCTGGGTGGTCCTGGAACCACCCTGGTCCCTTAATAGATACGTCCCTGGACACAGTGCACAAAGAAAGGGGTAGAATAAACCTTCAATATCTTAATCAACTCACCAAAATAGCTATACATTAAACGAATGAACATTTACACTATAAATTTTCATCTCAACTATATACTTTTGATGAAGAGAATTGACACTATTTGTTGAATGTAGTTCCTCACCACGGTATCATAACATGGCCATGAACAATCCAAACAGACAGTCCCAACCTAAAAACATGACATGAAATATGGATACAGTGACTTGTATAGGAAAATAAGGGTTCAAAGTGAGAGAAATGTTGGGTGTTATATGATTATATATATATATATATATATATATATATATATATATGCAATCAATCTTTTTAAGGGGAGTGATCTTAATTTATTTTTTTAATGGAGATCAGTTGTGGGACTCATTTTACATCGAACTTAAACAATTCGAACCGTCTATGTTGTCAGTCTCGATTTATAAATCATCTTTACAAAAATTCAATGTTATCTGAAATCATTTGCCTATTTAATTATCACAATGAAATTTTAATGTTTTCTTGAAACAAAGTCTTCATCAATTTCTTTCAACTAATTAGATACCTCAAATATTTTTAATTTGACTAATATTTTGCAAAGATGGTCTATGAGGAACAACTTCAAAAATAAACGATTCAGATCGTTAAAGTTCAATGTGAGGTGAGTTCCACAATTAATTCCCAATTTTAAAAAATAAAAATAAAAAACCCTTCTCAAAGGCCTCCTCTATGCAATTACAAATACCATCTCACAAATATGAGTGGAGGCATATGCCCCCTGTAGGCATTAACATCTTTTAGTATCCTCATATGCACTGCAAATCTCTTCAATCTCCATTTCAGAATAACCTGCAAGTGAATCATCCTCCAAGTCACCCACTTTCTCCTCTTGCTCAAGCTGCAAATCAATGGTGTCCTCACTTTCTGAATTGCTCTCATGGAAACCATTCTCTTCCATGTCTTCCATGTCAGTAAAAGCTTCAATCTTCTTCTTTCCCCTATAACCGATAAGGCTCTGGACTTTTTCCTTCCAAACCACCAAAGGGCATTTCTCAATCAGCTCGGAACCCTTGTAAGCTTCTTTCAAGAACACACTAAACCTCTTACCCCTCTCTGAAACATAGAAGATGCCAAAATGCTTCAGTAGAAGCCTCATAAGCTTCTGGGGCATCACAAGTTCGCGTCGAAAATGAGTAAGGTGATCAGTAACCAATCTCTTCTCAACAGTAAAGCTAAGCAACTCATGCATAATAGCAACTGCCCTCTTGTCAAATTCTTTAGAGCCGGCTTTAAGTCCCCTGGCATCTGCATATGGAGATAAATAAGACCTTTTCTGAAAATGATCAATGGCTCCTTTGTACTTGTACGCCTTTTTGTAATTCGGGGGGAACTTCAACGGAAAAGAGAGCGAAAGCAAGCCCGGGACATGATCATCACTGGCCTCAGTGATCCCCATTATCTTCTTCTCCAACTCGGTTATAGCCCACGCAGGATTCCAATTAACAAGTTCCAAATGCTCAACTTCCTCATTATCTTTAACCACCTTGAAATGTTGGGGATATTTGTGCACCCAATTAGTCCTGAAATCAACTGGCAGAGCAAAATCCCTCCTGAAATGGACAATCTTGTCCAATGCCAGCCTTTTATCGACAGACATCATAAGAAAGCGTGTCATGAATTCGGCCGCGGTATCTTGATGCTCCTCAAGTACTCTGTCCTCCTCTTGTACCAATTCCTCACCTTGCTTGGTCATCCCACACCATAAGATCCCTCTGTGATCCTTGTACAATTCGAACAGTTTCGGCGATTTTCGAATAAAATCGGACACCCTGTGGGGTTTCGGGAGACTAATCTGGCTGCGGTACTGATCCAATTGCCTGACGGGAATGATCATTTCAGGCTCTTTTTTCAGAGTTTCCATCAAGAACAACACCTTGGATGCTATCTTCCATTTCTCAGTCACAATCTCGAGATCATGAATCCTCTTCAATTTGCTTCTGTCTTGCACCCTCTTGCTGGTGGTCATGAACCGCTTCTGGTTCATTGACCACCACTCACTGGACCAGTATCGTCTCACAAACATATTGTTTTAACAAAGGGAAGCAATGTAGCCACACGCATGTATGGTGTTTGTTGAAATGCCACAGTGAAGCCGTTTGATACAACATTTGGTTGGAAACAGAGGTGGAGTTTGTGGGTACGAAATTTATCGGATATTAGACCATAGGTCGGACTTTGAGGTGAAAATTTGGACTTGGGTGATCGAGTTTTGGAGCCATGAATCTCGACCCAGAAATAAGAACTGTGGAGCTCCTCTTCTTCCCCATCAACCTTTATCGACGCCGCGGCTAATGTAATGACGGGGTTTATAAGGCGGGAGTTAGTTGCGGGGCTCTCTAATAGCCCTTCGATCGATCAAACGGTTTATATTCAATATTGCCTTTAGTGTTTTTTTGGTGGTACATTATATGCCATTAGTTACAAGTTACAACTTGTTTCTTCAACTTGTCGAAATCTCAATTACTAGATCAATTAAATCCTTTTTTTTTCAAGAAAAACAATAGCTTTATTTATAAAGAAAGTTCAACCAAAACACAAATTTTAGTAAAGCGCATTCCTTGTATCATTAGGAGTTTTTTAAACCAAACTATAGAATCATCACCACAAATTGACAATGAGTATCAGCGCCCGTTAAATATATTGTTAAATTAGTTTAAATTTTAGAATTTATTTATTAAATAAAATAAATTACTTATCTATCGATAACTAATACTTAAAAATTAAAGGAAAACTAATGAAAGAGGCATGAAAACTTTGAGTTTTAACGATAAGGATAAAATAAATGGTAAAGTAAATAGTACCAAAATTGACTTTTAAGTGTAAAAATGTGATTTTTCGTTAAAGTAAACTGTACTGAAAATTTTTCGTTAAAATTTCTTTAAATTAATTCAGCATTTTGGTGTAGAGTTTAATAAGATTGGGCCTTTAGGCAATCCAGATATAAAACTCCCCATCTTTTATTAAATTTTGTATTTGATTAACATCTATCCGCCATTCGCGTTCATTCACGATTAATTTTAAACTCTAAATCTTGAAGTACCTCACTCTTATTGGAAATAACAATAATGCTCAAATTTTCATTTAAATTTTTTAAATTTAAATTTAAAAAACGATTTGTTATAAACATAAAAAAGCATATGCATAGATTTGGATGGACTAACATGCAACTTATTTACGTGGTATACATCTTACTTATTTAATGCTCAACCATGAATACAAATTCTCGCATCTCATATAATATGATGAATACGATCTACAATCTAACATGATTTTAGTCTTTTCACTTTATTTTCAATAACTTTCAAACCTTTAGTTTTATATGGTGAGATTCCAAGAAAGTTTTTTTTTTTTTGAGAAATTTTATTTAGACCCATTTATCTTTTTTCTACACTCAACTTATTATTTTTTATTTTGAAATTCCGAATGTGTCCAATAATTCTCTCTTTACACCCAAAATGCAAAATAACAAAAAATAAAAATAAAATTCAAGCACTAGAAAACTCTGGCCATCCATCTCTCCAAATCCCAACCACTCTCAATTTCTACCCTTCCTGCAACCCCCCACTGCCACATTCCCTATTGTCCACTAAAGAGGATTGAAGGCTCCATACTTCCAGATCCATATTTTAGCCATATGTATCAACAGTTAACATAAGCTTTGACAATTACACTGGCTGCCAAACCATTAGCATCATAAGCATCACCTGAGTCTTAGCATTGATCCACGAGTCTCCCCAGACATAGATCCCATGGTTACGAACAAGCACAGCTGTTGTTTTCGAGTAGGCTTCAATCTATTGAACATGAAGGCAAGCAAAATACTCATCCATATTGAGATTCAATGTTTAATGTATTGATGTGCAATTACTTTGAAAACAGAAAACCTTATCCATTAGGGAAGCTAACAATATGAAATGACAAAGAATTAAGTACGTAACTATGTCATGCATGCAGCTCAAGCATGCGGTAGCTACAAGTATTCTTTCTAGGTGATGGTGGTATCTCTGGATGTTTACCATAACTCTCAACTTCGATTCCATTAACTTGTATCCCAGCTAAGCTTTAGATATGCCAAATGGGTGAATTATGTGTGTTGGCGCAACATAAAGACCCGAACGTAGAACGACTCAAGGGGTTTTCAATGTCCAGTCCTTGAACGACAAGTTAGAGTGAGTGATGGCTAAGATCTTTGGGATTTTCATTGTGGGTGGTAGGAGAGGTGGTGGTGGGGGTTAGGGACGGGTAGAAGTTGGGGGTGGTTGGGGTTTGGAGAGATAGGGTGACCGGAATTTCTTAGTGTTGTAATTTTATTTTTTATTTTTTGTTCTTTTTCATTATGGGTGTAAAAAGAGAATTGTTGGGCACTTTTGGAATTTCAAGACGAAAAAAATAAGTTGGGTGTAAAAAGAGGAAATGGGTTTGAATAAAATTTCCCTTTTTTTTTTGGATGGTTACTTGAAATGGTTTGCGGTTTTAAGTTTGTCAGTTTCCTCCAATGTCTTAATTTATTAATGAATAAAGAGTAATGTTATTCATACCATATTTTTATACCATCTTACGTGGCATTTGATGTAGACAGCCACATTATTTGAAAAATTTGCAAAACCTAAGGAAATGAAAGAGAAAGACTCCTCGTATACCACAATTATTATTTAATTAACTAGTTTTTCTTAATTATTAGTTTATTAAATAATTAACTAAATTTAAAAATCTAATTAATTCAAATGATATGACTATCCCCATCAAATGACACCTAAGATGGTATGAAAATATGGTACAAAAACATGATATGAATATTATTACTCATGAATAAATAGCAAGTAGAGCGAAAAAACATTACATCGTCCAAATCAAAAATCTAATTATCTATTGTTTAAAGCCTTTCAATAATTTGATGAATATACAACTAGTCAAGCTGCAATTTTCCATCACCCATTATAAACATTTCACGAGAGAAAAAAAAAATTAAAAAAAACAAGTTGAAGTAACATCTAATATTCATTTCCTGTGTGGTACAATAAATGTGATTGTTTTGTTTAGGTAGAGTGTATTTCACAAAATACTCATGTCCAATCTTTAACGACACAAAGCGAGCAGATAAATTTCGTGATCAAGCTGCCATGGTTGTTTTCTCCTCAGTCTATGCAATACATTGTCTTTGCAGTGGATCACATTTACCCGTTAAATTCAACAAAGTAAGTCATACCTTAGTGTACTCTAGAATTTTTATTGCTATGCTGGATTCTGAAAGAATGATATTCTAGTAGCCGAAAAAAATAGGTCCTGGGCCAACCAGTTGCAGTAAAGGACTAGTCATGAACCCTAGCTAACCCTCTTGTAGACACGTAAATTTCGGAATTTTGTGTTTGCACCTCTATTGCCATTCCTAATTCAAAATGTCTAATGTGTTTTGATCGTCTAATCTCACATCAAAAATAACAAAATGAACATGTTTACTAGAGGGCTTTTGAGTTCTATCACAACCAAGGTTCTAAAAATCGTTAGGTGTTAGTCGAACAGCGGGCAGTGGCTTAGTGCCTAGACGGTTAGGCGGGGACTAGGCGAATTTATGTAAATTTATTATATATCTTGTAAATAAGTGTTTATTTACACCTAAAAAAACTATATATGTATGGATAATAAAATAATGATAAAATACAAATTAGGTACATCATTTCCATAAGTATTTGATAAACTTGTAGTAAATCCATCATTTGCAAATTAGGTATACTATTTTCATAAATATACCACCATGAAACCAAAAAAGAAAAAAACACACAATTAATAAATAAATATATATATATATATAATAAAATAAAAAAGCCGCCTAGCTCTCCACCTAAGAGCCGCCTAATTTCCAAACGCCTTGCCCAAAATCGGGGCGGGGCTCCGCCTAGGCTGATTTTTAGAACGGTGATCACAATTACCTCTCCCTTCATATTTATAATTATACAAATATAGAAAGAAAGGTATACATAACTTACTGGCGATGGGAGGTGACCATCTACAAGTTGCAGAAGACCTGGAAAAGGGTCTCCAGTCTCTCTACCACCCTTTATTAGGTGAGGTCATATAGCTATATATGACACGAGTAGGACCTGTCTTTGGGGTTTCAACATTATGTCCACGATTTTTGCGAGTTTATTTTACTTTTACACAAATTGTGACGTTACTGAAATCAAGTAACTGTCATGGTAAAGTGATCGATAAATTACATGCGATCAATTGTCAAAAATTGTATGAATGCATGTAGTCGAGTGATCATAGCAAAATCCGGGATTATTTTCTCTTGGTATTATGAGCATACCCTACACATACCTCCCACTTGTTTACATGAAGGTGCTGACAATGAAAGCTTTCTTAGTTATTTGTGGTATGGATGTGATGAGTACAAAGCAATTGGTAGTTATTATTGAAAAGAAGGTGTACAAGTTGTAATAAGCATACAAAACACAACAAAACCTGATTAATTCAGATGTTGACTTGATCATGTTCATGAGTTGCTGAACATAGTATAAAACTCCTCATTAAAAACCATACGCAATAACATGAGATACCGAAAATACAGATGAAGTTACAAATATGCATAATAAACCTGCAATTTCTTTCTACTACCACCCTTTTATTCCCAAGATTTCTTTCCTCACTTCCTCCTAAATCGAGATAGACTTATACTCGGAAGTGTCATGTGTTTTTCTGGACTTATAATAAAATTTCACGTGAAATATAATTGAAACATATATGACATTGTATTATTAGTTTGGAATGTCACATCTAAGGTGTGTGTAGTTATTAAAAGTTCTTTTTCCTTAAATCTGCCTCATCAAATCTTCAAATATCTTCATAGCAGAAGCTGGCAAACCCAAAAGCACATTTATGCTTTTCCTATCTTCTCCATGAGATAGAAACAAACAAACTTCCTTCTCAGGCAAACCCACTGGCCCTGAAAACACAGGCTCTCCCCAGCCAAAGTCAGTTGTGTGGAAACTTAGCTTGGACCAAGTTGTTATCAGTAGGGTTGCTGCCAAAGAAGGCCTAGCTCTTGTCACTTCAAAGTAGTCGACCACCGACCTCATATAACTGTCCGTCACCATTTTAACCGCCTTATCAACTAATCCAACCGCGAAAGAAAACGGATTCTCCAGCAGCTCCCCAGCACTGCACAGTGCATGAGTCAACAAAATTGCGTTCCCAAAGAACCCTTCTGGTATAGGTGGCTCAAGTTTTGAGCGCCCATCAACGGCGAAAAGGAGCTTCGTTTTTTGATCCGGCCTCATTCTCAAGGCCTCAGTTCTAGCTCTCCACACAAAGGCAGAGAGTGCTTTAAATGTTGTGCACTTCTCAAGAACCCCATCTTCCATGGCCATTTTCTTGAGCTTTTCGAGCTTCTTGGGGTCGAAACAGAAGGCACTGTATAGCAGTTCTTCTTCTTCATAGAGCTTGGAGTTTTCGGATATGTCTTCGATCTGAATGAATTCGTCGTGAGGAAACTCTATCTTTGGTGGGTTACTGGGTTTGAGTAGGTTTCTGTCGAGAAATGGCAGAACCTTGAGCGGCAAGCCTCTTGCCGTATCACTCCACGAGTTGATAAATTCCATTACAGCAATCCCATCCGACGTACAATGGTTGATGCATAGCCCCACAGCAAACCCTCCGCATGTGAACTTAGTCACCTGAAATTAATTAAACAATCAACTTAACAGTTGAAATAAATACTCTACCTACTATTAAAATTATTTATATATGCTAGATTTTAACAATTGAAAAACACAAAACGTTCAATCTGAACAAAAATTACGAAACATTCAATCCGAAAAGGCTTAATAGTATTATGCATAAACTTTGAGTCTAAACCGTGTGATATGTTTTGAGGCACTGGACATCCTTTTAGGAGCATTAGCCCTACTTAATACTCATCCTAGGTAAAGTGTGACTATGTTGAGCGAGACGCTGATGTTACATCAATGGGGGGGTGAGCAAAATTGCTCTCTCAAAGGGAAAAATTAGTTTGGAAACTCAAACCTGTACTGTCAAGAGAGGAATCTCAAGTATGTTCTTGGCGCCAGGAATATCATGAACCAGATTTCCAAGAGTTTTAGGATCAGGCTTTGTTGTGTCACCTATCCTTTCCATTTCACAGTTGGCTTCAGCTTCTACAAACATAGCACCATCTCCTGTGCAATCCACAATCAGCTTCCCTTCTGTGCTGATAGTTAACTTTCCTGCAAAAGGGTAGTAGTGAACAAGAATTTTTGACAATGCACTCTTTATGACTTTAGCGGCTTCTTCGTTCCCTTTTGAATCCGATTTGAAGCAGTACATGGTTCGGACTATGACCGCAATGTTCTGGTCCAGGTTCGAGAGGTAGTACAGACCCTTCTCAGTTTCGGATTCAGGAGGCACCAAAGTTGGTTCTTCTTTCTTTACAATAAGCTCAAAGGCTTGGTCACTGATATCCCCCATCACTCAAAAAACCCTTCGTACAATCTAGAAAAGTAAGAAAAATGTGTTCACTCGTTTAGAAGAACAGACGTCTTGTCCAGAGAATAACTGTAAATATGTATATGTAACCAAGAACTTAGCCTTAAAAGGAAAAAAAAAACCCAAAAGGGAAATAAGAACTACAAATTGAAATGTACCTGCAATGCTTGGATGTAAAATATCAAGGGGAGATGAATTGTTATGATGAAAACTCAGATTTTGCAGTCCCTTCTCAGATGGGGTTGTAGTTTAATTATATAGAGAGCAAATGGGGCTACATACTAAATGCTCCTGCAGGCTGCAGCTCTGTGGTCATATATCTTCGGTATTTTTCACTAGTTTATGAGTTTGCTGCTTGCTACCACGCCATTGACTGTTTTGGTTGATCAAAGTTCTGCAGCACGAAAAGGAATTGGTGGGGGCTTATACGCAAAACACTTTTAGTGGAATAGCCCCTCTCTGGGGAAAAAGAAAGAATTCAAGAAACCATTTTCTTTGTTTATTGCTAACTCATAGAGTTTGAAGTCTAAGTATTTTGGACAGCGGTGTGATCTTTCTCTGCAGATTGTGCGGTGCTAGGCAGTGCAAATGTACAGTGACTAGAACGCATACCGGCAATGGAGTTCGAGGGGTTAGGGTTGGTGTGGTGGGCATCTAGAAGTTGCATTAGGTTGCTTGGTACACTTGCTCTTAACAGTAAAACCCAAGATCTTTCCTAGAGCATGATTAGAGTCAAATTATATGAACTCATTTGCCGTAATATAAGATTAATTATGAACCTTCTTGATTGGAATTTGAACAGACAATGGCTTGCTAACAAGTTTCAACCAATCACTCAGTTAGAAACTAGAAATTTCAATGAGATTTGGGTTGGGATCTTCTGATAAAAGAATTACTGTTGAGAGTGTGAATCTTACGGGACTTTACATGTGCTTATAATTTGGAGTCGAGCTACTGCCAATTGATTTTATGATGCACCCTCATTAGCTCGGTTTGTCCTTTTTATTCTTATGAATCGTATTCATACGCCTCTAAATTTTGCA